>CM066048.1:42426149-43772399 GCA_033557465.1 Ichthyophis bannanicus | reverse complement strand
GTCGATGTGTGGTGCCTCCCACTGGAGGTGGTGAAGACGAGACCTGTCTGAATTCAAGAAAGCATGGAGCAAGTACAGAGGATCTCTGAGGGAGAGGAAGGGATGGTATAGCTTAATAGTTCTTAATGAAAGGGCAGACTGGATAAGCCATATGGTCTTTTTCTGCTCTTTTTCTATGAATATAGCCAAGTGACAGATGTCATAGCCCTTTCTTTTCCTAATGAAAATAAAATCATTCAGTTCTATTTATATTTGGAATAAGCCCCTGCCCAAATCAGTGCTAACTTATCACATTCCGTATATATCTTGTTCTGGTGTGTACCACATGCATGTCCAAGCTCACTGCACACATAATCCCCTTTCTGCAGAAATTTTCTACATTTGTTCAAAACGTTACCATAAATGGGCATGATTTAAGACATCTCTTAGAATCCTTACAGCCCAATGATACTCACACAGTAGGTGAAAGAAGAACAACCAGTCTGCCCAGCTATTGTTCCAGTCTACACTGCTAAGGAAAACATCCCAGCTGCGAGATGGAGGAGTGTTTTTTGATATTTTATATTTATTGAATTTTCTAATAAATGTACAAGCATAACACTTTCTAGGAAAAAGGAGCATAACAAAGAAAAATCATATACAATTGAAAAACCCTATGAGCAAATGAATAATGCTAGGTCCCACAACATCTGAGGGGGGAGCAGTGAATTATGCATAGAGTAAGAACCCCCACCCCCAAGGGGAAATAAAAGGAAAATAAATGCCAACCTGAATGCTTCAGCAGACTACCAAATAAATTGTCTAGTTAGATGGGACAGATATAATGTGCCTAGCATTTATAAAAGTGGACAATTCAGAAGGCTTAGCAGAATTATACTTTATTAGACACTTGCAGGGAAATTTTAAAAAGAAAAGTGCCCCCATTTGCAGAACACCCACCTTCAGAAGCAAAACCTCTCTCTGTCATTTCTGAGTTTCCTGGGCAAGATCCGGGAAGACCCTCACATTACAACCTAGGAAGGGAACTTGACGTTTCTGGAAGAAAAGGTTGAGAAGCCAAAGGGCTGCTGAGGTAACAATCTCTGCCTGGGAATTTTCAAGTAAAGCCGATACATTTAAAGTGTTCTTGCTTCCTAACTGGAAAATAAAAGATATGGGACAAAAGTGGAACTGCGTCTTTGGACACTTGAAGTACCCCAGTCACATGTCTTCTGAACATCTCTTGAGCGGAGACAACCGAAGACTTGGGGAAATTGATAAAACTCAAACCGCAACTATGTAACTCCATGCCAGAAAGCCTACGAACTACAACCAATGCAGCTTCCTTCAGGAAAACCTTTAAAACCCATATTTTCAGAGAATGCTACCCTCTAACATAACCCTGATCTGTTCTCTCCTCTCCCCTCAAGCTCCCCCCTCCTAAACACCTTCAAGCTCCCATCCCTTGTATCCTCTTATTTGTACATAGTTTACCCCCAATTATACATATATCAAAGTTAGCCCAAGTTGACTTCCCTATTGTTTGTAAATGTTCTGTTTCAATTTAAACCACTTTGACCGAAGGATAAAGCAGTATAAAAAAAGCTGTTAAATAAATAAATAATACAATTAATTGGAGGCCCTGAGCATTTCGACAGAGACGAATTCATACAGGACACAATACAACACTTGAACATTACTACAGATGACCTGGAGGAACAAGTTTCCAGCTGGAACAGCATCTTAGCTAACGCCGCCAAACCATCGGGTGGCAGGCACGAGAAACACCACCACAACAGGAGACAAAACAAACCATGGTACTCAGCAAAAATACGACAGGAAAAGAGGGAGCTCAGGAAGATTGAACGGAGATGGAGAAAAAACAAAACAACAGCCGACCAACATCTTTACCTAACAAAACAAAAAACAATACAACGAACTCATCAACCAATCAAAGAGGGAATTCCACACAAACATGATAAATACTTCCATCAACAAACCCAGAGAACTTTTCGAAATAGTCAAGATCCTAACAAAAGAGCAAACAACAGAAGGGGAAGTACAAATTGATCCACAGGAATTTGCCGACCACATCAAAGACAAATTTCACTCCACAGAACGCACAACACCCAGTGGGACCACCAGGACAGACGCATACACCAAAACCTGGGGCACCTTCTACTCACCCTCAACTGAGCAGATATCCCACATCATCTCTACAATCAACACAAGCACTGCTCCTACAGACCCATGCCCAGTGTCATGGGTAAAAGCCACCAAATCAAACTTCATCCACACCATACATCAAATAGTACACAACTCACTCACTCAAGGACTCATGCCAAAGCAACTAAAGCTTGCCTCAGTAAGACCAATCACAAAGAAAACAACTCTCGACAAAATAGATCCAGCAGCATACCGACCAATCTCCAGCATACCCTTCCTGGCAAAAATCATCGAAAAAACGGTTCAACTACAACTCCAGGAACACATCGACAAATATGAAACACTCGACGACAACCAACACGGCTTTTGTCCCAACCATGGAGTCGAAACGCTACTGATCTACCTCTTCGACAGCATCCTAAGAATAATTGACAACACCAGGAATGGAATCATAATGATCTTCATCGACATCTCCTCAGCCTTCGACACAGTGGACCACAACACGCTCCTGGAAAGACTAAAAAACACTGGTATTCACGGTATCACATTGGAATGGTTCCACTCATACCTAACCGAAAGACAGCTACAGGTCAAGGTGGGACACAACACCTCCCGACCCATAAATGTCCGTCAAGGAGTACCTCAAGGATCCGCACTCTCAGCACTCCTATTTAACATCTACATCCAACCAATCTGCAACATCATGAAAGAGAACAACATTCAATGCACAATATATGCAGACGACATCATGATATACACCCCGATATCAATCGACAACCCGGACTTCTCTAAGATAACAGACTGCCTTACCCAAATGACGAGTTGGTGTCAAAACAACAACCTCGCAATAAACTACAACAAGACCGAAGCTTTAATCATCACTCGGAACCAAAGCTTCATACACCCGCCAAATATCAAGATACAAAACACTACTATACCAATAAGATCAGAAGTGAGATACCTCGGAGTTACTCTGGACAATAAACTAAACCTCAAGCCACACATCAACAAAACAATCCAAAAAGTCTACTACAAAATGCGAATCATCAGGAGACTGAAACCACTCCTCACCCTAGAACACTTTCGTACCGTCTGTCAAGCACTGATAACCCCACTACTGGACTTCTGCAATCCGATATACCTTGGACTCCCGAAACAAGCCCTCAAACCACTCCAGCTAGCACAAAACACTGCAGCACGAATAATATCCGGTACTGCAAGACAGGAACACATCACACCTACCTTAAAGGACTTACACTGGCTCCCAATCGGTGCACGCATCAGATACAAAACTATCATAAACCTATTCAAGATAAATCAGCACGCATCAGCCAACAGCCTGCACACCCTCATACAACCAGACACCAGCACACGTCCTAGAAGAAAACAAACACACAACCGAGTCAGCACCCCAAGTGAATTCAAACACACACGCAAGGACACAACAGACAGAGCACTCTCCATGGCTGCTCCAACAATATGGAACAAACTACCGGACGAGTTGAGGGCAACTACAGACCTCAAAGACTTTAGAAAACAGCTAAAAACCATGCTGTTCATAGAACACTATGGACACATCACATAACCTCAGAGAATGTATAACAGCACATGATACCGCCTAAACACTGTATGTATAGAAAATGTTTTTGCATCACTGTATATAGCCCATATTGTACATAGCTCAAACCACTCTAGCACACAATACAACACACATTGTACATAGCTCAAACCAATCTAGCACACAATACAACCCACACTCAACTAAATATCACCCTCACTGCATGTTTAACACTCTCACTTTACCCGATTGTTTGCTGTGATACCACCTTGATTAATAAGATAAGGCGGTTTAGAAATACTGTTAAATAAATAAATAAATAAATCTAACACCAGATAAATCCTTCATGAGAGCAATAGAAGAGTCACGACCAGAGTCAATTTTAACAGCACGTTCTGCCACAGAAGCTTTAAGCCCCTCTATCACATTTTGCTGTTGGGAAATAAGAGTAACTTGGTCCTGTATCTTCACTTGCAATTGTTGAGTCTGGCTAGAAACTGCAACAGTCAAATTAACTATGGCATCCCAATAGTTTCAAGAGTAAACTTATCCAGTTTTACCGGAGTTGCAAGGCGGAAAGCACTTTTGAAGAACCAGAGTGCGCTGCAGGGGAAGGAGACAATGAAAAGCCAGCCAACTTGCTTGAATCACCCCCTCTCACATAGTGTCTTGGAATTGACACTGGGGATCCTGGTGGAAGAAGATCTCCAGCGAGTGCAGCAGCCGCACTCCTTCGAAGGGAGGAATCCAACACACTGGGAGCCTCCAGGGCAAATCTGCTGCCGCTGAACCAGGAGTTGGAGGGGGGAGATGATTATCTGGGGATGGAAGGATACCCCTATGAAGAGAGGCTAAAAAGGTTAGGGCTCTTCAACCTGGAAAAGAGATGGCTGAGGGGAGATATGATAGAGGTCTATAAATTAATGAATGGATTGGAATGGGTAAACGTATATCGATTGTTTACGTCAGGCATGTCCAACTTCGAACAGGTCGTGATCTAATTTTTCCGGCCAAAAGTGCCGATGATCTACCACTATGAAAATTAAGTTTCAAATTAGTTTCAAATTAAATTTTAACCCAATAAAGTTGGAGGATTTCCCCCACCCCCAATTTTTCATGAACCTTCTGTCATTTACTTGGATGTGGTCAGCTGTTAAGAAAATTAAGCAAAAACAAAACAGAGAGACGAAGATTCAGTAAGAACTGCGAGGGGAAATGGAAAGTACATTTTTTCTTAAAGTTTTATTGAGTAATAACTTTAACTGTCTTAATAACTTTAACTTTTATTAAGTAATTTGTGTTAAATTTAGGTCGAGTATTGATCCAGGCTGATCTTGCACAATCTTTAATATTTCGCTCTTGCTCATTAGTGAGACGTCTGAGCCTGCATTTCATCCACCAGCTTTTTGAAGTTGGGTGAATATTGCGTGAGGGCCATTCTCAGGCAATCTTGGAGATGTTCATCTGTCATGTTGGAACGTTGTGTACTCTTTGTCATTTTCAGATGGGAAAACACAGATTCACACAAATAAGTTGAACAAAAACAGGAGTGTACAGCTTCACTGCATCTTCTCAAGTTGGGAAATTTGTCTCTAGGCACTAGCTTCCAAAACGATTATTGCTCAGCACGGGTCTTGAGAAAAATGTCATTTTTAAGGGTTAATATTTCATTTTCAAGAGATGACTTGTTCAATGAGTAATCATCTTGCCAATGCATTTGTTTTTACCTTGTAGTTCAAGGTTCATATCACTTAGTTTGCCTGTAAAGTCAGCAAGAAATGCCAGATCACATAACCACTCCTCATCTTCCAACTCTGCTCTCCCCTCTCCTTCAAAAAACTTCTTATTTCATTCAGCAAATCACAAAATCTTTGCAGAAATTTGTGCCTACTTAGCCACCTTATACCTGTGTGCAAAATGATTTCCGCTGTCCCTTCATCAACAGTAAGATTGAAATGCCATCTTTGAAGTGATCTTCTACGAACTGAATTTACAATTTTGAAAGTGATGTCCATGACAGTCTTTGTATTGAGTCTCTTGCTTGCCAAAACGTGCTGGTGAATGATGCAGTGGTTAAGAAAGGAAATCTGGGAAGTCGTCATGCTGTCTACAGAGGGCTATGAAACTGTTAACCTCACCTGTCATTGCCCTTGCTCCATCAGAAGTGATGGAAACAAGTCTATGCAATGGAAGATTACACTTTGTCACAAAAGAATGGAAAGAACTGAATATTTCCTGTCTGGTAGTTCTCCTTTTTAAAGAAATCATTCCAAGTAGTTCTTCTTTAACACTGAAGTCTTCAAAAACCATCCGGATAAAGACTAGTAACTGGGCTAGGTTAAGGAGAAATTAGGCCTTACCTGCTAATTGTCTTTCCTTGAGTTCTCTCCGGGCCAGTCCAGAACAGAAAAACAGTCTTATTGTCCTCAGCAGCTGAGATGGATGTGTGGAGATTTAGCTCCCCACCTGTAACCTGTTAGCATTATTTCTCTTTTTTATTTTCTGGAAGAGTTCACACTGAAGAATCAGTGCTTTACCCTAGCAGGGTATCTAGGCACTTTGCTATTGATTATACTGACTGTTTTTCTGTGGCAGTGTCAGTGTCAGTTGGCCGGGTAAACAGCTCAGAGAATGGGACAGAGCCTGTCTCCTCTTCTCTGCTAGGGGTGCTCGGGAGGAGCGGTTCTGGGAGCCCCAGCTACTGTCTCTCTCCTCGGAGTCTGTTCACTTACCGGATCACTGGCAGCGGTTCCTTGTGGAGTTGGGAGCACTTCAGCTTAACCGGCATATAATTCAGGTATTGCTTGTGAAGTTTTTACTCAGCGCGCAACTGCTCCGGGGGCTGTTCGCTCGGTCCGCGGTATGCAGGAGAGCAAAGGGGATTCGCAGCATCAGTTTTTAACGCTGCAGCCGTCAGGAGAAAGCGCGGGAACGGTGGCCATCTTAGGAGGGCCTTCCGTTTCAGCAACTCCTCTTCCTAAGGTAGGCAAACGCAAGGCGAAGTCTCGTCATGGCGCAGAAGGTACTGCACAGCCTGTGCTGCCAGCGGTTTCAGAAGCGCTCGATCCTCTGCTTTCGGCAGAGTTTATTCTAGCGTTTCATAGAGCTTATTTAATGAAGAAAGCTCAGGCTTCTCTGCCACTTTTGTCAGACTTTCCACAGCTGGCTCAGACAGGGGTCTCTAGCCGGTCTGATCCCGGAGAAGGGGTTGCCTCTTTGTCAGCATTTAAAGAGTCTAAATTAGATACCGTTTCTCTGGGAGCTGAGGCTTTAGGGCCTGAAGAAGGGGAGCTTCTCTCAGAGCAGGGTTTGGACTCCTGGCCCGCAGACTTAGAGGAAGGAGAGTTAGGTCCTGGGGATGATCCCAATATTTTTAGAGTTTTTAGGAAAGAGGAGTTGCCAGCCCTGATTGCGCAGTCCCTTACAGCTCTCAGTATTGTTCCTCCGGTAGTTCAACAGGAACCTTTGGAGGATCCCTTGTTGCAGGGTTTCAAAACCGAACAGAGATGTTTTCCTCTACATAGGGTGATCAAACAGATGATAGAATCTGAATGGGAATGTCCTGAGGCTTCCTTGAGAGGGGCTAGGGCTATGGCACGGTTGTATCCTATGCCCCAGGAGGAGAGGGAACTCCTTCGTATGCCTAAGGTAGATGCTCTGGTTTCGGCGGTCACCAGAAAACTACCATACCCGTAGAGGGGGCTACGGCCCTTAAAGATATGCAAGATCGTCGGTTAGAGGGGCTGTTGAAACAGGCCTTTGATGCCAGTGCTCTGGCGCTACAAGCGTCCGTCTGTGGGGCATATGTGTCCAGAGCTGCGATTCGGTGGGGTCAGCTGGCCTCTAGTCCGAAGGATGAAGTGTCTCCTTCTGGGGAGGGGGCGAAGCTGGAATCGGCGGCGGCGTATTTGGCGGATGCCTTTTATGATTTGATTCGCATTTCCGCGAAGGCTATGGCTTCCATGGTTGCTGCTCGTCGCTTTCTTTGGTTACGGAATTGGGCGGCGGATTCCTCCTCCAAGGCCCGTCTCAGTAAACTCCCATATAAAGGTAAGCTTTTTGGGGAAGCACTAGAGAAAATTGTTAACGATTTAGGGGACTCCAAAGGAGGGCGTTTGCCCGAGGACCGTCCTAAATCAGCTAAGCAAGGCTCCTTTATTAGGGGTCAAGGGCGTGAGTTTCGCCGTTTTCGGGGAGCCCACTTTGCTCCCTATCAGCGAGGTCGCTTTCTGTCCCGGGGGCAGTCCTTTCGGGGCGCTAGAGGCGCCAGTAGAGGCTACTTTGGAGCTCCTCCAGCTTCCCTTAAAAAGCCGCAATGAAGCGAGGCCGGCACAAGCGGAGCTTCCAGTAGGAGGTCGGTTACAGGAGTTTCTTTCCGCTTGGGTCGCCATTACTACCGACAAGTGGGTACTGCAGATTATTCGCGAGGGATATGCTCTCGAGTTCAATTGTCATCTAGCCGACGCATTCGTTTTCTCTCCGTGCGGTCCGCTCGCCAAGCGGAGGGTGATCCATGACACATTGCAGCGGTTGTTGCAACTCCGCGCCGTGGTTCCAGTTCCGTTAGGCCAGTGCGGCTTCGGTCGATACTCGATTTATTTTGTGGTACCCAAAAAGGAAGGCTCTTTTCGGCCCGTTTTGAATTTAAAGCACGTGAACCGCTGTTTGCGTGTCTCTCACTTTCGAATGGAAACATTGAGATCGGTGATCCGTTCAGTAAGGCCGGGGGAGTTCCTCTCCTCCATAGACTTGACGGAGGCCTATCTGCATATTCCTATCAAACCAGATCATCAGCGATTTCTTCGATTCGCGGTTCCGATGGGTCATTTTCAGTTTCGGGCCTTGCTGTTCGGTCTCGCGACAGCGCCACGCACTTTCACCAAGGTGATGGTGATGGTGGCGGCGGCTCTGCGCAGGGACGGCATTCAGGTTCACCCTTATCTGGACGACTGGTTGATTCGAGCGGCTTCACGAGAGGAGTTGCTGAGAGCGACTGCTTGGGTAATTTCCTGTTTGGAGAGTCTCGGATGGGTTGTGAATCAGGCCAAAAGTCATCTGGAGCCGGTACAACAGCTGACTTATCTCGGGGCCTTCTTCAACACGGACCGAGGTCTGGTTTTATTACCTCCAGACCGGGTTCGGAAGCTTCTCGCTCACGTGTCGAGTTTCTTGCTTGCACGGGCGCCGACAGCTTGGAAGTACTTGCAGTTACTGGGGCTAATGGCGGCGGCCTTGGATTTGGTACCGTGGGCCAGAGCGCACATGCGGCCGCTCCAACAGGCTCTACTTTCGCGATGGTCTCCGCAACGTCATCCCCTTTCTTGTCGCTTGAGCTGTCCCGATCATGTCAGGGTCAGTCTTCAGTGGTGGTTGGTTCCGGAACATCTTCAGGCGGGGGTTCCCTTAGTGCTGCCGGAATGGGTTTTGGTGACTACCGATGCCAGTCTGTCCGGTTGGGGAGCACATTGTTTGAATCACATAGCGCAGGGCTCTTGGACAGCGGAAGAGAGTCTGTGGTCCATCAATCGCCTGGAACTGAGAACGGTGCGTCTAGCGCTGTTAGCGTTCGCAAGTCTTCTGGAGGGGAAGTCGGTGCGCATCTTCTCCGACAATTTAGTGGCGGTCTCATACATAAATCGCCAAGGCGGGACAGGAAGTCTTCTTCTTCTGGAGGAGAGTCAACGCTTGTTTCACTGGGCGGAGTTGCACCTTTCGGCACTCTCGGCAGCTCATGTGGCAGGAAAGGACAATGTGCAAGCGGACTATCTCAGCCGACATGTGCTAGATCCGGGAGAGTGGCAACTCAATGCCGAAGTTTTTCACGAGCTCACAATACGTTGGGGTCAACCGGTAATGGATCTGATGGCAACTTTGGACAATGCAAAGGCGACTCGCTTTTTCAGCAGACGCAGGGAACATATGTCGGAAGGTCTCGACGGTCTGGTACAGCCCTGGCCGTTGGGTCAACTTCTGTATGTGTTTCCTCCATGGCCGTTGGTGGGTCTCGTTGTGCAGCGAGCTGTCATGCACCAGGGTCCGTTGATTCTTGTTGCCCCAGATTCGTCAATGCGGACTTGAGAAAGGTCTTGCTCTGAGTACCTTAAAGGTACACAAAAGAATGGAAAGAACTGAATATTTCCTGACTGGTAGTTCTCCTTTTTAAAGAAATCATTCCAGGTAGTTCTTCTTTAACACTGAAGTCTTCAAAAACCATCCGGATAAAGACTAGTAACTGGGCTAGGTTAAGCTCCTTTTCTATTTTCTAGCTTTGCCACATATTATTTTAATGTAAACCTGATGCCCCTGTCTGGGCGATAAATCAAAGGTAAGAGTAAAGATAAAAACATAAAGATCTGCATGTTCAGTGGTGACAGCGAGCCTCTATAGAAGCACCGACCGCCACTGCTGAATATCCCCCTACACATTAAGTATTGCTTAGAGGAATTTGTGCATTCAGACTTCTCAGCTACACAGCTGAATGGATCTGCTTTTCATACACTTGCAATTTTAACAGAAATGTGTCCTCTGCCCTGAGCAATATCTCCAAAATAATAATCACACTGTAGCAATTTAAGTTGTTCTTTGGGGTCCTACTCTTTTTCTCAAGCCATTCCTGGAGTAGCCCTTAGCCAGTCTAGCTTTCAGGCTATCCACAATGAATATGCATGAGGTAGTTTACATGCACTGCTTCCACTGCATGCAATATTTATTTCATCCATTATCATTATGGATGTACTTTAAACCACTATGGCCTTGCCATCCTGAGTGCAGCAGATCTTGTGAAGTGAAGCAGGGTTGGACCTGGCTAGTACTTGGATGGGCAACTATCTTCAAATACAAGGCCCTATAGAAACAAGGCCGGCGCTTCCATTAGGCAAACTAGGTGGCCCCCTTGAGCACTGGCCCACCGGGGGCCCCTATTGCCGCCCCTCTCCAGGGCCTGCAGTGATGGCAATAGCTCAGAAGCGGCACTGCCTTGCAGTTTCTGCCCTCTATTATCAGTCTCTTCCACCCCCTCCAATGCAAACCGGCTCTGCCTCACAGTTTCTGAGCTACTGCTGCCATTGCAGGTGCCAGAGAGGGGCATCAGCCTCGACAATGGGGGCAGGAGTGGGACAGCAGGATGAAGGGGCTTGTCTAGGATGCCTCTGATTCTTGCACCGGCCCTGGGAGGAAAGGCCTAGCAATTTACTTCCTGTTGCACCTTGCCAAGAAAACCCAGGGGCTGGGACTCCAGGAGTCTATCTTGACTCAATGGCACACGACAACATCCTTTAAACCATAATGGCTGGGGTTACTCTAGGTCAGTACTTCTCAACCCTCTCCTGGAGGCACGCCTAGATGGCTGGGCTTTCAGGATTACCACTATGCATATACATGAGATACAGTTGCATTTATTGAAAATCCATTGTATCATATTCATTGTGGTAATCCTGAAAATCTGACTGGCCAGGTTTGCCTCCAGGAACCACGTGAGCAACACTGCTTTACCCCATTCCCTCATTTGCCAGACTCAGGAAGCAGGTGCTCTCAGCAGCATCAGTTACCTCCCCTGGCATCAGATTGGCTCCTGGGGGAGAGAGAGAGAGATGTCATTTGTAATTTGTGACATCACAGCTGTTATGGACCAACCAGATACAGTGACCATGAGACTGTGACTCCTTTGCTAGCAAGCCACATAATTTTAAAATTAGTAGTAAGTAAACTATTTTAAATTCATTACATGTTTACAGTATGTTTTTTATCTGATCCAGGCTACTTGCCGTGAAAGCTTCTGAAAAACCCCAAGGTACACACATGAATGTCTGGTGTAAAAATCATGGATGGAATTAATTTGCAAAAATGCTTCTGTAAGCCATATGCCACAAAAATGAGCGAGAAGGCAGAATGCCACCAAATCTGCTAAAGATTCAACACAAAAATAGGGACAGATGGATAAGATGAAAAGCAAACAATCTGAGAGTAAAAATACACAAGAATAAAATATAAAAGAAGTTAAAACATAATAAAATAAAGCATGAAACTTTTAGAAGGATATATTTTTTTAAAGCTTATAGTCCTCTTCCTCTTTTATCCCTCCACTAGTCTGTCTTGGGTGTCATAATAAAATATGGGTGAAAGTAGACCTCTAGTGGCCACATGTGTAAAATACAGTCAGACACCTTCAATCCCAACGGCATGCAAACAGCACGTTAGCGTTCTAATATTTTCGAAGAGGGGTGGTCAGCTACAGACCCCCGGGACACACTCCCCGTGAATATGCTCAAGAGCTCCACAGAAACTCTAATCTATATTGTTCAAGTTATACTTTTTAAAGATATATATATTTTAGAGTTGTGTAAGTGAATAAGAACTGTACTTACACTTCTGGATTGTGCTTTTGTTTGAATGTAGTGTTTGCATGTTTTATTGTGGGGTGATGTTCTCTCTCGATTAAGTGGCTGTCATGAAAGTTTGGCTGAAACTCATCTTGGGCACTTTTCTGAAAGTGTGTTAATAATCTTTGTTGTTGAATACAGTGAGGCGGTGTATTTGCATCTCTTATGCATCTTCATTCATTGATGGCTGAGTAAGCTGAGGCATAGTGAAACAACGCTGACTTTCCCCGGGTCACATAGAAAGTCAGCGGCAGAATTGGGAGTTGGGTGCTGCCTGCAGGAGATGGAAATTTCATGGGAGGTTCACTCCAGGTTCATATGATGAAAATAAACTGCAAACACCTACACTTCCTGCCCAACCCTCCTGTTGTTGTAAGATCATCTCCAAGGCAGAATTAACCCTTTGGTGAGCCCCGGCAAACAAGAGCAATGAGCCCCCATGAAGGCTGGTGCAAGGCAATGGGCAACCTAGGCAAGCCTTCAGCTTTAAGCATCCCTCCCTCCCCCCCTCCCCCCCCACTCAGCAATCATGATCTTCTGACCACCACCCTTCCAACAACAGTCCTATGAAACTACATAAACTGGACATCATGGGCCTGACATTCAGTTGGGTTTGTCAGACGGCTGCCTGGGTGAGAATCTTCACAGTCTTGGCAAGTGCATATATCTATATGATTTGCAAGGGATTGTGGGCAATGTAGTTCATTCACACCAGACACAGCTGCTGACAATAATTTAGTTGTGCTCAAGTGTTAAAGCCAATAAGATATTTATTTATGGGGTTATTTCTCCCAACACAGATATGCTTGGTAGCACATAAATCAGGTTACTTGCTTCCAGTGTTTAACTTGGAAAAACAAAATCAAAATCAGGAAAACAACATTCAAACTTGTCAGGCATTAGCTAATGTTTTCTTAGCATATATCAAACAACAAACGAAAAGCCACAAAGAAAGAAAAAAACTGTTCTTTTCAGGTTAACTTCTGATAACTTCCCACATAGATTCAGAAGTGATTCTCTCCTAGCTCACAAGCAATTAGGTAAGGCTCAATTGCTAGCAGTTATCCAGCTGAAACCCCTTAGCTGGCTTGCTTTCTACAGCGTGGCCAGAAATCCTACACAGGAGCTTTTCTGAGTAGATTAAAGAACAAGTTTGTATTTCTTTGTGATGGTTGCTGTACTTTATAACAGAAAATCACCAAAGGAGTTTGGACAGAGAGCAGTCCATATAAACACATTCTTAATCTGCAATCATTCCCCCTTCTTCAACAAGCATGGGTTCAATATCATGGATTGGCACAGATGAATCTCTCAATGGAGCACTTTCAGGAGAATACTTGTTTCCCTGCTGTCTTTCAAGGTTATAGCTAGGGCATAGATCAGTGTTCATACCTGAGCTTCCATTGCTGTTAGAGTTCCTCTCTATATAGCCTGGCCAGTATGTAGTCCAGTTCTTATGTCCAGCCTTCCAATCCAGATCCCTGGACACTGGATCTCTCTTCACATACCTTCTGGCACAGGTCTTAGGGTCCCTTCCACGTGCAGCCATCTCCCTCACAGGTAGCGTCTGGAGATTCCTAGCTCTGCAGCACCATTCCTCTGGCTTTCCCCAGTCCAATGGTGTATGCTGGCCCAGAAATGCCTCCCAGTATACGTACTGCTCTGGACTCTTCTAGACCTCTCAAAGGCTTTTCTCTTCCTTCTTCCAAAGGGTTTCTTTCCCTCCCTGTCCGTCCGGTTTGGCTTCTGCTTCTGATGATCCTTCAGATGAAACTGATGATCAAGCTCAAGCTGATTCTCAGGATAAGGATTCTCTGTAGAATAAACTCTACCTTTATTCTGCCTAGATGAGTGCTCCTCCCTAACACAGCGCAGCTGTGCTGAATCAGGCCCTGCCCTTTGAGATGAGTGCTTAGGGATTACCTCATAGCCCTCCTGATTGAACACACGTTTCCCCACTTCAGCTCCTCTAATGGCTGTTGGAAACCTGGTGCATTCTGGGACTGGTAGTCTTTTATGGGAAAATTCTGTTTTCTTATTTCTACCAGAACTGACAGGTTGCTTGTTCAGAGACACTTCACCTTTTCTATAGCTCCTTCCTGAGCTATGATAATCTTCCTTATCACAGGTTGTGCTATGTGCTGCATCGGCGCATAGCCTGCCTGCTCGCCATCCATCTAACCCGGATTTTCAATGCCGGGGACATATGTAGCCCCGGCATTGAAAATCTGGTTATCATCGCACAACCTGGAAGCCACAGGAGCACCGATTTCCGATGCTACCCGTTTAGCTCTATTGCCTTAAAGATAGGTGAGGGTTTTCCACGCCTATCTTTAAGGCACCGAGGGCTAACTGTGTGGCAACAAAAATTGGTGCCACCTGGTTAGCCACGTCCTCTGCCCCCACTCCGCTCTGGAATGCCCCAGTGCTAAGCACATAGCATCAGGGTGTGTAAGAGACAAACCAGGGATTTTCCAAAGGCTCTACCCAACTAGGTGCCTTTGGAAAATCCCGGTTAAGGCATTTACATGAGTAACATGGGCTGTGACCCGTTTAAATGCCTTCGAAAATCGGGCCCCATGCTTTTAAATATTAAACCTTGCTGTGTATGTCTGTGTGTTCCTGCTTTTGCTGTGAGTAAAAGGAAGTGCTGATGGCTCTTGCATTTGTGTGGCTGTCAGGATCTAGTGTTTTGCTTGACTATTATTGGTCTGCCGCTCCTCAGAAGCTTCTGCCCTAGGTGACAGCCAGCCCTGCCCCCATCATAATTCAAATAGTTTAAAACTCCCCCAAATAGGGCCCTTATGGTTCTGACTGCAGAGGGAAAATATCAGCAGAGGAGGCAGCAGGGAAGAAGCGCTGCTTGCCAACTCCTTCTGCCAACTGGAGGACAAATGCACAGGGGCTGTGGAAAATAGCCACCAATGCGTGCAGAGGTCTGACTCTAGTCTCCTAGCTTTTCTTTCTGCCAGCAGCTGACTTACCATGGCATTGGACGTCATTGAATTACATGCGGGGCGGTTCTATCATTAGGCCAACTGAGGTGGTTGCCTCAGGTGGCAGTTTCTAGGGGGCGGCACTCCGGCTGGGTTTATTTCTGATTTGCCACTCCCTAGAAACTGCCTATGATAGAACCGCCAATCTTCCAGCAGGAGCAGGGCCGGCACTACCCGGTAAGCCGGATAAGAGTGGCATGAGGGTGTTGGTGGGGGGGGGGGGGAGTTTGAGGTCGCCGCCGCATCCGCCACTGCCACGTGAACATTTCTCTTTTCCCGTGGTTGCTTTCTTTTTTTTTTAAAGAGGGAAAGGCACCAGAAGGAAACAGACATGGGGGGGACCTGGAAGGGAGCAGACAGGGGGGCCTGGAGGGGAGCAGAAATGGGGAGGGGGAGCTGGAAGGAAGCAGACATGGAGGGAGCTGGAAGGGAGCAGAGCAGACATGGGGAGGAGCTGGAAGGAAGCAGACATGGGGAGAACTGGAAGGGAGCAGACAGGGGGGCTGGAAGGGAGCAGAAATGGGGGGAGCTGAAAGAGAGCAGAGCAGACTTGGGGGGTAGCTGGAAGGGAGAAGATATATGGGAGAGCTGGAAGGGAGCAGACACTTGGGGATGGGGCTGGAAGGTGGCTGGGTAATAGGAGGGGGGTTGGAAAAGAACTGACAGGGAAGGTGGGGGCTGGAAAGGAGCTGGCATGAGGGTTGGAAGGGAGCGGAAAAGAGGCAAAGGTGGGGGCTGGAAGGGAGCTGACACCTGGGGATGGCACTGAAAAGCGGATGAACAGAGAGAGCGTGACTAGAAGGGAACTGACATGGGAGGGGGCACTGGGACTGGAAATTTGCTGATACCTGGGATGGTATTTTGACTAGAAGGGGCTGGACGATGGGGAAGGAGTGGGACTGGAATAGAATAGACATCAGTGGCGGTACTGGGAAGGCAAGGGGGTTGGCACTGGAAGGTACTGGGAGGGGAGCTGTAAAGGGGGCTGATAATGGGGAGAGTTACTGGGACTGAAAAAAGACTGATGGAAGAAAATGAAGAAAGCAAAAGGAGAGACAAAAAATGACAGAAGGACTATAGACCACAGAAAAAGAGCTAAGAGAAGACAGAGGAAAACAGAAATCTCAGATCGGGACCAACATGATCAAAAATCATCAAACAACAAAGGTAGAAAAATAATTTTATTTTCAATTTAGTGATTGGACTTTGTGCTATCTATATTTCACACAATATGGGGAACTGCATCTCTTATCTGGTATGGCACCACATGCAGAGTCTGGCTTCTTGGGGTTTCATTTTAATTTTTATCTACATATTTTTATTTTTGCTTTAGGTTGTGGTCACTTATTCTGTACTTGGTGAGGGTCTGTGTTCTGAGTGTGCGACCAAGGCCAGGTGTTCTGTTAACATGGTGTTTGTATGTAGGGATCTGTACTGCAGTAATTTGACATGTACAGCTTTTCAAATAGGTGTATGGATGTTTTGGGCCCATTGCAGTGTTTATAGTGCTGCTATTTTCTGGGTAGGCCCCTTATTGTATGAGCTTTGGAAGTGTATGCTGGTATGGTATGGTAGATTTGGCCTTGCAGATCTTCAGTGACTTTAGTAGGGCTTTATATTAGTTCCCAATATACATGGTACTGGAGAATGTTTGTTGTTGGTGAGATGACCAGAATTAGATTATTTTTTTAATATATTGAGTTCTGTGGGTGAATGTCCTACCTCTGCTCTGCAGCCATTCTTGAGGAGGGGGTTCTGTGAATGCAAAATATATGTTCAAAAAGAAAAAAAAGCACCATAACGCAGTTTATAACAACAAAACACAAATTAATTATAATTTGGAGTAATAAATTGCTATGTTTCTTGCTCTTATTTTTAGTTCCTTGGTGTGCGAACATCTTGCATTTGCTCCACATTATTTAATCGGCTTTTTGGTTTGGTTCAGTCCCTGAGTGGAGTTTTGAGAAAGATCCCCCGCCCCGGGGGGGCATCATCTTATCCCTCGCCTCAGGCAGCAGATTGCCTTTACCCTCCCCTAATTACACCTCTGAGATGGCCGCTCCTAAATATTTGGGTCCTAGGCATGTGCCTAGTTTGTCTATGTCTCGATTCTGCCCTTATCATCTCTAACTTTGCATTATAGAAAAGCAGATTAAGTTTAATCATGCTAGGCATATTGCAAAATGCTCTGGATCTGCCTCCCCCCCCAACCCCGATCCCCATTCCCGATACACACAATGAAAGCAAAATCGTTAATAGTGAATGGGGTCCTGAGAACACTTAGCATACAGACCCTTTCCTTAATACTTCCCTTTGCAGATTTAATATGCAATTGCTTCCTGATCTTTGTTGTACTGGGCTGTAGAGGACTAATATAGCCCAGGTTTTGCTGCCTTATCTTAATTTGATTAGAATTCCAGCTTTGGGAACCCTCTCTGCTAAGGGCTGAGGAATGACTCTGGAGAAGGTGCGAAGGAATGGAAAGCATCCAAGCATAATGGGCCGATATTCAGCCACACAAACATGCTTTGCAGATCTGCAGACCGTGTAAATGCTGCTGAGCTGGATATTCCGCGGCACTAGCATGGTTAATGTCCCTGAATATCCGCAGCTGCCGCCTCTACACACCCCAACGCTCATCGGTTAGCATCAGAGTGTGTTGGGGACATTCTGCGGCAGAGCGGAGGTGGCACCGATGGCTAACTGGGCAGCAACTAGCTGGTTAGTGATATGTGGCGAAAGCCAGGTGCAGGAAATCCTGGCCTTACTTTCACCACATACCGCCAGTGGCTCAATATCGCTGACACTTTATATATTTTAAACACAAAGGGGGGGGGGGGGGGTTAATGTTCATGTTTGCCTAGGCTTCAACAAAAGGTTAATGCTTGGAGACGATCTTACAACAACAGGACAGTTGGGCAGGACGTGCAGGTGTTTGGAGTTTATTTTCATTATATGAACCGGAGTGAATCTCCCATGAAATTCCCATCTCCTGCAGGCAGCACCCAACTCCTGACTCTGCCGCTGACTTTCTATGTGACCCGGAGAAAGTCAGCGTTGTTTAACTGTGCCTCAGATTGCTAAGCCGTTAATGGAAGAACAGGGCCGGCCCGTCCATTGAGCAAGAATGTTGTTTGCACAAGGCCCCACGTTTCAGGGGGCCCCGCGCAAACAACATTCTGCACTAAAACTAAAAAAAAAGAAACCTGGCTGCTGCCGCTGCCGCTGTGGCAGCAGCAGAATCAAGTGTCCCGAGACCCCCCCCCCCCTGCTTTCCCGGCAGAGCCCTCCCAGAATCAGTTCCATCAGCACCGGCTTTCAGAGCCACGAAGAGAGAGTTTCTCTCTCGCAGCTCTGTTAAGCCCGCCAGCGCTGATGGGAAAGAAGCAGCTCGATAAGCCCATGCTGATGCTGGGAGGGCTGTGCCGGGCAGGTGGGGGGGCTGCGGGACACTTGATTCTGCCGCTTCCATGGTGGCAGCGGCAGCAGCCAGGTTTTCTTTTTTTTAGCTTTAAATTTACCTGGGCTGATCGGGGGAGGGGGTTAGGACTGGTAATGGGGGGGGGTGTCTAAGACTGAAAATGGGGTGGTAATGGGGGGTTAGGACTGGAAGTGGGCTGATGGGGGGATAAGGACTGCTAATGGGCTATTGGGGGGCTAGGCCTGGAAATGGACTGATGGGGGTTAGGACTGGAGGTGGGCTGATGGGGCGCTAGGACTGGTAATGGGCTCTGGGGGGCTAAGATTGAAAATGGGGAGATGGGAGGGTTAGGACTGGAAGTGGGCTGTTGGGGGGATTAGGACTGCTAATGGGCTATGGGGGTGCTAGGACTGGAAATGGGCTGATGGGGGTTAGGACTGGAGGTGGGCTGATGAGGGGGTTAGGACTGGTAATGGGCTATGGGGGGCTAGGACTGGTAATGGGCTGGCGGGTTGCTAGGACTGGAAATGGGCTGAGTGGAAGGGGGACTTGAACTGCAAATAGCTGATGGAGAGGGGGGCTTGGAATGGAAATGGGCTGTGAGGGGAGGGAGCTAGGACTGTAAATATGCTGAGTGGGGAGAGCTAGGACAGGAAATGGGCTGATGGAGGGGCTAGGATATGACTGGAAATGGGCTGTTGGGGGGTGCTAAGATTGGAAATGGGCTGTGGTGGGGGCTTGGATTGAAATGGACTTGGAGGGGCTAGAACTGGAAGTAGGCTCATGGGGGGCTTGGATTGGAAATGGGCTGAGTGGAGGGGAGCTAGGATTTGACATGGGCTGATGGTGTGGCTAGGAATGGACTAGAAATGGGCTGATAGGGGGCTGGGATTGGAAATGAGCTGATGGAGGGACTCAAATAGTACTGGAAATGGGTGGGGGAGCTAGGATTGGGAATGGGCTGATGGTGGGGCTAGGATAGGATTGGAAATGGGCTGAGGAGGGGCTAGGACTGGAAATGGGCTGATGCGGGGACTAGAAGGGAGCAGATGTTGGGTGGGGCTGGAACTAGAAGGGAGCTGATGTTGGGGGAGGATTAGAATGGGATGGGGCTGGGAGAGTGAAATGGCGAGGGGAAAAATATTTTGTGTGGGAGGGAAGAAAAATCTACAATTGGCCGGGTATTGGAAGAGTAAGTGGGGATTGAGGATAGAGGGGTAAAATTTGAGTGGATGAAATAGGAATGAGGAAAGAACAAAAGGAGAAAGATTAGTATGTTAAAGCAGATGTAGAGAGAGAATGGAAAAAAAACGAGAAGAGAAAAGAAAAGACAAATGGACAGCAGACGATGGAGAGTTAGCAGAAGACACGAAGAAACCAGAAGAAAGTGGCTGGAGCAATTGCAACTGGAAAAAAAATGCACAAAAGGTAGAAAGATATCTCTATTTTGAATTTATTAACTGGAATATGTCAGCTCTGGGAAATGTGCATCATTAACGTCTGTGCTTTGTTTAGTACAAGAGAAAATTATTTTATAGTTTTATTTGTACAGTGTTGTTGTACATTCCAAGTTTGGCTTTTGGGGTTCCCAGTTTAATTATTGTCTTCCTGTTTCTAAATTGTGATTTCTTGTTTGGTGATGGTGTATATTCTGCATGTGTAACTGAGCTGTGGTATTCTGTTTATGTAATTCCTATTTGACATTGCCACTTGTTCTTTTTCCCCAGTAGGTCATGTATTGTTATTCTCTGAAATGTATTGGTTTAATATTTGCAGTGTTGCCTTTTGATAGGTAGAGTATGGTGCTTTGTGAGTCCTGGTAGTACTGTTAGGATACGGCGGGTTTGCTATGGGTTCTAAATGGGCAGTGTTTGTAGTAGTTCCTAATGTGCCTGGCGGTTGGCACTGGAGTATAGTAATGTAGAAATCTTTTAGTCTTTCTTTATCCATACACTCACTAAGAGGCATGTTTACAAAAAGTCAGTGTATGATAACATTATGCAAATATTTATGCAAATGAGGTCCCTTATGCAAATGGACCCACACCCCCCATGGGCCGCCCCTGTGGATGAAGATGCATAAGAGATGCAAAAACACTGCCTCTGGCCCTCACAGTATTCAACAACAAAGATTATTAACACACTTTCAGAAAAGTGCCCAAGATGAGTTTCAGCCAAACTTTCATGACAGTCACATAATCGATAGATAATGTCACCCCACAATAAAACATAGAAACATTACATTCAAACAAAAAGCACATTCCAGAAGTGAAAGTACAGTTCTTATACACTACACAACTCTAAAATAATATAGATTAGAGTTTCCGTAGAGCTCTTGAACATATTCATGGGGAGTGTGTCCCGGGGGTCTGTAGCTGACCACACCTCTTCGAAAATATTAGAATGCTAACGTGCTGTTTGCATGCCGTTGGGATTGAAGGTTTTTAGTGCTCTCCGGGTTGGCAGCATTATGCAGGGTGGTGATTGACTGACTGTAATTTACATGTGTGGCCACTAGAGGTGTACTTTCACCCATATTTTATTAAGACACCCAAGACAGACTAGTGGAGGGATAAAAGAGGAAGAGGACTATAAGCTTTTAAAAAATATCTTTCTAAAAGTTTCCTGCTTTATTTTATTATGATTTAAATTTCTTTTGCATTATTCATGGGAGCAGCCAGTGTTGTTAAAGCATCTGGCCATCACCTCTTTAATTTAAGCCCATGATATCCAGTGTCAGGCTATATCCGGAGATTGGCAATGAATATCTGGGTTGGCTGGGTTGAGATTTTGCAATCTGAGCAGTGCCAATATTCAGTCATTGCAAAACGTCCTAAAGTTAAAACTGCCTTTCACCTGTCCTAACTTTAGGCATTTTAGCTGTCTAGTGGCTGAATATCACCACCATCTTGAAGGATTATTGAACGGGACTGCTACTGCTGGCTAGAAATCTGCACTTGTAAGTATTTGCCTGCTGGGAAATTCTCTAAATCTTGGGGAAAAGGGAATTCTTTGGGCTAAAACTGATAAATCTGTACATTTTAGAATTCAGTGTTTTGGGGTTTTCCCCCAAGTTTATTTAAATAAGGCAAAAAAACAAACAAAGAACAACAACATAGGCAACCCCTCCCCACCCCAAAGAAAGAAAAGACATCAGAGGTTACAGTATAGACATATTAAAGACCCGACAGTAATCCAAAATGGCTTAATACTGGGACATTCAAAAAGCATTTGAACTAGAGTGCCGACAACTGCAGAGCAGTGCCAGCATTGTCCTGAAGT
Organism: Ichthyophis bannanicus; assembly: GCA_033557465.1. Lineage (NCBI taxonomy): Eukaryota > Metazoa > Chordata > Amphibia > Gymnophiona > Ichthyophiidae > Ichthyophis > Ichthyophis bannanicus. Next base: position 43,750,620 of record CM066048.1, on the reverse strand, counting down.
TAATAGCCCTGCCCTGAACATACGAAGTGGAGCCCAAGGAGCCCTGTGAGTTATAAAGAACAGGGTTTGAGCTAAGTAGCTAAGTGCTACATTGTGGGCTGTACAATATGATGTCAAAAAATGTCCCAATTTATTTTATCTTGTGGAAAAACAACATCTGACTCTCAAGCTCTGCAGAGACCTAACAAAGAGGGTCCTTTGTTATCTGTTAAGAGCTTATAAAAGAAAGAGTTGATCTACCATCGGTCAATGGTTTCTGACATATATTTGTATCATACCAGAGATCTGGCATCCTCTCTCAGGCGCAAAGATGAACTTTGTCAATTCCTGAGCTAACAGCTCGAATTTGGAGATCTGAAACGGTGATAACCCATAAAGATTAATCAACAAAGCAGACCAATGTAAAAAGGCCCCTTGTTAAGCCATCCCTTCCAGAAAATCTTTTTATCCTTGACCGAATGAGTGGGTTGAGCCACAAAGAGGAAAACATAGAAGTAGAATAGGGGATCTTACAGCACACATCTAATTTTCTTAGGGCCTTAATGGTGCTAACAATGAAGAGTGACAATAATTTGCTCCCTGAGATACACATAATAGGCAGTTTGGTTAGTTTGAAGGTGCTAATTAACATATTTTCCATCTCCAACCAGTGTTTTTGTTAAATCAGTCAGGGCTTAGTACCACCAGAGAGCTTTCATTTAAATCAAATCAGAGTATAATTTAGTATAGGAGATAGAATAGGGTAAATATTCTTTAGAAAGAAATGAATTGTTTCTAGAGACCTTTAGAAAGAAGCCTTCCAGTTAGGAGACAAGAGACCTGTGCAATTGTTTTAAATAGATGTTAAAGCCAAGTGACAGATCAAAGGGGCAATTTGAAAGGCTCCCTCTATCAAACCAGGGCTGTGTGAATCACCTAGGAAATTGTTAACAGATTACCTTAGAAGACCAGATCAGGGCACCGTGTAGCAAGCCAGCTTTTAGTAAGTGTTCTTTCCCTCCCAACTCCCATGACTCCCACCTATCCCAGGCATAACCTTAGCTTTATAGGCTCTTAAATATATTAAAGGGAAAGATGTGGTCAATTTCACTTTCAGGTTCTGCTGGTTATCCTCATCAGGAATAGATTAAAGTCCTGAAATTAATCTTCAACTTATTAGTTATATTTGTATTAGTACAAGTATCTCTAACAACTTTAAGTATGTAAACAACTTAAATAGCTAAACAAAACCTGAAAATTAAGATGCAGACAGAAACCCAGCAGCAAGATGGGGGCTATCCAGTATTTTGCATTGAGTGTCACATGTACAATTTACTCTCAGTTGGTGAGGGGTCTTACTTGTGCACCAAGTGCAAGGATCTCTTTGCTCTCAGGGAATGAGTCCAATCTCTGGAGGCTAGAGTAGCAGACTTGGAAGACCTAAGGAAGACAGAGAAGTATATATATGAGACTTACAGGGACGTAGTACTGAAATCCCACCACCAGTCTGGCAGTCTCTCTGTTGCCATAGAGGAGAGAGGTCACATGAAAGGACAGCATCACCTTGGTGTGGCAGGAAGTGATCTTATAACTAGGACCTGTCTTCCAGGTGATGTAAAACCCTCTTGCAAAAAATAGGTTTCTCCAGGGACATTGTCCATGAGAGAAAGGTTAGGATGGCCTTTATAGTTGGCGATTTAATCATTAGGCATGTAGATAGCTGAGTGGCTGGTGGATATGAGCATTGCCTGGTAACATGCCTGCTTGGTGCGAAGGTAGTGAACCTCATGCGCCACTAAGACAAGGTTTTAGATAGTGCTGGGGAGGAGTCTGCTGTCTTAGTACATGTTGGTACCAATGATATAGGAAAGTGTGGGAGGGAGGTTCTGGAGGCCAAATTTAGGCTTTTATGTAGGAAAGTGAAATCCAGAACTTCCAGGGTAGTATTCTCTGAAATGCTTCCCGTTCCATGCTCAGGACCCAAAAGGCAGGCAGAGCTCTGAAGGCTCAATGCGTGGATGAGACATTGGTACAAGGAAGAGGGTTTTGGATTTGTTAGTAACCAGGCAACATTCTGGGGAAAGGAGGGGCTTTTCCAAAGGGATGGGCTCCACCTTAACCAGGATGGAACCAGGCTGCTGGCATTAACCTTCAAAAAGGAGAAAGAGAGCAGTTTTTAAACTACATAATAGAGGAAAGCTGACAGTCGCCAAAGAGTGCATTGTTCAGAAGGATGTATCCTTGAAGGATACTAGCAAAAGAGGGGAGTCAGGGCATCCCAACAGAGAGGTTCCAATACAAATAAAAGTAATTCAGATACACTTAAATACAGGGCAGACAGAGCTGAAAGATTCCAAATTACCCCTATCAACTGATAACCAGATTAATATGAATAAAATACAACCTCTAAAATGCCTGTATGCAAATGCTAGAAGTCTAAGAAAATAAGATGGGAGAGTTAGACTATATAGCACTAAATGAAAGGTTAGATATAATTGGCATCTCCGAGACCTTGTGGAAGGAGGAAAAACCAATGGGACGCTGTGATACCAGGGTACAAACTATATTGCAAAGATAGAGCACAACCCCTCCACCAATTTGGTCTACCCTATGTTAGAGAAGGCATTGAGTCACACAGGATTAATGTTCTGCAGGAAACCCAATACACTGCAGAATCTCTATGGATAGAAATTCCATGTGAAAAGGGGAAGGCGATAGCAGCGGGTGTGCACTACTGACTGCCTGACCAGATTGAACAGATGGATGATGAAATGCTAAAAAAAAAAAAAAAAATCAGGGAAGCTAACAAAAGTTAAAATATGGTAATAATGGGTGATTTCAATTACCTTGGTATCGACTGGGTCAATGTCACAGCAGGATGCGCTAGGGAGATAAAGTTTCTAGATGAAATAAATGACTGATTCTTGGAGCAGCTGGTTCATGAACCTCCAAGAAGGGAAGCTATTTTGAACCTAGTCCTTATTGGAACACAGGATCTGGTGCAAGATATAATAGTGTTGAGGCCACTTGGCAGTAGTGATCATAGCATAATCACATTTGATTTAATAAAAGGAGGAAGGACGTCAAGGAAATCCACAGTACTACCTTTTAACTTTCAAAAAAGAGATTATGATAAAATGAGGACAGTAGTTAAGAAAAAACTAAAAGGAGCAGCTGCAAAGGTTAAAGATTTACATCAAGAATGGGTGTTGTTTAAAAATACTATCTTGAAAGCCCAGAACAGATATATTTCACGCTTTAAAAAAAGTGGAAGGAAGGCCAAACAACTTCCAGCATGGTATAAAGGTAAGGTCGGAGAGGCTGTTGTAGCCAAAAAAGCCTCTTTAAGGAAATGGAAAAAGGAGCCAAATGACAAAAAGAGGAAACAACATAAGCAACTGCAAGTTAGATGCAAGGCATTGATAAGGCAGGCAAAGAGAGAATTTGAAAAGAAGCTTACCATGTAAACAAAAACACATAAAAACCTTTTCAAGTACATTTGTAGCAAAAAACCTGTGAGAGAATCAGTTGGACCATTAGATGACAGAGACCTAAAAGGGGTGCTAAGGGAAAACAAGGCAATAGCAGAGAGACTGAATTAATTCTTTGCTTCAGTTTTTACTGAAGAAGATGTAGGGAAGTTACATCACCTTTAAATGCCATTTCAGGCATGGGTATCAGAAGAATTGAAAAAAATATTGTGATAATGACAGCACTGCAGAGCGAATGCAATGGGAAGGAAATGAGCAATATACCTTTAAGAGTAAAGGCAAACAAGGTTCCCATGGAAACCTCAAGCTTCTAGCTAGAACTGAGCCCGGTCATAGTAGTGACGTAGGAGCTGAGTGGAGCCCTAACGAGTTTCACATGAGCAGCCAGAAGGGTGTGGCTGCTGAGGAAAGCCATTTTAAACCTGCCTCAGAGTTCAGTGCAGGAGAGCAGCAGAGAGGGAAGAAGCAGCAGGGAAGACAGCAACTGAAGCAGCAAGAGCAACGAGGAAAGCTGAAGCCACGAGGGAAGCCAACTGAACAAGGAAAGCTATGGAACACAGAACAAGCTAAGAAGGATTCTGGAAGGTCTGTTTCCTATACCCCAGGAACACTGGAAGCAAACCCAAAAACTCTGCTAAAGCAACCCAAGGAAAAGGTAGAAAAGTTTACCTTCACACGGGGAGAGAGCTCTGATTGCAGAGAGGGCATTGCATGTGAGAAAGGTACGTCTGCTATAATCCCTAGCAAGAGATATGCTGAAGATATTATACAGCAATTAAAGACCAGTGCTAACCAGAGCCAAGATAGCACTGCTGTGAAAACAACTCCAGTCAGAACTAGAAACATTCCAAGTAAGTGTTATGAGACAGATTTAAAGTCTGTAGTTAAAAGCTTACAAAGGAATCAGTTTCCTGCTTTAGACAAAGTGACTGCAAACCAGAGGGAACAGTTTATAGAACAACTGCAGGAAGTTCTTAGTAACCTTCAGTCTAATTCTGGTTTTAAAAGTTCCTTAAAGCAGAATGATAATGGAGATTGTGAGGAGATGTTAATTGATGTAGAAGAAACTCCTGATATGAATGACGTTTGTGAAATGGATTGCTCTTTTTGTGAGACCAATCACCTGGACTTACGTTAAACAACCTTTGCATGAGAGGAATGCAAAGCTGTCTTCTGACTCTTTGAAAGAAGGACATTGTGCTGAAACAATTAACCTGCTTAAGCGTTTGCTGTGAATGAAACAGTTTACCTATGCTTTATTTCTCAACTTTAATTGCTCCTGTTTTTCCTATTATTTTGGGAGAAAATAATCCATGCCATGTTTTGAGCTGTGAATTCTATGTGAAAGGGAAAAACTCAAATAAATTTATCTGTTGCCTGAAACTTCGAGTCACAACACCTTTGTTAGATAGTAATCAAGACTACAAGTCCCAGCATCCCTTGCTGGCACAATAGCCAAGGACATTACTTGAAGACAAAATAGAGGTCGCCCTTGCCCTTGAGCCACCGGCCCTAGGCGGGGGTAGGACAATATCAATAAATCAGGAAGATGTATTACCACTATTTGATAAACTAAAGAGTAGCAAATCTCCTGGACGATAAGGTATATATCCAAGAATGTTGAAAAAAAAGAAAAATGAAATTGCAGATCTACTATTAGTAATCGTGAATTATCATTAAAATCATCTTTAGTACCTGAAGATTGGAGAATGGCCAATGTAACACCAATTTTTAAAAAGGGTTCTAGGGGTGATCCGGGAAACCATAGGCCGGTGAACTTGATGTCAGTACCAGGCAAAATGGTAGAAACTATTCTAAAGAATAAAATTATTGAACATGTAGTCGTGGTTTCTTGAGAGAAAGCCAACATGGATTTAGCCAAGGAAGGTCTTGTCTTACTAACCTATTATATTTTTTGAAGGTGTGAATAAACAGGTAGACAAAGGTAAGCCAGTTGATATAGTGTATCTGTATTTTCAGAAAGCCTTCGACAAGGTCCCCCATGAGAGACTCTTGGTGAAATTAATATCATGGGATAGAAGGCAGTGTAATATTGTGGATCAGGAGGAACTGGTTGAAAAAAAAAACAGAAAGCAGAGAGTAGGGTTGAATGGCCAATTTTCTTAATGGAGAAAAGTGAATAGTGGAGTACCCCAGGGATTTGTGCTGGGCCTGCTGCTTTTTAATATATTCATAAATGATCTGGAAATGGGAATAACGAGTGAGGTGATCAAATTTGCAGATGACACAAATTATTCAAAGTTGTTAAAACACAAGAGAATTGTGATAAATTGGAAGATTGGACATTCATATGGGATATGAAATTTAATGTGGACAAATGCAAAGTTATGCACCTAGAAAAGAACAACCCAAACTATGGTTACACGATGCAAAGTTCCACATTAGGAACCACCACCCAGGAAAAAGATTTAGGTGTCATCGTGGATAATGCGTTGAAACCCTCCGGAAAGAGGAGGAGGCAAGATGGCAGCAGGGAGTGGAGCCAGTGCAGCAGCTCCGTTCTGATCGGATCCGAAGCCTGTTTTGTGGGATTTCCATGCTCACTTTGTGATGGGGTGGAGGAAAAGGAAGCAGGCTGACCTACCCTCGGGTGCGGCATTGCTTCCCACTGCTAACCAGAGGACCTTGGATCTTTGCGGGTTTGTTTTTGCTGGCCCCGGAGTGGCGTCTTCAACGGCATTGCCGGAGAATGTCTCAGCGTTGCTGGGTGCATTGGAGGTGCTTCCCCCCTGCTTACCGAGGAGTACGCCGGTGAAGGGAAGTGAAGAGGGCTGTTCGGTTTCTCCAGCTTTGTGCTCTGGTTCCCTGCAGCAGTCGGCTGTAGCTTCTGAAACTGGTTTAATTCTTCCCGTGGCTGAGCAGCAGCAGGTGGGACTGGAGGAGTGCATCGCCCGGATATTTGAGGTTTGGCTAAATCTGCTGTTATCACTTTGGACGCACTATGGGATGCCATTGCAGCTTTGACTTCTTCCTTATCTACTGTTTTGGTTACAGTGAGTACTGTCAGACGGCTGCCTGGGTGAGAATTTTCACAGTCTTGGCAAGTGCATATATCTATATGATTTGCAAGGTATTGTGGGCAATGTAGTTCATTCACACCAGACACAGCTGCTGACAATAATTTAGTTGTGCTCTTGGGTAAAGCCAATAAGATATTTATTTATGGGGTTATTTCTCCCAACACAGATATGCTTGGTAGCACATAAAATCAGGTAACTTGCTTTCAGTGTTAACTTGGAAAAACAAAGTCAAAATCAGGAAAACAACAAATGAAAAGCCACAAAGCAAGAAACAAACTGTTCTTTTCAGATTAACTTCTGATTACTTCCCACACAAATTCAGAAGTGATTCTCTCCTAGCTCACAAGCAATTAGGTAAGGCTTAATTGCTAGCAGTCACCAGCTGAAACCCCTTAGCTGGCTTGCCTTCCACTGTGTGGGTCAAATCCTGCTTCAGGAGCTTTTCTGAGTAGATTAAAGAACAAATTTGTATTTCTTTGTGATGGTTGCTGTACTTTATAACAGAAAGTTACCAACGGAGTTTAGATAGAGAGCAGTCCATATAAACAGGATCCTCATCTGCTATTATTCCCCCTTGTTCAACAAGCATGGGTTCAATATCATGGATTGGCACAGATGAATCTCTCAATGGAGCATTTTCAGGAGAATACTTGTTTCCCTGCTGTCTTTCAAGGTTATAGCTAGGGCATAGATCAGTGTTCATACCTGAGCTTCCATTGCTGTTAGAGTTCCTCTCTATATAGCCTGGCCAGTATGCAGTCCAGTTCTTATGTCCAGCCTTCCAATCCAGATCCCTGGACACTGGATCCCTCTTCACATACCTTCTGGCATAGGTCTTAGGGTCCCTTCCACGTGCAGCCGTCTCCCTCACAGGTAGCCTCTGGTGATTCCTAGCTCTGCAGCACCATTCCTCTGGCTTTCCCCAGTCCAATGGTGTATGCTGGCCCTTGGAATACCTCCCAGTATACGTACTGCTTTGGACTCTTCTAGACCTCTCAAAGGTTTTTCTCAGCTTTCTTCCAGAGGGTTTCCTTGCCTCTCTGTCTGTCCGGTTTGGCTTCTGCTTCTGATGATCCTTCAGATGAAACTGATGATCCTTCTCTGGATATCCAAGGTGATCATGAAGATGGTCATCTGTAGAATAAACTCTACTCTTATTCTGCTTAGATGAGTGATCCTCCCTAACACAGCGCAGCTGTGCTGAATCAGGCCCTGCCCTTTGAGATGAGTGCTTAGGGATTACCTCATAGCCCTCCTGATTGAACACACGTTTCCTCACTTCAGCTCCTCTAATGGCTGTTGGAAACCTGGTGCATTCTGGGACTGATAGTCTTTTATGGCAAAATTCTGTTTTCATATTTCTACCAGAACTGACAGGTTGCTTGTTCAGAGTCACTTCACCTTTTCTATAGCTCCTTCCTGAGCTATGATAAGCTTCCTTATCACAGTACTGAACTTTTAAGTTTGAAAATTAAGAGATCACGTGGTGTGGTGAGCTGGGGAAGACGTGAGTCACCTTAGCTCCGGGCCCCCTCGTCCCTGACCGTTGATTTGGACCGTAATCCACGGCAAATTTATTGGCTGTGAGTCCCAAGGGTGAGGTCGACAGTGTTTCTACCCCCTTCTGGAGCCGAATTGGTGAATGGCAGCGGCGGCGAAGGCGGGAAGGAGGGAGAAGGACCGCACTACGGGCCTGCCGAAAATGGCGGAATCCCCCCCAAAAGTGAGCGTCGCGACCTCCCTCACCCTGAGTGAGGAAATCTCCGCGGCAGTCACAGCTGCAATTACCGCACAGCTGGAAGCCCTTAGTGGCAAAATAGACACGCTGCAAGGTTCCTTGTCGGCGCTGGGCGCCCGGATGCACGAGGCAGAGGGTCGCGTTCTGCATACCGAGGAGGCGGTGGAGCAGTTACAACGGGATCTGAGTGCGGTACAAAAATTAACTAAAGCACAAGACCTGAAAATTGACGACTTAGAAAATAGATCCCGGCGCAATAATTTGCGCTTTTTGGGGATAGCCGAGAAAGTGCCCGATAAGGATCTGCGAGTTCTTGTGGAAAGGATGGCTGCCTCTCTGCTTGGCCGGGACAGTGAGAACACCCCTATAATCGTGGACAGAGCCCATAGAGTAGGGCCACGGCCGCAAGGAGAGAATACGCGGCCCAGGGTGGTTCTTGCCAGATTTCTCTACTATGTGCAGAAAGATGATCTTTTGCGGGCGGCGCGGCAACAGGGAGTGCTGGAATTTGAAAATATGAGGCTTCGTATTACCCCCGACTACTCCACTGCGCTGAGCCACCGCCGCAAGGCCTACGCACCAGTCTGTCAGCGCCTCCTCTCGGCGAACATTCGCTTCTATGTCCAATATCCAGCCCGATTACACATTCTACACCAGGGAACACACCGGGTCTTGGAATCGGCGGCGGAGGCTGCTACTTTTGTGGAACAGCTGCTGGCATCCTCGGAAAACTTGCAGGGAGACCGTAGGCCGTGAGCCCTCCAGGCCTGAATCCTTCTGCTACAGCAAGATGGCGACATGCGTTCATGGAGGGACCCGGTGGCTGGATGCTGGTGGCCTCACTGATGGCTTTCTTCCACTTTTTGGCTCGGGACATTGGCCCCCCTTAGCGGAGTGGTCCTGCCGGTGAACAATGCTGGTTTGCTGCTGACTGGTCGGACTGGAATGATCTGGACTGACCAATACTAATGGTGGTGGTATTGGCCCGGTCAGCTAGGCCTGCCATGTTTTCCGTTGCTATCCCCCCTTGTTCCCTTTCCTCCTGTGGGTCCTCTCCTCCTCCCCCCCCCCTTGCCTCCCTTCCCTGAATCCCTGTTATTGTTTGTATATTTATTTTACTTGTTTGTTTCACAGTATTTCTAAACCGCCTTCTCTTGACTATCAAGGTGGTATCACAGCTAACAATCAGGTCCAATGATTCTGGTATACTTGTAATGGGGGGAAATTGAGTGTGTGTTGTGTTGTGTGCTGGATGGGGATGATCTCTGTACAGAGTGGGCTATATACCGTGGTGCAAAATCATGTTCCATGCTTACATTGGTTGGGCGGGACCATGGGCTGTGATCCATTCACTGAAGTTGTATGCTGTGTCCATAGTGTACTATGTATAGCATGGTTTTCAGCTGTCTTCTAAAATCTTTTAGGTCGATAGTGGTCCTCAGTTCGCCCCGGGGTTTGTTCTATATTGTTGGAGTGGCCATTGAGAGTGTTCCGTCTGTTGTGTCTTTGCGAGTGTGCTTGTGCTCACTTAGGGTGCTGACTCGGTTGTGGGTTTGTTTTTTTGGGACGCGTGATGGTGTTTGATTGTATGGGGGTGTGTAGGCTGTTGGCTGATGTGTGGTGTTTTATCTTGAGTGTGTTTATGATGGTTTTGTGTTTGATGCGTGCACCGCTTGGGGAACCAGTGTAAGTCCTTTAGGGTGGGTGTGATGTGCTCCTGTCTTGCAGTTCCTGTTATGCTTCGTGTAACAGGGTTTTGTGCCAGTTGTAGCGGTTTGAGTGCTGTTTAGGTAGGCTACGGTATATTGGATTGCAGAGGTCCAGTAGTGGGGTTATCAGTATTGACAGATGGTGTGGCAGTGTTCCGGGGCGAGGAGCGGCTTTCGTCTCCTGATGTCTCTATATAGGGGCCATTAGCCTTTTCTGGTTCTCTGCCTTACTATGCTGGGCTGGGGGGGTTGGGGGTGGTGGGGGGGAGGGGAAGCGGGCGGGGGGCACCCCACTTCGGCGGGGGGGGGGCTGCTTTAGGCCACTGGCCGGGGCTAGGGACATTAAATAAGATTCAGGGAGGAAGGGGGACCCGTTCACATCGTATGTGATCGCGATGGGAGTGTGGTGGAGACTGGGGATGAGGTTTGGGGCGGAGGGCGGGGGGGAGGTGAGGTATGGGAGGGTAGGGGTAGGGGTTGGGGAGGGGTGGTTTTGGGGGGAGGGGGGGGTGTACTCCGTGGCGAGCACAGCAGCACTACGGTGGGACTGATGAAGACCTGTATAGGGGCGCTTTAATGGTAATGGGGGGGCTCCAGGCTGGGGGGGACCCACCCTTTCGCCTTTCTTTGGTAGCCGAGATTCTTTACTTGCTCTTTTATGACCCGCCCTGAAGGTTATCTCTTGGAATATCTGTGGCATAGGTAGCCCTATTAAGCGATATAAGGTGTTGCAGACCTTGGCCCGGATGAAATGTGATATAGCCATGTTACAAGAAACCCACCAGACAGCGGAAGAGCACGCTAAATTGCAGAAGATGTGGGTGGGGCAGTGTTGGGGAGCACCGGCTGTGGGGAAAAAAGGTGGAGTGGTCATACTGATCAGTAAACACACCCGGTTTGAGCTGTTGCAGGAGTATTCTGACCCCGAGGGCCGTTATATTTTGGTCCACGGCCACCTGGACGGACGGCCGGTGATATTGGGATGCGTGTACAGTCCTAATGTCCTGAATCGGGCGTTCTATGATCGTCTGGCGTCTCGAGTAGAACAAATGTCAGATGTCCCCCTAATCCTCGCTGGAGACTTAAATGGGGTCCTGGATGCCGGACTCGATGTGTCGGGTGTGGGTGGGGTACACTCGCGTGTCCAAACGATGAAGGTCTTACGCGGCTTCTGCCGACGATTGGGCCTGGTGGACCCGTGGCGATTGCTCCACCCTGCGGACCGGGATTTTACCCACCAGTCGAGAGCCCATGGTACCAGTGCTCGATTGGATTATGTTTTAGTATCAGAGCGGCTGTTTGCACAGGTGGAGGAGGCGTGCATTGGCCCTTCGATGGTGTCTGATCATGCACCGGTTTGGATTGACCTTGGTGTGGGGGGTCCCGCCGCGTCGACTAGGATCTGGCGGTTTCCCTTGGGCTTGTATCAGGATGCGGAATTTCGGCCTTACCTTGTTAAGTGCTGGCAAGAATTTTTCCGTCATAATGAGCAGCATCAGGCAGACCCGGAGTTGTTTTGGGAGACGGCTAAAGTTGTGTTGAGGGGGGATATCATTGCGTATGTGGCCAGGAAACGGCGGTTAATGGCGTGGCAAATTGTACAATTGGAAAAGCAGGTGGTGCGGGCACGGCGGCGATGTGCAGGTGCTCCTAGTGTAGCGCACCGACGGCGACTCTGGGAGTTGCAGGTGTCCCTTAATGAGCTACTCCACCAACGAGCCAAGAAATCGCATATGTATTACCGTTACCAGCTTTTTCGCTTTGGTGATAGGCCTGGGAAACTTTTAGCGCGTTGCGTGCGGGGCCACCAAGGCTATCGTTTAGTGGCGGCGTTGCGCGATGACCAGGGAAACCTACATAGAGATAACGCAGGTATCGCCCGAGTGTTCCGCTCCTTTTTCCAGAAATTATATGCCCAGAGGGGGGGGGCTCCGGAGGCTATGCAGCAGTATTTGCGGGAGTTGTCTTTGCCGCAGCTGACTGAAGCGCAGAAGACCTGTTTGGACGAGCCGGTGTCAGTTGAGGAAGTCCAGCGTGTTATTCAACGGGCCGCTTGCTGCAAGGCCCCGGGTCCGGATGGCTTCGGGGCTGAGTTCTATAAGCTATTGAGTGAATGCACACCCCCAACCTTAGTGGCGGTATACCACCGGCGGGTAGCTCAGGGGCGTTTTACATGGGGCACTAATCACGCGTATATCTCCGTAATCCCCAAACCTGGGAAGGACCATACCCAGGCAGCTTCGTACCGGCCAATCTCCTTATTGAATTTTGATTTGAAAATTTTAGCGAAGGTGTTGGCCGATCGGCTGGCGTCCGTGTTAGGGGACTTGATACATGAGTCTCAGGTTGGGTTCGTCAAAGGGCGCTATGCTGTACGGAATCTCCGAAAGCTGCTCGCATCCTTAGAATGGGCTCGGGAACACGATCTTCAGTCCTTGATCATTAGTTTCGATGCTGAGAAGGCCTTTGACCAGGTTCCCTGGGACTACCTAAGGGCTCTGTTGCCTTATTATGGGCTTGGGGCCCCTTTTTGCCAGATGGTGGACCTGCTTTATGCTGACCCGACCGCGGGGGTCCTATGTAATGGGGTTATGTCAGATTCCTTTAGGTTGGAGCGTGGTACGCGGCAGGGCTGCCCGCTCTCTCCCTTGCTCTTCGTATTATCTTTGGACCCGCTGATACGGAAGATTGAGGCTTCTCCCACCATTGGTGGGATTCGTATCGGCTCCCATGGCTTCAAGGTGGCTGCCTTTGCCGATGATCTCCTGGTGCACCTCTCTTCTCCTCAGCAGTCCCTTCCGCGATTACTTGCGGAGCTCTCGCTTTATGGACAATTCGCGGGCTTGCGTATAAACATGGCCAAATCGGAAGCCTTAGATGTAGGGGGGACGTTACGGGAATACTGGTCGGGGCCCTTTCCGCTTCGTTGGGCCGAGGACTCGATTATTTATTTAGGTATCGTGTTGACCCGAAAAACCGACATTGTTATATGTGACTAATTTTGAACGGATCTTAGCTAAGGTTCGATTGCAGTTGCGGGCTTGGGTCCACCTCCCGTTGTCTTTGCTTGGTAGAGTGGCCGCCTTAGGAATGGTGATCTTTCCGCGTGTGCTTTATTGGTTGCAGACGCTACCGGTGTGGCTTCTGAAGCGCGATTTGGCGCGCCTAGAGCGGGAGATTCGGGGATTTCTCTGGAAAGGCTATAAGGCCCGCATTCCGATGGCGCGCTTGCGGGGGGGTTGGCGGTCCGGCGGAGTGGGGGTCCCCGACATATGGAAATATGCGCTGGCCTGTCAGGCCCGCCATTTAAGTGACTGGTTGGGGGACACAGAGACCTATACCCCGCGGGGTCTCGAGGCGGCTTTCGCAGCACCCCATTCTTTGGAAGCGGTCTTGCACTTGCCCAGTGCGGACCTGCCGCCGCGCCTCTTAAACAGTCTGCTACTGCGGACGTCCCGCCGAACTTGGCAGCAGTTGAATAAGTGCTGGGGCAGTGATGCTGGGGTCTCCTGCTGGCTGCCCATACAGGGTAATGCTTGTTTCTTGCCCGGTTCGGATACGGCTCCCTTTCGCGCGTGGTGGCGTGCGGGAGTCCGCAGGTTGGGGCAGGTTGTGGACACTGCTGGCTGCTGTAAGGCGTTGGGAGTATTATGTAAAGAATACGGGTGGCCTGCGGGGTCTTTGACGTTTGCGTATGCACAAATTTCTCACTATATTGGCTCTTTGCCGCGGCAAGAGCTTACGGTGGAACATTCGAGCCGTATTCTGGAGTTTCTTGCGCTGGGGGCGGACTCCCCACCGACGATTGCCGATTTGAAAAAGCGACTGGATCGGCTGGATTTGCCCCCTGATTACACTAGGGTGGAAAGCCTTTGGGCGGAAGAGTTGGGTGGAGGGGTTGCCCCCGGGTCTGTCCGGATGGCCTTGGGTAGGATCGCGCAGCTCGTGGTCGGGGCTCGTTGGCGTGAGGTCCAATTTAAGTGTATACTCCGGGCCCATTTTTCCCCGCGGCGGGCCTTTCGGAGCCATCTTGCTCTTCATGGCGGTTGCCCAAAATGCCCATGTGCCTTGGCGGACCTGGGACATATGTGGTGGGGTTGCCCTGCTATTCGGAGGTATTGGCACTCCATTGAAACCTATATGAGTGGGTTGTTGGGTCAGCAGCTGTGTTGGTCAGGGACTATGGTAGTATTGGATCAGCTGGGACCACTCCACCCGAAAGGTAGATGGGATAGGGTATTGGTGCGAAAAGCTTGTCTGGTGGGTAAGGGCCCTATCCTCAGTCATTGGAGAGAATCTGCGGCCCCCACTTTCTGCGAATGGCGGAACAGCTTGCATCAACTCCTGCTTTTGGAGCGGAGAGTGGCATTGCGGCACCCCCGGGCCTGGACCACCTTTTTATTGATCTGGATGCCTTATGTTCAACGCTTGGGCCCCAGGGCGCGTAGTGAAGTACTTAAGCTGGGTTAGGGGGTTGGGGACTTGCGTCCCCCATGCGATATACGCAGTTGGAGCTGCTGGTGTTGCTGTGCTCTCCGCGGAGGGGGGGTGGGGGGTGGGGGGGAGGGGGATGTTTGTACTGGTTGACCTTGGGGATTCTGTGTGTGCTCTGTTCTGTTGGGTTCCCGGGTGGTGGACAAGATTCAGCCCTACCTGGGATACGTTTATTTTTGTGAAACTAAGAAAGATACATGTTGTTGGCTGTGTGTTATTGGTGCCTTGTTGTATTCAATAAACAGAGTTTTGAAAAAAAAAAAAGTTTGAAAATTAATATTTCTGAAGTTTCCAGGGTTCAGGAGCAGCAGGCGGGTTCTATTTCTCAATTTAAAGAAGACTTTGGTCACCTTTGAGAGGCTCATGTGGCCCTAATTAAGGACAGAACTTTGTTGGCCAAAAAGATGGAACATCTGTAAAATCAAGCCCGTAAGAATAACCTATGGTTATTGAACTTTCCGAAATCCCCTGTCTTGTCTCCCCTGGAAATGGTGAGGAAATACTTCTGTGAGGTGCTTAAGATCCCACAGGAGCATTTCCCTCCCCTGACTAGGGTTAAGTACCTGTCCTTGGGTGTTGGTGATCTCGCCAGAGGACCAGGCCGGTCGAATGTGTCCTTAGGGCCTGGGGACTTAACTGTGTGTCTGGAAAGTTCCCTGGAAGTGATTATTGAAAGAAAACTACCCTGCTTGTTACTCTTGCACTGGAATCGGATAAGGCTTTGATTCTTTGTTCTTATTTTAGGAATTTCAGTGAGCAATTCTTGGGCTCTGTGGTGAAGAATGCCCTCCAGAGGAGATGGAGATTGAAGAAAATCCTGAAAAGCGAAAGGATTTACACAGGATTTTCAATCCTAGAAGGAAAAAAACACACTGCTCTGATGAGCTGAGCACAGACACCAGCCCAGGGGAGGAGTTAGGCAATGCTGATTGGGCACACCCAGGGGTTGGACAAGGTGTGCCGGGAAAAGAAACCCTTTTTAAAGCTTTGAACAAGGCTGCTAGGCAGATTACGTGTGGGACTAGGTGGGAGAGTGGCTCCAAGACGAGGTCGTCGGAGAGTGGATCCGAGACCAGGAAGCAGTTTGGCTGTACGAGTGAGTCTGGAAGATTTGAGAGTGTTTGGAAAGGTTCTGCAAGGAGTTCTAAACGTGCTGTTAAGAGGAGTCCTGTGAGGAATGGACGGAGCCATGTTTTAGAATCCTGGGAGAAGACAGATCCCTGGAATAGAAAGCCTCAAAGGCAGGCACACGCTGAAGAAAACTCATTCTACAGGATAGAGCCTGGACCTGGAAAGCCCAGAAAAACCCACACCTGGAAAACTCTTGAGCTACTAAAGAGGAGAGGAGCCTGGCAGAAAGAAGGCAGTTCTGATAAAAGCCAAGATAGAGAAGGTAAAGCACAACTTCCTATTTTTAGGGCTTTCTTGAAGGAACCTGATCATTGCCCTGAACTATTTAAGCCGAGGGCTGCAGTAGGAACAGTTAGTGACAGGGAGAAGGACATAGTATTTGCTGACAACTGCCAATCTGATCAAAAGCAGGCTGAATTGCTCTTCCAAGAATTTAAGCAGTTTCTAGAACTGAAAGCAGGAAAACAGCAGAAACCTAATGAATATAGTAGTTCTGTTAAGTCAGAGAATTTGATGCAGGTAGAAAATGATTTACCTACCGTAAGCACTGACCCTTGTAGCATGGACTGCTCTATATGTTGTAAAGAACAGTAATATAAAAGAAGCTTGGCAAGTGTTGTATGAAAGGAATACAAACGTTGCTGTTTCTGCTGCCTGTGCCGTGAAGAGTTAATTATTTGCACCTGTGTTCTGAACCCACGCTGTGAGAAGAACAGCTGGTATTATGAGGCTGCAATGTTCATAAGCTACCACTCGAGGCAGAGCTGAGTTAAGCTCCTCTATAGATAAAAAGCTGAAGTTAAAAGCTAATTCTATTTCAGTTGTCCTAAGTTCCGGATTACTTCTGTTTGTGTTAAAAGTGCACCCTTTACGTTTATGTATTTGAATTTTGATGCGCTGGAGAAACATCCCCAATACAAATAAATATTTCTTGCAAGCCTTACCATCTTTGTCGCAACTACACTTCATTCCCGAGAGAAAAGAGAGTGAACTACAATTCCCATCATCCCTAGGGAACAGTTTACCTCTACTCCTAAGGGACATTAAGGCCACTCCTGCCAGTTAGCTCCAGGGCGCAGGCAGGAGCGTCGCAGCTCTCAGGTTTGCATTTTTCCTGATTTTGTCTAGGGCTACTCAGACCTGGAGGAAGGAGTTCCTGGCCTATAGGTCCAGGACCTCATCCTTGGGGGATATTTTTTGTTAAAAATGTCCCTCTCGTTATATTTCCTATCAAGGTAAAAATTTTAATTTCTTTGAGCCCAAGCAACTCCTGGAATTCCTTACAGCTGACGTATAAGTCTCTACCTGCCTTTTGTTTAGAGTTTTCTTTTCCTATTGATTGCTAGGACTTGATTAGGTTTGTAATTAGGGATCTTGCTTTAGTTAGTTTTCTTGGAGCCTCGTCGTCTTTACCTCTTTATGTTTGGCCTTATGTCATGGTAAATATTTTTCCTTTAAGATATTCTTGATTACTGTTCTATTCCATGTTTTTTCTTTGGTTCATTCATGTGAATGCTTAGGTGTTCATTTATAAATGCAAATAAAAATTGAAGTTTAAAAAAAAAGAAACTCTCCACCCAGTGTGCAGCGGTGTCCAAGAAAGCAAATAGAAGACTAGGAATCATAAGGAAAGGAATGGAGAATAAAACAAAGGATATTATAATGCCTCTATTTCGTTCCAAGGTGCAACCGCACCTTGAATATTGTGTGCAATTCTGGTTGCCATATCTTAAAAAGGATATAGTGGAATTAGAAAAGGTACAGAGAAGAGCCAACAAATGGTAAAGGGAATGGGAGGCTACCCCTATGAGGAAAGGCTTAAAAGGTTAGGACTTTTCAATTTAGAAAATAGTCGGCTAAGGGTAGATATGATAGAGGTCTATAAATTAATGAATGGAGTAGAACAGGTAAATGTAGAAAGGTTGTTTACTCCATCAAAAAGTAGAAAAAATAGGAGATACACAATGAAGCTACAATGTAACCTATTTAAGAGTAATAAGAGAAAATATTTTTTCACTCAACATGTAATCAGACTCTGGAATTCATTACCGGAGAATGTAGTAAAAGCTGTTAGTGTAATTGGTTTAAAAAAGGTTTGGACAAGTTCCTGGAGGAAAGGTCCATAAACATTATTAAAGAGGACTTGGGAAATCCACTGCTTACCCCGGTACAAGCACTGTGGAGCCTATGTACCTTTTTGGGAACCTGCCAGGTACTTGTGACCTGGATTGGCCACTGTTGGAAACAGGATGCTGGGTCTGATGGACCTTCGTCTTACCAAGTATAGTATTTCATATGTTCTTATGACTGGCAAGTTATTGGTGCCATCCTGGAACATCCCGTCACTAACCGGTTAACGAGGGGGCATTTAGTTGGCCTAGGAGGAGATATTCTGTAGCACTAATGGAGTAAGTACTGCTAAATATCCCAGTTAGTGGTTGGCAAGTTTGCAAACTGTATTGATCTCTTTAAATATCCCCCCAATTATTTCAAAACACCAATGCTAAACCACATACACATCAACGAAAACAATTCAACTATATTTAAGATGTCTCAAGAGACAGTGTCCCATAACTTAATTAAAACCTGACCAGACCTAAACCTGCTATAAAGACGATGAGCCCAATACTGAGCTAGGCTCATTTTTGAAGGGCTATGCCCTCACTCAGTCTGCAGCTTGTCGTGCTGTGAGGGCTTGTGTGCATCAGTGATGCTGAGGGCTAAGTTATCGGTAGCTTAACTACTGGCAGGGTATCCCAAGATGGGCAAGTCTCAGCTGAGGTGCCAGACCAAGACAAACCACCCCTCTGGGCAGCAGCAGAATGGAACAGTGTTGGCAGCAGAGGATCACATTTCGGTGACAACGGCAATAACACTAAACTTAAACTGTGCGGAAGAAAGGCCTGGCAATCTACTTCTGTATCTTTCCACGAAAACCCAATGGAGAATCACAACAAAACAAATTGCACTATAGTGCTGGAAGATGAGAACTCCAGGCCTGAAGGCATTCAACTGGCTACTGGGTTATGGCTAATGGAGTTGAAGACTTATCAGAGTAAAGCCAGAATTTATGATGTGGTTGGATCAAAGCCCTCGGGACATCTGCCTGCTGATGTAGCTATGCATGAAATGAGAGGCAGAAGCTGCAAAGATGTCTTGCATATTGGGACATGTATCATACGAAGCATGAACCAAGGAAAGCTGGAGGTGGTCAAGAATGAAATGGAACGTGTACAACTCGATCTGTTGGGTGTCAGCGAACTGAAATGGACTGGCTTTGGGCACTCTGCATCTGATGATCACATGGTCTACTATGCTGAAATGAAAGACAAAGAAGTAATGGTGTTGCATTTATAATTAAGAAGAAACTTGCAATAACTGTAATGAAATACAATGCAGTCAGTGAATGCTTAATTTCTATTCGTCTACGAGGAATGCCTATCAACACAACTATAATTCAAATATATACACCAACAACAGCTGCAGAAGAGGATGACATTGATGAGTTCTATGAACAAGCTGAAATTGACAGAACATGCAAACAGGATATCCCTATAGTATTGGGTGACTGGAATGCAAAAGTTGGCAACAAAGAAGAAGGCAAAGTGGTTGGAAAATATGTACTTGGCAACAGAAATGAAGCTGGAGAAAGACTGATAGAACTCTGCAAAACCAACAATCTATTCATCTCAAACACCTTCTTCCAGCAACACAAACGGCGACTGTACACATGGACCTCTCCCAATAGATTGTACAAAAATCAAATTGACAAAATCTGTGGAAGTAAACGATGGAAAAGCTTGATAACATCAAGAAAAACTGAAGCCGACTGTGGTACAGATCACCAACTACTAGTATTCAAACTCAAGCTAAAGTTGAAAAAGATCAAGTCACTCATGAATGTAGCAAAATATGACCTTGAGAATATACCACCAGAATTTAAAGACTGCCTTCAAAATCAATTTGCTGCTTTAGATACAAATAACAGAGCGCCAGAAGAGATATGGGATGACATCAAGAAGGTTGTGTTGGAAAGCGAGAAGTCTCTACAAAAGGTGAAAAAGCAAAAACATCCAAAATGGATGACCCAAAAAATTACGAAAGTTGCCCAAAAACACAGAGAAGCTAAAGCCAGAGGAGAAAGAGGCAATCACAGAACTCAATCGAGATTTCCAATGTGCAGCAAGACAAGACAAGGAGAAGTACTACAATGACACATTCAAGGAAATAGAATCCGAAACTATTAGAAGAAGAAGATCAGCGTGCCTAAAGCTATGAGAGTTAAAGAAAAAAGATGCTCAAGGATTCATGATGAATGACGCTGAGAAGATCAAGAAAAGGTGGACAGAATATAGAGAGTTATTATACCATAAAAATCAAGTGGACCAACAGTCATTTCAACCTGTACCTTATGATCAGGAACCATTGGTGATGAAAGAAGAAGTCAAAGCAGCATTGAAATCCTTATCAAAGAACAAAGCACCGGGCATTGATAACATTGCCATTGAAGTATTATATCAATTGGAGCAGCTGTTACCATACATGCAAGGCTCTGTCGAAATTTGGAAGACAACTCACTGGAAAAGATCTGTGTTTATACCAGTACTAAAGAAAGGTGATCGAACTGACTGTGGAAATTATCACACAATCACTCTGATCCCACATGCCAGCACAATTTTTCTTAAGATTATTCAGCAGAGACTACAACCATAACTGGAATGAGAACTGCCTGAAGTGCAAGTAGGGCTCAGGAAAGGGCAAGGAACGAGTGACATCATTGCAGATGTAAGATGGATCCTTGAAAAGACAAAAGAATACCAAAATGATATCTATATGTGTTTTATTGACTACAGCAAGGCTTTTGACTGTGTAAACCATGAGAAACTCTGGGCCACATTAAGAAGCATGTATATACCAGAACACTTGATAGTTCTCTAGCACAATCTTTACATTGATCAAGAAGCAACAGTCTGAATGGAACAAGGAGAAACAGAATGGTTTAAAATCAGCAAAGATGTATGACAAGGCTGCATACTTTATCCCTATCTGTTTAATTTATATGCAGAACAAATCATCAGAGAAGCAGACTCTATGAAGATAACCAAGGTGTGATGATTGATAGAAGACTCAACCTTCGTTATGCTGATGATATCATATTACTGGCTGAAAATGAAGACGATCTGAAACATTTGCTTCTCAAGATCAAGGAACATATTGTGTGCAATTCTGGTCGCCGTATCTTAAAAAGGATATAGCGTTATTAGAAAAAGTGCAGAGAAGAGCCACCAAAATGGTAAAGGGGATGGAAGGATACTCCTATGAAGAGAGGCTAAGAAGGTTGGGACTCTTCAACCTGGAAAAGTGACGGCTAAGGGGAGATATGATAGAGGTCTATAAATTAATGAATGGAGTGGAACGGGTAAACGTAGATCGATTGTTTACATCGTCAGAATATAAAAAGACTAGGGGACATGCAATGAAGCTACAGGGTAACCTATTTAAGACTAATAAGAGAAAATATTTTTTCACTCAACGTGTAATCAAACTCTGGAATTTGTTACCGGAGGATGTAGTAAAAGCTGCTAGTGTAACTGGGTTTAAAATAGGTTTGGACAAGTTCCTGGAGGAAAGGTCCATAAACCATTATTAAAAGGGACCCAGGATAGCACTGCTTGACCCAATACAAGCATTGTGGAATCTGTGTCTTTTGGGGAGACTGCTAGGTACTTATGACCTAGATTGGCCACTGTTGGAAACAGGATACTGGGCTTGATGGACCTTGGTCTGACTCAGTATGGCATATCTTATGTTCTTAACATAGTCTTAAAATGGGCCTGCACCTTAATATAAAGAAGACAAAGATCTTGACAACTGGCAAAATCAATAAGTTCATCATTGATGGAGAAGACACTGAAATAGTTGACAACTTTAAGCTACTTGGATCAACCATCAATAAAGAAATGTCAAGCAGTCAGGAAATCCGACAATGCTTTGCTCTTAGCAGAAAGGCTATGAAGGATATAGACAAGATTCTCAGGAGCAGAGATGTCCCTCTCCATACAAACATTTGACTTTTCAAAGCCATGGTATTTTCAATAACATCATATGGTTGCGAAAGGTGAACAGTGAAAAAGATAGACAGGAAGAAAATCGATGGTAGCGCCAGCCCTGAACAGTACTAATTCTTAGGACTCAGAACAGTAACAACCTTATTTATGAAAATGCAACACTGAAAGTATTACAGGGCCCTAAAACACTAGTACATCAGCTAATGGGAAAACAGAACAAACAGGATTGCTACAGATCTCTACGCAGAAACTACATGCTAGCAGAAAATCTCATCTCACCTGCAAAACACAGATAGACCTTCACCAAATGGTGACCCTCTGGATAGTTGTCCTAAACCGTGTTCGGTCTTCAGTCACGCGGCTCATTGTTGATAGACTGGCACCCATAGCTGCTGTTATTGTATCGATCCATCTCATTGCTGGCCTTCCTCTTTTGCGTTGACCTTCTACCTTACCAAGCATGTCGTCTCTCTCTAATGATTTCTCTCTTTGCATGATGTGTCCAAAGTATGAAAGTCGAAGTCTTGTCATCTGAGCTTCTAAAGAAAGCTTAGGTTTGATCTTCTCTAGTACTGACTGGTTTGTTCTTTGGGCAGTCCATAGTATACACAGTATTCGTCACCAACACCATAATTTAAAGGCATCAATTTTCTTCCTGTCTATCTTTTTCACTGTCCAACTTTCGCATCCATATGAAGTTATTGAAAATACCATGGCTTGAACAAGTTGAATCTTTGAATGGAGAGAGACATCTCTGTTCTTGAGAATCTTATCTAGATCTTTCATAGCCATTCTGACAAGAGCAATGCGTCATCTGATTTCCTGACTGCTTGACATTTCTTTATTGATGGTTGATCCAAGTAGCTTAAAGTTGTCAACTATTTCAGTGTCTTCTCCATCAATGATGAACTTAATGCTTTTGCCAGTTATCGGGATCTTTATCTTCTTTACATTCCCATTTTAAGACTATGTTCCTTGATCTTGAGAAGCAAATGTTTCAGATTGTCTTCACTTTCAACCCGCAAAGTGATATCATCAGCATAGCGAAGGTTGTTGATGAGTCTCCCACCAGTCTTCACACCTCGGTTGTCTTCATACAGTCCTGCTTCTCTGATGATTTGTTCTGCATATAAATTAAACAGGTAGGGAGAAAGTATGCAGCCTTGTCATACACCTTTGCTGATTTTAAACCATTCCATTCCTCTTTGTTCTGTTCAAACTGTTGCTTCTTGATCAATGTAAAGGTTGTGCAAGAGAACAATCAGGTGTTCTGGTATACCCATGCTTCTTAATGTGGCCCAGAGTTTCTCATGGTTTACACAGTCAAAAGCCTTGCTGCTGAACATACATTTAACTTTATATGAATAATTTGTCCATATAAAGTCATGCCCAACAGTTCTTTGAATATTTATCTTTTCCAATTTATGAAGGAGATTCAATCTTCTTACTTCGGCAATGACCATTGCATCATCAAGCCATCGATGGAATCGAGTGTCAGGGCGTTGACCCCTCACCCATATACAGTTTCTCAGTCACAGCCAAAAAGCCAAGAAGAGACTGTCCTCAGTTCATGGCTCAGATCTTACCTTTGATCATAGCACAAATATTTGACCCTTGTTTTGAACTCATTATTAAAACTGAAAAAACCTCCACATTACAACTTGAAAGCTGAAATTGTAACTAAATAGTGACATGCAAATGTCTCAGCATGGTTATACACTCTTCAAAAGCAATATTTCTTTAGAGATGTATTTTGTAGCAAGTAAAGGTCTCAGTTCTAATAGGAAGCCAATAGACTCAACTAAACGTCTAGTGGACTTATATCCTTATTCACATCAATGACCTTTTGCAGAAGAGTGTAAATCAAAATTCGTTCAAAAAAAATTATTAATGAATAAAGTGCTTAACTTTCAGGAAAATTGAGCTTGCATTGTCCCGACGCTGACAGACGCGCCACTTTATGCGTTTCACCCTTGTGTAGGTTTCGTCAGGGGAACTTCATGAAGCACTAAAACAGATGAAAAACATGTTCATAGGTTACC
Source organism: Ichthyophis bannanicus (assembly GCA_033557465.1). Lineage (NCBI taxonomy): Eukaryota > Metazoa > Chordata > Amphibia > Gymnophiona > Ichthyophiidae > Ichthyophis > Ichthyophis bannanicus. The sequence goes on along the minus strand of CM066048.1, from coordinate 43,726,927 downwards.
AGCTTTCAGCAATACTTCATAAGAAAGCAACGAACACTATAAGAAGACCCATAACTCATTAGAATACTGCACCTCAAACCCAAAAAGTCCATTCTTATTCAAAGACGGTGTTTGTGAGAATCGTTGAAACTCCGCGCATGCGAAGTACTTATATAGAACACATGTGATCATGTCATCCTATCAGCTGTAAGTCACAGACACACCTCCCATTCAACTCTGGCATTAAGCCCTTCAGGGATTATAGATTGTAATTTAAAGATCCAGCGTTGTTCATTAAAGAGCAGGGTCTGATCAAGAGACTTACCACCGTAAGCTGTTTGAATCTGCATAATGCAAAAACATCGTAAATCAGAAAATTGATGATGGTGTTGAAGACAATGGTCTACCATTGGCGCCTCTCTCCGTTGGCATTTAAGTTTGCTTTTATGTTCTAGCATGCGCGTTCTGAACATGCGATTAGTCTTCCCAACATACAACAGCGCGCAGGGGCACCGAACCGCATATATCACCTGTGTGGAGGTGCAAGAAGTAGCATCTCGCAATTTGTAAGTTGTACCGTGATAGTCAAACTCAGTCAGTTCTTGCGTAACTTCACAGATGGTGCAGGCCCCACATCTCCGATGTCCTGCAAGTAGAGGTATTTCTGATGTCCGTTCCCTTCTCAAAACCGTCGGGCATAAGATCTCCTTCAAATTCTGTTGTCTGGTCCAGACACAACGAACCTGGTATTGCTCTAAACCCGGGATACTATTGAGAACATTCTTGTGACGTTTGAGGCTACGTTGCAGGTAATGACTATAGGGAGAAAAGGATGTGATCAGATTGATATGCCGCTCATCAAAAGCCCGGTTATGAACCAAAGGCGGGCGGAGCATCAGATCCCGATTACTATATAATGCTCTTTTATAAGCCGAGGTAATGACCTTATCTGGGTAACCTCTCTGTTGAAACTGATCTTTCAAAATTTTAGCTTGTGTTTTGAAATCCCGTATATTAGAGCAATTTCGCCGATACCGGAAAAATTGTGACACTGGCAAGCTATTCCGCAAAGACAGAGGGTGTGCACTAGAATAGTGCAAAAGGGTATTTTTAGCTGTCGATTTGCGATGAACAGAGGTATTCCATCCGGCTGGGGTCTTCTGAATAGACACGTCCAAAAAAGTAACTTCCTGAGCATTATAAGTAAGAGTGAATTGAATATTGTTCTCTCTCTCATTAAGCCACTTAAAAAAAGATTGCAACTGCATCTCAGATCCGCTCCAAAGAACAAAAATGTCGTCAATAAATCTTTTCCAGAGTTTTACTGAATCTTTGAAAGGGGAAACCGCTAACCATTTTTTCTCGAACCATTGCATATAAAGGTTCGCGATGGAAGGCGCACAGGTGGCGCCCATCGCCACCCCTGTGAGTTGATGATAAAGCTCTCGATCAAAAAGAAAAAAATTATGGTTCAGGATAAGTCCAGTGAATGCTGATAAAAGATCCAATTGTGCACAAGACAAATCACCCCTCTCTTCCAATGCTTCCATTACTATTGTTCGAGCAGATGATTGCGGAATAACTGTATAAAGTGAAGTGATGTCTAGTGTCACTAGAATCAAATCAGGTAACGTAACCAACTGTTGATGATCTTCCAGGATACACAAAAAATGAGTGGTATCTTTAATAAACGCTGGTATGGAAGACATTAGAGGTCGTAAAAAGGAGTCGAGGTACACAGACAACGGTTCCAATACTGATTTACGCGTGGAAACAATTGGACGTCCTGGTGGATTAATAAGATTTTTATGAACTTTGGGAACCAAATAAAATTTGGCTAACGTTGGATTCGGTGAATTTAAATATATGTGTTCTTTTTTAGAGATAAGACGTGTCGCAAGTGCTGCATCAGTTAAAGCTTTTATTTGTTGTTGCAGACATGGGGTTGGGTCAATCTGCAGGACTTCATAAACTCCCATATCTGTAAGTTGACGAAAAGCCTCTGTATAATACTGATCACGACTTAATATCACTATTCCTCCACCTTTATCAGCGCGTCGTATAACAATATCTGGTCGAGATCGCAATGTCCGAAGCACATTCCTCTCAGTCTGACTAAGTACGTATTTAATACTAGAATGGGCAGATTCTACTCGCTGCATATCCTGTAAGACCAGAGCACGAAAAAAGTGACAAGGAAGGATGTAAGGGACCCGGAGGCATCCAATTAGACTTCAACAATAGCGGAGCTCGAGTGTTGGTATCCAAAGGTTGATCGGACGAAAGGTGATCATAATTATGAAAAAACATTTTAAGATTAAGTTTACGAATCAGTTGTTCAAGATCCAATCGGAACTGAAACGCATCAAAGCGAACATGGGGAACAAAGGATAAGCCTTTCTCCAAAAGAAGAAGTTGTTCAGATGGTATATCAATTCCCGAACACTATAATCTGGATTCTGTATCGTCCAGGGTTTGTAAGAAACATAGTAAGCAGTTCTCCTAATTGAAAAGTAATCCAGAAACAGTCCAATCATGGGAAATTCCCACTAGAGGCTAGCCCTAAAAGCACTGCGCTTACTTCAGCAACAGTACTGGGCGTGGCCTTTCCTTCTCAAAGCCCCAAAACACCAACAGTTTTCAAGAAACAAAGGTAAGCATTCATAAGTAGTCCTATCAAACAAAAGGTAACTTTTGAACCTGCCCCAGGGCTAAATCATTCACCGCTTTAAGCACAGTACCTCCATGGATTCAAGGGAAGCGTATTCCTCATATTCCTGTGCTCCCATAGGTTCCCCCTGGTCTGATCCTCTGCCCCCTGTTTGAAGCTCTGTGACCTTTTCAAAAGCATGGACAGGCTCCTTCCTCCCAGGGGCCTCCCCTCCAATTGTCCCTGCATTGCTTTTTACACATATACACCGGCCACAACCTAAGGCCCTGGTTGCTTGTCTCCTTCCCCCATTAAGGTGGCCCTTGCTTAACAGGGCTTCCAAAAGTGGCTTTTCAGGAGCACCTTTCTCTGGTTGCTTATTGTTGGAGCCCTCTGCCATCTGTGTTCTCTTCATGAGATCACCTGATCTTTTCTAAGGTGGGTCTTCTTATCCTAAGGGATTCTGGGACTTGTAGTATGACTGGCCCTGCCACAATTTATAAAATCAAATTGATCTACCCCTCTCCCCCAGCCTTCTGTTTTTCTAAATCCTAAATTCTCTTTGGTCATGTACACTAATGAGAAATACACATGTAAAGGATTCCGGAAGTGTGGATTCAACCAGTTCCTTTCGGACCACTGCAAGGATAGAGTGAATGTGGTCTTGCCCCAGGTGCCTGATTCAAGGGCACCAAATCAAAATTAATATTATGTGTATATACAGGACGTCATATTCAAAGTGAATTTTGCATTCACTGGTGGATGGCAAATGCATAAGTTGCTTATTTTTCATTTTTTGGTGTTTATAAGGATAAAATTGGGACTTTTAACTCACTAAACATTCCAATTGTATCTGTATAAAAAGGGATCGTATTGGGTGGGGCGAAAGCAGCATTAATGCGCATATGTTCAACAGTAATATTTAACTGCAAAATGGATAAATCAAAACATAAGAAATGCCATATTGGGTCAGACCAAGGGTCCATCAAGCCCAGATCCTGTTTCCAGCAGCAGCCAATCCAGGTCACCTGTTCCTGTCAGGTTCCCAAAAAGGTAGACAGCTTCCATGCTGCTTATCCCAAGGGTAAGTTTGACATACGACAGTTCGCATTTATGGTGTCCTTAGACCTTTCCTCAGCATTTGATGTGAGCAATCTATTGCTGTCATGTAAAGGGTCCAGGTCATGGTATTTTCAATAATGTCATATGGATGCGAAAGTTGGATAGTGAAAAAGATAGACAGGAAGAAAATTGATGCCTTTGAATTATGGTGCTGGTAACGAATACTGTGTATACCGTGGACTGCCCGAAGAACAAACCAGTACCAGTACTAGAGGAGATCAAAGCTAAGCATTCCTTAGAAGCTCAGATGACAAGACTTCGACTTTCATACTTTGGACACATCATGAGAAGAGAGAGATCATTGGAGAAAGGCATAATGCTTGGCAAGGTAGAAGGTCACCGTAAAAGAGGAAGACCGGCAGTGAGATGGATCAATATAATAACAGCAGCTATGGATACCACTCTATCAACAATGAGATGCTTGGCTGAAGACCGAACAAAGTTTAGGTCAACTATCCAGAGGGTTGCCAGGAGTTGACACCAACTCAATGGCACTTAACAACTTAACAAAGGGACAGGCTCTTCGGTGGATTTCTTCATTTTTGACTCACTGGTCTTTCACAGTTACATGTTTAAAGTTAGGTTTGCTAGAAAGTATAATTGATGGAACAATCAGTCATACATATATTCAGCAGCATCACTGAATATACAAATACAATTAAGTTTGCAAATACTAAACTTTAGACACTGGCCAGGCCAGATGAGTATCAGGTCCATGTAGTATGATAAGGTGCAGGGCTGTTTTTCTGGTAGTACATGCTGGTATTTCACCTTTTCCTCCAGCTTTTTGCACAAATTGTCCCATCCCTATTCCCACAATGTGACCTTATAGTCCCAGTGCCCCCCCCCCCGCCATTTCATCATATCTGATTTGATGATATTCAGCTCAATTCTTCCTCACAATCTTTCTCTTCAACTTCACATCTGAGTCTGTCGCAGAAGTTTCACTTAGTCACACACATATGCTGTCACAGGGCCAGTCTCATGGCACGAAGCACAAGATCTGCACAGCTCATATCACAAGACCGTTTCCACAGCAGTAAGAGGTGGCATGTGGAAAGCACTACGCCTGCTGCTGGCTAGGCGAGAGGCTGAGGAGGGGGGTCGGGGAGGCTGAATGGCTATTTCCATAGGGCCAATTGATTTCACCTCCAGAGGATGAGATGCCCCAAAGTAGGAGTGGAGAAAGGAAATGCATCTGAAGCTGAAAAAGGGAGAAAATGTCTGCAGCAAGTGAAGGAGCAGAAGGCCGAGAAAGAGGGGAGAGAGTCTACAGGGAGAAGGGGAAGAATCTCTGTGGATAGAGAGACGTATAAAGGGGAAGAGCAGAGGGAAGGAGGAGCAATGGTGTGAATGACCTGAATGGACTCGGAGGGGATGAGAGGCAAAGAAAAGGAACACGTCTGTAAAGAGAGCTTAGTGTGTATGAAAATTCAGCTGGGAAGGAGGTGGAATGGGAAGCTAGGCAGAGAGTAAGAGACAGAAGCATGGGTCTAGATGCCAGGAATAAATGAGAGAGGGAAGGACTTAGGGATGGTGAAGGGTTAAGAGTCAGAGAAGCTAGATGAGGGTTGGGAAGCGGGTAAGTATAGAGGCTATAAAGGAAGTACTAATAAATGAGTGAACGAGGGAAACCAGGAGGCTGGGGAAAGAGAAAGAGCGGGGGAATGTGAGGCTGGGAAGGTAGTGAGGGCAGTAGATAGCTGAGACAAGAAAAGGGGAAAACCGAATGCTGGAGGGTAAGAGAAGATGAGAAGGTTGGATAAAATTTAGCCATGAGCGATAGATAAGTAGAAAAGAGAGAAATGAAAAAAAAAAAAGACAGATGAAAGGGAAAGATCAGTGTAAGAAGTTAAGACAAAAAGAGAGAGAAGAAATGGAAAATGAAAAGGAGCCTCTGGAAAATAAATTAGGAGAAGACTGTCAAAAGAAAGGCAGAAATAAGAGGTTGGGACCAGCACAGCTACAAAAATAGGATGTCCAGACAGCAAAGGTGAAAAAGAAAAAAATATTTTCAAGGTTTAGAGACTGAAATACTGTTATGTCAGCACTGGGAAATCTACAACTTCACTGTTCTTGTATTTGGGAAAATAAAGGAGGAAATGCATTTCTATTTCTTTCTCCAACTTTGCACCACTGAACCTCACGTTTCACTTTCAGATTTTATCTGCATATTCCTGTTTCTAAATTGCGGTTGCTGTGCAGCGGCGGCCAAGAAAGCAAACAGAATGCTGGGCATCATAATGAAAGGAATGGAGAATAAAACAACGGATATTATAATGCTGCTGTATCACTCCATGGTGCGACTGCACCTTGCATATTGTGTGCAGTTCTGGCCGCCGTATCTTAAAAAGGATATAGCAGAACTGGAAAAGGTACAGAGAAGAGCGACACAAATGATAAAGGGGGTAGAAAGATATCCCTACGAGGAAAGGCTTAAAAGGCTCTTCAACCCGGAAAAGAGACGGCTGAGGGGAGCTATGATAGAGGTCTATAAATTAATGAATGGAGAAGAGCAGGCAAATATAGATTGGTTATTTACTCCTTCAAAAAGTAAAAAGACTAGGGGACATGCAATGAAGCTACAATTTCGTACATATAAGACTAATCCTAAGACTAAAGAAAACCCAGGAGCTTCTGGGTCGCCAGGAGTCAGGACTGACTCGAAGGCACTAAAAAAAAAAAAAAGACTAATCAGAGAAAATATGTTTTCTCAGTCCACTTATTCTGCGTTTGATTATATGTCTGTGTTCTGCTTGTGTGCACATAGTCTGGAATGGCCAGAGAAACACCTCCTCCTGTGGTATCATTGAAATACATTGTAGAATGGATTCATTTAATAGGGGATTTCTTAGTGCTTTGTACAGCAAAATCTCTTGTCTAGAAGCTGGTACCCAATATATTCAGCTCTCTGAAAGCTAAAAGACAGTTTTGTCCATGGACCCCCCTGTCATCATTCCTCATACTGGTCCCACAAACATATTTATTTACCTAGGCTTATATAATGCTTTTCTACCAGTCAAAGCAGTGTATATATATTTTTCCCTTGTCCTTGAAGGGCCTCACAATCTATGCTTTTGTACCTGAGGCAATGTGAGAGTTAAGTGGCTTGCCCAAGGCCACATGGAGCATCTGTGGGACTAGAAACCCCAGTCCTTCCAGCCCAAGGCTGCTGTCTTCTAGCAGGATTTGAACCCCTGGCCCTCGGTAACTTGCCCCAGCCAGTAGGTCACTCCTCCCTAATTCCCTTATTCTGATATTACTGAGGGGAATTTCAGCTTCCTTTGGGAATTGAAGTCCATTAAGAGGAAATCTAATTATTCTATAAAAGTATATCAAAAGGACCCTACACAGATATTGTTGATGGTCTTTTTCTTGAAGCAGCTAGGAATAAAATAAAGTTAAGTCTGTAAGGATTTGCCATAACTGTCAGACCAAAAGCATTATTACTACTAATCATTTGTATAGCACTATAAGGCATACGCAGCACTGTATCTATAGATGTAAGGCACGGTCCCTGCTCATCAAAGTTTACAATCTAATCAAGACAAAACACATAGAGGTACATTCTAATGTATGTGTCCAGGCCCCTGTGCATCCAATTGGAATCAGGACACCCAGGAGCAGATCCGATTCTGATCCTGCGGGGGCTAGACATGCCCCATGGGATCAGAATCAGGTCTAGGGCCTGTAAGTGTCCAGCTACCTCAGTGAAGCTCCTGAATGAAACAGCAGTGCCATGGCGCCGCAGCTCCATTCAGGAGCCGCGATCCCCGGCCACCGACCACAATCTTCTTTCCCCGTATCCCGACCCCCAATCTGGTTTTCCATGGCCAGGGTCGGGCTGCGGGGAATCCCCTGCATCCCCTCACCTTTCTGACACTGTCCTGGCCTGCTGCCCCCCGACGTCCAGGGGGACTTATTCTACTTCCAAGGTGGAATAAGTCCCCCGTCCAGTTTGCCGACCCTGCTCGTATAGGGCCGACTTCAGAATTGGCCCTGTATGTCCGAGGTCGTGGACTGCCCACTGCCCTGCATCTGGAACGCCCCCATCTACGCCTCCCAGTACAAATGCCTTGTTCATATGGGGATGCTTTTGATGGGGACGGCAGGGGGGTGAATAGCAGGGATGGACCCCATATTGCAAACGGGGACTAGATACACATAAGTAGTGGGCAAGAGAGTGAGGAGCATCAGGATCCAAAAGCGGCTTCAAAGAAGTGGGGTTTTAGCCTAGATTTGAATAGGGCTAGAGAAACATAGAAACATGATGACAGAATAAGACCACATGGCCTATCTAGTCTGTCCTGTCATATCAACTACTATAGTTTATTTTTTTCCTTTAGAGATCTTCTGTGTTTGTCCCACACTTTCTTGAATTCAGATATTGTCCTTGTCTCTACTATTCCACACATCTCCCACTCTTTCCACAAATAAATATTTCCACATATTACTCCTGCGTCTATCTCCTTTCACCCTCATCCTATATCCCCTTGTTGCAGAGCTTGCTTTCAATTGTAAGAGTTCCTCCTCCTGTGCATTTATGCCATGGAGGTATTTAAACATCTCTATCATATGTCCTCTATCTCGTCTTTCCTCTAAAATAAACATTTTGAGATCTTTAAGTCTGTCCCCATATGGTTTATAACAAAGACCACTGACCATTTTGGTAGCCACCCTCTGCACTGGCTCCATCCTGTTTATATCCTTTTGAAGGTGCGGTCTCCAGAATTACACACAATACGCCAAACAAGATCTCACCAAATACTTATACAGAGGCACCATCACCTGCTTTTTTCTGTTGTCCATTTTTCTCCCTATGCACCCAAGCATCCTTCTGGCTTTCGCTGTCGCCTTTACTACCTGTAAAACCACTTTAAGATCATCAGAAACAATCATGCCCAGGTCCCACTCTTCTATCATGGACAGAAATACTTCACCCCTTATACTGTACCTCTCCCTTGGAATTTTGCAGCACAAATGCATGACCCTGCATTTTTTAGCATTAAATCTCACCTGCCAAATTCTCAACCATTCTTCAAGCTTAGCTAGATTCCTCCTCATTTTATCTATTCCTTCCTGGGTGTCTACTCTATTGCAGATTTTGGTATCATCTGCAAAGAGGCAAACCTTACCCGATAGCTCCCTTAAAGACAAAAACAGTCGATGCCCTGATCTGTTTTTCTAGCCAGGTCAGGAAGCAATAATAACTTATGATCCTTAAATTTCAGCCTTCCCATTTTCCCTCTAGCCAGGGAGAGGATTTCCAAGATTTGTTGATACCAATTTAGACATATCAATACTGCTCTTGGGGGTTTCCTGGCTGCTACAGCTGGACGTCGAGGGACCCGGTACGCCTCCTCAACATCAAGCTTAGGATGAAAGTGATGCTCCAAAATATTTTCTAAAAATGAGCCAATAAATTGCCTCAAGTCCCCCCCTTCTTATTTTTCCGGCAGACCGATTAATTTTATATTTAAACTCTTGTTAAAGTTAATGGAGTCTTCCAAGTCCAGCTTCATCCATTTAATTGCAGTGGCATTATCAGGAATTTGAGCTGCTGCTTGTTGTAAATCTTGTACTTGCCGTGTCCAAACGTATCTGGGAACTGTTCACTTGCACTGACAACTGATTGATGTCCTTTCGAAAGCCGGCAGACATCGTAACTTGATGTTCCGTGATCTTTCTCAGCTCTTTCAGCTCTTGAAGCACTGGATCAGCCAGTCCAGCTGTTTTATCTGGCATGGGAGAACTCTTCTTCTGCCTCTTGGATCCAGATGGGAGATTGTATTGGGGATCTGACAGCATATTTTTTTTCTCTGCCATTTCTGATGGAACTCCCTCAGATCTACAAATCAATAAGGCAAAACAACAGCAGACGGAGGCAAAAACTGCTCAGAGTCCCGTAGAACTAACTGCTTAAGCTACCATCTTGTTGGACTCCATTCCATGGGAGAGTTGATGGTGGATTTTCAGGAAAGAAGTCATCAATCTGGGATAAGGGAGGGAAGGACTGTCCTTTCATTTTCAAGAGATCAGAAGGGTATGGGGTGGTTTTATGGATGGTAAAACCTTGGGGGGGGGGGGGGTGGAGATAGAAGAGGCTATGGTGGCAGAAATACATTCTAAGAGGGAAGAGTGAGTGATTTCCTTTAAAGGGCTGTCCTTCTGGCATACTTTGCTATAGGAGTCTATTTAGCTATTATCACATGATGCAAAAATATAATGAAAAGGGGTTAAACTACTCTTCCCATATTATCCAGATGTGTCAACTATTCTATGTGCTGGTACACACATTGAAAAGAAAACGGGCAAAAAATAAACAGGATTTGTTTTTTAATTATTAGCCAATAAGGAAATTCTTGCAACATAAGATCAGACAATCCTGGCAGGCCATAGGAAGTCCAGACTTTTCAAAAAGTGCAATTTTCCGAGAATGTGCAATCTGCTGTCAACAATACTTGCCATGGTTAGAGGACAGCCCTCCTGAGGCACCAAAGGCTTCTGGCTTCCTCTTAAGACTGACCGAAAGTCGAGGCTCCTGCAGAGCTGTTAGCTCCCTTCTCTGGCTCCCATTGCACATTTGCACAATGCTTTCACTCCTGGCCCTGGTGCTCCTTCTCCCGCTTATGACAGGTAAAGGGAACCTTACCTAGCTTGTTTGCCACCTTCTCTTTGCTTAGTTTTTCCACTTTCGTGAAATATAGTGTAAGTTGTTCATTTTTTGGGGGGGGAGGGGGCATGGTATTCCTTTTGTGAAGAACTTGCTTTCCTATTTTTGCAGCTTTTGTATGTGTGTGTGTATGTGTTTTATGGGGTCTTCGGACAGACCGAAGTGAAATTTCATCTAAGGAGTCAGCAGTGCAGTTTCCTGAATGGTAAACTAGTGAAGACAAACTGTGAAGCTGAAGTGATTTGGTTTTCTGTGTGTCTGTGTCTGTGTGAGTCTGTGCCTCTGAGTTTGTCTATCTAGGTATATATGTCTGTTTTTCTGTGTAAACCTCTTGATGTGTTTCTGTGTGTACGTATATGGGTAGAAGGAATTCCGGTGATTCTGGGAATGTATATACTAATATCTATGAGATTCTGTATGCTATGGGAAACCTGGACAAGTCCCACATGGGACTTACATGTGTATATTATGGACATGTGTCTAGTATAGAGTTCTGATATGTGTGTATCATGGACATGTGTATAGTATAAAGTGCTTACATAGGGATGTGCTTTCCTTTTGAAACAATAGCAGCAATAGTGCACCCTATTATGCAATAGGATGCATTATTGCACAATTGGAAACCCTATTGCATGATAGGGCTCATTATTTAAAAAAAAAATATGAAGATCAAAAAACCCCGAAAACTTCCAATGAAATGAGAAAATATATTCCCTGCGCACCTGTGTAACATAGACATGTGCATATTATAGAGTGTTACATGTGTGTGCAATGCTCACTAGAGTCTCTGTTCATTGCCTATGTTTGAGATTGGGGAGATCCAAGGTGAGGCCAGGTGTGATCAGTACAGCACATAGATCCCTCCCCAAACCCCTTCCAGAAAAGAAGGGAACGCAGCACAGTGTGGTGCACAGCAAGCACTCCCAAACTGAGGATTCTTCCAGTGAAATTTCACTTCAGCACAAGAATGGGATCAGACTTGTTCTAATAAGGGAGCCTGGGACTTCTTACAGAACTCTCACGGGGGGAGGGCGAGTAGGGGCACATGTCAAGGGTTAGAAAGCATGAGAAAGGAACAGAGACTAAGGAATTTGACTTGTTTCAGCAGATTGGATGCAGAGTGCACTGTAAATACAGCTTTGCCCTTAGACTGGTTGTGTCTTGCTTGCGGGGCGCCTGCATCAATGCAGCAGCAGTGACGATCTGCCACAGGTGACAGATTGTCTATAGCAAGACTTGTACCAGCTTCTCAGGCTCAGCTGGGGATTTCCCTGTCGGGGATTTCCCATTTGCAGCAGAATTTGTTTTCTTCTTTAAAGAGTATTATTTTTCCCAAAAGCAGAGCCCATTACTGGAAACCTATCCATAAAATAAACACGAGAACAGCCAAAGTGGGAGACTTAAAGTCTTCCTAGACGAGTGTCTGGTCATGGGCAGCGGCAAGCAGCTGATGATTAGAGGAAATCCGAAGAAAGCATTAGAAAGGGACTGGCTGGACTCCCAGAAGGAGGCATCCTGGAACGTGCTCTTGTAGTGATAGTGCTGGTGGTGGGAGGGGCGCCCCCTATAAGCTGCTCCAGTATAAGAAGGAGTCACAGCTAGTACCAAGGCCTCAGCTTGTTCCTGATGATCACCATCTATCTCCTTCCCCACATAGCATGTGGACCAGGCTGGACCCTTTAACTCTACTAGGCTGCCTTCGTGCGAGTTACTCCAGCCCATGTGAATGACACTTTTATATCCCATCAGATTCAGGGGAACACAGAAACAGTGGCACACAAAGATATCCTTGTATCTGTGGCACACAAAGATATCCTTGTATCTGTGATCCACTGCCAGCATTAGGCCCTTCTGATGTTCCAAATAACATCCTCAGTTGAATCAAATGTATGGGAAATGATGCATTCAATCACAGGGTTGGCTAGAGATACCACAGTCAATGTTCCCGCAAAGCTGCATGGGAGCACTCTGCCCATACTGCTGCTGGGAGGGGGAGATGCTGCGATACCCTGCTTTAAGTCACTGCCTACATAGGTAGACTCCCACACAGTTCGTAGGAACGCTGACCACAATCACAATAAAGAAACCCAGTTGTGTGTCACAGAAAGAAACAAACATGCACTGGAGTGTAAGATTAATATTTGGAATATTATAAAAGAGAGAAAAAAAATTATTTAACTAGAGAATGAAAAGAATTTCCGAATCCGCTGCATTCAGGCCGGTAGCTAGGAAATGGCCATAATCAGTCGTAAAAAGAACTTCATCATAAAAAAATCAACTGAGAGGTTTTCATTTTGCTTTTAGATTTCATCAGAGATCTAGTGAACACTATTGTTACCAAGTCATTATAACACTATCTACAATATACTCTCAATTTGAATTACATTTCTTGAATCCATAACAGACACATCAAAATTAATCCGATAGATCTTAGATCCATAGAAAGTTAAATGTTAAAAACCTTTCTCCTTTACCTGGTGCTGTTACACCACATTTTTCTGTAGTGTTTTTAAACAAGAAAAATGGTGCTTGCAGCATTTAAAACACTCATTTTCTACCAACCAATGAGCTAAGACTTCTACTGTGTCGGCTTTATGCTCTAATTAATTGCAGACATTTTTAGCCAATCAGATTTTTAAAAAACTGTTACTGTATTCTCATTTTATTTGGTGTGAGAGAGAAAACGGAATTATGTTCTATATTAAAAGTGCAACAGGAGCAACATAGAATTGCCTGCATTTCTCCTGAGATAGCAGATACTTGGTTGGATGTGCTGGAATGGAGAAGCAGCCCTAGTGTTTAGAGTAGCAAGCTGAGAAGCAGGGAAGCCAGGGTTCAAATTGCACCACATATCTTGTGGTCTTAGGCAAGTCACTTAACCTATTGCTTCAGGTACAAACGTAAAAAGTAAGCCCCCTGGGGATGGGGAAATCCCTATTGTATTTAAATGTAGCTTGCCTTGAATTACTACTGCAAAGAATGAGCTAAATCCAAAATATTTCTGCTGGACTAACCTGACCAATAAAAAATGTCTATTATTTTTATAGGTGTTGTTTTAATAGAGTATGACGATTATTTGGAGAATTCTACTTCTTACTCTGGTAAGAATTTGTTTCAAAATTGTATAGATAATACGGGGATAGATAATGATGAAGGTGGACATATGGACAAATAGTAGTGGATAAATGATTAAAGAACATAAGGGCCCGATATTCATCCCGTAGTGGTTAGTGCTTGTAAAGTTCCTGGCTGCCCCGGAAAAATTGAAAATCAGTGTTCTTTATCATCCCTCCAGTCCAGTCCGACAAGCGGTTTGTCTCCCCCTACCAGCAGCTGGAGGCTGAGCATGCTCAAAACCTTGGTGATGTCATCTCATATAAGGGCCCAGTACCACCCACCAAGGCCAGTATCTCAGCCTCCAGCAGTTGGAGGAGGGCCTACCCAGTGCTGGGCCACACGGGAAGGACTGAAGGGGCAAAGTTAGCTGTTCCATTAGTTACTGAGAAGCCAAGCAGCCTGAAGAATACAGAAATAATATATAAGCAGACTGATCTCTTTGATGGGAGGCTAACAGACCTTCAGCAGTGCTGAGAGCAATCTGGGGGGCCTGGGGACATTGAATCGGTCCAGTCTTGCTTTGAGGGGGCCAACTGAAAGTTTGGAGCAGTTTCTCCTCTGTGGCGATATCCAGCACTGCTAAGTGGATGGCAAGTAAGTGAGAGTGACGAGCAGTGGGTTGGCACTGGGGACGTCTTGGGGGGGGGGGGGGGAAGGTTGCGGCTTCCTTTCCTTTCGTTTTCACTCCAGGGGTGCCCTCATGCTTGGCGAGTTGTGTCATGGGGTAGATAGGGCAGAGCCTATGGAAATAGGAAACTCTGAGCAAAACAGAGCTAATGCTGACAGATCAGATCTACACATGGCCCAAGGTTGCTATGAGCAACGTACACAAGCTGCTGCACGAGGTGTGAGGGAACGGCCAAACGCTAGGCTAGCTCAGAACTCATTAGGAAATGAGGAGCAGCTGGGAAGGGGTGGAGCCCAAACAGACACCAGAGCCTACACAGTTAAAAATCACTTACCAGGGAGTAGTGAGGAGAGACCACCAGGGAATTCGAGGACCGTTGCTGAGAGCAAGAGAGCACCGGGGAATTCAGGAACTATTGCTGATAGAGAAAGACTACCAGGGAAGTACAGAGCTGTTGAATCCTCGAGGGACTGCTTTGGGAAGCAGTGCACAGCTGAACACTGTCCCAGGGAACCTTGCTACGGAGGGAGCAAAGGAGGTAGTCCGGGAACCAGGCTGAGGAAAGTCAAGTTGCACAGTATCAGGTACCAAGAGGGAGAGGGTCCCTATCCTGAAGAGAGTTTTGTAACCAGAGGGAAGCTGAAAAGAAAACCCAGTAAAAGGCTTTCATATGTGCCCAGCTCTGCTCGGCTGAGAGACGCTGAAGAGAGTGCTGGAAGGTAGGCTTATTGATCCTAATAGAGGGAGAATTGAGTATAACGAATTGCCCTGCACTTACCAAGAATTGTGTGGCTCTTCTGAAGAGAAATACAGAGAATACGGTAGCTATCCATTCCCTTCTAGTCAGGAGGAGGAGGGGAACTCCCGGAGTTATAGGGAAGATCTTTGCAACCATAACGGAGGTTTCAGTCCAAGAGAAACTTACTCCGGGGTTGAAGATATGCAATGTGAGTCATATGAGGGACCCATTGATGACAGTTGCATGGACTGTACGTATACCCTGGCTGAGGGTGTCACTTCTTTGTGTTGAAGAACTGTAAAGTGTTTGTAAAAGAAAACAGGAAGAAACGTGATTGCTTTTGAAAGAGACTGTTTTCTTTTTCCCTTTTGCAATGCTGGAGTTAAGCAAAGTTTTTGGTTCAAACGTTTCTTTAATTTAGTACCAGACACATGGTCCTTATGTTACTTTGTTTCAATGTGCTGAGAATCCAACCCTGGGAAGGGGAATAAAAAGTCCTGTCTTAAAGCCTTACCTCTTGACTACAACTACATTCTTTTGCTAGTGTGTGGAACTACAAGTACCAAGTGGCATTGCAACGCCTTTATAACACTCCACAGCTACTAAAGAACACGCCCCGCTGAATTAACCCATGCTTATGGCCTCTGGGGACCTTCACGGGTGACAGTTGTTAAGTGGAGAAATTATATAGCGGTTTTTACTTTCAGTTTATATGCCATCACTGAAAGTTTCCTGCGCTGCATGTGGGACACGCCACGGCAGTCTCTCGGGCGCTAGGGTCTGCAGGAGCTGCGAGTGAGAGGCCCGATTGGCGGAGAAGGAGATGGGAGAGCTCTCCGGTGAGTTAGCTGCTCAGGAGGAGAGCAGAAGTCAGGAAAAACAAGCGCACGATTTTGGTGGAAGGGAGGCCATTTGCTCCAGTGGGGCTTCTAGAGAGGAAATGGCAGCTAGGCAGGCATCTCTGTTTATGGAGCTAGCTGGTGGTGCCTTGGAGGAAGGCAGGAGAGATTCTACAACTATGTCACCTTTTTCTTCGGACTTTGTCCTACTGCTGCATCCGGCATATTGCCTGCGGCAGATCAGAACTGGGCAATTTGAGGAGTTCTCCTTGACACATAAATCAACCATGCTGGTAGAGGGAGAGCCAGTGGCAAATGGCCATGTCTTGAGTTGCAGACCTGGGAGGATCTGGTGACGTGTTGTCAGAGATGTCTGAGAACCCTTTGGAGGGAACCTCAGACATGTTTGAAGAGGATCCTCCTACTCTAGAGCATGAAGAAGATGAGGTGTTCCTGGGAGAGGACCCTCATTTAGTGAGGGTATTCCATAGGGAAGAACTGCCGGTGTTAATCATTCATTCCCTGGCAGGCCTCAACATTGCACAGAACTCCTCTTCAGGTGAGGAGATTTTGGAGGATATGATTTTGCAGTCATGCAGATGCTCACGGGTGGCCTTCCAGGTGCACCGAGTAATTCAGCAGATGATAGTGACAGAATGGGAAGCACCAGAGGTGGAGCTGTGGGAAAGCTGAGCCATGTTGCGACTGTACCCATTGCCGAAACAGGATAAAGAATCGCTGCAGTCACCTCAGGTGGGTGCGGCCATATACACAGTAATGAAGAAAACCATTATCCCCGTGGAATGGGGGGGGGGGGCAGCATTAAAAGATCCGCAGGACAAGAAACTGGAAGTGTTGCTTAAGCAGGCCTTTGATGTTTATGCTCTAGCTCTCCAGACAGCTGTTTGTGGGGTCTCACGGGCATGTTTTCACTGGGCTCAGGCGCTGCCGGGGATGAAGAGTCTCTCGGAGACAAGTTCTACAGAGGTGGCTCACATGGAGTCCGGTGCGGCCTTCCTGGCTAAAGTCTTTTATGATTTGATTCATGTCATGGCTAAGGGCATGGCTTCAGTGGTAGCTCTTGTGGCTCCGGAACTGGGTGGCAGATATTGCGTCAAAGACAAGACTGAACCGGCTCTCATTCAAGGGCAAATTGCTGTTTGGAGAAACCCTGGAAAATAAGTAAAGGAGCTAGGGGAATCCAAGGGAGGCAACTTCCTGAGGATAAGCCGAAACAAGTTAAAGGCTCAACACCTGTGCTAGGCCAGCCTAGAGACTTCGGGTGCTTTCGAGCAATGAGGTTTCCAGCTTTCCAGCGGGCATGTTACCCAAATAGAGGTACTCCCTTTCAGGGGTCTGGGGGATGGGCAAAGGATATTACTCTACTGCCTCTTCGGCCCCAAAGAAAACCCTATGAAGCTAGGGGGACCCAGGGTCGGGCAGAGCCAGTGGAAGGTCAGTTGCAGAGGTTTCTGTCCATCTGGGACCAAATCACATCTATCCAATGGGTGATGGAGGTGATTCAAGAGGGTTATGTGCTGGAGTTCGCTCAGCCGTTGGCCCAGACCTTTGTAGCTTCCCCTTGCAGGTTGGTGCAGGAGATGCTCCAAAGGCTACTACTATTAGAGATGGTGGTTCTTGTTTCTGTGGAACAGATAAAAAAAGGGCGTTATTCCATTTATTTTGTAGTTCCCAAAAAGGAAGGAACTTACAGACCGATCCTCAATCTAAAACATGTCAACCTCACTTTGAGATTTCCTCTCTTTTGTATGGAAACATTGCAGTCTATCATAGTTGCAGTATGATGCAGCGAGTTCTTGACGGCCTTGGATCTCATGGAGGCCTATTTGCATAGTCCCATATGCTAAGAACATCAGTGCTTCATGAGATTCGCGGTTCCTATGGGTTACTTTCAGTTTCGGACCTTGCCGTTTGGCCTGGCAACACGTCCTCGGACATTCACCAAAGTCATGGTGGTTGTGGCAGCTGAATTGCGAAGGAAAAGGTGCACCCTTACCTCAATGACTGGCTGATTTGAGCTAAGTCCTACCAAGAGAGCCAGCGAGCGACACAACAAGTCATCCTGCTGCTTCAATGGCTAGATTAGATGATCAACTTTGCCAAGAGTCACGTGGAAACCTTGCAGGACCTCGTACACTTAGGAGCACACATTCAAATGGCTGAGGGATGTGTTTCTCTGCTGTTGGAAGGGTAACAGAAAATATAGGCTCGAGTTCATCATTTCCTTTAGTTGGTGGTCCCATCTGCATGGCTCTACATACAGCTGTTGAGGTCGATGGCGGCCACGCTGGATCTAGTGCCCTGGGCAAGGGTGCATATGTGACCATTACAGAGAGCATTGCTGGGGAGATGGTCTCTGCAGAGACATCTGCTGATCTGGAAGCTGGTCTGTCCGATGACCGTCAGGATAGCTCTCCAGTGGTGGCTGATACAGGGAATTTGTTAGCCAGGATGACTTTGGAGGCATATGAATGGTTACCTCTGATGAAGGATGCCAACCTGGGTTGCTGGGGAACTCACTGTCAACATCAAGTGACTCAGGGTCAAAGGACAGCAAAGCAGATCAATGGCCTATCAACTGTTTAGAGATAAGAGCGGTGTTCTTGGCATTACAGTTTTTCCAGCTGCTGATATATGGAAAAGCAATTTGGGTGTTCTCGGACAACACAGCAATGGTGGCCTACGTGAATCGTCAGGGTGGCACAGGCAGCAGGACGCCGGAGGACAAAGTTGCTCCAATACTGTTGTGGGCAGAATTGAATCTGGTCGTTTTTTCGGCAGCTCACTTGGCCAGCAGAGACAACATGCAAGCAGATTTCCTGAGTTGGAATCGCTTGGATCCAGGCGAATGGGTCCTAAACCAGGAGGTCTTCGAGAAGGTGACTCGAAGGTGGGGTCAGCTCGTGATGGATCTTATGGCAACCTTCATGAATGCAAAAGCATTGAGGATCTTCAGTCATCACCAGGAACGAATGTCAGAAGGATTGGGCATGTTGACACAGCTTTGGCCAAATCATACACTGCTATATGTCTTCCCATCATGGGCGCTGATCAGAAAGCTCCTACAGTGCATTGAGCGACACAAGGGGCTGGAAATTCTCACCACTCCTGATTGGCCTTACCAGCTGCAGTATGCGGCTCTTACGCGGTTCCTAGCAGATGGTCCCTGGAGGTTACTGGCGAGACACAATCTGTTGATGCAGAGTCCAATCCTCAGGCCACAAGTGGATCAGTTCTTGCTTATGGCCTAGCTCTTGAGAGGACAAGCTTGAGAAAGCGAGCTTACTCACTGTAAGTCATTGCCACTCTATTGCAGGCAAGGAAACATTCAACATCTTTATCCTATGTGCGAATATGGCCCCTGTTTGAGAATTGGTGTGACAGCAAGGGGATTAGACCATTGATGGTCCCTTTATCGGACATTCTTTCATTCCTTAAAGCAGGGTTGGATAAGGGACTGGCGCTAGGTTCTTTATGTGTGCAGGTGGTGGTCCTGGCATTCCTCAGGGACTGGATACAAGGAAAGTCATTGGCCACTCACCCAGATGTGGTTCGCTTCCAGTGTGCAATAAAGCAGGTTTAGCCTCTGTGGAGGGATCACGTGCTGGCCTGGGATCTGAATTTGGTGCTTTCCGCATTGACAGGACTGCCCTTTGAGCCATTGCGAGGGGCGACATTGAAAGATATCACTCTGAAGGTGGCATTTTTGGTGGTGATTTGTTTCACAAGGCGGATTTCAGAGCTCCAAGCATTGTCATGTCGGGAGCCTTTTCTGTCAATTTCCCAGGAGAAAGTGGTGTTGCGTCCAGTGCCATCCTTTTTAACAAAGGTGGTGTCAGTTTTTCATGAATCAATTGGTCACTCTTGGTGTTTGAAAAGGGAGAGACAGATGAGAACAGACAGTTACACTTGTTAGACATGTGACAGGTGCTCTGTCTTTATTTGAAGCACACGGCTCCGTTTTGTAAGTCAGATCTGTTTGTTCTTTTTGGGGGACCGAGGCACGGTGAAGTGTGTAAACGGGGGTGCTTGTTGTGAAAGTTCCACAATCTTGGCAAGGACATGAATTTACTTGGCCTGCAAAGGATTGTGGGTCTTGTAGTTCCTTCACACAAAAACTAGCCGTTTAACAAGAATAAAGAATTGTAGTTGCTCGAGTGTAAAGCAGAAAACAGATTTTATTTATGGGGTGTTATTCCCTTGCACAGATATGCTTGGTAACATCAACAGGATAATTTATTCAGGAGTTTTATTCAGGAAACAAAACAAATAAGGCAACTGAATTACTTATGCAACAACTTAGTAAAGACCTTGATGGAACAGAAAAGGTCTTTCTTCTAGCCCCTGCTAATAAACTTTCTTAGCAGTGCTGGAATGAAAAATAAACCCAAAAGGAAAATTCTCTTTATCAAAAAAACAGCTTTCTTCCTTCCACACAGAGAAGAAGCTTTTTTCCAAAGTCCCATGTGCACTTGTGCCTTGCTCTAATCACAGGTGCTTAACCAGCTGCAAACCATTGCTGGTCCACTCTCCACGTGGCTCCAACTTTCCCCAAAGCTTTCTCTCAAAGAAACTTTTCTGGGAAGTTAAAAGTCAGTACAGTTCCTTTTGGTGTTTGATCCTTAACTGAGGATTACTTTAGAACAGCAGCTTAGAAAGAGAACAATCCATGCTTTCAACTTCCTCATCTGATATTTCCCCTTGCTCTTGAAATATCATAGGATCACTTTCATACACTGGCCCAGAGGATTTCTCTAACTGATCTCTACCAGGATAGAAACTGTTTCCCTGCTGTCTTCCTTGTGCAAAGCTAGGGAACAGATCAGAGTTCATACCTGAGATCACGTTGTCATTAGGTTTCCTCTCTGGGTATTTTGGCCAGTAGGTAGCAAAGCTTCTGTGCCCAGCTCTCCAGTCAGAATCTCTGGACTTTAGGTCTCTTTTCCCATACCTCCTTAAATTGGTATTAGAGCTCCCTCTTTCTGTAGATGCAGCCGTCTCCCTTACAGGTGCTGTCCAAGGGTTCCTGGTTGTATATCTCCAAGCCTCTGGCTTCTTCCAGTTCAATGAAGAATGCTTGCCCCAGGAATCTCTCCCAGCATACGTACTGCCTTGGGCTCCTTTCTTAGACCTTCTGGACGTCTTGCTGTTCTTCCTTCTGTTCACGATCAGTCTCTCCTTCTCCAGCTCTTGCTGTCTCCATTCCTCTTTCTCCCATTGCTCACCTTGCTGTCTGTATGAAGAATTTCTTCTAGCTTTAAAGTGCCTAGATGGCCACTCCACCCTAGCACACTGCAGGTGTTCTGAATTAAGCCCTGCCCTAGGAGATGTGTGATTAGGGATTACATCACTGCTTCCCTGATTAGGCACACGTTTCCCTACTTCAGCTCTCCTAGAGGCTTTCTGTAAACCAGTGCATTCTGGGCCTGGTAGTCTTTTAGGTAAACACTCTGTTTTAGTGCTTTTACCAGCCAGCACAGGTTGCTTATTCAGAGCCAATTCACCTCTTGTATTATTTCTTCCAGAACTATGATAAGCTTCCTTATCACAAGCGGCATCCAAAGCATCAGTGGCACATTGGATCAAGGAGGTGATTGCGTCCGCTTACCCGATAAAGGGAAGACAGCCACTGTCAGGGCTTAGGGCGCATTCTAGATGGGCACAAGGAGCTTCAAGGGCAGAGTATATGCTCAAGCCGCAGAATGACATTTGCCAAGCAGCGATGTGGTCATCGCTGCACACATTTGCTTGGCATTACCGTCTGAATTTGTAAGCAGCCAGGGATGCATGGTTTGGGGCTTCGGTGATTCAGGCCGGGCTCGTGTATCCCTCCCAGATTTAGTACAGCTTTGGTACATCTCACTTGTTGAGACTGGACTGGAGGGATGATAAGGAAGGTGAAATTAGACTTACCTGCTAATTTGCTTTCCTTGAATGCATCCAGTCTAGTCCATGACCTGTCCAGATTGTTTCAGTACTGAAAAGCAAGCCGGGTTGGGGGGGGGGGGATATAGGTATAGATGGTGCTAGTCTCCGGCTAAGTGAAGAATAGCATTAGATCTTCATTTCCTTGGTGGAGTCTTGGGCAGTTCCAAGGGTACTCAGTACTGTAGTGTTTGGCATGGGCAATTTGGTCTAGGCTCAAATAATATGAACAGAAGAGATTTAAAAAATTTCCCTTCTTGGGAGTGCATGGTCTTGCAGTTGGTGGGGCGAGAAGAGTGTGCTAGACGGTGTTCACCTGGTACGTGATGCGGCTGGGCAACCCTTTTGGGGTTAAAAAAAGAGGCTGTTTGGCTTAGTTTCAGTAGGGATGTAGCTCTGGCAATAGAATACTGCCCTCAGTGGGTGGTACTGGGCTTTTATATGGGGTGACATCACCAAAGGTTTGAGCATGCTCAGACTCTAGCTGCTGACAGGGGGAGACAACCCACTTGCCGGGACTGAACTGGAGGCATTCAAGGAAAGCAAATTAGTGGGTAAGTCTAATTTCATCTTCAGTTCCAGAAGCCAAATATCCATCGGCGCTGAATATCTGGTTTTGCCACTTACCTCTGTCAATGGTGATATTCAGCCACTAACTGGATAGCAAAACCCATAAAATTAGGAGAGCCACTGAGCTGTCTTAACTTTATGCGCTTACCTATCTGCTTAAAAGCTATTTTAAAAATGATGGCAGATAAAGTCCATGGACTGCCCTAGCACTATCCAAATTGCCAAAGTGGCCTGTAGGATATTCAGCAGTACTAGCCGGGCTCAGTGGAGTTTATGCGGATAGATGATGGATGAGTGTGGATAAATTAATAATGAGCAGAAGATGAACACATCACTTAAATATGGATGATGGACAAGTATTTGTTAGATAGATGATGATTAGATGGACAAGATCAATGAATTGATACTACTGCATAGATATGTCTTAATTTGCTAATAAATGGTTAATTTTGAGTGAGATGCTGCAATGTTCTAAATTTCAAATGCAAGAATTATATTATTAATAAAGGTAATACTATGAAAACCTATGGAGGTGAACGATTGGGATAAGAGTGACATATAATGGAAATGAGAATGGGCTGAGGAATGCTTGCGATTAATGCATATGTAACTTTCCAATAAGAGGAAGAGAGCATCGCTATATGTCATCTTTCTACTGAAATCTATGGGGTTGATATTTAGAAAAGTTTATGGGCCCGATTTTCATTTGGGCGGTGCATTGGCGCATAGCCCATCTGCCATCTGTCTAACCCAGATTTTCATTGCTGGGGTCATATGAAGGTCTTGCCGCACAACCTGGAAGCCAAGGGAGCTAGCTGGGTAGCACTGATTTTCAAAGCTACCTGCTTAGCCCCTGCACCTGAAAGATAGGCAAGGATAAACCTCGCCTACCTTTAAGGTGCAGAGGGCTAAGCGGGTAGCATTGAAAATCGGTGCTACCTGTTTAGCCCTTTCCTCTACTCCTCCTCCTCCCTGAAATGCCCCTAACAAGCCCCGATGCTAACCGAATAGAATCTGGCGCGTTATGGACTTATCCGGGATTTTTGAAGGGCACTACCCATGTAGGTGCCTTTGGAAAATCCGGGATATGGCATTTACACGGGGAACTAGGGCAGTTACCCATGTAAATGCTTTTACAGGACCTGCAAACTGGAGGAACCCCACTCAGCCTGCATCTGCATAGGGGCAGCCTTGCAAACATGTGGTTAGTTTTAGGGCAGTCCATGGGGTTGTCCTGGCAACTATCCGGTTAGAAGCAAGATTCAGCGGCTAACCGGATAGCCATTGCGTTTGGCAGCGCCGGACAACAGATAGGCTTTGGCATTGAATATTGTGATAAGGAGAGTGCAGCCCAGCCAGGGAAAAGTGAAAAAAGGAAGAATTTTTCCTCTTTGCGGGGGATGGGCACACAGGATCACATAGTCCACAGCAGGAACCTGGAGAGAAACCTAGAGGGCAGACCTAGCTGGAAGTCACGCCCACACTCCAGGTCAGCCACAGACAGGAGTGGGAGGTACAGAAGGGCGGAGCCAGGAAGGGAGTTGCCCTGCTCAGTGTTTGAAAGGGAGCAAACAAACACTAGAGATAGAGTCGGTTGGAGAGTTGGTTGGAGGGCTGGTTCAAGAGGTGGTTCAGAGTGCGGTTGGAAGCATGGTTGGAGAGCTGATTCAGGAGTTGGTTCAAGTGCTGGTTGGAAGCATGGTGCGAAGCATGATTGGAGATACAGTTCCAGTTGCAGTGGCAGTTGTTGTCGGAGTTGCAGTCCAGGCCTAGATGGGAGTTGCAGCTCAGGTTCCAGTCCTGGTTCCAGAAGGTACAGAGGGAACAGCCCTGTAGCCAAAAGGAGCAGCAGAAAAAGGAACCGCTATAAAGACAGCCAGAGAAGGTACAAAGGAAGCCACCATACTCAGCGCAGTAGCCACCGAGGATATAGGGAAGGTTCCAGGGGGAGAACCACCTACCCTAGCAAGAGAGTGGGAAAGTGTTACCACAGGTCTCTGCCCTACGCTGAGGCAGAGGGAGTCCTGACTGGCCAAAGCTCTAACCAGGAGAATATTGCACAAGAAGCCCAAGGTAGGAGAAGGGAGGCAGCAAGGCCTTCTAAGTATGTTTATTCTTCTGACTCTGATGAAACTGTTATGCCACAGATAACACAGCACAAAAAGAAATGTTGTACCAGGAAGGTTAAGCAAGAGCAACCCATAGGAGACCTGCCTAGAGCAGGGAAGGCAAGAAAGTGGGAGAGGTTGTTTAACCTGTTAAAAAGTCTAAAGCAGAAAGTTCCTGAGCGGTACCTAGCAGAACCCTGCTACAGCTCAGCAGAGAGTATGGACATTGAAGCCAAGGAGGCTGAGGTAAATTCAAATGTCTCAGAGATGGAATGCGATGCCTGCACTAAGGTAAATTAGTGTGAGCCAGAAACACTTGATATTGGAATTCACTGTTGTTTTGTTTTGGACATTTGTTACTGGAGAAGTATCCACTATTTTCTTTTGTCTGGAGAGTACATGTGTTTGGGAGAAATTGTATCCACTTACCTGCAAGGAAGCTGAATAAATTCCTGTGCGCTTTATAAATCACTCAGCCTCATCATTCCTTACACAACTACAACCCTAGGAAATAGAAGAGGTGATCACCCGTCCCTACTAGGCGGCCGCCTGGTAGGGGCGCGAGCGTCACAGGTGGCGTAGTTTTTAGGATCCAGAATTCCAGCGGTCAAGTGGAGTATCTCCAAGCCGTACCTTTGGATGGAAAGACCCCGGAAGGACGCTGACTGACCAAGGAAGATGGAAGGAAAGTCCGGAGTGGAGTCGGATCGGGAGTGCTGTGACTGGTGGTAAAGCTGAGACCTGCATCAGAATCAGGTAACCCGTAGGCTAGAAGGGGTAGGCCTGGATTCTGGTGTAAGGTAGGGCCACCAGATACCCACTAGAAGTGGGAAGGAGGAAGAAAAAAAAAAAAGTGCTGCACTTTGTGTGTGTTTTTTTTTTTTTGTTTGTGTTGCAGAGACCGCAGTCCAAGATGGAGACCGCGGATGTGTTGTCGTGGGTGGCCGACCAGTTCGCCAAGCATAGGGAGATGGCAGCAGTGAGCCAGGAACAAGCAGCTGCCATGCTTCGGGCTCAGCAGCAACCCCTGCTGGAGATGATGGCACGGTGGATCCGGACCCAGGAGGAGGCAACCAAGGCAGCACAGACTGTTCCAAAGACACAGCCTGTTGGTACAGGTTGGGACGGACTGGGTTTTGTACCTTTTTCATGTGGACGTTTAACTAAGGAGGATAACCTTGATGACCACATAGAGGCATTTGAAAGGATAGCTGTGTTGGCTCAGTGGCCAAAAGAGCAACTAGCTATGAGGTTTGCTACTACCCTTAGCGGTGAGGCATTAGCAGCCTATAGGGAAATGCCTGTAACATTGATTGATGATTATGAGCAGGTGAAGAAGGCCATAAAGGATCGAGTAGGGTTAAGTCCCTCGGTCTATAGAAGGTCTCTAAGGGCGTGTACACTGAAAGAGGGTGAAACACCCCAAGCTTTGTATCATAGAATAAGGAGCTTGGTCTGTAAGTGGCTGGTACCTGAAAAGAATAAGGTAGATTCCATTATTGATTTGATCATTCTGGAACAGTTTACTGAAGCTGTCCCTACAGAAATGCAAAGTTTCCTAGTGATGCAAAACTGTAAAAACACCCAAGAAGCCATTGCGTTGGCAGAGTGCTTTCTGGAGGCCCAGAAGTTGAGCCTAAAGAAAGAGGGCGTTTTTAGGAGGACAGGATTACAGGCAGAGAATTCAGCCTTTGTCAGACATCAGGCAGATAAGAAAAATAGGCCCATGGAGGAAAGATTTAGCCTCCAGAGAAAGTGTTTTTCCTGTGGTGAGCCAGGTCACCTCAAGAAAAACTGCAGAATAAAGAAGGCTTTTATAGCAGCAAATCCCAAAGAGATAGGTGAGGGATTCCTCCTATCAGTAGAGGTGGAAGGGATACCTGCAGAAGCACTGCTAGATTCAGGGGCTAGTCAGTCCATGATTTCCAACAAATTATGGAGAGAGATAGAAGCCCAGAGGCAGCACTCCCAAGAGTCCTCAAAGGGGCACGTTAAAATTAGGTGTGTTCATGGGGCTACCTCCACATACCCGCTTCAAAAGATTAAGATAAAGGGTTTAGGCAGTGGAGGGGCTGTTGCCGTGGCAGTTATACCTAGACTCCCCCATGATATAATACTGGGCCGGGATTGGTCCCAGTTTAGGAAAGGGGTGGAGGAAGAGTTGAAAGCAAGAACAGGCTTGGTTACCACACGTTCAGGCTCTAGGCCCTCAGAAGCGGGAGAAGATTCCCAGGAAGAGCCAATCCCAGGGACCTCTTTTCATGATGACCTAATAACCCCAGCCAAGGATGTCCCCAGGAAGGGAAAGGCCGAAAAGCGTCGAGAGAGGAGCATCAGGGCTAGGAATAGGAGTCAATTGCTATCAGGCCAGGAGCTGTCATGGGTTCCTGAAGAGATAATAGAAAAGTTTCCCTCATTTCCGGAGGAGCAGAAGGCAGATCCTGCCTTGAGGCGGGCGGGTGAGTTCGCCCGGGAGGGGTCTGAGACCCTACCAAGATTTCTATGGGATAATAATTTATTGTACAGGGAGAGTATAGACCCACGGACGGGGGATCCGAGGAGGCAACTGGTAATACCTTCCTCCTTTAAGAATATTATTTTAAGATTGGCCCACGATCACCCAGTAGGGGGACACAAGGGGGTACAGAGTACCCTGGATCAAATCCTTGCCAGGTTCTATTGGCCAGGCGTGTATGCAGAGACAGCGAGGTTCTGTGCCTCCTGCCCGGCTTTGTCAAAGGGTCTCTAATGACCATCCGCCGGAAGTACCTTTGGTTCCCCTACCAGTCATAAATAAGCCAGTGCATAGGTTGGGGGTGGATATAGTGGGGCCCTTGCTTAAAACCCCCAGAGGTCACCAATATATTTTGGTCGTAATGGACCATGCCACTCGTTTTTCCCTGGGCTATTCCGTTAAGGAACACCTCTGCCCGAGTAATAGCTGTGGAACTAGTACGCTTGTTCTGTGAAATAGGGTTCCCTCGTGAGGTCTTAACAGACCGGGGAACAAATTTTATGTCCCAACATCTGGCCCAGGTATGGGACGCTTTTGGAATTAGGCATATCCGCACAGCAGCTTACCATCCCCAAACCAATGGGTTAGTGGAAAGGTTTAATCAAACCTTAAAGAACTTGTTGAGGAGAGGTTTGGCGGGTAGGTTTAGTGAATGGGATATGATGTTGCCTTTTGTGTTGTATGCTTGCAGAGAGAGGAGACAAACCTCCACAGGCACATCGCCATACGAGCTTATGTATGGGAGGACTCCGCGCGGCGTGTTAGATATATTAAGGGAACAATGGGTAGCACCAGTTGATGATGTACAAGAGGTTCCCAGGTTTTTAACGGATTTAAAGAATCGGTTATGGCGTATAGCCACGGTAGCGGAGGAAAATTTAAAAAAGAGTCAACATAAACAGAAAACCTATCACGACCGGAGGGCAAGGCTTCGGGTTTTAAAGGTCGGGGATAAGGTAATGGTACTGATAGCCGCAGCGAATTCCAAGTTTGAGAATTCATGGAAAGGTCCCTACAGAGTAGCAAAGCAGCTCGGACCGGTATCTTATGCTGTGGATAAGGGACGAGGAAAACAGCAAGTATACCACGTTAATCTATTGCGGCAATGGCACGAGCGTGTAGGGGATGGCCAGCAGGGCCGGCCCGTCCATTGAGCAAGAATGTTTTTTGCACAGGGCCCCGCGTTTCGGGGGGCCCCGCGCAAAGAACATTCTGCTTTTTCTTAATTGAATTTAAAAAAAAAAAAAAAAAAAGCTGGCCGCTGGCGCCGCGGCGGCATGGAGTGTCCTGCGGGGCTCCCTCTGCCCGGCGGAACTCTCCCGGCGCGGCTGAGGCCCTCTCTGCCGGCTTGCAGATACGCGAAGGGAGAGAGTCTCCCTCGCGTCTCTGTTAAGCCCGCAGGGGCTGATGGGAAGCAGGGGCTGATGGGAAATTTCCCAACTGCCCCTGCGGGCTTAACAGAGACGCGAGGGAGACTCTCCCTTCGCGTATCTGCAAGCCGGCAGAGAGGGGCTCAGCCATGCCGGGAGAGTTCCGCTGGGCAAAGGGAGCCCCACGGGACACTCCATGCCGCCGCGGCGGCAGCAGCCAGCTTTTTTTTTTTTTTTTTTTAATTGCCATGAGCCGAGGGGGGGCGGGTAGGACTGTCAATGGGCTAGGGAGGGAGGGAGGGGGGTTAAGACTGGCAATGGGCGAGGGAGGGAGGGGGGTTAAGACTGGCAATGGGCTAGGTTGGGAGGGAGGGAGGGGGGTTAAGACTGGCAATGGGCTAGGTTGGGAGGGAGGGAGGGAGGGGGGGTGTTAAGACTGGCAATGGGCTAGGGAGGGGGGTTAAGACTGGCAATGGGCTAGGGCGGGGGGGTTACGACTGGCAAGGGGCGGGGGAGGGCGGGGGGGTATGACTGGCCGTGGGCGAGGGTGGGGGGGGGTTAAGACGGGCAATGGGCTAGGGAGGGAGGGGGGTGCTAAGACTGGCAATGGGCTAGGGAGGGAGGGGGGTTAAGACTGGCAATGGGCTAGGGAGGGGGGGTGTTAAGACTGGCAATGGGCTAGGGAGGGAGGGGGGGTTAAGACTGGCAATGGGCTAGGGAGGGAGGGGGGTTAAGACTGGCAATGGGCTAGGGACGGGGGGTGTTAAGACTGGCAATGGGCTAGGGAGGGAGGGGGGGTGTTAAGACTGGCAATGGGCTAGGGAGGGGGGTTAAGACTGGCAATGGGCTAGGGAGGGGGGGGGGGTTAAGACTGGCAATGGGCTAGGGAGGGAGGGGGGGTTAAGTGGCAATGGGCTAGGGAGGGGGTTAAGACTGGCAATGGGCTAGGGAGGGAGGAGGGGGTTAAGACTGGCAATGGGCTAGGGAGGGAGGGGGGTAAGACTGGCAATGGGCTAGGGAGGGAGGGGGGTTAAGACTGGCAATGGGCTAGGGAGGGAGGGGGGTTAAGACTGGCAATGGGCTAGGGAGGGAGGGGGGGTGTTAAGACTGGCAATGGGCTAGGGAGGGGGGTTAAGACTGGCAATGGGCTAGGGAGGGAGGGGGGTTAAGACTGGCAATGGGCTAGGGAGGGAGGGGGGTTAAGACTGGCAATGGGCTAGGGAGGGAGGGGGGTTAAGACTGGCAATGGGCTAGGGAGGGAGGGAGGGGGGTTAAGACTGGCAATGGGCTAGGGAGGGAGGGGGGGTTAAGACTGGCAATGGGCTAGGGAGGGAGGGGGGGTTAAGACTGGCAATGGGCTAGGGAGGGAGGGGGTTAAGACTGGCAATGGGCTAGGGAGGGAGGGAGGGGGGTTAAGACTGGCAATGGGCTAGGGAGGGGGGGTGTTAAGACTGGCAATGGGCTAGGGAGGGAGGGGGGTTAAGACTGGCAATGGGCTAGGGAGGGAGGGGGGTTAAGACTGGCAATGGGCTAGGGAGGGGGGTGTTAAGACTGGCAATGGGCTAGGGAGGGAGGGGGGTTAAGACTGGCAATGGGCTAGGGAGGGAGGGGGGTTAAGACTGGCAATGGGCTAGGGAGGGAGGGAGGGGGGTTAAGACTGGCAATGGGCTAGGGAGGGGGGGTTTTAAGACTGGCAATGGGCTAAGGAGGGGGGTTAAGACTGGCAATGGGCTATGGGGGGGTTAAGACTGGCAGTGGGCTATGGGGGGGTTAAGACTGGCAATGGGCTGTGGGCTGATGAGGGCTGGCAATGGGCTATGGGGGCGGGGTTAAGACTGGTAGTGGGCTGATGGGGGGGTTAGGACTGGTAATGGGCGATGGGGGGGGTTAGGACTGGTAATGGGCTATGGGGGGGGTTAAGACTGGTAGTGGGCTGATGGGGGGGGTAGGACTGATAATGGGTTATGGGGGGGCTAGGACAGGAAATGGGCTGATGGGGAGGGGTTAGGACTTGAGGTGGGCTGATGTGGTTAGGACTGGTAATGGGCTGTGAGCTGATGGGGTTTAGGACTGGCAATGGGCTATGGGGGGCTGACTGGAAATGGGCTGATGGGGGGTTAGGACTGGTAATGGGTTTATAGGGGGGCTTAAACTGAAAATGGGGTGATGGGGGTTAGGACTGGAAGTTGATTGACGGGGGACTAGGACTGGTAATGGGTTGGGGGGTTGCTAGGACTGGAAATGGGCTGAGTGGAAGTGGAGGCTTGAACTGCACATAGCTGATGGGGAGGGGGCTTGGAATGGATATGGGCTGTGAGGGAAGGGAGCTAGGACTGAAAATGGGCTGATGGAACAGTTAGGATAGGACTGGAAATGGGCTGTTGGGGGGAGCTAAGATTGGAAATGGGCTGTGGTGGGGGCTTGAATTGAAATGGACTCATGGAGGGGCTAGAACTGGAAGTAGGCTCATGGGGGGGGGCTTGGACTGGAATTGGGCTGAGTGGAGGGGAGCTATGATTTGACATGGGCTGATGGTGGGGCTAGGAAATGACTAGAAATGGGCTGATGGGGGGGCTAGGATTGGAAATGAGCTGATGAAGGGACTTGGACTGGAAATGGATGGGGGAGCTAGGACTGGAAATGGGCTGATGGGGGGCTAGGACTGGAAATGGGCTGATGCAGGGACTAGAAGGGAATGGATGCTGGGTGAGACTGGAACTAGAAGGGAGCTGATGTTGGGGGAGGATTAGAATGGGATGGGGCTGGGAGATTAAAATGGAGAGGGGAAAAATATTTTGTGTAGGAGGGATGAAAAATCTACAATTCGCCAGGTATTGGGAGAGTAATTGGGGATTGAGGATGGAGGGGTAAAATTTGAGTGGATGAAATAGGAATGAGGAAAGAGCAAAAGGAGAAAGATTAGTATGTTAAAGCAGATGTAGAGAGAGAGAGAATGGAAAAAAAACTAGAAGAGAGAAGAAAGGACAAATGGACAGCAGACGATGGAGAGTTAGCAGAAAACATGAAGAAACCAGAAGAAAGTGGCTGGACCAATTGCAACTGAAAAAAAAATGCACAAAAGGTAGAAAGATATCTCTTTATTTTGAATTTATTAACTGGAATATGTCAGCTCTGGGAAATGTGCATCATTAACATCTGCGCTTTGTTTGGTACAAGAGGAAATTAATTTATAGTTTTATTTCTACAGTGTTGTTGTACATTCCAAGTTTGGCTTTTGGGGTTCCCAGTTTAATTATTTCCTTCCTGTTTCTAAATTGTGATTCCTTGTTTGGTGATGGTCTATGTTCTGCATGTGTAACTGAGCTGAGGTATTCTGTTTATGTAATTCCTATTTGACGTTGCCACTTGTTCTCTTTCCCCAGTATTCTCTGAAATGTATTGGTTTAATATTTGCAGTGTTGCCTTTTGATAGGTAGGGTATGGTGCTTTGTGAGTCCTGGTAATGCTGTCAGGATACGGCGGGTTTGCTGTGGGTTCTAAATGGGCAGCGTTTGTAGTAGTTCCTAATGTGCCTGGCGGTTGGCACTGGATTAAGAGACATGTTTACTAAAAGTTAGTGAATGGTAACATTATGCAAATATTTATGCAAATAAGACCACTTATGCAAATGAGGCTCCGCACCAAGTCTCCGCACATGGCCCCGCACCCCCCTTGGGCCGCCCCTGATGGCCAGCTAGCTCAAAAAGCAGGTGATAGTTCTCAGGCCTTATCTTGTATTACGTGCTGTTCGCAGGTTTTGGCGCCAGCCCGTAATAGTCTAAGGGGGGGAATATGTGATAAGGAGAGTGCAGCCCAGCCAGGGAAAAGTGAAAAAAGGAAGAATTTTTCCTCTTTGCGGGGGATGGGCACACAGGATCACATAGTCCACAGCAGGAACCTGGAGAGAAACCTAGAGGGCAGACCTAGCTGGAAGTCACGCCCACACTCCAGGTCAGCCACAGACAGGAGTGGGAGGTACAGAAGGGCGGAGCCAGGAAGGGAGTTGCCCTGCTCAATGTTTGAAAGGGAGCAAACAAACACTAGAGATAGAGTCGGTTGGAGAGTTGGTTGGAGGGCTGGTTCAAGAGGTGGTTCAGAGTGCGGTTGGAAGCATGGTTGGAGAGCTGATTCAGGAGTTGGTTCAAGTGCTGGTTGGAAGCATGGTGCGAAGCATGATTGGAGATACAGTTCCAGTTGCAGTGGCAGTTGTTGTCAGAGTTGCAGTCCAGGCCTAGGTGGGAGTTGCAGCTCAGGTTCCAGTCTTGGTTCCAGAAGGTACAGAGGGAACAGCCCTGTAGCCAAAAGGAGCAGCAGAAAAAGGAACCGCTATAAAGACAGCCAGAGAAGGTACAAAGGAAGCCACCATACTCAGCGCAGTAGCCACCGAGGATATAGGGAAGGTTCCAGGGGGAGAACCACCTACCCTAGCAAGAGAGTGGGAAAGTGTTACCACAGGTCTCTGCCCTACGCTGAGGCAGAGGGAGTCCTGACTGGCCAAAGCTCTAACCAGGAGAATATTGCACAAGAAGCCCAAGGTAGGAGAAGGGAGGCAGCAAGGTCTTCTGTTTATTCTTCTGACTCTGATGAAACTGTTATGCCACAGATAACACAGCACAAAAAGAAATGTTGTACCAGGAAGGTTAAGCAAGAGCAACCCATAGGAGACCTGCCTAGAGCAGGGAAGGCAAGAAAGTGGGAGAGGTTGTTTAACCTGTTAAAAAGTCTAAAGCAGAAAGTTCCTGAGCGGTACCTAGCAGAACCCTGCTACAGCTCAGCAGAGAGTATGGACATTGAAGCCAAGGAGGCTGAGGTAAATTCAAATGTCTCAGAGATGGAATGTGATGCCTGCACTAAGGTAAATTAGTGTGAGCCAGAAACACTTGATATTGGAATTCACTGTTGTTTTGTTTTGGACATTTGTTACTGGAGAAGTATCCACTATTTTCTTTTGTCTGGAGAGTACATGTGTTTGGGAGAAATTGTATCCACTTACCTGCAAGGAAGCTGAATAAATTCCTGTGCGCTTTATAAACCACTCGGCCTCATCATTCCTTACACAACTACAACTCTAGGAAATAGAAGAGGTGATCACCCGTCCCTACTAGGCGGCCGCCTGGTAGGGGCGCGAGCGTCACAATATCCAGTTTTATTTTTTGTCCACGGCAGTCAGGCATTTGGGTGATGGTAACTGCCATGGACTGATATCGACCCTTATATGTATAAGAGTGCTATAGACTCATGCAAGGTGCATACTGCCTGCCTGGATTTCCGTAAAAGATGCAGAACATGAACTGTACCTTCATTGTTTAATGTCATATTTTAGAGACATGCATGCAAAAGCAGCGTGACACCTATATCAACTATCAATTTACTGTTCTAAATTCTTGAAGTCTGTAAACGGGGGCGCTGGGTGAGAATGTCCACAGTCTTGGCAAAGGCAAATATTAATATGACTTGCAAAGGATTGTGGGAAATGTAGTCCATTCATACCAGACTCAGCCGTTCACAATAAATTAGTTGTGCTTGCTCGAATGTAAAGCAAAGAAGATATTTTATTTATGGGGTTATTTCTCCCAACACAGATATACTTGGTAGCACATAAAAAAGGAATACTTGCTTTCAGTATTATACTTAGAAAAACAAATAAGGAAAATAACAACAGCTGAACTTGTTAAGCAATCAAATCAAAGCATAAAGACCTTGATGGAAACAGAAAGGTCTGTTCTGTAGGCTGCTGCTAATATCTTCTTAGCAGTGCTTCAAAGAACCAACAAAACCCACAAAGTAGGAAAAAAAACTGTTATTTTTCAGGGATATCTTCCTGTATCTTCACACACACTCAGAAGTGTCCCTCCAGACCTCACAGGCAATTAGGCAATGCTCAATTGCTAACCATTACCAGCTGAAACCCTCTTGGATGGTTTACTTTCTATTATGTGGCTCAAATCCTACTCAGAAGCTTTTCTGAGTAGATTAAAGAACAAGTTTATATTTCTTTGTGATGGTTGTTGTATTTTGTAACAGCATATTACCACAGAAGTTTAGACAGAGAGCAATCCATGTATTCAAAGTCCCCATTTATAACACCTTCCCCTTCTTCAATTATCATAGGTTCACTATCATGGATTGGCACAGAGGAATTTCTCAATGGAACACTCTCAGGACAATACTGGTTTCCCTGCTGTCTTCCCAGTGAAGAGCTAGGGCATAGATCAGTGCTCATACCTGAGCTTCCATTGCTGTTAGAGCTCCTCTCTAAATATCCTGGCCAGTATGTAGTCCAGTTCTTATGTCCAGCCTTCCAATCAAGATCCCTGGACACTGGATCTCTCTTCACATACCTTCTTGCACTGGTCTTAGGGTCCCTTCCAAGTGCAGCCGTCTCCCTCACAGGTGCCGTCCGGGGATTCCTGGCTCTGCAGCCCCACTCCTCTGGCTTTCCCCAGTCCAGTGGTGTATGCTTGCCTCTGGAATGCCTCCCAGTATACGTACTGCTATGGACTCCTTTAGACCTCCCAAATGCTTTTCTCTTCTTTCTTCCAAAGTGTTTCTTGCTCTCTCTGTCCATCAGCTCTGGCTTCTGCTGATGATGATGGTCAGGATGATCCAGGTGCTTCTGATGATCAAGAAGATGATTCTCTGTAGAATAAGCTTTTCTTTTATCCTGCTTAGATGAATGCTCCACCCTAGCACAGCGCAGCTGTGCTGAATCAAGCCCTGCCCTTGGAGATGAGTGCTTGGGGATTACCTCATAGCCCTCCTGATTGAACACACGTTTCCCCACTTCAGCTCTTCTAATGGCTGTTGGAAACCTGGTGCATTCTGGGACTGGTAGTCTTTTATGGAAACATTCTGTTTTATTATTTCTACCAGAACAGACAGGTTGCTTGTTCAGAGTCACTTCACCTCTATTATAGCTTTTTCCTGAACTATGATAAGCTTCCTTATCACAAGTCACACTACTACTCTTCATCTGAAACCCCTCCCTTCTCCCTTCATCCCAGGTGTAGCCACGGCAGCGAGAATGTTCAAAAACAATCTCTCAAGCTGCGCAGAAAATCCCGATCCTGTCCCTCTTATGCACCTATGCTTAATGCGAAGACCCCATAAGAAGCATTTTGTGACTCTCTCTCGAGCATCAGTAGAAGAACAGGATAGGGGGAAGGCTTGCAGGTGTTCCAAAATTCTATCATAAAAGTGACTGGCCTGATATTCAGCGGCGGCAGCTAACCCTTGCAAAGGGGCTAGTTGTTGCCGCTGAACTTAAAATCCGGATATTCAATGCCGAGGCCATATCCGGCAAAGCTACATTGGCAGCGGTGATATACAGCCTCTGCCTGGTTAGCTTCTGGGGTGAAAGTTGGGCAACCTTTTAAGGTGCTGAACTTTAGCCGCTTAAGGATAATCTGGCAGCAGCTGAATCTCACTTGGTCCCATCTCCGGTTAGCACCAGGGCATTCAGCGGCGTCCCCAGGGATATTCAGCAATGCTAATTGTGTTGGTGCTGCTGAATTTCCCAGTCACAGCAATTAAGGTCTGCTAACCGTGTTAATCACTCTGAATAACGGACCCGACATTTGTAAATGTTGCAGAGTATTACTATCCAGTGTGTGCGCTTTTGAAATATTGCTCAAAACCCAAAAGGATACAGTTTTTTATTTAAGTATGCTTTATCTCTGACTAGAACAAATCTGCCTTATATTTATCTTTTCATTTCAGATGTTACACTGGATTATTCACTATACATACCTATATATAACCAGGTAAGTAAAGAAAAATCAAAACATTCATGAACTCTAAGAAATCGTGTTTAGGGGTTCTACACCTAGAAGCAAGAATCAAGACTGAAGGAGTATCCGATCTCTTGCTGGAGGTGAGCCTGTTAGTTGCATCCAGAGGACAGAGGCAGGTGCCTAGCCGCAATCAGGGAACCTCAATGTCGATAAGCTGTATGGGTCAAGTGCCCATTTCTATTTTTCAATATTTAAAAACATAGGGGGTCAATTTTCAAAATGACCGATATTCAAACATCATAGTGGCCATCCATGGAGCTTAAAGTTTGGTGGGATATTCAATTACAGTATCTGAATAGGAACTGCCGCTGAATATCTGAGCTGAGCGGCACTAACAGGATAAATGGCGATCTTATCCAATTAATGATGACTTTCAGCTGTCACTTATCTGGTTTCCAACTTAGGACTAAGACCAGAGCCAGAGGGATGCATCAGGGTTTCTTCCAAAACCCTGCAAGGATGGACTGTGAATATGACCACCAAGGGTCACCTTTAAGCAATGGCCGTGACTCCCTCCCTGCATGGGGCTGTGCATGCTGCTTTTGCAGCATCCCCAGCTCCAAGGGACCTGATAGTGGACAAATTGACTGAGGATCTTCTGCATGCAGCCAGAAGGCCGGTCCTGAGATCTTGACCTTTAGTAATGTGCCCAGATCTGAAGACCACATCTACCAAAGGACTTTGAGAAAGTGCAGGCAGTTCAAAGGAGGGCCACCAGAATGGTGCCTGCCTGCCATCTAAGCCTTACACACAGGGTTTTTGGGGGAAGTGTTCAAGCTCTGCATATCAGGACAAAGTCCATAGGGAATTTACCTGTGGTCTGTGCATCAGTTTTCATTCTGAGGCCATTGTGGGTTGCACCTGTTCTTTCTATGGTGGTTCTTTTCTCACTGAAAATAAGTCCCTTCGATTTAAAAAGGCAATGTACCGGGGAACTTTTCTTCCCTGACCTAAATGCACCACTGGAAATGTCTCCTCTAAACACAGCTAAATTTTTGCGGGTTGTGGAACCACAGGTTTACTTTTAGCTGCACCAAAGAAGGGCAGTTTTCAGATGGAGAAATTTACATGCATTAATCGTAAATTGTCATATTAAGGACCTAAGTACATATTCAGAAGCCTTATCCAGTTAACAGGTCCTCCTAACTGGATAAACCCCTCTGTGTCACTGTACATCCCCTCTGCCTGCCGCGGCACTCTAGGGATAGGGTCGGAGTGGTCCTTGGGCGGGACGAGTGTGGTGCAAACATTTATCCGGTTATTTTTAGTCCACTAACCAGATTAGTGACAGCATAAAGCTTTAGGCAATGTCTGGCTATTCGGATAGCAGTTGAATGTCACTACTACCCAGGCACTTCCGCTGACTATCTGGTTTCTCTTTTACCTGTGGCGACCAGCATTCAAAAACTACTGACCACCATGGGCTGAATATTGCCCTGATGCTCTCCAGAAGGAAGAAGGGACTGGAAAGACATGGTGTAAACGCTCAGATTTCTTGCAGGCTTCATAAAGTACCAGAAAGTAAGATTTTCATGGAATGAAATTTGAGGATAAAGGGTCATGATAGCATGCCAGAAATTTAAAGCACCACAATTCAGTTAACGTGCATCAACCTACACATTAATATGCAGCAATCAGTTTATGCACATTAAAAAGTTTGAAGGGCTCATATTCAGTAGCAGGGGTCAGCGCATTTGATGCGATCTAGACATTCGGCCCTGGAGCCTCTATAGCTTCCAGTGCTGAATATCTGGTTTCTCTAGGCAGCACTGCTTCTGTCTGGTTAGTGGCAATATTTAGCCACTAACCAAAGAGCAAAAACCATTGACCTGTCCTAACTTATCCGGTTTCGCTATCCAGTTAACAGCCGAATATCATCACTAATTGGACAGCTGCCACGCAGTATCAGGATCGCCGTGGTTTAGCCAGTTGGCAGGTTTAGCTAAATGGCTAAACCCCTTTGAACATAGCTTCCTAAATATCTAAATACACATAAATAAATAATGCACATTCATAAAATGTTATTAGCGAGAACGGCTTGAAATGAACCAAAAAACATCCAAAAATCAGGGAAAACTCTGAAAATGAATTGAAACCTCTTTGCCCCTGGATATTCTTGTGAAACTAAAGAGAGGGAGGTTCAGAGAAAATACGAAAGAATACTTCATTATGGAGAGGGTGGTGAACACCTGGTGCAGACTTCCAGCACATGTTATGGGGGAGGAGTGGTCTAGTGGTTGGGGCAAGTTACCTCAGGGGTTCAAATCCCACTAGAGGACAGCAACCTTGGGCTGGAAAGACTGGTGTTTCTAGTCCTACAGGTGCTCCTTGTAGCCTTGGGCAAGCCACTTAACCCTCCATTGCCTCAGGCGTGAAAACATAGATTGTGAGTCCTTTGGGGACAAGGGAAATAAATTTATATATATATATATATATATATATATATATATGCAGTACTTGAATGTACACCACTTTGACTTGTAGAAAGGCCGTATATAAGCCTAGCTAAATAAATAAATGTTATAGGAGTCAAAATTCAAGAATGCAAATTCAAAGAGATCTTAGTAGTGGAGGGATGTGGGAGATTGGAGTAAGACCTGTGACTACTCATAAGGCAGGTACAAATGGGTACTGGGGGAAGTGGTTCTTATCTTCTGAAAGTCTTTCTTTCTTATCCATTCCGTCCCTAGCTATCAGCATAGCAATTGCTATCAACTGAGGCATGAACTACTACTACTACCGAGCATTTATATAGCGCTACAAGTCATACGCAGCGCTGCACAGACATGTAAGAGACAGTCCCTGCTCATCAGAGCTTACAATCTAGTCAAGACAGACAACACAGAAGGTGTAGACAGGGATAAAACAAGGGGAAGAGGTAAAGAAACAAAGAGATCAGGTAAGTCAAGATGCAAAAGCAGCAGTGAAGAGGTGGGTTTTCAGCCTGGATTTGAAGAGGGTCAGAGAAGGTGCCTGGCGCACACACACAGGTAGTTTGTTCCAGGCGTAAGGCGCAGCAAGGTGAAAGGAGCGAAGTCTGGAGTTAGCAATAGAAGAGAAAGGCACAGATAGAAGCAGTTTGCCTGAAGAGCGGAGTTCCCGAGGGGGGTTGTAAGGAGAGATAAGAGAAGAAAGGTAGTGAGGAGCTTCAGAGTGAATGCATTTATAGATCAGCAGGAGAAGTTTGAACTGGATGCAGAAATGGATAGGGAGCCAATGAAGTGAGAAGAGCGGTAAAATGGGCTGACGAGGCGGAAGATTAGCTGCGCAGCAGAGTGTTGAACAGATTGAAGGGGAGAGAGATGATTCAAAGGGAGACCAGCAAGGAGTAGGTTACAATAGTCAAGGCGGACTGAAATATCTGACATGCAAAGGCCTGAAAACCTCTCTCTATATAAAAAAAATTCAATGAGTGAGACTAACAGGCTCCCCGCTAAGGCTATCTGGGACATAGACAAGAAACTTGAGTTGCTTGCACTGTTCCCTCTAAGCTGTGAGCATGCACACACCTCACCGAGCGAGTGCACTTACTTTACAACAGAGCGCACAAAAATTACGGCTCTGATTCTGATAGAAAACAACACAGACGTCTTAAAATTTAAAAGTTATGATTGTAATTAGAAATTTCCCGCTTCATTTAATTTGATTAAAATCAATGTGGTATACATACTGTATTCTGACGTGTAGTCAAATTTTAAAGTATATAACTCCGAGTGTCGTTATGTGGCGCACAAAAATTTAACCTTCCTTTAAAAGCTGCACACAGCTGATATTTTATGCGCACACAGCCTACAGAAAATTAGAGGGAACATTAGTTGCTTGATATGATCACCCCAAACATTTCTGAGAATTCTCTCTATATTCCACAATTCCATCACTCTTGGTAAAAACCTAAAAACTCATCCATCTATGACAACCTAAATGAGCCAATTAACCTTGTATTACAGTTCTGTATCCAACTTAAGATGGTCTGGCAGGATATGAACTAGCCTGCTCTGTCTACGCCTTCAGATACTATTTTATATTCAGTCATACTCTTCTGACATCCTGCTGGCTATAATTCGGTTGCATCTTTGACTGGAACATGTCACATCGTTTCATGGACTCTCCAGACTTTGTTCTCCATCTTGAGTGGACTGTCAGTCACAAATTAAATTTTCAAATGGGGTTAGGGGTCGGGGGGGGGGGGGAGGCACATCACTTATTCTAAAGCAGAAGTAGTAGAGTCAGCAGGAAAGGTTCAGCCATTCTAAAGTGGTGGAAGGGAGGAAGAGGGGACAGTGATGAGGAAGTGATCACTTTACTTTCAAACTGTGGCTGAAGCAAAGGGTGGACACTTCTCGGAGAACCTCAGCATCCTTTTTGGGATATGACCCTCTCTGCTCCCCTCTCCCCACATATTTTGCCACATTCCAGCATTTCATTTTTCATTTTACCCCCTTCATCTCCTTGATCCTCTGCCCTCCTTCGGGCATTTGCTTTATGGAGATACTTCGAAACGTCCATTTTAATTACTCCATAGTGCTATAAGCTTGACCGTCTGTCACCACTTAAATTTGAAAACAATTTACAAATGTGCTCTAAGATGAGGAAGCGACTTTTATTTTCCAATATTTGGACTCATGGCGTTTGTACAATTCATTTGTAATAAATAGTATCTTAAAAATAAGAAGCTACAGGGCAACTATATTATTTAGTAACATAGTAACATAGTAAATGACGGCAGATAAAGACCAGTATGGTCCATCTAGTCTGCCCAGTAAGATGGCAAGAGTAGGTGCACCTGCCGCTCCATGCAGGCCACTCCTCCCCATGTCTTTGTTTAGGGGCGAATCCACCGCTCCATGTAGGACACCCCGGTTTGTTGAGAATTTAGATAGTTAAGTTTATCTTGATTTTATCCTGTTGCTATAAAGGGATCCACTGTGTCTGTCCCATGCCATTTTGAATTCTGTCACTGTATTTGCCCCCACCACTTCCATCGGGAGGGCATTCCAAGCATCCACCACCCTTTCAGTGAAAAAGTATTTCCTGACATTGCCTTTCAATTTACCCCCTTGCAGCTTCATGTTATGCCCTCTAGTTTTACAGCTTCCCCATCTTTGGAAGAGATTTGTTTGTTCATTTGGATAGTATTTGAAAATAAAAAAGAATTAGAAAAGCAAATCATTTCCTAAAAAGAAAAAAAATATGGGGTCTAGCTAGAGTTGCCAATTGGCTCCAGATGCGCTCGACAGGCTTGATCCAGTCCTGGGATTACGCCATTGCATGCAGGGACACATTGTTCTGATTTCTCCATTGCACTCCATAAGAAAAGCAAGACTACAAGTCCCTGCATGCAATGGGGTAAACACAGGACTGGATCAAGCCTGTCGGGCGCATCTGGAACCAGGTGGCAACCCTAGGTCTAGCTATTCATCCACCCTTCCTGTCCCCGAGAAGCCTCCCTGTATGAACAAGGAGATTGTACAGGGAGGTTAGACTGGGGTGGGGTGAAGGCGGAGTTAGGGCAGGCAGTGGGCGGTCCATGACTCCGAACGTACAGGACCTATTCTGATGTTGGCCCTGTACGTCCGGGGCTGGCAGACTAGACGGGGAACTTATTCCATCTCCAAGGTGAATAAGTTCCCCTAAACGTTGGGGGACGACAGGCCCAGGCATCAGCAAAGGGTGGAGGGGGTGCAGGAGATTTCCCGCAGACTGACCCTGGCCATGGGAGGCAAGATCGGGGGTTGGGCTGTGGGGAAAGGAAAACGTTGGCGGCGACTGGGGATCACAGCTCCTGAATGGAGCCGTGGTACCATGGCAACTGGATGCCATGGCACTGCGGCTCCATTTAGGAGCCTGACTGAGTTAGCTGGATATGAGCCTGTACATGCAGGCCAACCGGAATTGGTTCCCAGCCTGCACATACAGGCTTAAACGTGATTTTGATCTCGTGGGGGCTAGATGTGCCCCGTGGAATCAGATTCGCATCTATCTCTGTGCATCTGGTTCAGACTGGACGCACATTACAGAATGTGCCTCTGTTACAAATCACAAGAAAATAAATATTAACTATAATATTAATAGGAAAATGACAGCATGAAAGATGTTACCATCTGTGCCCATCTTCCGCCAACCGCATGCCATCGGTGTGTGTAAACATGGGGGGCTTTGTTATTTGCTCAAGGCTGAGAAGTCAGAACCATATCCCCAGGTTTTGGAGTGCGGAAATAATTGCAGATAGGTAAGAATGATGCACAAGCAAACTAGTCATGCAGCCTTAACCTCAATGACCCCCTAACTATCTATGTGACTTTGGCTACAGGACTCAGGAGCAACCACGACGCAGTGTCACTACTCGTTCTTCCCGCTACTTCTCCACCTTGGATGGCGACTCTTCTGTCTGTAGCAGGTAATCGCTTTCTACCTCATCACCCCAGCAACAGCATTCTAATTAATTTAAAGAAAACAAAGCAGCTGTTTAGGACGGCCTTAACAATTAAAATAGAAAGTTGTACTGTAATTTGTAAACCGCTCTGATGGAATCGAAGGGTGGTGTAGCCAATGTTTAAGGAACTAGAAACTACTAAAGGTTGGCAACCTTGGTCAAGTCACTTGGAAACATTTTTTAAAGCCATTTACCAAAGTAAAATGACTTGTCAAAAGATTGCCCTTTTTTGCTTGGCTGCAAGTGCCAGCGGCTTCCATAGCAAGCACAATTTTAGCCAGGTTACAAGGAGGCTTTCCTAGAGAT
This sequence comes from Ichthyophis bannanicus, assembly GCA_033557465.1. NCBI lineage: Eukaryota > Metazoa > Chordata > Amphibia > Gymnophiona > Ichthyophiidae > Ichthyophis > Ichthyophis bannanicus. The sequence continues at coordinate 43,684,139 of CM066048.1, read as the reverse complement.
AGGTTTAGGTTGGGGGGGGACAGCAAGACGCGCACATGACATTTTCACAAATACACACAGATATCCCCTTCTAGCCACCTGCCTGAAAGAGCAGGTGCTAAGTTCATGGTCTCTTTTAACATGTGTACGTCTGTCAAAGCCAGGTCTACTCTTGGAGAACATCAGGGACCTAGACAGTGCGGGTTCAGCTATAACAACATCCCCTCCTTTCAGATTAGGGGTTCTCAATCCAGTCTTTGGGACACACCTAGTCAGTCAGGTTTTCAGGATAACCTTAATGAATATGCATAAGAGGGATTTGTATACTCTACCTCCATATGTCTCTTATGCATATTCATTGTGGTTATCCTGAAAACCTGACTGACTAGGTGTGTCCTGAGGACTGGGTTGAGAATCTCTGCTCTAGAATGAGCCCTCTGGTACTCAGAAGCTGTCAGGACTTGAGGCACAGGACTGAGGTGTTTGCAGCAGGAAGGGTAGACATCAGCTACCAGGCAGAAGGAGGAGACATACCAGGGCATAGAAGCAAATCCAAAACAGCAGGCAGAAGTGAGGTCCAAGAAGAGGCAAGAGTTAGGGCAGGCAGTCAATGTTCATTTACTGGAAAACTATCAGAGATCAAAAACCAAAGATCAACAATCAACGAGGCACTCAGACACTCACACAAGAAGTGAGGGGGTCAAAGGGGGAGCACAACATAAAGTTCACCAGCAGCGGCTGGTCAAGAGTTGTGTATCCCTTAGGAAGAGAGAATAAAGTTTTCTCCTCAGATTTTGATGAGTACTTTCACACTGTATAAAACCTATACCAAATTTCAACAAGGCAACACCACAATTTTTTTAACTTTATTTAAGTTTTCAAAACAAATACAATAGAATATGTACATCTAATTGTGATAACATGGGACACCTCCAATACATCTCAAATCCCCCACCCCAAAAAAAGGAATATCAAAATTAACAATAATAATTATGGCAGAAAATCATAAGAATGAACAACCTATAAATTTGATAGATATACATCAAGAGATCTCCAAACTCTTTCTACCTTGCCAATGCAGTTCATAGAGACAGAGGCACACCCTCAAGCTTACAGGCTGCCAAAAGGTCACATTCAAAGTGGACGAGTCTTTCCAACAGCACATGACATGCTGTATAGTGCTTGATATCATAATGTCCAGAAGTATACAGTTGTATTTAGACAGCTCAGTTTTTGCACTTAGAGAATGGAAAAAGACAACCTGAACTGATATGGGGAAGTCAGGTTGAAGAATGTCACAAATGTATTTCCATATACCTTCCCAGAACCGTTTGACCATTGGACGACCAAATATCATATGGTTCAGTATCCCAAGGTCAATGGCACATCTCTCCAACAAATATTAGACGGTAATAGACCAGCTCTAAACATACTACAATTGACGTACGGTAAGAAAGAAAAGGCCATACATCGCCCAGGATAAATGCTCACCTCCAGCTTATGCTCTAGGGCTAGAAATGGTGGTAATGATAGTTCAAACACTGCAGATGAAAATAGCATCCCTACCACAGATAAAGCGGCTGCAGCAGGAGATAAACCACGGAGGTTTACTGAAACACTTAAAATGATTAGTCACAATTAAGTGGAGCCCTGCAGATAAAGAACAGATATTGTACTGCTACCTTTCTGCTACAAACTCTGGGGTCGACATTGCTGAAAAGCCTGACAGTTGCAGGCAAAAATGACATAGGCTCTGGCACTGAATCCAATCTGGCATCCAGTACCGAATACCTGGTTTTGTCACTAGCCACACTGGCTATTTAGCTAGCAACAATATTCAGCTGCTAACCAGACAGCATAACTGCATAAAGTTAGGACAGCTCTTGACCTGTCCTAACTTTATGCAGTTTTCCTAAACGGTTAGTTGCTAACTAGATAGTCACCGGAAGTGTCCCAGCTCTGCCCACAGACTGCTGCTAAAGCAACAGCCATTTGCAAGGTGTTAACTGGTTACTGCCACTGAACATTGAGCTGAGCAGGCAAACTGCATAAAACCTTCTGGATCTTGACCCCTTTATATTTAAATCAGAGAGCATACAAACAGAATTTGCCAAAAACACACATTACATCTTATAAACTCCAGAAAGAAGCTCTCTTTGGCACAATGGAAGTACTACCACAAGCATCAGCAGTAATACTCCCGGCTTAGGCTTGATGTTCATTACTGTCGTAGTATGTGCAAAATAAACCCATCTGGAGAAATTCTTTCCCCCCCCCCCAGACCTCTCTGAGGAAGGGGTGGACTGGGAGCTCCTAGATTAAATAGGCACAGGGAGTCAGAGATGCATTCTCAGGAACCAGTCAACCCAAGACAGGACCACTTGGATATGCCGCATCATCAAGCAGAGACTAGTGATGATATACAACGTATTGTTGGTGGACAGGGAACATGTTCCAACTAATACAGACAGGAAGGCACCTGGCTTAGGTGGGTCAACTGGAATCTCCATACATAGCATAAATACAAGAAAGTCACCATAACACAGAGTGTGGATTCAGCAGAATCAGGTGCATGTTTTTGGAGATATTGCCTCTTTGCCTTGGAGAATTGTTTTACATATCTGGTGGTCTTCTTTATCTTTATTGACACTTGATATATTGCCCTAGACTTTAGGGTATCAGAGCAGTTTTTAGTTTAACCTTTTTTTTAAAAAGATTTTATTGCATTACAAAAATTAGCACATCCCTTTCTCTGGCCATTGCAGAAGCTGTCCAGCCCAAGGTTCTGAAAAACAATGAAGCATGCTCTCCATGCAGTTTATTGATCATTCATGTTCAAACATGACATATTGCCAACATCAAGTTTAAATTAGATTGCTATGACAATTATTCATTCAGCCTATTTAAGAGTTATAACATCTTGAAACAAATCCTCCAGCTGATCTCAGATAAACTCGAGCATCACATTCTCGTTTCAACAAAACTTCAATAGTGTGCCGGTTCACATCAATGATCTGCTGTTTTATAGATTATTATATCCAAAAAATTGTCAGGTACACAAGAATACTTAGCTTAGGGTATGATTTCTTATGACAGCTTAGCCCTCAAGCATTTTCTGGTGTAGCATGACTTTATCACAGATATCCCAACGCTGATAATTCTGGCGCCTCGCGTTTTTCTATGTGCGGTTCATCAGGGGATATAGAAATGCAGTATTTAAAATCTGAAAAAACAAGGAAATTTAGATGATAATACTCATTCTTCGTTGCTTATCCCAGGAGCAAAATCACTTGCTATTCAGTAAAAATATATAGGAGACTGACAATAAAGACATTAAATACCTTATTTCATGATGCTGCCCACGTTCCTATAAATCGTTATTACATTTGTAGAATGAAAACTTGTCAAAAAAACACCGCGCATGCGGAATAGGCTCTGCGGTACCTCTTTATTAAAGGGAAATGTCATTCAGCAATTAAAAATCTCTAACAGGACTGGTCCCAGCCTCCAAAAAACTAGAAGCAACCTGACCAATCAATTTCTTGATTCAAACCACCTGGTTGTACTGTCGCCAGAGAGTGGATCCACCATTGCTCCCTATAGAGCAGCCACTGATCCCGAGTCTTGCCTTGAGCTGGAAACAATACTTCCTCAATACACCAACATTGAAGCTCCTCAAATAGGTGGCCTTGCGCCAGGCAATGTTGAACCAATGGCGCTTCTCTCCTCCTGCAACGTAGTTGACTTTGATGTTCTTTAATACGAACCCTAAAAACACGGATGGTTTTCCCATTATATAGAAGCCCACAAGGGCAACTGATGGCATAAACGACAGAAGTAGAGTCACAGGTGGTAACTGACTTTAACCGATACTGTGATCCATTATATGAAAAATCCAATCTTTCGATAGTGATAGCACAAATCGTACATTGGCCACACTTCCTGTGTCCTCTCCGTTCATCACTGGGCTCAAGAGGCTGTAGTGGTCTAAGTTGCGTTGGGCTTAAATATTCTTTCAAATTCTTTCCTCTCGTCCACACACATCTCAGACGTTGATGTTGCAACCCTGGTACTACTTGCAGAATTCCACTGTGTTTGTTAATAATTTTCTGGATATGAAAACTCATTGGAGAATATTTCGTGACAAAATTAATGTTACTTCCTTGCTCATCATGCCGGTGTCGGGGTAGTAATAAAAGCTCTCTGTTATTGTATAAAGCACGCTGATATGCCCGATATACTACACTTCATGGATAGCCGCGCTCTAAAAAGTCACTAATCAACTGTTTAGACAAAATCTTGAACTCATTCACTTCGGAACAATTCTTGCCTTTAAAATCACGCTGGATTCCACCGACACCTCTCCATCCAGCGATTCAGATCTTTCGGGATCTTGTAGTACAAGATCTAGCCTGTTTAGTTAAAACTTGTTCCCAAAAAAACACTCGCTTATCTCGGGCACAATATACCACCTTGAGGGAACTTCAAGACAGAACAGACCTTGTGATTCGCCGCGCTGATAAAGGAGGGGCGATTGTAATACAAACCCGTGATTGCTATGTTACTGAAGCATATGCGCAACTTAATGATGGTGTCACCTATAAGAGACTATTGGTGGATCCTAGTAAAGATCTTCAAATCTTAATCGGTGATATCATAATGGCAGCATTCAAGAAAAAATTGATTTTGAAGAAAGAGTACAATTTTTTGAATGTTCCTTCTCCACAACTGGCACGTTTCTACACAGTTCCAAAAATACATAAGGATGCCATGCGACCCCTGGGTCATTCGATTGTATCCACCAAGGGGAGTGTGTTGGAACCATTGTCTATTTATTTAGATTCATATTTAAGATCGCTGCTGGTGGATATTCCTTCTTATCTTCAGGATACGATGCATTTTCTTACCCTTTTGGGAAATTTAGCAGAGTGGGCGTCTTCATCAGACATCTTGCTGGTAACATTAGACGTGCAATCTTTATATACTAGTATACCCCAAACAGTGGCATGCGATATAGTACATCAAGCTTTGGTGAATAGAGGGGATTTATCCCAAGATCTTTTGGTGTTTTTACAACAATTGACGGAACTGGCTCTTTATAAAAAAATTTTCAGTTTTGAGGGAAACATTTATCATCAACTCATAGGCGTTGCTATGGGTGCTACTTGTGCCCCTTCCGTTGCTAACCTCTACATGGGGGCTTTTGAACATAGTTGGTTGGAGTCTTCCCCATATTGCCCTCACATCAAAGCCTGGTATCGCTATATTGATGACATTTTTTTGTTGTGGCAAGGGACAGAATCCACCTTACAATCTTTTGTTTCCTGGCTCAATCAATGCGATATACATATCAAGTTTACCTGTGAATTTCACCAACATACAATTACTTATTTAGATATCAAAGTTACCAGGGAAGAAAATCATTGGGGTACCACAGTACACAAAAAATCAATAAATCGTAATACTTTTTTACATTTTGATAGCGCGCACCCCCCTCGTTTGAAGAAGAGTTTACCTTTATCACAGTTCCTCAGATATCGCTGGAATTGTTCCGACGTGAATGAGTTCAAGATTTTGTCTAAACAGTTGATTAGTGACTTTTTAGAGCGCGGCTGTCCACGAAGTGTAGTATATCGGGCATATCAGCGTGCCTTATACAATAACAGAGAGCTTTTACTACTACCCGACACCGGCATGATGAGCAAGGAAGTAACATTAATTTTGTCACAAAATATTCTCCACTGAGTTTTCATATCCAGAAAATTATTAACAAACACAGTGGAATTCTGCAAGTAGTACCAGGGTTGCAACATCAACGTCTGAAGTGTGTGTGGACGAGAGGAAAGAATTTGAAAGAATATTTAAGCCCAACGCAACTTAGACCACTACAGCCTCTTGAGCCCAGTGATGAACGGAGAGGACACAGAAAGTGTGGCCAATGTACGATTTGTGCTATCACTATCGAAAGATCGGATTTTTCATATAATGGATCACAGTATCGGATAAGGTCAGTTACCACCTGCGACTCTACTTCTGTCGTTTATGCCATCAGTTGCCCTTGTGGGCTTCTATATATTGGGAAAACCATCCGTGTTTTTAGGGTTCGTATTAAAGAACATCAAAGTTGACTATGTTGCAGGAGGAGAGAAGCGCCATTGGTTCAACATTGCCTGGCGCAAGGCCATCTATTTGAGGAGCTTTGATGTTGGTGTATTGAGGAAGTATTGTTTCCAGCTCAAGGCAAGACTCGGGATCAGTGGCTGCTCTATAGGGAGCAATGGTGGATCCACTCTCTGGCGACAGTACAACCGGGTGGTTTGAATCAAGAAATTGATTGGTCAGGTTGCCTCTAGTTTTTTGGAGGCTGGGACCAATCCTGTTAGAGATTTTTAATTGCTGAATGACGTTTCCCTTTAATAATGAGGTACCGCAGAGCCTATTCCGCATGCGCGGTGTTTTTTTGACAAGTTTTCATTCTACGAATGTAATGACGATTTATAGGAACGTGGGCAGCATCATGAAATAAGGTATTTAATATCTTTATTGTCAGTCTCCTATATATTTTTACTGATGAGTATTCTGAATAGCAAGTGATTGTGCTCCTGGGATAAGCAACGAAGAATGAGTATTATCATCTAAGTTTCCTTGTTTTTTCAGATTTTAAATACTGCATTTCTATATCCCCTGATGAACCGCACGTAGAGAAACGTGAGGCGCCAGAATTATCAGCGTTGAGATATCTGTGATAAAGTCATGCTACACCAGAAAATGCTTGAGGGCTAAGCTGTCATAAGAAATCATACCCTAAGCTAAGTATTCTTGTGTACCTGCAGATCATTGATGTGAACCGGCACACTATTGAAGTTTTGTTGAAACGAGAGTGTGATGCTCGAGTTTATCTGAGATCAGCTGGAGGATTCATTTCAAGATGTTATAACTCTTAAATAGGCTGAATGAATAATTGTTATAGTTTTGTTATAGGAAGTAATTCATTCAGATACAATTTGACCCACAGTGTGTTGTATAGTTACATAAATTAGATTACTGACAGATATATATATGAAGTCTGTATATATATATATATTGTCATGGTGTAGATCTATCAGAACCTATGGAGATAGGTAAAATTGCAGAGAATGGATCTGACACTGACAGCTCAGAGGAGCACATGGCCCACAGTTGCTGTAGGCAACGTATACAAACAATGTCACAAGGTGGGAGAACATGCCCAAGCAGCAAGCAGGCTCAGGATTCGTTAGATAATGAAGGGCAGCTGAGAGGGGGCGGAGTTCAGGCAGACACTACGACACACGCACATAAAACTAACTCACCTGAAGTTAGGAGGGGCAGAGCTGATGGAACCAGATGTGGTGGAGCCGAGAGGACGAGTGGGGGAACAAGGTGTGGATCCAGGAGAGCTGAGAGATCCAGTTCCAGAGCAACCAGGGACAACCACAGAGACTGCTCCAGAGAGCAGCATACAGACAAGCACAAGCTCAGTGACATTTTCCACGAAGGTAGCAGAGAACACGGTCTTGGAGCCAGGCTTAGGAAAGCCGAGGAAGCTAGCCACCCCAGCTGCAGGCACAGAAGGGAAAAGGAGTTCTGGCCTGAAGACGTTTTCATGTCAGAGGAAAAGCTGAAAGGAAAAGGCAGTAGGAATCTTCCGTCCTGGCCAAGCCCTGTTAACTCAGCTGTACCGAAAAACTCAGGTCTAAGGGAGCTAGAAGGTAGGCTGTTTAATTCTAATATAAGGAAAGCTGATTGCAGGAGTTTTCCCTGCAGTTGTCAGAGTTTGTGGGGCTCTCAGGGAAGAAACTATAGAGAATGTGGTAATCTTCCATTCCACTCTGTTACTGAGGAGGAGGGGAAGTCTCAGTGCCGTGAGGAGAGACTGTTTGGCAATAGCAATTTTTACAATCCGAAAGAAGGACAGTCTGAAGGGGAATGTGAGGAAATGCAACTTTATATTCATGGGGAACAACCCTCAGATGATTGCATGGATTGTACACTCATTATTGCTGACCATGTTACCTCTTTATGCTGAAGAGGCTGTTAAGACTTTCTAATAACAGGAGTGAAAGAGAGAAACTTACCTGTTTGTAAAAAGGACGGTTTTGAGCTACCTATTGTTCTGTTCATAGAAGCTGAAGATAGAAGCAATATTTTGGTTCCTGTTTGTTTCCTTTCTTTTGTACCAGAAGGATGGTCTTTTTGTCTTTGTTTCCATTGATATAAATCCACCCGGAAGGGGAATAAAAGTCCTGTCTAAAGCCTTACCACCCGACTGCAACTCACTTCTTTACTAGCTTGTGGGACTCCAACACCCAGAGGGCAGTGCAGGTCCCTCTACACCACTCCCCGTGCTGGTTTAAGATAAGCCCCAGTGAAATACCTATGCCTTTGCCTCTGGGGACCTTTGCTGGGTGACAATATACACCAAAGTGATGTACAAATAATTAGCAACAACACAGCATCTGATTAGCAGGAAGTAGATAGATACAAGGTGATCTGAAAGTATCAAGATTTGTTGTGTAACTTGTCATAAGGAACAAGAATCAGAGCCCATGGAAACAGGGACTTCATATCAGAATGAATGCATGTTTGACAGCTCAGAGCAAAACAGAGAGAAGGGTTGGCATAGAAACTCCAAACAAATGAGGTCACTCAGTGCTAGGGAACGCCCGAGCCAAGAGCTAACACATGGCTCATTAGCAAAAGAGAAACAGCTGATGGGTGGCGGAGTTTCAGCCACCGGGAAAAGCAACACAGTTAAAAATCCTCTAGTTAGGGGAGAGGATAGAACTAGGATCAGAGAAAGAACTTTGGGCAGGAACCAGGAGAGCAAGAACCACGACAGACAGAACAAGGTCTGAGAGGACGGAAAGGATTGAATGGCATGAGAAAGGGGAAAAAGGTGAAAGACAGGATAAGAGAAGGGAGGAAAAACCCTATCTTACCTGGGAAGGCTCATCTAGAGAAGGGAGCTGTGAAAGCCACGCTGACTCCAGGAAGCAGGCAATTCCACGACGGAGAAAGCAATACACGGCTGGGCAAAACACAGAGGAACTCCACTCTCCTAAAGGCAAGCAATACCTTTTAAATCCCCTGAGAAGACAGTCTCAGTCCTCTAACACTAAATATAGTGGAAGGGAAACTTGTTGTTCTGAAGAGGAGTTTTTGCCTGTAAGAAACCCTAGGCAAACTAAAAGGAAAGAGTTTTACAGGGAGCCATATTATAGCCAAGAAAGGTCCCTGGATAAGCAGTGGCTGGAAGATAGAAGAATATTTCCAGATAGCTTTGCAGAGGAGTTTGATAATAACCCTTGTACGTATCAAGAGTTGTGTGAGAGAGCTGACCGAGAGCTTTATGCAAAACACCTGAGTTCAGCTAAGCTGTTGGGGGATGGGAATGAGCAAAGGGCAGAGTTCTCCCCGGAGGAAGTTGAGGATAACGTGCATGAAATGCAATGTGAATTTTATCCAACTTCAGACACTGAAACCTATATGGACTGTACGTACACGGTATCAGATAATATACAATCCTTGTGCTAGTCTTGCTATAACCACTGCTGCAGGAGAAAAACAGTCCAAAAGCAAGTTTGGAGGAAAACTGTTTTTGTATTTCATTTTTCTGTTAAGCTGAAGATAAGCATTGCCTAAGTTGTTTGGTTCCTTTGTTACCTTATACCAGAAGTATGGACTTTTCTGTTGTGATGTTCTAAAGGTCAAATTCCAACCCTGGGAAGGGAATAAATCCATTTTGAAACCTTACCATTCGTGTACACAACTATTTTTCTTTAAGCCACGGAACTACAATTCCCAGGAGGCTTTGCAAAGCCTCAAATTCAAGTTCACACGCTTAAGGAACACATCACCCCACTCGTTTAACCCACGCTGAGGCCTCTGGGAGAGAGGGGCGGTGACAAACTATATAACAATACGTCACATCATGACACTATTAAGAATGCAGTGACCTAGTTATGTGCTCTGCATGTGCAGAGTGTAGTGTGGCTGCACCACACCTGTATTTGTTTTAATCACGTGATGTTTGGTATCATGTAAAAGCAGTTTGTCAGATTTACGATGAGTGAAAAAGTTGAACTGCGAATTAGCATTAAAGTTTGCCAGAAACTTGGAGATTCATGCAAAGAGACTTATGACAAGTTACAGCAAATGTATGGTGATGAATGCATGAGTTGTGCTAGAGTTTATGACTGATACAAATATTTCCAAGAGGGCTGCCAAAGTGTTGGCAGTGACAAACGTTCTGAAAGGCCATCCACGAGCAGGAATGAAGACAGAGTTGAAGTAGTGCATGCCGCAATATGCTCAAATCATCGATTGACTATCAGGGAGCTTGCTGAGGACATAGACATCAGTTTCGGGTCGGTACAGTTCATTCTTACTGTCGATATGGGGATGAGATGTGTGTCTGCAAACTTCATGCCAAACTCCTGCCCCCGGACCAAAAAGAAGATCGACTGCAGCCAGAGTTGTTGGAATGCATTGAAAATGACTCAGATTTCATCAAAATGATTATGACTGGTGATGAATCATGGATTTATGGTTGTGAACTGGAAACTAAGGCTCAATCCTCACAATGGAAGACCCCAAACTCTCCCAGACCCAAGAAAGCCTGTCAGGTGAGGAGCAATGTCAAAGTCATGCTCACAGTTTTCTTTGATTATCAGGGTATTGTTCATCATGAGTATGCTCCAAAAGGCCAAATCATCATTAAGGAGTACTACGTCCAAGTTCTGACTCGTTTGAGAGATGCAGTTCATCATAAGATGCCAGAGTTTGCCAGTAATGGTGAATGGTTTCTTCATCACGATAATGCCCCAACTCATGCATCACATCTCGTCCAGCAATTCTTGGCCAAACACCAAATCAAGCAAGTCTATCAGCCTCTGTATTCACCTCACCTCACACCCTGTGACTTTTTCTTGTTTCCAAAACCAAAATTATCACTGAAAGGAAGGAGATTTGACTACTTGGAGAACATGAAGCAAAATTCAACATAGCAGCTTCAGAGCATAATAAAAGAGGAATTTCAAAATTGTTTCCAGCAGTGGCAGGAGTGCTGGAGGAAGCGTGTTTTATTGGAAGAGGACTACTTTGAAGGAGATTGAGTGAATCATCCATATCCACTAAGACTGATTCTGTGCTGTGGTTGGGTCTGAAACCTGATTGTCTTAACTGGAGAATATTAGTTCTATTAGAGAAATCCAGTAGATGTGTAGATATGATTTTCTCAACAATGTTCGAGACGAATGAAAGGTTAGAGACTGGGCGGTAGTTGGAAGGAATGGATGGGTCCAAAACTAGGAACTAAGCCTTGAGAAAACTCAAGCTAGCCATTGAATGGGGTATAGGGTAGAAGTATATGGAAGAATTCTTTAAGCAGTGGAGATGGAAGAGGGTTAGCAATTTCATGGTGGCCAATTTCAGGATCCTAGTAGACAAAGGCACTTGGGGTGCTCTTGTTGGAGCTCCCTGTAAAGGTACCCCCTCCCCCCAGCATGGCCCTCATGCACCTTTCAAGCTTTCTTTGGCACAATGCAATACTATGGCGAGTGTTAGCAGTATATTTGAGACTGAGATCATACTCCACACATCCTGGCTTAGGAATGAGGGTGGGGGGATATGCAGTGGCTGCAGCTAGCGCTTGTAAAGTAGCTAGCCACTGTTGCTGAACTGTAACCCCGAATATTCAATACCAGGGCTATATCCGGCCACCAGCACTGAATATTTGGGTTAGCCACAGAATCCAGAAGCTAACCGGGCTGCAGTGATATTGAGTTGCTGTCCAGCTAGCGTCAGCAGCTAAAGTAAGGCCAGCATTTGCTGTGCCTTCATTTACCCGTGTGTTGCTAAATGGGCAGCGGCTCAATATCATTCTGTAAAAAGTTCTGTTATTATACACATGTTCAATGTGAGCAGTCGAAACACACTGCATTGTTATGTTTACTGTAAACCTTCTTGATTTTCAGAAAGACGGTATATAAAAACTGTTAAATAAATAAATAAATAAATCATTGCTGTCTGGTTACCAACAGGTGTTGCCTCCGCTCTGCTCCAGAATGTCTGGTGCTAACCATTTGGCATCAGGGCATGTAGCGGTGGCACGTTAGTGCCGTTGAATATCCACCTCAGCGGCCTTTACATGATTTGCAAGTCTGCAAACCATGTAAATGCCTTGGAATATTCCCCCCCTCCCCCCTCTGAGGTTCATTACTGTCATGGTATACACAAATGTAGTGCTTTCAGAGACTTTACCCCTCAGAGAAATCATTTCCTGTGCAAAATGACTTTGAAAAGTAGAGAAGTAAAAGAAGAAACCATAAAACCATAACAGCTAAGTGGTTAGAGTTGGAGGCTGAGGAAAGGGAAGCTACGGTTCAGGTACCTTTCTCCTGGTGACTTCAGCAAGACTCTTCACCCTTCATTGCCTCGAGTATGAACGTTAGATTATAATCCCTCTGGAGAAGGAAGATACCTACTCTAGGCGAATGCAACTTGCCTTGAGCTCAGGTTTGGGAAGATGAGTGTTTAAATCCGAAATAGAAATCCACCTTCTCACTGCCGCTGTGCTGTACCACCTGTATGCTGAAATAGGAGCCATTTTTCCTCCCTCCTTTGAGTATGGCTAGATCCCAATAGTTTGGAAGTCTCTTGGCTAGGGAAAAGCACACGGCTACTAGAATGAGCAAGTGGAAATAAAGTGTGATAAAATGCAGGATCCCTTTACAGGTTATCCCAAGGATAATGACATCTTGAGTCACAAACTACTTAATTTTATTTCAGGGGACCACTCTGCACTGCCTTATGCTATTTCATTCTATTGGACATAACATGTACTGAGAAACTTCATTCACCGGTTAGTCTGTTTATTTTACTGTCAGGATGCTAGTTGGGCTTTACTGCTGACACAAATATCCCAGAAGGTTCTAGGCTATGTACGTTTTCTTTTTCTTTTTGGCCTTTGTAATTGTACAGCTTAAACCTGACAAACTACCTATAAAATCTAGTTATTGCGTTGTTCTTTTATGGTGTGGAATCCAGGGCCGGCCCAACCACTAGGCAAACTAGGCAGTCACCTAGGACAACAGCTTCTTAGGGGAAGAGCAGCAAAGAGTACCTACAGTCAAAGCAAAGTAATGGGTCCTGGCAGCCACACAAACTTGGAGTTATTCGTGCGTAATTTTAGCTGCAGGAAAAAATGGACATTTTGCATAGCCCATTTACCCTGGTAAGCAGCTTTTTGAAATTTTCCTCATTTATGCATATATTGAAAAAATAAAGGGGGGGATATTCAAAGGGGTTAACATGGTTAGCAACCCTGCTGTGTTAATCCCCTTATCGAGAATATTCAGCGGCACGAACAAGCTGAATATCCGTGGGTGCCGCTGCTGCATGCCCTTGTGCTAACCGGTTAGCATGGGGGTGTTCCGGGAGCGGCACCTGTCAAAAATCAGAAAGTGGGGATACAGAGCCACTGCCCAGTAATCGATATGCAGCAGAGGTTAGGCAAAGTCAAGGCTAGACTAACCTTTGCTGCGAAAGCTAACCAGGCAGCAGCTGAATACCACCATTCCCCGTTAGCTTCCTAGCAACCCAGGCAAGCTGGATATTCAATGCCGGAGTTGGATATGGCTCCGGCATTGAATACCCAGGTTTAAAGTTCAATGGTGATGGCTAGCCACAACCAATGAATAGCCCCCCCCCCCTCCAAAGTTTAATATCTTAAAGTGCGATGTCCAAACATGTATTTTCACAGGATTCTTCTGGGAGGTATGCTAAAAGCAAATTGTCAGGGGGTGCAAGGCTGAAATTTTGCCTAGAGCACTTAATACCCTTGCATTGGCCCAAGTGGAATCACAGCTGTGTGTTTCCGCAAAAACTTTTAAATTGCAGCCTTTCCAAAACTGCATTACATGTGGATTTGGCTAGCACATTTTTCTGCTGCCACATGCACACTTAAACTGCAAATACGGCTTCTAAAATAACCCCCTTACTGCATGTTAACGCCACCTGCAGTGATATTAATCGCTCTGCATTATCGTTCGGTAGGGTACTGCGCATTAACTGCCAGATGCGGTCTATGCCCATTCCCCTTCTCATTCCAAACAATGCAGTTAATGTGGCAATTAGCACACGCTTAGTCTCAAGCTGCTGCATGACCCTCAAGTTTGCGCTAACTGCATAAATTAATTCCCGCATTAGCTACTTGACGACATCAGTAAAAGGCCCCCATTGCACTACAGGTGTAGAAATGTAGGGCCCAATATTCGGCAGTGGCTAACGCTGCTAGTGGTTAGCTGTTGCTGTTGAACTTTAGGTCCGGATACTTAATGCTGGTGCCATAATCAGTGACTGGTATTGAATATCCAGGTCAGCCAAATAATGATAAAGCTAAACCAGGCAGCGGCGATATCCAGCCGCTGCCCGGTTACCTTCTGCAGCGAAACTTAGGCCAGCCTTTAAAGTGCGTAATTTTTACCATGGAGCGATCACTGGGCAACAGCTCAATATTGCCACTGCCCAGTTATTGCTGGGTTCCATTCCCACTCCACCCCCTGGAACACCCTGATGCTAGCCTGTTAGCAATGGGGGGGGGGGGGGGACAGCGGCCGCACCCGTGGATATTCAGGGGCAATAACTGCGATAGTGCCACTGAATTACGGGTCCGTAAATTCTTGTTCTTTTAGAATGAATAAGTTGGATAGTTCCTGCTACCTCCATGCATCTGTGTAACCCACTGCTCCCATGAGGAAGCAGAGAATTGGCCAAACCAGTTTACAGCAACTGAGCAGACATCGCATATATCAACCCAACACTATACCAGCACCGAAGCACACATCATGCCCTCTAATGGTTAGTAGTATAAACCTAATTCGGAAAGGCGGACTCCTTGATAGATGTGTTTCACAAGTCCAAGAGCATCAACAGTTGATGGTAAATCTGTGTTTGTCTGCCTGCCTATCCATCCATCCATCCCTCGACATGTTGGAATTTTGAAATCACTGTAGAGATTTGGCTGAAATTCAGCATGGGAGATTGAGACTAAAATTTGTCTGGGAATTTCATTTTTGGTTGAATTCAGTGCAAAATTGCAGCTGCCTAATGACAGCCTCCCCCTCCTCCCCCATACAGACATTCACGTCTTGGAAGAAGGAAGAGGCGCCTTTGTGCCATGTTTCTATTTGTTGAGGGCATCAGTCAGCCTCGCTGTTGATGGATGGACAGCTGCACACTGGCAGGGAGACAAACGTGACCTCCCCATTACGTTCTTTGACTTTCACAAAACACGCATTATGCATATAAAGATTAGTATTAGGCAAAAAAAATCTTACTGGAGCAGAATGTTTCTTCCTCTTTTACATGATTTTTGTTTTGTTTTCAGTCTGTTCTGGCTAGGACAGGAAAACAAGTTTGGGAACTGAAATCTGTTCTTATCTATTTTTTTTTGTTTTTTTTTGTTTAAGAATTACGCCTTGGTGGACAAAATGGACGAAAGCAGTGGAATCTGCCTGCCTCCCTGCCTTGCCTTACCGGTGGGGAGAAAAAGATATTCACAAGACCCTCTCCAGCAAGCAAGAGAATGAAAAATATAACCTTATAATGTCGCTTTTTATATTCCTGCCTCTCAACTTTGCTTTCTATGTTTTGCCCCTCTTCCCTATCAGCCACGATTCAGTGCAACCAGGCTTTTAAAAACGTTTATTTAATTTAACAGACAGAACAGCATTTCCACCATTCGGAAACAATAAACACATTTCCTCAGACTGGCCTACAACAAGTCTTTTGTCCCACGCTTATTTGGCTGCCTGTTCACCATTATTAACAATTAGTACACTCCTTCCCCTTCTTGTCTGAGGTATTTGTGATGCAGTGGTTCTCAACCCAACCCAGTCAGGTTTTCAGAGCTTTCTGGTTAAATTTAGAACCCAGCAGAGAGCTTCTAGTTTAAATTTCATAATAAGTCATAGCCTAGCAGCAGCAAAGAGCTTTAATTTAAATCAAATCAGAATATAACTTAGAATAAAAGGCAAAACAGGGTCAGTATTCTTTGAGCAACAAATAAAGTCTTCTAGAGACCTTTACAAAGAGGGCTTCTACCTAGGGGGGCAAAAGACCTGTGAAACTTTTTCAATAGGTGTTAATGCAATGGCAGGTCAAAAGGCCATTTTGAAAGACTCCTACCCAAGCAAGGACTGTTAATCACCCAGGAAGTTGGCCAGAGCTTACCTCAGAAGCACAGGACAGGGTACTGTGTAGCAGCCCACTTTTAATAAGTGTTATTTCCCTCCCTCCCTCCCCAACACCCATCCACCCCTGGGATAATCGTAGCTTTATAGGTACTTACACATCTTAAAGGAAAGGAGGTGCTCTCAGGTGCAGCTCGTTATCCAAATCAGTCATACACTAAGGACCTGAGATTAATTAAGCTTCAGGTGAACAAGGTATTGTAAACGGGGGCGCTGGGTGAGAATGTCCACAGTCTTGGCAAAGGCAAATATTAATATGACTTGCAAAGGATTGTGGGAAATGTAGTCCATTCATACCAGACTCAGCCGTTCACAATAAATTAGTTGTGCTTGCTCGAATGTAAAGCAAAGAAGATATTTTATTTATGGGGTTATTTCTCCCAACACAGATATACTTGGTAGCACATAAAAAGGAATACTTGCTTTCAGTATTATACTTAGAAAAACAAATAAGGAAAAACAACAGCTGAACTTGTTAAGCAATCAAATCAAAGCATAAAGACCTTGATGGGAACAGAAAGGTCTTTTCTGTAAGCTCCTGCTAATTCTCCTTAGCAGTGCTTCAAAGAACAAACAAAACCCACAAGGTAGGAAAAAAAACTGTTCTTTTTCAGGGATATCTTCCTGTATCTTCACACACACTCAGAAGTGTCCTTCCAGAGCTCACAGGCAATTAGGCAAGGCTCAATTGCTAACCATTACCAGCTGAAACCCTCTTGGCTGGTTTACTTTCTATTACGTGGCTCAAATCCTACTCAGAAGCTTTTCTGAGTAGATTAAAGAACAAGTTTATATTTCTTTGTGATGGTTGTTGAATTTTGTGACAGCATATTACCACAGAAGTTTAGACAGAGAGCAATCCATGTATTCAAAGTCCCCATTTATAACATCTTCCCCTTCTTCAACTATCATGGGTTCAATATCATGGATTGGCACAGAGGAATTTCTCAATGGAACACTCTCAGGACAATACTTGTTTCCCTGCTGTCTTCCCAGTGAAGAGCTAGGGCATAGATCAGTGTTCATACCTGAGCTTCCATTGCTGTTAGAGTTCCTCTCTAAATATCCTGGCCAGTATGTAGTCCAGTTCTTATGTCCAGCCTTCCAATCAAGATCCCTGGACACTGGATCTCTCTTCACATACCTTCTTGCACTGGTCTTAGGGTCCCTTCCAAGTGCAGCCGTCTCCCTCACAGGTGCCGTCCGGGGATTCCTGGCTCTGCAACCCCACTCCTCTGACTTTCCCCAGTCCAAAGGTGTATGCTTGCCTCTGGAATGCCTCCCAGTATACGTCCTGCTATGGACTCCTTTAGACCTCCCAAAAGCTTTTCTCTTCTTTCTTCCAAAGTGTTTCTTGCTCTCTCTGTCCGTCAGCTCTGGCTTCTGCTGATGATGATGGTCAGGATGATCAAGGTGCTTCTGATGCTTCTGATCAAGAAGATGATTCTCTGTAGAATAAGCTTTACCTTTATCCTGCTTAGATGAATGCTCCACCGTAGCACAGCGCAGCTGTGCTGAATCAAGCCCTGCCCTTGGAGATGAGTGCTTGGGGATTACCTCATAGCCCTCCTGATTGAACACACGTTTCCCCACTTCAGCTCTTCTAATGGCTGTTGGAAACCTGGTGCATTCTGGGACTGGTAGTCTTTTATGGAAACATTCTGTTTTATTATTTCTACCAGAACAGACAGGGTGCTTGTTCAGAGTCACTTCATCTCTACTATAGCTCCTTCCTGAACTATGATAAGCTTCCTTATCACAGTATATTAAATGTATTAGGTACAATTTTATTAGTATAAGTATCCATAGCAACCCTTAGTCAGTAAAGAACTTAAAGATCTAAACACAAGCTTAAAACTAAGATGCAGACAACAGTCCAGCAGCAAGATGGGGGCTTTCCAGTCTATCGCATTGAGTGTCACATGTATGATTTTCTCCCAGTTGGTGAGAGGTCTTACGTGTGCACTAGGTGCAAGGTGCTTTCAGGGAATGAGTCCGTTCTCTAGAGGCTAGAGTAGCAGACTTGATAGAAAGACAGAGAGATACATAGACGAGACCTACAGGGATATAGTCCTGAAGTCCCACCTCCAGTCTGGCAGCATCCCTGTTGCCATGGAGAAGAGAGGTCACATGACAGGAGAGCATCACCCTGGTGTGGCAGGAAGTGATCCTGTAACTAGGACCTGTCCTCCAGGTGATGTAAAACCCTCTCACACAGAGGAGGTTTCTCCAGGGCCATGTGCCCATGAAGGAAGGGTTAGGACAGTCGTTATAGTTGGTGATTCCATCATTAGGCATGTAGATAACTGGGTGGCTGGTGGACATGAGGATCGCCTGGTAACATGCCTGCCTGGTGCAAAGGTAGCGGACCTCACGCGCCACCTAGATAAGGTCTTAGATAGTGCTGGGGAGGAGTCTGCTTTCTTGGTACATGTCGGTACCAATGACATAGGAAAATATGGTAGGGAGGTTCTGGGGGCTAAATTTAGGCTTTTAGGTAGGAAGTTGAAATTCAGAACTTCCAGGGTAGCGTTCTTCGAAATGCTTCCTGTTCCACGCGCAGGACCCAAAAGGCAGGCAGAGCTCCGGAGTCTCAATGCGTGGATGAGACAATGGTGCAGAGATGAGGATTTTGGATTTGTTAGGAACTGGGGAACATTCTGGGGAAAGGAGGGGCTCTTCAGAAGGGATGGGCTTCACCTTAACGAGGACAGAACCAGCTGCTGGCATTAATCTTTAAAAAGGAGATAGAGCAGCTTTTAAACTAGATAATAGGGGAAAGCAGACAATTGCACAAGAGCGCATGGTTCAGAAGAATGTATCCTTGAAGGATACTACCAAAAACAGAGAGGTTTGAAAAAAGAGTAAAGTAGCCCAAATGCCCTCGAGTATGGACAGAGCTTAAAGATTCCAAATTACCCATACCTACCAATAGCCAAATTAATATGAATAAAATACAGTCTCCAAAATTCTTCTATGCAAATTCTAGAAGTCTAAAAAATAAGATGGGAAAGTTAGAATATATAGCATTAAATGAGAGGTTAGATATGATTGGAATATCAGAGACATGGTGGAAGGAGGACAACCAGTGGGACACTGTGATACCTGGGTACAAACTATATTGTAATGATAGAGCTGATCAAATTGGTGGAGGGGTTGCGCTCTGTTAGAGAGGGCATTGACTCAGAAAGGATTAAAGTTTGGCAGGAAACAAAATTTGCTGTAGAATCTCTATGGATTGAAATTCCATGTTAAAAGGGGAAGGCGATGGCAGTGGGGGTGTACTATGAACCGCCTGGCCAGAATGAACAAATGGTTGATGAAATGCTCAAAGAAATCAAGGAAGCTAACAAATGTTACAGCACAGTAATAATAATGGGTGATTTCAATTACCCCGGTATCGACTGGGTCAGTGTTACGGCAGGACATGCTAGGGAGATAAAGTTCCTAGATGAAATAAATGACTGCTTCTTGGAGCAGCTGGTTCATGAACCGACCAGAGGGGAAGCCATACTGGACCTAGTCCTTAGTGGAACACCAGATCTGGTGCAAGAGATCAGGGTGTTGGGGCCACTTGGCAATAGTGATCATCACATGATCGCGTTTGATTTAATTAGTGGAGGAGGGATAGTAAGGAAATCCACAGTACTACCTTTTAACTTTTGAAAGGGAGACTGTGATAAAATGAGGAAAATAGTTAAGAAAAAACTAAAAGGAGCAGTTGCAAAGGTTAAAGACTTACATCAAGCTTGGGTGTTGTTGAAAAATACTATCTTGGAAGCCCAGACCAGCTGTATTCCACGCTTTAAGAAAAGTGGAAGGAAGTCCAAAAAACTGCCAGCATGGTTTAAAGGTGAGGTCAGAGAGGCTGTTGTTGCCAAAAAGCATCTTTCAGGAAATGGAAAAAAAAGCCAAAAAAACGAAACCTGGAAACAGCACAAGCACTGGAAAGTTAAATGCAAGGCATTGATAACGCAGCCAAAGGGAGAATTTGAGAAGAAGCTTGCTGCGGAAGCAAAAACGCGTAATAAAGACTTTTTCAAGTACATTTGTAGCAAAAAACCTGTGAGAGTCAGTTGGTCCATTAGATGATAGAGGGGTTAAAGGGGCACTAAGAGGCAACAAGGCGATAGCAGAGAGAATAAATGAATTCTTTGCTTTGATCTTTACTGAGGAAGATGTAGGGATGTTACCCATGACTGAAGTGGTATTTAAAGGTGCGGAAGAATTGAAGGAAATATCGGTACATCGGGAAGATGTATTACAACTATTAGATAAACTGAAGAGTAGCAAATCACCTGGGCCGGATGATATACATCCAAGGGTGCTGAAAGAACTGAAATGTGAGATTGCAGACCTGCTATTAGTAATCTGTGAACTATCATTAAAATCATCTCTAATACCTGAAGATTGGAAGTTTGCGAACGTAACACCAATTTTTAAAAAGGGTTCCAGGGGTGATCCTGGAAACTACAGACCGGTGAGCCTGACGTCAGTACTGGGAAAAATGGTAGAAGCCATCATAAAAAACAAAATTGCTGAACATGTAGATAGCCATGGCTTAATGGGAGACGGCCAACATTGCTTTAGACAAGTAAGAACTTGTCTTACTAATCTGTTATGTTTTTTTGAAGGTGTGAATAAACAGGTAGACAAAGGTGAGTCGGTTAATATAGTGTATTTGGACTTTCAGAAAGCCTTTGATAAGGTCCCTCATCAGAGACTTTTGACAGAACTAAAGAGTCATGGGATAGGAGGCAGTGTACTATTGTGGATCAGGAACTGGTTAAAAGATAGAAAGCAGAGGGTAGGGCTAAATGGCCAATTTTTCCAATGGAAAAAGGTAAATAGTGGTGTATGTTTATGTTTATGTTTAATTATTTGATAAAAACCGCCTAATTCCAATCAAGGCGGTGTACAATAATAAAAATTCCATAAAAATTGGCCGAGGCCGGTAAAAAGAAAAGGAAATGTACAAAATTATAAAGGACAGAAAAGAAATAAAAGATAAGATAATAGGGACGGGACAAGACACGGAAGGCAGACTTAATATACAAGAAGGGGTAAGACTCATACAAAAGGAGAAGGGACATTGAATGCTAAGCAGAACAGGTGGGTCTTCAGGTTTTGCTTGAAAGTGACGTATTGTGGTTCCAGGCGGAGGGAAGAGGGGAGAGAGTTCCAAAGAGCAGGACCGGCAAAATAAAAAGCAGAGAGGCGGGTGAGCTGCAAGTGAGCACGGGAAGGAGGAGGAAGGGAGAGACGGTTAAGGTGGAAAGAACGGGGTGTATGCCTAGGAGAGTGAAAGGAACGGAGATCAGCCAGATATGATGGGGTACTGGTGTGGAAAACTTTATGTAACAGAGTCAACAACTTAAATTGAGAACGGAAAGGAACAGGCAGCCAGTGAAGACGAAAGAGCAAAGGAGTGACGTGATCTCGGAGAGAGGAATGTGTAACAAGGCGTGCGGCAGTGTTCTGTATTCTATTGTACTGCAGGGATTTGTGTTGGGTCTGCTGCTTTTTGACATATTCATAAATGACCTGGAAAAGGGAATAACGAGTGAGGTTATCAAATTTGCAGATGACACAAAACTATTTAAAGTTGTTAAAACCCAAGAGGATTGTGGAAAATTGCAAGAGGATCTTGATAAATTGGAAGACTGGGCATCAAAATGGCAGATGAAATTTAATGTGGACAAGTGCAAAGTTATGCACCTAGGGAAGAACAACCCAAACTATGGTTACACGATGCAAGGTTCCACATTAGGAACCACCACCCAGGAAAAAGATTTAGGCATCATCACGGATAACATGTTAAAACCCTCGGCCCAGTGTGCAGCGGCAGCCAAGAGAACAAATAGAATGCTAGGTATCATAAGGAAAGGAATGGAAAATAAAACAAAGGATATTATAATGCCTCTATATATTTCCATGGTGAGACCGCACCTTGAATATTGTGTGCAATTCTGGTTGCCGTATCTTAAAAAGGATGTAGCGTTATTAGAAAAGGTTCAGAGAAGAGCCACCAAAATGGTAAAGGGGATGGAAGGATACCCCTATGAAGAACGGCTAAAAAGGTTAGGGCTTTTTAATCTGGAAGAGAGACGGTTGAAGGGAGATATGATAGAAGTCTATAAATTAATGAACGGAGTGGAACGGGTAAACGTAGATCGATTGTTTACATTATCAGAATATAGAAAGACTAGGGAACATGCAATGAAGCTACAGGGTAAACTATTTAAGACTAATAAGAGAAAATATTTTTTCACTCAACCTGTAATCAAACTCTGGAATTTGTTACCGGAGGATGTAGTAAAGGCTGTTAGTGTAGCTGGGTTTAAAAAAGGTTTGGACAAGTTTCTGGAGGAAAGGTCCATAAACCATTATTAAGAAGGGACCCAGGATATCAATGCTTGACCCAATACAAGCATTGTGGAACCTGTGTCTTTTGGGGAAACTGCTAGGTACGTATGACCTAGATTGGCCACTGTTGGAAACAGGATACTGGGCTTGATGGACCTTGGTCTGACCCAGTATAGCATATCTTATGTTCTTATAGCTGCAATGAATATGCATGAGAGAGATTTGCCTCCATTGTTTACAAATCTCTCTTATGAATATTCATTATGGTTATCCTGAAAATCTGACTGGCTAGGTGTTGTCGGCACGTCTCCCTGGTGGCCAGTGGACGCCAGGGCAGGTGGGACATAAAAATGTTAATATTAAGATAGGAGAGTTTTTTAAGGGCCAAAAGGCACTTGGTCCTTGTAGTTTTTAGCTCCAATCTTTAAAGAAACCATTAAAGCAGAGTGGTGGGAAAAAGAAGGCTTTTATTCCCTTTACACAGTAGTTCCAATTGTTGGGTTACAACTCAAAGTAAATGTCCTTAATTCAGGTAAGAAAAAAAATTCAGGTTTAAAGCAAAACTGTTAAATTTCACAGGAATAGCAGTGCTTAGTCAATTAAAGAATGCTCGGTTGGCAGTTCAAGCAATTCACAAGTCTGGCAAAGACTCTATGCTACCAGAAACCCAGAGAGTACAATCCATTTCCTGGTCTGATAATTCTCCTGCCAGTTCCACTTGCATTAGCTCATAATCAGATATGTCTGACTCTGTATCCCTAGTTTCTTGGGAAACACCTCCAGGGGTTTTGTATATCTCTTGCAGTACTTGCCAATGTCCTTGGCCTAGCCTAGGGCATCGGCCACGTGCTGTATTAGGATTAAATGTGTTCTCTCTTCTTAGAGGTTTTATAGCAGCTTTCCCAGAGTCTTTAACATGTATAGCTTCTTTCATAGGCATATATTTATCATACCTTGTATTGCAGCAACAAGCAGGTAAATGGCTTTCTTCAATTGCTTGCCTCTCACAGTCAGCAGCTTGATGAAATCCTTTTCTTTGAAAGTTTGGTTTACCTTGCAGCCTTTGAACCCATTCTCCTGGTAAGCGCCTGCTTCTGCATAAGCCCAGCTCCTGGCTTTCCTGCTCAGCGTGGCTTAGCTTCCCCAGCTGATTCTCCTTTGGCCTCTGCTTGCAATTAGTACAGTGCTTTTGCCTCTTCGGGCAAACAGCTCTCACTCTAGCTTGAGCTGGTCCCTCCTTAGGTCCTTCCTCAGCTCCTGGTGAGTCACCTCTCACTCCTGGTGATCCTCTAGCTCCGGAGAAATCAGGCTTCCACTTCAACCTCTCTCCTCTCCAGTCTTCCACTCTCCCCTTATAAAGCACTCCTGCCTTTGAGGATTGGGAGCTGGTTATCAGTTCCTCGTGACCCGCTGGGCGTGGCCCTTCAGTCTCTCTGAATGCCCTCCTGCTCCCTCTAGCTGGTTCCTGCGAATATTGCAACTTGTGCACATCTTTTTTTTTTCTGAAAAACAGCTTCTTTTTTCTCCTCTGGGCTTTCATCAGCCCTCGCTGCATTACAGTGTGTCACAAGGATTGGGTTGAGAACCTCATCTAAGCTGTTTCAAATAACTTTTCTCTTGGGGGAGGGGAGAAATTTCTTCACATGAATTAGTTTTGTGCACTCCGTGACAGCAATGAATGAGGTGATCCTTTCCATGTAGCAGCTTTCTGTCTGACAGCCTGAATACAATCATTGACAAGTATTTGGCCTTTAGCATCTATATCAACATCAAAAGGCCAACAAGGAGAGGGATGAGTTTAAGGAAGTGGTTCCCAAACCTGTCCTGAGGACTCCCCAGCCAGTCGGGTCTTCAGGATATCCACTATGAATATTCAAGAGAGAGATTTGCATGTACTGCCTCCTTGATATGCAAATCTGTCTTATGCATATTCATTGTGGATATCCTGAAAGCCCGACTGACTGGGGTGCCCCCAGTACAGGTTTGGAAATCACTAGTTTAAGGAAATGCCACATTTGAGAGTATATTAGATCTCAGCTTCAACTTCCCCCAGAATCGTGAGACCATTGGCCAGAACCATGAAATCACAGAGGTGAGACTGCCCTCGAGAATCTTGCATAGTAGGAAGGGCACCTATAGGTGTGATACAGCAGCCTGTCAGACGGCTGCCTGGGTGAGAATCTTCACAGTCTTGACAAGTGCATATCTCTATATGATTTGCAAGGTATTGTGGACAATGTAGTTCATTCACACCAGACACAGCTGCTGACAATAATTTAGTTGTGCTCTTGGGTAAAGCCAATAAGATATTTATTTATGGGGTTATTTCTCCCAACACAGATATGCTTGGTAGCACATAAATAAGGTAACTTGCTTTCAGTGTTAACTTGGAAAAACAAAGTCAAAATCAGGAAAACAACAAATGAAAAGCTACAAAGCAAGAAACAAACTGTTCTTTTCAGGTTAACTTCTGATTACTTCCCACATAGATACAGAAGTGATTCTCTCCTAGCTCACAAGCAATTAGGTAAGGCTTAATTGCTAGCAGTTACCAGCTGAAACCCCTTAGCTGGCTTGCCTTCCACTGTGTGGGTCAAATCCTGCTTCAGGAGCTTTTCTGAGTAGATTAAAGAACAAATTTGTATTTCTTTGTGATGGTTGCTGTACTTTATAACAGAAAGTTACCAACGGAGTTAGATAGAGAGCAGTCCATATAAACAGGATCCTCATCTGCTATTATTCCCCATTGTTCAACAAGCATGGGTTCAATATCATGGATTGGCACAAATGAATCTCTCAATGGAGCATTTTCAGGAGACTACTTGTTTCCCTGCTGTCTTTCAAGGTTATAGCTAGGGCATAGATCAGTGTTCATACCTGAACTTCCATTGCTGCTAGAGTTCCTCTCTATATAGCCTGGCCAGTATGTAGTCCAGTTCTTATGTCCAGCCTTCCAATCCAGATCCCTGGACACTGGATCTCTCTTCACATACCTTCTGGCACAGGTCTTAGGGTCCCTTCCACGTGCAGCCGTCTCCCTCACAGGTAGCCTCTGGTGATTCCTAGCTCTGCAGCACCATTCCTCTGGCTTTCCCCAGTCCAATGGTGTATGCTGGCCCTTGGAATACCTCCCAGTATACGTACTGCTTTGGACTCTTCTAGACCTCTCAAAGGCTTTTCTCTTCCTTCTTCCAAAGGGTCTCTTTCCCTCTCTGTCCGTCCGGTTTGGCTTCTGCTTCTGATGATCCTTCAGATGAAACTGATGATCAAACTCAAGCTGATTCTCAGGATACTGAGGACAATTCTCTGGATATCCAAGGTGATCATGAAGATGGTCATCTGTAGAATAAACTCTACTCTTATTCTGCTTAGATGAGTGATCCTCCCTAACACAGCGCAGCTGTGCTGAATCAGGCCCTGCCCTTTGAGATGAGTGCTTAGGGATTACCTCATAGCCCTCCTGATTGAACACACGTTTCCCCACTTCAGCTCCTCTAATGGCTGTTGGAAACCTGGTGCATTCTGGGACTGGTAGTCTTTTATGGGAAAATTCTGTTTTCTTATTTCTACCAGAACTGACAGGTTGCTTGTTCAGAGTCACTTCACCTTTTCTATAGCTCCTTCCTGAGCTATGATAAGCTTCCTTATCACAAGCCTTACTACAAGATTTGGGCTCATCGAAGTCTGCCTCCTGCCTGTGATTTTTCCCAGAGTCATTTGAATGTACAGATAGAAATAATAGGGAGATGTTCAGCAGTGGCAGCTAGCACTTGTAAAATGCATGGCCATCGCCACTGAATGTTAACCCCAGATCTTCAAGGCTAAGACCATATCCGGCCACTGGCATTGAATAGCTGGATTGCTGCACAGTGCGGAAGCTATCCGGGCTGCAGTGATATTGAGCCACTGCCTGCTTAGCGCCTATGGGTAAAGTTTGCCGTGCCTAACTTTACACATGGGCCGCTAGCCAGGCAGCGGATCAATATCTCTCCTGCCCGATTAGCGACGGAACACCCACGACATGCCCCATCTGCAAACCATGTAAATGACTTTGAATACCACCCCCCCCCCCCCAATGTTTCTCTGTTGCTATCTTATATATTTTTTTATTTACTAAAGGAGACCATTTCCCCCCTCACTCCATATTTGCTGTGTGTTTGTGCCATCAAGTCAGTATTGACTCCTGGTGACCTAGCCTCTGGGTTTTTTTGGAAGGAGCGACTAACCTGGTTTTATTTTTCAACCTATGAAGTTAGATATGGCTGGTATAGTTTTGCTTAATTATGTGAAAAAGGCAAATTGATCTAGATTTACTCTGAAAAGAAGCTGCAAGGCCAAAAAGGAAAGAAGTCATCTCTCGATCAGTGCTGACACCCTGCAATGCTTCCATTCCTTTGTATTATTTGCTCCTTCAAATATTTATTCCAAGGTAACAGAGGTCCATTTTGCCCAGCTTTAAAGAAGATAGTAGGATTTTTGTACCTGTTTTGTGACGGATTAAGAAACAAGCTTCTCAGAGCATTAATTTATTGTTGAAAATTAATCTTCAATGCACTGTAGAGTGGGTGGCCATGAGCTTATGGTGCCACTAGCAAACTACAGGTTATCCTAGATATTAAGGGTCTGATAGTCAGTGTTGATAGCTAATGCTATTAATTTATTTTATTTTATTTACATTCTCTTATATACTGTGCTATTTTGCATCAGTGTGGTTTACATTGAACAGGGCATTATAACTTGGAGATAACTATTTTTACAGGGAACATGGAGGGTTAAGTGGCTTGCTCAAGACCACAAGGAGCACCTGTGTGACTAGAAACCCCAGTCCTTCCGGCCCAAGGTTGCTGTCCTCTAGTGGGATTTGAACCCCTGACCTTCTGGCCTGAAGTACCTTGCCCCAACCACTAGGCCACTCCTCCACTCCTTAATGTGGCTAGCTGAACAGTAAACATGGATATTCAATGCCGGGGTCATATCCAGCTCTGGCATTGAATATCCAGAACCGCTGTTACCAATCAATAACCAAGCAGCAGCAATATTGAGCCGCTACCAGCTAGCAATGTGCGGCAGAAGTTAGGTCAGGGTTACCTGCGCCTGGCTTTTACCACACATCGCTAACAGGGCAGTGTCTCAATATCGCCACTGACCGGTTATCGATCAGCTCCACCCCAGAATGCCCCAACACACCCTGATACTAAGCAGTTAGCATCAGGATGTGTAAAGCCCGCCACTGCGGATATTCAGCGGCACTAACAGTCTTAATGCCGCTGAATATGCCATTCACTGTGACTAACGTGGTTAGCAGCTATGTTTATTGTTTGACTATCAGGCCCTCAAAAAAATAAGGGTTAACATCAACCACAGAAAACCAGAACCTTAACTTGCATTGCCCCTTTCACACCCAATCTCCCAAGATTCAGAACCTGCTCCAGTTAAAGCAGAAGACAGCCTTTGCTAATGCGATTTCTTCAGAAATTTCTTCCAATTTATGCTTCTCATCTGGTTCTTGTTTTGCATCTCCTGTAAATGTGGCTACTTCAGTATTCAAAACAATGGGAGCTGAAAAACTACAGGTCTGCATACCGGTAGCAATATAAGAAAAATAAATATATATGATTTGTTTTTGAAGAAAATTTCTGGTAAAAGAGAACTATAGAAATAAAAAGCATGGTCTCTTTCTCTGAACAATTAAATAAGTACTTGTACAGCACCATCTAGTGGTGGGTTCTTAGGCTTTATGGTTTATTAAAACTTTATATACCACCCCTAGTTTCCACATCGAGGCGGTTTGCAAACATAAAATCAATAAAAGGTAGGAAAAGAACTTCATTATAAAAGACAGGATAGCAATCACATTCATATCTAAGGGACAGGCAAAGTACAAGATTAGAAAAGGAACATCCTTACTAATGAGGCAGTAAAAATGCAATGTGTGCCTTTGAGTCAGTCCTGACTCCTGGGTTTTCTTGGCAGTGTCACCAGAAGTAGATTGCTAAGCCTTTCTTCTGAGGCAATGGAGGGTTAAGTGACTTGCCCAAGGCCACAAGGAGTGCTAGTGGGAATTGAACCCTGGTTGTTTGGTTAGCAAGCCAGTGCTCTAACCACTAGGCTACTCCTCCACTCCAATGAGGCAGTACTGGCTATTTTAATCGGGAGGAAGGTCAAAAGCTTTCTGGAATAGGTGAATTTTGAGCAGTAATTTAAACTTCCTGTTTGAAGGTTCCAATAGGAGGTCCAGGGGACAGCATTGCAAAGGTAAGGGCCAAAGAAGTGGAAAGCGGAATGACGGGAGGATTTGAGACTTGCTGATGATATAGAGGGAAGGTGGAGACGGCATGTATGGAACGGAGCACACGATGGGGAGCATGGGGATAATGAGGGATGAGAGATAATTGCTGGTCTCCCTCTGAATCATCTCTCTCCCCTTCAATCTGTTCAGCACGCTGCTGCACGGCTAATCTCCTGCCAGTCTCGCCATGCTCATATTACCCCTCTTCTCAAATCACTTCATTGGCTCCCTATCCATTACCACATCCAGTTCAAACTTCTCCTGCTGGCCTATAAGTGCATTCACTCTGCATTCACTACCTTTCCTCTCTTCTCTCTCCCTACATCCCTCCTCAGGAACTCCGCTCTTATGGCAAAACGCTTCTATCTGTGCCCTTCTCTTCTTTGCTAACTCTAGACTTTGCTCCTTTCACCTTGCTGCTCCTTATGCCTGGAACAAATTACCCAGTCTATACGACAGGCGCCTTCTCTGACCCTTTTCAAAACCAGGCTGAAAACTCACCTCTTTGCTGCCGCTTTTGGATCTTGACTCACCTGGTCTCCTTTGTGTTTCCTTACCATTCCCCCTATATGTATTCCAGGTCTATACCTACTGTGTTGTCTGTCTTGACTAGATTGTAAGCTCTGATGAGTAGGGGACCGTCTTTTACATGGATCTGTGCAGCACTGCATGTCTTGTAGCACTATACAAATGTTCAGTAGTATAGTAGTGGCCAGCCCATCCACTAGACAAGCTAGGCAGCTGCCTAGGGTAGCTGACCCGGTTGGGCAACTTTGTGCCGCCACTTTGTTGCCTGCAGCAAGCCATGTGCCTTGGCACATATGACCTGCCACTTCTGATCCTACTACTACTATTGAATATTTATATAGAGCTATAAGGCATAAGCAGTGCTATACATATGTATATAAAAGACGTCTCTTCTCATTAGAGCTTACACTCTAGTTAAGACAGACAACACAACAGCTGAGGACAAGGATACAACTAAGGAAAGATAAGGGCATACATAGGAGACTAGGTGGATCAGGATCCAAAAGCAGCCTCAAAGAGGTGAGCCTTTAACATGGATTTGAAAAGGGGCAGAGCAGAGATGAAGCCTGATGTACAGACTCAGGTAGTTTATTCCAGGCATAAGAAGCAGCAAGGTGAAAAGATCAGATTCTGGAGCTGGCAGTGGAAGAAAAGGGGACAGAGAGAAGTGATCCACCAGAAGAACGGAGTTCACGAGGAGGGCTGTTTGAACTGGATACGGGAAGGGAAGGGGAGCCAATGAAGTCACTTGAGAAGAGGGGTTATATGAGTTTATCAGGACTGGCGGAGGATTAGCCACACAGCTGATTTTTGAACAGATTGAAGGGGAGAGAGATGATTCAGAGGGAGACTAGAAAGGAGGAGGTTGCAATAGTCAAGACGGGCGATGACTAGAGTGGATAAATGTCTTAGTAATGTGTTCAGAAAGGAAGGAGTGAGTTTTGCTAATGTTTTAGAGAAAGAAACGACAGGTTTTTTGCTATCAGCTGGATGTGTGTGGAGAAGGAGGAGTCAAAGATGACCCCAAGGTTGCAGGCTGAGGAAACACAGAGATTGCGAAAGGAGGAAGGGGAGAAGTGGGTTTAGAGGGAAAAATAAGAAGCTCTGTTTTGGGCATGTTCAATTTCAAATGATGGTGAGACATCCAAGCAGCGATATCAGAAAGGCAGGCAGAAATCTGGGCCTGGATTGCCAGAGATATCAGGTGTAGAGAGAGAGATCTGAGCAGGGCTGGCTTGTCCACTAGGTGGGCTAGACAGCAGCCTAGGGTGGCAGATCTCTGTGGGTGGCAGGCCACACATGAGCTGCTGCCCCCCCTCCCCCTGCGCTGAGCCGTGCCACAGTGCCAGCCCCTGCTGCCACTGATTTCGGTGGCGGGGTTGAGGGGGGGTGCTGCTCGGCTGCAGGCCATGTGCTTCGGCACACATGGCCTGTCGCTTCTGACCCACAGAAGTTATCTCGGAAGGGGGTCAGAAGCGGCAGGCCATGCGTACCGAAGCACATGGCCTGCTGCTGAGCTGAGCAGCACCACTCCTCCACCCCGCCACCGAAATCGGGGCAGTAGTGTGGGTCAGTACAGGAGGGGTGCAGCTGGGGGGGCGGGTGGCACAGCCGGGCTTCTGCCTAGGGCAACAGAAACCCTTGTGCTGGCCCTGGATCTGAGAGTCATCAACGTGAAAGTGGAGGAGATGAGTGCACCAGGGGACTGGGTGTAGAGAGAGAAAAGGAGTGGCCCACGACAGATCCTTGGGGTACACTAACTGAGAGTGGGATAGCAGTAGAGGAGGACTCAGAGCAAACCCTGAGAGTGGTGGGATAGAACAGTAGAATCTAAAGGACGAAAGCCAGATTGCAGTGGATCCAGAAGGACTTGAAAAGAAAGAAAGTCAAGGCAACAGCAGTGAACCGCATGCTCAAGAAGTTTAGAAATGAAGGGGAGGGGGAGGGGTTGATAATTAGAAGGACAGGTAGGGTTTAGTTACGGTTTCTTGAGGAGAGGTGACAACAGCATGCTTGAAGGCTGTTGGGAAAGTTGCAGAGGAGAGCAATAGGTTGATAATATGCGAGATGGAAGGGATGACAGTGGAGGAGATGGAGTTAAGGAGATGGGTGGGGAAAGGATCAGAGGAGCAGGTAGTGTGTTTAGAAGAGGAGAAAAGACAAGAGGTTTCCTCATCGGAGATACCAGAGAAGAAAGAGAGGGTAGCAGAGGTTGAGGGGAAGAGTTGGGAGTAAAGAGGGGGAAGAGGGGATGGATCAGACTTGTGGGGAACTGGAGTGTAATCTTGTGGACTTTGTCATGAAAGTAGTCAGCCAAGTCGTCAGCCCATGTTAACCGTGTAAATGCCTTTGAAAATCCCCAATTAAGTCCCCTACATGCCGCGATGCTATCTATCTGGTAGCATTTCCGGCATGTTGGGGGAGCTCCGGGGTGGATCAGAGGTGGGGAATGGCGCTAACCAGGTAGCAGCGATTTTGGATGCTGCCCAGTTAGCACTCTGCGCCTTAAAGACAGGCGAGGTGCAGAGCGCTAACAGCTGTGTCGTGAACCAAGGATGTTCACTTCCGTCACCGTGGAAGTAAAAGTCTGGGGTTAAGAAGTCGCAGGCAGGGCTATGCGGCTACAGTGCTTAACCCTGCCCAGCTGAAAATTGTGCCCTCTAAGAATAAGGGAAGGGAAAGATGAATCGAGAAAGAAGGAAAGCCACGAGTCAAAGTCAGTGAGAAAGGTAGAAGTGGGCTTGTTTGGTGGTCGATAGATAGCAGCTAACTGGAAAGATAGTGGAGTTAAAAGCTGGATGGACTAGACTTCAAAGGAGGGAAAGGAATGAGACTGAGGCGGAAGGAGGGGTTGGAACTGGCAGGAAGGAGAGAGCAGAAACCCAACATCACCACGACCAGTGGGATGAGGCATGTGGAAGACTTAGTAGCCACTGAGTCATCGGGGAGGAGCCAGATTCTCAGTTAAAGCCAAAAGATGGAGAATATTAGAGATGAAGATCATGGGTAAATGCAAGTTTATTAGATATGGAATGTGCCTTGCATAAGGCACATGAGAAGGGGAGAGAGGAGGGGGAAAGGATTGGAGCAGTTGCATGGGGAACTGTCATGGGAGTGAGAGAAAAATCTAGAAGGGCCAGGAGTGGGATTAATATCACCAGATGAAAGAAGGAGAAGGAGCAGAAGAGTGTGGGGAAAAGAGGATATGGCATGGTGGAAGCAAAGGTGAGGTTGTTTAAGAGAGAGGAGAGGGATGAGTGAGAGGAAGAAGGTGGTGAAGCTCAAGAGCTGATGGAAGGGTGGATGACAAGATGGGGAAGAAATGAGGGTGGTAAAGAGGCGTGATGAGGAGGGCGGGGGCTGAAGTTGAAGGTAAGAGGTGTAGGGATTATAAGGTTTAGGTATATGTTCCTGGTTCATAATCGCTCTATGGCCTTTATTCTGCTCTAATAAAAATATATATGTCAACCAAACTACTATATTGTGGACAAAGGAAAAACCCAGGCCAGCATAAGGATATCATAAGCCTTAGCAGAGTGTATGCATGGATTGGAGAATCCATGCAGAGACTTTTTGCAGAAGGCACGTACACTGGCACCATGCAAAAAGGAATAAGTTGAGCCGTTAGTCCTGAAGACAGTAGACGGTTGATAGTTGGTGAGTATAGGCAAGACAGAGGCCTGAGGGATGTTGAAACAGGAACAGAGGGGTCAGAAAGGTCAATGACAGGAAATAGAAGGAGAGAGGAGAGGGGGCCTCACAGAGGGATGAATGTGGAGACTGTATGCATATACGGAAGTAATACACGGAAGCAAAAAATGTATATAAGTAATATGATTATTATACTCAGGGGGAGGAGGGATTCTGATGTCTGATGACTGACAGAAATTCTCCTCTCCTGCCTGTATTGTTCCATCAGTTATCTAATAAACAGAGATTCTGATTGCACCTGTACTGACTTTTGGATCTGGACTATACAGGAAATTAGTGATAATTAGTAATCGGTCTCTTGTGAGTAACAGGGCCTCACAGAGGGTAGTAGATTAGGGATTGTCAATAGTAGGAAGAAAATGTGATGGGGAGCCATAAGAAAAAGATAGAGAGGAGAGGACAGAAGAAATAATTAAGGTAGGAGGAAGAACGAGGAGATCAGGGAGAACCTGGGAGTAACTGTGGTATAAAACTCTCATTAAGTAGAGGCTGTGTAGGTGGGTGAGGTGAAGCAGCGAAGTGCAAACAATGAATAAATCCAGGAGTCTATTGCAGGGTCCAAGCCAATTTATTGTGCACAAGGCTCAGACAGTCACGCTTCAAAAGGACTGAGCAAAGTTCTTACAGAAACCTATTCATTTTATACATTTATTTTCAGTTTGATACATGCAGACTTTCTATTGGTCCCAACGCCCCCTGCATTTGTCCAGTCGGAGACCCTTCCTGGGCCTAGCACCCAGTTCCCTCCTTTAGGATTGTTCTAACAATGGCACAGTTTCTAGATATTGATACAATTCTACTGCAAGGTCCTTTCTAGCTCTAGGAATGCAAGTATTGAAACATTTCTATCATCAGAACTGTGGTGAAGAGCGCCCTCCTGAGGAAATGGAGACTGAAGGAAATCCTGAAAAGCAGCAGGATTTACACAGGATTTTCAATCCTAGAAGGAAAAAACCCTCTTCTGTTGAGCTGAGAATGGAGACCAGCCCAGGGGAGGAGTTGAGCAGTGCTGATTGGGCACACCCAGGGGTTGGACGGAGTGTGGCTGGAAAATAATCCCTTTTTGAAGTGGTGAATGGCGCTGCTAAAGAGAAAGGGAACCGGAAAAAGAAAAGCCATGAGCAGATGACCTGTGAGCAGAGGGCCTGTGAACAGACGAGCTGTGAGAGGACGTTTGGAACGTCAGATGAGACCGAGTCAAGCAGTGAGTGCAAGACCAGGAAGCAGTTTGGATGCACGTCTGAGCCTGGTAGCAACAGAGGACCTGCAAGGATTTTTACAGGTGCTGTGAAAGGAAGTCCTGTGAGAAGTGGACGGAGCCCTGGTTTAGAGTCCTGGGAAAAGGCAGAGCCCTCTAATAGAAAGCCTCCAAGGTAGACACCTGCAAAAGGTAACTCATTCTATGGGATACAATTTGGACCGGAGAGACCCAGAAGCACTCACAGCTGGAAAGCTTTTGAGCTACCTAAGAGGAGAGGAGCCTGGCAGAGAGAAAGCAGTTCCAATAGGAGTCATGATAGAGAAGGTAAAATTCAATCTTCTATGTTTGGGGCTTTGTTAAAGGATCCCAATTGTTACCCTGATTTATTTAAGCCAAGAGCTGAAGGGGGAAGCATTACTGACCGGGGGAGAAACCCAGTATTTGCTGACAACTGCTTGTCAGGAAATGAACAGGTTGAATTGCTCCTCCAGGAGTTTAAACAGTTCTTAGAGTTGAAAGAGGGCAGACAGCCAAAGCTGAATGAAGACACTAGTTCTGTGCAGTCAGAAGATTTAATGCAGGTAGATTATGCCTTACCTTCTACAAACTCTGACAATTGTAGCATGGACTGTTCAATATGCTGTAAGGAAATAACAGTATAAAGAAGCTTGCTATACCTTGTATGGAAAGAATACAACATGGTAGTTTCTGCTGCCGTGCTTGGAAACGTGATTGTTTGCACCTGAGTTTGAGCTCACACTGTGAAAGGAACAGTGACTGTTATGAGGCTTGTCGCCCCCAGCTGGCCAGGTTGATAACCAACACCAGGTGAGGTCGCCTTTTTCTTTAAAACAAGTTTCCCAAGATGGCTGCCAGGAGGGCTGCTGGGAATTATAGTCCCATTTTAAAGTAAGGAGTTGTGAACCAGTGATTTAGGCAATAGACAGAGAAATTTATTAATCGTATTCAGGGAATCCTTTACACGCAGGATGGGAAATGGAAAAACCCAAAATACAGGCTTTTGCTTCACAGCCACAAATTCAAAAGAAAAACAAGCAGAACTTTGCTTTGTTCACAATTACAACTTCTTTCCAAAACTTTTATCTTCTTTAAAGGTTGCTCTCTTCATAGGAACCAAACTCTTGTATCAAACAATTCTTCAAATGTTCCTTGAGCATTTAATAGCAGCTTCTAACTTTATAAGTTGAGCTTAGCACTCAGCAGCTTTATCACCTACTTGTGACGTCTTCAGAAATCAGGCTTCTCTCTCTCTAAACAGGCATTCATTCAATGGCTTTCTGTTTTAACATTCTTCCCTGTCAGAAGCTTGGCATACAGCACATTGCATTTCAATAGAGCTGCATTCATCATCAGCAATTTCCATATCTTCAATACTCTCTGTATCACATACATTCAATGGCAGCTGGGATGAGAGCTGGCTATTCTCTTTCTCTATCAAGTCACTTAACCTTTTAAGTATGGCTTGTTTCTGCAGCAGCTCTTCAGCTACCTGGGCTACTGGATACTTAGCTAAACGGTTCCCCTTTATCCTGGGACACTGCTTATGATTAGAATCAGCTTGTAAATCTAAAGCTAATTCTTCTAAGCTTTTATTAGCTATGAATGGAGGAAGACACACTTGCCTGGAGCCAGAGGGGTTTAGTATCTCTCTCTCCTGTGAACCAGCCATGCTGTCTTCTGTTTGTAGCAACTCCGTCTGATTGCAACAGCGTTTCATTCCTTGTTCTCTCAGCTGTTTTTAGCAATCTCTCATCCGTTCTCACACTTCTGCTTCCAGTGTTTCCTTCACACTTTCTTTCATTCCTTGTCAGCACTCTCTCACTTGCTCCTTCACTGAGACCATGCCTGAGACCTTGTCCTCCGTGTCTCTCTTGTCCAAGTCTCTCCCTGGCTTCCTTGGCTCTGTTTGCTCCCCTCGCTCCGTCCCCCTTTGAGTTTCTAAAACTCAGGTTTTTCAACTGTTCCTCTTCCTGTGCCACACCTTGCTCCCAGCACATGTGACCAGGGTCTGGCTTCCCTCTGACGTGCTGCTGTGGGCGGGGCTTAGGAATGACTAACTTGTGAGTCATAGACTCTTGGTTGCTAGGGAAACCTCTGACACATTCAGAATTAAAGGTAGA
The DNA here is from genome assembly GCA_033557465.1 of Ichthyophis bannanicus. NCBI lineage: Eukaryota > Metazoa > Chordata > Amphibia > Gymnophiona > Ichthyophiidae > Ichthyophis > Ichthyophis bannanicus. The sequence continues at coordinate 43,647,650 of CM066048.1, read as the reverse complement.
GGTTCTATTTCCCTGTGCATATCTGTGCGTAGTGGTGCTTTCCTCACCACATATTCCCCTTCTTAAGATATTACGGGCTGGGGTTACGCTAAAATCACAGCACGTAATTCTCCGATCATGTCCTTTGTTGCTTTGACTTCCTTGCCTACTCTGGGTACGGGTGACCACCTGCACTTGAGCCACTCGTTCCTGCCAGGGTTTAAGCAAGTTTATATGGAACAACTGCCTGCGCCCCCGTCTGGTCTGTACTAGATAGGTCGCAGGGCCTACTTGCTTAACCACCCGGAAGGGACCTTTCCACTGGCTCTCAAACTTTGGAGCCGTTCCTGCTACCATCACTAGAACCTTTTCTCCCAGCTCTAGCTGGCGTGGTTTGGTATTACGGTCGTAATACACCTTTTGTCGGTGTTGGCTGTCCCTTAAATTGTTTTCTGCCAACTGTGAGGCCCGCGTTAGGCGTCCTCTCAAATCCTTAAGAAACTGGGGTACTTCAGTTTCCTGCTCTCCTGGCTCCACCCACTGCTCCCTCAAAATGTCTAGTATGCCCCTGGGACTCCTACCATACATGAGCTCGTAGGGGGAAGTTCCTAGCGATGCCTGAATTCTCTCCCGACAGGCATAGAGGGCGAAGGGAAGCATCGTGTCCCATTCAGCCATCTTTCCTTCCAACCCCCTCCTCAACAAGCTCTTTAAGGTTTGATTGGTCCTCTCCACTAGCCCATTTGTCTGTGGGTGATAAGCCGCAGTTCTAATATGTTTGATGCCGAAGGCATCCCAAACTTGAGCCAAATATCGCGACATAAAATTGGTGCCGCGGTCGGACAACACTTCCTTGGGGAACCCAACCTCACAAAATAGTTTAACTAATTCGGCTGCCACCGTGCGAGCCGAAATATTACGGAGGGGAATCGCCCAGGGGAACCTAGTGGCATGATCCACCATCACCAAAAGGTATTGAAATCCCCGTGGCGTCTTTATCAGGGGCCCCACAATATCAATAGCTATCCGGTGTATCGGGACAGGTACCACCGGTACGGGAATCAGGGGGACCTCCGCGGGCCTAATTGCAGTGACCTTCTGACAGGCTGGACAGGCCTCACAGAACCTGGTCACTTCCCTATAGACTCCGGGCCAATAAAATCGGGCCAGCACCTGATCTAAAGTACCCTGAATGCCCTTATGAGCCCCCACCGGATGATCGTGGGCTAACCTCAGGAACAAAGTCCTAAAGGTATTCGGGACCACCAATTGCTTCCGAGCATCCCCTGTAAAGGGATCCCGGCTTTCCCGATATAGGATGCCTCCGTCGATTTGGAATCTGGGCAATATCTCACGCTCCTCTCTAGCAAACTTAAAAGCATTAACCAGAGCAGGGTCTGCCTCTTGTTCTTTTGCAAAAGAGGGGAATTTTGCCCTTAATTCCTCTGGAACCCAAGGTAAATCTATACCTGCTAAGACCTCCTCTCTATTTTGTGAGCGCATTTGCCTCTCACGGCGCTTCTCCCCCTTAGATTTTTTTACTTTGTCCTGAGGAACATTGACTAAATCGTCATGAGAGGGCAGCACCTCTGTCTCCCCCTCTATGGACTCTTCCCTTTGGGCCTGTTGGGCTTGGGACTGGGCTCGCGTAGAGACTAAGCCTTTCTTTTCACCCAACCCTTGTTGTACACCCCGCTGAAACTGGGGCCAGTCCCTCCCAAGGACTACCTCCTGGGGTAATCTGGGAACAACAGCGACCGGGACCTCCCTCTCTATGCCCATACCCTCTATACGGATGCAGTAAACTGGATATGTACACGCCGTTCCGTGAACGCACCGTATGTTTACGTGGCCCATGGGTATCTGAGGTGTTTTTGATCCTGGGGCTGTTAACCTCCTCCATAATCGTTTAGAAAGCATTGATTGATCCGATCCGGAATCAAGCAGTGCTTTGACTGGTATGCCCTGTACTATCACTTCTAGTAAAAACCCTTCCCCTTTCTTACTAGGGTCACTCAACACTAAAGCTGTTTTCGTCTGGCATTCACGCAACAAATGTTGTTCACTCCCACACCGGTAACATGCACACTTCCCAGGCATCCTTCTGTTGGAGGGAACACAAACATTCTTTACATCCTTGCTGCCATCATTCAACCTAGCTATAGAGAGTTTAGTACAAGCTGCAGACCTATCCTTCGTTAACAATTCAGCCTCTAGGAATCGCTCTGTCAATGAAATAGCATCTTGGGTATTTTTACAGCCTTGTAACATTAAGAAACTTTGTATCTTTTCTGGTACTGCTGCACAATATTGTTCCAGAACGAGCTCATCAATCAGTGTTGCCACTGACTTATGTTCTGGTTCTAGCCATTTAACGACCAGCGTTTTTAATCGATGGTAAAGCGCTCGTGGTGTCTCTTCCACGCGCATTTTAGCATTTCGTAGCTGTCGTCTATAGACCATCGGAGTTAGGCCAAGCCTATCCTTTATAGCCTTTTTGACCTCCAAATAGTCATTAGCCAACCCAGCAGGAACGGTCTGGTAGGCTGCCAATGCCTCACCGGTAAGTGAGACAGCCAACCTTACCACCCACTGTTCAGGTGGCCACCTGGCCATTTGTGCCACTTTCTCAAACGCATCTAAATATGCATCCACACTTTCCCCATCTTTTAATGGCCCAAAACTAAGGGTCTCTTTGGACCCGAGTCCAAAGGTGTAAGCTAGTCCCGGTAAGAAACCTGTGGGAACTGGATCCGGCTCTGGTGGCTTCTTACACTCCTTCACCCAGGCCTCCATAAGTTCCACCAGCGGTTTTTGCTGGGCCTGCATCTGCCGTGCCGCTTGCTCCTGGAGCTCTAAGGACAATTCTCTCTGCCTTTTGAGTTCCGCCGCAGCCCATGTGAGGATGTCTTGCGACTCCATTGTCGTTGCTTCTCCTGTAAAAATGACAAAACAGAACACCCAAGTGCGGTACCCCCAACACTAGGTATGTCCTTCCCTCTACCTGCTGCTACTACCGCCCCCACCCAGTACCGGTATCCTTTAACTTCCCCAGTTAAATACCAAGTACCTGGTACTAGTGGTGCGTCTCACTCAGCAACAGTGTAGGACCTTGGCAGGTCTTCGGACTCTCCGGTTTTGCAGAAGTCTGGACCCCTGTCTCAGCAGCTGGCAACTTCCTCCGGCGTCCGCCTGTCTAATTCTGGAACCCGTTGAGCTCTCGTTCTTCTGGTGCGCAGCCTTCTTCCACTCGCAATCTACTAGAACGGTGCCCCTCTGTGGTGTGTTCCAATCCACATCCGAACAACTACGCCACTCTGTCGCCCCCAGCTGGCCAAGTTGATAACCAACACCAGGTGAGGTCGCCTTTTTCTTTAAAACAAGTTTCCCAAGATGGCTGCCAGGAGGGCTGCTGGGAATTATAGTCCCATTTTAAAGTAAGGAGTTGTGAACCAGTGATTTAGGCAATAGACAGAGAAATTTATTAATCGTATTCAGGGAATCCTTTACACGCAGGATGGGAAATGGAAAAACCCAAAATACAGGCTTTTGCTTCACAGCCACAAATTCAAAAGAAAAACAAGCAGAACTTTGCTTTGTTCACAATTACAACTTCTTTCCAAAACTTTTATCTTCTTTAAAGGTTGCTCTCTTCATAGGAACCAAACTCTTGTATCAAACAATTCTTCAAATGTTCCTTGAGCATTTAATAGCAGCTTCTAACTTTATAAGTTGAGCTTAGCACTCAGCAGCTTTATCACCTACTTGTGACGTCTTCAGAAATCAGGCTTCTCTCTCTCTAAACAGGCATTCATTCAATGGCTTTCTGTTTTAACATTCTTCCCTGTCAGAAGCTTGGCATACAGCACATTGCATTTCAATAGAGCTGCATTCATCATCAGCAATTTCCATATCTTCAATACTCTCTGTATCACATACATTCAATGGCAGCTGGGATGAGAGCTGGCTATTCTCTTTCTCTATCAAGTCACTTAACCTTTTAAGTATGGCTTGTTTCTGCAGCAGCTCTTCAGCTACCTGGGCTACTGGATACTTAGCTAAACGGTTCCCCTTTATCCTGGGACACTGCTTATGATTAGAATCAGCTTGTAAATCTAAAGCTAATTCTTCTAAGCTTTTATTAGCTATGAATGGAGGAAGACACACTTGCCTGGAGCCAGAGGGGTTTAGTATCTCTCTCTCTCCTGTGAGCCAGCCATGCTGTCTTCTGTTTGTAGCAACTCCGTCTGATTGCAACAGCGTTTCATTCCTTGTTCTCTCAGCTGTTTTTAGCAATCTCTCATCCGTTCTCACACTTCTGCTTCCAGTGTTTCCTTCACACTTTCTTTCATTCCTTGTCAGCACTCTCTCACTTGCTCCTTCACTGAGACTGTAGCAGCAAAGCGCAGACAAACCAATGATACCAGGAGTCTGTTCAGAAGGTCCAAATCATTTATTTGTGCACAAGTCTCAAGCAAGACAATTTCAAAATGGCTGAGCAAAGTTTTCAAGCATTACAACAACTTTTATAGACTTCTGTTCCATTCTAGGTATAGAAAAACATTTCATTGGTCCCGGTACGCTCCCGTACCTCCCGTAGCCCCTCTATTGGTCCCGGTACTGATAAGTTTCTCCAATTATGTTCCCTCTGTGGGCTTCTGTAGGCATGACACCTGCCTGCCCCCCTTCTAGTCCCAATTACAATGGTCAGTTCATCAACTTGTTACTTTCACACTTTCAAGGCTATGGGACCATTTGTGCGTGCAGAAGAGCAAGGTTCTGTAACTCATCTGTCAGCACTCCTCAATATTTCTCTGCAAATGTACTCTTTCTTATCAGTAACTTTAAAACACATCTTTTTCTGTATTTTTCCATTTCTTAATTCTGCAATTCTGCTTATCTAAGCTAATTCAATATTTCTACTGAGTTCTTTCTTACAATAGCAGCATATTGGGGGATGTGCAATCCTATATGCCTCTCCACAGGCCTCATTTACAGGTCAAGCTAGCCATGCTGGCCTGCCTATGTCAGACACCGTGGGTCACAGGCCTGCACCTGCCACATTCCCCCCTTTGATTAATCTCACCCTATTACTTAATAAGGTGTGAGAATTAAATCACTTTCCAGAGGATTCAAATCCTGATTAAAGGATTCTTACTAGTTCCACTAGGGCTGACTTTGTATAAAGCCATTATTCTAGTTGCAGTCTTCCGCTCTACTGTACTATCAATAGCACTATGAAGGGAACGCATACAACATGGGATTAAACATGGTAAGCAGAGGACAACAGCAACAAGGATTAGTACTAAGATAATAAAAGTCTTAAATCCTCCCAGCCAAGAGAAAAGGTTAGCAAACCAATTAGGAAATTTCAAGGCGTGCCAAGTCTGTACTGGCACATAAGCATGTCTTTGCATATCTTTAGCAATTTCTTCAACTACTTGACCTTTATCATCTATTTTCAAACAGCAATTGGTTAAATTCAGCTTACCACATACTCCTCCTTCAGCTGCTAGCAAATAATCAAGGGCTAAGCGATTCTGATATATGGCAGTGCGCATCTGAGTACTTTGTCTAGCTAAGAGCGTGAGAGCATGACTAGTTTCATTAGTTATTATTTCAACTACTGCTTGTAAGCGAATAATACGATTAATCATGTAGACTGGGGTTCGGTAGCCCCACATACCATCATCATTCCAAGTGGCAGGTCCATAATACTCAATAATTCTTTCTGGTGGCCAATCATCACCTTGCCATTTCTCCCACTTGCCTATCTGTAAGGCCTCTCTTTTCTGTCTAGATGCTCCTTTGTGTTTGTGGGTGGTATATACAGGGTATCCTAATTGTTCCCCATGTTCAGTGTTTAACAGGAAGAACGAAGGTCTGATGGTTCCTAAGACACATGCTCCTCCCCATTGTGGCGGGAGTTGCGCATATGCTCGGTTTCCACAGATCCAATATAGGCCAGGTGGGGCTTGCCAGGCTTGGACTTTGGCAAGGTTAGTCCATAGACCTGCAAGTTCAGGAAATCTGGCTAATGGGTTAGGAGGTTCAGGATGTCTGATTCCTGACCACCATGCTACCTTCTTGGTCGTGGCATTATAGTATTTCTGGCTAAGACAGACCAGCTGTCCTACCTTTTGGGTGAACTGGGGTCCAGTTCTGGCATAGCAAAGACGTCCAACGATTGAGTGCGCTAACACCCATTCACTGGTTGTCTTGTGTAATTCAGTCTGATTGTAGATCATGGAATAATTCAATTCTTGGGCTTCCCAGGGCCATTGGTCTCCCATTTGGGTTCCGCCACAGAAATAACAATCTGTGATCTTAAGACTAGATACTACTGCTCCGGCTAACTCTAGAAACAAATTCTGTGAAGGGTGAGGGATCTCAAACTTATTTACATGCATAGCTTCATAAAAGGTGCTATGAATATGATATTTAGATGACTTGTGGGCTTGGGTATTCAATCTAACATGCACAATGGTCCCTGGATCTGTTCCTCCTCCCGCAATACGTAAACCAAACTTATATCCTTGTTTCCATGCATGGGGGTAGAGCATAAGTCTGTTCAAAATCTCCAAAGAAGGCAACCAAGGCAAAGCAGAAGCAAAGATACATGTTGATGTTGATTGGAGTTCTTCTGAATCCTCAGCTTGCTGATCTTGATCACGACGGTCTACTATTCTTCGTCCCGTTTGCTAATGAAGCAATTTTAACGGGTGCTGAGTGTTGATTGAAGATCCTCAAGATGTCCAGCACACATTAACCAACTTAGCAATTCAGTTGGCTTGTGAAGTCTGGCTTAGTCAATGTAGTCTCACAGTAGTGTGTCAAATCACACACGCAAATTGGGTTCGTTGAAACAAAACTGTTGCTGCATGGAAAACAGCAATCCTCTTCGAAAGACTTGGCTACTGCAAAGCACTTGTGATGAAGTGTCTATACTGCTGGTTGCCGTCTCAAAGTAACTCGCAAGGGTACATCAGGGTGCTGCTCTGCTGTCCACCGCTCTGGTTCAGGATCGGCGGCGGGCTTGACTCGGCTGTGGTGGATCCAGGCGTCGATCTCGGCTACCTTTACTGCAGTTGGGGTAGACAGGATGACGGTGTACGGTCCCTTCCAATGGGGTTCCAACGGTATCTTCTTCCAATCTTTGATCCACACCGAAGTTCCAGGCTGGTAGGGATGCAAGGGTTCCGTCAAGTTGATAGGCAACTGGTCTTGGATCCACGTATGGAGAGTCTGCAGAACAAAACTAAGAGCTAGGAGTTCTTGTCTGGTTACTTCTGAACCAATCTGGGCTAGATTTCCTTTGACTCCCTGCACTATTGGTGGGGGTTTACCATACAAAACTTCAAAAGGGGAAAATCCTGTTGACTTTACAGGGGCTGAGCGTATTCTGAGTAAAGCTATGGGGAGCACTTGGGGCCATTTCAAGTGTGTCTCCTGACAAAGCTTAGACATTTGGGCTTTCAATGTACGATTCATTCGCTCAACTTTCCCTGAACTCTGGGGTCGGTATGCAGTGTGGAGCTTCCACTGTATCTGCAAAGCTTTTGCTAACTGCTGAGTAACTTGGGAGACAAATGAGGGTCCATTGTCTGACCCTATTACTGCTGGGATTCCAAATCTGGGGACAATCTCTCTCATTAAGGCTTTGGTAACTTCTCGGGCTTTCTCAGTTCTGGTTGGGAATGCTTCTACCCACCCAGAGAAAGTACAAACTAATACTAGTAGGTAATGGTATCCATTAGCTTTTGGCATTTCGGTGAAATCAACTTGGAGGTTGTGCATGGGGGTCACACCTCTTGACTGAACTCGGGGTGCTGTAATAAGGCCTTGCTTGGCATTATTCTTGGCACAGATTTGACATTGTCGGGCTACTGAGGCTGATATGGTTGTCATCAGAGGAATGTAGAAATGTGGTCTGAGTGCTTTCTCCATAGCACTCTTTCCATAGTGGGTGGCTTCATGGAAAGCTTTAACAAAGGCTGGTCCTAACAATTCTGGAATTACTATTCTTCCCGGAGGTTGACTGCCTTCTTCTGGTGGCAGCTCAATCCATCCGTCTTTCAATACTCCCTCTTCTTTGTCACAATAGTAATCCAATTCTTTGGTGGTATATCGTGGGGTCCATAGATTCAAAGGTACTGGAAACAATGCTGCTTGCATTGGCATAGCTTGTGGGGCAATTTGTCCTGTCATAGCTGCTTGTCGTGCTGAGGCATCTGCGAATCTATTCCCTCGAGCAACTTCTCCTTTTCCTGCTTGATGTCCTCTACAATGCATGACAGCTACACGTGTTGGGGCCCAGACTGCATCAAGTAACATCAATATCTCGGGACCATATTTGACTGATTTTCCTCCGGATGTGATGAGTCCTCTTTCTTTGTAGAGAGCTCCATGGGCATGCAAGGTAGTGAAAGCATATTTGGAATCTGTATATACATTTAGCACAAGTTTTTCTCCTAATAACAATGCTCTGGTGAGTGCTATCAATTCGGCTTTCTGGGCTGATGTGCCTGAGGCTAGGGCTGATGATTCAACTACTTCGTGTTGAGTGACGACTGCATATCCGGCACAGCGTCGTCCGTCAAGGATGAGACTGCTCCCATCTACATAATAGATCTGGTCAGGATTGTCTATGGGCACATCTGTTAGGTCAGGTCGACTAGAGAACACAGTTTCCATGACTTCGATGCAGTCATGTTCTGGGAGTTCTTCACTGATGGGTATCAAGGTAGCTGGATTCAAGGCATGGCTCACTTCGAGTTGTATCTGTGGGTTTTCACATAACATGCTCTGGTACTTTAGCATTCGGGAATTGGTGAGCCAATAATTTGCTTTCTGTTCCATAAGGGCAAGGACTGCATGTGGCACAGTGACTCGTATGTTCTGTCCTAATGTGAGTTTGTCTGCTTCACTCACTAGTAGTGCTGTAGCTGCAACTGCTCTCAAGCAGGGTGGCCATCCTTTGGCCACAGGGTCCAATTGTTTCGATAGGTAGGCTACAGGTCGTTCCCAATTTCCTAATTTCTGAGTCAACATGCCTAAGGCATTTCCCTGTGCTTCATGTACAAACAAGTGGAAAGGTTTGTGGACATCTGGTAGTCCAAGTGCTGGTGACGACATCAATTCTTCTTTTAACTTCTGGAAGGCTGTATCCTGCTCAAGTCCCCACTCCAGTGGTGACTTCTCTTCTCCTTTTGTGGCTTCATACAGTGGTTTGGCAATTTGGGCAAAGTTGGGTATCCAGATTCGGCAATATCCTGCTGCTCCCAGAAAGGCTCTAACTTGCTTTCTGGTTGTTGGAGTTGGAATTCTACATACTGCTTCTTTTCTTTCTCTGCCTAATCTTCTGCTTCCTTGGGTAATACGAAAACCCAAGTATTTCACTTCTGTTTGGCATAGTTGTGCTTTGGCTCTGGAAACTTTATATCCAGCTTCATTTAGTAACTGCAAGAGATCTTGGGTGGCTCGTATACATTCTTTTTCTGATACGGCAGCTATCAACAGATCATCCACGTACTGGAGAAGTACTCTCTTCCCCGGGGCTACTGGATAGCTTGAAAGGTCTTGATTTAGTGCAGCACTAAAGATGGTAGGTGAATTCTTGAATCCTTGGGGTAATCTTGTCCAGGTGAGTTGGCCCCCTCTTCCAGAGATGGGGTCTTGCCATTCGAATGCAAACAATATTTGGCTTACAGGGGCTAATCTTATGCAAAAGAATGCATCTTTCAAATCCAGTACAGTGAAATGGGTAGCTTCAGCGGGTATCAATCCTAGAAGAGTGTAAGGATTGGGCACGACTGGATGTATAGTTTCAACTGCATCATTTACTCTTCTCAAATCCTGCACTGGGCGATAATCATCTGTCTCAGGCTTCTTCACTGGCAAAAGTGGGGTGTTCCATGGGGATTGACATACTTTCAGTAGGCCATACTCAAGTAATCTCTGTAGGTGGCGATGAATGCCTTCAATTGCGGCCCTTGGGAGAGGGTACTGTTTGACGTGCACTGGTGTAGCACTAGGCTTGAGGGTTACAATCACTGGTGCTATATGCTTGGCTAGGCCTGGGGGACTGCCTTCTGCCCATACTTCAAGTGGTGCATGAATGTTCTTTAAAGTTTGTTCAAAATAGGTATCTTGAATCGAATCATCAATGTAGTATCTCCATTCTTCTTCTCGGGGTACTGTCAGCAGCATTACTCCTGCTGGTTTGGCTTGAGAATTCACTGTCATTTGCATTTCTCCCTGTTCGGAGAAAGATATTTGGGCTTGAAGCTTGGCTAGCATATCTCGTCCCAGTAGAGGTACTGGACATTCGGGCATGTAAAGGAATTGATGCGTTACTTGCTGTCCTCCTAGACTGCATATTCGGTTTTTGTAGAAAAGACTTTGTGGCTTTGGCACCAGTTGCTCCTATAATGGTGACTGCTTTCTTGGTGAATGGGGCTATCTTTTTGTCTATTACTGAATGTTCTGCTCCAGTATCAACCATAAAGTTCATAAATTGGTCTCCTATTTGTATTTCGACCATAGGCTCCTGGAGACCTAAAGCAAACTTGGAGCCCGGTCTGTCCTAATCCACGTCATCCTCTTCATGGGCCTGTGTGGCCAATGCTTGGATGGCTCCTCCTCCCCTCTCTCGCTGGAATTGTTCTCGATTGGCTCCTCCTCGGCCTCGGGGACGGCCTCTTCTTTCTTCTCGCCACTGATGATCGTATTCGTCATCTTGCTGGGCGTCTTCGAGTTGCGGGCAAGTATCTCTCCAATGTCCTTCCTCTTTGCAATAGGCGCATTGGTTCACGCCTAGTCTCTGGGTCCGGCCTCCGCCTTGACCCCGCCCTCTTCCTCTGCTCCTTCGATTAGGGACACCTCCCCTTTTCTTTTCAACTATGGCCGCAGCCAAAAAATCAGCTTTCTTCTTCATCTTTCTATCACATTCTCTCTGTCTTTCAGTATCACGATTCACATACACTTTATGAGCGACTTCCAATAACTGTGTTGCATTCATGCCCGCAAACCCTTCTAATTTCTGTAATTTACGTCTAATGTCTGGTTGAGACTGGTTTACAAAAGCAGAATTCACCATGCATAAACTTCCTGGTGCCTCGGGATCATAGGGAGTATACATTCTATAAGCTTCAGTTAATCTTTCATAATAATCTGCTGGGCTCTCATCTATTCCTTGGATAATTCCTGCTACTTTGGAAAGGTTCATAGCTTTTTGGCCTCCTCTTCGCAGGCCTTGTAAAAAGCCTTGGCGAAAACGGGCTAGGGCGGTGGATCCTTCATCTGTATTTGGATCCCATTGGGGGTCTTCATTTGGGAATTCTCTCTGAGCTGCTTCTCTACGATCTATTATATTCTGCCCCTGCGCTGGAGCTGCAGGGTTTTCTGCCATCCATTCAATAGCTGCTTTTCTAATTCTCGCTCGTTCTTCTGTAGTGAATAGGGTGGTCAGGAGCTGACGGCAATCTGGCCAAGTGGGCTGGTGAGTTTCCATAATACTAGTTACTAATTCTGTCAGCTCCTGGGGCTTGCTAGTATAGGAGGCATAGTGCGACCTCCAATTTAATAAATCCGTTGTAGAGAATGGGATATACACATAAGTTAGGGGTCCCGCTACCACTTCATCATTATCATTCTTTACGGGCACCCCCGGGACTTGCCTTAAGGGAAACAGTTTGGCTGTCCTAGGCGTCATTTGAGTCTGGGATCTAAGGGCTATTGTCGTGGTCTTGGCAGGAGTTGCTGTCTTTTTCTCAACTGGTTTTGCTTTGGGTTTTTCTTTCACTGGCTTGCTAGTGCTGGCGCTGACTTCCTCAATTATTTGTACACTGTCCTCTTCTTCTTCTTCTGGGGGATTCCCTCCTTCTTCTTCTAGCTCCGCTTCGGGCTCACTTTTTACATCCTCCTCTTCTCTTCCCGCTAATTCTTTCTCTTCCTCTCCTCCAGGAGGAGGGGGGTCAGGGATTGGGTCTCGCCTCGGCTCCGGCGGTCTCTGGGGTGCTGGGGCAGGACGCCGCCGGGCTATTCTTACTGGACCTGGGGTTCGGGGCTGCCTGAGGACTACTTCTGGGGAATCGGGATCTGCCAAGATGGGTTTCTTCTTGGCTTTCTTATCCTGCTCTTTCATTCTAGGCTGTTCCTTTCTCTGTCTAGAATCTGTTTTAGCTAACATTATTCTGCACTGTTCCTCATAACAGCGCTGCGCCCAGGAGGGCGGATCTTCACAAATACTTAACCAGGAATCTATATAGGGGTACTGGTCTGGGTGCGCTACTCGCACTCTACGATGTATTGACTGGATAATCTCTACGGTGAACGTTCCCTCTCGGGGCCAGATGGGGTCTAGATCGGGCCACTCCCTAGTACACAAAATCTGCAAACGGGCTGCTGTCATTTTAATACCATAATCTCCTGAATATCCCTCTTTAAAATGTGCGATCATACATTCTAATGGAGTGTTCCTAGTAGACTCCGCCCCTCCCATTTCGATGTGTGCGCGCAACAACAGACAGAAGGGAAAAGGTGGGCGGACCGTGGGTAAGGGGTCCTCACGGCCCTGGAAACGTATAGGGAATACAGATAACAAGACAAGACGACAATCGCTTCCCCCTTTTCGCGACCTGAACGCGGTCGCCCGGTCAGGAAATGCGCTAATCAGGGGTCAGCTTTCACTTGGTCCGTGCTGCCAGACCTCTCAGTCACACTTCGTTCACACAATCATGCTAGCAACGTATTCCCAGAATGCATTCGTTTCTATCTATTCTGACTAGTCTTTTCCAAGTACAATTACAAAAAGGATGAGGGTTTCACCTAGCGAATTCCCATGCCAGGCTACTCGGCTCTTCCTTGAGAGTTGATCAGGCTCTCTTACCAATTCCCAATATCTCGAGATTACAAATTCCAAATTCCAAGTTCCAATGGCAGTACTGTTCTTTCTATTTCTGTCTAGACCCAAAATCAAAACTATACTCACCGGATCCGGTCCTCAAACTTCCCAAGCAGGCGCATGAGTTGGACCTCGGACTCCCCTCACTCGGGTTCGAGGCGTTGACTCCAGCCGGGCTCGTCGCCCGCCGAGGTCCGACCAGCTCCCTCCGATACAAGGGACCGGTGGCGCCAGGGAGCGGCCCTCGTCGGAAGGGCGCGATCCCGGCAGGACCAAGCCTATAGAGGCGGAAAGTCGTGGTATATTGCCCTATATACACTTTGATTCCACAACTTCCCGGCCAATGCACCAAGGAATATGTAGCAGCAAAGCGCAGACAAACCAATGATACCAGGAGTCTGTTCAGAAGGTCCAAATCATTTATTTGTGCACAAGTCTCAAGCAAGACAATTTCAAAATGGCTGAGCAAAGTTTTCAAGCATTACAACAACTTTTATAGACTTCTGTTCCATTCTAGGTATAGAAAAACATTTCATTGGTCCCGGTACGCTCCCGTACCTCCCGTAGCCCCTCTATTGGTCCCGGTACTGATAAGTTTCTCCAATTATGTTCCCTCTGTGGGCTTCTGTAGGCATGACACCTGCCTGCCCCCCTTCTAGTCCCAATTACAATGGTCAGTTCATCAACTTGTTACTTTCACACTTTCAAGGCTATGGGACCATTTGTGCGTGCAGAAGAGCAAGGTTCTGTAACTCATCTGTCAGCACTCCTCAATATTTCTCTGCAAATGTACTCTTTCTTATCAGTAACTTTAAAACACATCTTTTTCTGTATTTTTCCATTTCTTAATTCTGCAATTCTGCTTATCTAAGCTAATTCAATATTTCTACTGAGTTCTTTCTTACAATAGCAGCATATTGGGGGATGTGCAATCCTATATGCCTCTCCACAGGCCTCATTTACAGGTCAAGCTAGCCATGCTGGCCTGCCTATGTCAGACACCGTGGGTCACAGGCCTGCACCTGCCACAAGACCATGCCTGAGACCTTGTCCTCCGTGTCTCTCTTGTCCAAGTCTCTCCCTGGCTTCCTTGGCTCTGTTTGCTCCCCTCGCTCCGTCCCCCTTTGAGTTTCTAAAACTCAGGTTTTTCAACTGTTCCTCTTCCTGTGCCACACCTTGCTCCCAGCACATGTGACCAGGGTCTGGCTTCCCTCTGACGTGCTGCTGTGGGCGGGGCTTAGGAATGACTAACTTGTGAGTCATAGACTCTTGGTTGCTAGGGAAACCTCTGACACATTCAGAATTAAAGGTAGAGGTTCTATTTCCCTGTGCATATCTGTGCGTAGTGGTGCTTTCCTCACCACAGGCTGCAATGTATGTGAGTCACCTCTTGAGGCAGAGCTGAGTTAAGCGCCATAAGAAGGAAAGCTGATCCTATTTTTGGTTGTCTTATATTCCTGAGTTTCTTCTGTTCCTATTTAAAAGCACCATTTATGTTCATGTATTTGAATTTTGATGCGCTGGAGGAATTTCCCCAACACGAATAAATATTCTTGCAAAAGCCTTACCGTCTCTGGCACAACTACATTTATTCCTGAGAGAAGGGAGAACAAACTACATTACCCATCATTCCAAGGGACCAGTTTACCTCCATTCCTCACGGGACAATAGGCCACTCCTGTCCGTTAGCCCTAGGGCGGGGGCAGGAGCGTCGCAGAACACAAGAGAATAATAAAGGATTTATGAATTCATGGAAAAGTTCTTGTTAAGCAGTTTAAAGCAGTTTTCTCAAACTTTTACAGATCCTTAGTTTTTCTCAGATGGGGGTTGGAATCAGGGCCTAACTTACAGACCTTTCATATTTGCAGGCTATCATAGGCCATAGCCTACCACAGAGGTACTAATAGAGAGAGAGTAGGAGGGAAAGGTTTTATCAAAGAAAGAGGAGAGGGATGAAGATAAAAGTTCAGCTAGTATGTAAAAAACAACTGATATCAATCAAAATCAGTTGAAAATTCTTAGTTTGTTAATTAGTAAGTTTCAGTACATTTCTGTTCTCTTTAAGGGCAGTTTGTTCTGCTCATGAGTTAGTTAGTTACCTGGTACTCATAAAATGGTGTCGTAGGTCAGATGGTGCTAGTCCTCAGGGCAGGAGGAAGCCAAAAACTGCTTTCTTAGCTTTGTTGCAGGTCCATTGCTCAATTTTCAAGGTTGCTTCCTGAGGTTGATTCTTGCCCAGTGTTAGTTCTTACTTGCGGCATCACTGAGAGATGGTATGTTAAGATTTAAGAGTTTGTATCAGTCGTGGTTTCCTCAGTTATAGTGATAGTGGAGCTGCTTACCGAGTCCACCCGCCACAAAACATCCTGGGGCTATTCTTTTCTCAGGTTAGCTTCAGGATCCGCCAAAGATTCTCGGGCTGGCTTAGGCCGCAGTGGGGACGGCAGATGGACAGGTAGACTACTGAGGCCTACTACGTGGTCATGGGCCCAGCACAGAGATGGTAGAAACCCTTGGGCTGGCCCTGGATGTAATGTGATCATACCCATAGGGTGTAATTTTATAGCAGGGTGCCTATGGGAAAGGTCTGGAAAGGCTCCTGTTTAATAAAGTCAACATAAGTGCCTATGTCCATTTATAATATAGGCAGCCAAAACTATTCTCAGTAGCGTACAAATTTATACTTGCTTTGAAAGTCTAATGTGTGTGTGTGTGTGTACTCATGTATTTTAAAAAATACGGGTGTCCCTTGCAACTCTGCACCTGCTCTGCTCAGACTGTTTCTCACTTGCCCCTGCCCAAACCAGAAGATTGAAGAGCCGACAGAAGTCCCAGTCCCACTAGCATGAAGAGCCAGGGCATTGGCCTACAAAGATCTCGCCAAAAGAAGGAGGGGCAGAACCTAATAGAAAGGGCAGACTATACAAGGTACATGTATAAGTATGCACCATCTTGTCAGTGCTCATGCATATACGTGCCTAGACAACTCTGCCGTTTTATAAAAGCCATTTTCCGAATGTAAATAGGCTTTGCAAGTGGAAAATGCTTTGCAAACTTCCTCCCTCAGAATACAGTCTTACTGCAGTTTGGGGGCAGTTGCCTACAAAGACACTTAGGCCCACAGCATGATTCCTTTATAGCAGTGGTTCTCAACCCAGTCCTCTGGGGCCCCAGGCCAGTCAGGTTTTCTGGATATCCACAATGAATATGCATGAGATAGATTTGCATACAATGGAAGCAGTGCATGCAGGTTTATCTCAAGCATGTTCATTGTGGATATCCTGAAAACTCGACTGTCTGGGTGTGCATTACAACTCAAATGACCTTTTCAACCTGCCCATTTTGGGTTGGGGAGCATATAGGAGGTAGTCAGATCGCTGCCTAGTTTTATGCAATCACGCCTATTTTGTGGCAGGTGAAGGCCCGTGATCCACAGTGTCTGACATAAGCAAGCAAGCCTAACTAGCTTGACCTGTAAATGAAGCCTGTAAGGAGGCCCATAGGAATTGCACATCCCCCCATATGCTGCTGTAGAATTAGAACTCAGTAAAAGTATTGAATTAAGCTTAGACAAGCAGAACGGATGGAAAAATACAGAATTTATGCTTAAAACTGCTGACAGAGAAGTTATAGAGCCCTGCTTCCCTACACGTACAAACTAGCTGAGTGGCCTTGGAAGTAGGAAAGTAACAAGTTGGTGAACTGGCCATTGTAATTGGGACTAGAAGGGGGGTAAGCAGGTGCTGAGCCCACAGCAAGAACATAATTGGATAATCATATCAGCACCGGGACCAATAGAAGGGGTACGGGAGGTACGGGAGGTTACCGGGACCAATGAAATGCTTTTCTATACCTAGAATGAAGCTAAAGTCTATAAAAGTTGTTGTATTGCCAGAGAGCTTCGCTCAGCCATTTTGAAATTGACTTTGCTTGAGACTTGTGCACAAATAAATGATTTGGACCTTCTGAACAGACTCCTGGTATCATTGGTTTGTCTGCGCTCTGCTGCTACATATTCTTGGTGCGTTGGCCGGGAAGTTGTGGAATCAGAGTGTATATAGGGCAATATACCACGACTTTCCGCCTCTACAGGCTTGGTCCTGCCGGGATCGCGCCCTTCCGACGGGGGCTGCTCCCTGGCGCCGCCGGTCCCTTGCATCGGAGGGAGCTGGTCGGACCTCGGCGGGTGCCGAGCCCGGCTGGAGCCAACGCCTCGAACCCGAGTGAGGGGAGTCCGAGGTCCAACTCATGCGCCTGCTTGGGAAGTTTGAGGACCGGATCCGGTGAGTATAGTTTTGATTTGATATGTCTAGACAGATAAGAAAGAGCAGTGCTGCCATTTGAACTTGGAACTTGGAAATTGGTAAGAGAGCTTGATCACCTCTCAAAGACGGGCCGAGTAACCCCGCATGAGTATTCGCAGGGCGAAACCCCCATCTTCTTGTATTTTGGAAATTGAATAAGACTAGTCAGAATAGATAGAAACGAATGCATTCTGGGATACGTTGCTAGCATGATTGTGTGAATGAAGTGTGAATGAGAGGTCTGGCAGCACGGACCAAGCGAAGGCGGACCCCTGACTAGCGCATTTCCTGACCGGGCGACCGCGTTCAGGTCGCGAAAAGGGGGAAGCGATTGTCGTCTTGTCTTGTTATTTGTTTCCCTTATACGTTTCTAGGGCCGTGAGGACCCCTTACCCACGGTCCGCCCTCCTTTTCCCTTTTGTCTGTTGTTGCGCGCACACATCGAAATGGGAGGGGCAGGGTCTACTAGGAACACTCCATTAGAATGTATGATCGCACATTTTAAAGAAGGATATTCTGGAGACTATGGTATTAAAATGACTGCGGCCCGTTTACAGATTTTGTGTACTAGGGAGTGGCCCGATCTAGACCCTACCTGGCCCCGAGAGGGAACCTTTAATGTAGGAATTATCCAGTTAGTGCACCGTAGAGTGCGGATAGCGCACCCCGATCAGTACCCCTATATAGATTCCTGGTTAAGTATTTGTGAAGATCCGCCCCCTTGGGCGCAGCGCTGTTATGAAGAACAGTGCAGAATAATGTTAGCGAAGACAGATTATAGTCAGAAAATAGAACAGCCTAGAAAGAAAGGGAAGGATAAGAAGTCCAGGAAGAAGCCCATCCTGGTATATCCTGATTCCCCAGAAATGGTTCCCCGACAGCCTCGAACCCCGGGCCCAGTAAGAGCAGCCCGGCGTCCTGCCCCAGAACCCCCGAGACAGCGGGAACGGGACCCAACCCCTGAGCTATTACCCAGAGAGCAGGTAGAGGAGCTCCCTTTACTTGAAGAAGATGATTCTACCGAGACAGAAAAAGGAGAGTCAGATACAGAAACAGAGAAGGAAGAGACTGAAAATTCCCTAAGCGATGCTGACAGTGTAAAAGTGGTTGCCAGTACTAGCTTGCCAGTAAAATGTACATCTAAAGTAAAGCACATAGAGAAGAAGAAAATAACCCCTGATAGGACAGTTACGAAAATATCTCTCAGATCCCAAAGACATCTACTGCCAAGATGATGCCCTTACGGTAAGTCCCAGGAGTGCCCGTAAGGAATGAAGATAATGAAGTGGTAGCGGGACCCCTAAGCTATGTGTATGTCCCTTTCTCTACAACTGATTTGTTAAATTGGAGGACACATTATGCCTCCTATACCAATAAGCCCCTAGAGCTTACAGAATTAGTGAATACTATTATGGAAACCCACCAACCAACATGGGCAGATTGCCGCCAGCTCCTGACCACTCTATTTACGACAGAGGAGCAGGCACGAATTAGAAAAGCAGCTATTGATTGGCTGGCGGATAACCCTGTAGCTCCAGAGCAAGGGGTGGAAAGAATAGACAATCGGGAAGCGGCCCAGAGAGAATGAAGACCCCCGATGGGATCCAAATACAGAAAGAGGATCCAGAGCCCTAGCCTGTTTTCGCCAAGGCTTTCTGCAAGGCCTGAAAAGGGGGGGCCAGAAAGCTATGAACCTTTCCAAAGTTGCAGGAGTTATCCAAGGTATAGATGAGAGCCCAGCAGAATTTCATGAAAGATTAACTGAAGCATATAGAATGTATACTCCCTATGATCCCGATGCACCAGGAAGTTTATGTATGGTGAATTCTGCTTTTGTAAATCAGTCTCAACCAGACATTAGACGTAAATTACAAAAACTAGATGGGTTTGCGGGCATGAATACAACTCAGTTATTGGAAGTCGCTCATAAAGTGTATGTGAATCGTGATAATGAAAGGCAGAGAGAATGTGATCGAAAGATGAAGAAGAAAGCTGATTTTTTGGCTGCGGCCATAGTTGAACAGAAAAGGGGAGGTACCCCTAGACGACGGAGCATAGGAAGGGGGCGGGGCCGAAGTGGAAGCCGGCCCCAACTAGGCGTAAACCAATGTGCCTACTGCAGGGAGGAAGGACATTGGAGAGATGCATGCCCGCAACTCGAAGACGCCCAGCAAGATGACGAAAACAATCATCAGTGGAGAGAAGAAAGACGAGGCCGTCCCCGAAACCGCGGAGGAGCCAATCGAGAACAATTCCAGCAAGAAAGAGGAGGAGCCATACAAGCATTGGCTACGACAGCCCATGACGAAGATGACGTGGATTAGGACAGACCGGGCTCCGAGTTTGCTTTAGGTCTCCAGGAGCCTATGGTCGGAATACAAATAGGAGACCAAGTTATGAACTTTATGGTTGATACTGGAGCAGAACATTCAGTAGTAGATAAAAAGATAGCCCCATTTTCTACAAAAGCAGTCACCATTGTAGGAGCAACTGGTGCCAAAGCTACAAAATCTTTTCTTCAGAATCGTATATGCAGTCTAGGAGGACAGCAAATAACTCATCAATTCCTTTACATGCCTGAATGTCCAGTGCCACTACTGGGACGAGATATGTTAGCCAAGCTACAAGCCCAAATATCCTTCTCCGAAAGAGGAGAAATGCAAATGACAGTAAATCCCCAAGCCAAACCAGCAGGAATAATGCTGCTTACAGTTCCCCGAGAAGAAGAATGGAGATATTACATTGATGATTCTGTCCAAGACACCTATTTTGAACAAACTTTGAAAAGCATTGATGCACCACCTGGAGTATGGGCAGAAGGCAGTCCTCCAGGCCTAGCCAAACATATAGCTCCAGTAATTGTAACCCTTAAGCCTAGTGCTACACCAGTACATGTCAAACAGTACCCTCTCCCAAGAGCTGCAATTGAAGGCATCCATCGCCACTTGCAAAGATTACTAGAACATGGCCTACTAAAAGTATGTCAATCCCCATGGAACACTCCACTTCTGCCAGTAAAAAAACCTGGAACAGATGACTACCGCCCAGTGCAAGATCTAAGGAGAGTGAATGAAGCAATTGAAACCATACATCCAGTTGTACCCAATCCTTACACTCTTCTAGGACTGATACCTGCTGAAGCTACCCACTTTACTGTACTAGATCTAAAAGATGCATTCTTTTGCATAAGATTAGCCCCCATAAGTCAGATATTGTTTGCATTTGAATGGCAGGACCCCATCTCTGGAAGAGGGGGCCAACTCACTTGGACACGACTACCCCAAGGATTCAAGAATTCGCCTACCATCTTTAGTGCTGCACTGAATCAAGACCTTTCAAGTTATCCAGTGGCCCCGGGGAAGAGAGTGCTTCTCCAATACGTGGACGATCTGCTGATAGCTGCCGTATCAGAAAGTGAATGCATACTGTGGCACTGCAGACCAGCTGCAGGCAGAAGGAGTGGAGTGGAGTGGAGGAGTGGCCTAGTGGTTGGGGCAAGGTACTTCAGGCCGGAAGGTCGGGGGTTCAAATCCCACTAGAGGACAGCAACCTTGGGCTGGAAGGACTGGGGTTTCTAGTCCCACAGGTGCTCCTTGTGGTCTTGGGCAAGCCACTTAACCCTCCATAGCCCATGTTCCCTGTAAAATAGTTATCTCCAAGTTATAATGCCTTGTTCAATGTAATTTCAGTTTGTTCAATGTAAACCGCACTGATGCAGAATAGCGCGGTATATAAGAGAATGTAAATAAATAAATAAATAAATAAGAAGGAAAGGTTTTAAACACAGAAAAAAGAGGTAAAGACGAGCTGCAGCATCATGAGGAGCCACATAGAGGGAGCCAGAGAGACCTCTGGAGGTCTGAAGAACCACGCCCTAGAGCCAATGATGTAATTCCAGCCAACACCCAATGCAGAAAGGGAAGAACTCCTCTTAAATGCTCAGATGACTGGAGGAAGTCGGAGAGGCAAGGAGAGTGGCAAAAAGACTCGGATTCAGACCCCGGTTGGAGAGAAAGAGAGCGACAAGGAGAGTGGCAAAGAGACTGGTACAGAGAAGGAGGTTGGCGAGAAAGAGAAAGACAAGGAGATTGGCAGACAGCTCCAGATGGGCAAGGAGACTGTCAAGGAGTCTTGCAGGAAGTTCCAGTTCCAGATTTTTACAGATATCTGGAGGATCCAGGGAGAGGAGTCCTGATCAAGGGATCCGGCCTAGCAGACCCAGCCAAGCCAGGTACAGAAACCTACTTTAAACATTGCAAAAGAGGAAAAGATATATTTTCCAGGAGGGAAAGGTTTTATAAAGAAGCTAACCCTGAAAGAAGGTGGACTATAACAGAGAGTCCCAGGCCTAACTTTAATAGGAGCCAGCAACTGTTGGAAGGAGCAAGAGTGAACGGCAGTGAAAGGGGTGAAAGAAGAATTGAGAAGGGTCACTTCCAAAGCTGTGGGAGAAAGGAACCATGGCACCAGTATGCCCTGACTCCAGCAGAAGGCAGAACTAGGAACCAGAGGCCTACCTGGGCTAGGGTTGCCAACTGGCCGGTTTTCAGCCGGCCTGGCCGGTTTTTCCACGGCCAGGCCGGCTGCCGGCGCAGAGGCAAAACCGGCCCTTTAAAAGCCGGTTTTTTTGCTCTGGCCGCAAGATCGGGAGCGGCCAGAGCAAAAAAACCGGCTTTTCTCTCCGCTTCAGAGGGAGCCGGGGAAGCCCGCGCGAGGCCCCGGCTCCCTCTGTACAGCCACCAGCGTGAAGAGCCTTTACCTTCACACTGGCGGCTGTTCCTGTGAAGCCGCGAATGCTGGGAAAGGTTAAAGGTTGCCTTTTAACCTTTCCCAGCATTCGCGGCTTCACAGGAACAGCCGCCAGCGTGAAGGACAGGGCTCTTCACGCTGGTGGCTGTACAGAGGGAGCCGGGGCCTCGCGCGGTCTTCCCCGGCTCCCTCTGAAGCCTCAGACAGCCGCGATGCTGGTCGGGGGGGGGGGGCAAGGACTGCATTGGCTGTGATGGGGGGACCTGGACTGGAAAAGGGCTAATGGGGGGGGGGGACGTGGACTGGAAAAGGGCTAAGGGGGTGGGGGGACTTGGACTGGAAAAGGGCTAAGGGGGGGGGGACTTGGACTGGAGAAGGGCTAAGGGGGGGGACTTGGACTGGAAAAGGGCTAAGGGGGGGACTTGGACTGGAAAAGGGCTAAGGGGGGGGACGGACTGGCAAAATGCTATGGGGGGGGCCGTGGACTGTAAAAGGGCTAAGGGGGGGACTGGGACTGGAAAAGGGCTAAGGGGGGGGGGACGGGGACTGGAAGACCGCTAAGGGGGGGGACTTGGACTGGAAAAGGGCTAAGGGGGTGGGACTTGGACTGGAAAAGGGCTAAGGGGGGGGGGGACTTGGACTGGAAATAGGCTGTGATGGGGGGGGGGACCTGGACTGTAAAAGGGTTATGGGGGGGGACATGGACTGGAAATGGGTTGTGAGGGGGGTGGAGGGGACCTGGACCAGAAAAGGGCTATGGGGGGGGGGGAACTTGGACTGGAAATAGGCTGGGATGGGGGGGGCCCGGGACTGTAAAAGGAGTAGGGGGGGGGGACATGGACTGGAAATGGGATGTGATGGGGGTGGAGGGGAACTGGACTGGAAAAGGGCTATGGTGGAGGAAGGGGGAACTTGGACTGGAAATAGGCTGTGATTAGGGGGGCTAGGACTGCAAATGGGCTGTGATGGTGCGGGGGGACTCGGACTGCAAATGGGCTGTGATGGTGCGGGGGGACTCGGACTGGAAATGGGCTGTGATGGTGGGGGGGGGGCCTAGGACTGGAAATAGGCTGTGATGGGGGACTTGGACTGGAAATGGGCTGTGATTGGGGGGGGGAGCTAGGACTGGAAATGGCCTGTGATGTGAGGGCTAGCACTGGAAATGGGCTGATGAAGAGCTGGAATAGGACTGGAAATGGGCTGATGTGGGGCATGGGAGAATGGGACTAGAAGGGAGTGGATGCTGGGTGGGCCTAGAACTATAAGGGAATTGATTTGGGGGGAGGACTAGAATGGATGGGGAATGAGAATGGAGAGGGGAAAAAATATTTTGTGTGGAAGAAAAGTCTATGATGGGCCGGTATTGGGAGAGTAAGAGGGGCTTGAGAATGGAAGGGTGAAATTTAAATGGATGATAAAGGAATAAGGAAAGAATTGGGGGAAAGAGCAAAAGGGAAACAATCAGTATGTTAAAGCAGAAATAGAGAGAGAATGGAAAACATCTAAAAGAGAAGAAAGGACAAATGGATAGCTCGCAGAAGACACGAAGAAACCAGAAGAAAGTGACTGGAGCAATTGCAACTGAAAAATAAAACGCCCAAACAGAAGGTAGAAAAATACTTTTTATTTTGAATTTATTAACTGGAATATGTCTGGTCTGGGAAGTGTATTGCTAACATCTTTGCGTTTTTGTTTAGTGCAAGAGGAAATTACTTTATAGTTTTATTTCTCCAGTGTTGTACATTTCATGTTTGGATTTTGGGGTTCCCAGTTTAATTATTATCTGACCAAGGAAGTTAGCCTACACTTATCCTCGGTAATTTTTGTGGATGGGGCTGGGGGCGGGGCAGGGGTGGGACTAGGGGCGGAGAATGGGTGGAGCATGGCAAGCCACAGGTGTCGGGTTTTTCTCGGTGAAAAAGTTGGCAACCCTAACCTGGGCACCTGAGAATCCAAGACCCAGCAGGCCCAGGCCTCAGCCTTCACCTCCCGGAGACCGCCTTAGAAGAAAAGGTAAATGCCAATTTTATAATGATGATTTTATGAATGCTGTGACCCAGAAGGAGTCAGGCCCTAGAGCATGCTGTCCTTCAAGAGGCCTTCATGAAACAAAGTACAGACCTGCAGTTAACAGGAAGCCTACTAGAGACGGAACTGTATACAGGAGAGTCTGTCCTCAGTATAAAAATATACAAAGCCAGGACTTACCTTGTAACGCTGACTATTGGCGCATCATCCAAGCGCTAGGCAGAAAGCCTGAAGGAGAGCCTCCAAACATTCTGGACTGTGAGCCCATGCAGGTCGAATACCAGGAGGACCCCTTGGACATTCCCATGGACGTTAACTATTGCCTATCAGAAAGGATTGAGCCCTAGCAGAGGCATAGCTGTGGTTTGGGATAAAAGTTGGATGCTGTATTTCATTTACCTGTGCTGTGAAGTTAACAGTGTTTTCAGTACGTGTTTTCCTTTAACCTGAAGCAAGGATATTTCTTTTCATGTGTTGTTGTATTCTGGGCTAAAGAACCTGTTTGCAAAGAGGGAAATAAAAGCCTTACAATTTCCCTATACTCGGACTGTAAATTCTTGGGAGTGTTAGTTATACAGAAGGCTACCAGGCCTGTAGAAGCCTGGGCCCTGCAAGAGAACCAACCTCCTCCACAAACAAACTTTTCTCCTCCCTGTCCACGCCCTTCTGTCGTGCCACGCCATCACCACTAGGGGGGCAGTGTGACAATACAAGCCACTAAAGATCTCTTGCAGTTACTAAATGAAGCTGGATACAAAGTTTCCAGAGCAAAAGCACAACTATGCCAAAAAGAAGTGAAATACTTGGGCTTTCGTATAACCCAAGGAAGCCGAAAATTAGGCAGAGAAAGAAAAGAAGCAGTATGCAGAATTCCAACCCCAACGACCAGAAAGCAAGTCAGAGCCTTTCTGGGAGCGGCAGGATATTGCCGAATCTGGATTCCCAACTTTGCCCAAATTGCCAAACTACTGTATGAAGCCACAAAAGGAGAAGAAAAGTCGCCACTGGAGTGGGGACCTGAGCAGGATACAGCCTTCAAGACGTTAAAGGAAGAATTAATGTCATCACCAGCCCTTGGACTACCAGATGTTCACAAGCCTTTCCACTTGTTTGTACATGAAGCACAGGGAAATGCCTTAGGCATGTTGACTCAGAAATTGGGAAATTGGGAGCGACCTGTAGCATACCTATCGAAACAATTGGACACTGTGGCCAAGGGATGGCCACCTTGCCTGAGAGCAGTCGCAGCTACAGCAGTGTTAGTGAGTGAAGCAGACAAGCTCACACTAGGACAGAATCTACGAGTCACTGTGCCACATGCAGTCCTTGCCCTCATGGAACAGAAAGCAAATCATTGGCTCACCAATTCCCGAATGTTAAAATATCAGAGCATGTTATGTGAAAACCCACAGATACAACTGGAAGTGAGTCATGCCTTGAATCCAGCGACATTGATACCTGTTAGTGAAGAACTCCCAGAACATGATTGTATCGAAGTCATGGACACTGTATTCTCCAGCCAACCTGACCTGACAGATGTGCCCATAGACAATCCTGACCAAATCTATTATGTTGATGGAAGCAGTCTCATCCTCAATGGACGACGCTGTGCCGGATATGCAGTAGTCACTCAACATGAAGTCGTTGAGTCATCAGCTCTAGCCTCAGGCACATCAGCCCAGAAAGCAGAATTGATAGCACTTACTCGAGCACTATTATTAGGTGCAAAACTTGTGTTGAATGTATATACAGATTCCAAATATGCCTTCACTACCCTACATGCCCATGGAGCTCTCTATAAGGAACAAGGGCTCATCACATCCGGAGGAAAATCAGTCAAGTATGGCCCCGAGATACTGATGTTACTTGATGCAGTACGGGCCCCCACTCGTGTAGCTGTCATGCATTGTAGAGGACATCAAGCAGGAAAAGGAGAAGTTGCCCGAGGAAATAGGTTTGCAGATGCCTCAGCACGGCAAGCAGCTATGACAGGACAAATTAAACCACAAGCCATGCCAATGCAAGCAGCATTGTTTCTGGTACCTTTAAACTCATGGACACCACGATATACCACCAAAGAATTAGATTATTTCTGTAACAAGGAAGATGGAGTACTGAAAAATGGATGGATTGAGCTGCCACCAGCAGAGGGCAGTCAACCCCCAGGACGAATAGTAATTCCCGAATTGTTAGGACCATCCTTTGTCAAAGCCTTTCACGAGGCCACCCATTATGGGAAAAGTGCTATGGAAAAAGCACTCAGACCACATTTCTACATTACTCTGTTGACAACCATATCAGCTTCAGTAGCACGCCAATGTCTAATTTGTGCCAAAAATAATGCCAAGCAAGGTCTCACAACAGCACCCCGAGTTCAGTCAGGAGGTGTAACCCCCATGCACCACCTGCAAATTGATTTTACTGAAATGCCAAAAGCCAATGGATATCACTACCTATTAGTATTAGTCTGTACTTTCTCTGGGTGGGTAGAAGCCTTCCCAACCAGAACTGAAAAAGCTCGAGAAGTTACCAAAGTTTTACTGAGAGAGATTGTCCCTAGGTTTGGAATTCCAGCAGTAATAGGGTCAGACAATGGGCCCTCATTTGTCTCCCAGATTACTCAACAGTTAGCAAAAGCTTTGCAGATACAATGGAAGCTTCACACTGCATACAGACCCCAGAGTTCAGGGAAAGTTGAGTGAATGAATCGTACCCTAAAAGCCCAAATGTCTAAGCTTTGTCAGGAGACACACCTAAAGTGGCCCCAAGTGCTCCCAATAGCTTTACTCAGAATACGCTCAGCTCCTGTGAAGTCAACAGGTTTTTCCCCTTTTGAAGTTCTGTATGGTAAGCCCCCACCAATAGTGCAGGGAATTACAGGAAGTCTAGCCCAAATTGGTTCAGAAATAACCAGGCAAGAACTCCTAGCTCTTAGTTTTGTTCTGCAGACTCTCCATGCGTGGATCCAAGACCAGTTGCCTATCAACTTGACGGAACCTTTGCATCCCTACCAGCCTGGTACCTCGGTGTGGATCAAAGATTGGAAGAAGACACCGTTGGAACCCCATTGGAAGGGACCATACACCGTCATCCTGTCTACCCCAACTGCAGTAAAGGTAGCAGAAATCGATTCCTGGATCCACCACAGCAGAGTCAAGCCCGCCGCTGATCCTGAACCTGAGCAGTGGACAGCAGAACAGCATCCTGATGCACCTTTGCGAGTTACTCTGAGACGGCAACCAGCAGTTTAAACACTCTGTCACAGTGCCTTGCAGTAGCCAAGTCTTTCGAAGAGGATTGCTGTTTTCCATACAGCAAGAGTTTGTTTTTAATGAACCTCATGTGTGTGATTTTACACACTACTTTGATGCTACATTGATTGACCATACTTCAAAAGCCAACTGAATTTGCTAAGTTGGTTAATGTGTGATGGACAACTTGAGGATCTTCAATCAACACTCAGCACCTGTTGAATTGCTTCATTAGCGAACGGGATGAAGAAAAGAACGTCGTGGTCAAGATCTGCAAGCTGAGGATTCAGAAGAACTCCAATCAACATGTACTTTTACCTTTGCTTTGCCCTGGTTGCCTGTTTTGGAGGCTTTGAACTGACTTATGCCTTACCTCCATGCACTGCTTGCATTACTTCTACTCGAACTGGACTGAAAGTAACTCAGACTTTGATTTACCATTCTTACTATACCTGCACTGGTAAAGTGACTCGGTGTATTTATAACACCACTGAACTAAATGTTTGCACTAACGGTAAATCTAGAGTATGCTATAATCCGCATCAGAATCCATCCTATTACACGTTGGAGATACGATGGAAGGATGCAGATGGACCTATAATTAATGCTACACAACCACTTAGAGATACTAGTAGACCTGCTGTTTTGAATTTTGATGCATGTGATGTTATAAACAGAGACAGTCGCTCCAAATGTGGTACCTGGGAAAAAGCATATCGAAATGACCATAAGTATATGTGCCCAGAAGGTGTAACAGGATGGGGAAAGTGTACAGGTAAAAATGATTCATATAGTACTGCCACAGCAGCAGAATACTATTGCCCAAATTGGGAATGCGTTTTTTATGCTACATGGAATGATGGTATAGTAGAAGAAAAGATAGATAAACGAGTGGCCACTCTAACTAAGTCACCAACAGACGACAAATGTAAGAAAGGTGCTTGTAACCCTTTACACTTACGGATACGTAATCCTAATGCATGGAAACAAGGATACAAGTTTGGTCTACGTATTGCAGGTACTGGATCAGATCCAGGAACCATTGTGTATATAAGATTGAACACCCAAGCCCACAAGTCATCTAAATATCACATCCATAACACCTTCTATGAAGCCATGCATGTAAATAAGTTTGAGATCCCTCATCCTTCCCAGAATTTATTCTTAGAATTAGCTGGAGCAGTAGTATCTAGTCTCAAAATCTCAGATTGCTATTTCTGTGGCAGAACCCAGATGGGTGACCAGTGGCCATGGGAAGCTCAAGAATTAAATTATTCTCTGACTTACAATCAGACTGAATTACACAAGACTACTAACGAATGGGTGTTAGCGTACTCAATTGTTGGACGTCTTTGCTATACCAGAACTGGACCTCAGTTCACCCAAAAGGTAGGACAGCTGGTCTGTCTTAGCCAGAAATTCTATAATGACACTACCAAAAAGACGTCATGGTGGTCAGGAGTAAAACACCCTGAACCTCCTAATCCATTAGCCAGATTTCCTGAACTTGCTGATTTATGGACTAATCTTGCCAAAACCCATGCTTGGCAAGCCCCACCTGGCCTGTATTGGATCTGTGGAAACCGAGCGTATGCTCGACTCCCGCCACATTGGGGAGGAGCATGTGTCTTAGGGACCATCAGACCTTCTTTCTTCCTCCTACCTACAGAACATGGAGAACAATTAGGATACCCAGTATACACTACCCACAGACACAAAAGAGCACTGCGACAGAAGAGAGCACCCCTCCAAGTAGGCAAGTGGGAGAAGTGGAAGGGTGATGATTGGCCGCCAGAAAGAATCATTGAATATTATGGGCCTGCCACTTGGAATGATGATGGTATGTGGGGCTATCGAACCCCAGTCTATATGATTAATCATATTATTCGCTTACAAGCAGTAGTTGAAATAATAACCAATGAAACTAGCCAAGCTCTTACACTTTTAGCTAGACAAAGTACTCAGATGCTGTGGTGAACAGCGCCCTCCTGAGCCTATGGAAACGGATGAAAATCCTGAGGTTCGGCAGGATTTATGCCTATTTGAGAAACCAAGGAAGAAAGAGAGACTCTATTCCACAGAGCTGAGCATGGAGACCAGCCCAGGGGAGGAGTCCTGCAGTCCTGATTGGGCACACCCTGCCCTTGGAAGGGGCGTGTCCAGGAGAGAACGTGGTTTTAAACCAGAGCATGGCTTTGCTAGTCAGGATGGGATTGAGAGGAATGAGGAGATAGAGAAGAGAAAGAAGGAGAGGAGGAAGAATGATTGGAAGTCCAGAAAACAGTATGCTGATACTTGGGAACCTGGCATTGGAAAGAAACCTGCAAAGTTCTATTCAGAGGCAGTGAGTAGAAGTCCCAAGGAGAGAGGACCTAGCCCTGAATTAGACAACCGCTGGAAGGCACAGCCCTGGGAAAGGAAGCCTTCAAGGCAGGCACAAGAAAGAAAACAATCATTCTGTGAAGTACCGTTTGAGCCAGAGAGCAACAAACATTCTAACAGCTGGAGAACGTTGGAGCCATCTGAAGTCAGAACGGCATGGCAACAAGTAAGTGAATGGCCACAAAGTTTCCAGGCTGAACGTAAAGCTAACTCTCCTGTGTGTGAAACATTAGCAAAAGAGACTAGCAGTTACTCTGATACAATTAATCTAAGAGAGGAGAAAATAAACAGCCTTAAGCCAGAGGGAAGTTGTATAGCTGATAGGGAATTGCTATCTCCCAAACAGCAGGCTGAATTGCTCCTACAGAGTTTTAAGCAGTTTTTAGAGTTGCAAGCTAGAAGACAGCCAGTGTTACCAGAAGCCAGTAATTCCATACAGCTTGAAGAATTAACACAAGATAATACAGACTTACCAGATTGTGAGAGCATGGATTGCACGGTCTGCTGTGTAGAGATGCCAAGCTGAAGGAAACTGCTTTTTACCGTATGTGAATTGAATGCTACGGAGCTGTTGTATTGCCTTGCTGAGAAAGCTCTAATTATGTGCACCTGATTCCCCAGCACTGTGAAGGTAACAGTGGCTGAAAGAGGCTGCAGTGAATCTAACTGACCTCTTGGGGCAAAGTGAGTAATTTGCTTAGAAGTGAAAAGCAGCAGTTATACTTTAAGTTGCCTTTATCCTAAGTTTTCCTGTTAGCATTTGAAGCACCTATTTTGTTTGCATTTATTTGCCATGTGATGGAACAATATCCTTTACTATTTATTTATTTTATTTATTTAGCGTACATTTATATCCCGCTGCTTCCAGTGATCAGCAGCGGTTGTAACACATGGTGAGGTTGGCTGTACTGGCCAGAAATTAGGTTGAATACACTCTGATTTGGGGGGGGGCACAGCAAAATACAGGTTACAGGCTTATAGTTGATTGTTATATACATATTCACAATTGATTGTTATATACATATTTACAATTGACTAACTGTTAAAAACTTTATAAGTGATCTGTATATGCATATTTACACGCGGTCGCGTGTAGCTCATGATGTTAGGTTGTAATGGGATTTGAAAAGGTGCGTTTTAAGCTCTTTTCTAAAGTCCTTTAGATCACAGATTTCACGCAGGTCACTTGGTAACCGATTCCAGAGTGTAGGAGCTGTAAATGAGAAAGCTCTGTTAGTGGTAGAGGCATTAGCCTTTGTGAATGATCTCGGTAGGCAGATGGTGTTGAGGTTCGCTGCTCTCCTACTTCTGTTGTTGGGTGGATTGGAAATCAAGCTGCTGAGGTGAGAGGGTGCTATATTATGGATAAGTTTGAAAGTAGTGACTAGCAATTTGTACTGGATGCGGGCTGTGATGGGGAGCCAATGCAGCTCAATTAGGGTGGGTGTAATGTGGTCAGAGAGTTGTTTTTGCATGATGATCCTGGCTGCAACATTACTATAATAAATATACTGGAAACCCCATAACTACAACTCTTTATTTCGGAGCGAGAGGAGCAGGAACTACAATACCCAGCATTCCCTGGATACAGGTTACTCTCCTTCCTCACGAAGCATCAGACGGCCGCTCCTGTCTTTAGCCCCAAGGCCGGGCAGGAGCGCCGCAATGCGAACTGCTATATATCAGAATCGCTTAGCACTTGATTATTTGTTAGCAGCTGAAGGAGGAGTATGTGGTAAGCTGAATTTAACCAATTTTGTTTAAAAATAGATGATAAGGGTCAAGTAGTTGAAGAACTTGCTAAGGATATGCAAAGACATGCTTATGTGCCGGTACAGACTTGGCACGCACTGAAATTTCCTAACTGGTTTGCTAACCTTTTCTCATGGCTGGGAGGACTTAAAACTTTCCTTATATTAGTACTAATAGTTATTGCTGTTATTTTGCTGTTACCATGTATAATCCCATGTTGTATGCGTTCTATTCATAGTGCTATTGAAAGTACAGTAGAGCGGAAGACCGCAACTAAGATTATGGCCTTATACCAACCAAAACCTCCTGCATATAGTCGGAATCCTATGACCATAGTATAACTATTTTGAAGTGATTTAATTCTCACACCTTATTAAGTAATAGGGTGAGATTAATCAAAGGGGGGAATATGGCAGGTGAAGGCCCGTGATCCACAGTGTCTGACATAAGCAAGCAAGCCTAACTAGCTTGACCTGTAAATGAAGCCTGTAAAGAGGCCCATAGGAATTGCACATCCCCCCATATGCTGCTGTAGAATTAGAACTCAGTAAAAGTATTGAATTAAGCTTAGACAAGCAGAACGGATGGAAAAATACAGAATTTATGCTTAAAACTGCTGACAGAGAAGTTATAGAGCCCTGCTTCCCTACACGTACAAACTAGCTGAGTGGCCTTGGAAGTAGGAAAGTAACAAGTTGGTGAACTGGCCATTGTAATTGGGACTAGAAGGGGGGTAAGCAGGTGCTGAGCCCACAGCAAGAACATAATTGGATAATCATATCAGCACCGGGACCAATAGAAGGGGTACGGGAGGTACGGGAGGTTACCGGGACCAATGAAATGCTTTTCTATACCTAGACTGAAGCTAAAGTCTATAAATGTTGTTGTATTGCCAGAGAACTTCGCTCAGCCATTTTGAAATTGACTTTGCTTGAGACTTGTGCACAAATAAATGATTTGGACCTTCTGAACAGACTCCTGGTATCATTGGTTTGTCTGCGCTCTGCTGCTACAATTTAATAAAGACAAGCAGATGCCTACTGTTCTTTATAAAATATAGGAGTAAATTATACAATGCATGTACTTATGCCAGCCCTAGACTTGGTGTAAAGGTTGTGATGACGAAGGCAGTTCAGAGGAAATGGAATGGCAGAAAAGTGAACCCTATTCCTTTAAAAGTGCTAGCATTCAGGTTTTCCCAGGCAACCAAGAACCTCTGAGTCAGAGCACAGCCAGCATCAAGCCCCGCCCACTTCAGCACGTCAGGGCTAGAGTGAAGCCTAGCAGCTCCCACGTGTGCTGGGAGAAGGGTGTGGTCCCTAGCAAAGATAAGTTTAAAACTGCTGAGTTTGAACAGTCAGTTAGCACAGCAGGGGGCACGAGGACTAGCACAGCAGAGAGGGGCTCGAGGACAAGCACGGGCCAAGGCACAAGCACAGCAGAGAGGAGCACAGCAGGGGCACGAGGACTAGCACAGCAGAGAGGTACACAGCAGGAAGGAGAACGAGAGGAGCTCAAGGGAATAAGCAAGGAGCTCAAGGAAGCACGAGGAGTGCTGGCCCCAAGAGCAGAGACGAGCTGTGGGATCTGGGAAGAGCAGGTCCAAGGCAAACACAGCCAAGAGGAAAAGTGCTACAAGGGAAACAAGCGTCTCCAGAGAGAAGGCAGCATGGCTGTGAGCAGGAAGGAGGGGAGCAACTAAGAGGCCCAGAATTCAGGCAAGTGATTGTTCCAGAATCCCTGCACAGGAGAAAATGGAAGGAGTTAGTTCCTACTGGAGGGACCAATTCAGCTAGCCAGCTAACTGGTAGAAATAGGGAGAATAGCTTGTCTGCATTCCCTGACCAAAGGCTCTATGAGGAAATAGAGCAGAAAAAAATATTGCTAGGAAAGTTAAACGAATTGCTGCAGAAGCAGCATAGTAAGCTCTACAGCCAGGTACCCTCTGAAGAGTGTTGTAATGATTCTGTGGAAGAAATGGAAATAGAAAGCTGCTGTGAAGGTTATGAGAATAGTCCTGAAGAAATACAATGTGCTTATTGTAGGACAAATGAGCTGCAAGTGTGCTGAACCCCAGGCACAGCTGAATGAGTGAATGTTTAAAATAAGGAAGCTGATTTGAGTGAAAGGTACAGCAGAGAAAATAGTTGGTAGTTTTAACCCAAGCTATTTCTCCTCAATGCTTACAACTGAAAGAAAACTCAATGGACATTTTGAAGCTAATTGTGTATGGAAGGAAACTGTGAGGAAACAGTCTTCTGTTGAAAGTAACTTGCCTGTAAGGAAGTTAACAGCCTGAGCTTGGTAAGCTAGTTCTGGTGTCCAAGTTAGCCATTGCTGAAGCTGACCAACCTATGAATACGTTGTTGTGAACTTTATTCCTTTGTTTTGGAGAAGTATCCAGTTTTTCTGTTCAGCCCTGTTACTTTTGATGCGAGGTGTAAAACCCAAGAACAAATAAATATTCTCTGTTTCGCCTAACCACTTGTGGTCACACTACTTTGCCTGCCAGGATAAGCAAACTACAGCTCCCAGCAGCCTTAGCTGGTAGCCATCTTGGGGAAACTTATTCTAAGGGCAACCAGGCGACACTCTCCTGCTGCCCGGCTATACGTCCGGCCAGGAGGTGGCGACAAGGTACACACCTATTTTATATCTTGGGTTCAAAAATTGGCGCCACAAAATGCAAAAAGTGCACTGTGGGTCTGATGCACATACTTAGAGAATAGTAAGCAACTAAAGCAAATGCGTAAGTGTCCGTCCAACTACATAAGTCATTGAAAATACATGACTTAAGTGTGCTGATGTTTTGCATGTTTTGCATTCATGCTTCCAGAGACCCCTATCGTTTGCCTATACAAGAGGCTATAATCTCAGAGACTGGCTTGTACATACCGTTTTGACAGCAGATAATTCGGGTGGACCGACATCTCTTCAGGGTCACTGGGCATGTCAGAATTGTAAATATTGTAGTAATTCTTTGGAGGGTATCCAAATGGAGTCTTCCAACAACTACCCAGTCATTCAAATTTACGGGTTTTAGTACTTGCCAAACTAGTCATGTAGTATACATACTTCTATGCCCTTGTAAGTTATTATATGTTGGACGTATCATACGTCCATTCAGAATCCGTTTGAGTGAACATGCCTCCAGGATCAGATCCTCCAATCTCTCTACTCCAGTAATAGAGCACTGCATTACTGAGGGTCATGGTTTCGGGGACTTGAAATGGAGAGTCATTGATTGGGTCCCACCTGACCCATGAGGGGGTGACTGGGAGTGGAGACTGCAATGGCGTGAGCAGCAATGGATCTTCTGTCTCATTACAGTAGTTACAAGAGGACTTAATTTAAAACTAGAGAGGTGGAGTCTTTGAGTTCACCTGTATATGTATTTTAACTCAATTGGTTTGGGCTTGACGGTCCTGGGGTTTCCCCCGGCAGCTGGGACACTCCTCTTATGACTGACATCATTATGACAGCCAATCAGCAACTGACTTCAGCTACAACTGTGAACCATTGCATTTCAGCGTCCTTCTCTGGCGATCACGTCTACAATTTAACAGGAATATACTTGAAGCAGGGTCCCATTGCGATCCCGAAAAATGCATGTTGTGTGCAGCGTTCAACCCGACAGTATGATGAAGTGCGTTTCTTCGCCGTGGATTAAGATAAGTGTTTTTCTATACTATCTTACTTTCAAAGGTAGGTGTTTATACACCACTTTCACTTCATTTGAACAAAAAGGGTTCTCCGGACATTGAGCAGAGTTTCCCTCCCTCTAGCTCCGGTCTGTTGGTCCCGACAAAAAAGCAAGGGGTAGCTTGACAGTATCATTTTCACTGATGACGTTCTTTAATTATATTAAGTGTGCTGGAGGCACCTAACCTTATGCGGATCCTTATAAGATTCTCTATAACGTCCCACCTTACCCCATGTCTTTCACTGGCCCTCTTAGCTTTGTTCCTGCCACTGCCCTCCACATCTGTCCCCTGCATGTTCATTAATGTTTGGTCACCATGCCCGTTCAGGTTACCCCAGCCTTCTACAGCAATACCACATAGGATAAGGTTCTAATCAGACCTGAGTTCTGTCTATAACTCTGGCACTGATTGCTGCAGGAGTGCAACTGAATTCAAGATTCTTTGGCAGCTGTGAGACTTTTTAGTGAACTACCAGCTATTATTATACTTGGACACTCTCTGAGTTTAGAATTCCAACTCTGGCCTTATGGAATAAATCACTATGGGGGATGTTATCCCCCTCCCAGCTACTTGTTAGGCATGTTTCACTTAAGCATAGTGCCTACTGTCAAGGGTCAAGCCGGCTGGAGTTTTGTCTGTCTGTAAACATGTTTGTGCATACATAAGCATGCCCAAATAAACATACACATGCTCCCCGCACTGCCCACGATCGGGGTGATATATCGGTGGCGGTTGCCTTGGATCTTTCAGCAGCGTTCGATTTAGTTGATCATTCCCTTCTTCTTCACCGAATTCGCGAGGCTGGACTCTGTAGCACTGTTTATCACTGGTTCCACTCTTTTCTCTCTTCTCGTTCCTGCACGGTCCTCCCTTCTTCTTCTGCCTTTCTCTCTTCTGATCCGAAGCACATCCTTTGTGGGGTTCCGCAGGGCTCCGTTCTTGCCCCTCTTCTTTTTAATCTGTTTCTCGCTCCCCTTGCACTCCTTATCCAACAGACAGGTATTTCAGCTTTTTTCTAAGCGGATGACATTCTTCTACTTCACCACACTTCTTCCTCCTGCCCTGATCTCACCCCTCTGAATTCTTGCCTTTCCTCTGTTGCCAACTGGCTCACTACCAACTGCCTTCATCTCAACCTCACAAAGACTCTGGCTATCTGGTTTACTTATGGTGCTCCCCCCCCCCACCTTAGCCCCTTCTTTCTTTAATTCCCCAGTCCCTCTGGTTTCTACATTCCGTTACTTAGGCGTCCATTTCGACTTGGATCTTTCCTTTCACTCTCATATTTCTCACATCACTAAAACCTCTTTCTTTTTTCTCCGACAGATCTGTTCAATCCGCCCTTTTCTCTCCCCTTCTGCTCTGATCACACTAGTACTGTCCTTAGTCATGTCACGGGTGGATTTCTCTAACGCACTGTTCCTTGGTCTCCCCAAAAACCAGGTGACCCGGCTCCAAAGAATACAAAACACTGCTGCACGCCTTATTACTTCTTCTACCCTTCGAGATCATGTTACTCCCTTACTTTTTCACCTTCATTGGCTGCCAATCTCATTCCGTTCTCAGTTTAAACTGCTAACTTTGCTTCACAAAGTCTATCACACTGGTATCCCATCCTATCTGTCTGACCTTCTATCTTTCCACTCCTCACGTTATGCACCCCGTTCTTTCCATCTCAACCGTCTCGCTCTCCCCTCCCCCTCCCGTGCCCACCTCCAATTCACACGTCTATCCGCATTCTACTTTGCTGGTCCCGCACACTGGAACTCTCTCCCCCCTTCCCTCCGCCTGGAACCACACTTCGCAATTTTCAAACAAAACCTTAAAACCCACCTCTTCTCACTGGCATTCAATATCACATCCCTTTTGTATGACTCTATCCCTACTGTACCCACCCACCTGTTGTACCCTGTCTCGTATTCTCTGCATGTTAGTCTCTATTCTTTATACAATTTGTACATTTCCTTTCCTTTCTGGCTATGGCCAAAGTTTTTATGTATTATGCTTTTACATTTTTGTATAATTTATCTATTTTATGAATTTTTATGTATTTTACTATTTGTGCACCGCTTTGATTGCCTCAGAAAGGCGGTTATATCAAATAAATAAACCTAAACCTATAGAATGAAGAGCTGGCAGGAGTACCAGTCCCACCAGCATGAAGAGCCAAGGCTGTGACCTACAAAGGCCGACAAGAGTTGCAAGGTTCCACCAGAAAAAAGAGCAGGTCTATGGCTTGAAAATACTGGTGGGAG
Source organism: Ichthyophis bannanicus (assembly GCA_033557465.1). Lineage (NCBI taxonomy): Eukaryota > Metazoa > Chordata > Amphibia > Gymnophiona > Ichthyophiidae > Ichthyophis > Ichthyophis bannanicus. The sequence goes on along the minus strand of CM066048.1, from coordinate 43,610,342 downwards.
GCCTGGGTCCTACTGGCCACCACACACAATGGCACACACAGCCCCCGAGGCACATACATACACTCATGCCCCAACACACACCATGACACACACACACACACACACACACACACACACACCCACACCCACACCAAAACTCTTGGAACTCCAGCCTTACCAAAGCAGTAGATAAGCTGGCACCTCAAAAAAATCTTCAGCTTACACCTAACCATAATAAAAGGTTTAATTCTGGCCTTCACCTTTTGAAGCAGCAGCTGCTCAGGGCCAAGAGAATTTGGAGGAAAAGCAGATATTTGAACCATATTCATTTATATAAGATCAAAAGGAAATAATATTGCTAAGACTGGGGCTCAACAAATCCTGCCAGGTCACCATGGTACCTAGAAATTGCACCTTGTCACTCGGGATTTCATGCCTCAGATGTTTTTAGCATGTGCCAGTGCTGCCGCAAATATTGCATGCTAGTAACTGTGCTTCCGTAATCATCTCTCTAAGCAGCTTGAGCTGCGGAGTGGAGGAAGTTCGTGCTAACCTCATGAGACCTGAAAACCACAAGATCAACCTAACTCCCTTCACCACATGGATCACGTTGCTTGGAGAGAGCCAATCGCACTAGGAAAGTTAGCAACATTTATTTATTTATATAAAATAATTTATATTACGCTCTCTCTGCAAGGCGGATCACGATAAAAACAAACAAAATCCCATGAATCAAACGTTATCAATGAGACAACTACTATCACTCTGCTGGTACCAACATAAAAATTAACTATCCATTCATCACGAAAGGTCAAAGATCTTAGGCCATATGAAAGGTAGGGAAAGCCTGCTGAAATAAGTGCATTTTATATTTCTTTCGAAACAATGCCAGTTCAGAAGTAGCTCACAACTCTGTTGGTAATATGTTCCACAATTTGAGGGCTGCCATCGAGAATACTGTGTCTTGAAATTCCTGAAAATATACCCAACAAAATAATGAAACAGCCAAGAGGAAAGCATGGGGCTACACAATTAAAAGATTTGAAAAGAGTGGGGCTACATGATTTATAGATTTGAATACTAACATACGAACATTATAAAGCATGCCATCTTCACTACAGCTCTCAACAGTAAGCCATCAGGAATGGTGAGTACGAGGCAGATTGGGTGAAGAGGGGTCTGAAAGACAGAGAGGGGGGAGGCTCAGAGAGAGAGAGAGAGAGACTGGGTGAAGGCTGGGGGGTTCTATGGAAGAGAGACTGGATGAAGGCTGCAGGAATGGCTATGAGAGAGAGAGAGAGAGAGACTGAGTAATGGCTGGGGATGCTATGGAGAGAGAGGCTGGGGGTGCTGTGGAGGCAGGCTGTGAAGACTGCGTAAAGGCTGGGTGGCTATGAGAGAGAGACTGGGTGAAGGTTGGGGGAAGAATGGACAGCAAGAGAAAGAGACACTAGGGGGCAATGGAGAGAGAGGGACTGGGTAAAGGCAAGGTACAAAGGCTATGGAGAGAGAGAGATTGGGGGCAATGAAGAGAGAGAGAGAGATTGGGTGAAGGCAGGGAGCAGGGGCTATGGAAAGGGAGAGAGATCGGAGGGGGCAATGGGGAGAGAGAAAAAGAAGGACTGAGTGAAGGCAAGCTGCAGGGGCTATGAAGATATATAAATATATATGGGGGGCAATGGGGATAGAATGAGGGACTGAGTGAAGGCAAGATGCAGGGACTATGGAGAGAGAGAGAGACTGGGTGAAGGCAGGGGCTATGGAGAAGGAGAGAGAGAGAAAGGGGGGCAATGGAGAGAGAGAGGTACTGGGTGAAGGCAAGGTGCAGGAACTATGGAGAGAGAGAAAGAGAGACTAGGTGAAGGCAGGGTGCAGGGGTTATGAGAGAGACTTTTTTTTGCTTCATTATTACCAGGCTATGGTGATACTTGAAGCAAAACAAGAAGCTATACTAGAAGGTCACTAATATGCTGCTGACAGTATGCTTATTGGGGTGGTGGTGAGGGTGATGAGGGTGGTGATGAGGAGGAGAAGGGTCACTGCCTTCTGTTGCCACTGTGCAATGGCACATTAAGCACCTGATTTATTAAGATTTCTTTTCCTGTAGAAAATGGGAAAACAGTAAATCAGGCCCTAAAAAAGGAGCTGCGATACCTTTTTTTGAGGGGAGGGGGCCCTGCAACCTAGATCATGGCAGCCGGCTCCAAAATTTTTAAGCTGGCTCCTAGATTCTGAGAAAATTTGTCCAAGGCCTGGCTAAGGCCAAAATATTCTATTTGATTACATCATGTGCTTCTCAACCTAGGAAACTACCAGATTTTTTGCAATCACTAAGGCCCCACCATTGAATATCCAGGTCTAGGATTCAGTGCTGGTAGCTATCTGCTGTAGGAACTCTAGCCCCCTGTGCTGAATATTGAGCCTGAAGAATCCGGCTTCTGAGATAGTCATTTTGGCCTGTTGAATGACCTGATATGAAACAGATTTACACCATTCCACTATCATCATTTTGCTTGACCTTAGTGCTGCATTTGACCCGGTTGATCATTTCATTCTCCTCCAACAGATTTCATATAGATATTCAGGGTACAGTTCTCCAGTGGCTCTTATCTTATCTTCAGGGTTCCACTTTCTCCATTGCTTGTAAAAACTCCTTATCAGCTATTGGCTCTTTTCCCTGTGTTGTCCTCCCCTCTATCCTTGCTCCCACTCTATTTATGCTCTTCCTAGCCCCTCTTTGGCAACTAGCATTCAAAGCATTGGCCTCCATGCCTTCATCTTGACTGATGACACAAATTATTCATTACACTGACTCTTCCAACCCTGCTCTTACTCTGGACTTAACACTATTGCCCTTGTTATTAGAGAATCACGCAATAAAATTAAATCCTTCTAAATTTAGGACTATGTGGGTCACTTGTCATACTCCTCTTCCTTCCATCTTCCCACTTATTAAATCTCAATCATTTCCCCCATGATCATTATAAAACTGGGTTATAGAATTGATATCTTTGAACCTCAAATTTATGTGTTTCTTAAGACCTCTTTCTTCATTCTCAGGAAAAATCTTTCCATCAAACCATTCCTGGATATAACTAACCTGAAAACCATCATTTTTGCCCTCCTATTAAATTTTATTGATTATTGCAATTCTTTTTATTGTGGTCTACATCAATCCACTCTGAAACAAATCCAACTTCTCTAAAACTCAGCGGCATGGTTATTGACCATGAAATTTGACCATATTTCCCCAGCTCTAAAAAGCTCCATTGATTTCCACTTCCCTACTGAATCCAATTTAAAGTCTGTTTGATTATTCATAAAGAGGGTTATTTTAGAGGGTTATTTGTGCTTCGAAAATGCGTATAGAGATGTACAAAGCATGAAGCCATTTTAAAAGCCAATTCTGTGGACGTCTCCTGTGTGAGAACATCCAAATTTAATGGGGGCATGGTATAGGTGTGTCCAAGAACCTGGATGTCCTCACCAAACTGCAGAAATGCCCTGTGCGTCCTGTGCCGCATCCAAGTTTATACCTCCTCCAGGCACGAATAGTAAGTGGAAAAGTGCTCGTTTTGCTTGCCAAACATCCAGACGGGGTGGAGAAGCAGAAAACTCCTATCCCACATGCAGGGTCACTTGAACCCCTTATGGCACCCTGGGCAAATGTTTCCGGCAGACTTCCTCCTCCTGCCGCCCCCCCTCTCTGGGATGTACAGTAGCAGCAATACAATTAAAAAGGCACCATAGTGCCAGAGTTACTTTCTCTTCTTTTGCTCCGGTGCCATTCACGCTTCCACCTCTCTCAGGTTCTACTTCCTGTTGAAGTGGAATTGGAGGGGGTGGAATTGTGAACAGCACCAAGGCACTGGAAGACAGATACCTCCAGTGCTGCTGCACATCCCGGAAGAGGGCAGCAGCAGTAGCAGCACGAGCAGGGAAGCTGGGCCCCCCTTGTGCAGGGGCCTGGGGCAACTGCTCTTTTTGCCCATAGGTAAAAGTGGCTCTGCCCATATGTTTCCTGTGTTGGTAAAAACTCTGCTGGGGAATGGGGGCTCATATCTGCAGTTTGTTACACCGTTGGACGCTGGTCTGTACCAAGCTAGAAATGCACCCTGTGCAACTAACAAATCTAGTGCCCCCCTCCACCCCAGCCACATGTAGTAACGCACTCTTTTAAAAACAATAGTCAAGTGAAATCTGGGATGTCTAAGCCAAAACGTCTGGGGGGAAAAAAAGCAGGCATGTGCAGGTGCAGACATGATTTTATAAGTGTGGACAATATGAACATCTGCGTCAATACAGACATCCTCAGAATAGTATTTCAGATGCTGGATGGCTAGGAATAGCATAAGGATTAGAATGGGAACTGGGAAGCCAAGATTCAAACCCCACTGCTGCTATCATTGAGATTATGCTGAGTACTGGGGATGATGTCATGTTACCTTCTCTACATCATCTGTCCCTGTTTATTGTAAAGTTTACAACTCAGAATGCCTGTGTTGTATAGTTGACGTTGAATGTAAACCGCACTGATCTGAAAAGCGCGGTATAGAAGAACTGTTAAATAAATAAATAAAATAAATAAATCTGGATGGTTTTCAGCCAAAACAATCACTTTTCAGATACCTCTTCCTGCCTGAAGCAGATCTAAACTTAGACATGACTCTGGACATCCAGGACGATTCTGAGATCAGGCTCTTAGGAGCACCCTGGCCACGCCTCCATTCAGACTTGAATGTCCTTGCGCTGGGGACATCCAAACAGCTGGCTTCTAAAATGGGTCTGGAGACATATCTGTGCTTTGGATGCCTGTTTTCAAATGTCCAAAGCTTCCAAAATAACCTCTCATGTTTGCCACGCTCTGACTTTTTAAAAAACGTTTTCAGAGGGGAGGGGATGGAAGGGAAAAAGTGTCTCTTTCCTCCTTGTGGCTGTCACCGCTGCCATTGTCATCATGAGCGGCCCTCAACAAACTTTGCTTGGGGGCCCCTCATTTGAATTTACATCACTGGACCAAGGGGTTAAAGGAGAGAGTGAAAGGGTGAGAAAGCAAGAGTGTAAGTGTGTGGGAGGGGCTATTCTTCCGCCAGTGTCGCTATGTCCACATATCCCCTTTTCTAAAGTCACTTCGTTGGCTACCTATCCATTTCTGCATCCAATTCTAGCTTCCCTTCCTGACCTACAAATGCATTCACTCTACAGCTCCTCATTACCTCTCATGTCTCTCTATACCCCTTCTCGGGACCTCTGCTCATCAGGTAAATTGCTTTTATCTGTGCCCTTATATTCCACTGCCAATTCCAGACTCCATTTGTCCCATTTTGCTACACCATATGCCTTGTTTAGACTGCCTGAGTCAGTATGCCAGGCTCCATCCCTGGTGCTATTCAAATCCAGACTATAAACCTACCTCTACAAGGCTACCTTTGGATCCAGACCCCCTTATTCTCCTGTTTACCACTATTGCGTGTTACAACAATTTCCTCTAGTTTACCCTGGTTCCCCGTTTGTTGTTGTTTTTTTTTTTTACAGTCTCTTTTATACCGCGCTATTCAACATCAGTGCGGTTTACACGACAACAAAAACTTATACAGTGCAGGAATCTTCTCCGCATTACAAAAAGCAGGTGCTTAAACTTGGGTAAAACCGGGATAACTATTTACATATAGTTTGTCTTGAATGGAGCTGTAAACTCTATTGAGCAGGGACTGTCTCTTATGTGTATATGCACCATGTGGCATATGCCTTGTAGCACTGTAGAAATGGTAAGTAGTACTAGTAAGAGGGAAGCTCAAGAATAGAGGGGCTGGATAGTGAGAAGGCAGAACAAAAATGTCAGGAGCAGAATGAGTGGGGACAGTAATGATGAAAAGGGAGATGTGCAAAGAAGGGGACTAAGCAGCACTGGGGAGAAAGTGAGAGAAAACGGGAGCTAGAGAAAAGAAAATTAGGGAACAAGGTGGGCAAAGAGAGAAAAAAATGAGTGGAGAGTGAGAAGAGAGCAAGTGTTGGGGGAAAGAGGGTAGAGCTGGCATTAGGAGCTGGTAAACAGGGTAGCTACTCTGGGACCTCATGCCACCCCATAATGCCTCAGCCTGAAGAATAGCTTGAAGGTGGTATTTGAGGCTCCTCCTCATTTCTGCCTTGGGCCCCTGCATGTCTAACACTGGGCTTGAGAGAGGGGAAGCAAGATGGGGCGATGAATGCAAGTTTCAATTGTGAACTGCCTTGTCACACGAAAAGAAGTATATCAATCTAAGCAAAAAGAAAAAGAGGGAAGAGGAAGTAGAGAATCAAGATGGGAGGACGGGGATATGGGGATACAGGAAAGAAAGGGGTGAACCCAGCGTGGCGAGCAAGGGTAGAGGGCGAAGACACTGGGTAGAAGAGAAAAGAGCAAAGGAGAGAGGGGTATGGAGAACAAAGGGCTGGAAGGCGAAAAGACCTACAATGCGTGAGAAGGAGTAGCGCAGCAACCGAAGGATGTGACTGGGACTGCGGAGAGAGGGAACGAGGACTCAGGGTAGCAAAGAATAATGGAAAAGCGGAAAGAAACCAGTAAAGGGAACAGTAGGTTGGGAGAGCCAGAGACAACAGGAAATGGAGGAGGGTACGCTGAACTGGAAGTGGGGAAGGAACATAAGAAATGCCATGCTGGGTCAGACCAAGGTCCATCGAGCCCAGTATCCCATTTCCAACAGTGGCCAATCTAGATCACAAGTACCTGGCAGGTTCCCTAAAAGGCACACAGGTTCCACAATGCTTGTCATGAGGTAAGCAGTAGATTTCCCGGGTCCTCTTTAATAATGGTTTATGGACTTGTCCCAACCTTTTTTAAGCCCAGCTTTTACTACATCCTCGGGTAACAAATCTCGATGATTACGTATTGAGTAAAAAAATATTTTCTCTTATCAATCTTAAATTGATTACACTGGAGCTTCATTGCATGTCCTCTAGTCTTTCTACTTTTTGATGGCGTAAACAACCGAACTACATTTACCCGTTCTACTTTATTCATTAATTTATAGACCTCTATCAAATCCCCCCTCATCCATCTCTTTTCTAAGTTGAAGAGCCCCAGCCTTTTAAGCCTCTCCTCATAGGGGTAGCCTTCCATCCCCTTTACCATTTTGTTGTTCTTCTCTGTACCTTTTCTAATTCTGTTATATCCTTTTTAAGATATGGGGACCAGAACTGCACATAATATTCAAGATGCGATCACACCATGGAATGATATAGACACATTATAATATCATTGGTTTTATTCTCCATTCCTGTCCTTATGATTCCTAGCATTCTATTTCCTCTCTTGGCCACAGCTGCACATTGGACGGAGGGTTTCAACATATTATCCACGATGATGCCTAAATCTTTTTCCTCGATGGTGGTTTCTAAGATGGTACCTTGCATAGTGTAACCATAGTTTGGGTTGTTCTTTCCTAGCTGCATAACTTTTCACTTGTCCACATTAAATTTCATCTGCCATTTGGACATTCAGTCTTCCAATTTATCAAGGTCCTCTTGCAATTTTTCACTATCTTCTTGCATTTTAACAACTTTGAATAATTTTGTGCCATCTGCAAATTTGATCACCTCACTCCTTATTCCTATTTCCAGATCATTTATGACTTTGTTAAAAAGCAGCGGGCCCAGCACAGATCCTTTTGTACTCCACTATTCACCTTTCTCCATTGAGAAAATTGCCCATTTAGCCCTACTTCCTGCTTTCTATCTTTTATCCAGTTCCTAATCTAGAATACTACACTTTATCTTTATTAGAGCACTTGATTTACCGCACCTTCGGGACCATCAGGGCGGTTTACAATGGGACAAAACAATAGCAGCCAAAGCTAGAAACAGAAAGAAATACAATTTCAGACAGGAAAGCAAATATTCACACCAGAAAGAAGAGAGAGGGTTCAGTCAGAAAAGGGAAAGGTTATAAAAGTCTAGGAGGGGCTCCAATCCCATGATTTATTAATTTCGCAAAGAGTCTCTCACGGGGGATCTTGCCAAAAGCTTTCAGAAAATCCCGATACACTAAATCAACTGATTCACCTTTGCCTACCTGTTTATTCACACTTCAAAAAAATAAAAGATTAGTAAGACAATATTTTCCTTGGCTAAATCCATGTTGGCTTTTTCCCATTAAACCACGACTATCTACATGTTCAGTAATTTTATTCGTTATAATAGTTTCTTCCATTTTGCCTGGTACTGACATCTGGCTCACCGGTCTGTAGTTTCCCAGATCATCAATAGAACCCTTTTTAAAAACTGGCATTACACTGGCCATTCTCCAATCTTCTGGTACTACAGATGATTTAAATCATAGTTCACAGATTGCTAATAGTAGGTCTGCAATCTCATATTTCAGTTCTTTCAACACCCTTGGATGTATACCATCTGATCCAGGTAATTTGCTACTCTTCAGTTTATCAAATAGTTTTAATACATCTTCCTGATTTATTGATATTTCTTCCGATACATCACCTTTATACACCATTTCCAATACATCACCTTTATACACATTTCAGGCACAGGTAATATCCCTACATCTTCTTCAGTAAAGACTGAAGCAAAGAATTCATTCAGTCTCTCCACTATGGCCTTATCCTCGCTTAGCGCCCCTTTTACCCCTCTATCATCCAAGGTCCAACTGATTCTCACAGGTTTTTTGCTACGAATGTACTTGAAAAAGATTTTATTATCTGTTTTTGTTTCCACGGCAAGCTTCTTTTCAAATTTGCTCTTTGTCTGCCTTATCAAGGCCTTGCATCTAACTTGCCAATACGTATATTGTTTCCCGTGTTCATTTGGCTCCTTTTTCCATTTCCTGAAAGATGCTTTTTTGGCAACAGCAGCATCTATGACCTCGCCTTTAAACCATGCTGGCAGTTTTTTGGCCTTTCTTCCACTTTTCTTAAAGCATGGAATAGATCTGATCTTGGCTTCCAAGATAGTATTTTTAAACACCACCCATTCTTGATGTAAAGCTTTAACCTTTGCAGCTGCTCCTTTTAGTTTTTTTCTTAATTATTTTCCACATTTTATCACAGTCTCCCTTTTGAAAGTTAAAAGGTAGTACTGTGTATTTCCTGGCCATCCTTCTTCCATTTATTAAATCAAATGCAATCATGCTATGATCGCTACTGCCAAGCGTCCCCAAAACCCTTATCTCTTGCACCAGAACTTGTGTTCCACTATGGACTAGGTACAAAATAGCTTCCCCTCTTGTTAGTTCATGAACCAGCTGCTCCAAGAAGCAGTCATTTATTTCATCTAGAAACTTTCTCTAACATGTCCTGCTGCGACATTGATACCGGAGTAATTGAAATCACTTATTATTATTGTGCTGTAACTTTTTTTTTAGCTTCCCTGATTTCTTTCAACAGTTCATCATCCATCTATTCATTCTGGCCAGGCAGTCAGTAGTACACGCCCCCCACTGCCATTGCCTTCCCCTTTTTACATGGAATTTCTGTCTATAGAGTTTCTACAGTGTATTTTATTTTCTGCAAAACTTTAATCCTAGGTGACTCAATTCCCTCTCTAAAATAGAGTTCAACCCCTCCACCAATTTGATCTACCCTATCATTACAATATAGTTTGTACCCAGGTATCAGAGCATCCCATTGGTTATCCTCCTTCCACCAGGTCTCCGAGATGCCAATTATATCTAAGTTGAAATTAGGTCTTACCTGTTAATTGATGTTCCTTGAGGACCTCCAGTCCAGTCCCAGTACCTGTGGGTTGTCTCACCCCTCCAGCAGCTTGGAGACTGAGCATGGGGGTGAGGCAATCCACAAGTACCAGGACTGGACTGGAGGGACGATAAGGAATCTTTCATTTAATGCTATACATTCTAGCTCTCTCATCTTATATTTAGACTTCTAGTATTTGCATACAAGCATTTTAGAGGTTGTATTTTATTCATATTAATATGGTTATCAGTTGATAGGAGCAATTTGGAACCTTTCTATTCTGTACTTAAGGGCAGCTGGGTTACTTTTATCTTTACTGACACCTCTCTTTCGGGATGCCCTAACTTTCCTCTTCTGCTAGTATCCTTCAAGGATACATCCTTCCGAACCATGCGCTCTTGGGCAACTATTGGCTTTCCCCTATTATCTAGTTTAAAAGCTGTTCTACCTCCTTTTTAAAGGTTAATGCCAGCAGCCTGGCTCCATCCCAGTTAAGGTGGAGCTCATCCTTTTGGAAAAGTCCCTCCCTTCCACTGAATGTTGCCCAGTTCCTAACAAATCCAAACCCCTCTTCTTTGCACCATCGTCTCATCCACGCATTGAGACTTTGGAGCTCTGCCTGCCTTTTGTGTCCTGCGCATAGAAGGGGAGCATTTCAGAAAATGCTACCCTGAAAATTATGGATTTCAACTTCTTACCTAAAAGCCTAAATTGTATTTATTTATTAGTTTTATACCACTTTATCACTTAATCAAGGTGGTTTACAAGGAACCCAACTAATACTGCTCAGGGCAGTTACAAGGAACAGACAGATAACTAGAGATACTACAAAGAACAATTAAACTGCAATTACATATAAGGCCTTTGGGTGTGAAGTATAACAGCCAACTATTTACAGGTCTGGTAAATCACAGCAGATGTAGATATATTGCATGTCAATCTTACATCAAGATGGACTGTGCGGGTGTGGAGAGTTGTAAGAATAGTAGGCTGCCCATTAGATTGAAGCTTGTTTATCCATTAAGGATTGGCCTCCAGAACCTCCCTCGCACACTTTCCTATGTCACTGATGCCAATATGTAACAAGACAGCAGACTCCTCCCCAGTATCATCTAAAACCTTGTCTAGGTAGCGTGTGAGGTCCGCTACCTTCACACCAGGCAGGCACATCCACCAGCCACCCAGTTATCTACATAACTAATGATCAAATCGCTAACTATAATGGTCATCCGAACCCTTCCTTCATGGGCACATGACCCTGGAGAAACCTCCTCAGTGCAAGACGGTTTTACATTTTCTGGTAGACAGGTCTAGCTACAGGAGTCACTTCCTGTCACACCAAGGTGATGCCCTCCTTTCACATGACCTGAGAGGCTGCTAGAGGTGGGACTTCAATACTACATCCCTGTAGGTCTTGTCTACATACTATTCTGTCTTCCTTATGGCCTCCAAGTTCACAACTCTAGCCGCCAGAAATCAGAATTATTTCCTGAGTGCAAAGAGTTCCTTGCATCTAATGCACATGTAAGATCCCTCATCAAATGGGAGAAAACTGTCTGTGTGACACTCAATGCAAAAGACTGGATAGCCCCCATCTTGCTGCTGGATTGCTGTCTGCATCAGTTTTAAGGTTCTGCTGAGCTATTTAAGCTGTTTATTTAAAGTTGTTAGGGATACTTGTACCAATACAACTATACCAATTAAATTTAAGGGACCTCATGATTAATTTCAGGACCTTAATTTATTCCCGGTGAGGATAACCAGCTGAACCTGAAAGTGAATTTGACCACCTCTCCCCCTTTTATAGTTTAAGAGCCTATAAAGCAAAGCTTATGACCAGAGTGGGTGGGAGTAATGAAAACTATCAAAATACCCTGGCTGAAAAAGTGAAGTGAAAAAGAAAAGGCCACCTGAGACACAAACACAAGGGCAGAGAAAAATAGTAATTGAAAAAAGGCTATTTATTGATCGTTTCTCTGGTATACATTCTCCTATAATCTCGGTTGTCTTGAGTAGACTTAAGTTCTGTTGATCAGAGCAGGGACTGCCTCTTGTGTCTCTGTACAATGCTATGCACGCTTAGTGGTGCTTCGAAAATGATAAATAACCATACAACTGTATCTTATGCAATGTGTGCCTTTAACTGAATGCTGACTCCTGGCGATCCAGCAGCTGCTTGGTTTTCTTAGCAGTGTGACCGGAAGCAGATTGCCAGCCTTGCTTCCGAGGCAATGGAGAATTAAATGACTTACCCAAGGCGACAGAGTATTGGTGGGAACCGAACCCTTAACTATTCTCACCCATACCAGTCACGGAATGCAATGCAATTTAACGCAGCGCTCTTACGACAACAGAACATTTTACTATACCATTATCTCCAGTACAAATATTATGTACTGTAACTTAATGTAAAGCAAAGCCATAAACATTAAGAAGCGCCAAAAAGACAAAAGCTAGAGCGGGCACAGGAAGTTAAATAAGAAAAAAATGATAATGATAGACATCAGAATCATCCAATAACATTTAACTGCGTGCGTGCCTTTCACCAATAGCCAAACGCGCTGAGAGGCCAAGGCGGAGCGCCGCATTCGGGGCACCGAACGGACATACGGTCAGCCCAATGGCTAGCAAGATGGCGGTCAGTTGGGCCAATAGCGGTCGTGGAGGGCGGGACCCGTGGGTGGAGAGGGGAGGGGTCCGGTTGCGTCGCGTAATGGAGGCTCAATCGTGCGGCGGCCATTGAAGAGGAAAGAGCCGAGTGCTGAAGGGGGGAGGGGCGGGGAAAACCGAAGTTCGGGTCTTTTTTTAATTGGTATTATCATATCATTCATAGTATTAAAAATATAATTCAGTGAAGTTTCTTTTTTTTTGTTAATATTGTGCTTGGGGAGGGTCGGGGGGAGATGGAGATGAAGAAACGCATTAACCTGGAGCTGAGGAACAAAGCGCCAGGAGAGGTGAAGCGCCGCACCGTTGTTTTATTCTTATATTGTTTTTAGTTTTATACGTACATTTATTTTGTCTCCACTCCCCGTGTGTGGAGGAGGGACATTAATAAATAAACCGCCCTAGGCCTCGCCCAGTACACAAGCGAAACATAGATGAAGGTGTTAATATTTGTCACTATACTTGAAATTAAATCTTAAATATACGTTTGAGTATTAAAAAGAGACTAAGAATAAGCTGTGGGGCGCGATCATTTCTGGCGTGACTGCAGCGCGGTAGAAACTGATTTTAATATATGTTTTAAAATACTTTTTTTATTCGTTGATTTGTGTTTTAATACTTTTTATGTATATATTTGACGGGGGGTCAGGGGAGGGGATAACGTTGCCTTTCTCGTTTCTTGTTGGGAAAACTATGACAACGATTTGTTAAAGTTTTTATTTTCCTTGTTTGAGGGGGAGCAGGTGTTGGATTATATGCTATAAACCATGCAAAAATAGGAGACTGATAAAGTAATAACAAAGTGATCCAAAGGACCAGGTGAACTTTGGGAGTCTGGAGTAAAATGGGAGCCTTCGGCTATTTACAGATTGTAAAGTCTGAGATGTCTTGCAAGAAACATTAGTGGGTTAAAAAAAGAGACGCCCAAGGCGAGGTACACTTAGCGGGGGTTTGGTTTGTTTTTGTCATTTTGGATCGCAAATTACTAGTGACATAAGAAATTCTTGTTGATTAAATAAATGGCGCGGCGAATAGTTTTCTGTACGATGTGAAGACAGATCCAGTGGTAGTAGTTCTGTCTCCTGCGGACTGGGCAACTTTTCTGAAAGGCTTATTTTTAGGGTGTGTTAATTTCGCTTCTGTTTAAATAGGGGTGAGTGGTGAAAGGTTGGATAGTCTACCTCGCTTTCAGCTGAGCACGTGGTGATAGGGAGAGTAATGGCAGCCTCTTGTCTGAAGGAAGTTGGAAGGGAACCTGCAAGGAAGGAGATGGCTTGCTAAGTACCCACCTACTGCAAGATCTTGGACTTGCTCTTTATTATGCATATATTTACATAGATTAAGGAACACTCTTCCCTTTCCCCCCTAAATCTTCTCAGACTGTCAAATCTAAGTTTTTTAACCAGCACCCCCTTATTACTCGATGTGATTGTGTTATCTCTCCTGTCCCATTCAATAGCGTTCTTTTCTATTTCTTTATATTAATTTGTACACCACCCTGCTGTGTTTGTGAAGGTGCAGTATATCAAGACTAATAAAACAAACACAAGCTTCAGCCCTTTCCTTGGGCTTTCATAGCAACTGTACCTCCTATTATCTTGCTATAATAAATTCTGAACTTTCAACAACCACCCACCGACCCCCCCCCCCCCTTTTCCAAACAGATTTAGCACAAACTGATAGATGCTTATATTCTACCACAACTTCTCAAACACTTATTACCACCAAAGGCACCCTTTATCAATCCAAGTTTGTCTTTCACTTTACTTGTTAACCTATTTTCCCTTTTCCCAAGACTTCTTCAGTTTGTTGGGTGTTTTTCTGGTTTGCATGACAGATGTAAAGTGGTTCTTATAGCTGGGCTGGTTTCTAATTTTCTTCTTGCCTTCAGTCTTTTTTGTCCTCCTTCCTTGTATAGTATCAGCACACTTATAACTAATTATTGGCCATCCTTTTGAAAAGATACACATTCCAGGTGATGAGTTCTTTGACTCCTGGCTTAAGCATCCATTATTAGATCCCTGTAGAAGGCACCTTGTTGTACCTGAAGCTGCAGATCAAGTTTCCTACATAGAAACAGAGAAAAGAATGACAGATAAGTCCTTCCAGTCTGCCCATTCTTGAGAACTATTATGTTCTACAATCCATTCCTCTCCCTTAGAGATCCTCAGTATTTGTCCCATGCTTTCTTGAATTCAAATACTAGTGGAGGAGTGGCCTAGTGGTTGGGGCAAGGTACTTCAGGCCGGAAGGTCGGGGGTTCAAATTCCACTAGAGGACAGCAATCTTGGGCCGGAAGGACTGGGGTTTCTAGTCCCACAGGTGCTCCTTGTGGTCTTGGGCAAGCCACTTAACCCTCCATAGCCCATGTTCCCTGTAAAATAGTTATCTCCAAGTTATAATGCCCTGTTCAATGTAATTTGTTTGTTCAATGTAAACTGCACTGATGCAGAATAGCGCGGTATATAAGAGAATGTAAATAAATAAAATAAATAAGATCTTCTCTTCACCACATCCACTGGTAGGCTGTTCCTTGCATCCACCACTCTTTCTATAAAGAGAGATCTCGGACTACCCCTTTCACCTTCATCTATGACCCTTGTCACAGAGATTACTTTGAACTGGAAAGAGGGCCACTTCTTGTACATTTATACTATGGATGTATTTAAATGCCTCTGTCATATCGACCCTCTCGTGCCTTTCCTCCAAGGTATACATGTGGAGATCTTTGTCTATCCTTTTCCCCATAGACCTGATCATTATAGTAACTCGCCTCTGGACTGACTATCCTGTTTATATCCTTTTGAAGGTGTGGTCTCCAGAACTGAACACAGATGAGGTCTCACTAAAGAGTTATACAAAGGCACTATCACCTCCTTTTTCCTTATCTAGAAGCTTGGCTGTGCTACCACCTTCAGGATTGGCCATAAGGGAAGAGTTTCAGGGCAATTATAAATATCCCCTCAGTGTGTCTGCATGTCATGTGGCATTTTCACTCACCCTTCATATTAGTAATTTGAGGAGGGAGGGATCAGGCAGTCTTCGGCCGCCACTGTCTGTGCAGTAGAGGGTCTGCGAAAATGGATCTGAAAAGCAGAAGCTTGCAAACTGATTATTGCTGCTAGAATGTTGTGTGTTTGCTAAAATAAGAGTCGGAAAGCATTTTAGGCTTCAGATGTCATTCGCTAGTGTGCACCTTCTGTAAACTTAAAGGGAAAGGTGGTATGAGGGAAGAAAGGGATGGGACTATATATATTTGCTGGACAGGTTTAGTTTATATTTGTTTCCGGTAGTAATTTCCTTTAGTACACTGCTTGAGTCATAAGAACATAAGAAATGCCATACTGAGTCAGACGGAGGTCCATCAAGCACAGTATTCTGTTTCCAACAGTGGCCAATCCAAGTACCTAGCAGTTTCCCAAAAAGATACACAGGTTCCATAATGCTTGTATTGGGGCAAGCAGGGATTACCCGGGTCCTCTTCATTAATGGTTAATGGACCTTTTCTCCAGGAATTTGTCCAAGCCTTTTTTTAAACCCAGCAACATTAACAGCTTTTACTACATCCTCTGGTAATGAATGCCAGCATTTGATTATGCCTTGAGTGAAAAAAAAATATTTTCTTATTTGTCTTAAATGGGTTACACTGTAGCTTCTTTGCATGTCTCGTAGTCTTTCTACTTTTTGGTGGTGTAAAGAATTGATCTATATTTACCTGTTCCACTCCATTCATTAATTTATAAACCTTCTATCATATCACCCTTCAGCTGTCTTTTCCAGGTTGAAGAATCCTAACCTTTTAAGTCTCTTCTCATGGGAGTATCCTTCCACCCCCTTTTACCATTTTGGTGGCTCTTCTCTGTACCTGTTCTAATTCCATTATATTCTTTTTAAGATAATGCTACCAGAATTGCACACAATATTCAAGGTGTGGTCGCACCATGGAACGATACAGAGGCATTATACTATCCGTTGTTTTATTCTCCATGCTTGTTGTTCCCATTTCCAGGTCATTTATGAATAGGTTAAAAAGCAGCGGACCCAGTACAGATCCATGGGGTACTCCACTATTTGCCTTTCTCCATTGGATTTATTGGCCATTCAGCCCATCCATCTGCTTTCTATCTTTTAACCAGTTCCTGATCCACAATAGTACAATGCCTCCTATCCCATGACTTCTTAATTTTGCCAAGAGTCTCTCATGAGGGACCTTGTCAAAGGCTTTCTGAAAATGCAGATACATTATATAGACTGGCTCACTTTTGTTTACCTGTTTATTCACACCTTCATAAAACATAACCGATTAGTAAGGCAAGACCTTCTTTTGGCTAAAACCATGTTAGCTTTCTCCCATTAAACCATGACTATCTACATGTTCAGTAATTTTGTTCTTTACAATGGTTTCTACCATTTTGCCCAGTACTGACATCAGGCTCGGGTCAGGAGCTTGCTGTCTCTGCTTCCTTGCTGTTGAACCTGGCCAGTAAGTGATTTACAGCTCTCAGCAGGTTTTTCAGCATTAGGAGGGGAGGAGGGGATGATTCAAATGCATCTGCTCTGCAGCTGTTTCTACAATATATAGAACCAGTGTTGTGCTGGGGAGACTTTGATAAAGCCCTCCGCCTGAAATCTTCACTAAAAACCCACCTTTTCTGCTCCGCCTTCAACCTTCCCCCTCCCACTATTCCCCTTTCCCCCCACCATGCTGAAGCGCACTTACCAGTCTACTCCTTCACTTGCTCTGATCCTTTATCCCCCCTCTATTCTTTACCTCTACTCTTTCCTTTCCTGTCCATTTGAATTGGCGTTCTTTTCTCTTTCCAGCAGCCTTTGATAAGTTTGTAAACCGCTCAGACGTTTTTGTGATGGGCGGTATAATAAGTTTTTAATAAACAAAGAACAACTGGAAAAGTTCCTTTATTTTCTTGGGTTCATAATGAATGGAACACCAAGCTTTAAATAGTCAAAGCAGAACAAAGAAAAAAGTGCCAGTGTTCATTTAACTGCCAACTGAATTATCTAAAATTTTTCTACAGACTGATAGCAGTGTTCATGCCCTTGCTTGCTAAATCTTTCTAAGCTGTAATGCATTTTGCCGGTACACTTTCATAGAAGATGAGGATCCAGAACTCCAGAGTAGAGGCAAGAGAATCCATTCTGCTTGTGTAAGTGACAAGTCGGTAATTCAAACGGGGGTTCATTCATTCCTGGGAGATGGTGGTAAGGGTTCATTGCCGTTGGTCACAAAATTGTGGTATCTTTAAGAGAAGAGATGCTAAGAGATGGAAGGAGATGCCTGAAAGTGTCACCATGAATCTCTTTGCTGTGCAGTAGCTGAGCCAGATTTTTAACTAGCAAAGTGAATACTTCCTCCATAATATAGTTAGCCATTTCAATCAGGCTCAGAAAAGCAACAGATGGATAGGCAAGGAATCGTGCAGATTGATTAAAAAGCCATAAGGGCTTCATGGAAGAAAAAAGGTAGGCTAATTTTAATGCCTATTGCCAGAGGCCTGCTGAAATATATTGAAACGGAAGAACTTTAAAGAGGGTGATGGTGGGAAAGGGGATGTGAAATAGACCTAAAATAGCTGCTCTTACCTTTTGGGGTGGTTTGTGCACCACTCACTCCTCATAAAAACACAGTCTGGAAATGTGACCAAGATCCTGCAAGTGAGTAAGTGTTTCATCAAGAAGAGGGGGTCATTTTCTGGCAGATCTGCTTGTTTGGAGATCCTTGAGAATAAGTGTCGCTTGTTTTTATAAGTGAGGGCATCAACTTGTATATCTAATAATGCTTCAAAAATAAGTAATAGGAGTGTATGTAGGTATCCCATAGTGATGAGACTTGAGTAAACTTGAGCATAAAATCTGATCTCTTGCTGAAGACCGGTGTGTCTAGTGCAAAGCTGGGAATTGACTCATGGTTTCCTGATCTCCACTCTCCCCCCCCCCCCCCTTCTTTTTTTTTTTTCTTCCAGATACATCTGCAGCATATCTCTTTGGGCACTGAGTCCAGTGTGACTTTGGTTAACAAGATAGCATTTTGTGTTCTTCTGATTGCAGGTGGCAGAGCTGGTGCTAGATAACTGCCACTCCAACAATGGGGAGATCGAAGGCTTAAATGAAAACTTCAAAGAGCTAGAATTTCTCAGTATGGCTAATGTAGAGCTGACATCACTGGCGAAGCTCCCCACTTTGAGTAAGCTCAGAAAGGTGAGTTTCTGGGGTGCCATGGTTGCTGCATCTTTATTTACAATGTTCTGCTCTAGTTCTTATATAATTTATCCCCTTAATAGGGCTCCAAGGCAGTTTACATCCTCCTAATTTAAAACTGTATAACATACATACAGTGGTGTTGAAGCTGATAACTGGGGAGCAGCAGCAGAGTTGCACAAATAGAAGTCTTAGTGAAGCTGTTCTCTAGATGGGCCAGCTTTGTTGCTTTATTTTGCATATTTTTGCTACTGCAGCTCAGAGAAGAATAAAAGATATAAAATACTTAATTTGAGTAAACATAGTAAATTGGGGCTGACTCTGTGTCAATACTGTGCACTGTCATGCAGAGGAACCTGGGTCATTCTCCACCTAGGTCTTCACTTTCCAGGGTGACTGGGGCTGGCATTGCTTGGGGCAGGGGAGTCATAATCATTATGCTGCATTAACACTTAGTAACTGGATTTAAGGCCCTTGGTTGCCAGGTCCTGGAAGGAGCCGGAGTGCATGGCATCACAAGAGAGACTGGTTTTAAAGTAAGTTGGGAGGGAATATAAAATGGGGGAGAAAACCCTTAGATATTGGTAAATGAATGCTCAAGATCTAAAGATCCCAGCCCTGGTTCTGATTGAGCTAGAAGTATAAATGAGGGGAGGGGGGAAGTTGGGCTAAATAATCAGAAGTTTTGTTTGTAATGCAGAAGTGTTAGTAATTTAGATGACTTCTGGAAATCTTTTTTTCCTTTAATTTTCCTCTCTAGTACAGCAAACGTAATGCAAATTGAGGCAACAGGTAGTGAGTGACTTGGCTTTCTGCACTCTGCTAAGGCTATTAAACTGAAGAAATGTCAACTATTGCTTTCAAATATATGAAAAGTCAGTATTAATAACAAGCTAAAAGTGTACACTTGCCATGTGACACAATAGCATGTTTTGCCCATTCACAGAATTGGGCATTGGGGGGTGCATGTTATGAGCAGTGTCAGAGTGTTTGTATGGTGGGTGTTTTTGTAGAAGGTGTTTGTATCATGGAGGTGGGTCAGGCTTGTGAGTGTGTGTGCACGCGCCCATCTTGGGGGAATAGTGCACGCACGTGCCCATCTGGGGGGGGGGGGAGCACGGCAGTGCGTGGGGGTGGGGTATATGTGCATTTGCCATGGAGGTTGTTTGGGTGTGGGGGCATGTGTCATGGGGAATGCTGGGGGGCATGGGAGTTTTTCCTGTCCCTATCCTTCAATTCCCTTCCTCCTGCACTCATTCTCTTTAGCTATCCCTGTATGCTCCCCTTTTCTTCTCAACAGATTTTGCAGTCTCTTCCTTCCCTGACCACCTCCTTTTTTTTTTTTTTTTTCCTAGCTCCCTTGATTGCCTTCTCTCTAGTCTCAGCCCCTCCTCTTCACCCCTCTTCTTTCTATCTCTTCTCTAGCAACATTCATTACCTTAGGCTTTCCCTTCTCCTTCTCTCCATGCTCTACTTCTTATTCACCCCTTCTGTTCATGGTCCACCCTTTTAGGCAGCCAGGCCCCGTTCTTCATACTGGCAGGATTGAGGGAATCTTTGTCTTCGGGCAGATAGGCCCACTCTTCATGCTGGCAGGACCAGGACTTCTGCTGGCTCTTCAGCCTACTTCTTTGGAAGGGACCATGCTTCTGTTTGTGCATGTGCAAACAGATGCATACAGGCAGACAAATCTACAGAGCGGTTTGGTACCTCCCCAATAGGTGCAATTGCTTATGCAAAACACTCCTAAAAAGCAAGATATTAAAAGTTGTGTTTGTGCTAGTCTAAATTTTGATAGTACTTATTCATTTTATAACTTTTTCTTTCTATAGCAGCCCTATAAGTTTCCCTTTTCAGAACAGGAGCAAAGAAAATTGCTGATTAACTTGTAGCATTTCTCTTGGCTTTAAATGTTCTCCATAAAGGAATTGCCTTGCAGGCTTGTGCTCCTACATATCACTGCCTCTTGTTACACAGATACTTTTTCTTTTTGTTTTTATTTTCTTTCCTTTGCTTGCAGTTAGAGTTGAGTGATAATAGTATCTCTGGAGGACTGGAGATCTTAGCAGAGAAGTGTCCGAACCTCACATACCTCAATCTGAGCGGCAACAAAATCAAAGATCTCAGTACAGTGGAAGCTCTTGTGAGTACCATCTCTGTGCAGCTTTGTATACTGAAAACTGGAAAGATTTGGACATCTTTCCTTTAATAGAAAGATCAGAGTTTAGCAAGCTGGTTATATTTTAACAATTTATCTTCTACAAGCAGAGGGGACTTCTGAAATGCTGTTTCCTTATCGTTGTCCAGTCCCGAGCTGTGGGTAGTCGCCTCTCACCAGCAGCTTGGAGGCTGAGCATGTCACACTTTGACCTCGTCATAGATAGTTGGCACCTCTCACCAGCCCTCCAGTATCTCAGTCTCCAAGCAGCTGGTGAGATGTGATCCAAGGACAGGTCTTCACTGAAGGGACAACTAAGGAGCTGGCACAGAGGAGCACAGTAAAGCTTATGGGGGGGGGGAGGAAGAAAGGAACAAAAACAAACTCTGTTGCAGGCAGTAAGACCTTTGGGGAAGGTAATTGCTGCCCTTTGCATTGTTCCTGGTTCAGCAGCTCCTGATCCTAGGGGGGAGTCCCTGACAGCAGCAGCAGGGCCTCTCCTTCATGGAATTGAGTGTTCCTGCACCCCGACAATGCTGATGCTTCACAGCTGAGAGGCAGATCAGGAGGCTCTCTGCACCAGATTGCTGTCGCAAGCAGAGCGATTTCCTGCTTGTGCAGCTAAGATAAAGCCATCGTTCTGGTGGGAGCTGTGATTTGAGGCCTGGGGCAGATGACTGAGAAAGCGTGGCAGAAAGGCAGTTTTTCTTTCCCGTCTTCAGTGGGAACCATGCCTTTTAAGTGCCCCTTCAACCATGTGTAGGAGCACCAGGGATGGGCTGGATGCTGGGCTTGTATTTTTTTCTGTGGGTCCGAGAAGAAGGAGATTTTGAGTGCTTTTAAGGATAGTTTTTACTTTTTTCTTTCAGTGACAGTATAAAAAAACAAATAGCAAAGGAACAGAGAAAATACCTTAAGGTTAGGGTAGGGGCCAAGGGCTTAGTGGCCACAGCGTTGCCTTATGGGAGAAAGGTGCAGCAGGTTCATTTTTTGGCTTGCTATGCCACCCAAGCCTATGTGCATAGTTTGTGGCTTCCGTAGGGGTGCTGTCTCTGCAGTGGGCTTCCGTCGTGGCTGTGAGGATGTGTCCAGGTTCGTCAGAGAGGGTGGACCAGGCTTCAAATGGTTCCGAAGGAGGGCACTCTCTGGGGCCCACCCTTCCCTTGCAGAAGACAAGAATGCTCCTGAACCACCGGCATATGACTCTAGGGAGAAGCCCCCTGGGTCTCCCAAGCCCTCTACTTTTAAAGATTTATCAGCGGGAGCACTCCTAGGGGATGTTTTGCCCAAACTTGTTGTCCTCATGCATGAGGCTTTTTGCCTGAAGCAATGGGGGAGGCTGTGCCATGGGGCTTCCAGGGGATGGTCGGAATCCCCCTCTGGAGCGAGAGCAGATGGGAGAGCCTGACCCTAGCAGAAGACAAGTGGGGAGTGACCCTGAGGAGGATTTGGGGTCCACCCATTCTGGTGAGCTGGATGACACAGATGGTGAGGACGTAGAAACAGAACCTATGGAGCTTGAGGAAGGAGAGATTCTTCAAGGGGAAGAAGCCTGCATTATGTGTGCTTTTTTGCAGGGAGGAGCTGTTGGCTCTGATCATGCATTCCACAAAAGCCTTTAACATGGGGGTGGGTGGCCTGGCGGAAGATGAGCCACTGAAAGATCCGTTGTTCCAAGCCGTGAGAAAGACGCAGTCGGTTTTCCCGTGCCATAGAGTGGTCAGGTAGGTGATTCAGGATGAATAGGGCGGTCCTGAAAGATACCCGGGTGTTGACTCGTTTTGTATCTCTCATGAATCAAGTGAGGGAACATTTCCACTCTCTGTGGGTAGATGTGGCGATTTCGGCTGTCACAAAGACCACCATCATTCTGTAGAGCAGGGATCTCCAATTCCAGTCCTGGAGGGCCACAATTCAGCCTGGTTTTCAAGATATCCCTAATGATTATGCATGAGCTAAATTTGAATACAATGGGGCAGTACGTGCAAATATCTCATACATATTCATTATTGTAAAATACAAAATAGAAATTACCACAAACACTGAGAGTAAAACACTATCAACATAATCAACTCCCAGCTTGTTGAATTTGGGATTGAGATTGATCTAATAATAAAATTATACAATAAGATTTAATATAGTTTGAGTGCAAGGGTGTTTAGGCGCTTCGACAGTAGCCCCCTGTTATAGCATTTGAACATAGAGGGAGTTTTTTAAGCTTATGATGTGAAGCTCACTGGATCCCCTGGATGCCTCGTATGTGCTGCCATATAGTGGGACAAGTTATTTCCTGAGGCTTTTTCTTCCTTTGACTATTTTATAGATTTACTATATTTAAAAACACAAAAAATACCTTGACAATATTTTAGAGTATTGTGTATTACCGGAGGTGTGGTTATGTAGTCAGTCTTTGGTTATTTTAGAGGGTTTAGGTTTAGGTAGGTTTTCCATTGTAGATGTATTTGGAATATTTTAATAAATTGATCCATTGAGTTTGGTGTTCTGGGAGTTGGTTTTGTTGATAGTGCATATTCATTTGGGATATCCCGAAAACCTGCCTAGTTTGCGGCCCTCCAGACTGGATTTGGAGACCTCTGCTGCAGAGGGAGGATCAGCCCTCTACGATGTGCAGGATAAGAAGTTTCAGACTCTGCTCAAGCAGGTGTTTGATACCTGTAAAGACAATGCATTAATATCAGTCTGTGGAGCTGGAGTCTGGAGTGGCATACTTTTCGGACACCTTTTATGATCTCATTAGGGGCCTGTCCAAGTGTATGGCCTCGGTGGTGACTGCTCGCCACTACTTGTGGTTACGAAACTGGCCGGCAGACATCTCTTCCAAGACACGATTGAGCAAGCTTCCCTTTAGGGGGAGAAGACTCTTGGAGATGATCTGGATGTTGGTGAAGGATCTTAGAGTCCAAAGGTAGGAGACTTCTTGAAGATAAGCAGAAGCTGGGATGTTCTGTGTCCCCAGTGAGGGGGTCACTTGAGGGACTTTGGCGTTTTTCAGGCTGTTAGTTTTGTTCCCTACCATTGAGGATGGTTTCCTGCTTGAGGAAAAGCTTTTTGGGGATTTTGAGGATTGGGCAGAGGTTTTTACTCCTCTGCGGTCGCAGCTACCAAGAAGATACAATGATGCCAAGGCGGTCCGGGGGGGGGGGGTGTTAGTTTCCGTGGGCAGTTGACTGCAGGAATTTTACACCGCTTGGACCAAGCTCACTACTGACCAGAGTTATCCGAAAGGGCTACATGCTGGACTTTGCCCAGCCTCTCTCTGATTCCTTTGTCAATTTCCCTTGCAAGGCGCTGCAGAGGCTCGGACGTGTGGGACACTCTGCAACTTTTAATCAAGCTGCATGCAGTAGTGGAGGTGCCAGAGGACCAACGCAGTTGTGGTCGATACTCAATCCATATACTTTGTGGTCCCCAAAACAGAAGGTTCTTTCTAGCCCATATTGGATCTCAAGCATGAAAATCAGTGCCTAAGGGTACCCAGCTTCCACATGGAGACACTTTGCTTGGTTAGCATGGCAATCAGATGGAGAGTTCTTGACCTCCCTCGATCTCATGGAGGCTTGCATATTCCTATTCGGCCAGAGCATCAGCAATTCCTACATTTCACGGTGCCAGTGGGTCACTTTTAGTTTCAGGCTTTGCCATTTGGCCTGGCGACCTCACCGCACATGTTCACCAATGTGATGGGTGGCGGTGGCAGCGGGGCTCAGACAAGGAGTTCTGGTGCATCCCTACTTGGACGATTGGCTTATCCGGGCGAAGTCCCACGAGGAAAACCTGTGACTGGAGCATGTGATCTCCTCCTACTTTAGGCTGGGTCATAAATTTTGGTGAAGAGCCATCACATCACATGATTGGAATCTGGCTGCCAGGTTTCAGATGAACGTAGGCAAAGCATGTCTACCGTTTGAGAGGATGGTCATGCTGCAGTCTTGCGTACGTCAGCTTCTCTGCATGGCTGCTCAGACGGCGTGGCATTATCTGCAGATGCTGGGGTCGATGTCAGCATCGATAGAGTTGGTGCCCTTGGCGCATGCGCACATGAGACCATTGCAGCGGACATTGCTGCGGAGGTAGTCTGTTCATCACCATGAGTTTTCTCAACAGTTACCCTGCCTGTGACCGGTTTGGACATCTCTCCATTGGTGGTTGAGTCCAGACAAACTGATGACGGGGATGCCTTTAGAGACCCTGCAATAGATCCCATTAACGATGAATGCCAGCTTGTCGGGATGGAGTGTGCATTGCAAAGCCCACATAGCCCAGGAGGTCTGGACTGTCGGAAAGTGCATGGCCGATTGACTGACTGGTTGGAGGTGAGAGTGGTGCATGTGATGCTGCAGAGGTTCCAGCCCTTCCTTCAGGGGAAGGTGGTACGAGTGTCCTCGGACAACGCCACCACAGTAGCATATATCAACCAGTAAGAGGGCACCAGCAGCATACAGTTAAAGGTCGAGCCCTTATTGGAATGGGCAGAGGCCAATCTACAGGCGCACTCGGGTGGTCCATGTGGCTGACAAGGACAATGTGACCGCTGACTATCTCAGCTGGGTCCGTCAGGTTCCAGGTGAGTAGATACTCAATGAGGCAGTCTTCGGGCTGTTGGTGTGATGATGATTATGACCTGATAGTGACCTTCCAGAATGCCAAGGCCGAGCGGTTTTACAGCAGAAGGAGAGTGAATGTCAGAGGGACTCGAAGTGCTGGAGCAAAGTTGTCCAGCAGAAAGGTCTCTGATGTCTTCCCTCCTTGGGCCCTGATAGATAGAGAAGTGCAGCGAATTGAGGCGCTTCGGGATCTGGTCATTCTAATTGCTCCCAGTTGGCCACGGAGACTGGGGAATGCCAATCTGGTCAGGTTAACAGCCTATCCTCCGTGGCGTCTACCAGTTTGGGAGGACTTACTGATATAGGGTCCCATCTTAATGCTTCAAGTAGCTCAATTCTCACTTACAGCCTGGCTCTTGAGAGGGCTAGGTTGAGAAAGCAGGGCTGCTTGGCGGCAGTAATTTCAACACTATTGAAGGCTCGTAAATGTTCTACATCCCTGGTTTGGGTCAGGATGTGGAGAAACTTTGAGGAATAGTGCACGAAGAAAGGCTGTCATCCCTTTTCGGCTTCGGTACCTGAGGTTCTCGCCTTTTTGCAAGCAGGTTTGGACAAGGGTTTGGCTTGCAGCTCATCACGCGTGCAGGTGATGGCTATTACCTGTTGCAGTTGGATTCAAGGTGTATCCCTGGTGACTCATCCGGATGTTGCTCATTTTTTGCGGGTGGTGAAGCCTCTTCGCCCTCTGGTCTAGACTGTGGTTCTCCCTTGGGACCTTAATCTCGTGCTGTCTGTATTAATGGAAGAATCTTTTGAGCCTTTGAGGAGCAGTACCTTTTAAAGATTTAACTTTTGAAAGCAGTCTTTTTAGTAGCCATTTGTTCAGTCAGGAGAATTTTGGAATTGCAGGTGCTGTCGTGTTGAGCCCCATTTCTCTGCCTTTCCAAGGAAAAGGTGCCTTCCTTTCTTCTTAAGGTCCTGCCGGTATTTCATCTTAATCAAACAGTCATCCTCCCAGTTTTCACGGAGGTGGAGGATCCTCTTCTACGGCTCTTGAATGTTAGACAGTTTTTGCATTGTTCTCTGAAGCGCACGGAACAGTTTTGCAGGTCAGATCGTCTTTGGTTCTGTCGCAGGACTGCGCAAAAGAGAGGTGGCCTCAAAAACATTCATTGTGTGTTGGGTGAAGGAAGCAATCTCCTTAGTTTACCTGTTTGCATCATAGGGAGTTGCCCAAAGAGCTGAGGGTGCATTCCACCTGCTCGCTTGCAGCTTCTGGGTGGAATCCAGTATGATTCCACCAGTGGATATTTGCAGAGCGGTGACTTGGTCGTCCTTACATACATTTGTAAAGCATTATCTGTTGGATGTGCAAGCAGCAGGTGATGCCCAAATCTCTCCGGGGGAGGTTGTCTGGAGAGGACAGTGTGGGGAACATGTCACGTAAGTGTGTTTCCACTGCAGTTCCTTATTTGGGGGAGGGGGTTTTCTGCCTGTTGCAGAGAGAGTACTTTAGTGTAAGAGATTTTTTGTTTTGTTACTCCCATGAGTTTGCTTTGTCAGTAGGATACTGGAGGCGGGTTGGAAGTGCCAGCTATCTGTCTATGGTGAGAGTGTGACATGTTTGGTCTCCAAGCTGCTGGTGAGAAGCAACTACCCACAGGTCGGGACTGGACTGGAGGAGCTTAAGGAAAGACAATTAGATAAGATCTAATTTCACCATCTGCTCTCTTGGCAGTTGTCTGTCTGTCTTTATTTTTGTTGAGTATTTGGCATAATGACTTTCAGCGCAGTATTACAATGGACATTTTACTTACCAGATAAAGTCCTTTCCTTGAGTCCTGCTAGACCAGTCCAGATGAGTGGGTTGTGTTCCTCCTTCAAGCAGATGTAGAGACAGACAGCTTTCAGAGGCTTCTTATGGATGCCATTATAGCCTGTGCTTCTAGGGACATAATCCAGTATCCGTACCCAAGCACAACCTCAGTGAAGATGACGACAAGGTTCAGCAGAACAGGAACCATAACTGTACAAGCTCTTCCCATGTACATGCAAACCCTCCAGAATCAACTGGTTCTGCACCATACATTCTGAGGCAATGGCCTCCTTGGTCCAATGTGTCAAATAGACTTAGCTGCTGTTACCTTTACGTAGACCCACAAACAGCACAAATAGATGGTCTGACTTGCAAAAGAAATTAGTAACCTTCAAGTACTAAAGAAGCACTTTCTGGACACCAACCAGGCAAAGGTCCTTGTCCTTCCCTTGGCACTGCTCCTTAGACAAGGAGGGCAGACAGACTACCTGATTCACATGGAAGGCAGATACCATCTCAGGTAAGAACAAAAGAACAGACTGAATGCACAGAGCCTCCTCAGAGAAGGGTAAGTAAGGATCTTTGCATGATGAGGCTTGCCGCTCGGAGATGTCTTGCCGATCAGATTGCAACCAGGAAGGCTGTCAGCGGCAACCTGGTCATCTCTTTCCACATTTGCCCATCACTATCGCCTGGATATTCAGGGAAGGGAGGATGCCCGGTTTGGGACTAATATAGTTACAACGGCTCTGTCTTTCCACCCGGGGAGCACTTAGCTTGGGTACTACCCGATTGTCTGGACTGGTCTAGCAGGAAGAATTGGACGGAGAAATTTCACTTACCGTTAATTTCCTTTCCTGGAATCCTGCTAGACCAGTCCATAACCCACCCACAGTCAAGTTCACTCAGGCACATCTGTTCTGTATGAGGTCTGTATCTTATTGCAGGAGAGTCGCAACGCGGGCAGTGATCTGTGTAGTCAGATGTGTTTTTTTTCCACTGTAAATAGTTAAGTTTCTGTTTCTTACTGTTTTCTTGTTGCTTGTCAGTGTGTACTGAGGGAGACCCCTAGGGGCATACCTGTATATCTACCAGCTCAGGGCCAATCAGCTTCTGGTAGAACTTTGATTTCTCTGTCTCCAACATCTGCTGGCAGGGGGACTTAATCGATTGTCTGGACTGGTCTAGCAGGATTCCAGGAAAGGAAATTAATGGTAAGTGAAATTTCTCCATCTTTTAAGTGTAGCCTGCTCAAAAGGCTCCAACATCAATGCCTGGAACCACCAGGCAGATATTCCATGAGGGAACGGTGAATGCAGGGGAGGATGCAGACATTGTACCCCCTGAAGGAAACGGGAAATGGGGTGTGAGGCAATGGACTGCCCAGCTTCTGGTCCCTTGAAGCAGGATAGGCCTGTCACCTGAACCTTTGGGGAATTAATGGAAATACCTTTGTCCAGGCCATCCTGAAGAAAGGATAGCAAGTTCACCGTATCAAGTCTAGCCTGACTCTCACGGTACCCACGCTCAAAAAGACCAGTCGTGCATGTAGGCCAGGCTAGTAGATCCTCTCCTTTCCTTGAAGAATGTGGCAATAGAGGACTAGCCCATAGGAACTAAGTGATGCCTCTCAAGAGCCATGCCATAAGAAATAATGGAGTCGGGTCATCCAAAAGAACAGGCTCTTGATGTAACTGCCTCCTGGCTGTGGGCAGTTGCTGAGGAGGTTCCTGCAGGAGCCGCATCAGGTCACCGCACCAGTCTCTTTGGCCAATCCATCGCCACCAGGACAACTCAGCCTGGATGTCGCTCTGTGCATCAAAGTACACGTCTTACGAGTGGCCATAAAGGAAACACATATATCAGGCAGTGTTTTGGCCAGGACTGAACTAGGGCATCAATGCCCTCTAAGCATGCATGAAGACTGTGAGAGCTTGGAGACCACACAGATAGCAAGGACCTTTTTAAAGTGGCCTCCATATGAGCTTGCGCCCAAGGCACCATTTTGATTGCCACCTCCATCAAGCCAGGGCGCTATAGATAATCTCAAACACTGGGAGCCTGATGAGAATAGAAAGCTGCCAGCTGGGCCAACAACTCTTTCACTCTTCCTCGGACAGAAAGATTCTGCCTCCCCAAATGTCGAAATGCTCTCCCAGATATTACAGTGATTGGGAAGGCTGCAAGTTGCTCTGCTTGATTTGATCACCCAGCTAAGACTCTCTAGGAACTGCACCACCTGGGTCAAAACCAGAGACTCTTCAGACTGCGATCTGGCCCAGATATGGGTGAACACAGATACCCTGGTGCTTCAGCACAGCAGCAGCTGCCGCCACCATTATTTTCGAGAAATTCTTGGGGCGGCGAAGAGCAGCTAATCGAAAATGAGCCAAGTATCCGTAACTTAGAAAATGCTGTTGATTTCTCTTGGATAGGGTTGTGGAAATAAGCCTCCGCTAAATCAGAGATGCAAGGAACTCCCATGGCGTACCACCTGGATCAACGGCAAAGGTCCCCATATGGAAGTGAAGGTGGCGCAGGAAAGCGTTGACACCCTTGATTGGCTAAAAGGAACGGTCTCTCCGACACCACAAAGTAGATGGAGTATAAGCCCTTGTCTTGCTTGACTGGAGGAACTCAGACCAGTGCCTACAGATGGCGCAACCCGTCCAGCGTGATCTGAACAGTGGATCTCTTGGCCATGGAGCCACATGGGGAGATGGTGAAGGTGTCTGAAATAGGCTCTTTTCATTCCAGAACATAGCAGAGCTCAGTGGTGTCTAGCCCTAGCAATTCTTGGTGACCTGGGCCTACTCCTGGTAGAAAAGGCACAGTTTGCTGCCCACTGGAGGTGTTTCAGAATGGGCCCCCAATTCATCATTGCACTGGATGGTATTTAAAGGTGTGGAAGAATTGAAGGAAATATCGATACATCAGGAAGATGTATTACAACTGTTTTGATAAACTGAAGAGTAGCAAATCACCTGGACCGGATGAAATACATCCAAGGGTGTTGAAAGAACTGAAATATGAGATTGCAGACCTGGTGTTAGTAATCTGTGAACTAGCATTAAAATCATCTGTAATACCTGAAGATTGGAGGATGGCCAACGTAACGCCAATTTTTAAAAAGGGTTCCAGGGGTGATCCGGGGAAACTACAGACCGGTGAGCCTGATGTCAGTACCAGGAAAAATGGTAGAAACCATCATAAAGAACACAATTACTGAACATGTAGATAGTCATGGCTTAATGGGAGACAGCCAACATGGCTTTAGACAAGGAATATCTTGTCTTACTAATCTGTTATGTTTTTTTGAAGGTGTAAATAAACAGGTAGACAAAGGTGAGTCGGTTGATATAGTGTATTTGGACTTTCAGAAAGCCTTTGACAAGGTCCCTCATCAGAGACTTTTGGCAAAACTAAAGAGTCATGGGATTAGGAGGCAGTGTACTATTATGGATCAGGAATTGGTTAAAAGATAGAAAGCAGAGGGTAGGGCTAAATGGCCAATTTTCCCAATGGAGAAAGGTGAATATTGGTGCACCCCAGGGATCTGTGCTGGATCCGCTGCTTTTTGACATATTCATAAATGACCTGGAAAAGGGAATAACGAGTGAGGTTATCAGATTTTCAGATGACACAAAACTATTTAAAGTTGTTAAAACCCATGAGGATTGTGGACAATTGCAAGAGGATCTTGATAAATTGGTAGACTGGGCATCAAAATGGCAGATGAACTTTAATGTGGACAATTGCAAAGTTATGCACCTAGGGGAGAGAACAACCCAAACTATGGTTACACGATGCAAGGTTCCACATTAGGGTCCACCACCCAGGAAAAATATTTAGGCGTCATTGTGGACATGTTAAAAACCCTCCTCCCGGTGTGCAGTGGCAGCCAAGAGAGCAAATAGAATGCTAGGTATCATAAGGAAAGGAATGGAAAATAAAACAAAGGATATTTTAATGCCTTTGTATCATTCCATGGTGCGACCGCACCTGGAATATTGTGTGCAATTCTGGTCGCCGTATCTTAAGAATATAGCGTTATTAGAAAAGGTTCAGAGAAGAGCCACCAAAATGGTAAAGGGGATGGAAGGATACCCCTATGAAGAAAGGCTAAAAAGGTTAGGGCTCTTTAACCTGGAAAAGAGACGGCTGAGGGGAGGTATGTTAGAAGTCTATAAATTAATGAACGGAGTGGAACGGGTAAACGTAGATCGATTGTTTACGTTATCAGAATATAGAAAGACTAGGGGACATGCAATGAAGCTACAGGGTAAACTATTTAAGACAAATAAGAGAAAATATTTTTTCACTCAACGTGTAATCAAACTCTGTTAGTGTAGCTGGGTTTAAAAAAGGTTTGGACAAGTTCCTGGAGGAAAGGTCCATAAACCATTATTAAAAAGGGACCCAGGATATCAATGCTTGACCCAATACAAGCATTGTGGACCTGTGTCTTTTGGGGAAACTGCTAGGTACGTATGACCTAGTTTGGCCACTGTTGGAAACAGGATACTCGGCTTGATGGACCTTGGTCTGACCCAGTATAGCATATCTTATGTTCTTATGAAACTCTTCTGAAGGTGGTAGAATCCCAGAACCTATGATCTCCACGAAAGGACAGAGTCCAGGACCGAAAACCAGAAGAGGATAGCTTTCAGAGGTGATACCTATGAGAGCCCCAGAAGTCTGAGTAGCATAAAAGAGGAAAACGGGCATACGCTGAGACCAGACAACGCACCTGTACACCTCCCAGGCTCCTTTTGGCTTATCTATCGCTGAGGTTTGGACTTGCCCAAAAAGGTACACATATTCTATGCTATTTATCCCAACAATAAGCAGCAGATTTCCCTGGTCCTCTTATAATAATGGTTTATGGACTTGTCCGAACAGCTTTTATTACATCCTCTGGTAATGAATTCCAGCGTTTGATTATGCGTTGAGTGAAAAAAATATTTTCACAGATTCATCTTAAATGTGCTACAGTGTAGCTTCATTGTTTGTCCTCTAGTTATCTTACTTTTTAAAGGAGTGAACAACCAATCTGTGTTTATCCATTCCACGCCATTATTTTCTAGACTATTACTTATCATATCTCCCCTCAGCTGTCTTATTTCCAAGTTGAAGAGCCCTAACATTTTAAGTCTTTCCTTGTAAGGGGTATCCTTTATCATTTTGGTGACTCTTCTAATTTCGCTGCATCTTTTTTAAGATAACGGAAACCAGAATTGGTGAGTTTTGCACATATC
Organism: Ichthyophis bannanicus; assembly: GCA_033557465.1. Lineage (NCBI taxonomy): Eukaryota > Metazoa > Chordata > Amphibia > Gymnophiona > Ichthyophiidae > Ichthyophis > Ichthyophis bannanicus. The sequence continues at coordinate 43,577,976 of CM066048.1, read as the reverse complement.
TCAACAGTTGTCAACCTCACTTCTAAGCCAGGGTATGTGGAGTATGATCTCAGTTTCTCAGATTTACTCTTAATGTTTGGCGTAATACTTGCATCGTGCCAAAGAGAGCCTCCTTCTGGAGTTCGTAAGATGTTATGTGTCCTAATGTGGAACCTTGCTTCATGTAGCTATAGTTTGAGTGGTTCTTTCCTAAGTATATAACTTTGCACTTGTTCACATCAAGTGTCGTCTGCCATTTGGGTGCTTCATCTCCCAATTTATCGAGGTCTCTTGCAATTTTTCACAATCGGGTTGTAACAGCTTTGAATAATTTTGTCTCATCTCCAAATTTTGATCACCTCACTCGTTCCCATTTCCAGATCATTTATGAATGTTAAAAAGCAGCAGGCCCAACACAGATCATAAGAACATAAGATATGCCATACTGGGTCAGACCAAGGTCCATCAAGCCCAGTATTCTGTTTCCAACAGTGGCCAATCTAGGTCATATGTACCTAGCAGTTTCCCCAAGGGACACAGGTTCCACAATGCTTGTATTGGTTCAAGCATTGATATCCTGGGTCCCTTCTTAATAATGGCTTATGGACCTTTCCTCCAGGAACTTGTCCAAACCTTTTTTAAACCCAGCTACACTAACAGCCTTTACTACATCCTCCGGTAACAAATTCCAGAGTTTGATTACACGTTGAGTGAAAAAATATTTTCTCTTATTAGTCTTAAATAGTTTACCCTGTAGCTTCATTGCATGTCCCCTAGTCTTTCTATATTCTGATAAGGTAAACAATCGATCTACGTTTACCCATTCCACTCTGGAGTACTCCACTATTCATCTTTCTCTATTAAGAAAATTAGCCATTTAGCCATACTCTGTTTATTTTCTATCTCTTAACCAGTTTCTAATCCACAATAGTACCCTGCCTCCTATCCCATCACTCTTGGGGGGAATTAAAACAAAAAAAAAAAGTCTCTTGTGAGGGACCTTGTTGAACGCTTTCTGAAAATCCAGATACACTATATCAACCAGCTCGCCTTTCTCTACCTGTTTGTTTATACCTACAAAAAAACCCCGTTTAGTGAGACAGGGCTTTCCTTGGCCAAATCCATGTTGTCTTTTTCCCGTTAAACCATGACTATCTACGTGTTCGGTAATTTTATTCTTTAATGGCTTCTACCATTTTTGCCTGATACTGATGTCAGGCTTGCTGGTCTGTAGTTTTCTGGATCACTCTGGCACCCTTGTTAAAAATTGGTGTTACATTGGCCGCTCTCCAGTCTTCAGATACTGCAGATCTATTAGTTCACAGATTACTATCTCGTATTTTAGTTGTTTTAGCACCTGGGGATGTATACCATATGGTCCAGGTGATTTGCTACTTTTTAGTTTATCAAATAGCTGTATTACATCTTCCCGATTTTTGAGATTTATTTCAATTCCTCTGATACATCAAATTTTAAATATTATTTCAGGCATGGGTAACTTACCTAAAATCTTCAGTAAAGACCAAATCAAAGAATTCAATAAGTCTCCACTATGGCCTTGTCCTTTTAGCACCCCTTTTATCATCTAATGGTTCAATTACCAATTAATGGTCCAAGTCCACACCACACAAAAACTTCCCTTTTAAAAGTTAACTGATCAATCAGGATTCGGAGGACAAATTCTCTGCCCAGTGGCAAAGCCATATCCAATGTTGTCACTGTTAACAGAAGAATGTCTTTAGCCGCCAAGCGGATGAGATCATACATAGCATCTGACAGAGAGGCTGTTGCTGATTTAGAGGGGTGAAATATCCTCCTGGTGCAGGAGACTAAATCCCCTGGAGCAGAGCTTGAGTCAGGTCTGCACACATCACCAACTGAAGGATAATTGTGAAAGCTGTGAACTGATTCCTCGGGAGAGAGTTCACCTTATGATCCAGGGAATCCTTCAGGGCTGTTCTGCTCTCCACTGGGATGGTGGTCTGCTCTTGACTGCTGTGACATGTGCATCCACTCTTGGCATGCTGAACTATGCGGTGCAGTCCTTCCTGTGTCAGGCTGTAAAGCCTTCTACCCCTTCATTGGGGTGTTGGGGAAAGTCCCAGTCCGAGCAGATCATGTTTTTGATAATTTCTAGAAAAGGAAAGGCTGTCATAAACTTCCATACCCCTTGCAGGAGAGGGTTGACCTGTGGCCCTTGTTCTGCTGCTGGAGGATCAGTTGAACGAAGAGCAGACGGCGTTTGAGCATTCAGGGCTGCCAGTTCATCGATCCTTCATGACAAAGCATTATTATTTGCCTGTAATCTTCTGAAGAAACAATCTTAATTGGTCTTGAAACTTGTGAGTAATATTACAGTTGAGCCAATGGATACCTAAATTACTCTAATAGCATGAACTATAATTCCAAACTTAGCTTGACACTATCTCGTGTACTTAAATACGTGCAAACGATCACTTGCATTACTTTATATGTTTTTGTTTATCGAGCGGGTCTCAGATTTTTAGGGAGCTCTCGCATTGACATTTGCCATTAACTGCTCCTTTTTAGCATCAACAACCCATTTTTTAAAATTTTGTAAAACCCTGGTGCTGTGGGTTCAAGTGATTAAACATAGACGTTCCAAATCGTGACAAGTAAAATGTATAAAGTCAGGCTTATCTCAATATGTTTATCCCTTGATAAACATATTGAGATAAGCCTGACTTTATACATTTTACTTGTCACGATTTGGAACGTCTATGTTTAATCACTTGAACCCACAGCACCAGGGTTTTACAAAATTTTAAAAAATGGGTCGTTGATGCTAAAAAGGAGCAGTTAATGGCAAATGTCAATGCGAGAGCTCTCTAAAAGTCTGAGACCCGCTCGATAAACAAAAACATATAAAGTAATGCAAGTGATCGTTTGCACGTATTTAAGTACACAAGATAGTGTCAAGCTAAGTTTGGAATTATAGTTCATGCTATTAGAATAATTTAGGTATCCATTGTAATCTTCTGAAGACATCTTGTCCTCCCAGGTTGTAATCCATCGCTTGAGGCATCAGGACTGGACTCTGGGTCTTGGCCAAGGATAGTTCATCCAAATTTTCAGATTCCAACCTTTGCTGAGAGCGCTTAGAAGACAGGGCCCATGCAAGGCTCCTACTTTGCTAGCTGTCCCTCTTCTGAGCAAGCAGAAAAATATTGTAAGGACCTGGGAGGTTCCAGGGTCTGAGTTGCCATGCCAGAAAGACCAAGCTTGCTGCAGAAATGAGGAGGATAACTTGGGAATCGGGAGCTCCCTCCTAGGCATATAACCCCCTTCCTTGGGGGGAAATGGCAGCTGTCAGATCCTTATGAGAAGGAGAGCAGACAAGAGTGAGTGCTGGAGCTAAGTCTGTCGATGATCCTTTTTAATGGTTTCTGCTGCTGCTTGTAGCAAAGAGAAGGCCAGGACACCTATGGCATCTTACTGTGAAGGGAAAGATGGGCTTTGCAAGGTGCATCTAAAGTTTCTTTTCAAGAAGTGCAGATACCGGAATTCAGTGATGAAACTCTGCTTTCCACAGATCAGGAATTGCTTTTTAGAAGCCAGAATATAAAGTTCCACAGTCAGGCAACGCAGGCTGAAGGTGCTCTAAAATGGTATGGAGCACCATGCGGATGGCAGTAGCGTGTGTCGATGCTGCATGGACAGGAACAGTGTGTGCAATGGCTGTGCAGGCAGCAACTGTGCACACTAGGGCTGCACAGACAAGTTATCACATGCTACCAGCTTGCACCGGGGAGAGGCACAGGAGAGGCATGGCAAAAGCACAGGAGGTGCAATCAAACTTGCACACAGTTGGACAAGGTGAGAAAACACTGGTGCTGATCCAACAGGTGCCACCAAGTGGCCCAACCCAATGTACAGACCACCAACAGATGAAGTCAGGAGCCCCCCACAAACAAGTCAGACTTATTTTTATGCTCTCTCCCAGGGAGCCCCAAGACAGGTAAAAATCCATGCCAGTTTCATTGCTTACTCCCCTGTTGCCAGACCTGCAGTCACATACCTCTGAAGAGCCTCTTTCAAGTCTTTGGCAGAGAGCAGGAGGGAGGGAGCACTGAGGTGGTGTGAGGCTGATGAATACTTTCCAAACACCCTTTTTCCAATTTTCTGGCTGCTCAACAGGTCCTTGAACAGTTCCCCCACCCACTCCCCTTTATGGCATCCAGAAAGAGCACCGGTTTTAAGTTTGTCTAGTGGAGCCTCCCGTATCGTGCTCCAGTGAGTCACAAGTGAAATCACTTTCCTCCTTCAGTCTGTTGGAGACATAGAATTACTAGTTTATGCCCCTAGAGACCCAGGCTGTTAATGGCACAATGAAAGAAGCCTCTGAAGCCTTTTGTCTCCACATCTGCTGGTAGAATACAACCAATGTGTTTGGACCGGTCTAGCAGGACGATATGGAAATAAGAATTATTAGAAAGGAACACCATTCTTGATAGGAAAGCAGAGAAGAAACCAAAGACAGAAAGTGGTATTTACAGTAAAGGGACAGGTGAATCTCTGCCTCCACCTGTATGAACATCAGCCTGGTCTCTGAACACTGAGTGAAAAAGATATCTTCAGGGTAGCACGGAATGGTTTATATGAAGTCTCAGTGTGGGGTTGTGAAAGGAGCAAATTCCATAAAGTGAGGGCAGTAAAGAAATCCCATTGATCTTGTGATTCAAGTCGAGCAAGGGAGATTGGAGGAATATAAAGGCAGTTTTCATGAGCTGAAACACAAAGCGTGCGTGCAATAAAAACAAGCTTAGAAAATCCACAAACTTTACCAATAACGGAGCCTTTTCACATTTCTCGCCGGTAACCTGGCACAACCTCCCAGACAGTTTAAGATCAATTGATGACCTCATCACCTTCCGTAAAACAATCAAAACCCACCTGTTCACCATACACTTTGGAAACAATAATGAAGAAACAACCCCCTCCACTAACAACACACCAAACAATGCAGATACTGGATCAACCCAAAATAATCCAGAATCGATATAACCCTTAGGAAACCGAGTGCTCAGAGCATCCCAGTGTATTGTAAATAGTTATTAATGGCCACCTTGTAACTAATAACTGTTCATTATGTTAATGTTACTTTGTACTACTGCACACGATGTTACTATGTTACCCTGTTTTACTGTCAATAGTAAAATGTTCCATATAAAGAATATGTACCTCCCTGTACAATTCAATTTTCTATTTAATGTAAGCCGCATTGGAACCTCGGAAAATGCAGTATAAAAATGTTAAATAAATAAAAAAAAACACATAGTGGGGCATAGGGAATTATGAGAAGATTTGTCGTCACAGATGCACCCATTAGTCCTGCTCCTAAAGCTTGCCTATTCATAAGACAGCAGTTGTCACCACCTACTGTAGTTTTTCTTTAATAACGTAATAAATGATGGCAGATAAAGGCCAGCATGGCCCATCTAGTCGCCCAGCAAGGTGTTTAGGATTGTAACTGCCACTCCATGCAGGTTATCCCTCTGTATGCTTTTTACTTTGGGTTATAACTGCTGCTCTGTGAATTAGTGGTGAAAAGTAAAATATTCCCTCTGTTGGTTTTGGTTAGGGCCTATTCAGTGGGCCTATTCAGGCCTCCGACATAAGGGCCATTACTGTCCTACCACAGTTCAGGAAGGCACTCAAATACCACCTCTTCCTTCAATACTACCCTACCAGCAATTGAACCAAAAGAAGTGACACACTCTTTAAACCACCCTTCCGTGCTTTATATTACTATGACTCTATTCTGTTCTATGTAAATATCTCATGTATATAGTTTAACCCGGTTCTCCAAGTTGGTACTCCTGTTCGATGTAAACCAAACAGCTTGTTGTTATGGTCTTTATGTTATAATGTAAACCGCGCTGATGCCGAATAGTGCGGTATATAAGAACTTGTAATAAATAAATAAATAAATCAAGCTCTAGTTCTTTAGGTATAATAAGGGGGGGGGGGCAGGCTGTGAGATTTATTGGGGGGGGGGATGGGCTGGCAGGTTCCAGCTTGTTTGGCCTTGTCTGCTTGGTTGCTTTTGATGTTTATCTCTCCCTTCCCCCCCACTGCCAAACTCTGCTCAGCTATCAGGACAACAGTGTTAGACCACATGGGCCACAAACTTCAAGTCCTCTATAGAACCTCGCTGATGTGGCCACAAGGTGTCACCATTGGGTAATAGCAGACACTTGGCTGAAAGCTGTCACAGCCAGCCTAGAACACAGAAACTGAATTTGAGATCAAATTTGACGTTTGTCACTGTGCCTGCCATTTGGACAACTTCTTGAAGAAATGTTTACAGTTATTCGAGATCATCTGGCTAGACCAGTCCAGACAAGTGCGTTAAGTCCCCCCTGCCAGCAGATATCGAGACAGAAAAAGTAAGAAGACATAACGTCTGGGATATGCCCCAGGACAGCTAGGGGGTCTCCTCAGTACTTTCTCTGTCTCAGCAGATGTTGGACTTGTTTTCTTCTCTCTTATGGCCTTCAGCCTTTCAGTGGACTTTTAATAAACTTTAAATGCTGGGCCATTGTGATCCCGGGGGTGTATAAGGCACCCTGACCGGTAGATCAGTTCTGGGCTAGTTCTTGGCTAAGAGAGCCAGTGAAACTCTGTGGGGGCTTTGGGTCATGAGGACCCTTGGAGAGCCCCTAGGACTCCTAGTGTTTCTTTTATTTAAGCTATTTGATTTACTTTTATTTTTAGCTCTGCATTTCAAGGCACTGTAACTTAAAAAGACAGGCTTACTGGTGTTTAAATTGCCTGGGCATGCTGTGCATGGTGATACAGGCTATGGGTTTCTTCCCCCCCCCCCCCCCCCACTCCTGGTTGTCAATGTTCCTCTAGGACCATCGGGGAGGTCTCTAGCAGTGCATCACTGAATCCTGGTAAGCACGTTGCCTCTTGCACTCTCTCAGCGGCACCGGAGCTGCTGCACTTAATGAGGAGTTTGACAGCGACTTCCTTCCCACCACCGCATTTCTGCCTTCAATTGCCGTTAACGCTTTTGTGCCCTTTTTGGCGGTCTCTATTTTGAGTTTTACTGCCATGCCGTCATTCCTGCCTGGCCTGTGGTGGTGGTGGGTGGGGGGGGGGAAGGTGCAGAGTTCATCTTTGCGCTGCTTGTGAGAACCACCCCAGGGAATCGTCCTCCGTTGCAGGGCTTCCTTTCTCGATGTTGCTGATGACTTCAGAGTGTCTAACGCCATACTTGTATATAGTTAACATATCTATTTGTATATAGTTATCTCTTCCTTAGTGGAGCCAGGGTCTCGAGAACAGTCTTTTGTGTATCCATTGCTTGCTATGAGTGTACTGAGGAGACCCCTAGCTTTGCCTGGGGCATATGCCAGGAATGATGTCACAGCCTTGGCTCTTCTTACATTCTCTGTCGTGACATCTGCTGGCAGGGGGACGTAACGCACTTGTCTGGACTGGTCTAGCAGAACTCCAGGAAAGGAAATTAACAGTAAGGAACATTTCACGTTAAGGTAGTCAAAGAGAAAACCATTACTTATTCCTGCAGATAAGTAGCTTGGAACTGGATATTTTTGGGGTATGTCAGGTACTCGTGACCTGGATTGGTCACTGTTGGAAACAGGACATTGGGCTTTGATAGACCTTTGGTCTGACCCAGTATGGCATGTCTTATGTTAAGGATAATATTTAAAATATGCTTTTTTTTGTGTTAAAATGTCTGCTTATCATGGAAACCTGGCCACTTGGAGATGCAGTTATGCTTTTGTTCCTCTTGTCTAGCTACATTTCAGTAGAAAATAATGACCCCCCCCCCCTTTTTTTTTTTCCCAGCAAAATCTTAAAAACCTGAAGAGCCTCGATTTGTTTAACTGTGAGATTACTAACTTGGAAGATTATCGCGAGAGCATATTTGACTTGCTTTCCCAAATCACCTTTCTTGATGGCTTCGATCAGGAGGACAATGAGGCACCCGACTCTGAGGAGGATGGTAACCTTAAGCTTTGGCGTGTAGAAATGTTTTTATGTGAGGGGTCAAATTATATGTAAAGGCCATGCCTAGCCCTTAGATTTGTCAGGATTTGAAATGAGGAGAGGGAGTAGCCTCGTAGTTAGAGCAGTGGGCTGAGAACCAGGGTTCAATTCCCACTTCTACCTCTGACACATTCTCCCATTGCCTCAGGTACCCACTTAAGTTGTAAGCGTACATCCAGTAGCAATCTAAACATATGTAGTATTAAGTATTTGATGATAATGTCTTTGTTAATGGCCATGAGGCTCGCACCTCATCCTCTGGTGCTAACCCTCTGCAGGAAATGTCTTTATAGAAATATAGATACAGCGCACACACACACAAAAAGCCTCTTCTGTCTCCTTTCTCATATGTAAGGCCTTTTTGTCTAGTACCCAAAAGAGGCTTGTATATTACGTTAGTGTTCCGTTAACTTTTTGAAATGTTTGCTGATGAGAGTTTCTGTACATCATGTTTTGCTTAGGTTTTGTAGTTGAGATAAGTTGATAGAGTGGCTTTCAAAAAACCCTTTTTTTTTAACCTGGAATAAAACAGAATTTGATACCGCTTTGATACCACAAAAAGCGGTATAGAAGAAATATTAAAACAAATACATTTGAAACTTGTAAGACGGCTGCCTGAGTGAGAATGTTCACAGTCTTGGCAAGTGCATATATCAATATGATTTGCAAGGGATTGTGGGAAATGCAGTCCATTCACACCAGACACAGCTGCTCACAATAATTAGTTGTGCTTGAGTGTAAAGCCAATAAGATATTTATTTATGGGGTTATTTCTCCCAACACAGATATGCTTGGTAGCACATAAAACAGGATACTTGCTTTCAGTGTTAAACTTAGAAAAACAAAATCAGGAAAACAGTTGAACTTGTCAGGCAATCAAAGCAAAAGAATAAAGACCTGGTTGGTAACAAACTGGTCTTTTCTGTAGGCTTTAGCTAATATTTTCTCAGCAGTGTATCAAACAACAAGCAAAACCCACAAAGAAGGGAAAAACTGTTCTTTTCAGCTTAACTTCTTATATCTTCACACATAGATTCAGAAGTGATTCCCTCAGAGCTCACAAGCAATTAGGTAAGGCTCAATTGCTAGCAGTTACCCAGCTGAAACCCCTTAGCTGGCTTGCTTTCTACTGCGTGGCTCAAATCCTACTTCAGGAGCTTTTCTGAGTAGATTAAAGAACAAGTTTGTATTTCTTTGTGATGGTTGTTGTACTTTGTAACAGAAAATTACCAAAGGAGTTTAGACAGAGAGCAATCCATATATTCACAGCCTGTATCTAAGACCGCTCCTTCCCCTTCTTCAACAATCATGGGTTCAATATCAGGGATTGGCACAGAGGAATTTCTCAATGGAGCACTTTCAGGAGAATACTTGTTTCCCTGCTGTCTTTCAAGGTTATAGCTAGGGCATAGATCAGTGTTCATACCTGAGCTTCCATTGCTATTAGAGTTCCTCTCTAAATAGCCTGGCCAGTATGTAGTCCAGTCTTTATGTCCAGCCTTCCAATCCAGATCCATGGACACTGGATCTCTCTTCACATACCTTCTGGCACGGGTCCTAGGGTCCCTTCCAAGTGCAGCCGTCTCCCTCACAGGTACCGTCTGGAGATTCCTAGCTCTGCAGCACCATTCCTCTGGCTTTCCCCAGTCCAATGGTGTATGCTGGCCCTTGGAATACCTTCCAGTATACGTACTACTCTGGACTCCTTTAGACCTCCCAAATGCTTTTCTCTTCTTTCTTCCAAAGGGTTTCTTGCCCTCTCTGTCCGTCCGGTTTGGCTTCTGCTTCTGCTGATCCTCCAGATAAATGAAGCTGTCCTAGACGAGGATGTCCAAGATCATGAAGATGATTCTCTGTAGAATAAACTCTACCTTTATTCTGCTTAGATGAGTGCTCCACCCTAGCACAGCGCAGCTGTGCTGAATCAGGCCCTGCCCTTTGAGATGAGTGCTTGGGGATTACCTCATAGCCGCCCTGATTGAACACACGTTTCCCCACTTCAGCTCCTCTAATGGCTGTTGGAAACCTGGTGCATTCTGGGACTGGTAGTCTTTTATGGAAAAATTCTGTTTTCTTATTTCTATCCAGAACTGACAGGTTGCTTGTTCAGAGTCACTTCACCTTTTCTATAGCTCCTTCCTGAGCTATGATAAGCTTCCTTATCACAAACTGAAGGGAATGAGAGCTTAATATTTGTTTAAATTTTACACTGGAGTGGATAAAAGCAGGGGCAGTAGTAGTTATGCTTCTGGAGAATGTTTTCACTGTATATAGATGGTGTCAGGCTGCATGTTTTACAGTACTACCCGCCCAATTTTAAACATCTTTGCCAGAAATAGTTCTATATTGTCCTGCTAGACCAGTCTAGACAAGTGGGTTGTGTTCCCCTACCAGCAGATTGGTGGGGACAGAGAACCAGTGAAAGACCAGGTTTCAGTGTCATCACTCCTATTCCTCTTTGCTTCAGTCACCAGAGGTCCCTTAAGTATTTTTGTCTCCAGCAGATGGATGCATTTTCTCCTCTCTGAAGGAAAAAAAATTGAAGATTAAATGCTCGTGAATGACAGTCTGCGGGTTGATATCTTACTAGATGCGACATGAGTCTCTACTAGACTGCGGTCTTTTCGATCTTTCATCTCCACACTGTTACCCTGTAAAAGAGCCTGTTGAATTCTTCCAATCTTCCAGTTTCCTGACTGCTACACAGCCTCAGTGCTACCTCTTCTGTCATCCCACCACCCCGCTCTCTCCCTGAGGAAGGCTCTCAGAAGAATCTGCCTGCTAGTCACCTTAAATGCAGTGCTACCAAGCCAGAGAAACTGTTTTAAGAGAGTAGAGCTGAGACCAGCATGGATCCTCTGCCTGGGATCTCAGGGGGGGTACATACCAAAGCTTGACCTCTTCATTGGCCTTGTTGGGGGCTCCCAGTTTCTTCTACCTTGGGCACAATTTGGGGTGGACCGCTGGTGACCACTGGGGCAGGGTGGGGGGGGGGTTCCCACTGTTTTCTACATATTAGTAAACATTTTTACCTATTGTGTGTCTGGTAGTCCTGCAGTCCTAGTGAGCGTTCCTCCCAAGTGGCTCAAATGCGTGCTCTTTCCCTAGCGCTTGTCACGCGCTTTGTGATAAAAGCACAGTTAACGCATCCCTTTGGGTTGTCGCAGCCTTAGTGCAAGCTGTTGTGATACTTGCCTTAATTCCCTTCTTCCAGGAAACATGTTTGAACTGTGGCAAGCGATGTGCCTCATCTGTGGATTCTGGACTCTGCTTTTCTTACATGGCAGCTTCTGAGATCCCTGGAGGGCCTGCTTCCCCTCTCCTAGCCAGGGGATGCAGTTAGCCCAGCCTTAGGGGCAGCAGGTGACAGATGGCACTATGGGTAAGAATATCCAGCCGGCTGGAGAATCCAGTGAGCATGCTCTGAGCTGTTCATTGTCCTCTAGGGGGTCTGTGGCAGCTGTGCCTCCTGATGTTAGGGAGTCATTTCTGAGAGGAGAGCTTCCAGACTCAGGATTGCCTTCCCCACAGTACTTTCTTTTTGCAGCAGGCCTGGTCCTTCTGGTGTGGAAATTCAGACCCTGCGTTCTCTGGGTGCCCCTGGGCGCACTCTCATGCATTGCAGACTGAGAGTACAAGCCCTGTTTAATTACCCTTGGTTTAAGAGTCCCTGATGAGGGGCGCCTCCCTGGAGATGAGGGAACAGCTGTGAGCTGTCTGAGATTTTGGCTATGACTCTGATTCAGGTGGCTCGGTACTCGCCTTCAGAAGACTGGAGTGATCTGCTTTTTCCGGAAGGAGGAGTTGGTGGCGTTGATGGCCAGGGTGTCATCTACCTTTGAACTTGATGGATGCTTTTGGCACAGAGCAGGAGCCAAAGGTACACCTGCTTCTTCAAGAGGTGTGGAAATCCACTGCTGTCCTCCCATTCCCAGATGTGATCAAGGACATGATCCGGTCAGAGTGGGACTCTCCCGATTCCTCGGCTAAGGGGTGTAAGAAGATTTATGCTCTCCTGGAGGAGGAGTGTGATGTTTGGCATTCTCAAGGTGGATACGCAGGTCATGGCAGTTATCTGATGGACCACCATTCCTGTGGAAGGTGGATCGGCTTCAAAGGATTTTCTGGACTACAAGGTGGATTCGTTGCTGTGGCAGCAGCTGTTCTGCAGCTGGCGGTATGTGCCAGCCTGGCATCTCGAGCCCTGCTCCAGTGAATTCAGTCTCTTCTACCAGATGATACTATAACCCTCTTTTGGCATCAGCTACTACCTTCCTTCTGATGCCATGGTATGTTTAGCAACCAGGAATGGTGTCACGGTGTTGGTCTTGGCTCCGGCGCTGGGCAGCGCACTCATCTTCCAAAGCCCAGTTGGCCCAGCTAGCTTTTAAGGGGCAGCTTCTGTCTGGAGCCGAATTAGAGAAGCTGGTGAAGGATCTGGGCAAAACAAAATATTACCACCTTACGGAAGACTGGTCCAAGGGGCCTGTGAAGCAGGCTGGTGCCACTTTCTTGTCAGCCCATCCGCTGAGAGTATGCTGGTCAGATTCCCAGGGGTTTCAGGCCTCTTCCATTGCCACCCTGGAAAACCTTTCTTCCTTCTGCTTCCGTACTTTGGTCTTGTTCTCAGTCCTTTTGTGGAGCACTTGAGCCCTGAGACTCGGCCCCTTCCAGAGGAGGACCCCTCCCAAGCTGTGCAGTGAAGGTTTGGAGGGCCCATTCTCTGGTTGGAGGAAGACTTTACCTTTTTCTTTTGGGAATGAGCTGGGTGCTAGACACCATTCAGTCCTGGAGTATAAAGAGCTGATTCTGCATGCCTTGTGGGTCTGCGATCCAAAGTGCCTCTGCGGGCCACCTTGGACATGTTTGCGCCTAAAGGTAGTGGGTGGGGAAGGGCAGATACTCCATTTATTTCATGATGCTCAAAAAGAACCATTCCTTTTATCCCATCTGGATCTCAAGGATGTCAATGAGCACTTGCATGTCTTTGTGCTCCGTGATTCAAGCAGTGCGCCAAGGGAAGTTCTTGGCTTTTCCGGATCTGGTCAAGGTGTATTTTCATATCCTCATCCGGGCAGATCAGGAACAGTATCTGTTTTGCCATGCTTGGCTCTCGCTTTCAATTTGCCACCCTCCCTTTTGGGCTATCCACTTCCACAAGGACATTCTCCAAGGTCACTGTGGTAGCTGCTTTTTGTCCAACCATATCTGAGCGACTGGCTCATCCAGGCCCATTTACTTTGAAGCGTCTTAGGTGGCAACCTGAGTGGTGTCCGCTTTTGGAGCGCCTTGCCTGGGTGATCAATCAAGGAAAAAGCCAACTGTTGCCTTCCCAGTACCTGGAGTTTCTGGAGCATGTTTTGACACTTGAGTGGGCAGAGTTTTCTTGCCAGAAGAGAAAATCAAAAGATTGTTGGATTGCCTGGCTCTTTTCTGTGTGCAGCAGACTCCCAGAGTCTGGGATTATCTTTAGCTCCTCAGATTGATGGCGGTGACAGTAGAGATGGTGCCGTGGGCGCGTACTCGCTTGCACTGCTCCAGCAGTCCCTACTGGCTCTGTGGTTTCCGTGTCCTCAGGGAGTTCGAGTGTACGCTTCCACCCCCATTGATAGTGAGGTCTAGTCTGGTGGTGGTGGTAGCATGCTGCTGGATGATTTCTGGATCCCCCCCCCCCCCTGGTGATGGTTGCCAGTCTCGAGTTGGAGAGCCCATTGCCAAGACCATATGGCTTAGGGCCGTTGGAACCGCAGGAAAGTGATGTAGTCCAACTGCCTCGAGACAAGGGCCATCAGTTTGGCTCTTCTACGTTCTGGCCCCTGGTCAAGGGCTGGGTGGTTGCAGTGTTTTCAGACAATGCCAAGGCAGTGGGTAGCTGTTTCCCTGGACAACCTTCTAGCATTGTCAACTCAGTACATTGCTGGTGTGGACAATGTGGAAGCAGACATCTTTAGCTGGTGCTCTCTGGATCTTGGAGAGTGGGAGTTGAGTCAGGAAGCGTTTCAATGGTTTCTGCACTGCTGGGGTCTCCCTGAAATGGATCAGATGGTGAACCAATGCCAAACATTTTCCACTTCTTCAGTTACCACATGGAGATGGGGTCCAATGGTGGTATCTCCCTGACTGAGCCTTAGCCAAGTCACCACCTGCTGCACATGTTTCCTCAGTGGCCTTTGGTGAGGCATGCGTTTTGGCACATAGATCTCCTCCCTGGCAGGATTGTTCTGTTGATGCCAGATTGACCAAGGAGAGTGGGGTTCGAGACCTGATGCGGCTCCTGCAGGCACCTCTTCTTCGGTTGCCTTCGTCTCGGGGCCTGTTGTGGCAGGGGCTGATCGTCCTGGATGACACGGCTCCCTTCTCGCTTATGGCTTGGCTCTTGAAAGGAGACTGCACATAAGGACTATTCTCCAGCTGTGGTCTACTCTGGAACCCGGAGAAGATCTACCATACTGGCATATGTGCGGATCTGGTGCCTCTGAGCAATGGTGTGGTGCTTGGCAGTTGGCTCCTGAGGCGGCCAAAGGGCTATCTCTGTTGGCTGCCTACAGGATGGCTTGAAGAGGGTCCTTTTCCTTAGGGACTTGAAAGTGCAGGTGGCAACTTTGCCCTGTTTCCGAGGTCCGGTGTCTGGTAAGTCTCTGGCCTTATACCCAGAATTGTACTTTTTCCGAGGGGTTCGACATCTGCATCCTTCGGTCTGTCATCCCTGCCTGAGATCTGTCTGGTGTTCGGGGCTCTGGTTTCAGCTTCCTTTTGAGCCATTGAAGTGCACTACTATAAAGGATTTGACGCTGTAGACTATCTTGGTTGTGATTTGTTCCGCAAGGTGGATTTCTGAGCTGCAAGCTCTGTCTTGTTGAGATTCTTATCTGTCTTTTCAAAGGAGACTGTTTCTATTTGGCATATACCTTCTTTTCTTGCCTTAGGTACCTTCTCTCTTTCACATGAACTAGGTGGTCTGCATGCCCCCCCCCCCCCTTCGAAGAAGCAGTGTCGGGGGAAGGATAAGGATCTCTGCCTTGGGGATGTGTGGAGGGTCTTTCTCCGGTACTTAGAGATTACAAAATCCTTTTGTAAGTCCAACCCATCTTTTTGTGCTGTCTGCTTGTCTGTGCTAGGGTGATGTGGCTGCTGTGTTGTTTTTGGGGTGTTTGGATTAAGGAAGCCACGGCCTTTGGCGTATCTGTTGCAGAACCGGCCAGTTCTGGAGGGTTTGTGCGCCCCTTCTTCCCGAGCACAAACAACCTCATGGATGGAGCAGAGCTCAGTAGCCCCTGCAGACGTTTGTTGTGCGGCTACATGGGCATCACTTTCCACTTTTGTCTAGCATTACTGTTTGGATGTTCATACACAAGTAGATGTGGCCTTGGCTCTAGAGTTTTGGGAGCTGCTGTGTCTTCTTTCCGCCCAGTGCGAGTTGTAGCTTTGGTACATCATACTTGTCTGGACTGGTCTAGCACGACTATCTGGAAGGTTACATTTTACTTACCTGTTAATGTTCTTTCCTTGAGTCCTCCTAGACCAGTCCAGGGCCTGTATTTCCTCTGTTCCTCTGCTGAAGTACCCTCAGGTCCGCTATGATTTTTATTCTTTGGCTCTGCAAATTCATCTTCTACTGACAACTTTGTTTGCTTTCCTGTTCATGATTCTTTCCTTATTGTCCCTCCAATCCAGCCCTGCACTTCTGGATTCTGTCCCTCTTCCAGCAGCTTGGAGACTGAGCACGTCATCTTTTTGATGACCTTGGCATACATATAACCCTGGCACCTCCCACCAGCTCCAGTATGCTCAGTCTCCAGGGAGCTGGAGGGAGCAGTAAGCCAGAGTGCTGGGCTTACTGGAGAGACAACTAAGGAGAGAGTAGGGTTTTCCTTTCTTTTTTTTTTTCTTCTGTTTATTTAAATATTTTATTTACTTTTCGATTTACATTTCATTTACCTTCTGCATTTTTCCTTGAGAGGCCTGGTTGAGTCCTGTAGCCTGCTGGCTGCCTTGGCAGGCAGAAGAGCTTGAGGCTGCAGAGAGGACCCCCCAACATTTCCTTCAGGCCCGGGAGAAAGAGTGCTCTGGGGTGAAAAAGAGCACCAGACAGAAGCCTGGTTGTGCGTGAGTGGCTCCCGAACCAGTTATCCAGTGAGGAGCCGCTGGCCGGGAGCACAGGTGCCTGAAAGTAGGGATAGCTAGCATCTCTGATGGGGGAGCACTATGAACCATTAGGATGGGTTTCCCTGAAGGATTTGATGCTCAGACAGTGTTTCTGGTGGCGATTTGCTCAGCGAGACGGATTTCGGAGCTGCGGGCCCTATCCTGCCAGCCTCCTTTTCTTTCCTTTTCTAAGGAGAAGGTGGTCCTGGGGGCGGTGCCCTCCTTTTTTGCCTAAGATGGTATCTGCCTTTCATTTCAATCAGGCGGTCTCCCTACCGTCCCTGGTGAGTGTTGGAGAGAAGACCATGGATTCACAACTGGATGTTTGGAGAGTGCTGCGGCGATACTTAAAGAGAACAGAGTTGCTCCACAGATGGATCGGTTGTTTGTGGTGTTCGGGGGACTGCGCAAAGGAGAGGCATCGGCCAAGGCCTCCATTTCCAGGTGGATTATGGAAGCAATTTGCTTCGGCGTACATTTTGAAGGACAAGCCAGTCCCGGTGGGATTGTGGGCACATTCCATGCAAGCCCAGGTTCTCTTGTGGGCAGAGTTTAGTCTAGTGCCACTGGTTGATATATGTAGGGCGGCGACGTGGTCCTCCTTGCATACCTTTGCTAAGCATTATCGCTTGAATGTTCTGGCGACCGGTAGGATGCTAGTTTCGATGAAGCGGTCCTACGGGCTGGTCTTGCAGGTCCCTCCTGTTGATCGAACTGCTCTTCTACATTCCTGAAGTGTGGGACGGGACTGGAGGGACGATAAGGAAAGAGTAACTAGACTTTACCTGCTAATTAGAGTTCCTGAAGAAACTCCAGTCCCGTCCCAGATCCTGTCCTGAGTGGGTCCGTATGTGATACTGTTAATGCGGCTCCGGCCCAAAGGATAAGGTTCAGGAGCTACAGGGGTCAGGAATTTTGTTCTGCGGGCCTTGGAGGGCAGGGGCGGTGGGAACGGAGTGGACGAGTTGTCTGCCTCTCACTATTTGACCTTGGTGGCGAGTTGAGTCGCAGGTAAGCCACCTCCTTGTCTAGGTGGGGGGGGGAGGATAGGGTTGTTCTTAAAGTTGCAGTTAGGTAAGTTTGACTACTTATTTGTTTCTCCACTGAGTCTGCTTAGTTAATAGGTTACTGAAGCTGGTGGGAGGTGCCAGCAGTATATGTATGCCAAGGTCATCAAAAAGATGACGTGCTCAGTCTCCAGGCTGCTGGAAGAGGGGCACAACCCAGAAGTGTGGGACTGGACTGGAGTTCCTACAGGAACGCTAATTAGCAGGTAAGGTTTAATTACTCTTTATTGTTGTTTACTCATTGTTGCCTGTGATTGAGGTAGTGTGTAAGGCTTGCCATGTTTCTCCCATATGCTTTGGGATGAATATTGAAAAAGACCTCTGGTGGCTGAGGCAAATAAAGACACAGGAGTGATGTCATTGAAATCTGGGCTTTCCATTGGTTCTTTGTCTCCACCAATCTGCTGGTAGAGGAACACAACCCACTTGTCTGGACTGGTCTGGTCTAGCAGAACTCAAGTAAAGGACATAAACTGGTAAGTAAAATGTCACCTTTGTCTTAACTTAAAGAAGGTGCCTCTCAATGTCCTTAAGATGGTGTTTTGTATGAGCAGCTTCCCCCTTAAGGAGCAGATATTGACTGTAGCGAGGAAGTTTGGGCTGATTGCTTGGGAAGGAGGAGAAGTGGAGGTGTTAAACGATCTGTCCAAAGGCACTCTGGAGAGGAGGAGGGCGATGAAGGAGGTCACTGCTTACTTGAGAGGAAGGGATTTCGCTATCGATGGCTGTTCCCCTTTGGACTGCTGGTGTTGGCGAATGGGGTGACCAAGAGGATAAAGACAGCAGAAGAAGCGTGTAGAATGTTGCCGGAGCTGGGATGTGACAGCCTTCCCCTGGTGGTGGTGAGCGATCAGCAGAAGCCAGGCAGTTCTGGACTGGGGAAACTGCAAATGAGTTTGCAGTGGCAGAGAGCAGGAGAAAAGGGGAAGAGGCTGCAGCGGCTGTCCAGGGAGCGGCAAGGAGCAATACATGAGAAAGATCCCTGAGGCGGAGAGAGTGAAAGCAGGGACTGGATGTGAGCTTCGGAGTGTGGGGTGATGAAGCCCTCACCATCCGAGTGAGAGACTGGGGACTTGGAGGGGTGTAAAGGGGGAGATGGGGGAGGGGGATGGAAGAAGGGGAGGGGGGTTGGTGGGGTTCGGGTGTTTATGGATATGGAGGAGGCTTTCAGATGGGGGGGAATGGAGGTGGCTGGGATAAGGGAGGTAGAGGGCCAGGGTACCAGGTGGTCATTTGGACCAGGGTACGATGTGCCGGGAGAGGACAAGATGTCTCGGGATGGTAGTGATGGGGAAGGAGGGGGGGAGGGGAGATTGGAGTACAGGCACAACAGGGGGGAAAGAATGGGGGAAGAGCCGGGTAAAATGCTGCGCATAGGTACAGTAAATATCAAAGGTCTGAACTCTCCAGCGAAGCGCTGTATGCTGGCAAGGGAGGCGTGGAATTCCCAGTGGGATGTTGTGATGCTGCAGGAGACTCATTTGCGAAGCAGTGATGTGTGTAGGCTGAAAAACAGGCATTACCCGGATCAATATTACTCGTGTAATAAGGAGGGGGTAAAGAAGGGGGGGTAGCCTTATGAGTGCAGCAGGGAAGTGGGATTCAGGTGGAGGGTAGTTTTAAGGATGGAGACGGGCGGGTGGTGGGGATAAGAGGGAAAATGGGAGAGGATATAATGATAATGGTGGTGTATGGTCCTAACGGGAATCAGGGGGTTTTTTGGAAGGAGATAGGGAGGTTAATTGAAGGGGCGGGAGGGGGGAAGCTGGTGGTGAGGGGGGGGGGAATTCAATGTGGTATTGGACCCCAGAGTGGATAGAGCCCCCAAGGGGGATGGAGGGAGGAGTAGGAATAGACAAGGTTTGCGGATCTTGATGAAACAATTTAACCTGGTAGATGCGTGGAGAGCGCTCAACCCTAAGGAGCGGGAGTACACCTTCTACTCGAACCCGCATGGAAGTTGGAGTAGGATAGATATGCTTTTCATGGATAGAGAGTGGATGCTGGAGGTGGAAGAGGGGGAGATCAAGGTGGTAGGGTGGACGGATCATAACGCGGTTGAGATACATTGTCGCAGACAGGGGAAGGGTGGAACGGTGTTTTGGAAGTTGAATGAGAGCTTACTTAAGGACGTGAGGGTTGTGGAAGATGTGAAAGGGGTTATAAAGGAGTATTTGTGCTTTAATGATACAGGGGAGGTGGCGGAGGTTACGGTGTGGGAGGGGTTGAAAGCTGTGCTAAGAGGGAGGTTTGTGATGTGGGGGGCCAGGAGAAAGAGAGGGAAAGGGCAGGGAGGGAGGGGGAGTTGGGGAAAGCGTTGAAAGCAGCGGAGGAGAAATTCCGAGCGTCGGTGTCACGGAAGGATAGGGAAGTGATGGAGAGAGTGAGGGAAGAGCTCAGAGCGTTGCAAATGACCTGGGTAGATTTCGCACTGCAGGGGGCTAGGCAAGTTATTTTTGAGCACGGGGATAAGGCGGGAAGACTATTAGCCCGTAGGTTAAAGCAACAAAAAGGGGCAGCAGTGATATATCAGATTAAGGGGAGGGAGGGTACTATGTGTCGGGGGGGAGGAAGAGATAAGGGAGCAGTTCAAGGACTTTTATAAGATGCTATACAAAGGGGTGGAGGGGTGGGGGAAGAGGAGATTATGGGCTACCTGGAGGGGATGGAGTTACGAGGTCTACCGGGGACTTGGAGGCTATAATTTCAAGGGAAGAAATTGGGAGGGTAGTTAAGGGGTTGGTAGGAGGGAAGGCCCCGGGGTTAGATGGTCTGTCGGGACTGTTTTATAAGGTTTTTGTAGAAGAGAGAGGGGATCTTTTAGGGAGGGTGTTTAATGGGGTATTGTATCAAGGGGGGGAGTTATCACAGGAAATGCTGACTGCAGGGATAACGGCTTTGTTGAAACCGGGGAAAGACCCCACGAGTTGCAGCTTATACAGGCCTATTTCTCTCTATAATGTTGATGTTAAAATTTTGGCTAAGATCCTAGCGGAGCGGTTGGCGTGGTGGTTACCAGGGATAGTCAAGGTGGATCAAGCCGGGTGTATTATGGGTAGGCAGGCGGGGGACAACATTAAGAGGGCCATAGCGGTGATATGGGAGGCCAGACGGGAAACAGAGGATTTCTTAGTGATGTCTATAGATGCTGAGAAGGCCTTCGATAGGGTGCATTGGGGGTTTCTAATGAAAGTGTTGGAGAAGAAGGGGTGTAGGGCTAATTTTTTGAAGTGGGTACAGGGATTGTATGATGGCCCTAGGGCGAGGATCAAAATCAATGGTAGGTACTCGAGAGATTTTGAGCTGGGGCCCGCAGGGGTGCCCGCTTTCCCCGCTTTTATTTGCATTGGTGGTAGAGCCGTTTGTGGAATGTGTTCAGATGAATGAAAGGATAGTTGGATTGGTTAGAGGAGGGCAGCACCATAAAATTTCATTATATGCTGATGATATTCTCCTGTACTTAAGTAATCCTGTGGAGACTCTGCCAGAGGTGATGGGAGAAGTGGAGAGATACGGGGCAGTGTCAGGGTTTAAAATGAATATTGATAAAACCGAAGTGATGAAGGTGAAGCTGAGTAGTGGGAGTGAGGAGAAGTTGAGGAGGTTATACTCGCTGAAGTGGGTAAGCCATTTGATAGAGTACTTGGGGGTGAGATTAACAGAAAGATATGAGGATCTGTTTCAGGCGAACTACCCGCGGTTAATAGGGGCACATTTGCAAGGATATTGAGGGTTGGATGCGATTGGAAACCTCCTGGTTGGGCAGAATAGCGGTGTTTAAAAATGAATGTCCTACCTCGGCTATTATACCTGTTTCAAGTATTGCCAGTGGAGGTGCCGGAAGGGACGATGCGGACTTTACAAAGGAGGCTGTTTAGCTACATTTGGAAGAGGAGGCCTCCAAGAATTGTGAGAGCAGTGATGTATGCGGCCAAAGAGGAGGGCAGGTTGGGAGTTCCCAATTTGAGAGATTATTACAGGGCGGCACAATTGACGCACGTTTTGGGATGGAGGGGAGGCAGGGAGGAGAAACCTTGGGTCAGCTTAGAGAAACTTCAGGTCCGAGTCTTGCAGGACTACAAAAGGGGACTGTTACTTCTGGAGAGAGATCTGCAATTGTGAGTATATACTTCTGGGAATTTTCTGTAAGGAATTATTTGTATTAAAGCTAATTAATCTGTGAACCCACTATTTTTTGTTAAATCAGTCAGGGCCTAGTAGCAGCAGTTTAAATTTTAAACACAAAAGACACTTTCTGGTTACATATCATACCCAGCAGAGGCTTGTAGTTTAAATTAATAGTCACTCAGGGCCTAGTATCAGCAAAGTACTTTTAATTTAAATTTAAAACACAGAAGAGAGCTTTCTGGTTTAATTTGGAACCCAGCAGAGAGCTTGTAGTTTAAATTTCATAATAAGTTAGAGCCTAGCAGCAGCAAAGAGCTATAATTTAAAATTTAAAATCCAAATAAGAATATAGCTTACCTCGGCAGCACAGGACAGGGTACTGTGTAGCAGCCCTCTTTTAATAAGTGTTATTTCCCTCCCTCCCTCCGCACACCCACCCACCCCTGGGATAATCGTAGCTTTATAGGTACTTACACATCTTAAAAGACAGGGGGTGCTCTCAGGTGCAGCTCGTTACCCAAATCAGTCATACACTAAGGACCTGAGATTAATTAAGCTTCAGGTGAACAAGGTATATTAAACGTATTAGGTACAGTTTTTTTTAGTATAAATATCCATAGCAAACCTTAGGAAGTAAAGAACTTAAAGATCTAATCAAAAACTTAAAACTAAAGATGCAGACAGAAGTCCAGCAGCGAGATGGGGGCTTTCCAGTCTTTTGCATTGAGTGTCACATGTATGATTTTCTCCCAGTTGGTGAAAGGTCTTACGTGTACACTAGGGTGCAAGGAGCTCTTTGCTCTCAGGGAACAAGTCTGTTCTCTAGAGGCTAGAGTAGCAGACTTGGAAAACATAAGAAAGAGAGAGAGGTACATAGACGAAACCTACAGGGATATAGTCCTGAAGTCCCACCTCCAGTCTGGCAGCATCCCTGTTACCATGGAGGAGAGAGGTCACGTGACAGGAGAGCATCACCTTGGTGTGGCAGGAAGTGATCCTGTAACTAGGATCTGTCCTCCAGGTGATGTAAAACCCTCTTGCACCGAGGAGGTTTCTCCAGGGCCATGTGCCCATGAGGAAAGGGTTAGGACAGCCATTATAGTTGGTGATTCGATCATTAGGCATGTAGATAGCTGGGTGGCTGGTGGACGTGAGGATCGCCTGGTAACATGCCTGCCTGGTGCGAAAGTAGGGGACCTCACGCGCCACCTAGATAAGGTCTTAGATAGTGCTGGGGAGGAGTCTGCTGTCTTGGTACATGTCAGTACCAATGACAAAGGAACATGTGGTAGGGAGGTTCTGGATGCTAAATTTAGGCTTTTAGGTAGGAAGTTGAAATCCAGAACTTCCAGGGTAGCATTCTCCGAAATGCTTCCCGTTCCACGTGCAGGACCCAAAAGGCAGGCAGAGCTCCGGAGTCTCAATTCGTTGATGAGACAATGGTGCAGAGATGAGGGTTTTGGATTTGTTAGGAACTGGGGAACATCCTGGGGAAAGGAGAGGCTCTTCCGAAGGGATGGGCTTCACCTTAACCGGGATGGAACCAGGCTGCTGGCATTAACCTTTAAAAAGGAGATAGAGCAGCTTTTAAACTAGATAATAGGGGAAAGCCGACAGCCGCCCAAGAGCGGATGGTTCGGAAGAATGTCACGGCAGGACATGCTAGGGAGATAAAGTTCCTAGATGAAATAAATGACTGCTTCTTGGAGCCCAGAAGGGAAGCCATATTAGACCTAGTCCTTAGTGGAACACCAGATCTAGTGCAAGAGATAAGGGTGTTGGGGCCACTTGGCAATAGTGATCATAGCATGATCGCCTTTGATTTAATTAGTGGAGGAGGGATAGTAAGGAAATCCACAGTACTACCTTTTAACTTTTGAAAGGGAGACTATGATAAAATGAGGAAAATAGTTAAGAAAAAACTAAAAGGAGCAGTTGCAAAGGTTAAGACTTACATCAAGCTTGGGTGGTGTTGAAAAATACTACCTTGGAAGCCCAGACCATCTGTATTCCACGCCTTAAAAGTGGAAGGAAGTCCAAAAAACTGCCAGCATGGTTTAAAGGGGAGGTCAGAGAGGCTGTTGCCAAAAAAAGCATCTTTCAGGAAATGGAAAAAAGAGCCAAACGATGAAACCTGGAAACAGCACAAGCACTGGCAAGTCAAATGCAAGGCACTGATAAAGCAGGCAAAGAGAGAATTTGAGAAGAAGCTTGCTGCGGAAGCAAAAACGCGAAATAAAGATTTTTTTCAAGTGCATTCGTAGCAAAAAAAACCTGTGAGTGTCTGTTGGTCCATTTGATGATAGAGGAGTTAAAGGGGCACTAAGAGGCGACAAGGCGATGTAGGGATGTTACCCATGACTGAAGTGGTATTTAAAGGTGCAGAAGAATTGAAGGAAATATCGATACATCGGGAAGATGTATTACAACTATTAGATAAACTGAAGAGTAGCAAATCACCTGGGCCGGATGGTATACATCCAAGGGTGTTGAAAGAACTGAAATATGAGATTGCAGACCTGCTATCAGTAATCTGTGAATTTTCATTAAAATCATCTGTAATACCTGAAGATTGGAGGATCACCAATGTAACGCCAATTTTTAAAAAGGGTTCCAGGGGTGATCCTGGAAACTACAGACCGGTGAGCCTGACGTCAGTACCGGGAAAAATGGTAGAAACCATCATAAAGAATAAAATTACTCAGCATGTAGATAGTCATGGCCTAATGGGAGACAGCCAACATGGTTTTAGACAAGGAAGATCTTGTCTTGCTAATCTATTATGTTTTTTTGAAAGTGTGAATAAACAGGTGGAGAAAGGTGAGTCAGTTGATAGTGTATCTGGACTTTCAGAAAGCCTTTGACAAGGTCCCTCATCAGAGACTTTTGGCAAAACTAAAGAGTCATGGGATAGGAGGCAGTGTACTACTGTGGATCAAGAACTGGTTAAAAGATAGAAAGCAGAGGGTTGGGCTAAATGTCCAATTTTCCCAATGTAGAAAAGTGAATAGTGTACCCCAGGGATCTGTGCTGGGTCCGCTGCTTTTTGACATATTCATAAATGACCTGGAAAGTGGAATAATGAGTGAGGTTATCAAATTTGCAGATGACACAAAGCTATTTAAAGTTGTTAAAACCCAAGAGGATTGTGGAAAATTGCAAGAGGATCTTGATAAATTGGAAGACTGGGCATCAAAATGGCAGATGAAATTTAATGTGGACAAGTGCAAGGTTATGCACCTAGGGAAGAACAACCCAAACTATGGTTACACGATGCAAGGTTCCACATTAGGAACCACCACCCAGGAAAAAGATTTAGGCGTCGTCGTTGATAGCATGTTAAAACCCTCGGCCCAGTGTGCAGCGGCAGCCAAGAGAGCAAATAGAATGCTAGGTATCATAAGGAAAGGAATGGAAAATAAAACAAAAGATATTATAATGCCTCTATATCGTTCCATGGTGAGACCACACCTTGAATATTGTGTGCAATTCTGGTCGCCGTATCTTAAAAAGGATATAGCGTTATTAGAAAAGGTTCAGAGAAGAGCCACCAAAATGGTAAAGGGGATGGAAGGATACTCCTATGAAGAAAGGCTAAAGAGGTTAGGGCTCTTTAACCTGGAAAAGAGACGGCTGAGGGGAGATATGATAGAAGTCTATAAATTAATGAACGGAGTGGAACGGGTAAACGTAGATTGATTGTTTACGTTATCAGAATATAGAAAGACTAGGGGACATGCAATGAAGCTACAGGGTAAACTATTTAAATCTAATAAAAGAAAATATTTCTTCACTCAACGTGTAATCAAACTCTGGAATTTGTTACCGGAGGATGTAGTAAAGGCTGTTAGTGTAGCTGGATTTAAAAAAGGTTTGGACAAGTTCCTGGAGGAAAGGTCCATAAACCATTATTAAGAAGGGACCCAGGATATCAATGCTTGACCTAGTACAAGCATTGCAGAACCTGTGTCTTTTGGGGAAACTGCTAGGTAAGTATGACCTAGATTGGCCACTGTTGGAAAGAGGATACTGGGAATTGATGGACCTTGGTCTGACCCAGTATGGCATATCTTATGTTCTTATGAGGGGGGAGGTTAGATGCTTGGGTATGGGTGCGGAAAGTTGAGGGGGGGGGACTCCAGCAATGCGACAGGTGGTGAAGATATGGGATAAGGTGAGGGAGCCAGAGATAGCCGCTAGGGGAACGGGGTTTTTGGTTATGACCCCACGGAGGGGGTGGAGAGCCTTTCTACCAGGGTGGGAGGGGGGTCAGTTTGACAGCTGGCGGGAAAAGGGGCTGGAGTGTAGTTTGCAACTTATCGAGGAGGGAGCGTTAAAGAGCTTTGAGGAGGTGCGTGTGGAATTTGGGTTGGGGAGGGGGATAAATATGGTTATGCACAGGTGCGATCCTACTAAGAGTTCGGGAAGGAGGGGTTGGGACGGGAGGTCTCTAGACTGGAGACGGTTTGGTATGGGAAGTGGGGCACAAGGGGGTTGATCTCTGGCTTATATAAAGAGGGAGGAGGTAGGGAAGCATAGGTACATGGTTGAGTGGGAAAAGGATCTAGGGAGGACCCTGGCAGATACAGATTGGAAAAAGATATGGGATCAAATAAAACGGGGTCCCAGTGCAAGTCGAATCAAAGAGAATTGTTAACAAAGTGATGATGAGATGGTACTACACACCAGAGAGATTAAATCAGATTTACCCTGGAGCCTCTTCCTTGTGTTGGTGGGAGTGTGGTGCATATATGGTGGAGTTGTTAATAAGGCTCAGGAGTACTGGAGGATGGTGTTGGAGTAGATCAAGGGGAAATTAAGGGTGGAGGTAGAACTTGAGCCAAATATTTGCTTATTATCGTGGTGGGGGGAGGGACGGGAGCAACGAGGGGGGGCAAAATGGTGTTGGCATGTTTATGTGCAGCACGGGGGGTGGTGGTACGGGCTTGGAAGCAAAAAGGGATGCCGGCTCTGGTGCAGTATGAGACCAGACTGAAGGCAATAGTTCTTATGGAAAAGCTTACGGCGGTCAGAAAGCAAAAGGAGCGGTTTGTGGCGGTGTGGTGTAGGTTGTGTCGAGTATTGGGGCTGGGATAAGAATGGGGGGGGGAAGGGGAGGGTTGGGGGATGGGACTGGGGGAGCGGTATTGGGTACTGGGGGGTAAGGGAGTAGATCCTCACTGAGTAAAAGGAAGGGGGGGCCTGGGGGAGGTCGGGAGGGCAGTAAGGGGCCTTAACGCTTGGGAATCTCAAGAGATGGTGGATGTATAAAGACTATGTGGGGTCTAGTGGGGTTCTGGAGAGAGGAAGTTGGCATATTACGTATTGGGTTTATGGGGGATTAAAACATGATGGGGTTTTGGTGCAATGTTGTAGTGGCATCATTATATTATGGATTAGTGTTTTTGGTTATGTTTAAAGTTTGTTTATAATAAAAATTGAAAATATTAAAAAAAAAGATGTTTTTTTTATTGACTGAATTGACACATGCAGGTTTGGTAGTTCCATCATCAAAGAAATAGATACTGATTCTACAGCAGTAGCTGACTAACTCACAGGGCTTTTGATTTATTCAAGTTCACAACTAAATGATACTACTATATCCACTCCAGCATGCCCTGCAGTTGAGGTGAAATAGTGGCACTACTCCTTTGGTAAGAAAGATGGCGTTACATGATAGAAACTCTAACCCGCGATTACAAGAAATAGTTCCCTACATGAAAGGGCCTGCATTGCTGGTATCTTACTGAATGGATTTCTACCTCAGTGTGTTAAGAATAAGATCCTTTAGTTGCCTCCTTGAGAAGCACAAACAAAAGTAAATTAGGCCCTTAAGGATCAAATTAAGGTCTCAGTAAAAGGTGGCTATGCAGTTGCCTATTGTGGATCTCCAAAGCTTCATTAAATGTTCTGTGTGCTGTGGGTATGGCCTTTGTTCCCATCTTTGTTGTTCCTGTCTCCACAAAAGGAATGACCACCTTTTGAAAGGCATATTCATTTTGGGTTGTTGGCATCCTCCTTTGGCAGTAACTGGACAGTACGCCTGGGGTGACTCCCCCAGATTCTTAACCAGTTTCTCTAGCTCTTCCTGAAAGAGAAGCTTGCCTTTAAAAGGAGGTAATTAAAGTGAGCCTTGAGGGCTTGCTCCCACGGCCTAGTTTCTGAACCATAACTACTAGCTGACTGATGCTGCTTTGACCATATTTCCAGTTAATCCTGCTAGATCAATCCAGACAAAGGGGTTGTGGCCCCCTGTCAGCAGATGAGACAAATTCTAGAAGCTTAGTGACATCACCCTTGATAGATAACCTTGTACACCTCTGGGTCAGCTTCAGTATTTTCCCTGTTTCAGCAGAGTTGGACTTATCCTTGCTCTTTGGACTGCCTCTATGAGGTTTCTCATAGGACAGTGCAGCTTGACTTTAGGGATTTGGGCAGCACACTGTGATTGTCTAATTGACACATTCCTTTATTCCCAGAGGGTGTTCCCTGATTAGGAGGATCAGTGGAACACTTCTGAAGGGGGGAGGGCTCTTCTGCTCAGGAGGAGCCGTGTAGCCCTCCAGGACAAGCTCCAACATGTTGTGCGTTAGCTACCAGCTTCTTGTTTTAATAAAGTTAAAAAAAAAAAAAAGTGGCATTACAGGGGACACAGCCCGATGCACACTCCTCCTTGCCGGCAGCAGGCTTCAGGCTCCTCTTTGGGTTCAACAGTGTTTCCAACAGTGAGTTTAGTGGGTTGTCAACTTCCCCCATCCCCCCCCCGGCCGCCTCGTTTTTTGGCCTGTGCCTTGCTGCTAGTGTCTGCCTTGCTTCCAGAGTCTTTTCAGAGGACTGTTATTTTCTGTGGTGTGCACCATCTGTTAGTGTGGGGTTTGAGGCTTCCATTTTTCCACTGTACCCGTGCAATGGTTTGCCGCATTCCCGCTAAAACCGGTGCCATTTTTGTGGATCCAGATTCTGCGGGCGCCATTTTTCCTTTGGAGTATGAGGGGCATGCTGCTTCTGCACCTTTTTGTTCTTCTGCGTCTCTGGATTGGGCCTCCTGAACATGGGAATGTCCCTCTTCCATACGATTTCAAGATTGTGGTAGAAAATGCCGTGTTCTCACTTTTTTTTTTTTTTTTAAGCGGAAAATTTCTGCTTGGACTGCAGGGCAGATCAGGGAGATACTTCTGCTAGCACAGCACCATTAATTCCTGATGTCCCTACATTCACGGGTAGTCCTACTTTTCCTCTTCCACAGGAGCTGCTTCCTCTCAGCTTCAGTCCACTCTGATGCAGAATTTATGGACTTCTTTCTGCAAGCCTGGTTTTTGTGGCGTTTGGACACCTTAAATCCAGTATCCTCAGTTCATCCAGGAAGCGCTCCAAACATCCCTTGCTTGCACCCAAAGTTGCTCCCGCCCCCTCGGATGATGGTTCCTTTAATTCAGATTTGGACCGAGAGGAGGGAGAGTTCTCGTCGCCTGAGAGCAAGTTAGAGGTGAAAGACAATAGGCAGGACATTTGTCAGGTGGAGCTTCTTGCTCTCATTGCGCAAATTACTGAGGCTCTTCACCTTGCCTTTTCACTGACACATCAGGCTCCGGATCTGACTAAACTCCAAGCAGACCCCATCATGGTGGGCATCAAGAAACCATCTAAGGTTTTTCCTTTTCCTCCAGAGTTACAGCAGGTTGTTTCCCTGGAGTGGGTTTCTCCATGTGTCTCCTTATGCTTCGCATGTTGCCTGGGCTGCCATTATCTCTGGGCCCGGATGATGTGGAAAAAGGACTATGCTTTCCTAAGGTGGACTCTTTATTGACGGCAGTTACTAAGCATACAACCATTCCTGTAGAGGGCAGAACATTTGATCGCAAGGTTGAGGGTCTCCTGAAGAGTTTTTCCTCATCCTCCCTGGTACTTCAAGCCTCTGTTTGTGGCAGCTTGACTGCATGTGCGTTGCTATGCTGGATACGGTTGCTCCCGGAAGATCTTGTTATGGTCTGTTTGGAATCCTCCAGGTGATGTAAAACCCTCTCGCACCAAGGACGTTTCTCCAGGGCCATGTGCCCAAGAGGGAAAGGTTAGGACAGCTGTTATAGTTGGTGATTCGATCATTAGGCATGTAGATAGCTGGGTGGCTGGGGACGTGAGGATCGCCTGGTAACATGCCTGCCTGGTGCGAAGGTAGCGGACCTCACGCGCCACCTAGATAAGGTCTTAGATATTGCTGGGGAGGAGTCTGCTGTTTTGGTACATGTCGGTACCAATGACATAAGAAAATGTGGTAGGGAGGTTCTAGAGGCTAAATTTAGGCTTTTAGGTAGGAAGTTGAAATCCAGAACTTCCAGGGTAGCGTTCTCCGAAATACTTCCCGTTCCACGCGCAGGACCCAAAAGGCAGGCAGCGCTCCGGATTCTCAATGCATGGATGAGACAATGGTGCAGAGATAAGAACATAAGATATGCCATACTGGGTCAGACCAGGGTCCATCAAGCCCAGTATTCTGTTTCCAACAGTGGCCAATCTAGGTCATATGTACCTAGCAGTATCCCCAAGAGACACAAGTTCCACAATGCTTGTACTGGGTCAAGCATTGATATCTTCGGTCACTTCTTAATAATGGTTTATGGACCTTTCCTCCAGGAACTTGTCCAAACCTTTTTTAAACCCAGCTACACTAACGGCCTTTACTACATCCTCCGGTAACAAATTCCAGAGTTTGATTACACGTTGAGTGAAAAAATATTTTCTTTTATTAGTCTTAAATAGTTTACCCTGTAGCTTCATTGCATGTCCCCTAGTCTTTCTATATTCTGATAAGGTAAACAATCGATCTACGTTTACCCGTTCCATTCCGTTCATTAATTTATAGACTTCTATCATATCTCCCCTCAGCCGTCTCTTTTCCAGGTTAAAGAGCCCTAACCTTTTTAGCCTGCCTTCATAGGAGTATCCTTCCATCCCCTTTACCATTTTGGTGGCTCTTCTCTGAACCTTTTCTAATAACGCTATATCCTTTTTAAGATACGGTGACCAGAATTGCACACAATATTCAAGGTGTGGTCTCACCATGGAACGATATAGAGGCATTATAATATCTTTTGTTTTATTTTCCATTCCTTTCCTTATCATACCTAGCATTCTATTTGCTCTCTTGGCCGCCGCTGCACACTGGGCCGAGGGTTTTAACATGGTATCCACAATGACGCCTAAATCTTTTTCCTGGGTGGTGGTTCCTAATGTGGAACCTTGCATCGTGTAACCATAGTTTGGGTTGTTCTTCCCTAGGTGCATAACCTTGCACTTGTCCACATTAAATTTCATCTGCCATTTTGATACCCAGTCTTCCAATTTATCAAGATTCTCTTGCAATTTTTCAGAATCCTCTTGGGTTTTAACAACTTTAAATAGTTTTGTGTCATCTGCAAATTTGATAACCTCACTCGTTATCCCACTTTCCAGGTCATTTATGAATATGACAAAAAGCAGTGGACCCAGCACAGATCTCTGGGGTACACCACTATTCACCTTTCTCCATTGGGAAAATTGGCTATTTAGCCCTACCCTCTGCTTTCTATCTTTTAACCAGTTCCTGATCCACAATAGTACACTGCCTCCTATCCCATGACACTTTAGTTTTGCCAAAAGTCTCTAATGAGGGACCTTGTCAAAGGCTTTCTGAAAGTCCAGATACACAATATCAACACTCACCTTTGTCCACCTGTTTATTCACTCCTTCAAAAAAACATAACAGATTAGTAAGACAAGATCTTCCTTGTCTAAAGCCATGTTGGCTGTCTCCCTTTAGGTTGTGACTATCTACATGCTGAGTAATTTTATTCTTTATGATGGTTTCTACCATTTTTCCTGGTACTGACGTCAAGCTCACCAGTCTGTAGTTTCCCGGATCACCCCTGGAACCCTTTTTAAAAATTGGTGTTACATTGGCGATCCTCCAATCTTCAGGTATTAGAGATGATTTTAATGATAGTTCACAGATTACTGATAGCAGGTCTGCAATCTCATATTTCAGTTCTTTCAACACCCTTGGATGTATACCATCCGGCCCAGGTGATTTGCTACTCTTCAGTTTATCTAATAGTTGTAAGACATCTTCCCGATGTATCGATATTTCCTTCAATTCTTCCGCACCTTTAAATACCACTTCAGTCATGGGTAACATCCCTACATCTTCCTCAGTAAAGACCGAAGCAAAGAATTCATTCAGTCTCTCCGCTATCGCCTTGTCGCCTCTTAGTGCTCCTTTAACCCCTTTATCATCTAATGGACCAACTGACTCTCACGGGTTTTTTGCTACGATTGTACTTGAAAAGGTCTTTATTTTGTGTTTTTGCTTCCGCAACAAGCTTCTTCTCAAATTCTCTCTTTGCCTGCCTTATCAATGCCTTGCATTTGACTTGCCAGTGTTTGTGCTGTTTCCAGGTTTCGTCGTTTGGCTCTTTTTTTCCATTTCCTGAAAGATGCTTTTTTGGCAACAACAACCTCTCTGACCTCACCTTTAAACCATACTGGCAGTTTTTTGGACTTCCTTAAAGCGTGGAATACAGCTTTTATGGGCTTCCAAGATAGTATTTTTCAACAACACCCAAGCTTGATGTACGTCTTTAACCTTTGCAACTGCTCCTTTTTGTTTTTTCTTAACTGTTTTCCTCATCTTATCATAGTCTCCCTTTTGAAAGTTAAAAGATAGTACTGTGGATTTTCTTACTATCCCTCCTCCACTATTTAAATCAAAGGCGATCATGCTATGATCACTATTGCCAAGTGGCCCCAACACCCTTAACTCTTGCACTAGATCTGGTGTTCCACTAAGGACTAGGTCTAATATTGCTTCCCCTCTGGTCGGTTCATGAACCAGCTGCTCCAAGAAGCAGTCATTTATTTCATCTAGGAACTTTATCTCCCTAGCATGTCCTGACGTGACACTGACCCAGTCGATACCGGGGTAATTGAAATCACCCATTATTATTACTGCGCTGTAACTTTTTGTTAGCTTTGTTGATTTCTTTGAGCATTTCATCATCCATTTGGTCATTCTGGCCAGGCGCTCGATAGTACACCTTCACTGCCATTGCCTTCCCCCTTTTATATGTAATTTCAATCCATATAGATTCTACAGCAGATTTTGTTTCCTGCAAAACTTTAATCCTTTCTGAGTCAATGCCCTCTCTAACATAGAGCGCAACCCCTCCACCAATTTGATCAGCTCTATCATTACGATATAGTTTGTACCCAGGTATCAGTGTCCCACTGGTTGTCCTCCTTCCACCATGTCTCTGATATTCCAATCATATCTAACCTTTCATTTAGTGCTATATATTCTAACTCTCCCATCTTATTCTTTAGACGTCTAGCATTTGCATACAAGCATTTTAGAGAATGTATTTTATTCATGTTAATTTGGCTATTGTTAGACATGGGTAAATTGGGATCTTTAAGCTCTGTCTGCTCCATACTTGAGGGCATTTGGGCTACTTTACTCTTTTGTGGAACCTCTCTGCTTTTGGTAGTATCCTTCAAGGATACATTCTTCCGAACCATCCGCTCTTGGGCGACTGTCGGCTTTCCCCTAATATCTAGTTTAAAAGCTGCTCTATCTCCTTTTTAAAGGTTAATGCCAGCAGCCTGGTTCCATCCCGGTTAAGGTGAAGCCTTAAGCACAGGTTCCGAGATTTCATATGGAAACGCTACGTTGATGATGGCAGTGTAGAAGGGAGAGTTGTTACAGCCCTCAACCTCACCAAAGCGTACTTGCATATTCCCATGCGTCCCAGCCATCAGTGCTTCCTCAGTTTTGCGAACTAGATGGAGCATTTTCAGTGTCAGGCGATGCCTATCAGTCTTGCAACGGCACCAAGAACATTCAACAAAGTCATGGTGGTGTCGGTGGCTGCTGTACGGAAGCAAGGTGTGTGTGTTCACCTGTATCTGGACGACTGGCTCATTCGGGCCAAGTCATGGGACGAGAGTCTGTCGGCGACCAGAAAGGTAATGGCATTTCTCCAGAGTTTGGGGTGGGTGGTCAACTTTGCCAAGAGCAAGTTGATTCCATCCCAGCAATTGGTTTACCTGGGGGCTCGATTTGATACAGCGGCTGGCCTAGTCTTCCTTACAGATGAGCGTGTCGTGAATATCCAGTGTCTTAAACAGCTTCCTGTGGATGTTGCAGCCTTTGGTGTGGCATTACCTACATCTCCTGGGGCTTATGGCTTCTTCACTGGACCTTGTTCCCTGGGCCAGGTTTCACATGATGCCGCTACAACAGTCGCTACTCTCCAGGCAGTCAGCTCAACCTCAACCCCTGTATCGCAGGCTTCAATGCCCAAGGGAGACCAAAGTGGCTCTACAGTGGTGGTTGAAAACCATGTGGATGTACAAGCGGGTTAGGAAGTGCGTTTTGGCGTGCAGGTATTGCAGGCGGGACTCATCCTGCTTGTTTGGACTGGATTGGAGGGACATGGATGAAGAGAAAATTTAGAGCTTGCCTGCTAATTTACTTTTGTGGAGTCTCCAATCCAGTCTAGAACCCATCCAGGTAGATTGTCAGTTTAGAACCGTGAGCCGCCCGAGGTATGTCAGGGATGGAGAGGTTCTTGGAGCTCGTGTAGAAGAAATAAGCTCTGTGGCTGAGAGGTCTGTATTCCATCATACATGGGGACGCGTCAAAAAAAAAAGTAGTACTATGGAGGTTTTTAGATGAGGAGTAACAATATTAAGTTGTTCAGTAATGTATTTCCAGGAACAAGCAGGAATGAGTCTTCACATATAGGTACATCGTGTGATGCGGTGGGTAATATAGAGCCTATGGAAGTTACTGAAAATGAGGAGCTTACCTCAGATTTGGCTGTAGAGAGAAACTCAGTGCAGGGAGAAACAGCTGAGCAGCAAAGGCTGTCAGCGCAAGAAAAGCCAAAAGCCATTAAAGGTAGTTTTCCCTGTAACAGTTCTGACGCAGGAAGAAACAGAAAAGCTCATCAGGAGCAGCACCTGTGTCCTAACTCTCACGTAACGTGCAAGGCAGGGAGGCATATAAGTTCCTGGTTAGGATCAAGCACAGGAAGTCAAGGAAGCCCAGGAGATCAGGGGAGAAGGAGGAGTAGTGCTGGTAAGAAGGAAGAACCAGGAAGTGAATGCAGAAGCAGAGCTCGAGAGAAAAGGGTTGGAGCAAGCAGTGCTGGGAAAGGCGATGCTCAAGGAAGCAGACCTGGAGAGAAACCAGGAGGGGCCAGCAGCTCAGGAGGATGGTATGAGCAACCAATGAGCACAGGTCAGCCCAGAGGAAGTTTACCTGCTGAAGGAAACTTCAAGCATGGCTGCAAAGCAAGAATCAGCTGGGAAGGTGACCAGGCGTTTGTTAGCTCTGAGCCTGACTGGAAAGCCAGGGAGAGAGAGTCCTCTACAACCCTGGAGCTAAACCTAGAACCAAGGTAAAAAGGTGGGAGCCTTGTTCATTTAAAGAAAGATTTAAAAGCTCTGCATGTTTTAAAGGGCGTGGCCCTGAGTACAACGTTATAGCAGGAAGATATCCAAAGCTTTCATTTGGTGAGGAAAACCAGCAAGGAGCCTTTCTGAAACCAGGCAGATATAACCCTGGGCTTAAAGAACCCTTGGCAGAAAGGGATATTGGTGTATCACAAGAGGCTGTGCCAGAATTCAGCACATGTGAAGAATGTGACTCAGATAGTTTGGGGAGTGAAGCTGAAGGGATGATATGGGAAAATAATAGCCATACTTCAGACCCCATTCCAATGGACTGTACCATATGTTTTTCAAATGACCACACTTTGTGTTAACTTTTGAGGAGAATAATTTTGTGACAAATAACAAAAGAAAAGAAGATATTTTCTGTTGCCATTTTCGTTCAATGCTGTGTTTTGTGTTGCATTCCTGAGAAAGTCTGTTTGGGAAGGGGAATAAAACCCAATTATTTACTTTACCACTTGACCAAAAGACTCTGTTTTAATACAAAGAGCAGAGCAAAACTTCAATAACCCTAGGCAGCCGCCTAAATAGGGTTAAAAAGAGCTCTATCATATGAGCCCCATCACAGTCGGTACCGACGGAGTCTGCGTGGGAACGCTTCCCAGCATCCAATCAGAAAGCTTTTGGAAGCATCCCAACACGCCTGCGTGCTGCCTTCCTGCCTTCCCAACTGCCTCTCCTCAGTTTTTGTTTTTCCGTGGAGCCGGCAGGATGTCCTCCTGTCACTGCAGAAAATTCTTCTTTTATTTTTTAGTTTTCTTGTGGTCGTGGCTGCCTTCCCTCGACGCCACCGGTACTGCCGGTGTTTCTTTTTTCTTTTCTTGTAAAATTTTTCCTTTTTAAGGAATATTTTTTTTCTTCCTTAGTGTCTCACGATTTCTCAGGCCTTCTAGGTCTCTCCATTTTCCTTCATGGAACCGCCAGCCACTTTCCCCAAGAAATGTACAAACTGTGGCGGTACAACTTTATTTTTAGACACTCACAATTGGTGTCTAACCTGCTTGGGTCCTGACCATTTTCCTCCAGAGCCCTCGGGCAATGGTATTGTGAGAAGAAGTTTTCAACATCGAGTTCCCCTCGACACGCGGTCCCCCTCCAACTTCAGGGCACCAACCATATCTTCTTCTACACAGGATCAGGTAACCCAAAAACAGTCTGTTAAGACTAGCCAGTCCTTGAGCGGCAGTTCTCATGCACAGCATAGAGATGCCTATGGCCTTGTCCTCGAGAATCCACTGGCTTCAAAACCCCGGTGGGAGTCTTAGGCCTCCAAAGCCTGTGTGGGGTTTCAGGTTGTTCCTGAGGTTCACCCCTCATAGAACATACCTGAGCCATGCCCGGTGGTGGCATCTGCTTCGAGCGGTACCGATACCCTGGCATCGTCACTGGTGTTGGATGAAACATTCCTCACCAAGGATCGTCGTCTGGCGTCCTCGGTACCTGCGGGACCGGTGGATACGCTCCAGACTGACCGTCCAGTATCCGTACCGGCACCGATACTAGTAACGACGTCGGTACCCTCCAGACGTGCATCAATAGACTCGCTTCCTTCGATGCCGAGTCTGGAATCGATCTCCAGTCTGGAGAACTGGGTACCGACTCGCCTTGGTACCGACGGCTCGGTTCTGATAATTCGGATCCGCGACTCTCGGTTCCTCCGATACCGTTAGTTGCCACCGGCTGGCCTTCATCCACCGGTATCAGATACGGTACCGAAGTCGGTACCGATATCCACAGTACCATTGCTGTCGGTGCCTTCCATGTTTCTCTCGTCAGGCTCGCTTCCCTTGATGCCGAGTTTGGAATCGATC
This sequence comes from Ichthyophis bannanicus, assembly GCA_033557465.1. Lineage (NCBI taxonomy): Eukaryota > Metazoa > Chordata > Amphibia > Gymnophiona > Ichthyophiidae > Ichthyophis > Ichthyophis bannanicus. The sequence goes on along the minus strand of CM066048.1, from coordinate 43,541,312 downwards.
CCTAGCATGGACGATCTGTTACTGACTGTCGCTGGTTCTGACCTGCAGTACCAGTGACCACCATCTAAGGATCCCATACTGCACCATTCAGGATCTTCTATTCCTATATACTTGAATAGATCCCTCGGTGCCAACGCTAGTTCTTCATCAGATCTAGCCTATTCAAGGGAAGTTCCCTCTGGGGATCCTTCTTTCCAGACTTTCCTCCTGGATATGGCAAAATCACTTGCCATTCCTATTCCTGGACAAGATCCTACACAAGGGAATACAGAATACCTCTCTGTTCCTAGCAAAGCAAAGGAGAATATAATGCTTCCTTTGCATCATTCTTTGCAGGATCTTCTACGAATGTGGAAAGCTCCTTTAAAGGTACCCCCACCTTCCAGAGCAACTGATCTCCTATATCAGGTGCCCCCCTCTCCAGGGTTTCAAAAGACTCAACTTCCTCATCATTCCATTGTGGTAGAATCAGCAATGAGGCGAGTGAAGAGTAATAAAAAGCACTCTTCTTGTCCGCCAGGTCGTGAGTCTAAGACACTAGATGCCTTTGGACGTCAAACCTTCCAGACATCCATGCTTTCAGCAAGAATTCTCTCATATTTTTTTATATGGGTTTATCTCTTGAGGAGGTCACAAAGAAATTACATCTTTTGACTCCTTTTCTTCAAGAGCCCAGGTGTAAAGACTATTCCTCACTGGTTAGTCATACTCAAAATATCTTTAGGTTTCTTACTCGTGCTACCCTAGACTCCTTTGAGTCTGTTAGCAGAACCTCTGCTGTAGCTATAGGGGCACGACGTAGAGCCTGGCTTCAAGCTTCAGACTTTGACAAATGGGCACAAGAAAGACTGGGAAATACTCCTTGCACTGGAGAAAATCTCTTCAACAAGGAGTCTTTACTCCAGGTTACTCAGTTGTCCACTGACTTAACTGTTTCCAGAGGCTGTTCTACGCCGCCTTCTTTCCCAGTAGGTAGGAAAAGTCCTACCAAACTTTCTTCCCCTAGGGGGAGAAGGTTTTATCCATCATCTGCCCATCATACAGATGTTCCCAAACAGGGAAAACATCGCCCTGGTCTGAAGAATCCTGTCCTGTTGCGTATTTTGTCTACCCATAGTCTGTTCTGTCTACCCCTTTATGGGCCTTTTTATCATTGTCTGTATTTTTATTTTAGTTAACTTGTGTTTTAGAATACTGGCCCTTTTATGAGCCTTTTATCATTGTGTGTATTGTTATTCTAGTTAACTTATGTTTTAAAATACTGGCCCTTTGTCTGGTTCTGTTTAATTTTGTCTTCTATTTGTTTGTGCTTTTATACTTTACTTTTCTGTTTCACTTTGGCGTTCCTTTCTTTGTCTTTGCATGGCCAACCTTTTTATTGTACACCGCTTTATGTTTCGACGGAAAACAGTCTATCAAATTTTTAATAAAGATAAAGACAGCTCAACAGGGTCAACAAACCCAGCAGTCGCAGGGTTTCAAATAGATCATTGTCCCTCTTGGTTGGTGGTTAGGGTGGCAGTCTGCTTCTTTTCACTTGCAGTATCTGCACTAAATTTATCCTAACCTACCTAGATATCTCTTCATGAGACATCTTTTCTCTAAGAGTCTTTATGATGATCATGCCCATACTTAACAGATTTTCCTCTTCCTCTTGGAGGAAAGAGGTAACAACTATCAATAGACAGTTGTTTCCCTGTACTGGCATGTATCATCTCACCTGTCAGAGACCTCCTCCATTGTCGGTCTCTTGCAACTCTGTCTTACCTCCCTCTTACTACAACATTTGGTTTGTAAGAGTGGCTCTTTGACACGGGTAAGCCCCTATAATCCTCTACCTGTTCTACCGGGGGATTCTCCCTTCTGGAGTTGTCTTCCCCATTGTTACCTTAGGGCAGCTCATCAGACAATAGGAAGTCCTACCATGTCTGTTTCTTTTTCCCAATCTAAAAAAGGAAGAGGGAAAATAAATTTTCCATGCTGCCCTGGTAGTTGCTGCAGATACAGCAATTCCTAGTGGTTAAGCCACAGGTTTTGTTCACTACACAACCAGGGCTTCTCCTCCACTAGCAATCCTCCGAGCCTCCGTGCTAAGTCCCAAACAGGTTATCAACCTTGTTTGGGAAACCCTATTATCACAGTCTGGTCTGGTTGGTTAACTTCTATTCTTCGCCCCCTTGTCCTTGGTAGAATAGCTGGTTACCTACTGGCTTTCCACAGCCAGTTTTTTCTTCTAACCAACCTGCAGCATGCTCTCTGCATCTCTACAGAGTAGCTTTGCACTATGGGCCCTTGCTAGAGAGCATTAGTATCTTGCCTAGCAGATAACCCCAGATGGTTAGGGGGGGATTCCCCCAGTCATGTTTCATGTCTGGCAGGTATTCCCTACCCTTTCCATCTCATCTTAAATCTCTTTTGAGGCATAAGCCTCAGGCCTTTCATTACGTGAAAGCCTAAAGGAGGGCCAATTCCCTGGCTTGGCCCATATCTCCTTGGGTCTTCTCGTCAGAGATAGATTTCTTCAATGGCAGCTAGAGGACGCCTAATACCCATCTTGCCCTCATAGGCCGATCACTAGGGTATCTTCCTCCAAAGGCGTCCTCTATCCATTCTCCATACTGCAATTCTGGAGATATTTGGACTTCCTGTCTGCAGACTGAAGTTATCCTCTGCATTTTTCACGTAGGCCATCCTGGTTATTCAAGAGCTCAAATTCTGCAAAGAATTCAGCCGCCGCCTTGTCAGAGAGACCTTTCCTCTGACTCTGCCAGTCATAACCAGGAAAAAAGGATTCTCTATCTATTCAAGCAGGTATCAACCTTCTTGCTGTCAGATAAATCTTCCTCTCTCCCTATATCCCTAGGGGGGGACGGGGTTCTATGGACATCTCTCCATCCATATACCTGGAGACATCTGTCTATATGCCTGCCTATTCATCTAGGTCTATATAGATATATTTATCTATATCTATCTGTGTGTCTTCTGCCCATACATATCTCTTTATAGATATATGCCTATGCATATATATACCCTATATGTGTATATATTTAAATATGGCTACACCTATAACCACTTCCTGTGGTAATTAACAAACTTTTTCCTTACCATAACCTTTTCAGGATAGGTACTCCTGAAGCTCGCCATGTACCTTTTTCTTTCCTAATTGACCCCATTTAGGAAAGACATTGCGGAGCTTCAGTTGCTCTAAAGCTTAGTGCTCTTGAGTCTGTCCTTACTTTCTTATCAGATACAAGGGTCTCCATACCCTTTCTCCCCTACATGGACTGATTCCAACCCCAGTCCAGTTGGGTCAGACTCATTTTTTCTCTCGGTCCTAGATTTGTACTGTTTTTGGACCAAAACAGCTTAAGCTTCCTTTAATAGTACCTTCTGCATCTCCGCTGAAGCTCTACCTCTTATACTACCCCAGTTTTCCCCTGGGGCTATTTCTCACCCTGAAGGGTTCTGACCTCCACCTGTTTTTGTTCTACTTTATTACCTCTACTTCTCAGTGAGGTACCCCTTGAGCACATTCACTGGCTCTTCTATCAGATCCATATGTAGCTCAGTGCACTTGTGCAATGCCAACAAGGGAGGCCCAGATTACAATATTTTACTACTAAATGCCCTCGATACAGGGTCTTCCCATTTTGAAGCCCTGTTCTAGCCAGCTGTTCCACAGCTCCTTTTCTGTATTCGACTCCTACCCTCCATCCCCAGGATGCCTGAGGTCCTGAGGAATAGCATGGCTCGTTCTAGACTTGCAACATGCTAGGACTCCCGGGCATCTGAGCTTGGGAGTCCCCATATGTGAAGACTCATTCCTGCTTGTTCCTGGAGATAGCACAGTTACTTACCTGTAACAGGTGATCTCTGGGAACAGCAGGAATAAGTCTTCACAACCCACCCACCTCCCCTAGGAGTTGCATTTCTCTATCTCTATCTTTCCCCTCTTTGCTCTCTCTCTCTTTGACTCCGCTTTAAAACTTAACTGAGGAGAGGCAGTTGGGAAGGCAGCACGCATGCGTGTTGGGATGCTTCCAAAAGCTTTCTGATTGGACGCTGGGAAGCATTCCCGCGCAGACTCCGTCGGTACCAACGTACCAGTATGTGAAGACTTTTTCCTGCTGTTCCCAGAGATCACCTGTTTACAGGTAAGTAACTGTGCTTTATTGCTTTAGGGCTGTTTGGTTGAATATGGGTTCTCCGGGAACAAGCAGGAAGTCAGTCCTCACATATGGGTGACGTTGGCACTGATGGAGCCCTCGTGGAAGCATCCCCCCAGCTTTCAAAGAAAGCCTTTGGGAGATGCCACCACGCATGCATGTTCCACTTCCTGCCCAAGGGTGCCATCTTGCTTAGTCTCCTTTTTTCCGTGGAGCCCTTCAGACATTTGTCTGGCTTGTCCCTGGAAAAAGTTTACATAGAAACATGATGACAGAAAAAGACCACATGGCCTATCTAGTCTGTCCTTCCATATCAACAACTACAACAGTCCACTTTTTACCTTTAGAGATCCTCTGTGTTGGTCCCATGCTTTTTTGACTTCAGTTACTGTCCTCATCTCTACTACCTCCACTGGGAGACTATTCCACGGATCCACTACTCTTTCCGTAAAGAAATATTTCCGCATATCACTCCTGAATCTGTCCCCCTTCACCCTCATCCCATGTCCCCTCGTAGCAGAACTTGCTTTCAATTGAAAGAGGCTCTCTCCCTGAACATTTATGCCACGGAGGTATTTAAACATCTCAATCATATCACCTCTATCCCGCCTTTCCTCTAAGGTGTACATATTAAGATCCTTACGTCTGTCCTCATATGCCTTATAATGAAGCCCACTAATCATTTTAGTAGCCACCCTCTGCACAGACTCCATCCTGTTCACATCCTTTTGAAGGTGCGGTCTCCAGAATTGCACACTATACTCCAAATGAGGTCGCACCAAAGACTTATACAGAGGCATTATCACCTCCTTTTTTCTGCTAGCCATTCCTCTCCGTATGCACCCAAGCATCCTTCTAGCTTTTGCCATCGCCTTTTCTACCTGTTTAGCTACTTTAAGATCATCAGACACAACCACGCCTAGGTCCCGCTCTTCTTTAGTGGACAAAAGTACTTCACCTCCTATACTGTATTGCTCCCTTGGATTGCTGCAGCCCAAATGCATGACCTTACATTTTTTAACATTAAATCCCAGCTGCCAAATTTTAGACCATTCTTCAAGCTTAGCTAGATCTCATGTTATCTACACCTTCCGGGTGTCTACTCTATTGCAGATTTTGGTATCATCTGCAAAGAGGCAAACCTTACCTGAAAGCCCTTCCGCTATATCACTAACAAAGATGTTAAAAAGAATCGGACCAAGGACAGATCCCTTATTTTTCTCTGAGTTTCACACACTCCTCCGGTGTCGCACTGGTACTCTTCCCGCCTACCAACCTCGGTGCCTCGAATTCTGACTGTTTTATTTTTCCTTTAAAGTTTTCGTTCTTTTCTTTTCTGGCATCTTTGTGCCTTTTTTTCTCCCACTTTGGCCTCTCAGGGGTACCTTCCTCCCACCATGGCTACCAGTGGCTTTAAGAAGTGTTAGGTGCTCTAAAATTATGTCTTTGACCGACACACACGACTGCTATCTCTGCTGCCTTGGGCCAGACCACTACCCGACAGCCTGCGGTCTCTGCAAGAGGATGTCCAGCAAGGCCTTCAAAAGCTGCCAGCAGCAGCATCATAAGGTTTTTGTTTTCCCACCCCCCCCCTGAGTCCCCGATGCCTCCGAAGGCCAGGGCCTTATCTGAGGCCCCAACATCTCAGGCAGAACCCTCCAAGCCCGAGCCTCGTCGTGAGTCCTCAGAAAGGGGGTCTCCCTTGAGGGAGCTCAGGGAGAAGAAGAAACCCTGGTGTTGGAGAAGGAGCAGCCTGCGAAGGTCTACCAGAAGGATCTGACTGCTGACTGGCCTCGGTCCCCAGACACACCATCCTTATTGAGGATTCCCCTTTGGGGGAGCTGGTGTTGGGCCAGAATCCCTCTGTGCCCGCGCCGAAGGCTGCGGAGCCTTCTGGTCTGGAGTCCAGAAGGGTGGCCCTGGAGCACAGTTTGTCAGCCTTCGTGGATCAGTAGCGGGCGCTGTAGTCCGTCACGACCTATGACAGGTTGGAGTCGGCGGCTCGAGTAGCGGTGGCTGGCATCTGTGCACACTGCCAAGCTTGGCTACAGTTGTCTGACCTTGAGCAGTGGGTTCAGGACAAATTGGTCGATTTCCCCTGCCAAGGAGAGAACCTCTTTGGCAAACCCATGACCGACAAGGCTGCCGAGCTGGAGACAGAGTTCATGACGAGGACCAGGCTCTCTAAAAAGACCGCTGCCCCTCCCCAACAGAAGGGCTCGGGTAAAAATCCCTTCTTTCCGAGGAAGGGAGCTGCTTACAGAAACTACCCACCTTATCAGGCCTCCCCAACTCCCCAACAGGGTCAGCAGGCCAGTGGACATGGACATGGCCCAAGTAAGCAGAAGGCTTCAAAACCCCAGGCATTGACTCCGGCCCAGCCGGGGGGGGGGGGGCGGCTTTTGACTCCTTGAGCATAGCCTCTCTACCCCAAGGAGATCAGCAGCCCACAGGGGGACATCTGGCCCTCTATGCCTAGAGGTGGGTGACCATCACCACCAATTCCTGGGCACTTAGGGTTAACTCCTCCACCTGACCCAGACACCTCCCCCTTATTCCCGGGAGAGTCCCTCAGGTCTCCCCTCCACTGGAACCACCTGAAGGAGTTGGCAGGTCTTCTTGAGGACAAAGTGGTAGAACCAGTGCCCCACCACCTCAAGGGCAGGGGTTCTACTCCAGGTACTTACTTGTGCCAAAGAGGGCAGGGGGCCTAAGGTCCATCCTCGACCTGCGCAACCTCAACAAATTCCTTGTGAGGGAGAAGTTCAAGATGCTCTCCCTTGGAACCTTGCTGCCATACCTCCAGCAGGGAGACTGGCTCTGCTCCTTAGACCTCAAGGATGCTTATACCCACATTCTCATCCATCCCAACCACAGGCAGTACCTGCGGTTCATAGTGGGGGTGGGGTAGGCACTTCCAATACAGGGTGCTCCCTTTCGGCCTAGCCTCTGCCTCAAGAGTCTTCACAAAATGCCTGGCAGCCTTGGCCGCCTTCCTTCGGCTCCAGGAGTCTTCGTCTTTCCCTACCTGGATGACTGGCATATAAAGGGAGGTACAACAAGCCACTGCATGTACCATCCAGGTTCTGCAACAGTTGGGCTTTGTCATAAACTACCCCAGGTCTCACTTCCTCCCGACACAGTGTCTGGAGATCATTGGGGCAAAGATTAACGCTCTCCAGTTGAAGCCTTTCTTGCCCAGGGGCTGAGCCAATCGTCTCAGTCTCTAGCTCGGGATGTGTATAGTACTGTCCCTTGGTGCCATCCCGGTTCCTCCTGGCTTCCTTGGGCACATGGCCTCCATGGTCCACGTCACCCCAGATGATTGCCTCCACATAAGAGCAGCATAGTGGTGTCTCTGGGACCAGTGATCCTAGGCCATGGGCTGCCTCTGAGACAGAGTTTGTGTGACCTGCCAATTGGTGGACTCCCTGGCCTGGTGGCAGTCGCCCCAGCACCTCGAAGTGAGCATGCCTTTTTAGTCCCCAAACCCTTCGAGGGTCCTCACCACGGACACCTCTCTACTCGGCTGGGGAGCCCACTGTGGAGATCTCTGCACTCAGAGCAACTGGTCACCAGATGAGAGCAACCTGCAGATTTACCTCTTGGAGCTCTGAGCTATACACCTAGCTCTGAAGGTCTTCTGTCACCACCTGCATCCCCAGCTGGTGCTGGTCCAGACGGACATCCAGGTGGCAATATTCTACGTTAACAGGGGGGTACGGGGTCCCTTTGTCAGGAGGCACTGGTCCTCTGCTCGTATACAATCCAACAGGGTATCCTCCTACGGGCGGTATACCTGCCAGGCCAGGACAACCTGCTGGCTGACATACTGAGTTGAGTTCTCCAGCCGCACGAGTGGCAGCTGGACCTCAAGGTAGCCAGTCGGCTTTTCTGTCTCGGGGGGGGGGGGGGGGGAACCTGTGATGGACCTGTTCGCCAGCCCAGACAACTTTTTAGTTGCCCTGCTTCTGCTCCCGGCAGGCCCACCCCTCCAGGGTGGCAGTGGATGCGTTCCTGGTCTCATGGTCTGAAGACCTCATGTACGCCTTTCCTCTAATGCTGCTGATCTCCAAGACCTTGTTCAGGACCCTCCGCGACAGGGCCTCGCTCATCCTGATAGCTCCTTGGTGGCCCAGGCAACTGTGGTTCCTGCTGCTTTTGCAGTTGATGGTGGAGGCCCCATCCCCTTGGGGACTGCCCCAGGACTCCTATCTCAGGAGGGGGGCTCTCTCCTGCACCCCAACCTGGGGTCCCTGTCACTTGTCTGGACTGGATTGGAGAGACTCCAAGAAAGTAAATTAACAGAAGCTCTAATTTTCCCATGGGATTAGCGCATGGGCTTTTTCACTGGTTGGTATTGCATAAGAGACCACTTAATGTGCGTAAATGACTAAAATATCTGCATTTCCAGGGCGTCCTAGTCCAATTCAATCCAGTCGAGTGGGTTGTGCATGCCAACCAGTAGGTGGAGACTGTGGAACACTTTTTCTCAGTGCAGTATAAATAGCCTGTGTCCATTTGAGCCAGTATTTCTCAGTCTCCAGTGGGTGGTGCACATAGCCTGGGCTAGACTGTGAGCCTTGCTTTGAGGTCTTAAGCTAGGAGTGGCCAACTCCAGTCCTGGTGCACCACAATCCAGCCTGGTTTTCAGGATGTCTCTAATGAATAATAATCATGAGGTATATTTGCATCCACTGCCTCCCATTGTATGCAAATATCTTATGAATATTCATTAGGGACATCCTGAAAACCAGACTGGATTGTAGTGCACTAGGACTGGAGTTGGCCACCCCTGCCATAAGCGCACGAAGGAAGAGTTTGAGCAAAGGAGTACAGAACCCGGAGGCTTTGGGTGCCTCACTCACTTTTCTTCCAGAGCCCCCCCTACCTGGCTCCCTCCTTTCCCCCTCCCCAACTTTTGGAAGGGGCTAGAGGTAGTAGCTATTAACCTGCCTGCCTTGAACTGCTTTAAGCAGCATTAAAGTTGCTTTACAAAAAGCAAACATCGAGGTAGGCACACAGCTCTGTGTGAATCTGGTGGATGGGGGCGCCCTGGATAAGTCCTGTGGGCCCCGGAGGGTTTTTTTCTGTATGTTTTTGTTTTACGGGGAAGGCAGAGCACACTGACTGCTTGGATTGGGGCTGATGTGCTCTTGTATGCCAAAAATTGGGCGAATTTGCAGCAGACTTCATTGGGGCCCAGGATGGGTCAGAGGAGGTGGCTGGGGATATTTTAGGCTGTGGTGAGGCCACGGGTGATAGCAGCAGTCCCATGTCTGCCATTTTGGAAAGTGCACTTGAGCTGGCAGAGGAAGATCTGGGGCCTCCATTGCTTCAAAAAGTCCATAATTTTCATGGGGAAAGGTCCCTGGACGACCTGTCTATGTGGTTAGGGCAGAGGACACTCCTTTCTCCTCTGAGTTTTTGCTTTTGATGCACAGTGCCTTGTTAATGAAGCAGAGTACTGCGGGGATGTCTGATGCCGTTTCCTTGTGGTGGGACATGGAATCTGTCTTGTCCAAGCGTCATTGGCGGGAGTGTTGGAATGGGGAGCGTGACTCCGGGGTCCTTGGTCTCCCTAGAACTGCAGGATTCCCTGGAGGGTCCAGCAGACTTCCTGGCTGGAGGAGGGTGAATCCCTGGGGTGGAGGATCCTTCTGCCATCCAGGTTTTTCATTGTGATGAGCTTCCTGCCCTTATTGTAGGGTTGCTTGCAGTCTTGCGCATTGCGGAGCCTGTGGTCCCAGCCTCTGATGAGGATCCCATTGTGGAAGGGATCTGTAGGCCTTCACAGTCATTTCCAGTCTATAGTGGTCTGTGGCCATAATAGATGAGGGGTGGGTCACTCCTGATGCAGGGCTTTGGTTAGGCAGCAGTATGGCACGACTCTATCCCCTCCCCCTTGAGAAGTTGCGCCTCCCAAGGTGGATGCCATGGTGGCAGTGGTCATGTGAAAGGCCCCCATCTAGGTGGAAGGGGGCTTGGCCCTTAAGGACCTGCAGGACCGGTGAATGGAGGCATTGCTCAAGCAGGCCTTTGAAGTTTCAACCCTGTGGCTCCAGGGCATCATTTGTGGGGCTGTTGTGGCCCACGCTTGTCTCTGCTGCTCGCAAGGTACTCACAAGGAGGAAGGAGCCCCGAGTGGATGACAGAATTTGCGATGGCTTACCTGGCAGACTTGCTGTATGATTTGCTGCAGTTTGCTGCTTGGGCAACAGATGTTGCCTCCAAGACAAAACGCAAAGCTCCCCTTTCCGGGCAAGTTGCTCTTTGGGGACGACTTGGAGAAATTGGTTAAGATCCTGGGAAAGCCCAAGGTGCCTCGTTTGCCAGAAGATAAGCCTAAACCCGGGAGAGGCAGCCCAGTATGGGGCCGCAGTGGTAGCTTTTGGGGATATTGACCCCTCTCATGGGGGGGAATTCCCAAAAGACTCGCTTCTTGCAGTGGGACTTGTCCTTTTGAGGGGGAACTGGGATGGGTGGGGGTTTCTTCTGCTGCCCCAACTCCTTCCAAGACCCCACAATGAAAGTGTGGAGGCCCCGGCGGACCTGCAGTGTTTTGTTTATGCCTGGGCCCAGATCACTACTGATGTCTGGGTTTTGGAGTTGATTTGCTAGGGCTATGCCCTCGAGTTTGCCTGGCTGTTGCTTGATCTCTTCATGTTCTCCCCCTGCGGATCAGCCTAGAAAGCGGGCACAGTGGAGGAAACGCTCAAGCACTTTTTACAACTCGAAGCAGTAGTGCCGGTCCTGAGGTAATGAAGTTGCAGGGTCAGGTGCAGGGGATTTACCGGGCACTGTCCACAGGCCTGGGACTATATCCAGGTGCTCGACTCAATGGCAGCCTCCCTGGAACTGTCCTGTGGGCCCGCTTCCACGTGTGGGTGTTAGACACATCTCTTGGTCCGTTGGTCACCATTGGAACAGTCCATGGAAGTGTATCTTTTTCTGCCCAAGGCAGTCCAGACCAGCTTATATTGGTGGCTTGACCCAGCGAACCTGGAGACAGGAATGTCCCTGGAAGCCCCAGCCTGGGTGGTAGTCTCGACTGGTGCAAGCCTCTCCAACTGGGGGGTGGGGGTGGGTCCACTGTTTTGCATAGGTGACGCAGGGTTGATGGTCAGCTGAGGAACAGCTATGGTCCATCAACCAGCTAGAGATGCAGGTGGTGCATCTAGCGCTGGAGGCCGCCTTTCCCCTGGTACATCTTCAAGTGGTGCAGGTTCTGTCTCACTCATCCCCCTGGCACTTGGCGCTCCCAAGTGGTGGCAGAGGCGAATCCATTCCTCCAGTGGGCTGAGCAAAATCGTATGGCCCTGTTGGTGCACATGGCTGGAGTGGTGACTGTACAAGTGGATTACTTGAGTCACTACACCCTGGACCCGGGGGAGTGGTCCCTCTCTGAGATGCTGCTCAAATCCCTAGTGGAGCATTGGGGGATGCCGGTGATGGACCTAATGGTGCAACTAGAGAATGCCACGTTGCCATGGTTCTGTCGATTTCAGTCCCCCATGGCAGAGGGCCTCAATGCTCTACCCTGGACCCTCGTCAGCCAGGTGATCCAGTGCATAGAGGCACACTGGACTAGCCTTGGTATCCTTGGTACGCAGATCTGGTGCGGCTTCTGGTGGATGAGCCAATTTGGGCGCCGCAGATGCCGGACCTTCTGACTCGGGGTCCTGTGTGCATGCTGGTGGCGGATCAGTTCTCGCTTACAGCCTGGGCCTTGAAAGGGTGCAGATGAGACGCCATGGTTATTCAGAACCAGTGATAGCGACCTCACTGCAAGTGCAACTGTGCTCTACTTCCCTGGCGTATGTCAGGGTTTGGAGATTTTTTGAGGCCCGGTGTGCAAACTGGGACATCTGTCCCCTTGGGTTTGGAATGCCTGTGTCCATGATTTTGAGGTTTCTCCAGGCTGGTCTGGACAAGTGTCTCACACTTGACTCATTGCAGGTGTAGGTGGTGGCACTGGCTTGTTAAGAGGGTGCGTGCAAGGAATGTCTCTGGCTGCCCACTCAGATGTGGTTTGGTTTTTGCAGGGGGTTAAACACCTTCCTTCAAACAGGCCATTGATTCCAGCTTGAGACTTTAACTTGGTCTTGAATGCTCTTGGGGGTCTGCCCTTCGAACCACTTTGGACGGCATCCCTTAAAGATTTGACCCTGGAGGCAGTCTTTCTGGTGGCAATTTGTTCCACCCGCCGTATCTTGGAGCTGCAAGCATTGTCTTGCAAGGAGTCCTTCCTGGTTTTTACTAAGGAGAAGTGGTCCTGAGAGCGGTCCCTTCCTTCTTGCCTAAGGTGGTTTCAGACTTCACCTTAATCAGGCAGTCACCCTGCCCTCCTTTGCAGGGCATCAGAGCTCCCTGAAATTTTCATTCCTCCACAAGCTGGATGTTTGCAGAGTACTGAAGCGTTATCTGGCGGTGACTCAAACGTTTTGGCACCCAGGGAGGTTGTTTGTCCTCTTTGATGGCCCATGGAAAGGTGATGTGGCCTCGAAGGCTTCTCTGGCCCATTGGATTCATGAGGCCATTGAGTTGGCCTACTTGTTAAAGGGCTGACAGGTGCTACTGGGAATGTGGGCCCATTCGACTAGAACCGAGGGTACCTCCCCTAAACATCTGTTGGGCTGCTCTTGGTCCTCTATGTATTCTTTCTTACAGTTACTACTTGGATCTTCAGGCCCAGCAGGATGTGTGTTTTGGGGAGTCGGTGATGTACGTGTGGGTTTCAGTTACTTTCCAAGGTTAGTACTGCTTTGCTACATCCCACTTGTCTGGACTGGCCTGGAGGGGACATACTGGAAGGTGAAATTAGTCCTTACCTGCTAATTTTCTTTCCTGTAGTCAGTCCAGTCCCAGGACCCTCCCTTGTCTTCAGCTTTTGTTGCGGGTTTCTGGGGTGTTTTTTTTCTGTGAAGATGCATGTTTTTCAGGTGCATGTGTGATGGACTCCTGGTTTCAGAAATGAGTGTGTGTAAGTGTAAAACAAAAAAAATAAAAAGTGCAGTGGAAACAGAGTTCCTTTCTGAGTATTTCGAGCTTCCTTAGGAAGTATTGGGGGACATTTGGTGGCTAGTGTCTCCCTTTTGGAATGGTTGTCCCTGTGTGTTTGCAGGGGCAAGTGATGCAAAGCTCCTACAGACTGGGATACCCCTTGATTCTGTTTGCGGGACTGTATGTGTTGGCCTGGTGTTCTGTTTGGCGAGTGTCAATACTCGCTCAGTCAGTGGGCACAGGCTATTTATACTGCACTGAGAGAGTATCCCTCAGTCTCCACCTGCTGGTTGATGTGCATAACCCACTCGTCTGGGCTGGACTGAGGGAAGTGCAGATAAGGTCTAATTTCACCTTATGTGCCGCCTTGGCACCTACAAAATAGGCACTTCTTTACAAAATTAACCTCTCAATATGCACAAACTACTAACATGCCTAGGTTTCTTCTAACAACAAGACAACTAATCCCACAGTTTGTATATTTCAGAAGAAGATGATGATGATGATGATGAGGATGAAGCTGGCCCACCAGGAGAATATGATGAGCCATCAGATTTAGGGGAAGAGGAGGAGGAGGAGGAAGTGGGCCTCTCGTATTTGATGAAGGAAGGGATTCAGGTAGGTTAATCCATTCTGTGAGTAATAAACACAGGCCTCCTCTTGATGATGATCTTCAGTTTTAGACTTTGAGAGAGAAAAGGGTTGAGAATGGTAATAAATCCTAAGGACAGATAAACAATTAGCCGTTTTATAGTAAAATGTGGCTTTGTTCCCCTTCTGAGCCCTGATAAAAAATAAATGTTCTCAGATCTGTTTCGTTTGTGCGAGTGTGCAGTTGATGTCTTGGTATGTTTGCTAAAGTTAACTGCTGTTCTCCAGGAACAAGCAGGAAGTCAGTCCTCACTTATGGGTGACGTTGGCACTGATGGGAGCCCATGTAGAGCAATTCCCCAGCTTTCAAAGAAAGCCTTTGGGATTTCTGCCACCCATGGTGGTCATCTTGCACGTCCTCGTCTCTCGGGGAAAAAAAAATGTTTCTTCTCCAGCCTTTTGGCCCTTTTTTTCCCCGATAGCATCAGTCCTTTCCTGTCCTCCCTGTTGCCCTTGCTCCAGCTGTGGGCCAGGGGATCCCTTTTTTTCTCCCTTAGTGTTTTTTTCCCTCTTTGGGCCCTTTTTGCACCTTTTTTCCAACCGCTGGCCTCGAGTCTTTGACCTCACGGGGGGCTCTTTTTGCTCCCATGGCCACCAACTTCAAAAAAAATGACAGATGCTCCAGGAATGTCGCTCACAGACACCCATGACTGTTTGCGGTGTCTGGAGGCCGACCACAACCCGAAGCTCTGCTCACTGTGTAAGAAAATGTCCGCCAAGGCCTTGCTAAGCCGTAAGCAGAAGTCTGACGACATTTTCTGTAAGGCAGCCCTGGGGTGCCCGGTGGCATCCTTGTCCCACTGATCCACCACTTGCGGGGTCCCCCGCAGTGACTCTGTGTCCTAGGCGTTAACTCCGATCAGGGTTCGCCTGAGGTGGAATGGCGAAAGAAGACGACGACCTCGAAGTCGCTGTCGGGGGCTCCAGGCAAGGACAAACACTTGCGCTAGTTCCCTTAGCCCTCCTTGGCGTTCCTGAGAATCGGACAAGGAGCGGCCTCGAAAGGTACCTCGTACAAATACTGAGGCCTCTGGCAATGGCTCCTGGTCTCCTGAGGGTCGTCCCAGCGAGGACCTCCTCCACGCCAGAACCAGTAACCCCGGTGTCGACTGCGCCAGGGACCCACTCCTCAGTGGAAGTCCCGTATGCTGACACTGGAGTGCAGCATTTCTGCCTTCCTAGCTGCCCAGCAGGCGCTTTTACCCAGCATGGCTGGTTTGTGCCTCGAGACACAGAGTCCCTCGACGAGGGTCACGAAAACTGCCTTGGGAAACCCCTGAGAGCCGTAGGCCTTGTGAGGGTCCTCGGCACTGCTCTTGCTCGCCGTCCTGTTCCTTGGGGGTCAGTGTCTCCAGTTCTAAGCGGGCCTCAGCCACTGGGCATGGGGATCAGCCTGACTCCGAGTCCTCCTCAGACCTCTCGGGCTGGGAATCAGACGGGGACACGTCCCCTGAAACCTGCGCCCATAGGAACCTTCCTTCTGACCCATCCCTGCCTGCCTCGCAAAGGCGGTCACCCCCCGAAGATACCTCCTCCTTGGTATTTGTGTGGGATATGGCTCGAGCCCTCAATCTGCCCATGCAGACCGAGGAAGAGCTGAGGGCAGAGGAACTCAACATCTCGCAATATGAGTCTCCCCCTAGGGTCCCTATTGTCAGTAAAAGACTTGATGCCATGTACAGGGTCCAGCGTGATCCTGGGTTCTGGGAGACTCAACTTCCCCATACCTCCATGGTAGTTGAATTTGCAGTGTGGGTGCAGAAGAGCCTGAAGTTGCACTTTTCAGTCCCGCCTGGTAGGGAATCCCATGCCCTCGACGCCCTCAGGCGTAAGGCTTACCAAGGATCCATGCTGGCGTGCCACATCCAGGCATACCAACTATATATGGGGATGTTCCTTTATGACCTCGCAAAAGAGCTCAGCGGTTTCTCCACGGGCCTCGGAAGGGGAACACCTCAGATTTCAGACCCTTCTGAGATTGGTTGCGGACTGTTAGAAGTATCTTTCCTGCGCTGCATATGACTGGTTCGAGTTTTCCGCCCATGTGGCAGCAGCAGCATTGGAGCCCGGCATCAAGTGTGGCTCCAATCTTCAGACCTGGAACAATGGGTCCAGGAGAAGCTCTTGGATGTCCCCTGCCTAGGCGAACAACTGTTCAGCAAGCCCATGGAGGACAAAGCAGCCGAGATCGTGACGGAGTTCGTGACCTGCACCCGTCTCTCTCATAAAATCTTCCCTTCCGCAGAAGAAACAACACAGCAAGAAAGCCTTTCCCTATCTGCCTGCCCCAGTACCGACACCCAGTGGTCAGGGCAAAGGAGGTGCTCAGGATCACCGGAAACCGAAGGGGTCTAAAGCTCCACCAGCACTGCCACAGGCAGCACCGGGGTTTGGATGCCAAGTGCGCGGCACCTCCACCCGTGGGAGGGAGTCTGTCCCTTTTTGCCCCCGAATGGGCGGCCATTACATCGGACACCTTCAGGTAATCCGGGACAGTTATAGTCTTCGTTTTGGACAGACCCCTTCTCCCCAGCGGAGCCTACTCGGCTTCCCTCGCACCAGTCTTGCTTGCAGCAAGAGCTGATCAACCTTCTCGGTCAACAGCTGGTTGGTAGAGTCCCGCCGCAACTCCAAGGTTGGGGGTTTTACTCCTGGTAGTTCCCCGTTCCGAAGAGGACCGGGGGGGGGGGGGCCTGCACCTCATCCTTGATCTCAGGAATCTGAACAAATTTCTGGTGCAGAAGTTCAGAATGCTATCGCTTGGCGTTCTACTGCCCTTCCTCTGGGGCAGGGCGATTGGCTATGCTCCTTGGATCTCAGAGACGCTTATGCCCACATCCCGGTCCACCCCAAGCACAGGAAGTACCTGCATTTCAGGGTGCAAGGGGAGCACTTCCAATACAGTGTGTTCCCTTTTCGGGCTCGTCTCTGTCCCACGTGTCTTCATGAAATGCTTGTCAGCGGCCACAGCCCACCTCCGGTTACAAGGCATATCCGTCTACCCTTACCTGGATGACTGGCTCGTCACAGGCACAACAGCAGAGGCGGCTCACCTTTCGGCGTTGTGCACAGTCATCCTCCTCAAGCGCCTTGGTTTCCTGATTAACTACTCCGTCCCACTTCGAGCCAGTGCAGACCCTGGAGTTCGTCGGCGCTCTTCTCGACACGGGACGGGCGACTGCCTTCCTCCCTCGAGTACGCGTGGATTGGCTTTGCGCTCTGGCTGCCGAGGTCCAAAGCTGGTCCAGGGTCTCGGCTCAGGCCATGTTGCGCCTTCTGGGGCACATGAACTTGACCCTCCATGTTGTCCCCCACCCCCCCACGCTCACATGCATATACAAGCGGCCCAATGGTGCCTCAGAGTGCAGTGGGCCCAAGCCTCGGGCCTCTCCAGTTCTCCAGGACCAAGCAGGAAGTCAGTCCTCACATATGGGTGACGTCGGCGCCGACGGAGCCCTCGCGGAGCAAATTTCCCCAGCTTTCAAAGAAAGCCTTTGGGAATTGCAGCGCGCATGCGCAGTCCTCTTCCCGCCCAAGGGTGCCATCTTGCTCAGTCTTCTTTTTTCCGCGGAGCCCTACAGACGTTGCCTGTGAATCCCCCGCAGAAAAGTTGATTTTTCATTATTTTCTTTATTTTTCTTCGGTTCGATGCCGGTTCTTTTCCCGCCCGGACTCGCGACGCCGGTTACGAGTCCGTCCGTTATTTTTCGGTTTTTCTTGTCCTTAGTGACAGACTTCGAGTTTTTTTCTTTTCCCTGGCTGCCCGGTCATTCGACCTCGCAGGGGCCCTTTTTCCCCCTATGGCGGCCAGTGGCTTCAAAAAGTGTGACCTCTGTAAGAAACTTATGTCTCTTACAGACACTCACGACTTCTGCCTCCGCTGCCTGGGCCCTGATCATAACTCCATGATCTGCGGGCCATGCGGCAAGATGTCCTCAAAAGCATTGAGGAGTCGGCAGCACCAGCGGGAGCGTATCTTCTCTGACTCCGGCTGGGCTCGGACCTCGTCAGAGGCTTCGACGTCTCGGGACTCTGGTCCTGAGCTTCGTCGAAGTTCCTCTGAAAGGGGGTCTCCTACCCGGGATCATCATCGGAAGAAGAAACCCGCGAGGGCGGATTCGGTGGACGCTCCTGGTTCCTCGAGGGCCAGGTCGCATAGCCCCGATTCCCGTCCCGGGTCCTTGGAGTCGGAGAGGCCGTCGAAATATCCTCGACTCGAGGAGGACTTGCCCGCTCACGTGAGTACTGTTGTCCTC
Organism: Ichthyophis bannanicus; assembly: GCA_033557465.1. NCBI lineage: Eukaryota > Metazoa > Chordata > Amphibia > Gymnophiona > Ichthyophiidae > Ichthyophis > Ichthyophis bannanicus. The sequence continues at coordinate 43,523,236 of CM066048.1, read as the reverse complement.
GTGGACTCGCCTCCGAAGGAGCCGACGTCGGGCCCGACGCCGTCGGGGCCCGAGTCGGGGGCTGCTGGGTCTCCTGAGCTCGGACTCAGGTTGACGGCCTTGGAGGTCAGCTTGGCTGCCTTCATGGACCAGCAGCGGGCATTGATCGCTGGCCTCGCTGGCGCTTCTGCCCTGACCGCCGGGACGTCGACTTCCAAGTCGACCCCGGAGACCAAGCCGATCCTCGAGTCCATGAGGGCTCGAGTCGATCCTCGGTCAAGGTCTCCTTCGGCTTCCCGTTCGGGACCGAGGTCGTCGACGCCGACTCTCTCGGCGTCGGGGCGGATGGCTTCAGTACCCGCCCGACCGGAGCCGGTCGACTCCTCCTCCGAGGAGTCGGCCTGGGAATCTGAGGACGAAGAGTCACCTGGTTCCTTTCGGACTCGGTGTGTCCCATCGGACTCCCCCGAGTCCGAACCTCGGAGACGGTCCCCCCCGGAGGATACCCGGTTCTCGGACTTCGTCAGGGATATGGCCAAGGCCTTGGACTTCCCTGCGGATCCCGAGGAGGAGCCTCGAGTCAAAGAACTCGATGCCCTCCAATATGACTCTCCCCCAAAGGAGGCCTTTATTGTACCGGTTCCTCCCATGCTGGAACGACTTCTCTTCCGCATGTGGGAGAGCCCGGCGTCGTCGCCGGTATTGAGCAAGCGTGTCTATTCCATTTATCGAGTCCGCAAGAGCCCTGGGTTCCAAAAGGCACAACTACCGCACCATTCCATGGTGGTGGAATCGGCCATGCATAGACTGAAAAGTCAGAAGATGCACTCTTCGGTGCCCCCTGGTAGGGAAGCCCGTAGTCTGGATGTCCTCGGTAGGAAGTGTTTCCAGGGCTCTATGCTTGCTTGTCGAGTCCAGACGTACCAGCTCTACATGGGCATGTATCTCCGAGACCTGGCTAAAGAAATAGCCGGGTTCTCTGCTGGTCTCTCGGATGAACCTTTGCAGAGGTTCCAATCCGTGTCTACTGGTATTTGGGAGTGCTCCAAATTTATTTCTCGAGCAGCCTATGATGGTTTTGAGGCTTCGGCTCGAGTATCCGCTGCCGGCATCGGTGGACGCCGCCAGGCTTGGCTCCAGTCGTCCGACCTCGAGCCCTGGGTGCAGGACAAGTTGGTCGATGTCCCCTGCCGAGGTGACAACCTCTTTGGCAAGCCCATGGATGAGAAGGCTGCACAAATCGAGACGGAGACTCTCACCAGAACTCGTCTCTCCAGGAAAACCTCTGCCCCTTCTCAAAAGAAGAAGGCCTCGGGGAAGAAGCCCTTTTACCCGAGGAAGGCGGCTGCCTACAAATACTACCCTCAGTATCAGGCCTCCACAGCTCCCCCACAGGGGAAGCAGGCCAAGGGACGGGGTAATGGGTCCCGTAGGCAGCAAGCCCCCAAGCCTGCACCACCGGCCCCTGCTCAGCAGGGTGGGGGGTTTTGACTTTCTCAGCATAGCCTCTCCCCCTCCGCTGGTTCCTCTCAGCACAGGAGGCCGGCTGGTCCATTTTGCCCACAGGTGGTCCAACACCACCACAGATACCTGGGTTCTTCAGATAGTTCAAAGTGGCTATCTTCTTCATTTTCACCAGGTGCCTCTCTCCTACTTTCCAGGGGAGCCTTCCAGGCTCCCTCTGCACAGGGACTTACTCCTTCAGGAGTTGGCAAGTCTTATTCAGGACCGGGCCGTGGAACCGGTGCCCCACCACCTGAAGGGTCGAGGGTTTTACTCCAGGTACTTCCTGGTTCCAAAACGAACAGGAGGCCTCAGACCCATCCTGGACTTGCGAAACCTCAACAAGTTCCTTGCAAGGGAAAAGTTCAAAATGCTTACCCTTGGAATCCTGCTGCCCTACCTCCAGCAGGGAGACTGGCTATGCTCCTTAGATCTGAAAGATGCGTATACTCATATCCTTATTCATCCAGACCACAGACAATACCTGAGGTTTGTGGTAGACGGACGCCATTACCAGTACAGAGTACTGCCTTTTCGGCCTATCCTCCGCCCCCAGAGTGTTCACCAAATGCCTAGCAGTGGTGGCGGCCTATCTGCGGCTTCAGGGTCTCTTTGTGTTCCCATACCTGGACGACTGGCTCATAAGGGCCCAGTCTGCCCAAGAAGCCACTCTGGCTACTCATCGCACAGTAGCTCTGCTCCAGCACTTGGGATTTGTCATAAACTTCGCAAAGTCCACTTTGCTCCCCTCTCAAACTCTGGAATTCATCGGCGCCAGGTTGGACACTCTTCAAGCGCGGGCCTTCCTGCCCCTAGACAGGGCCCAGAGGCTCATGGATCTCGCCAGCCGCTTTCACAGCAATTCCCTGGTCTCGGCCAGGCAATTTCTGAGACTACTCGGCCATATGGCTTCCACGGTCCATGTCACCCCCTATGCCCGCCTGAACATGCGACCTGCTCAATGGTGCCTTCGCCAACGATGGCATCAGGCCACAGGGAGCCTAGCGGACCCCGTGCTGGTCTCCTCTCTGCGATGGTGGCTTCACCTGCCAAACCTAGTGCTCGGGGTACCCTTTCAGCCTCCTGCGCATTCTCAGGTCCTGACGACCGATGCTTCTCTCCAGGGCTGGGGAGCACATTGCCGAGGGACTTGTACTCAGGGTCTCTGGACTCCCTGGGAGTCCGCTCAGCAGATCAACTTCCTGGAGCTCAGAGCCATCCGCCTGGCGCTGAAAGCCTTCTCTCACCTGCTTTCTCATCAGTCAATACTTGTCCAGACCGACAATCAGGTTGCCATGTTCTACGTGAACAAACAAGGCGGAACCGGCTCCTTCTTTCTCTGTCGGGAAGCGCAGAGGCTCTGCTTTTGGGCCGTCCACCGCAGCATAGTCCTCAAAGCTGTCTATCTCCCGGGTCAAGAAAACTACCTGGCAGACAAACTGAGCAGGGTTCTCCAACCGCACGAGTGGAGGTTGGATCCGCTTGTGGTTCAGCGGATCTTTCTACGGTGGGGCCTCCCCACCATGGATCTGTTCGCCAGTCCTCTGAACCGGCAGCTTCCCAGATTCTTCTCTCGACAGCCGCATCCTCTCCGGGTAGCGGCGGATGCTTTTCTGATTCCATGGTCCACAGGCCTCTTGTATGCCTTTCCACCCATGCCTCTGGTGTCTCGGACGCTCTTCAAAGTTCTCCGAGACAAGGCATCGTTGATCCTCGTGGCTCCTCGGTGGCCGAGGCAACCTTGGTTCCCGCTTCTGCTGCAGCTAGCGGTGGACACCCCTCTTCCTCTGGGGTTTCAGCCCGATCTCCTCTCGCAGGATCAGGGGACGCTCCTGCACCCCAACCTCCGGTCCCTTCATCTCATGGCCTGGCTGCTGAAAGGGTAGTCCTTGCTCCTCTCCAGCTGCCTCCAGATGTGGAAGAGGTTGTCTTGGCCTCCAGGAGGCCTTCCACCCGGAAGTCCTACGCTCTTAAGTGGCGTTGATTCTCCATCTGGTGTACTCAGCAGTCTCAGGACCCATTCTCCTGTTCGGCATCAGTGGTCTTGCAGTACTTGCTTTCTCTTTCTAATCTTGGCCTAAAGTCCAACTCGGTCAAGGTCCACCTCAGTGCTATTTCTGCGCATCACGTGCCGGTGGATGGTAGACCTCTTTCCAGCCACCCTCTGGTGGCTCGTTTTCTCAGAGGCCTCCTTCTCCTTAAACCACCTTTGCGCCCACCAGCCCCGAACTGGGATCTCAATGTGGTTTTACAGCGGCTTACCTGTCCGCCTTTTGAGCCTATGGCTACCTGTCCTCTTCGTTTTCTTTCCTGGAAAACCTTGTTCTTGGTGGCCCTCACTTCTGCTAGACGCGTTAGTGAGCTGCAGGCCCTAGTATCTGATCCTCCTTACACTAGGTTCTACAAGAACCGGGTAGTCCTACGGACTCACCCTAAATTTCTTCCCAAAGTGGTTTCCCCTTTTCACATCAACCAGGAGGTGGTACTTCCAACCTACTTTCCCAGGCCACACTCCAGTCGAGCTGAAATGGTCCTGCATACCCTGGACTGTAGGAGGGCGCTGAACTTCTACCTTGACCGTACGCGGGAGCACCGAAAGGCTGTTCAGCTCTTCGTGTCTTATGACCCCAACAGGTTGGGGCTCCCTGTCTCCAAGCGTACTCTGTCCATCTGGATTGCGGACTGCATCGCTTGGGCTTACGAGGCTGCGGGCCTCGTGCTGGAAGGTAGAGTCACCGCTCATCGTGTTCGGGCAAAGGCTACGTCAGTGGCTTACCTCTGCTCTGTTCCATTGGCAGACATCTGCCGGGCCGCTACTTGGTCTTCAAGCCAGACTTTTGCAGCCCATTACTGCCTGGAGAGGGAGTCCCGCAGGGACAGTGCTTTCGGACAGGCAGTCCTCCGTAACCTCTTCGAGGTATAGGCAACTCCTACCCTCCATCCCGGATGTTGGGCTACCGGTGGGAGACGTATTCAGAGAAGATTCCTTCCTTCTGTGCTGCTGAGCTAGAGGGAGCTCATTTTTGTGCTTAGGGTCTCCGGTAGCCTTAAGCTTGGGAGTCCCATATGTGAGGACTGACTTCCTGCTTGGTCCTGGAGAAAGCATAGTTACTCACCTGTAACAGGTGTTCTCCAGGAGCAGCAGGAATCAGTTCTCACAACCCTCCCTCCTCCCCTTGGAGTTGCAGTTTTATGCTTTCGTTTTGCTAATTTTTTGCTGTCTTTTAGCTATGTCATCTGACTGAGCAAGATGGCACCCTTGGGCAGGAAGAGGACCGCACATGCGCGCTGCAATTCCCAAAGGCTTTCTTTGAAAGCTGGGGAAATTTGCTCCGCGAGGGCTCCGTCGGCGCCGACGTCACCCATATGTGAGGACTGATTCCTGCTGCTCCTGGAGAACACCTGTTACAGGTGAGTAACTACGCTTTCCCCCCGAAGTCGCCTTCGGGGCATGCCCTTCCAGACTCGACAACGCGAGCTCATTCTGGCGACAGATGCCTCACTAATGGGCTGGGGAACCCCGTACCCAGGGGTGGTGGTCTCCAGAGGAATCGCGGAAGCAGATCAACCTTACTGCTAACATTCAAAGCGGCTAAGGGGCTCACCTCTTCCTCTCTCTCCAACCTCATACAACCACTTGCACCAAACAGGCCACGAAGAACAGCAGAATTGAACACACTAGTTATCCCAAATGACACCACAAGATGCACTAGATCAACAGCCAACAGAGCCTTCCGACTCTGCGCCCCGACTTTATGGAACAACTTACCAGCACAAATCAGAGCAGTACCCAACTTGAGTCAGTTCAGAAAGGCACTAAAACATTTCCTCTTCCTTAAATATCTCAATGACAGCTCCGAACATAACCCCCAGACGAATAGCTTGAGTGGTCAAACAAACAGACCCTCATAACAGGCCAACTTCTCAATGAAATAACAAGCAGTTCCAAGTACTATTGTACCACCTTTGTATATAGTTAACCATGATATCCCTTATCAGATAACCCTCCATTGTATTTAGTTTCCCCTATTTTCGCCAAGTTATACTTCCTGTTAAATGTAACTGACCAGACATATGTAAACTGTCGGATGTTTTCTGTTCAATGTGAACCGCGCTGATGTCTAATAGTGCGGTATATAAGAATTGTTAATAAATAAATAAATAAATAAATCTGCTCGAGCTTCAAGCAGTCCGGCTGGCCCTGAAGGTCTTTGAATACCACCTGCGGACCGACAAGGTCGCAATGTTCTACATAAACAAGGAGGTGGGGGTACGGCCTCCCGCCTCCTCTGCTCCTTTGCCGCATGCCGGGGCATGATCCTAAGAGCGGTCTACCTCCCGGGCCAGGACAATGTTCTCGTGGACAGATTTAGCAGGCTCCTTCGCCCGCATGAGTGGTGCCCGAGTCCAGAGGTGTTACGCCACTGGGGGACTCCATCCTTGGATCTGTTCGCCAGCCCAGCAAACACGCAGCTTCCTAGCTTTTGCAGGCCGATACTGCACCCGAGCAGGGTAGCCCCTGATGCATTCCTCCTGAACTGTACCTCCGGGCTTCTGCATTCGTTCCCTCCCACTCCTCTCATTGCGAGGACCCTCCAGAAGATTCAACGGGACCAAGCCTCTTTCCCGCTTCTACTCCTGCTCTCGTCGGAACCTCTGGTCCACCTGGGCAGTATCCCAGGTCTGCTGACGCAGGAGGAGAGACAGGTGCTCCACCCGAACCTGGTCTCACTATCCCTGGCAGCCTGGTGGCTGAACGGGTGTCTCTAGACTTGCTGCACCTCCCAGAGGAGGTCTTCCTCGCATCAAGGAAGGACTCGACGAGACGGGCCTATACCCTGAAGCGATGCTTCTCGGTCTGGTGCTCTGAGCTCCAGATCGACCCATTCTCCTGCTCTACCCGGTGGGTTCTCCAGTACCACCTCCACCTCTTGCAGGTGAGGCTGAAATCCAATTTGGTCTGGGTCCACCTGAGTGCCATCTCGGCCAACAACTTCTCTGTCGAGGGTAAACCCCTCTCTGGCCAGCCTCTAGTCTCCCGCTTCATGCAGGTCGTCTTACTTTCCAAGCCCCCCCCCCCCCCCCGTCCAACCTCCACTGGCAGAGTGGGACCTGAACGTCATGCTCATGCAGCTGATGCTGACGCCCTTCGAGCCGATGGCAACGTGTTTGTTTATTAAAAGCTTGCTATACCGCCCATAACCAGGGCATCTGGGCGGTTTACAAAGTTTAAAAAAAAAGGCTGCAATGAAAAGAAAGAATGCCATTAAAATTTCAAAAGGACAGACAAGAAAAAAACAAGAAACAAGTAAGGACGTGCTCGCTTCAGCACCTATCCTGGAAGGGTAGTCTTCCTGGTGGTGCTCACCTCGGCCCGGCGAGTCAATGAGCTGCAAGCCCTCATGACCACGGCTCCCCTACGCAAGGTTCTATGGGAACAGGGTGGACCTTCAAACTCACCAACTTTCTACCAAAAGTTGTCTCTGATTTCCATCTCAACCAAGAGATCGTCCTACCGACTTTCTTCCCGAGACCCCACACCGACCGGGCATCGGCAGTCCTACATACTCTCGACTGCAAGAGGGCTCTTGCCTTCTACCTGCAGCGCACACAGGGTCATCGCAGGTCCGACTGACTCTTCATTGCCTCCGATCCTAATCTCCTGGGGCTTGCAGTCACCAAGCGCACCGTCTCTGTCTGGGTGGCGGACTGCATCACCTTTGCTCAGGCAAAGGCTGGGGCCCCGTTGTGTCGCCAAGTCACCACACACGGCGTCCAGGCTAAGGCGATGTCGGTGGCTTCACTGCGCTCGGTGCCTCTGCCGGACATCTGCCGGGCTGCAACCTGGTCCTCAGCAAATACCTTCGCTTCACACTACTGCCTGGAGAGGGAGTCCAGCCGGGACAGCGCCTTTGGCCAGGCTGTACTCCGTAATTCGGGCTATAAGCAACTCCTGCCCTCCGACCTTTCTTCTGCGGCTACCGAGAGCTTGGCCCCAAGGGCCTGAGGACTCTGGCTTCCTTTGGTCATCGGCTTCTGCTGACGGCCTCGCTGAGGCTGTTTCGGCTTGCAAGTTTTGGTAGCCTGTAGCTGGGGAGTCCCATAAGTGAGGACTGACTTCCTGCTTGTTCCTGGAGAAAGTGTAGTTACTCACCTGTAACAGGTCTTCTCCAGGGACAGCAGGAATCAGTCCTCACTACCCTTCCACCTCCCCTTAAGAGTTGCCATTTTTTTATTTATTTATGTATTTAACCGCGCTCTTTAGAATCAGTGCGGTTTACATGTATACTAACAGGTACTTTTTATTCTTCCCTTGCCATCTGCTGAGTAGGGCTCTAGCTATGGGACCTGACTGAGCAATATGGCACCTTTGGGCGGGAAGAGGACCACGCATGTGTGGCAGCAATCCCAAAGGCTTTCTTTGAAAGCTGGGGAATTGCTCCGTGCAGGCTCTGTCTGTGCCGACATCACCCATAAGTGAGGACTGATTCCTGCTATCCCTGGAGAACACCTGTTACAGGTGTGTAACTATGCTTTATCTTTGTACATTTTTTTTAAATTTTTCTGTTTGCTGTTTGTGCAACTTTAAGTGAAAACATAAGTGAATTTTTTCCTGAAGTTAGCGTGGTGAAGCAAGAGCATGTCTTAGTAAGTTTTCAGTTGTTTGTGTTTTACTGCTAGCTAGAGCAAGATTTTATTTATTTATTTAACTGTGTTTATATCCCGCTTTTCACCGGGTCAGAGCTGCCCAACATCAAATAAAAGGGGGGGACGACAGTAATCAAGATTTCCTGAAGTACTTGTTTCAGAGGTGTTAGTTACAGCTAGGCTATGCACTGCAAGAAAGCTGTATTCATTTCCAGACATCCAGAACTGCAGGTGGTTTACTTTTTTGAATATTTATAATGAAACGTCCTAGTCTTTGAACTTGTTCTCCCCTGAACTTTATCTCAAGCTGTTCTATCATAAGTTCAGATATCTTCTCAAAACACACTTATTCCACCTTGCCTTTGGCCTACTGTAGATCTACAGTTATTTTTCTGGTTCCTGTACCCTTTGCCTCCTGTTTGTGTGATTCCTATCTCTGTTTCGCCCTGATTGTCTTCTGTTTCTGTGTAATAGTTTTGGTTTTGTTGTTTTACTATTTGCTCCCCCTCTTTCCTGTCATTTATTGGAGTTCTTTTTCTATTTTATTTAATTTTAATTATTATTTGAAGCTTGTTTTCCTGAGGTTTTATTATTGTAAACTGCTCTGCAGGCCTGAAAGATGGTATAGTAAATTTTAATAAACCATAATATTTATCAGATGTATTTGCATAAATCTTGGTTTAAGAATCAGGTTAGTTTACTTTGTTAGTTACACTGGAAACCAGACTGGTTGTAGTTCCAAAATGGCCATAGAAGATCACACCATCTTTTACAGAGAAGTTTAAGAATAAAATGTAGCATCTCAGGGGTATACTCTGTTTTGAAGGATGAAGAGGATGACGATGACTATGTTGAAGAGGGAGGAGATGAAGAGGAGGAAGAGGAGGAGGAAGAAGAGGAGGGTAAGTTGTTGTGGGTGGTGTGTTTTTTTTTTCCCAATGCATGTATCAGACCTGAGATGTTTGGCATTGGGTGTGGATTGAAACGCAAAAAAAAACAAATTGCAGGGAAGGTTTAACTCTCCACAATGAAAGCAAAATGGATTTAACTCGCACCTTTTTTTTCTTAGCAGTTCAAGGCAAGTTATAGTCAGGCACAGTAGGCATTTTTCCATTCTCAGAGGGCTTAGTCTTAATTTGTACCTGAGGCAATAGAGGATTAAGTGATTTGCCCTAGATCACAAGGAACAGCATGGAGATTTGAACCTGGCTTTCCTGGTACTTAGTAGCTCTAACCATTAGGTTACTCTTCCGCTACTCTGGCATAGTTATGGACTCTTTATCATGAGCTTGAGGAGTTTCTAGGAGAACCAGGCCATCTTTTATTTGGTTGCTTGTATTCAACCCTTGTCATAGGATACTTTATATGTTCTGAAAAGAAGACTGATTGATTGGGATGGTGGCTATCATATTTCTGTGCATAGGGTTTAGCTTAGTGTCTCATGGGCGCCCATGCCATTTGCTCCATTTTAAAGGCCTATTTCATTTTCTTTCCTTTCTGCATGAACAGACATCCATCTGGTTGGTTGACTTTGTATAGGCTGGCTTCTTATTGAATTGCCTGGACTGTGCTGGAGAAGTTGCTTTGTATTTAGTTGGCTTTTTTATTAAAATCAACAGCAACATACTGTGGGTAGCATTACACACACAGTTCTTCAGCAACAACACAGATTTTATTTTTCTCCATATTACCATGCAGCAGCTAAGTGTATGGTTCCCCCCCCCCCCCCCATATTTATTCATTTTTGATATACTGCCTCCCACCGTCGAGGCACTTCACAACTCAGTGCATGCAGTTCATAGTAAAAGAATCATTGCAAATTATATATAATACTATAAAACCTCCAACGCATGCTCTCTCTGATTGCTAAATCTTCATCTCTCAACCCTCTGTTCTTCCCCCTTCCCCTGGCCTGCACCGCACACAAGGAGGCAAAAGATTTCTCAGAAAGCCAGGTCTTAACTTTAAGACTCGTTTCTGGTTTCCTTTAATGAACCTCATAAGTGATCAGACTAATTCTTAAAGTCATGTTCCAAAAGAGAAAACCTCTGAGGTTATGAGTCATGTATCCTCAGTTTGCTGGATTAAAAGATGCACACGCATTACAGTTTTGCACAATTAAAAATGCATTTGGGATTGAGGATTACTCATCAATGATATTATCTCCAGGAACAAGCAGGAATGTAGTCCTCACATATGGGTATCGTCGGTACCGACGGAGCCTGCGCGGGAACACTCCCCAGTGTCCAATTAGGAAGCTTTTGGGAGCATCCCACAGCGCCTGTGTGCTGCCTTCCCACCTTTCCCAACTGCCTCTCTCCAGGTTTTTCGTTTTCTGCGGAGCCAGCAGGTCGTGTTCCTGTCACCGCAGAAAATTACTTTCCTTATCTTTTTTTGTGGTCGCATCTGCCTTCCTCGACGCTACACCGGTACCGCCGGTTCTTCTTTCTTTCCTTTAAAAAAAAAAAAAAAAATCTCTTTTTTTCAAAACTTTCCTTTCCAGGTGCACATGCCATTTTGGGCCTTAGGCCCAAAATTTCCTCCTCCATGGAGAAAACCCGCCTTGGGTTTTAAAAAATGCACCAAGTGTGGTGGTACCATCTCCGTCACCGACACCCACGAGTGGTGTCTTAAATGTTTAGGTCCTGACCACTCCATCTCCGAGTGCATGGCTTGCGCCATGATGTCCAAAAGGGGTCGACAGAACTGAGCTGCCAAGCTTAGTGCCCTTTTTCCCTCCGCTGCAGCTTCAGTGGCATCAGTGTCTTCCAGGGTTTTGTTTTCCTCCCATGGATCTCGGGTAACTAAACATAAGTCCAGCCGGTCCTCAAAGGGTAGATCTCCTTCCAAGCATCGAGATGCCTCTGGCGTTGCCCTTGAGGGTTCCATATCGGCAAAGTTGCCCCGGCGGGAGGCTTCGGCTTCCAAAGCATTATCGGGGATCCAGGATGTTCTCGAGGCCTCGACCTCTGCAGAACTACTGGTACCATGCTCTGGGGTACCGGCTTTCTGGTACCGATACCCAGGCATCGGAAGCGTCGATAGACCAGAGGTTCCTGGCTATTGAACGCAGTCTGGTGGCTCTCCTTGCGGCATCGACACCCTCGGAACCACGTCAGACGATTCAACCGGTGTCGGTACCGGTACTGATAGCATCGGTATCGGCTTTGCCAGCACCCAATCATGCAATGCCTTCTGGTGCCAATACACTGGTACCGATTACCCCCGGTACTGACTTCGGTCGGTACGGGTATCGGGCTCTTCAAGAGCATCCGGACAGAATCCTCGGAGGACTCTGAGGATTCTGATAGCTCTGCCGGTACCAGGATACTTCTCCCAGAGGAGCCTTCCTCTCCTAAACGAAGGATGTCTCCTCCAGAAGATATCTCTTTTCAAGATTTCATCAGGGAGGTAGCTCGTGGGTTGTCCATTACTGTGACTCCTCAAACAGAGCCCAGAGCTAAGGAGTTGGAGATTTTACAATATCCCAATGCTCCTAAGGAGGCAGCTACCTTGCCTATCCATGAGATCTTACATGATCTCATGTTGAGAATGTGGGAAACACCTCTCACCACCTCTCCTCACTCTCGCAGACTGGATACCATGTATCGAGTCCCCCCCCCCTTTGTCCTGGATTCCAGAAAACTCAGCTTCCTCACCACTCTATTGTGGTGGAGTCAGCTATGAGAAGGATCAGAAGTCCAAAGAGGCATGCCTCTAATCCTCCAGGACGTGAGTGAAGAACTTTGGATGCCTTTGGACGTCGTACTTTCCAGGCTTCTATGCTTTCTGCCAGGATCAGTTCCTATATTTTATATATGGGAATGTTCCTTAAAGAAGTCACAGGTGATTTAGAGGTTCTGAGCCCTCTTCTTCCTGAGGGGATAGAAGGCAGGATTTTCTCACACTGGTCAAACATGCCCAGGATGTGTCTAAGTTTGTCAACCGTGCAGCTTTTGACTGTTTTGAGTGCATAAGCAGAACCTCTGCCATTGCCATAGGTGCACATAGAATTGCCTGGCTCTAGGCATTCGATTTGGAGCTCTGGGTGCAGGACAAACTGGGCAATATCCCTTGTACAGGTGAGAATCTATTTGGCAAAAATTGGCAAGAAAAAGCCAATGAATTAGATGCTGACAACTCCACTTTGGATAGGCTGTCCAAAGGCACAGCTGATCCTGCGAGAGAGAAATCTTTCAAGAAGCCTTTCTTCTCAAAAAGAAGAGGTTTTATCCCTGTTACTCCCAGTAGGGACGTTCTGCAGGTCAGCCTGCCCGGAAAGTTCAGCAACCACCTAAGCAAAGACTGCTAAGCCTCAACCGTCTCAGCAGTCTCAGCCTCCATAAGGCCTTTGACTTTCATCTAGAGAAATAAGCCTTCCTGGCCCTCAATGGACCAGAGTTTGCCCCCAGGTGGAAGCAAATAACAGCAGAGCATTGGACACTCCATTGTAAGAGAGGGGTACAGACTGCACTTCCTGTGCATACCCCCTCACACAATGGTAAGAGTTCAATTCTCAGACCTCTCTCATCAACCTGTTAGATCAAGAGGTCACTATGCTTCTTGCCCAAGGGGCAATAGAAGAAGTACCCATCCACCAACAGGGTACAGGGTTTTACTCCCTCTATTTTCTTATCCCAAAGAAAACGGGGATACAGACCTATCTTGGACTTCAGAGAATTGAACAAATTCCTGTTCAAGGAGAAATTCAAGATGATTTCTCTAGGAACTCTGCTGCCATACCTTCAGGGTCAGGATTGGCTTTGTTCTCTAGATCTCAAGGATGCGTACACCCATGTTCTCATCCATCCAACTCACAGAAAGTTCCTTTGGTTCCTTTTTCAAGGAAAGCACTACCAATACAGGGTGCTTCCTTTTGGCCTGGCCTCAGCACCAAGGGTGTTCACGAAATGCATGGCTATGGTAGCAGCATTTCTCCGCACCCTAGGGATATTTGTCTTCCCTTACTTAGACGACTGGCTCATTCGAGCCCCATCAGAGTCAGAGGCCAGGACTTCTCTATCTTGCACAATGCGTATCCTTCAGTATTTGGGTCTGGTCATAAACATCCCAAAATCCAATCTAACTCACACTGTCTCTAGAGTTCATAGGAGCTTTGCTGGATACCAGAAAAGCAAGGACCTATCTTCCCCAGGCCCGTTGCCTTCGCATGGTGCAGTTAGCTTCTCAAGCAGTGTTGAAGCCCCATCTCACTGCCCGAGAAATGCTACAACTACTAGGCCACATGGCATCTACCCTGCTTGTGGTTCCTTATGCTCGCCTCCATATGAGAGCAGCCCAGTGGACCTTATCCACTCAGTGGACCCTGGCATCAGGGTGCCTGTCAGACAAAATAGCAAACACAAATGGCCTTATTTGGTCAATGGTGGCGGTCCACTCAGAATCTGTTGCTGGGGTCCCCATTTCAACAACCCTTACCCCAGGCAACCCTAACAGATGCTTCACCAATGGGTTGGGGAGTTCATCTGCAAAACCTCTCCACCCAAGGCACCTGGACTCCGCAGGAGACTCATCTACATATCAATCTCTTGGAGCTCAGAGCAATCTTCCTTGCTCTTCGAGTGTTCCACACCCTGCTTAGCTACAAGACAGTCCTCATTCATATAGACAATCAAGTAGCCATGTTCTACGTGAACAAACAGGGGGGAACAGGCTCTGTCGCTTTGCAACGAAGCTTTGCGACTATGGGCCCTCGCCAGAGAGCATCAGATTCATCTCCTGGCAGTGTATCTTCCAGGCATACAAAACTCTTAGGCAGACAGAATCAGTCGAGTTCTGCTTCCACACAAATGGTCTCTACATGCAGACCAGGTGGCCAAGATTTTTCAAATTTGGGGAACCCCGGACATAGACCTCTTTGCAATGCCATACTTCCCCGGTTCTGTTCCAGAATTCCAGCTCAGGACTCTCAGGCCAAGCATGCTTTCCTCCTTTATTGAGGTCAAGACTTCCTGTATGCCTTTCCACACATTCCCCTGATTCCCAAAACCCTATTCAAGCTTCAGAGAGACAGAGGCCATATGATTCTCATAGCTCCAAATTGGCCATGGCAAGTGTGGTACCCTCTGCTTCTACATCTCTCTCAAGTTCCCTCCCTGGAGTTAGGGTCTGCTCCAGATCTCCTGTCCTAGGAGAACGGAATGTTATGACATCCCAATCCTCAGTCTCTGCATCTCAGGGCTTGGTTGCTGAAGGCCTAGATCTTCATGACCTTAACCTCCCTCAGCAAGTAAAGGATATCCTTTATGCTTCCAGGAAGCCTTCCACAAGACGCTCATATGCTTTCGTGGAAAAGGTTTACCGTATGGTGCTCGCAGAAGGGTCTCAACCCCCTTGCGATACCTTTGGAATCATTACTGGAGTATCTCCTTCATTTATCCAATGCATGACTTAAAACTAACTCAGTAAGAATCCATTTGAGTGCTATTGCAGCTTCTTTCAAGCCTCTAAATGGACAGCCTATTTCCTCCCATCCTCTTTTAGCAAGATTTATGAGAGGCCTTCTTCTAACTAAGCCTCCCATTAGGCCACCGCCGGTGGCATGGGACTTAAACCTGGTTCTTGGTCAGCTTATGAAGCCACCTTTTGATCCCTTAGCTACTACCTCATTGAAATTTCTTTCTTGGAAAGTTAACGTTCTCATTGCAATCACATCAGCACGTCGCATCAGTGAGTTGCAAGCACTAGTAGCTGATCCACGTTATACAAGGTTCCATCATGTTAAGGTAGTCCTTAGGACTCATCCACACTTTATGCCAAAGGTGGTCTCGCCTTTTCATCTAAACCAAGTGGTCTGCCTGCCTGTGTTTTTTCAAGGCCTCATGCATCTAATGCAGAGAGAAACCTTCATACTTTGGACTGTAAAGTCCTCTCAACTCTTTGTTGCTTTTGATCCTTCTCATTTGGGACTTCCAGTCTCCAAGAGAACACTGTCTAACTGGATTGCTCAGTGTATTTCCTTTGCCTATCAGAGTAAGAATCTTTCTCTGGAGGGCCATGTCACTGCTCACAATGTGAGAGCCATGGCAGCTTCAATGGCTCATCTGCACTCTGTGTCTATTGACGACATCTATCTACCTGGGCCTCTGTTCATACCTTCACAGCCCATTACTGCTTGGACAAGGACTCCCGCCGGGATGCCTTGTTTGGTCAGGCTGTTCTTCAACACCTGTTCCATACCTAATCAACTCCTACCCACCATCCGTGGTTGCATGCCAGAGATCCATGGGGGGAAGTGGGGCCCTTTCACAGGGGGACACAACTTCTGGGGGGTCTCCCTGGCTTCTAAAGCTAGGGAGTCCCCATATTTGAGGACTACATTCCTGCTTGTTCGTGGAGATAGCATAGTTACTCACCTGTAACAGGTGATCTCCGGGAACAGCAGGAATTTAGTCCTCACAACCCACCCACCTCCCCTAGGAGTTGTATCTCTCTCCAGGACTAAGCAGGACGTCAGTCCTCACATACGGGTGATGTCGGCGCCGACGGAGCCCCGTGCGGAGCATTTCCCCAGCTTTCATAGAAAACCTTTGGGAATGCAGCGTGCATGCGTGGTCCCCTTCCCGCCCAAGGGTGCCATCTTGCTCAGTCTTTTTTTTTTCCGTGGATCCCGACGGATGTATATTCGTTTCACCCGAGGAAGAAGTTTATTTTTCTCTGCGTTAACCTGTTTTCTTCGGTTCAACGCCGGTTTCCCTTTCCCGCCTGGGCCCGATACGTCTGTATCGAGCCCAGATCTCTTTTTCGGTTTTTGTCCTTAGTGACTAGCGAGTTTGCCATTTTTTCTTTTTTCACTGGCAGCCCTGTCTTTTGACCTCGCAAGGGGCCCTTTTTCCCCCGATGGCTGACAGCGGGATTAAAAAGTGTGATCGGTGCAAGAAACTTATGTCTCTCACCGACACATGACTGCTGCTTCCGGTGCCTCGGACCCGATCATGACCCGATGATCTGTGGTCCGGGTGGGAAAATGTACTCTAAGGTGTTACGGAGTCGGCAGCGCCAAAAGGAAAGAATCTTCTCTCACTCGGCGTCCGGTCGGGCCCGGACCTCGTCAGAGGCCTCGACATCTCGGGACTCCGGCCCCGAGCAGCGTCGAGGCTCCTCTGAAAGAAGGGTCTACCTCGCGGGAGCATCATAAGAAGAAAAAAACCCGCGAGGGCGGCGTCGGTGGACACACTTGGCTCCTCGAGGGCCAGGTCGCATATCCCCGAGCGACGTCCCGGGTCTTCAGAGTCGGAGAGGCCTGCAAAACAACCTCGTGTGCAGATAGAGTCCCCGGGTCACGTGAATACTGTAGTCCTCGTGGACTCACCTCCAGGGGAGCCGACGTTGGGCTCGGAGCCGCCGCCGGGGCTCAAGTTGGGGGCTGCTGAGTCTCCTGAGCTCGGACTCAGGTTGACGGCCTTGGAGAGCAGCTTGGCTGCCTTCATGGAATAGCAGCGGGCACTGATCGCCGGTCTCACTGGCGCATCTGCCCCGACCACCGGGACATCGACGTCCAAGTCGACCCCGGAGGCCGAGCCTATCCTAGAGTCCATGCGAGCTCAAGTTGATCCTCGGCCAAGGTCCCCCTCAGCCTTGCGTTCGGGACCGTTGGCGTCTGGGAAGATGGCATTGATGCCTGCCCGACCGGAGCCGCTCGATTCCTCCTCCGAGGAGTCCGGCTGGGAGACGGAGGATGAGGAGTCGCCCGACACCTTTCAGACTCGGTGCGTTCCTTTGGATTCGCCCGAGTCCAAGCCTCGGTGAAGGTCCCCCCCCCCCCCCCCAGAGGATACCCGGTTCTCTGATTTCGTGCGGGACATGGCCAAGGCTTTGGCATTCCCCACGGATCCCGAGGAGGAGCCTCGAGCTGAGGAGCTCGAGGCCCTACAGTATGACTCTCCTCCGAAGGAGGCCTTTACTGTTCCGGTTCCTCCGATGCTGGAACGGTTGCTCTTCCGCATGTGGGAGGCGCCGGCCTCGACGCCAGTTTTGAGCAAGCGGGTCGATTCCATCTATCGAGTCCGCAAGAGCCCTGGGTTCCAAAAGGCACAATTACCGCACCACTCCATGGTTGTGGAATCAGCCATGCATCGTCTGAAGAGTCAGGAGATGCACTCCTCGGTGCCTCCTGGCCTGGATGCCCTCGGTAAGAAAGTGCTTCCAGGGCTCTATGCTTGCTTGCCGTGTACAGACCTACCAGCTGTACATGGGCATGTACCTTCGAGACCTGGCAAAAGAGATTGCCGGGTTCTCTGCTGGTCTCTCTGAGGAACCTTTGCATAGGTTCAATGCTCTGTCCTCAGGTATTCGTGAGTGCTCGGAGTTTATATCTCGAGCAGCCTATGATGGCTTTGAGGCTTCGGCCCGAGTAGCTGCGGCCAGCATCGGTGCACGCCGTCAGGCTTGGCTACAGTCATTGGACCTTGAGCCATGGGTGCAGGACATGTTGGTCGATGTCCCCTGCCGAGGTGAAAACCTCTTTGGCAAGCCCATGGCTGAGAAGGCTGACGAACTAGAGACCGAGACTCTTACCCGGGCAAGGCTGTCCAGAAAAACCTCTGCCCCTTCTCAGAAGAAGAAGGGCTCGGGGAAAAAGACCTTTTACCCGAGGACGTCATCTGGCTATAAACAGTACCCTCATTATCAGGCCTCTGTAGCTCTCCAACAGGGTCAGCAGGCCAAGGGGCAGGGTCATGGGTCCCGTAGGCAGAAGGCCCCCAAGCCTCCTACTCCGGCTCCTGCTCAGCAGGGAGGGGGATTTTGACTGCATTGGCATAGCCTCTTCTCCTCAGCTGGCTCCCATCAGCACTGGAGGCAGGCTGGCCCTGTTTGTCCACAGGTGGTCAGCGGTCACAAGGGATACCTGGGTTCTAAGTATAGTCCAGAAGGGCTATCTCTTCCACTTCCACCAGGTACCCCCCACCTATTTTCCAGGGGAGCCTCCCAGACTCCCTCTACACAGGGACTTACTCCTTCAGGAGTTGGCAGGTCTTCTAAAGGATCAGGCAGTGGAACCGGTGCCCCACCACCTGAGAGGTCACGGCTTCTATTCCAGGTACTTCCTAGTACCAAAGAGAACTGGAGGCCTCAGACGCATCCTAGACTTGCGAAACCTGAACAAGTTCCTGGAGAGGGAAAAGTTCAAGATGCTTACCCTTGGAATCCTGCTGCCCTACCTCCAGCAGGGAGATTGGCTATGCTCCTTAGATCTAAAGGATGCTTATACTCACATCCTTATACATCCAGACCACAGACAATATCTCAGATTTCTAGTGGGAGGAAACCATTATCAGTACAGAGTACTGCCTTTTGGCCTTATATCCGTCCCCATGGTATTCACCAAGTGCCTGGCGGTGGTAGCGGCCTACCTCAGGGTTCAGGGCCTCTTTTGTCTTTCCATATCTGGACGATTGGCTCATCAGGGGTCAGTCCTCACAAGAGGCCAATCAAGCCACCCTTCGCACTGTCGCTTTGCTTCAGCACCTGGGGTTTGTCATAAATTTTGCAAAGTCCGGTTTGCATCCCTCCCAGAACATGGAGTTCATAGGAGCTCGACTAGACACATTACAGGCAAAGTCCTTTCTGCCAGTGGACAGGGCCCACAGATTGATGGCTTTAGCCAGGATGTTCCACAGCAATTCTCTAGTCTCTGCCAGACAATTTCTGAGGCTCTTAGGCCACATGGCATCCACGGTCCATGTGACTCCAAATGCCCGTCTACACATGAGACCAGCTCAGTGGGGCCTCAGGACTCAGTGGCGCCAGGCCACAGGAAGCCTCGCAGACAAAGTGAGGGTGTCCAGCCTAATACAGTCTTCTCTGCAATTGTGGCTTCATCTTCCGAATCTAGTGCAAGGGGTGCCTTTTCAGGCACCTCCACACTCTCAGGTGCTGACAACCGATGCTTCCCTTCAAGGTTGGGGTGCACATTGCCAAGGGGCATGTACTCAAGGCCTGTGGACTCCTTGGGAGGCCACACAGCAGATCAGTCTCTTGGAACTGAGAGCTATCCGCTTAGCCCTGAGAACTTTCTCTCATCTCCTCTCTCACTAGTCCGTCTTAGTTCAGACAGACAATCAAGTGGCTATGTTCTATGTGAACAAACAGGGGGGCACTGGGTCCTGCCTTCTATGTCAGGAAGCGCAGAAGCTGTGCTCCTGGGCAGTCAATTACGGCATTCTTCTCAAAGCAGTCTACCTCCCAGGTCAGGAGAATTACCTGGCGGACAGATTGAGCAGGATCCTGCAGCTGCACGAATGGCAATTGAACCCTTTAGTGGTTCAACAGCTCTTCCTGAGATGGGGTCTTCCAACCATAGATCTCTTTGCCAGTCCTCTGAACCGTCAACTTCCCAGGTTCTGCTCCAGACAACCGCATCCTCTCAGATTAGCAGCGGATGCGTTTCTCATTCCATGGTCTACAGGCCTCCTATATGCGTTTCCTCCCACGCCTCTAGTGTCCAAGACACTGTTCAAAGTGATCCGGGACAAGGCCTCAGTGATTCTGGTGGCCCCCCCGGTGGCCAAGGCAACCCTGGTTCCCACTTCTTTTGCAACTAGCAGTGGACACTCCTCTTCCTCTGGGGATGCAACCCGATCTCCTGTCTCAGGAGCAGGGATCTCTCTTGCACCCCAATCTACAGTCCCTCAATTTGATGGCCTGGCTGCTGAAAGGGTAGTTCTAGCGCCTTTACTACTGCCTAGGGAAGTGGAGGACATAGTCTTGGCCTCTAGGACGCAGTCCACCCGGAAGTCTTATGCCCTTAAGTGGCGTAGGTTTTCTGCCTGGTGTACTCAACACAATGAGAATCCCTTCTCATTCCTAGTACCAGTGGTGCTGCAGTATTTGCATCACCTGTCCAACCTAGGCCTTAAGTCCAATTCTGTTAGAGTTCATCTTAGTGCTCTTTCAGCACACCACTCACAGGTGGAGGGTCAGTCTCTCTCCAGTCATCCTTTGGTGGCCCGATTCCTCAGAGGCCTGCTTTTGCTTAAGTCTCCTGTGCGTCCACCTGCCCCTGAATGGGATCTGAATGTGATCTTGCAACGGCTTACTTGCCCACCATTTGAACCTATGGCTACTTGCCCTATGCATTTTCTGTTTTGGAAAATGCTATTTCTGGTAGCCCCTTACCTCAGCCAGGCGAGTAAGTGAGCTTCAGGCCCTAGTTTCAGAAGCACCTTATACTAGGTTCTATAAGAACAGGGTAGTCTTACGGACTCACCCTAAGTTCCTTCCAAAGGTTGTCTCCTCCTTCCACCTCAATCAGGAGGTGGTTCTTCCGACTTTCTTTCCCAGGCCTCATGCTAGCTGGGCTGAGATGGTCCTGCATACCGTGGACTGTAGGAGAGCGTTGTCCTTCTACCTTGACCGTACGCGGGAGCACCAGAGGGCATTTCAGCTCTTTGTTTCTTATGACCCCAATAAGTTGGGGTTGGCTGTCTCCAAGCGTACTTTGTCCATATGGGTAGCTGACTGCATCGCCTGGGCTTACAGGGCAGCCGTCCTCTAGTTGCAGGGTCGAGTTATGGCTCACCGTGTCAGGGCGAAGGTTGCGTCAGTCGCTTATCTCCGCTCTGTTCCGTTGACAGTCATCTGCCGGGCCGCTACTTGGTCTTCAAACCAGACTTTTGCGACCCACTACTGCCCTGAGAGGGAGTCCCGCAGGGACAGTGCTTTTGGGCAAGCGGTACTCCATAATCTCTTTGAGGTGTAGGCACCTCCTACCCACTGGCCCTGGTGTTGGGCTATCTGTCGGGGGCGTTATCAGAGAAGATTCTTTTCTTGCATGCTGAGGCTCTAGAGGGAGCTCATTTTTCAGTTTGGGGCCTCTGGTAGCCCTGAGCTAGGGAGTCCCATATGTGAGGACTGACTTCCTGCTTGGTCCTGGAGAAAGAGTAGTTAATCACCTGTAACAGGTGTTCTCCAGGAGCAGCAGGAATCAGTCCTCACAACCCTCCCTCCTCCCCTTGGAGTTGCAGTCATATGATTTACTTTTGCTATTTTTGTTGTCTCTTAGCTATGTCATCAGACTGAGCAAGATGGCACCCTTGGGCGGGAAGGGGACCGCGCATGCGCGCTGCATTCCCAAAGGCTTTCTATGAAAGCTGGGGAAATGCTCCGCATGGGGGCTCCGTCGGCGCCGACGTCACCCGTATGTGAGGACTGATTCCTGCTGCTTCTGGAGAACACCTGTTACAGGTGAGTAACTACTCTATCTCTTTTTCTTTCCCTCTCTCTCTCTTTTTGTCTCAGCTTTAAACTCAACTGGAGAGAGTCAGTTGGGAAAGGCGGGCAGGCAGCACGCAGGCGCTGTGGGATGCTCCCAAAAGCTTCCTAATTGGACGCTGGGGAGCGTTCCCGCGCAGGCTCCATCGGTACCGACGATACCCATATGTGAGGACTAAATTCCTGCTGTTCCTTGATCATCTGTTACAGGTGAGTAACTATGCTTTCTCCTGTTTTTTTGCTGTTCCAGATGTGTTTTTAGAACACTGTCTATAAGACTACATTGTGGGCTGAGAATTTGTTAGCCTGCAGACACATAGTGCAAAAAAGAGACCTCCATCCCCTATGCTTACTGCTGGATTTAAAATCCTCATTCCTTATCTTCTAGTCCAGTCCAGATGCATGGGTTATGCTCTATCACCAACACATGGAGACAGAATCACAGGTTTTGATGATGTCACGGTATAAAGGTTCTGTGCACCTCCTCTTACACCAGTATTCAGTTTCCAGCAGATGGTGGTGATCTTTGCAGTCTGGACTCCACTGAAAGTTTAAAAAAAAAAAAAAAAGTCATACCTTTGAGGATGGAGGTCTACTTCTTTGAGAAATAGGGCTGTTGAATCAGCTAATGGTTCTTTCTCAATGAATATGCAAGAAATAAGCCCTAATGTATGGTTGATGTCACTGACAGAACCCTGCACAGGAACGCTTCCACAGTTTCCAAAAGAAGGTTTTGGGAGGCACGCCTGCCTTCCTGCCTGCCGTGGCGCCATCTTTTCTGGTCTTTTTTCCACAGAGCCCCTAGGATGTGTTCTTGTGTACTGGAAAAAAGGTTTGTTTTCTTGGGCCTCAAGGGTGGTGGTTCTTTTTATTTTTTTTCTCACCTTTTGGTGTGTTTGTCCCCTCTGGGGATTTTTTTCCCCACCTGTGGTAATTTAGTTTAATTTGGCTGCGGTGGTGTATTTCAACATGTTTAAGCTAGCTAGTGGCTTCAAAAAATGCACCAAGTGTGGCAGGACCATCTCGGTCAACGACTGATCACAATCGGTGCTCACAGTGCCTTGGACCAAATCATCAGCCTGCAGTCTGTGCCTGCAGAGGGATGTGATGGGGACTGAAAGATCAGGTAAAACGGAGTCCCTATTCAGCTCATCGGATTCAGCATCCTCTGCCTGACACCAGCCTAGACACCTTCCAGGCCTTCTGCTGAAGCATCCACAGGGAGGGAAATCTATGCCCAATCGGAACAAGGGGGCCCGACTGATGAGACCACACCGAAGGGGGAGCACTGGGATGAGGTCTGGGTGCATTGTCATCGCAGCCCTTCTCAACATGATGTGGAGAGCAGCAGCCGGCCAAACTTCCCCGGTGGGAGGAGTTGGCCCTCATTGCCCAGAAGGGCAGCCAGTTGTCTTCCGATGTACCAGTCGTTGTGGAGTCCCCATCTGAGGTATCGGTGTCAGTGATGCCATGGCACCAGTCCCCTCACAGGTGGGTGTGTTGGAGGAACACCTTCAAAGCTCACATAGCAACAGTTCTAGCCTTACGGACCACAGACTTTGCAGTGCCGGCATCACCACACTTCGTCCAGCCCTTCCAGGAGACTTACGTGCTGCCTGCCAAGGCAGGCGCATCAGGTGAGGGGTCTGAATCGGTATTGGTTCTGATGGCCATCTCCCTGTCCAGGGTGTCTGCATCCAATGCCTAGAGGCACTGGTGCTTGCATGCATGGGTTCCACTGATGTCCACTCTCTCCCAATTGAGGAGCCGGCGCTACTACAGCTTTCTCTTGGAATCCGAATCAGAGTGCCAGAATAAGGCGGGATCTATGGTGTTGGACCTCCGGTCCCCATACCTCCTGTCCAATCAGTCGTCGTCTCCTGAGTAACATAATAACTCTGGAGGGAGTCACAAGGAGCAAAAGACGTATGGTGGTCAAAGATGATTTTATTAAAAAGGACCCCAACGCGTTTCAGCAAACGCCTTCCTCAGGGGGCATACAGCTTGAACAACAAAATGATTAAAACAATTAAAAACAGCATAAAGTGAATAAATAAAAACATTTGAAACGATGTTTGTCAGTGTCAAACATATACACATAAGAAAATCATAATCGAGAATGCATTACACTGATAAACCGAAAAGTAAAAAATGAATAAAAACGCAGGGTAGCAAGAAAGGATAAAAACCTATATCACTATACCCCAGGTTATTCATTTATCACAGTATTACTCACAAGGGGTATATATATATATATATATATATATATATATATATATATATAATTTGAATGTTCTCTTCCCTTTTCCCATCCCCCTTCCTTGCCTACCACTTTTGAACTTGTTGTCAAGTTTTTTGTTTGGTACAACAAATGTTGCAGTCTTTGGTTCTAATTTTCATATACCATTTGTCTTTGAAGTATTATAACATTCATCTTATATTACATCCTGTATGTGTTCCACTACACCAGGGGTCTGCAACCTTTAAGACATAAAGAGCCACTTGGACCCGTTTCCGAAGGGAAAAAAAAAACCTGGGAGCCGCAAAACCATTGCGACATTTAAAACAAATCTAACACTGCATATATTGTTTCTTACCTTAATGCTATATACGACCCCTACTTTTCCTGTTAAAATATAGGTGTTGGCCTATACTCGCCGTATAAGACTACCCCTCTTCCTTCGCACACCAAAAAAAATACGCCAGAAAATATCACAACAACAAGTAACAATATTTGATTTCAAAATTATGATGATTTTGTAGTCAAATCACTAATATGAAATAAAATTATTTTTTCTACCTTTGTTGTCTGACCAATTTATTCTTTGATCATGCTGGTCCCGATCTGAGGCTTCTGCTTTCCTGTCTTCTCTTAGCTCTCTTTCTGTGGTCTATGGTCCATCTGCCATTTCTTATCTCTTCTTTCGTTTTCTTCACTTCTTTCCATCAGCCTATTTCCAGTCCCAGTAACCCTCCCCAATATCAGCCCCTTTCCAGTCCTCACTCCCAGTACCTTCCAATGTCAACTTGCATTCCCATGATTGCCACTGGTGTCCATTTCCTTCCAATCCCCCTCCTTCCCCACTGACCAGTCCCTTCTAGTACAAATACCATGGCAGCCTTAGCCCCCAGTTATCTTCCAGGGCCAGCAGCTCTATCCTCCCCCTCCCCACAATCAGCCCATGCCCATTCAAAGCCCCCCAATCAGCTCGCTTCCAGTGCTAATCCCCCCTCAACCCCATTACCAGTGCTAGCCTCCCCTAATCAGCCCAATACCAGTCCTACCCCCCATCAACTCATTACCAGTCCTAGCCTCCCCTAATCAGCTCATTTCCAGTGCT
Organism: Ichthyophis bannanicus; assembly: GCA_033557465.1. Taxonomy (NCBI): domain Eukaryota; kingdom Metazoa; phylum Chordata; class Amphibia; order Gymnophiona; family Ichthyophiidae; genus Ichthyophis; species Ichthyophis bannanicus. Next base: position 43,498,532 of record CM066048.1, on the reverse strand, counting down.
AGTCCCCCTCAACCCCATTACCAGTGCTCCATCCCTCCATGTCAGCCCCCTCCATGTCAGCCCCCTCCCTCCATCCATATCAGCTCCCTCCCTCCATGTCAGCCCCCTCCATCCCTCCATGTCAGCCCCCTCCCTCCCATCCATATCAGCTCCCTCCCTCCATGTCAGCCCCCTCCATCCCTCCATGTCAGCCCCCTCCATCCCTCCATGTCAGCCCCCCTCCCTCCATACATATCAGCTCCCTCCCTCCATGTCAGCCCCTCCTCCCTCCATGTCAGCCCCTCCTCCCTCCATCCATCCATGTCAGCCCCCCTCCCTCCATCCATGTCAGCCCCCCTCCCTCCATCCATGTCAGCCCCCCTCCCTCCATGTAAGCCCCCCTCCCTCCATCCATCCATATCAGCTCCCTCCCTCCATGTCAGCCCCCCTCCCTCCATGTCAGCCCCCTCCATCCCTCCATGTCAGCCCCCTCCATCCCTCCATGTCAGCCCCTCCCTCCATCCATATCAGCTCCCTCCCTCCATGTCTGCTCCCTCCCTTCTTCTGCAGCAGCGGCTCCCTGCCTCTTAGGGAACCGCGGCTGTGCTTTTAAAATCATCTCGGAGCCCTTCCTGTCTTGACGGGCTCCGTGCAGCATTGTCCCGCCTCCAAACTTCCTTTAGAGCGGGGACAATGCTGCACGGAGCCCGTCAAGACAGGAAGGGCTCCGAGATGATTTTAAAAGCACAGCCGCGGTTCCCTAAGAGGCAGGGAGCCGCGGCTGCAGAAGAAGGGAGGGAGCTTACAACACTATTGCCTGTCACCGGGCGGGCAGTGTGCTCCGGAGCCGCGGCAAAGGTGAGAAAGAGCCGCATGTGGCTCCGGAGCCGCGGGTTGCCGACCCCTGCACTACACAAACAACCCTCGTAAGTTTTATTTCTCCAGGACCAAGCAGGAAGTCAGTCCTCACATATGGGTGACGTCGGCGCCGACGGAGCCCTCGCGGAGCAATTTTCCCCAGCTTTCAAAGAAAGCCTTTGGGAATTGCAGCGCGCATGCGCGGTCTCCTTCCCGCCCAAGGGTGCCATCTTAGCCAGTCGTCTTTTTTCCGCGGAGCCCTACAGACGTACCCGTCGTGTCCCCGCTGAAAAAGTTGATTTTAGTGATTTATTTCTATTTCTTTCTTCGGTTCGACGCCGGTCTTTTTCCTGCCCGGACTCGCGACGCCGTTGCGAGTCCGTCTCTTATTTTTCGGTTTTTCTGATTTTTGGTCAGTTTCGTTTTTCGGTTTTTTCGCTGGCAGCCCGGTCCTTTGACCTTGCAGGGGCCCTTTTTCCCCCGATGGCTGCCAGTGGTTTCAAGCGGTGTGTTCAGTGTGACAGAAATATGTCACTCACTGACACACATGATAATTGCCTCCGCTGCCTCGGCCCGGATCACGAAGAACTGATCTGTGGGGCCTGCAGCAAAATGTCCTCCAAAGCGTTAAGGAGTCGGCGGCACCAGCGGGAACGAATCTTCGCTGACCCCGACCGTACCCGGACCTCGTCGGAGGCCTCGGCGTCCAGAGGTTCCAGCTCTGACCATCGCCGAAGTTGCTCCGACAGGGGTTCTCCCTCCGGGGACCATCGACGGAAGGTAAAACCCGCGAGGGCGGCATCGGTGGACGCTCCTGGCTCCGCGAGGGCCAGGTCGCATAGCCCCGATAGCCTTCCCGGGTCTTTGGAGAAGGAGCACCTCCCGAAGCGACCTCGTCTGGAGTCGGAGTTGCCTGCTCGGGTAAGTCCTGTAGTCCTCCTGGACTCGCCTCCGAGGGGTCCCGAATCGGGGGCTGCTGGGTCACCTGAGGTCGGACTCAGGTTGACGGCCTTGGAGAGCAGACTATCTGCCTTCATGGACCAGCAGCGGGCACTGATCGCTAGCCTTGCTGGCGCCGCTGCCCCGACCGCCGGGACGTCGACGTCTAAGTCGACCCCGGAGACCGAGCCGATCCTCGAGTCCATGCGAACTCGAGTCGATCCTCGGTCGAGGTCACCCTCGGCCTCCCGTTCGGGACCGAGGTCGTCGACGCCGACTCCCTCGGTGTCGGGGCAGCCGACGCCTCCGCCTGCCCGAGCCGACCCCACCGATTCCTCCTCGGAGTCGGCCTGGGAGTCTGAAGAGGAAGAGTCACCTGATTCGTTTCGGACTCGGTGTGTCCCCTCGGACTCACCTGAGTCCGAACCTCGGAAGCAGTCCCCTCCGGAGGATGCCCGGTTCTCAGACTTCGTCAGGGATATGGCCAAGGCTTTGGCCTTCCCTGCGGATCCCGAGGAGGAGCCTCGAGCCGAAGAGCTCGACGCCCTTCAGTATGACTCTCCCGCCAGGGAACACTTTACTGTACCGGTTCCTCCCATGCTGGAATGACTACTCTTCCGCATGTGGGAGAGTCCGGCATCGTCGCCGGTATTAAGCAAGCGGGTCGATTCCATCTATCGAGTCCGCAAGAGTCCCGGCTTCCAAAAAGCACAGCTACCGCACCATTCCATGGTAGTGGAATCGGCCATGCATAGGCTTAAGAGCCAGAAGATGCACTCCTCGGTAACCTGGATGGCTTCGGTAAGAAGTGTTTCCAGGGCTCTATGCTTGCTTGTCGGGTCCAGACCTACCAGCTCTACATGGGCATGTATCTCAGAGACCTGGCTAAAGAGGTAGCCGGATTCTCCGCTGGGCTGTCCGAGGAACCTTTGCGGAGGTTCCTGGCCTTGACAACTGGTATTCGCGACTGCTCCAATTTCATTTCTCGATCAGCCTATTATTGCTTTGAAGCATCGGCTCGTGTGGCCGCAGCCGGCATCGGTGCCCGCCGACAGGCTTGGCTTCAGTCGTCTGAACTTGAACCCTGGGTGCAGGACAAGTTGGTCGATGTCCCCTGCCGAGGTGAAAACCTCTTTGGCAAGCCCATGGCTGAAAAGGCTGCACAAATCGAGACGGAGACTCTCACCAGAACTAGGCTTTCTAGGAAGACCTCCGCCCCTTCCCAGAAAAAGAAGGGCTTCGGAAAGAAGTCCTTTTACCCGAGAAAGGCAGCTGCCTATAAACACTACCCTCAATATCAGGCCTCCGCAGCTCCCCAACAGGGTCAGCAGGCCAAGGGACGGGGTAACGGGTCCCGTAGGCAGCAAGCCCCCAAGCCTGCACCACCGGCCCCTGCTCAGCAGGGTGGGGGTTTTTGACTTCATCAGCATAGCCTCTCCCCCTCAGCTGGTTCCTCCCAGCACCGGAGGCCGGCTGGTTCACTTCGCCCACAGGTGGTCCAACATCACTTCAGATGCCTGGGTGCTTCAAGTCATAAGAGAAGGCTATCTTCTCCACTTCCACCAGGTCCCTCCCTCCTATTTCCCGGGAGAACCTCCACGACTCCCTCTGCACAGAGACTTACTCCTTCAGGAGTTAGCAAGTCTTCTTCAGGAACAGGCTGTGGAACCGGTGCCCCACCACCTGAGAGGTCAAGGCTTTTATTCCAGGTATTTCCTGATACCAAAAAGAACAGGAGGCCTCAGACCCATCCTGGACTTGCGCAACCTCAACAAGTTCCTCGTGAGGGAAAAGTTCAAGATGCTTACCCTTGGAATCCTTCTGCCCTACCTCCAGCAGGGAGATTGGCTATGCTCCTTGGATCTAAAAGATGCCTACACGCACATCCTCATCCACCCAAGCCACCGCCAATACCTAAGGTTTGTGGTGGCAGGAATCATTACCAGTACAGAGTACTACCCTTTGGCCTATCCTCCGCACCGCGAGTCTTCACAAAATGTCTCGCGGTGGTGGCGGCTTATCTCCGGCTTCACGGCCTCTATGTCTTTCCGTACCTAGACGACTGGCTCATCAGAGCATCGTCCTCTCCGGAAGTCACCAATGCCACACACCTCACTGTGACTCTTCTGCAGTACTTGGGCTTTGTCATAAACTTCGCAAAGTCCACTTTGCTCCCCTCACAGGATCTCGAATTCATCGGCGCAAGACTGCACACTCCTCAGGCACGAGCTTTCCTGCCTCTCGACAGGGCTCAACGGCTCATGGACCTAGCCGGCCGTTTTTCGCAGCCAGCCCCTGGTCTCAGCCAGGCGCTTCCTGAGACTACTCGGCCATATGGCTTCCACCATCCACGTGACCCCCAATGCCCGCCTGAATATGCGGCCTGCTCAATGGTGCCTTCGCAAGCAGTGGCAACAAGCCACGGGCGGCCTAGCCGACTTAGTTCACGTCTCCGGACCGCTGGCCTCTTCTCTACAGTGGTGGCTTCATCGGCCGAACCTGGTGCTCGGAATGCCTTTTCAGTCACCTCAGCCGGCTCAAGTGCTGACGACCGATGCTTCTCTCCTAGGATGGGGAGCGCATTGCCAAGGGGCATGTACTCAAGGTCTCTGGACCACGTGGGAGTCTGCTCAGCAGATCAACTTCCTGGAGCTCAGAGCAATCCGTCTGGCTCTCAAGGCTTTCTCCCATCTGACTTCTCACCAGTCCGTCCTTGTCCAGACGGACAATCAGGTTGCCATGTTCTACGTGAACAAACAGGGAGGCACGGGCTCCTTCCTTCTCTGTCGAGAAGCACAGAAGCTCTGCTCTTGGGCCGTCAGCCACGGCATTCTTCTCAAGGCAGTTTATCTCCCAGGCCAAGAAAATTGCCTGGCCGACAAACTCAGCAGGATCCTCCAGCCGCACGAGTGGCGCCTGGATCCCTTGGTAGTTCAGAAACGTTTCCTGAAGTGGGGCCTCCCCACGATGGATCTCTTTGCCAGTCCTCTCAACCGGCAACTTCCTCGCTTCTGCTCTCGTCAGCCGCATCCACTTCGAGTAGCGGCGGATGCTTTTCTGCTCTCATGGTCGAAGAGCCTTCTGTATGCCTTTCCTCCCATCCCGCTAGTCTCTCGAACTCTTTTCAAGGTTCTCCGAGACAAAGCTTCCATGATCCTGATAGCTCCTCGCTGGCCCAGACAGCCGTGGTTTCCACTCCTGCTGCAATTAGCGGTAGAGGATCCGTTCCCTCTGGGGTTTCAACCGGATCTCCTAACACAGGATCAGGGGTCCCTGCTACACCCCAACCTCAGATCTCTACATCTGATGGCCTGGCTGCTGAAAGGGTAGTCCTTGCCCCCCTTCTACTGCCGGCAGAGGTGGAAGAGGTCGTCCTAGCTTCTCGACGACCTTCTACCCGCAAATGCTATGCCCTTAAATGGCGTCGCTTTTCCACTTGGTGTACCCAGCAGTCTCAGGATCCCTTCTCCTGCTCGGTGTCGGTGATCTTGCAGTACTTGCTCTACCTCTCTAATCTGGGACTTAAGTCCAACTCCGTCAAAGTTCACCTCAGTGCTCTTTCAGCACATCATGTGCCGGTGGACGGCAGACCTCTTTCCAGCGACCCTCTCGTAGCGAGGTTTCTCCGAGGTCTCCTTCTACTTAAACCACCTCTGTGCCCGCCAGCACCTGACTGGGATCTGAATGTGGTGTTACAGCGGATCACCTGTCCGCCTTTTGAACCTATGGCTACCTGTTCTCTCCGTTTTCTTTCTTGGAAAACTTTATTCCTGATAGCCCTCACTTCCGCTAGACGCGTAAGTGAATTGCAGGCCCTCATGTCTGATCCCCCTTACACTCGGTTCTACAAAAATAGGGTAGTCCTACGGACTCACCCAAAGTTTCTTCCAAAAGTGGTCTCCCCTTTTCACATCAATCAGGAGGTGGTACTTCCGACCTTCTTTCCCAGGCCACACTCCAGCCGAGCTGAAATGGTCCTGCATACCCTGGACTGTAGAAGGGCATTGAACTTCTACCTTGACCGTACGCGGGAGCACCGTAAAGCTGCTCAGCTTTTTGTGTCTTTTGACCCCAATAAATTGGGGCTCCCGGTCTCCAAGCGTACTCTGTCCATCTGGGTTGCTGACTGCATCGCTTGGGCTTATGGGGCAGCCGGACTCTCGTTAGAAAGTCGAGTCACGGCTCATTGTGTTCGGGCGAAGGGCTACGTCAGTGGCTTACCTCCGCTCTGTTCCGCTGGCAGACATCTGCCGGGCCGCTACTTGGTCTTCGAGCCAGACTTTTGCGGTCCATTACTGCCTCGAGAGGGAGTCCCGCAGGGACAGTGCTTTCGGACAGGCAGTCCTCCGAAATCTCTTCGAGGTTTGAGCAACTCCTACCCTCCATCCCGGATGGGGGCTACCGGTGGGTAATAATTCAGTGAAGATTCCTTCCTTCTGTGCCGCTGAGCTAGAGGGAGCTCATTTTTGTGCTTAGGGTCTCCGGTAGCCTTAAGCTTGGGAGTCCCATATGTGAGGACTGACTTCCTGCTTGGTCCTGGAGAAAGCGTAGTTACTCACCTGTAACAGGTGTTCTCCAGGAGCAGCAGGAATCAGTCCTCACAACCCTCCCTCCTCCCCTTGGAGTTGCAATCATCTGCTTAAGTTTTTTTGCAAATTTTTATGCTGTCTTTTAGCTATGTCATCAGACTGGCTAAGATGGCACCCTTGGGCGGGAAGGAGACCGCGCATGCGCGCTGCAATTCCCAAAGGCTTTCTTTGAAAGCTGGGGAAAATTGCTCCGCGAGGGCTCCGTCGGCGCCGACGTCACCCATATGTGAGGACTGATTCCTGCTGCTCCTGGAGAACACCTGTTACAGGTGAGTAACTACGCTTTCCTTTATAAGCCTCTATTTATTATGTTTTCTAAGTAATATACGTTTTTATCCTTTCTTGCTGTCCTGCGTTTTTATTCATTTTTTACTTTTTGGTTTATCAGTGTAATGCATTCTCGATTATGATTTTCTTATGTGTATATGTTTGACTGACAAACGTTTCAAATGTTTTTATTTATTCACTTTATGCTGTTTTTAATTGTTTTAATTAGTTTTAATCATTTTGTTGTTCAAGCTGTATGCCCCCTGAGGAAGGCGTTTGCCGAAACGCGTTGGGGTCCTTTTTAATAAAATCATCTTTGACCACCATACGTCTTTTGCTCCTTGTGACTCCCTGGACGTTACTGCAAGAGCGCGTGCTCTTTTCTGTGTTTTCCCAACATATAATCTCTCTGGAGGACATGTCCTTTCATGATTTTGTCAGGGACATGGTCAAGACTATTCTCCCTGGAATCGGAACCCCTCGGTCCCCAGGGAGTCGGTGACTGTACCCGTGCACCACGTCCTGCAACAGCCACTACAGTGGCTGTAGGAAACTTATCTCCTCACGCGGTTCCCATCAGCCAGAGACTCTATTCCCTGTACCAGATCCAAAAGGCCCTGGGCTTCAAGAAGCCTCAACTACCACACAACTCTTATCATGATGGAGTCTGCCTTGGAGCAGGTTAAGAGAACACATATAATAACTATTTTAAAAAAAGTTATTATATGTGTTCTCTTATTTGTTGGATATGTCTTTGGGAAACATAGGAAGTAGAAGTGTTAAATTGGAGCAGGTTAAGAGCACAAAGACTCATTCTTCGGTGCCCCCAGGCCAGGAGGCTTGAATGTTGGACTCTGGGGGAAAAAGTGCTATCATGATTTCATGCTGGTGTCCAGGGTCCTGACCTACTAAACATATGAGTATGTTCCTGAAAGATATCATGCTGGACCTGGTGGAATTTGCCGCTCATGTCCCTGCTGACCACCTCGAGGCCTTTCGGGCCCTAGTGGGCCAAGGCAACGACTGCTCTAAATTCATGGTGCATGGCGCCTATGATGCTTTGAGCCTGCTGGCAGAGTATTAGCAGTGGGCATCCCTACCTGCCAGCTCATGTGGCTGCAGTCCTCCGACCTGGGGCAGTGGGTCCAGGACAAGTTAGCCAATGTCCCCTGCCAGAGAGAACCTTTTTGGGAAGCTGGTGGAGGAGAAGGCAGAGGAGCTCGAGAGAGAGCATTTGACCTTCTCTAGGTTCTCAAAGAAGACTATTGATCCTTTGCGGATGAAACATCCAGGGTGTAAAAAGGCCTTCTACTTGTGCCTGCGCTGGTATTACCCAGCCCAGCTGAAGGCACAGGCCCCCTCACAAGCAGCGGAGGAAGAAAGCTCCGAAGGCTCAATCAGCCCACAGCCCAAGCCAGGGCAGGTTTTTGATGAGGTGCTCAGGAGCATAGCCAGCTGCTTGCTTCCATCCCCCCCCCCCTCCCCATATAGGGGGTGGCTCGTCCACTTCGCCCACAGGTGGCCTCTCATCACCTTGAATGTCTGGGTGTTGCAGGTTGTCCAAAGTGGATATCATCTGCACCTCGCCCAGTTGCTGCCTCCATATGCTGCAGAGGAATACCCCTTGGGCCCATCATACAGGAGCCCCTACAGGAAGAAGTCTCTGCTCTGTTAACCGATCTAGCCATTGAGCCAGTCCTCCCCCCCCCCCCACCTCCCCCTTGCTTAGGTTGAATGGGGCTTCTATTCCAGATACTTCCTGGTTCCCAAAAAGACTGGCGAGTTCAGGCCAATTTGCCTGGATTTGTGAAACCTCAAATTCCTGGTGCATAAGAAGTTCAAGATGGCCCCACTGGGGATACTGCTCTCGTACCTTCTACAGGACGATTGGCTATGCTCCTTGGATCTAAAGGATGCATGTACATATCCCAATCCACCTAAACATCTTTATTAGTGATACAGCAGAAGGGCTGTCGGGTAAGGTTTGCCTCTGCAGATGATGCCAAAATCTGCTGCAGAATAGACACCCAGGAAGATAAGATGTAGATAACATGAGAAGGGATCTAGCTAAGCTTGAAGAATGGTCTAAAATTTGGCAGCTGAGATTAAATGTTAAAAAATGCAAGGTCATGCATTTGGGCTGCTGCAATCCAAGGGAGCAATATAGTATAGGGGTGAAGTGCTTTTGTCAACTAAAGAAGAGCGGGACCTAGGCGTGATTTTATCTGATGATCTTAAAGTAGCTAAACAGGTAGAAAAGGCGACAGCAAAAGCTAGAAGGATGCTTGGGTGCATAGGGAGAGGAATGGCCAACAGTAGGAGGAGGTGATAGTGCCTCTGTATAAGTCTTTGGTGTGACCTCATTTGGAGTGTTGTGTACAATTCTGGAGACCGCATCTTCAAAAGGATATAAACAGGCTGGAGTCAGTACAGAGGGTGGCTACTAAAATGGTTCGTGGTCTTCATCGTAAGGCATATGAGGACAGACTTAAAGGATCTTAATATGTACACCTTTAGAGGAAAAGTGGGATAGAGGTGATATGATTGAGACGTTTAAATACTTCCGTGGCATAAATGCACAGGAGAGCCGAGCCTCTTTCGATTGAAAGGAAGCTCTGCTACCAGGGGACATGGGATGGGGGTGAAAGGGGATAGATTCAGCAGTCATATGCGTAAATATTTCTTTACGGAAAGAGTGGTGGATCCGTGCAATGGTCTCCCAGTGGAGGTGGTAGAGATGAGGACAGTATCTGAATTCAAAGAAGCATGGGACAGACACATGATCTCTAAAGAAGAAAAAGGGAACTGTTGTAGTGGTTGATATGGAAAGCAGACTAGATAGGCCATGTGGTCTTTTTCTGTCGTCATGTTTCTTAAATCACAGACAATATCTACAGTTTGTGCTGGAGACCGAGCACTGAGACTGAGTACTTTCCTTTGGGCTGGCCTCCATCTCACGGGTCTTCACAAAGTGTCTGGCAGTGATAGCTGCCTACCTCCAGACTATGGGGATCTTGGTCTTCCCTTATGTGGATGACTGGTTCTTCAAAGGTCCCACGCCACTCGACCTCACCATTCAGGTGCTTGAGTGCCTGGGCTTTGTAATCAACTACACGAAGTTCCATCTCTAGCTCATGCAGCAGCTGGAGTTCCTCGGGACCCTCCTCGATACCATTCGGGCATGGGTCTATCTACCGGAAGACTGCATGCAGTGGCAGTGGTGGGCAATGTGCAGTGCCAGTGCCACACAATGACCCAAGGGATGTTGAGGATCCTTGGTCAACATGGCTGCCACAGTGCATGTCACCCCTCAGGCCTGTTCCTTCATGATGCAAGCCAAATGGAATCTAAGCATGCAATGGAAGCAGACAATGGGTTGCTTTCTGGATAGTGTAGTGGTCACTGTGCCTCTGGTGTGGTCCCTTGACTGGTGGCTTGAGCTGGGGAATCTGCTCAAAGACCTCCCATTCCAGACAGCAGTCCCCAGCAAGATGCTCACTCATCCAAAATCGATTGGGGAGCTCACCTGGACAGTCCACACATGAGCAGGATTTAAATATTTAACTAGGCTTATATACTGCTTTTCTACCAGTCAAAGTAGTGTACATTCAGGTACTTTATATATATTTTTTCCCTCAATCTGTTTTTGTACCTGAGGCAGCAGATGGTTAAGTGACTTACCCAAGACCACAAGGAGCACATGTGGGACTAGAAACCACAGTCCCTCCGTCCCAAGGCTGCTGTCCTCTAGTGGGATTTGAACCCCTGGCCCTCTGGCCCGAGGTTACTTGCCTCAACCACTAGACCATGCCTCATGTTCCAGATAGTTTGCTCCAGGTAAACTTTCTCAAGCTTTTGGCAATAGCCAATGCCTTCCCAGCTTACCTGACCAATCAGGTGGTCCTAATCCAAATGGATAACCAAGTGGCGATGTTTTGCATGAACAAGCAGGGGGCACAGGCTGGCTCATATCTCCTCTGCTGGGAGGCTGTTCGGTTGTGGAAGTTTGCCCTACTCCATGGCTTGGACCTGAGAGCAACCTATCTGCATGATGAACTCTGTCCTAGCAGATCAGGTCTGCCATGTCCTTCAGCCACACTAGTGGACCCTCAACAGAGCGGTGGTGGACCAGATCTTTCAGGAGTTAGCCACTCCTGTGGTGGATTTCTTTGCCACGGCACACAATGCCCAGGTGGACCAGTTCTGCTCCTGCTCAGATGCCTTTGTCTTCCACTGGGGGGAGAGGGTTTGTTGTAAGCATACCCCTAGATACCACTGTGGCAAACCCTCCTGAAGCTCCAGGCTGACAACGGCTCCATGATACTCATCGCTCCTTATTGGCCTCTGCAGCCGTGGTTCCCACTACTGCTGCAGCTCTTGCAGAGGGAGCCCCTCTCTGCTTGAGCTCTGCCCCTGACCTAATCTCTCAGGTGAGTGGAACCTTGCTGCGTTCCAGTGTCCACTCCTTGGTCCTCACAGCATGAATTCCGAGCGATAGTCCTCTCAGAGCTGTCCCTATCAGAGGGTGTTATGATCATCCTTCTGGCATTCTGCAAGGACTTGACGCACAAGGCTTAAGTGCCTGGTGTGCGGGTAGGGCACTGGACTCCTTCTCTTATACTGTGGACCAATTGCTGGAGTACCTCCTGTACCTCTCTGACTCGAGCCTTAAGTTCAATTAGTACACCCCAATCATTCTGAGGTGAACGTGCACCTATCATGGCTCCAAGGGGGAGCCCATTTTGGCCCAGCCTCTCGTGGCTTACTTCATGCGGGGCCTGCTCCTCTCGAAGCTATTCTTCCTGGTTCTCCAGTTTGGTTGCCCCTCTTGGGCTGTTGATCTCCTCGGGTACCGGTAGCCTGTACCTTGGGAGTCCCATATGTGAGGACGTCTTTCTTGCTTGTTCACAGAGAAAGCATAGTTACTAACCTTCAGCAGTTATTCTCTGTGAACAGCAGGAATAAGTCCTCACTACCATCCCCCCCCCACTCCCAGGGGAGTTGCTTTTTGGCTCCTGCTATGTTACTAGACTGGAGAAGGTGGTGCTGTGGCAGGTAGGAAGGCAGGCACACACGCACGGTGCACCTCCCAAAAGCTTCCTTTGGAAGCTGTGGAGCGTTCCCATGCAGTGCTCTGTCGGTGATGTCACCCATACGTGAGAACTTACTACTTTTATTCACAGAGAACACTGCTACAGGTGAGTAACTATGCTTTCTGTGGGGTGTCAGTTCTGTTGATCCAGGTCCCTCCCTCTGGCTAACATTTCTCTACCTTTAATCTAACTTTGAGAAGGTCCTCTGTTGTTCCTGGCCAAAACTTGGGTGTAAGCCCAGGTATTATGTTTTCTATTGGAGCCTGGCTCTTTAATTTCTGTTAAAAAAAACAAAACAAAAAAAAAAACCTGAGAAACAAAGCAGCTGCACAGCCATCAGTCTCAGCGGTGGCGGAAAGAGGTTCTGGTTTGATTTTTCACTGTCGCAGATCGGCTTCAGTTTTTGTTCAGGTGAGAAGATTTAATTTTTGTATTTTGACGTCTGAGGTCTTTCGGTCTGGGACCGTGTTTAGACTGTGCCATCGATGTGAGCAGTATGAGCTGCGTGTGGAGGCCATTGGGGGCAGTTATAGGCAGTGGGATTTTGCCGCGCCTGTATTAATGAGGGTTGGTCTGCGGAGGATGTGCTCAAAGGAACTAAATCTACGGAGACTATGATAAAATGAGGAAAACAGTTAAGAAAAAACTAAAAGGAGCAGTTGCGAAGGTTAAAGATGTACATCAAGCTTGGGGGGTGTTGAAAAATACCATCTTGGAAGCCCAGACCAGCTGTATTCCATGCTTTAAGAAAAGTGGAAGGAAGTCCAAAAAACTGCCAGCATGGTTTAAAGGTGAGGTCAGAGAGGCTGTTGTTGACAAAAAAGCATCTTTCAGGAAATGGAAAAAAGAGCCAAACGACGAAACCTGGAAACAGCACAAGCACTGGCAAGTCAAATGCAAGGTATTAATAAGGCAGGCAAAGAGAGAATTTGAGAAGAAGCTTGCTGCGGAAGCAAAAACGCGAAATAAAGACCTGTTCAAGTACATTCGTAGCAAAAAACCTGTGAGAGAGTCAGTTGGTCCATTAGATGATAAAGGGGTTAAAGGAGCACTAAGAGGCGACAAGGCGATAGCGGAGAGACTGAATGAATTCTTTGCTTCGGTCTTTACTGAGGAAGATGTAGGGATGTTACCCATGACTGAAGTGGTATTTAAAGGTGCGGAAGAATTGAAGGAAACATCGATACATCGGGAAGATGTCTTACAACTATTAGATAAACTGAAGAGTAGCAAATCACCTGGGCCGGATGGTATACATCCAAGGGTGTTGAAAGAACTGAAATATGAGATTGCAGAACTGCTATCAGTAATCTGTGAACTATCATTAAAATCATCTCTAATACCTGAAGATTGGAAGATTGCCAATGTAACACCAATTTTTAAAAAAGGTTCCAGGGGTGATCCAGGAAACTACAGACCGGTGAGCCTGACGTCAGTACCGGGAAAAATGGTAGAAACCATCATAAAGAATAAAATTACTCAGCATGTAGATAGTCACAACCTAATGGGAGACAGCCAACATGGCTTTAGACAAGGAAGATCTTGTCTTACTAATCTGTTATGTTTTTTTTTTTTTTTTTTTTTTTTTTTATTTATATGAATTTTCAATTATACAGCAAAGAAAACTAAATTCCTTACCAGATTACAGAATATGAAAAATCAATCAATAAAGGAAAAAAGATAACAATCTAGGATACAATAGATTACATAAACCGTTGCAGTTCGTTACAATCAGGGAGAAAGAAAGGAAAAACATTCAGCCAAATCGAAGCCTTTGACTGAAAAACAAATCAGGAAAAAAGAAAAGCAAAGAAACCAGGTGGCTGCGGGGGCCCCGGAATACATCCAGGAGGACTAACAATTGATGACCGGTGTTACTCAGATGGAACAACCTCAGAGAGTCTAGCATTAATAAAGGCATTAAGGTCATTAGGATCAGTAAATGCATATTTCGAATCCTTATATAACACTAAACATCTACATGGGTATCTCAGGAAAAAAGTTCCCCCAATTTGTGACACACCGAATTTGTACATTAGAAACTGCTTCCTCCTCTTTTGAGTTTCCTTAACCAAATCCGGAAACATTGAAAGTTTGAACCCTAGGAAGTTCTCCAATCGTTTCCTAAAGAACATTTTTAATAACCAATTTTTATCAGATACTAAAGCACACTGAACAAATAAAGTTGAAGGTACAATAACAGAACCCCCGCCCCCAGTGCCCTCAAGAAAACCGGTCACATCAAGAACGTTAAAGTTCACTTGGGACACCGTCTCTACAGTTTCAGCTTTCTTACTTGGTCGTGGCAGGTAGTAAACCTTAGTAAGAGGTGGTATCAGGTCCTCAGGAACTTTCAAAACTTCCTTCAGGTAACGCTTGAACATGTCAAGGGCCGTCACCCCAGGCATGGATGGAAAATATAAGAACTCTCAAATTCGCTGCCCTTGAAGCATTTTCCAATACCTCCAACTTATAACGTAATAAGCCATTCTCTTTCATTAAAGCCGATGAAACATCAGAAACCGTAGCCAGCTGAGAACTGATAGCAGAATTCTGGACCTTAAGTTGCTCACAGGCAGACAACGCCAAATCAATATTAACAACATTTTTCTGTATGCTAACCGCGTTTTCACGGACATGGGACATCATAGTCGCAGATTGCACATTAATTGAAGAAGAAAGTAAGGAGATAGCTTCCCAGATAGCCTCCAAAGTGAAAACCGGAGGACGAATCAGTGTAGGTAATGAAGAAATCGGCGTTGAAACAAGCTGTGGGGGGGAAACTTCCTCCGAGCGACACGGCTCCAAACTTCCACCCGACACCTCCCCGAGACTATCGGGGGTCAAAGGGCCCATCAATTCAGCCTGCGCCCTCTCCACGAACGGCGCCCCCACCTCGGGAGACGCCGACGTCACAGGATCTGTAGAAGGCTCCATCGTGGTCGGGCTTGATGGAAGAGTCCTCACTTCAGGAGAGAGAGAGATCTCCCATTCTGACGGCCGCGTCATGGCCTCGACAACCGGCGCGGCCAAGCCAGCTCGAATCTCCTGCTTCTTCTCCGAGGTCAAGGTAACGAAACGGTCCATAGGACCGACACTAGGTAGTTGTGGCTCAGAGGGGAAAACCCTCAACTTCCCCTTCCTCTTAGGCATAGACAATCAAAGAGAGAAACACACCGCAGCCATCTTGAATTAACTCCCTGTTATGTTTTTTTGAAGGAGTGAATAAACAGGTGGACAAAGGTGAGTCGGTTGATATTGTGTATCTGGACTTCCAGAAAGCCTTTGACAAGGTCTCTCATCAGAGACTTTTGGCAAAACTAAAGAGTCATGGGATAGGAGGCAGTGTACTATTGTGGATCAGGAACTGGTTAAAAGATAGAAAGCAGAGGGTAGGGCTAAATGGCCAATTTTACCAATGGAGAAAGGTGAATAGTGGTGTACCCCAGGGATCTGTGCTGGGTCCGCTGCTTTTTGACATATTCATAAATGACCTGGAAAATGGAATAACGAGCGAGGTTATCAAATTTGCAGATGACACAAAACTATTTAAAGTTGTTAAAACCCAAGAGGATTGTGAAAAATTGCAAGAGGATCTTGATAAATTGGAAGACTGGGCATCAAAATGGCAGATGAATTTTAATGTGGACAAGTGCAAGGTTATGCACCTAGGGAAGAACAACCCAAACTATGGTTACACGATGCAAGGTTCCACATTAGAAACCACCACCCAGGAAAAAGATTTAGGCGTCATTGTGGATACCATGTTAAAACCCTCGGCCCAGTGTGCAGCGGCGGCCAAGAGAGCAAATAGAATGCTAGGTATGATAAGGAAAGGAATGGAAAATAAAACAAAAGATATTATAATGCCTCTATATCGTTCCATGGTGAGACCGCACCTTGAATATTGTGTGCAATTCTGGTCGCCGTATCTTAAAAAGGATATAGCGATTTTAGAAAAGGTACAGAGAAGAGCCACCAAAATGGTAAAGGGGATGGAAGGATACTCCTATGAAGAAAGGCTAAAAAGGTTAGGGCTCTTTAACCTGGAAAAGAGACGGCTGAGGGGAGATATGATAGAAGTCTATAAATTAATGAATGGAGTGGAACGGGTAAACGTAGATCGATTGTTTACCTTATCAGAATATAGAAAGACTAGGGGACATGCAATGAAGCTACAGGGTAAACTATTTAAGACTAATAAAAGAAAATATTTTTTCATTCAACGTGTAATCAAACTCTGGAATTTGTTACCGGAGGATGTAGTAAAGGCTGTTAGTGTAGCTGGGTTTAAAAAAGGTTTGGACAAGTTCCTGGAGGAAAGGTCCATAAACCATTATTAAGAAGTGACCGAAGATATCAATGCTTGACCCAGTACAAGCATTGTGGAACTTGTGTCTCTTGGGGAAACTGCTAGGTACATATGACCTAGATTGGCCACTGTTTGAAACAGAATACTGGGCTTGATGGACCTTGGTCTGACCCAGTATGGCATATCTTATGTTCTTATGTTCTTAAACAACTGGGAGAACTTATTCACATCAGTCTCAGCCTTCTTCTGAGCCACAGGAACCTGTGGTTTTGAACCACAGCCATTTTGTCTTGAGTAGATATTGTAACATACTCCTCAGGGATGCAGGGTCCGGTTCCCGCTCCTTCTGGGGTGGGGGAGTGGTGGTTTTACAGCTCTGCCTTTCTCACCACATTTCATTTTGCTCTTGCATCAGGCCTACTGCATCAAACAGGGTCTGGTGGATGTTTCTGCACATAGAAGTGCTTCTGCAAACGTGGTTCGGGAGCCATTCTGTTGCACAAGATTCGGTAGAACCCGCATCCAAACGCAGTCAGTTGGAGGATGAAGCTTGGGAAGACCAAGCTTTGGTTCTTTCAGGAGCTTCGGTGGATCCTCTTGAGAGTCCTTCCAGGCTTTGGGTTGAGGCCTTTCCTGTAGACGTAGCATGGACTGAGTGGTGACCTGGTGGGCACTTTGGACGCGAGCTGCCAGAGCTCGGAGCCGGGTGGAGCGATCCACCGGCAAGAAGGCAATGGACTGTCAAGTATCGAGGCATGCCCCGATGAACTTGAGAGCCTGCGCTGGCTCGAGGTGAGACTTTGGGTAGTTGACCAAGAACCCCAATATCTCCTCCAAGAGGACAGTGCGTGACATCGCTTGATGGACCTCCTCGACGGAGGAGCCCATAACGAGCCAGTCATCGAAGTAGGGGAAAAACCGGCATGCCCTGGCACCGAAGGTGAGCGGCGGCCATGACGAGGCACTTTGTGAAGAACCGTGGGGTGGATGCAAGGCCGAAGGGGAGCACCCTGTACTGAAAGTGCTCTCCCTGCACCCTGAAATGCAGGTACTGCCTGTGTTGGTGATGGATCAAGATATGGGCGTAAGCGTCCTTCAGATCCAAGGAGCATAGCCAGTCGCTCTGCCGAAGGAAGGGCAGCAGCACGCCAAGAGGCATCTTGAATTTCTCCCGCACCAGGAACTTGTTCAGCTTGCGGAGATCGAGGATGGGCTGAAGACACCGCCCCCCCCCCCCCCGTCTTTTTCAGGACAAGGACGTGCCAGGAATAAAAGCCCTGACCTCGAAGGTGGGGAGGGACCTTCTCGACTGCCCGTTGGGCAAGGAGGGAATGCAATTCCAGCTGCAGGAAAAGTTGGTGTGTGGGGAGTCAAGGAGCCTCCACTGGGGAGAAAGGAGGTGGAAGCCTGTCGAAATGGAGTTGATAGCCCTCCTGGACGACCTGGAGGGCCCAGGTGTCCGAGGTGATAAACGCCTACAACTGGGCGAAACAGGACAGGCGTCCCCCACTGGATGCTGTATTGCCGGAGAGCAAGGGCCATGCTGCTGGCGTCAAAACCCGAGGGTGTTGCGAGGGAGCCAGCATCTGGGTCTTCAGGCCCTTTGGTTTACGGTGGCCCTGGCCGGGCTTCCCCTGCGCCGGAGTGGTCAGCGTGGGGGTAAGCCAGGTACAGCGGGTAGCCGTGGTACTGGAGGCCTTTTCTGGGGAAGAAGGGCTTCTTGGTTGGTTGCTTCTTCTGAGGCAACGTAGAGGTCTTGCAGGACAGACAGATTCTAGTGACGTACTCGGTATCAGTCTCCGCAGCCTTCTCCTGCATTTGCTTACCAAAAAGTTGTTCACCAAGACAGGGCATGTCCAGGAGCTTCTCCAGGCCTGCCGGTGGGCCACGATGTCTGCGGCCGCCGCCTGAGCCGATATCTCGAAGCCATCATAGGAGGCTCGAGAGATATACTTGAAGCAGTCGGCCACTGATTTCAACAGGGTGCAGAATCTGTTCACATCCTTTTGAAGGTGCGGACTCCAGAATTGTACACTATACTCCAAATGAGCTCGCACCAAAGACTGCTTTTTGACATATTCATAAATGACCTGGAAAGTGGAATAACGAGTGAAGTTATCAAATTTGCAGATGACACAAAACTCTTTAAAGTTGTTAAAACCCAAGAGGATTGTGGAAAATTGCAAGAGGATCTTGATAAATTAGAAGACTGGGCATCAAAATGGCAGATGAAATTTAATGTGGACAAGTGCAAAATTATGCACCTAGGGAAGAACAACCCAAACTATGGTTACACAATGCAAGGTTCCACATTAGGAACCACCAACCAGGAAAAAGATTTAGGCGTCATTGTGGATAACATGTTAAAACCCTCGGCCCAGTGTGTAGCGGCGGCCAAGAGAGCAAATAGAATGCTAGGTATCATAAGGAAAGGAATGGAAAATAAAACAAAAGATATTATAATGCCTCTATATCGTTCCATGGTGAGACAGCACCTTGAATATTATGTGCAGTTCTGGTCGCCGTATCTTAAAAAGGATATAGAGTTATTAGAAAAGGTTCAGAGAAGAGTCACCAAAATGGTAAAGGGGATGGAAGGATACTCCTATGAAGAAAGGCTAAAAAGGTTAGGGCTCTTTAACCTGATAAAGAGACGGCTGAGGGGAGATATAGAAGTCTATAAATTAATGAACGGAGTGGAACGGGTAAACGTAGATCGATTGTTTACGTTATCAGAATATAGAAAGACTAGGGGACATGCAATGAAGCTACCGGGTAAACTATTTGACTAATAAAAGAAAATATTTTTTCACTCAACGTGTAATCAAACTCTGGAATTTGTTACCGGAGGATGTAGTAAAGGCGGTTAGTGTAGCTGGGTTTAAAAAAGGTTTGGACAAGTTCCTGGAGGAAAGGTCCATAAACCATTATTAAGAAGGGACCCAGGATATCAATGCTTGACCCAGTACAAGCATTGCGGAACCTGTCTTTTGGGGAAACTGCTAGGTACGTATGACCTAGTTTGGCCACTGTTGGAAACAGGATACAGGGCTTGATGGACCTTGGTCTGACCCAGTATGGCATATCTTATGTTTTTATACAGAGGCATTATCACCTTTTTTTTTCTGCTAGCCATTCCTCTCCGGATGCACCCAAGCATCCTTCTAGCTTTTGCCGTTGCCTTTTCTACCTGTTTAGCTACTTTAAGATCATCAGACACAACTGCGCCTAGGTCCCGCTCTTCTTTAGTGGACAAAAGTACTTCACCTCCTATACTGTATTGCTCCCTTGGATTGCTGCAGCCCAAATGCATGACCTTACATTTTTTAACATTAAATCCCAGCTGCCAAATTCTAGACCATTCTTCAAGCTTAGCTAGATCCCTCCTCATGTTATCTACACCTTCTTGGGTGTCTACTCTATTGCAAATTTTGGTTTCATCCGCAAAGAGGCAAACTTTACCCGACAGCCCTTCTGCTATATCACTAACAAAGATGTTAAAAAGAATCGGACCAAGGACAGATCCCTGGGGCACACCACTGGTAACATCCTTCTCCTCAGAGAGAGCTCCATTTACCTGTACTCTTTGTCGCCTCCCACCCAACTAATTTCTAACCCAAGCAGTAACTTTAGGGTCCGTCCCTAGGGTGCTCAGTTTGTTTATAAGTCGCCTGTGAGGAACAGTGTTAAAGGCTTTACTGAAATCTAAATACACCACATCTAGGGCTCTCCCTCTGTCCAACTCCCTGGTCACCCAGTCAAAGAAATCGATCAGATTTGTCTGACAAGACCTGCCTCTGGTGAACCTATGCTGCCTCGGATCCTGTGATCCGCTGGACTCCAGAAACCTCACTATTTTCTCTTTCAGCAACGTTTCCAATAATTTACTCATCACCGAAGATAAACTAACCGGCCTGTAGATTTCAACCACATCTTCACTTCCGCTTTTTTGTAAAGGCACCACATGAGCCTCTCTCCAGTCCTTTGGCACCGCTCCTGACTCCGAGGCATTGAAAAGGTCAGTCAGTGGAGCTGCTAGAAGGTCCCCAAGTTCCCTCAGTATTCTAGGGTTTATCCCATCTGGTCCCATCGCTTTGTCTACTTTAAGATGAGCTAGTTTCTCATGAACACAGTCTTCTGACAATTGTTCAAGATGTCCCTCGCTTCTGTTCCTGTTTGTGGGTGTTTTCTGCAGTCCTGCTCCTGGTTTTTCATCTGTGAACATAGAACAAATATTTGTTAAGCAATTCTGCTTTATCCTTATCAGCTTCTACATATTCCTCCCCTGCACCCTTGAATCTGACAATACCACCTTTGCCCTTCCTCGTCTCACTAACATATCTGAAAAATGTCTTATCCCCCCATTTTATTGCATTGGCTATTTCCTCCTCCTTTTGAATCTTTGCCTTCCTGACTACTTTGCTAGCTTTTCTTTTCCAATTCTAGATCTCTCTGTGATCTCTTGTATTTCATGAAGGCCTCCCTCTTTTTCTTCACTTTTTCAGCTACTTCTTTCAAAAGCCATAGAGCGCTCCTTTTTCTTTTCCTTTTATTTACCATTTTAACAAAAGGGTTGGTTGCCCTTAAAATATCCCCTTTCAGTTTTTCCCACTGTTTTTCTACATCCCCCAGCTGTTCCCATCCCATTAACGAATTCCTGAGGTATTGGCCCATCTTGGCGAAGTTAGTCTTCCTAAAGTCTAAGATCCTCACCTTTGAATGGATTCTAACAGCCCTAGTCCTAATACTGAACCACACCATCTGTTGATCACTGGATGCAAAATGCAAAATGATCTGCCACCAGAACATCAGAAACACTTTCACCATTGGTAAGCACCAAGTCCAGTATGGCCCCTTCACGTGTGGGGTCTGTTACCAATTGCCTGAATAGTTCTCCCTGTAGAGAATCCAGGATCTCCTTACTTCTAGGTGATACTGCAGCAGGAATGTGCCAAACAACATCTGGCATATTGAAATCTCCTATCAGTAGCACTTCCCCTTTCCTAGCAATGTCTTCAATTAACTCTGTCCACCTCTTCCTCTTGTGAGGGAGGTCTGTATATCACACCAGTGCAAATAGATTTCTCTTTCCCTCTTTCTAGTTTAACCCACAATGCCTCCTCTCTCCCTTTTAAGCTCTGTAATTACAAAGCTTTAATAGTAGTTTTTACATATAGTGCCACTCCTCCTCCCCTTCTTCCTCCCCTGTCCTTTCTGAATAAAGTATAGCCAGGTATAGTTACATCCCAGTCATGGTTTTCTGTGAACCATGTTTCTATAACTGCCACTAAATCCAAGTCAGCCACTCCCACCAAAGCTTCAACATCTGTGATCTTATTTCCCATGCTACGGGCATTTATACACACTGCTTTCCATATGTTACCCCTGTTACCCATTTCCATAAAGGTATTTAATGTATCACCTACCTGGGGGCTTTCTTCATCTATCCCCAATGAATCTAGTTTAAAGCCCTCTTCAGTAGATTAGCCAGTCTACTGCCGAAGACGCATTGACCTTTCTTGGACAAATGGATGCCATCTCTGCTCTGCAACCCTTGGAACAGCTTCCCATGGTCTAGGAAATCAAAACGCTCTTGATGATACCATCCACACAGCCACGCATTCATCTCCAGGATGCGAGCCTCTCTGCCTTGGCCTTTACCCTCAACAGGGAGGATTGAAGAGAACACCACCTGTGCACCTAACTGCTTCACCCTCTGTCCTAGAGCCATGAAGTCACTTTTGATACGTTCCGAGGGATACCTAGCAGTATCATTTGTTCCAACATGGATTAGCAACATTGGGTAATAGTCGGTGGGCTTGATGAGTCTCTGCAAACTCTCTGTAGCATCTTGGATTTTGGCACCAGGCAGACAGCATACCTCTCTGGACATCAAGTCTGGTCGGCAGATGGACGCCATCAACCCCTCAGAAGAGAGTTTCCAACCACCACTACTCTTCGCTTCCTTGTGGTCACTGGTTCTGCAACTTTGGGTACTTGAGCTCTGGTTCTTCCCTTTCCAGGGCTGCTTTCACCTCCTCCACTTCCATTGCTGCATAATGGTTCTTCAATTCAAGGGCTGGAGAAGTTGGATTGGTTTATTTTGTAGGCCCTGGTGACTTGTGTCTAACTATCGACATTCTATTGGCACCCATCTTCTCCTCTGCCGGAGAACTTGGTTGCTGCAAGAAACATCTCATCAATGTACGTTTCACTGTCTTGAATGCTCCTCAGCCTCCCCACCTCCTCTCTGAGTTTCTCCACTTGTTTCCTCAGTTTCAGCATGGAGGCACCCTGCACATGGAACCGGTCCTTCAACTGGCATTAGGACCTCTGTCTGGACAGCGGCAGAATCTGTAATGGGGGCAACAGCTTTAGCGATACGATTTTTCCCAGCCATTGTTCTGTTCGAGGAGCTTAGGTATCTTTTAAAGCAAAAAAGAGAGATCTACCAAGTACCAGCCGGTTTCCCAGCTGTCTTTTCAGAGAAAGAGAAAAAGCAGTTAAATCTCTTTTTTTCTTTTTTTTGCAAATCTGTTTATTGATAGCGGATAGGACAATGACAACAAACATCCAAACAGCGTCCAGTATTACACAATAACATCCATTGTCACACAATAGCACCACCCGGGCAGGGCTGTGTCTTGTCCACCACCCGGGGGTTATAACGACAGTGAAAATTTTTGTTTTTTACAACACAATCCACACCAATGCACCCAAATCCCCCCCTCCAGCCCCCCTCCAGGAACCAGAACTCCACAAGAGTTATCATACCAAGGAGCAACACTCCACCCTACCTACTGCTACCCCACTTTGGGCACTTCACTGCGGGTGCGAGGCCCCAGCCGCTGAATATAAGGCATCCAGATCAGCAAAAAGGTGGCCCATCGCCGGGGGTGCCGCTGCGCACACCACCGTTCCCTAAGCATAAGTTGATGCAGGCTGTTGCGCCATTCACAAAAGGTGGGGGCCTAGGGTCCCTCCACCGGTGAAGAATAGGGCCCTTACCCACCAGACAGGCCTTCCACACCAATATGCTCTCCCAGCGCCTCTTCGGGTGGAGTGGTCCCACCTGATCCAGAATTACCAATGGTCCCGTCCAGCAGACCCGCTGCTGCAACAGGCCACTAAGATACTCCCCAATGCGCAACCAGTATCGGCGAACAGGGGTGCAGCCCCAACACATATGACCCAGGTCCGCTAAAGAACAGGGGCATTTGGGACACCCCCCATTGTTAAGTGCCGTAGAGTCGGACTCGACTCATGGCGACCCTCTGGATAGCTATCCTAAATTGTGTTCGGTCTTCAGTCAGGCGGCTCATTGTTGACAGACTGGTACCCGTAGCTGCTGTTATTGTATCGATCCATCTCATTGCTGGCCTTCCTCTTTTGCGTTGACCTTCTATCTTGCCAAGCATGATGTCTTTCTCTAATGATCTCTCTCTCCGCATGATGTGTCCACAGTATGAAAGTCGAAGTCTTGTCATCTGAGCTTCTAAAGAAAGCTTAGGTTTGATCTCCTCTAGTACCGACTGGTTTGTTCTTAGGGCAGTCCATGGTATACACAGTATTCGCCGCCAGCACCATAATTCAAAGGCATCAATTTTCTTCCTGTCTGTCTTTTTCACTGTCCAGCTTTCACATCCATATGATGTTATTGAAAATACCATGGCTTGAACAAGTCGATTCTTTGTATGGAGAGAGACATCTCTGCTCTTGAGAATCTTATCTAGGTCTTTCATAGCCATTCTGCCAAGAGCAATGCGTCGTCTGATTTCTTGACTGCTTGTTGCTTCTTTATTGATAGTTGATCCAAGTAGTTTAAAGTTGTTCACAATTTCAATTTCTTCTTCTTCAACGATGAACCTGTTGATTATGTCAGTTGTCATGATCTTTGTCTTCTTTACATTAAGGTGCAGGCCCATTTTGAGACTATGTTCTTTGATTGTGAGAAGCAAATGTTTCAGATCATCTTCACTTTCAGCCAGTAATGTGGTATCATCAGCATAGCGAAGGTTGTTGAGTCTTCCACCAATCTTCACACCTCTGTTGTCTTCATACAATCCTGCTTCTCTGATGATTTGTTCTGCATATAAATTAAACAGGTAGGGGGGAAGTATGCAGCCTTGTCTTACACCTTTTGCTTATTTTAAACCATTCTGTTTCTCCTTGTTTCGTTCTAACTGTTGCTTCTTGATCAATGTACAGATTGTGCAAGAGTACGATCAGGTGTTCTGGTATACCCATGCTTCTTAATGTGGCCCAGAGTTTCTCATGGTTTACACAGTCAAAAGCTTTGCTATAGTCGATAAAGCACAAATAGATATCCTTTTGGTATTCTTTAGTCTTTTCAAGGATCCATCTCACATCCGCAATGATGTCTCTCGTTCCTCGCCCTTTCCTGAACCCTGCTTGCACTTCAGGTAGTTCTTGTTCCAGGTATGGTTGTAGTCTCTTTTGAATAATCTTCGGTAGAATCTTGCTGGCATGTGGGATCAGAGCGATTGTGCGATAATTTCCACAGTTAGTTGGGTCACCTTTCTTTAGTATTGGTATAAACACAGATCTTTTCCAGTCAATTGGCCATGATGCTGTCTTCCATATTTCTTGGCAGAGCCTTGTAAGTACAGTAACAGCTGCATCAGATTGCTGTAATACTTCTATGGGAATGCTATCAATGCCTGGTGCTTTGTTCTTTGATAAGGCTTTCAATGCTGCTTCAACTTCTTCTTTCATCACCAATGGTTTCCGATCATAACGTACAGGTTGAAACAGCTGTTGGTCCACTTGATCTTTATCGTATAAAAGCTCTGTATATTCCTTCCATATTTTCTTGATCTTCTCAGCATCATTCAACATAGAACCTTGAGCATCTTGTAACATTCCAATTCGAGGCTGGAACCTTTTCTTTAACTCTCGTAGCTTTAGGAAAGCCGATCTTGTTCTTCCTCTAATAGTTTCTGCTTCTATTTCCTTGCATGCATCATTGTAGTACTTTTCCTTGTTCTGTCTTGCTGCACGTTGGAAATCTCTGTTGAGTTCTGTGATTGTCTTTCTTTCTCCTCTGGCTTTAGCTTCTCTGTGTTTCTGGGCAATTTCCAGAGTTTCTTCCGTCGTCCATTTTGGCCGTTTTTTCTTTTTCACCTTTTGTAGAGACTACTCGCTTTCTTCCAACACCACCACCTTGATGTCGTTCCATAACTCTTCTGGAGCTCTATCGTTTGTATCTAAAGCAGCAAATCGATTTTGCAGGCAGTCTTTAAATTCCAGTGGTATATTCTCAAGGTCATATTTTGCTGCATTCATGAGTGGTTTTCTCTTTTTCAACTTTAGCTTGAGTTTGCATACTAGTAGTTGATGATCTGTACCACAGTCAGCTCCAGGTTTTGTCTTTGTTGATGTTTTAGAGCTTTTCCATCCACAGATATAGTCAATTTGATTTTTATACAATCCATTGGGTGAAGTCCATGTGTATAGTCGCCGCTTGTGTTGCTGGAAGAATGTGTTTGAGATGAATAGATTGTTGGTCTTGCAGAATTCTATCAGTCTTTCTCCAGCTTCATTTCTGTTGCCAAGTCCATATTTTCCAACTACTTTGCCTTCTCCTTTGTTGCCAACTTTTGCATTCCAGTCACCCATGACTATCAGGATATCCTGCTTGCATGTTCTGTCAATTTCAGCTTGTACTTGTTCATAGAACTCTTCAATTTCATTCTCATCTGCAGCTGTTGTTGGGGCATATACTTGAATTATAGTTGTGTTGATAGGCATTCCTCGTAGGCGAATAGAGATTAAGCGTTCGCTGACTGCATTGTATTTCATTACAGTTCTTGCACGTTTCTTCTTTATTATAAATGCAACACCATTTCTTCTTTGTCTTTCATTTCCAGCATAGTAGACCATGTGATCATCTGATGCAAAGTGCCCGATGCCAGTCCATTTCAGTTCGCTGACACCCAACAGATCAAGTTGTACACGTTCCATTTCATTCTTGACCACCTCCAACTTCCCTTGGTTCATGCTTCGTACGTTCCATGTTCCAATGTGTAAGACATCTTTACAGCTTCTGACTCTCATTTCATGCGCAGCTACATCAGCAGTCAGATGTCCCAAGGGCTTTGATCCAACCACATCATAAATGCTGGCTTTACTCTGAAAAGTCTTCAACTCTTCCCCAGTAGCTAGTTGAGTGCCTTCCGACCTGGGGGTCTCATCTTCCAGCACTATAGCACAATTTGTTTTGTTGCAACTATCCATTGGATTTTCATGGCAAGATACAGAAGTAGATTGCCGGGCCTTCCTTCCGCGCAGTTTAAGTTTAGTGGTGTTGGCGTTGTCACAGAAATGTGATCCTCCGCCGTCAACACTATCCCATTCTGCTGCTGCCCAGATGGGTGGTTTGTCTTGGTCTGGCACTTCAGCTGAGACTTGTCCATCTTGGGAGACCCTGCCAGTAGTTAACTACCGATAGTTTAGCTCTCAGCATCACTGATGCACACAAGCCCTCACAGCACGACAAGCTGCAAACCAAGTGAGGGACACCCCCCATTAATCTCCTTAATTATATTCAAAATGTGCTGCTCCAAGTCTCTGTGCTTTGTTAAATGGGGAGGTGCCCTATAAAGCAAGACTGCTCACTAGGGCTGGGTGGGAGTCGGGGTGGGTAGGGAAGGAACTAACACCTGATTAGGTGTCAGCAGTTCCCAAAACTGAGAAGGTTACTAGAGTTCAACAACCTATTCTGCTCAAGGAAATTTCTACTAAAGCACCAAAAAGAAAGTAACTTTGCTTTAAAAATATACAAAGCCCCTTTTAAGAGCTCCCAGTCAAGAGAGCTAGCAATTTAATAAAAAATAAACCCTCAAATCCTTACTGTTTGACCTGTAGAGTCCTTGTAAGGAATGCGTGATTGCGTCTGATGATCTTAAAGTAGCTAAACAGGTAGAAAAGGTGACAGTGAAATCTAGAAGGATGCTTGGGTGCTTAGGTGAATGACCAGCAGAAAAAGGGAGGTGATAGTGCCTCTGTATAAGTTTTTGGTGTGACCTCATTTGGAGTATTGTGTGCGATTCTGG
Source organism: Ichthyophis bannanicus (assembly GCA_033557465.1). Lineage (NCBI taxonomy): Eukaryota > Metazoa > Chordata > Amphibia > Gymnophiona > Ichthyophiidae > Ichthyophis > Ichthyophis bannanicus. Next base: position 43,471,420 of record CM066048.1, on the reverse strand, counting down.
AGACCACATCTTTAAAAGGATATAAACAGGTTGGAGTCTGTGCAGAGGGTGGCTACTAAAATGGTTAATGGTCTTCATTATGAAGCATATGAGGATAGACTCAAGGATCTTAATATGTATATGTTAGAGGAAAAGTGGGATAGAGAAGATATGATAGAGAGGTTAAAGTACATCCGTGGCATAAATGTACAGGAGAAGAGCCTCTTTTGAATGAAAGCAAGCTCTGCTACAAGGGACATAGTCTGATGGTGAGAGGGGATAGACTCGGAAGTAATATTCAGAAATATTTCTTTATGGAAAGAGTGGTAGATGTGTGGCATAGTCTCCCAGTGGAGGTGGCAGAGGTGAGGATGGTATCTGAATTTAGAAAAGCATGGGACAAACAGAGGATCTGTTACTGTAATAGTTGATATGGAACAGACTAGATAGGCCATGTGGTCTTTTTTTTTTTGCTGTCATGTTCTATGTTTCTAAATTGACTAAGGATTTGGGAAAAACCAAGGGGGCCAGGCTTCTGAAGGACAAGCCTAAGACTGAAAAGTGTGCAGCTCCAATGAGGACAGATTTTAGAGATTTTTGTAGTTCTTGCGCTATCCACTTCCCTTTTTCCAGTGGGCTCACTATCCTTCCAGAGGGCAGTCCTTTCGGGGAGGTAGAGGAACTGGTAGAGGATGCTATTCTGGAGCCGCAGTGGGCTCCAAGAAGCCATAATGAAGTCAGGGATCCAGGAGGAGTTGTAGCCGACCTACCAGAATCAACATTTTTACTCTGCCTGGTTCCAGATTTGCTTCCAACCAGTGCATTTGAGAGGTCATTAGCAACTGGATATGCTCTGGAATTGAGACTGCCTCTCTGATGCTTTTATGCTGTCCTCCTGCAAGGCTCGTTTCAAAGTAAAAGCTTCAGTGGACATGTTCCAGACGCTAATCCTACTGAAAGCAGTGGTCGAAGTTCCCTCAGACCAATTCGGGCAAAGTCAATACTCCATTTATTTTGTGGTTCCTAAAAAGGAGGTTTCCTTTCCAGTTCTCGATCTCAAATATGTCAACAGAGCTTTGCGGGTTCCTCATTTTCACATGGAAATGTTACGTTCAGTAATAGCTGTGCGAATTTTTGACTGCTTTTGATCTCTGAGGCATATCTACTTTTTCCCATTCATCCGGAGCATCAGCGTTTCCTTCGGTTTGCAGTGCCAATGGGCATTTTCATTTTTGGGCTTTTGGCCTGGTGACAGCTCCCCAGATGTTTACAAAGGGTAATGCTGGTGGTAGCGGCTGCTCTTTAGCGCGAGGGAATGTGAGTCCATCCATATCTAGACTATTGGTTGATCAGGGCAAAGTCACTGCAAGAAAGTTGGGCAGTCACTCAATGAGTAATAGCCTTCCTTCAAAAGCTAGATGGGTGATTATTTTTAGCAAGAGCAAATTGGTACCATCTCGAGGTCTGATTTATCTTAAAGTGAGCTGTGCTTAAGAATTTCTCTGAAAACTATATTTTTGGTGGCTGACCCCTCAGTGCACTGCATCTCAAAGTTACAGGCCCTCTCGTGTTGTGATCCTTTCTTTATCATTCCTCCAGTCCAATCCAGACCATAGAGTTGTCACCCCCCTCCACTTGTAGCTTGGAGACTGAGCTTGCCAAGTATTGATGATGTCACTTACTTAGATTATCGGTATCTCCCTCAAGGCTCAGTATTCTCAGTCTCCAGCAGCTTTGGGTGACTTTGTTTAGTCAGGACTCCACTGGAGTGTGATAGGAATAACTTTTAAAGTTCTAAGCACAAAAGAATAGAAAAGGAAATAGGAAAAGAGTTCAGGGAAAGCAGGTTCCCTCTAAAGAGCCTCGCGGCTAAAGTTTAATTTGAGGGGGGGGGGGGGACAGACTAACATCAGAGCACCGGAGAACAGAAACAGAAGTGGGAGACAGGGTGGGCCGCAGACTGCAAATATTTATACTTCCCGATTTCCACCCCCCCCCCCCCTCCAGGTGGGAGAGGAGGTCTGAGGACAACGACAGGCTGAAACCTGTGGGTCACGAAAAGCCCTGCTGAGGGGAAAGGAAGAAGCCTGGCTCAACACTTATCCGGTACACTTGGCCTTGCTTGAAAGGGGGAAAAACCTTGGGGCGCGATAGATCCAGCACACAGCGGCAGCCTGAGGGCACAGGGGAGCCGGGCTCCATCGGTAGCTTTGGCAGGCTTTGCTGACGGGACTGGCGCCATTTTGTATTTTTGCTGCATGGGGCAGGTTGTGTCGGGGGGGGGGGGGGGGCAGCAGTGACGTTCAGGAGAAGTGGGGTGGACCACGAGGGCTACAGATGCTAGGGGGCTGTTGCACTCATGTGTTTTTATTTTCATGGTCTCCTGCTGATGGCAGAGGGATGCCTAAGCCAGCATGTACAGTTTGTGGAGTGTGTCGGAGCTCCCTCTCAACTGCGGGGTTTTGCTGTGAGCTGGAGTCCCAGTCGGCGGAGGAGCAGTTGTATAGCAGGCCCGAGGGCTCTGGAGAGGCAGAGATGCCCACTCTGACCCCTCAGAGCCCTTAGTTCCCGGAAGGGGGGGGGGGCCTCCAGCAAGAGAAGTGCTGGCTGTAGTTCTTCCCAGCAAAAGGAAAGGAAAGTGTGTGGACTCTCCGAAGCCCTCCACTTATAAGGAAGGGCAGCCACAGTCCTTTCAAATGGCTTTTCCCCCCGAATTTGTGCTATAGATGCACAAAGCATTTTGTCTGCAGCAGCAGGCAGGGAAGGATTCTGAGATAGCACCAAAGGCCCAGAAGAGGTGACTGACACAGCTCTCTAGAGCAGACAGGTCACAGGTGCGGTCTCCCTGCCCTTGGAAGAGTCAGAGGAGCAAGCGGAAGCCAAGACGGACATTTGAAGGGGGGGGGGGAATCTGCTAAAGGTGAGTTGGAGGATGGGGAGTTCCCGCAAGGGGATGAGTCTCGGCTGGTGTGTGTCTTCCAGCGGGAGGAGCTGGCGATGCTAATTTTGGAGTCGGTGGTGGTGCTAAACATTGCACTGATGAGGATCCATTAGAAGATCCGCTGTTTCAAGCAGTTCAGAGAACCAGAACGGTCTTCCCAGATCACAAAGTGATCCAGCAGATGATCCAGGATGAATGAGAAGTGCCAGAGCTGGCTTGAAAGAGGTGCGAACCATGGCCAGGTTGTACCCATTGGCGGAGCAGGATAAGGAGCAGTTCAAAGCACCCAGGGTGGATGCTTTGGTGTCAGCAGTGGTGAAGGCAACCACGATCCCTGTAGAAGGTGGGGTGGCACTTAAGGACATACAGGATCGTAAGTTGGAGACCTTGTTGAAGCAGGCCTTTGATATTGGTGCTATGACTTTGCAGACATCGATTTGCGGGGCAAGGCATATTTGACAGCTGGGATGGACAGCCAGAGTCCTCCGAAGTGGCAAAGATGGAATCGGGGCAGCATACTTGGTGGATGCTTGTTATGACCTAATTCGCTCTTGTGGCCAAAGGGATGTTGTCAGTGGTGGTAGCACGACAGTTGATCTGGTTGAGAAATTGGGCGGTGGATGGGACATCAAGTATAAGACTCGGCAAGCTGCTTTTCCAGGGGAAGCTTTTGTTTGGCGAGGTGCTGGAAAAGCTCTTAAAGGAGATAACGGATACCAAAGGAAGGTGCCTGCATGAGGATAAACCCAAACCTGGTTGTGGTGAGCAACCAGCACGCGGGTAACCTCAGGACTTTAGGAGGTTTAGGGCAGTGAGGTCAGCCCTTTTGGGGGATCCAAGGGGGCAGGCAGGGATTCTTCCCCTCCCCTCCTCTGCTGGGCCTAAGAAGACACAATGAGAAGAGGGGGACCCAGGACAGCCTGTCCTTGGTGGGGTGGTGGCTCTGGGATGGCTTCTATGCCACCTGGGTCCAGATTACCTCCGATCAGTGGGTGCTAGAGGTCATCCGCGAAGATTGTGTTAGAATTTGACAGGCCCCTATGCGTTGCATTCACCAGCTCTCTGCAGGGTGCCATGGAAAGTTGTGCGGTGCAAGTAATGCTACTGCAGTTAGAGGCCGTAGTGGAGGTTCCCCCGGACCAACGTGGCTGTGATTTATACTCTGTTTTGTGGTTCCCAAAAAGGAGGAAACTTTTCGGCCTATCGTGGATCTCAAATGCGTAAATTGCACTAAGAGTGCTGCAGTTTTCGATGGAAACATAGAAATATGACGACAGAAAAAGACCACATGGCCTATCTAGTCTGTCCTTCCATATCAACTACAACAGTCCCATAGAAACGTTGCAGTCAGTCATTGCCACAGTATACTAAGGTGAATTTCTCAAAGCATTGGATCTCACTGAAGCCTACCTCCACATTCCCATCTGGCTGCTGCTCTGCCGTTCGGGTTCGCAACCATGCCGAGGACCTTCACAAAGATCATGATGGTAACGTGGCGGCACTCCGCAAAGAGGGAGTTTTTGTGCACCCATACTTGAACGGTTGGCTTGTGCGGGCAAAGTCGCTGGAAGGAAGCAGATAGGAGATGCAGCAGGTCGTGTCCTGTCTGCAGCAGCTCGGCTGGGTTGTGAATGTGGCCAAGAGCCATTTGTGGCCCAGCCAGGACTTGGTATACCTTGAGGCTCGGTTTCAGATGGATGTAGGGCTGGTCAGGTTGCCAGAGGAAATGGTGCAGAAGTTAGACGCAGTTCTCACAGTTTCGGAAGATGGTGATGCCAACCGCATCTGCAAGTGCTCGACTCAATGGCAGCAGCCATAGAAATGGTACCTTGGGTAAGGGCTTATATGCGGCCATTGCAGAGGGCACTTCTGCAGCAGTGGTTGCCTCTAAGGCAGTCCCTGGACCAGATGGTACCATGTCCACGGATGGCTTAAGTGTACTGCAGTGGTGGCTCTCCCGAAACAGTTTCCTGATGGGAATGCCACTGGATCCACCAAACTGGGTCCCAGTAATAACGGATGCCAGCCTGAGCGGTTGGGAGGCCCATTGCAAATGGTGCTTAACCCAGCGGCACTAGACACTGGAAGAGAGCAAGTGGTCCATCAGCAGGTTAGAGATGAGCAGTGTTTTGCGCATTACGGGAGTTCCGAATGTTCCTGCAGTGAAACCCAGTACGTGTGTTTTCCGACAATGCCACGATGGTAGCATACATCAAATCAACAGGGAGGTATGAAGCGTGCTCCCCTGGCGGACAAGATCGTGCCCCTGTTGAGCTGGGCAGAAGACAACCTCTTGGCACTATCTGCAGCATACAAGAACTTGCATGTGCAATGTAGGGGCCGATTATCGTGGCCGTTTGCACCTGGACGCAGCAGAGTGCTGCCTCTGCGATAACGTGTTCGTCCACATAGTGAGGCGGTGGGGACAACCGATTATGGATTTCATGATGACCTTTAGGAACATGAAGGCGACTTGCTTCTTCAGCAGGCGAAGAGAGACTGTTAGAAGGGTTGGACACCCTAGTTCAGAGGTGGCTGGAGGATGGACTCCTGTATGTCTTCCCACTGTGGTTATTGATAAAAATACTCCTGCAGAGGGTAGAGGCACATCTGGGCTTGGTAGTATTGATACTAAAACTCGGTGGTCTTTGGAACGATAAACTGCACACACTGTAGAAAAAAGTCGTTCACTATTAACTCAATAAAGCATGTAGAGGAACTTATTGCTTAAACTTGTACTTCATTCAATCTTAAAAGACAACACTCAGTTATGAAACTAGATCTCAGACTTAACCAGTGCTACTTCCTGACTCACGTCCTGGAAGAAAAAGCACCTTAGCACATCAACGACCTTGTAAAAATTCACAGCGAGTGAGCCAGTCCTTCATCTCAACAGTAACAAACTTTTACGTTCACTTCCACTTTTTGCTTGAGAACACTGGGCTGGACTCTATTGTTGCTCTGCACTGAAACTCTTTTCCTGATCCCGACGCTTGCCTCAGGTACCAATCCCGCGTTTCACTTATATGGTTCCTCAGGGGATCCTATTATCTGATTTCATAACGGTGCTCTAATGAAACAAAAAATATTTATTATATGCAAAACCCATCTCGCACTACCTCAACAGATACTTTACTTATATAGATACCCTATCACCTATAAAAACCAATAAATTCTCCAGGACCAAGCAGGAAGTCAGTCCTCACTTATGGGTGACGTCGGCGCCGACGGAGCCCTCGCGGAGCAATTTTCCCCAGCTTTCAAAGAAAGCCTTTGGGAATTGCAGCGCGCATGCGCGGTCCTCTTCCCGCCCAAGGGTGCCATCTTAGCCTGTCTTCTTTTTTCCGCGGAGCCCTACAGACGTACCCGTCGTGTCCCCGCGAAAAAGTTGATTTTTACTCATATTTTCTCTTTTTTCCTTCGGTTCGACGCCGGTCTTTTTCCCGCCCGGACTCGCGATGCCGGTCACGAGTCCTCTTCTTCTTTTTCGGTTTTTTCTGACTTAGTTTCGTTTTCGGTTTTTCCCTGGCAGCCCGGTCCTTTGACCTCGCCGGGGCCCTTTTTCCCCCGATGGCTGCCAGTGGTTTCAAACGGTGTGGTCAGTGTGACCGAAATATGTCACTAACTGACACACACGACAATTGCCTCCGCTGCCTGGGCCCGGATCATGAAGAAATGATCTGTGGGCCCTGCGGCAAAATGTCCTCCAAAGCGTTGAGAAGTCGGCGGCATCAGCGGGATAGGATCTTCGCTGACCCCAGCCGTACCCGGACCTCGTCGGAGGCCTCCGCGTCCAGAGGTTCCAGCTCGGACCGTCGCCGGAGTTCCTCCGACAGGGGTTCTCCCTCCGGGGACCATCGACGAAAGGTGAAACCCGCGAGGGCGGCGTCGGTGGACGCTCCTGGCTTCGCGAGGGCCAGGTCGCATAGTCCCGATAGCCGTCCCGGGTCCTTGGAGAAGGAGCACCTCTCGAAGCGACCTCGCCTGGAGTCGGAGCTGCCTGCTCGGGTAAGTCCTGTGGTCCTCCTGGACTCGCCTCCGAGACCGCCGACGTCGGGCCCGACGCCGTCGGGGCCCGAGTCGGGGGCTGCTGGGTCACCTGAGCTCGGACTCAGGTTGACGGCCTTGGAGAGCAGACTGTCTGCCTTCATGGACCAGCAGCGGGCACTGCTCGCTGGCGCCGCTGCCCCGACCGCCGGGACGTCGACGTCTAAGTCGACCCCGGAGACCGAGCCGATCCTCGAGTCGATGCAAACTCGAGTCGATCCTCGGTCGAGGTCACCCTCGGCCTCCCGTTCGGGACCGAGGTCGCCGACGCCGACTCCCTCGGCGTCGGGGCGGCAGGCGCCGCGCCCTGCCCGGGCCGACCCCACCGAGTCCTCGTCGGAGTCGGTCTGGGAGTCTGAAGAGGAAGAGTCGCCTGATTCTTTTCGGACTCGGTGTGTCCCCTCGGACTCACCTGAGTCCGAACCTCGGAAGCAGTCCCCCCCCGGAGGATGCCCGGTTCTCGGACTTCGTCAGGGATATGGCCAAGGCTTTGGCCTTCCCTGCGGATCCCGAGGAGGAGCCTCGAGCCGAAGAGCTCGACGCCCTCCAGTATGACTCTCCCGCCAGGGAACACTTTACTGTACCGGTTCCTCCCATGCTGGAACGTCTACTCTTCCGCATGTGGGAGAGTCCGGCCACCTCGCCGGTCCTGAGCAAGCGGGTCGATTCTATCTATCGAGTCCGCAAGAGCCCTGGCTTCCAAAAAGCACAGCTACCACACCATTCCATGGTAGTGGAATCGGCCATGCATCGTCTTAAGAGCCAGAAGATGCACTCCTCGGTGCCTCCTGGCAGGGAGGCCCGTAACCTGGATGGCCTTGGTAAGAAGTGTTTCCAGGGCTCTATGCTTGCGTGTCGTGTCCAGACCTACCAGCTATACATGGGCATGTATCTCCGAGACCTGGCTAAAGAGCTAGCCGGATTCTCCGCTGGTTTGTCCGAGGAACCCTTGCGGAGGTTCCTGGCCTTGTCCACTGGCATTCGGGAATGCTCAAAATTCATATCCCGAGCAGCCTATGATGGCTTTGAAGCATCGGCTCGAGTGGCCGCAGCCGGCATCGGTGCCCGCCGACAGGCTTGGCTTCAGTCGTCTGACCTTGAGCCCTGGGTGCAGGACAAGTTGGTCGATGTCCCCTGCCGAGGCGACAACCTCTTTGGCAAGCCCATGGCTGAAAAGGCTGCACAAATTGAGACGGAGACTCTCACCAGGACTAGGCTTTCTAGGAAGACCTCCGCCCCTTCCCAGAAAAAGAAGGGCTCGGGAAAGAAAGAAGTCCTTTTACCCGAGGAAGGCCGCTGCCTACAAACAATACCCCCAATATCAGGCCCCTGCAGCTCCCCAACAGGGCCAGCAGACCAAGGGACGGGGTAACGGGTCCCGTAGGCAGCAAGCCCCCAAGCCTGCACCACCAGCCCCTGCTCAGCAGGGTGGGGGTTTTTGACTCCTTAAGCATAGCCTCTCCCCCCCCCCGCTGGTTCCTCCCAGCACCGGAGGCCGGCTGGTTCACTTCGCCCACAGGTGGTCCAGCATCACCTCAGATGCCTGGGTGCTTCAAGTCGTGCGAGAAGGCTATCTTCTCCACTTCCACCAGGTCCCTCCCTCCTATTTTCCGGGAGAACCTCCACGACCCCCTCTGCACAGGGAATTACTCCTTCAGGAGTTAGCAGGTCTTCTACAGGAACAGGCGGTGGAACCGGTGCCCCACCACCTGAAAGGTCGAGGCTTTTATTCCAGGTATTTTCTAGTACCAAAAAGGACAGGAGGCCTCAGACCCATCCTGGACTTGCGCAACCTCAACAAATTCCTCGTGCGGGAAAAGTTCAAGATGCTTACCCTTGGAATCCTTCTGCCCTACCTCCAGCAGGGAGATTGGCTATGCTCCTTGGATCTAAAGGATGCCTACACGCACATCCTTATCCACCCAAGCCACCGCCAGTACCTAAGGTTTGTGGTGGCCGGAAATCATTACCAGTACAGAGTACTGCCCTTTGGCCTGTCCTCCGCACCGCGAGTCTTCACAAAATGTCTCGCGGTGGTGGCGGCCCATCTCCGGCTTCACGGCCTCTATGTCTTTCCGTACCTCGACGACTGGCTCATCAGGGCAGCGTCCGCTCCGGAGGTCACCAACGCCACACGCCGCACGGTGACTCTTCTGCAGTACTTGGGCTTTGTTATAAACTTCGCAAAGTCCACTTTGCTCCCCTCACAGGATCTCGAGTTCATCGGCGCAAGGCTGCACACTCAGGCACGAGCGTTCCTACCGCTCGACAGAGCTCAACGGCTCATGGACCTAGCCGACCGTTTTCGCAGCCAGCCCCTGGTCTCCGCCAGGCGCTTCCTGAGACTACTCGGCCATATGGCTTCCACCGTCCATGTGACCCCCAATGCCCGCCTGAATATGCGGCCTGCTCAATGGTGTCTCCGCCAGCAGTGGCAACAAGCCACAGGCGGCCTAGCAGACCTAGTGCGCGTCTCCGAGCCGCTGATCTCGTCTCTCCAGTGGTGGCTTCATCGGCCGAACCTGGTACTCGGCATGCCTTTCCAGTCACCTCAGCCGGCCCGGGTGCTGACAACGGATGCATCCCTCCTGGGCTGGGGAGCACATTGCCAAGGGGCACGTACTCAGGGCCTCTGGACCACGTGGGAGTCTGCTCAGCAGATCAACTTCCTGGAGCTCAGAGCGATCCGCCTGGCTCTCAAGGCCTTCTCCCACCTGACCTCTCTCCAGTCCGTCCTTGTCCAGACGGACAATCAAGTTGCCATGTTCTACGTGAACAAGCAGGGGGGCACGGGCTCCTTCCCTCTCTGTCGGGAGGCACAGAAGCTCTGCTCTTGGGCCGTCAGTCACGGCGTTCTTCTCAAGGCAGTTTATCTCCCAGGCCAAGAAAATTGCCTGGCGGACAAACTCAGCAGGATCCTCCAGCCGCACGAGTGGCGCCTGGATCCCTTGGTAGTTCAGAAGCTCTTTCTAAAGTGGGGCCTCCCCACGATGGATCTCTTTGCCAGCCCTCTCAACCGGCAACTTCCTCGCTTCTGCTCTCGTCAGCCGCATCCCCTTCGAGTTGCGGCAGATGCTTTTCTACTCTCATGGGAGGAGAGCCTTCTGTATGCTTTTCCTCCCATCCCGCTAGTCTCTTGAACTCTTTTCAAGGTTCTCCGAGACAAAGCTTCCATGATCCTGATCGCTCCTCGCTGGCCCAGACAGCCGTGGTTTCCACTCCTGCTGCAATTAGCGGTGGAGGATCCATTCCCTCTGGGGTTTCAACCGGATCTCCTCACTCAAGATCAGGGGTCTCTGCTACACCCCAACCTCAGATCTCTCAATCTAATGGCCTGGCTGCTGAGAGGGTAGTCCTTGCTCCCCTTCTCCTGCCGGCAGAGGTGGAAGAGGTCGTCTTAGCTTCTCGGCGACCTTCTACCCGCAAATGCTACGCCCTTAAATGGCGTCGCTTTTCCGTTTGGTGTACCCAGCAGTCTCAGGATCCCTTCTCCTGCTCGGTGTCGGTGATCTTGCAGTACTTGCTCTACCTCTCTAATCTGGGACTTAAGTCCAACTCCGTCAAAGTTCACCTCAGTGCTCTTTCAGCACATCATGTACCGGTGGACGGCAGACCTCTTTCCAGCGACCCTCTCGTAGCGAGGTTTCTCCGAGGTCTCCTTCTACTTAAACCACCTCTCCGCCCGCCAGCGCCTGACTGGGATCTGAATGTGGTTTTGCAGCGGATCACCTGTCCGCCTTTTGAACCTATGGCTACCTGTTCTCTCCGTTTTCTTTCTTGGAAAACATTGTTCTTGATAGCCCTCACTTCCGCTAGACGCGTAAGTGAATTGCAGGCCCTCGTGTCTGATCCCCCTTACACTCGGTTCTACAAAAATAGGGTAGTCCTACGGACTCACCCAAAATTTCTTCCAAAAGTGGTCTCCCCCTTTCACATCAATCAGGAGGTGGTACTTCTGACCTTCTTTCCCAGACCACACTCCTGCCGAGCTGAAACGGTCCTCCATAACCCTGGACTGTAGAAGGGCATTGAACTTCTACCTTGACCGTACGCGGGAGCACCGTAAAGCTGCTCAGCTTTTTGTGTCTTTTGACCCCAATAAATTGGGGCTCCCGGTCTCCAAGCGTACTCTGTCCATCTGGGTTGCGGACTGTATCACTTGGGCTTATGGGGCAGCCGGACTCTCCTTGGAAGGTCGAGTCACGGCTCATTGCGTTCGGGCAAAGGCTACGTCAGTGGCTTACCTCCGCTCTGTTCCGCTGGCAGACATCTGCCGGGCCGCTACTTGGTCTTCGAGCCAGACCTTTGCGGTCCATTACTGTCTCGAGAGGGAGTCCCGCAGGGACAGTGCTTTCGGACAGGCAGTCCTCCGTAATCTCTTTGAGGTTTGAGCAACTCCTACCCTCCATCCCGGATGTGGGCTACCGGTGGGTAATAATTCAGCGAAGATTCCTTCCTTCTGTGCTGCTGAGCTAGAGGGAGCTCATTTTTGTGCTTAGGGTCTCCGGTAGCCTTAAGCTTGGGAGTCCCATAAGTGAGGACTGACTTCCTGCTTGGTCCTGGAGAAAGCGTAGTTACTCACCTGTAACAGGTGTTCTCCAGGAGCAGCAGGAATCAGTCCTCACAACCCTCCCTCCTCCCCTTGGAGTTGCAATCATCTGCTTTAGTTTTTTTGCAAATTTTTATGCTGTCTTTTTTAGCTATGTCATCTGACTGGCTAAGATGGCACCCATGCGCGCTGCAATTCCCAAAGGCTTTCTTTGAAAGCTGGGGAAAATTGCTCCGCGAGGGCTCCGTCGGCGCCGACGTCACCCATAAGTGAGGACTGATTCCTGCTGCTCCTGGAGAACACCTGTTACAGGTGAGTAACTACGTTATCCTTACCGCTGATGCTGCCAACGTTCCCCTTTTAAACCACGGCCCTCTGTCTTGAATATCTTCAATCTCTCTCTCGGGCCGAGAAAAACGCCACGAATGCGGGGTAAAGCAACCACCCACCATATTTAAAACCCCACTAATTACCAAATGCCGGTAACTCCTCCTTCGCTCTTCCCTTCTTGGAAATGTCAAAACTATAATGAACAATTATTAAACTATAGAAGACATTACCAAAGATAATCAAACTATCTACCTCCATCCCAAAACCACCCCTCTAATATAGTTGAAAATGCCACCTTTTATACGGAGTTCATGTCTTGTCTTTTCCCTCTGCTAAACTACGTCTAATGTTGTCAGCTCATGGGGGAAAAATAGACCTTTACTTGCTAAAAATTCTTACTTCGCAACCGACAAGCTGTCCAATCTATCCCCATATTGAGACCATGGGGTTCCACTGTATTCAATTTGAATATCCAGCGTTGTTCCCTAGTGAGCAACTCAGTATCTAGAGTTCTCCCTCCAGATCCCCTCTTAACCTGATCTATACATAGGCATCGTAAATCTTGAAATTCGTGTCGCTCAAGAAGGCAGTGCCGAACAATCGGAGCTTCTTGCACTTTGTGTTTTAGTCTGCTTTTGTGCTCCCTAAGCCTCGTTCTAAAAGAACGTAAAGTTTTACCTATATAGGCCAGCCCACAGGGGCACATAAGTACATAAACTACATTTGTGGAAGCACATGTGGTGGAAAATTGCAATCTGACTGTCTGCCCTGCATAGTGAAATTCAGAGGCTGTCAAGGTGATCTCACACATTTCACAAACTCCACAAGCCTGATGGCACTTCTCTCCCTGTAATGGGGGGACTTCCAACGGGCCGATCTCTGCTGGACTCAATCTTTCTTTTAAATTACGGTCCCTCTGCCATACACAGCGGACCTTTTTGTCTGCTAGCCCTGGGACGACCGTCAAAACATTACTGTGTTTTTTAATCACTTGTTGAATAGCTGTACTCAGAGGGGAATATTTAGTAATTAAATTTATGTTAACTGGATCAAAATCATTTAAGGGAAAAAAGGAAAAGAACGCCATTTAAATGATAGGACAGAAAAGAGGACAGAGACAGTTAAACAGATAAGAGAAGAAGAGGAACATGGAACAGCGAGTTACCACAAAACAGCAGCATGTCACCCAGTCCAAATCATAACATCAATGCTACCTTCAGCAACAAACGCCCCGGACCAACGCCAAAGGGCCCTCTGGTGAGGCCCTCAGGCGCGGGCCCGCCTCCGAAGCGGCTGATTTTAATTTCGATGTGGCAGGTAGGGGAGATGAGGAGGAGGAGCTCCCGCTCAACTCCCTCCATGATGGCTGCTGCTCCCGTTCTGGCCGCGTGCCTCCGAAGCGGCTGATTTTAATTTCGATGTGGCAGGTAGGGGATTGGATGATGGGGAGCATTCCCGTGCAGGCTCCGTCGGTACCGACGTACCCATATGTGAAGACTTACTCCTGCTGTTCCCAGAGATCACCTGTTACAGGTAAGTAACTGTGCTTTATTTGTACCCGTCTCCACCTTGCTGCTCCATATGCCTGGAACAAACTACCTGAGTCATTGTGTTGGACTTCTTTTCTAGTCCTATTCAAACTCAGGCTAAAAACTCCTCTTCGAGGCTACTTTTGGATCCTGATGCTCTTTACTCTCTTGTTCACTAATGTATATCTTACATACTGTAGTCCCCAATTTTGTGTGATTTTAGTCTTGATTTGATTGTAAACTCTGAGCAGGGACTCTTACATCTATAGTACAGCACTGTGTACGCCTTGTAGCATTATGCATTTGATAAATAGTAGTAGTTATTTAACAGGTTTTACACACTGCTTTATCATTTCAATCAAAGCAGTTTACATTGTAACTTAAACTTAGTAATGTACATTAAACAGGGATATTGATAACTTGGATTTTTCTGAGGCAATGGAGGGTTAAGTGACTTGCCCAAGGCCGCAAGGAGTGCTACTGGGAATCAAGCCCTGGTCTCTGGGTTCCCAAGCCAGTGCTCTTCACCATTAGGCTACTCCTCCACTCCTAATTAGTAGCGACATGTGGGTCTGCCATGTTATCTAAGGTGACACTAGGTAAATTAGAACAGCCATAAACGGGTACACATTCTCAAGTGCAGAAGACAACTCCTCTTATTGTAGTTCATTGGAACTTTCTGGTTATTGATGCCCAAATGCAGTTAAAATTGCCAGGCTTTTTCTTTAAAGTACTTAATTCTGTGCTCAGGAATGCCAGATCACTTACACTTTTTTCTTTTCTTTACCCTTTTACTTCCCTGTACTTCATTCTGACTCAAACAGAGGAAGGCGGCGTCCAAGGTGAGAAAAGGAAACGGGACCCAGAAGATGAAGGTGACGAGGAGGATGATTAAGACCTAGGACCAGAACCCTTTTAAGCTCCAGACTTTGCAATAGAGTGATCATGTCTCTTCACGTACCATAGATGTCCTTAATGAAGATGAAATGTTTAATTTTTATAGGAAAGGTGTGGTTTTACAAACTTTTGCCCTCGTATCATTCCAAATAAGATGTAATAGCCTGTTACTGGTCATGTATGTAGGAAAGACCACCTGCCCTTTAATGGCTAAACCTTTCTGAATGTGTGGTTTGTGGTTTATTTTTGTTTGGCTTTTTTTTTTTTTTGCCCAAGAATTTTTGACTTTCAGTATATGCATTTTACTAATTGGTTCTCTGTTGCAGCTTGCGTTTAGTCCATTGCTCAAAAAAATCCAACATTGCTTTTTTTTCAGGTTTCTGTGCTTATTTATAAACTATGTATCAAGATTTATGTATGGTGATAGAGCCAGATTTATGGGTAATACCCTTTTCCCCTTTCAGTTGTAAAGTTTGGTTTTGTGTGTATAACATTTAGCACAGTTCTTTGTGAGACCAGATCAATAACTTATGTAAATTATAAACTTTTTTTAGTCGGGGTGGTGTTGCTGATTAGCTCTATAAACAGAGCAATTAGATATTTTTGCTTATGTTTATAACTATATGCATGTACATACATATATATAGTTTATATCTATATATATATCTTTATAGATATAGTTATAAAACACAGCTAGGGATTGGACTTTGTCAGTGATGTCACATTGGCCACTGTACCTGACTTGGGAGAATTAGAGTTCCTATTGATATCCATCAAAATTGATTTTGGCACAGTACTGTAGCCTGAAATTAGTAGAATATGGACATCTCTCCTTCTCCTCCAACCCACCCACCCACACAAAAATTCGTTCCCGAGATACAGATCATGCAGCATATTGTGCATATCCAAGCAGTGTTGAGTACCCAAAATGAAGACTTGTGCCACTTGCATGAGGTTTTTTAAAGATGTTTTTATTTATCTGTGAAATGAAACACACATCCCTAGTTAAAACCAATGATTTAAGGTGTTTTAAAGGAATGTAACGGACAACTGTCAAATGAATTGGAAATGGCCTGATATGGAAGATGTTTTTTAAATATTAGAAATGAGTGTATTAAAATATTAGATAAAAACTTGATGTGACACTTGCAACTATATATTATATAAATATTCTTTTGTAATTCTCATGTTTTGCGTATGAATGAATATATTTTAGAACATGCTTACCATCTCCACCAAGTCTGTGTAGTTTTCACCTGAGCAGATTAGCATTCCTAAAGGGTTTTTTTTAATGGATTAGAAGCTCTAAAGGTGGGGCTCTTGGTCAATTGCATTTTTTTCACATTGTGCTCTCATCAGGTTTGTGGTGGTAGTGATACCACGAGCCGTTTTGTTAATCATGTCACTTTTCCACTGCTAACTAAACCACCTGCCTGCATTTACTCTGATGATAAAGGGGATACGCTGACAGGTGTGTGTGCTTTTAGGGGCTCTGTAATCTCCAGGAACAAGCAGGAATGAGTCTTCACATATGGGTATCGTCGGTACCGACGGAGCCTGCGTGGGAACGCTCCCCAGCGTCCAGTAAGAAAGCTTTTGGGAGCATCCCACAGCGCCTGCGCGCTGCCTTTCCTCCTTTCCCAAATGCCTCTCTCCAGTTCTTCTTTTCCGCGGAGCATGCAGGTCGTGTTTCCTGTCGCCGCTGAAGAATTTCTTATTCTCTTTTATTTTTCTTTAGTCGCGTGTCTGCCTTCTCGATTCTGCACCTGTACCACTGGTCCTTTTCTTTCTTTTCAAAAAAAAAAAAAAAAAAAAAACCTTTTCAGTGCATTTTTCTTCTGGGGCCTTAGGCCTACAGATATATTTTTCCCTCATGGAAAAACCTGCCTCTGGGTTTAAAAAATGCACAAGGAGGAGTTCCGGTGATGTCACCAGGCAGCATGGCGGTGCTCTAGGCAAGCGCTGCCGTTGTACCCTGCAAAAGGAGAATTTAAGTATCCCCCCCAGTATTATAAAGCAGCGGAGTGAGGCGGGAGTACGATGATTTAACCCGAGTTGCTTGAAGAAGTTTCTGACTGCCCGCGGCTGCCTGGAGTGCTGTCCCCCCCCCCCCCTCTCCTCTAACCGCTGTCCGAGTTGGAGTTTGGGGTAAGCTTGTGTGTGCAGAGAGCGGGCAGTCTGCATGGGAGCGGGCCCAAGATCTGTGGGGCGATGTGCTGATTCCACGAGCGGTCGGAGCGGCAAAGATTTCTCCTCGCGGCCTAAGAAGAGCGGGGTTTCCGGTGGCGCAGGAGCGCTGGTGCTCTTAGACCGTGTGGCAGCATCGAGGTGAAAGGGGCAGCAGAGAAGCCCGGGACTGTCATAGAATTGCCCTTATAGAGTTGGAATTGTGGCACGGCACCTTGTACACTGCAGGGGCTCAAGATATCTCAACAAAGAGTTTCAGTTGCTGCAACTTACAGTGATGTCTCTGTTTTACTGAGCCCACCTCCTGGTCCTCTCTCTTCTTAGTTGCAACATTGGCCTCCACCTGGGACTTTCAGGGGCGTCTAAACCCTGTTGGATGATTAGTTTGTGCACCCTAACAGGAGTGTGAACACGTAATAAGAGGCCTGATAGTAGGAGCAGGCCCTGTGGAGTCATCTGAGTGGCCTTGTTAGAGTGCTGAGTGACTAGCCTGTTATCTTTGTGACTTGATGGCTGGCAAAAAGACTGGAATGGACTTAAAAACTTTCTCCTTTAAAGGGGGGAGTAGGAGTGAAGCCTCAGGTCAATAAACTGGCGGCTGGTAACAACGTGGCAGTGGAAGTGGGAGATGGAGGGGCCGCGCAGGGCAATGCTGGCGAAATCCAGAGCCTGCGTGAGGACCTGAAAAGCTGGTTTGAATCTACACAATCAGAATTATCCACCTTTAAGTTGGAGGTTCAGAACTGGTTTAAGGAGCTGAAGGGCGATATGCTAACGCTCGGCACCCTTCTGGAGGAGCTGGAAAATAGAGCAGAGGAGCATGAAGAACAGCTCGGTGCTGCGGTGCAGCGTACTGCCGAGCTAGAGGAAGCGCAGGGCGATATATTACAGAAATTGGAAGACCTCAAACAGATCACGCCGCTCGAACATTCGAATACGGGGCCTCCTGGAGGTGGAAGGAGCAGTTAATTATGTCACCTTGGCGGAAGAGTTCTGCAGCGCTGTTCTGAAGGCTGCCGACATGGAGGTGGAGGGGGTGTGCCTCAGAGTAGATCGGGCCCACCGGTCTCTCGGCTCCAAACGTGATAATAGAGCCAGGGATATTGTTTGCTGCCTGCATGAATATCTGTCCAAAGAGCTGGTGTTCAAGGCGGCTCGGAAGTTGGGGAAACTCAACTGGCATGGAGCCGATGTGGAAGTGTTCGCGGACATATCTAGCATCACTATGAAGAAGCGTCGGGAATATCAGCAGGTGACGAGGCGGCTTCGTGAAGAGAATGTGCGCTACCGATGGTTGTTCCCTGTAGGCCTGCAGTTCACTATTAATACGAAGTCATATGTGGCACATACAGTGGAGGCGGCCATTTCTGGTCTGAAGCAGGCGGGATGGTCCAATCTCCCGACATCTGCATCAGGGGATCCGCTAGCGAGAGAGGGCGGAGACCTCCCCAAACGTCCCCAGAGGAGTTGGAGTAGAGTGTCCGGCGGAGAGTGGAGGTTACGAAAGATGAAGCCAGCCTCGCAGCCTGCAGAGTCGGCCACCTGAACTGTTATAATAGTTAAAATCTAGCCTTAGTATCTGGTAAACCTGTTGGGCCTGTACGGAGGGTGTGGGGAGGGTCTTGCTGAAAAGGGTGTAAGAACGGGGATTTATGTTTGTTATTGTGTATTCCTATGTTGCCAAGTGGAATCTTTGGGGTTTAGAATTTTGCTATTGTTGCAGGGTTCATTTTTATATTATTTGTGGGGGTGTGAGTGTTATTGGGATGGGGGAATTGGGTGAGTGAATGGAATGTTTTTATGTTTAATAAGTGGGGAAGTGTAGAACTGGTGTGTACTACTACGAGGGGACGGTTTATTTAGAGAGCAGGGGGCTGCCCTTGTTGACGGGACCTGGAACTGATCTACTTTGATAGATCGGGTGGTGAGATGGGGGGTGGGGGAAGGGGGGTGTGGAGGGGAGAGGGGGTGGGTGGTGGTGGGAGGGGGAAGGCTGGGAGGGGGGGGAAGGGTGAGGGGGGGACGGGGGTGGCTCTGGCATAGGGAGTGAAGGGGAAGGTTTATGGTCACACTTAAGCTGGTGACTATTAATGTTAGGGGTCTGAACTCCTTTTATAAGAGACAATTGCTCTTCAAAGAATGTTCTCGACTGGAGGGGGATGTAGTTTTTATTCAAGAGACCCACTTGCTCCCTAAGGATGAGGGTCGCATGCGACACTCCCGCTTCCCCCAACAGTACTTTGCCTCTAACAAGTTAGAGAAGAAAAAGGGAGGATTGGGGATATTGTCCAGCAAGGTGCTGGGGGGGGTAGAGGAGGTGATTCGGGATAAGAGGGCGCTATGTGATGGTTAAGCTACAATGGGGACAGCAGCTGTACACTTTGGTTAGTGTGTATGCTCCCAACACCGATCAGGCGGCCTTCTTTGGTGAATTAGAGGCAGTTCTTGTAAGCAAGGGAGAAGGGCAGTTGATGATAGGGGGGGATTTTAATGTGGCTCTCAATCCTTTAGTGGACACCTCGAGGGGCATCCTCCCTGACTCGAAAGCATCGCCTACGTTTGAAGCGTCTGATGGAAACCCTGGAGGTGGTGGATCTCTGGTGGGAGGTGCATCATGGCGGACGGGACTATTCTTTCTTCTCTCCCGTGCATGAGGCGTACTCTCGGATTGATATGCTGTTTATTGATAAAGCCTTGTTGGCCGGGGTGGAGGACTGCGAGATTAGAGAACGGACATGGTCGGACCATGCTCCCGTTCTCTGTACTTTACTATTAGGGAACTCGAGCCCTGCAAAGCGGTGGTGGAAGTTGAATGAGTCCCTGTTAGAAGACGCGGAGGTAGTGGAACAAATAGGGAGAGAGATAGAGGAGTATTTGCTACTGAATGATAATGGGGAATGTTCACTGGGAACTGTTTGGGATTGCCTGAAGGCGGTGGTCCGTGGGAGGCTGGTAGCTATAGGTGCCCATAGAAAGAAATTGCGGTTACAAAAACAATTGGACTTGTTGGCCTTGATCGGGGAGCTGGAATTGCATCTGAAGCGGGGGTCGCAGGATGTGTCAGTGAAGGGACAGTTGAGGAAGGCACAGTTAGAATTGAGCGAATTACATATGGAGGAGATCCGGCATAAATTAAATTTGCTACAGCAGAGGTTTTTTGAATATGGAAATAAGGCTAGTAGGCTGCTAGCGTGTCGGGTCAAGAAATTGGCCGTTCGGAATGCTATAGTGAAAGTGAAGGGGAAGGAGGGCAGATTGCTGTGGCTGGGCAAGGAGATCGAAGACCGGTTTGTCCAGTATTATCAGGAGCTTTATACACCGGAAACTGTAGTGTCAGAGGCTGCGATCAAAGATTTCTTGGATACTGTCCAGCTGCCTAGTTTGTCCAATGCGGAATCGGAGAGTCTCTCACTTCCTATTGGGGAGATCGAGGTCCTGACAGTGATTAAAGGCCTGCGGGCCCATAAGGCCCCTGGCATGGATGGATTTCCCAACCGTTTTTACAAAGTTTTTGCGGGGCGCCTGGTCGGGCCTTTGGTGAGAATGTATAATTCATTTAAGGGTGATAGTATCTTGCCGCCCTCTCTGAGGTTGGCTGGGGTTAGTATTTTACATAAGGAGGATCCCTTAGAATGTGGCTCCTATAGGCCTATATCCTTACTGGGCAGCGATCTTAAGATCTTTACTCGGGTTTTAGCTAATTGGCTGCTTCCGTTTTTGGGGAAGTTAGTACACCTCAATCAATCCGGTTTTGTGCCTGGGAGATACACCTCTGACAACATCAAGAGAGTGTTAAATTTAATATGGCATGGGGGTAGAGCGGGGGCAGAGATGGCTTTGTTAGCAGTGGATGCTGAAAAAGCATTTGACAGGGTGAGCTGGCCCTTTCTGTTTGACGCTAGAGCGGGTGGGGATAGTTGGGCCTTTTTTGGACTGGGTGCGAGCCTTGTATCGGCATCCTCTAGCCTGCCTAAAAATAAATGGTTCTACCACCCCAGTTTTCGAACTGCACAGGGGGACGAGGCAGGGATGCCCACTTTCCCCCCTGCTTTTTATACTTGCTATGGAACCGCTGGCCCAGAGGATAAGGGATTGTAAGGAGGTACGGGGTGTAGTGGTAGGCACGGCTCACCATAAGATTTCCCTCTTTGCCGATGTTTTGTTTTTTGTAACTGATCCTTTGCAAACTTTTCCGGCTATCTTAGAGGAATTAACCACCTATGGTGCCTTGTCAGGGTTTCGTATGAACCCCACGAAATCAGAAATACTGAACCTCACCATAGGTAGGGAGACAGTGGAGGGCTTGAAGAAGACTTTTCCTTTCCAGTGGGCCAAATCTAGTATCCGGTATCTTGGGGTGCAAATCACAGGCCAGAGCCGAAATCTATTCCAGGAGAATTACCTACCGGCCCAGAGTATAAGGTGCTTAGAGAGCTTGAGCAGTGGGGGGCTTTTGAGATCTCTTGGCTAGGTCGAATAGATTTAATTAAGATGATTTTGGTGCCTCTGCTCCTCTATCTCTTTATGAACCTGCCAATTGAGGTTCCGGTGGCATATCTGCGGAAGCTACAGGATAAGCTTTTGTTTTTTGTGTGGCAGGGTAGGCGACCGAGGGTGGCCCGGAACATCCTGTACGCGCCCCGTCGTACGGGGGGTATGGGAATGCCAAAGTTGGGTAGATATTATGAAGCGGCCAGGGTGCGGGCGTTTTTTGAGTGGATATTGAGGGGTGCAGCCGAATGGGTGGAGCTGGAACAGTTGGGGTTAGGGGGGGGTAGATGCTTATCAAATATTGTGTGGGTGCGGGACGCTGGATCTGTGGAACAGGGTGCGGGGAACCCCTATGTAGCACTCACGCTGCGTTATTGGTTGAAATGGTGTTCCCGGTGGTATGGTAATCAGGGATGCTCCAAGTTTACGCCCCTGCTGGATAATCCGGACTTCCCACCGGGGAGGTACGACTCTGCGTTTCAGCGGTGGGCTCGGCAGGGGCTAGGCCATGTCGGCAGTTTAAAGAAGGGGAGTCCTGGGTGTCCTTTGAAGATTTACAGAAAGAATTTTCGGTGTTGGAGGGTGACAGATACCAATATGTGCAAGCATGTCATTTTTGTAAAAGTTTAGGGGGATGGGGCGGTGAGGGGCAGGAAGCAGTTGTGGATGAGTTAGTGGAAAGTGGGTTGATCAAGGGACTGATCTCACGGTTGTATGGATTAATGGAACCTATGGATAGTGGAGGGTGGGCCCACAAGAAAGCATGGGAGCGAGACCTGCATATGTGTTGGGATGAGGATCACTGGGAAGTAGTTTATAAGGGGCTGTTTAGGGGGGTATTGTCAAGTTCTATTTTGGAACAAAATTATAAGGTGCTCTATAGGTGGCATTTGACACCCCAGCGATTACAGAAATGGTGTGGGGGGTTGGGTCTATGCTGGAGAGACTGTGGTGAGACGGGATCCGTTATGCATATCTGGTGGGAGTGCCCTAAACTCCAGCCTAGGTGGCATGCGGTGGCGGAGTGGATGGGTGTGGTCTTGGGTGAATGTGTAGATCTGGGTCCATGTTTGGCTTTGCTGAATGTGGGAGGAGGGTCGAAGTGGTGCAAGGTGGTGTGTGGGGCAATGAGGCAAATGATTGCGAGGAAATGGAGGGTAGTATCTCCGCCCACTTTAGAGGAAGTCAAATTGAGAGTGGCGCATCTTTCCTTATTGTATCGCCTCACTGTCCTCCGCCAAAAACGGATGGTGCGGTTTCAGGAAATTTGGGGCCCTTATTTCTGTTGGGTGGAAGGGGGGAGGACATTACTAGTCCCAGATGAACAAGGGGGTGGGGAGATCTCATCTAGTAGTGGCCTGCCGCTGTAGTATGCTATTTGAGGGGTCTTTTTGGCGGGAGTTTCACAAACTGATGAACAACGCCGAAGGTCTGGGGGGATGTCGTATCTTGCTATGACAGGATGCTTCAGACTCCAAAAATTTAAGTGTGACTATTATTCCGCTTATTAAGTTGCTGACTGTTAATGTTTTCAATGTTAGCTTATTCCTCTTAAGTTGTATACTCATACTGCTAGTACGGAAGCCAGCCTCGGTGGGGGGGGGGAGGGGGTGAAAGGGTATAAAGGGCTGCTTCACTATGGGTACTGATCACTGTGTCTTGGTGTATAATTTGAGTTTTGAAAATGTGCGCTAGTGCTGTATAAGAAGTAGCGTGTTATTGTTATGTGTTTATACTGTAGATTTTCTCAATAAATATTTAATGGAAAAAAAAATGCACAAGGTGCAAGCAGCACTATTTCTGTCGCTGACACCCATGACTGGTGTCTAAAATGTTTAGGTCCTGACCACTCCATTGCGGATTGCGAGTCCTGTTCCATGATGTCTAAAAGAGGGTTACAGAATTGGGCAGCTAAGCTCAGTACCCTGTTTCCCTCCGATGCAGCTTCTGTGGCATCGACGTCTAACAGGGCTGCTTCTTCATCCCATGGATCTCAGGTAACCAAACTTAAACCTGGCCAGTCCTCAAGGAGTTCATCTCCCTCTAAGTATCGAGATGCCCCCGGGCTTACTCTTGAGGATACCACACCGGCAAAATTACCCTGGCGGGAGGCTCCAGCTTCCAAAGCACTACCTATGGGGTCACAGGTACCGACATCCAGACATTGGTGGCGTCAATGGATCAGAATATTCTGACCATGCAGCGTGCCATCATGGCATTCATTCAAGCTGCGACGCCTACGGTACCGCAACAAACCCCGTTGTCGGTACCTGTACCGATTCCGGTACCGGACCCGATATCGGTCCCGATACCAGTACCGCTTGCATCGACATCAGCATCGACCGCAGCGGTACGCTATCCAGTGATGCCTATCAGTACCGACCCGGTACCCATTACTCCCGATGTCGATACCTCCCGATACGCGTATCGGGCTCTACGAGAGCATCCAGATAGTCGATACTTCGATTCCTCTGAAGACTCTGATTCTTCAGAGGCCTCAATTGAAGCATCGGGCATCCTTCCTTAGGAACCCTCTTCTTCAAAAAGGAGAATGTCTCTTCCTGAAGACTTGTCTTTTCAGGATTTCATTAGGGAGGTGGCCATAGGCCTGTCCATCTCAGTGACCTCTGAGACTGAACCTAGAGCCAAAAAATTGGATATTCTACAGTATCCTAAGGCTCCTAAAGAGGCAGCCACCTTGCCAACACATGAGATTCTTTATGATCACATGTTGGGCATATGGGAGACTCTTTCCACCTCCCCTCATTCCAGAAGGTTGGACACCATGTATCGTGTTCCTCCTTGTCCTGGGTTTCAAAGACTCAGCTTCCTCACCACTCTATTGTGGTAGAGTCTGCTATGAAAAAGATCAAAAGTACAAAAAGGCACTCCTCTGCTCCTCCAGGAAGAGAATGCAGAACTCTAGATGCCTTTGGCAGAAAAATCTTCCAGGCCAGTATGCTTGTAGCCAGAATCAACTCCTATAGTCTCTATATGGGGATGTTTCTAAAAGAAGTTACAGATCATCTGCAAACCTTATCTCCTTTTATGTCAGAAGATAAGAGAGAAGAATACATCACCTGGCTTAAACATGCACAGGATGTATCCAAGTTTTCCAACCGTGCAGCCTCTGACTCTTTTGAGGGGGCCAGTAGAGCCTCGGCTATTGCCATAGGTGCACGCAGAGTTGCTTGGTTGCATGCCTCTGATTTGGAATCCTGGGTACAGGATGGTCTAGGTAACCTTCCCTGTACAAGCGAAAACCTGTTTGGTAAAGATTGGCAAGCAAAGGCCAACCAAATGGATGCTGAAAACTCTGCTTTAGATAGGCTTTCAAAGTCTACTACTGCTCCTTTTAAAAAGAGGTTGTTCAAAAAGGGATCTTTCCCAAAGAAAGGAAAATTTTCTTCTTATGGTCAGGCCTCTTCTCAAGGTCGTTTTGCTACAAAGAGACAGCAGCAACCAAAACAGACCAGGCTGCGAGGACTGCTACGGCCCAACAGCCTCAGCCTCCTCAGGGCCTTTGACTTTCCACTAGAGAACTTAGCCTTTCTGGCTCTAGAACATCCAGAGCCTCTCACCATCCCAGGAAGGTTAGCTCACTTTGCTCCCAGATGGGAACAAATCACAGCAGAGCAGTGGACCCTCTCCATCATAAGGGAAGGGTACAAACTTCATTTCTTAAACCTTCCTCCTCACACCATGGTGAAACAGTTCAATTCTCCAACATCTCTCCTCAACCTTCTAGGTCAAGAGATTGCTACCCTTCTTGCCCAGGGGGCAATAGAAGTACCCCTTCTTCAACAGGGCTCAGGGTTCTACTCCCCCTATTTTCTCATTCCAAAGAAAACAGGGGGCTACAGACCCATATTAGATCTCAGAGAATTGAACAAGTTCTATGCAAGGAGAAATTCAAGATGACTTCTCTCGGAACTCTCCTTCCATACCTCCAGAGTCAGGACTGGCTTTGTTCTCTAGATCTCAAGGATGCGTACACCCATGTTCTCATCCATCCAACACACAGAAGATTCCTTCGATTCCTTTACCAAGGAAAGCACTACCAATACAAAGTGCTTCCTTTCGGTCTGGCCTCTGCTCCAAGAGTGTTCACAAAATTCATGGCAGTAGTAGCTGCATTCTTGCGCACTCTAGGAATATTCCTATTCCCATATCTGGACGACTGGCTCATCCGAGCTATATCCCAGTCAGAGGCCCAGACTTCCCTGGCCTGCACAAGGCGTGTTCTTCAGTATCTGGGACTGGTAATCAACATTCCAAAATCCCATCTCACCCCTACTCAGTCTCTAGAGTTCATAGGGGCCTTACTGGATACCACAACTGCAAGGGCCTATTTTTCCCAGGCCCGTTGCCTACGCTTGGTGCAGTTAGCCTCCCAGATTCAGTTAAAATCCCATTTAACTGCTCGAGAGATGTTGCAACTCTTAGGCCACATGGCATCCACGGTGCATGTGGTTCCCTATGCTCGCCTTCACATGAGAGCAGCTCAGTGGACCCTATCCTCCCAATGGACCCAGGCATCAGGTTGCCTGTCAGACAAAATAGCAACCTCCAGTCGCCTTTTTTGGTCCCTCCACTGGTGGTAGTCCACTCAGAATCTGTTGCTGGGGTCCCCCTTTCAACAGGTGTTACCCCAAGCCACCCTTACAACAGATGCCTCTCCAAGGGGTTGGGGGGCTCATCAACAAGATCTCTCAACCCAGGGCATCTGGTCTCCACAGGAGACATCTTTTCATATCAACCTCTTAGAGCTCAGAGCAATCTTTCTGGCTCTGAGTCTTCCACACCCTGCTCAGCTACAAGACAGTCCTCATCCACACGGACAACCAGGTAGCCATGTTCTACGTGAACAAGCAGGGAGGGACTGGCTCTCTTGCTTTGCAACAAAGCTCTGAGATTGTGGGCCTTCGCCAGAGAGCATCAAATCCATCTCATGGCAGTATATCTTCCAGGGGTTCAAAACTCTTGGGCAGACAGACTCAGTCGAGTTCTGCTTCCGCGCGAATGGTCCCTCCATGGGGACCAGATAGCCAGAATTTTTCGGATTTGGGGTACCCCAGACATAGACCTGTTTGCAAGTCTGTGGAATGCCAAACTTCCCCGGTTCTGTTCCAGGATTCCATGTCGGGGAGTTCAGGCCAGGGATGCCTTCCTCCTTCATTGGAGGCAAGACTTCCTCTATGCATTTTCACCTAATCCCCAAAACCCTGTTCAAGCTTCAGAGAGACAAGGGGACTATGATCCTCATAGCACCACTTTGGCCACGCCAAGTGTGGTACCCTCTACTTCTGTATCTCTCTCAAGCTCCCTCCCTAGACCTGGGGTCTGCTCCAGATCTCCTCTCCCAGGAGGAGGGAACCTTGTGGCACCCAAATCCTCAATCTCTTCATCTCAGGGCCTGGTTGCTGAAGGCCTAGACCTTCAAGATTTACAACTTTCTCAGCAAGTGAAGGACATCCTTCATGCTTCCAGAAAGCCTTTCACAAGACGTTCATATGCTTTAAATGGAAAAGGTTTTCCATTTGGTGTGCAGAGAAGGGTCTCAACCCTCTTGCAATACCTTTGAATTCTTTACTAGACTATTTACTGCATTTATCCCATGCAGGCCTTAAAACAAATTCAATCAGAGTCCATTTGAGTGCATCCCTTAAGCCTCTCAATGGACAACCTATTTCCTCTCATCCTCTTACAGCAAGATTTCATGAGAGGCCTTCTTTTGACTAAACCTCCCATTAGACCACCTCCAGTGGCATGGGACTTGAATCTGGTTCTTGGCCAGCTTATGAAGCCACCCTTTGAACCTTTAGTCACTACCTCCTTAAAATTCCTTTCCTGGAAAGTTATTTTTCTCATTGCAGTCACCTCAGCTCACCGTATCAGTGAACTGCAAGCTTTAGTGGCTAATCCTCCTTATACAAGGTTCCATCATGACAAGGTAGTCCTCAGAACTAATCCACACTTTATGCCTAAAGTGGTCTCACCTTTTCATCTTAACCAGGAGGTATTTTTACCTGTCTTTTTTCCAGGACCTCATGCATCAAGTGCAGAGAGGAATCTTCATACCCTGGATTGTAAAAGAGCACTTGCTTTCTACTTACACAGGACACAGCAACATAGAAAGTCCTCTCAACTTTTTGTTGCTTTTGATCCTTCTCATTTAGGACTTCCAGTCTCTAAGAGAACTCTGTCCAATTGGATTGCTCAGTGTATTTCCTTTGCCTACCAGAGTAAGAACCTTTCTCTGGAGGGCCATGTCACAGCTCACAATGTGAGGGCCATGGCAACTTCTATGGCTCATCTAAACTCTGTGTCCATCGACCAAATCTGTCGAGCGGCCACCTGGACATCGGTTCATACCTTCACAGCCCATTACTGCTTGGACAAAGACTCCCACCGGGATGCCTCGTTTGGTCAGGCTGTTCTCAAGCACCTGTTCCATACCTAATCAACTCCTACCCTCCATCCCTGACTGGATGCCTGAGATTCATGGGTAGAGGTAGAGCCCTTCCCAGGGACTCACAATCTGGGTGATCTCCCAGGCATCTCTAGCTGGGGAGTCCCCATATGTGAAGACTCATTCCTGCTTGTTCCTGGAGATAGCACAGTTACTTACCTGTAATAGGTGATCTCTGGGAACAGCAGGAATAAGTCTTCACAACCCACTCACCTCCCCTGGGAGTTGTATCTTTCGATCTATCTTTCCTTTCCTCTCTCTCTTTGTCTCAGCTCTAAAACTCGAACTGGAGAGAGGCAGTTGGGAAAGGCGGGAAGGCAGCGCGCAGGCGCTGTGGGATGCTCCCAAAAGCTTTCTTACAGGATGCTGGGGAGCGTTCCCGTGCAGGCTCCGTCGGTACCGATGATACCCATATGTGAAGACTTATTCATGCTGTTCCCAGAGATCACCTGTTACAGGTAAGTAACTGTGCTTTATCCTGGTTCTCCTTCTATCTCTCCCATCGCTTTTTCAGTGTGTGTTCTGGTGGCTCCTCTGCTACCCCGCTCCCAGTTGGTGTACTCCAAGGATCTGTCCTGGGTCCGCTCCTTTTCTTTATCTACATCCAGTCCCTTGGTGCACTTATCTCTTCCCATGGCTTTCAGTACCATCTGTATGCTGATGACTCCCAGATCTATCTCTCTACACCTGAAATCTCTCTGGCAATCCACACCCAGATCTCTGCCTGCCTTTCTGACATTGCTGCCTGATTGTCTCACCACCGCTTGAAACTGAACATGGCCAAGACTTAACTTCTTATCTTTCCCCCTAAAACCTCCCCTTCCTCCTTTCTCAGTCTCTGTGGATAACTCTGTACTCCTTCCTGTTTACTCAGCCTGCAATCTGGGGGTTGTCTTTGACTCCTTTCTTTCTCCACACATATCCATCTGATAGCTAAGACATGCCATTTCTTTCTCTAACATCAGCAAAATCCGCCCTTTCTGAACATACTACTAAAACGCTTATCCACTCCTTAATCACCTCCTGTCTTGACTACTGTAACCTACTCCTTGCTGGTCTCCCTTTGAATCATCTCTCTCCCCTTCAATCTGTTCAACACTCTGCTATGCGGCTAATCTTCTGCCAGCCTCGTCATGCCCACTGTTCCCTCTAAGCTGTGTGCGCGTGCGCACATACTTTACAACAGAACGCACAAAAATTACGCCTCTGATTCTGATAGAAAACAACACGGACGTCTTAAAATTTAAAAGTTATGATTGTAATTACTAGAAATTTCCCGCTTCATTTAGTAATCGTCTATTTTCTTTTAATTTGATTAAAATCAATGTGGTGTACATACTGTATTCTGACGTGTAGTCAAATTTTAAAGTATATAACTCCGAGTGTCGTCATGTGGCGCACAAAAATTTAACCTTCCTTCAAAAGCTGCACACAGCTGATATTTTATGCGCACACAGCCTACAGAAAATTAGAGGGAACATTGGTCATGCCCATATTACTCCTCTTCTCAAGTCACGTCATTGGCTCCCTATCCATTTCTGCATCCAGTTCAAACTTCTGCTGGCCTATAAATGCATTCACTCTGCGGCTCCTCACTACCTTTCTTCTTTTATCTCTCCTTACAATCCCCCTCGAACGCCGCTCTTCTAGCCAACTGCTTCTATCTGTGCCCTTCTCTTCTACTGCTAACTCCAGACTTAGCTCCTTTCACCTTGCTGCGCCTTACGCCTGGAAAAAACTACCTGTGTCTGTATGCCAGGCACCTTCTCTAACCCTCTTCAAATCCAGGCTGAAAACCCACCTCTTCACTTCTGCTTTTGGATCTTGACTCACCTGATCTCCTTTTTCTTTCCTCTTGCTTTATCTCTACCTACACCTTCTGTGTTTGTCTTGACTAGGTTGTAAGCTCTCATGAGCAGGGACTGTCTCTTACATGTATGTGCAGCGCTGCGTACGACTTGTAGTGCTATACAAATGCTCAGTAGTAGTAGTTTGTGTAGTAGTCTGCTTAATATAAGACAGAAGTATCTGGCCAGGAGAAAACACAGAAATATGGTGGCTGAAAAAGACCATATGGCTTATCTACTCTGCCCTTCCATATCAACTACAATAGTCCCCTTTTTTTTCTTTAGAGATTTTCTGTGTTTGTCCCATGCATTTTTGAATTTAAATACTGTCCTCTTCTGTTGCCTCCACTGGGAGACTATTCCTCACATCTACCACTCTTTCTGTAAAGAAATACTTCTGCATATTACTCCTGAATCTATCACCTTTCACCCTCATCCTATATTGCCTCATAGCAGAGCTTGCTTTCAATCGAGAGAGGTTCTCCTCTTGTGCATTTATGCCATGGAGGTATTTAAATGTCTATCATATTTATTTTATTTTATTTTATTACAATTTCTTATATACCGCGCTATTTAGCATCAGTGCGGTTTACATTATAACTTAACGACCATAACAACAAGCTGTCAGGTTTACATCGAACAGGAGTATAAACATGGAAAACAGGGTCAACTATATACATAATCTATTTACATTGGAAGGATAGATAAAAGTCAGATAATGCATGTAGGTCTTTTCTAACTAAATTGGGTCAATTCCTGGAGGGTATATCTAGGATCAATTGCTGTCAGGTAAGTGTTGGAGGAACAAGTGGGTTTTGAGGGCCTTCCTGAACTGATATAGGCTGGATATGGCCCTAATGTCAGGGGGTAGAGCATTCCAGCATTTAGGTACGTAACAGCTGAAAGTCCTGTTTGTGGTTGATAAGTTGTACTTTGTCGAAGCCTTTGATATTGCAAGCAAGTTTACAGCTGTTGATCTTCTGGATCTGTTGGGAGGGACAAAGTGGATAAGATGAGTGAGTGAGGAGGCTGAAATACCTTTGATTGCTTTGAAAGCTAATAGAAGGGTTTTGAAGGTGATTCTCCCGTTGATTGGTAGCCAGTGCAGCTGTTTGAGAATTGGGGTCACGTGGTCGTATCTGGATGCTCCGTAAAGGAACCTAGCTGCGGTGTTCATGGCCAACTGTAAGGGGGTTAATGTGGATTGGGGGAGACCTTGTAAGATGGAATTTGCAAAATCAAAGTGCAGCAGTATCAGCGCTTGATATATGGTTCGGAAGTCATCTGGGTCCAATAGGGAGCGTAGGTGCTTGAGAGAGCGTATTTTGAAGTAGACGGCTTTGACTATGTTGCTTATGTGGCTTTTCAAGTTAAGATGTTGATCCAGAGTAACTCCCAAATATTTTATTGCATCTTTGGTTTGCAAATCAGCTTCATTGACACTGACATGGGATGGGGGGGTAAAGTAGGTGTCTCTGGTGATGAATAGCACCTCCGTTTTTTTATGTTGGATGCGAAGGTTCTGTGTTTGGAGCCAAGTTGAAACTGCGTTGAAGCAATCTGTGAGGGGGGTCAGGTCCATGTGAGTTGTGGAGAAGGGCATGTATAATAGGATATCGTCTGCATATATCAAACAATTCACGTTGAATGATCTTATGATATTGCAGATGGGCTGCATGTAGATATTGAAAAGTAATGAGGATAACGATGAGCCCTGGGGTACTCCTTGCTTTTGATGGAAATGTGTTGACTCCTCTGATCCTGATTTCACATATTGCCATCTGTCGTCAAGGTAAGATTTGCACCATTCTAGTGCACTGTTGCAGACTCCCTTCTCCTTCAGTCTTCCGAGGAGAATTTCGTGACTCACGGAGTCGAACGCCGCGGCAATGTCTAGAAATATGAGCACAAAACCTTGACGGATGTTGTCAATTCCAGTGATGATTTCATTGAAAAGACCAGTGAGTAGTGTCTCTACCCCATGATATTCTCTGAATCCGTGTTGGCAGCTATCTAAGGGGGAAGCAGCATCGATGTGATCTTGAATTTGCCGTTGTGCTTCTTTCTCAATTATTTTGGCCAAGAGGGGGATGCTGGCTATTGGTCGGTAAGAGTCAATTCTTTGTGGATCAAGCTTGGGGTTCTTCAATAGTGGTCTAATGGAAGTTTGCTTAAGTGAAGTGGGGAAATATGATGTAGTGAAGGATAGTTTCATTATTTTTGCAATGACAGGGCTGAACACATCACGTAGCTCCTTGATCCAAAAAGCTGGACATGGGTCAGTTTGTGCGGTGGAGGTGTTGAGAGATGCTATGGTGTCCTCGATACATTTAGTGGATGGTGTAGAAAATATGTTAAGTGGTGATAGGCCCATTGGTTCTTGATATGGGGCTGCTATCACTTTATTGGTTTGCACGATCTTGGATTGTAGATAATCCGCAAATTCCTGCGGGTGAATTTCGCTGTGCTGTATCGGGGAAGGTTCTTTTGAGAGGGAGTTTACTAGATTGAAAAGATCACGTGGCTTGTTCAGAGACCTCTTTAAGGTGTCAGTGTGATATTGTTTCATTTTGGTAGTGATTGATTCTCGGTGTATTGCAAGGTGGGTTCGGTAAGCGGTCTGATCTTCAGTTGAATGCGATCTGCGCCATCGGCGTTCAAGTTTACGTAGTTGCGTAAGGGATGCTCGCAGCTCAGGAGAGAACCAGGGGGCGGAGCATCTTTTTGACCTTGCTGTAATCTTCGGGTTTGGGCGTTGTGAGATGGCAAGCAGGCTAGAGTTCCAGTAAGCGATTAGTTCATCAAGGTCTGGTGTAGTTTTGTTGATGAGTGATGGGGTCTCCGCCAGGATGTGTTCCCTATCGAAGGGGCGAAAGCATCTGGTGGTAGTTCGAGAGGATGTGTTCGAAGGTCGGCTTCTGTCTAGTTGGACATTGTTGATGGGTATCTGTATGATGATCAATTTGTGGTCGGACCAGGGTACTTCTATGACTGATATCGGAGGATAGTGGCTTTGGTCAATGACAGGGTGTGGAGCAAATACCATGTCAAGAATGTTCCCCTTTGTGTGTGTGGGTTCACCGATGATTTGTTTGAGACCTAGGTCAACCATTGCCTCAAGGAACGCATTTGCATGGCTTTGTGGTAAGGACGGGAGATTGAAATCGCCCATTAACCAATTTGGCTTATTGGGAGAGAGGGTGTTAGCTGCGAGGTCAATAATAGATGGAAGATCTTCTGGAGAAGTGGATGGTGATCTATATATCAGGTTAAGGGAACATTGTTGATTAGCAATGGAGAGGATGTCTAGGCTGTTTGTGCTGGAAGAGTCTAGAATGTGGAAGTTGAGCTCAGATTTGGAGATTATGAGTACACCTCCTCCTTTTTTGTTTTCCCTATGCCGCGTATGTATTGAGAAATTGGGGGGTAGTAGCTGGTGTAGGATGACGTTGTCTTCTGAAGATAGCCATGTTAGCCATCATATCTCCTCTATCCCGCCTTTCTCTAACGTAAACATATTAAGATCTTTTAAGTTTGTCCTCATATGCTTTATAATAAAGACCGCTAACTATCACCCGGAACCAAGGCTTCAAACACCCACCAAATCTAAAGATACAAAGCACCACTATACCAATAAGATCAGAAGTGAGATACCTCGGAGTTACTCTGGACAATAAACTCAATCTCAAACCACACATAGACAAAACAACCCAAAAAGCCTACTACAAGATGCGAATCATCAGGAGACTAAAGCCGCTCCTTGCCCCGGAACACTTCCGTACCGTCTGTCAAGCACTGATAACCCCACTACTGGACTTCTGCAATCCGATATACCTCGGCCTACCGAAACAAGCCCTCAAACCTCTACAACTAGCACAAAACACTGCTGCACGAATCATAACAGGAACGGCAAGACAGGAGCACATCACACCCACCTTAAAAGACTTACACTGGCTTCCAATCGGTGCACGCATCAAATACAAAACTATCATAAACATATTCAAGATCAAACACCACACATCAGCCAACAGCCTACACACACTCATACAATCAGACACCAGTACGCGTCCCAGAAGAAAACAAACCCACAACAGAGTCAGCACCCCCAGTGAATACAAACACACACGCAAGGACACAACAGACAGAGCACTCTCAATGGCCGCTCCAACAATATGGAACAAACTCCCGGACGACTTGAAGGCCGCTACAGACCTAAAAGACTTCAGAAAACAGCTAAAAACCATACTGTTCATAGAACACTATGGACACATCACATAACTTCAGAGAATGAACAACAGCGCATGATCCCGCCTAACCAATGTATGCATGGAATTTGTTTTTGCACTTCTGTATATAGCCCACTCTGTAAATAGCTCATACCAATCTAACACACAACACGACACACACTCAATTTCCCCCCACTGCATGTATAACACACTCACCTGACCTGATTGTTTGCCGTGATACCACCTTGATTATTAAGATAAGGCGGTTTAGAAATACTGTTAAATAAATAACTGTTTTAGTAGCCATCCTCTGTGCAGACTCTATCCTGTTTATATCCTTTAGAACAGTGGTTCCTTATCATTCCTCCAGTCCAGTCCTGCCCTGCACCTATGGGTAGTGTCGCCTCACCAGCAGCTTGGAGACAGCATGTCATGATTGATGACATCAGGGTATACATACCTGTGGCACCTCCCACTATAACCAGTATCTCAATCTTCAAGCAGCTGGGGTGAGGGGATTCCACAGGTTGAACTCGCTAAAGTAACGGTTAAGGATAGATAAGGGAGGGGGGTAGTTCCGGGGCCCGAAGCTTAGCGGAAGGTGTGGTTTGCAGCATTTCCCTACTCAGTGTGGGAACGGCCACCATTTTGGGTACCTTGAGTTTGCTTTAGTTTTCTTTTAGAATTGGGCTGTTTTTCAAGCAGAGGGGCATGAGTGCAGTTGCATTTTTTTTTTGCTTTCCTATGTTTTGACTTAAAGACGAGCAGAGAGCAGAATGGAGTTAGTGAGAGAGCTGTTTCCTGGGACTTCCTTTCTGATTATTTCTTTTTTAAGTTCTTATAAGAAAAAAAAAAGTAAGAAAAAGAAACCATTACAACAGTAATTTTAGTGCCTACAGAAGCTGGTGATCAGGGATGCCCCTTAAGAGCACCTGTTTGATGTGTAGCTCTCGTAGGGGCTCCATGTCCACCGCTAGCCTCTACTGCTCTTGTGAAGCAGATGCCAGATCATCAGAGGAAAGGCTTCCTCAAGGGCCTTGGAGACGACAGGCCGAGTCCCTCGGAAGAGCGACAGCTCTTCTAAGGCTAGGATGCCCAGGGGGTGCTCGTACCAACAGCTCAGGCAGAGACATTGGATAAGGACTCTGAAGGGCTGCCTCCTGGTTCACAGGGCTCAAAGAAGAAATTGGGGAAGTCCACAAAGCTCTCAAAGCATGCTCTGGGGGACCAGTGGGGAGAGGTTCCAGGTGCCTTTTCACCGGAATTTGTTGTCCGCTTGCACAAGGCGTGAACCAGGGCATTACCCTCCAAGCCACCTATCTCCCAGGTCAGGACAACATCTTAGCGGACCGGCTGAGTAGAATCCCCTAGCCGCACGAGTGACACCTGTGCCCAGAGTCAGCGCAGTGGCTTTTCTGGCACAGGGGGACCCCAGTCCTGGATCTCCTTGCCAGCCCTGCGTATACGCAGCTTCTTCTGTTCTGTGGGCTCCTCCCTCACCTGGGCGGGGTGCCACATGATGCCTTCCTCTTTTTGTGGACAACAGGCCTGCTGTATACCCCCCCCCCCCAACACACACCGCTCATAGCTTGGACCCTCCTCAAGGTCCAGCAGGACAGGGCCTCTGTGATCCTCTTGGCCCCGAGGTGGCCCAGACAGCCATGGTTCCCTCTGCTACTCAGTCTCTCGACGAAGCCCCCGGTCCCTCTTGGGAGCTCCTCGGGGCTCCTGATGTAGGAAGGGGGCCTATTCCTTCACCCCAATCTGGGGTCTCTGTCACTCACATCTTGGCTGTTGTGCGGGTTGCCTTAACCCCTCTTCATCTCTCCATGGAGCTTGAGGACATCCTCTTGGCCTCCCAGAAGGACTCAACCAGGTCGGCGTATGCCTTCAAATGGCGCTGATTCTCGGTGTGCTGCTTGGAGAACCGAGTGAACCCGTTCTCCTGCCCTATACACTTAGTCCTGACTACCTGCTCCATCTCTTGCAGGCTGGACTGAAATCTAGCTTGATCAGAGTTCACCTGAGTGTCATCTCAGTGAACCGCCATCCCATCGAGGGCAAGCTTCTCTCAGGGCAGCCCCTCATCTCTCACTTCATGCAGGGCTTGCCCCTCTCCAAGCCCCCCCTCCGGTGGAATGGGACCTAAAATGTGGTCCTCATGCAGCTGACTTAGCCACCCTGCGGCACCTGTCCTGAAAGGTGGCCTTTCTGGTGGCTCTCACCTCTGCCTGTAGAGTCAGTGAACTCCAGGCACTGATGGTCAAAGTGCCATACATGAGGTTCTACAGGAACAGGGTGCTTCTCCGCACTCCAAGTGCCTTCCGAAAGTTGTCTGATTTCCATCTCAACCAGGAGGTAGTGCTGCCCACCTTCTTTCTGAGGCCCCAAGCTGACCAGGCGTCGGCAATTCTCCATACCCTGCACTGCAAGAGGGCTCTTTTCTTCTACCTGCAGCGGAATCTGTGCCACTGCAGGTCTGGGCAGCTTTTTGTCGTCTCTGACCCCAGCCGCCTGGGGTTGGCGGTCACCAAGTGAACTTTGTCAATTTGGGTGGTGGACTGCATTGTCTTTGTCCAGGCCCTGGCTGGGCTACCCCTGGACTGCCAAGTCACGGCGCACAATATCTGGGCGATGGTGACATTGGTTGCTAGTCTACATTCAGTGCCACTGGTGGACATCGCTGGGCGCCACCTGGTCTTCTGCTCATAACTTTACGGCACATTACTGCTTGCAGAGGGAATCCCGTCGGGACTCTGCCTTTGGCCAGGCGGTTCTCTGTAATTTGTTCAGAGTTTAAGCAACTCCTGCCCTCTGACTCTTCTTGTTCAGGCTACCGGAAACATGACCTCCATGGAGTCGGTATCCTCTGGCTTGCCTTCAGATTCACTGGCGACAGAGCCGTGATTTTTTTTCCTAGCCTGTAGCTAGGGAGTCCCATATGTGAGGACTGACTTCCTGATTGTTCCTGGAGAAAGCGTAGTTACTCACCTGTAACAGGTGTTCTCCAGGGACAGCAGGAATCGGTCCTCACAACCCTCCCTCCTCCCCTTGGAGTTGTCTTTTTTCCGCCATCTTGGTAAGGCTCTAGCTATGACACCTGATTGAGTAAGATGGCACCCTTGGGCAGGAAGGGGACCATAAATGCATGGTGGCATTCCCAAAGGCTTTCTTTGAAAGCTGGGGAAATGCTCTGTGCGAACTCCGTCGGTGCCAATGTCACCCATATGTGAGGATTGATTCCTGCTGTCCCTGGAGAACACATATTACAGGTGAGTAACTACGCTATTTTGCCAGTTGTCAGGGTCTTTGTCGTCTTCATGTTAAAGTGCAGGCCCATTTTAAGACTTCCTTGATATTGAGAAGCAAATATTTCAGATCTTCACTTTCAGCCAGTATCGTGGTGTCATCAGCATAGTGAAGGTTGTTGAGTCTTCCACCGATCTTCACGCCTCTGTTATCCAACTGCTTCTCTGATAATTTGTTCTGCATATAAATTAAACAGATACAGGGAAAGTATACAACCTTGTATGCCTTTGCTGATTTGAAACCATTGTTTCTCCTTGTTCCATTCAAATTGTTGCTTCTTGATCAATGTAAAGGTTGTGCAAGAGAACTATCAAGTGTTTTGGTATACCCATGCTGCTTAACATGTCCAAGAGTTTCTTATGGTTTATACAATCAAAAGCCTTACTGTAGTTGATAAAACACACATATACATCATTTTGGTATTTGATCTTTTCAAGGAGCCATCTCACATCGGTGATAGTCTTTCGTTTCTCACCCTTTCCTGAACCCTGCTTACACTTCAGGCAGTAAGAACATAAGATATGCCATACTGGGTCAGACCAAGGTCCATCAAGCCCAGTATCCTGTTTCCAACAGTGGCCAATCTAGGTCATACGTACCTAGCAGTATCCCCAAAAGACAAAGGTTCCACAATGCTTGTATTGGGTCAAGCATTGATATCCTGGGTCCCTTTTTAATAATGGTTTATGGACCTTTCCTCCAGGAACTTGTCCAAACCTTTTTTAAACCCAGCTACACTGACAGCTCTTACTACATCCTCTGGTAACAAATTCCAGAGTTTGATTACACGTTGAGTGAAAAAATATATATTTTTTTATTTATTTAGCTAGACTTATATACCGCTTTTCACCCGGTCAAAACAGTTTACAATGGAACAGAAACTTATTTACATATAAGAAAAACTTGTTTGGCTACAGAACTCATTTACATATAACTATAAAAGAGAACTGTGTACAAACAGTAAACTATGTACATGAGTTATTGTTTGACTGTTGATATGAATTAGTTTTAACTTATGTTTGTCTACATTTGATATACCACAAATCTGTGATCAAGCTATGCTGTTTACAATAAAATCACATAAAACCAAGAAAAAAGCAAAGGTATACAAAGGCAGTGTGGAAGAAGGCAACATGATGATCTTGGCCTCTGGAGCATAATTTCTTCTGCATTGAGTAATAATGCAAGTAATCAGATTATGGCTCCTGGAGCCGTAGTCCACAGGAGGAAGAAAAATGCAGCGAAAGGTAGGAGCAGAAGCAGTTGCCAGAAAGCTTAGCCAGAGTCTAGTAAGGAGGAACAAGTTGGGGGAGACAGGTTAGGGAGAAGAGGAGGAGGGAGGGAAAACCTGCACCTCAGGTCAGGGAAGGTGTTGGGCAGTAGGACTGTAGCATTCAGTAAGCAGGATTGTTTTGAGTTGATTACGGAAGGTGGAGAGGTCTGTTATCTTCCTCATTGTGTCAAATAAGTTATTCCAGAGAGACGGTGCAAAGAACGCGAATGCTCGCCGGCAGTTTTGTTAGCTGGACTTTATCTTTGAATATGGTATAGCAAGTATGTTTCGTTGATCTGGGTCTGTCTGGGGTGAGTAGTTGTAGTAGGGATTGCAGGTGGGTGGCTGGGTAGTGGTTTGTGAGTTAAGAGTAGAGATTTGTATTTGATTCTGTTAGTGAGGGGTAACCAATGAAGTTGCTCTAGGATAGGGGTGATATGCTCATATTTAGAGGCTCCCTGGGTTGTTTATGCAGCAGTGTGAAGGGCAGTTTGAAGTGGGAGGAGGGTGGCTTTTGGAAGGGCCCTGATAGATTGTTGCAGTAATCTATATGGGGGAGAGTGAGTGCTTGGAGGGCTGAGGAGAAGTCTGTTTTTGTTTTGAAGAGTATTGGTTATAGCTGTAATCTGTTTCTTGAAGGTTAACTGCTGGTCAATGTTTTTGAGGTACAGTGGTGTGCAAAAGTCTGGAATCACTTGTGAGTTTTGCATTTTTCATACTAGCATTTTTTGTTTTGTTTTTTGTTTTTGTTTTTTTTAATTTTGTGTTAGCCCAGCATATTCATCTTTCTACCACATTAAAAGGGATACATTTGGCTATTAGAGTTGACTTTTTTGCATTCCTTGCTTCCAATTTAAATACTTTACAGACACTGGGAGATAGCTATTGCGTGTTTTTTTTTGTGGATCTTGCATCAAAACTGGATCGAGATTATCCAATATGTACATGTTTCTGACCAATCAAGAGGCTGGTTTCACAAACCAATCACAATGCAGATATCTAGCCAACAATGCAGCTATAAAAACGTGTGGAATTTTTGAATTTCATACGCTTTCTGGATCGATCATGAAGATGACTCCAGACCCTGACGTTGGAGGAGCGTGTTTGTGTGTCCTTGATGAGCCAGGAAGGATTCTCAAGCCATCAGATAGCCAGGAAAGCTGGCTGCAGTCAGAGCGCTGCTGTTAAGATTGTACAGAAGAAGAAAGAAACAGGCTCAGTGGTGGACAAGCCGCGTTCAAGTCATCCACGTGCATCAACATCACACCAGGACAGCGCACGACGACACATTTCAGTCTAATTGCAAGTTGGCCTTTCCTCAGCTACTTTGAGAGTGGTCAGACAAGAGTGAGGTCAGTGTCAGCTCATCAACAGTTCGTCACCGATGCCTGCAGTTTGGTCTCCGGGGCTGCAAAGCACGGAATAAGCCACTGATGACTGACATACAAAGGTGCAACCGGATTGTGGGTGAGAAAGCACTCAACCTGGTCGACTGAAATGTGGGAAAAGGTGCTATTCTGCGATGAAAGCACCTTCTGCCTGTTTGGTAACCAAGCCCACACCTATGTGAGGAGATTTCCTGGAGAGGAATTCAAGCCTGAGTGTCTCAACCTCACTGAGAAGCATCCTTTGAAGGTCAATGGATGTCTTCACATCATTGATGGAATGGTCAACGGGGCCAAGTACATCACCATACTGCAAAAGTGCATGGTATCATTAGTACACCAGCTGTTTCCTGGCCAGTTCCTGTTCCAAGGTGACAATGTACCCTGCCATCG
Organism: Ichthyophis bannanicus; assembly: GCA_033557465.1. Lineage (NCBI taxonomy): Eukaryota > Metazoa > Chordata > Amphibia > Gymnophiona > Ichthyophiidae > Ichthyophis > Ichthyophis bannanicus. The sequence continues at coordinate 43,431,565 of CM066048.1, read as the reverse complement.
CTATAGACAGGTGATCAGCTGGAAGCAGCGGAACAACATCAAGTCAATGGACTTGCATGCCCAGTCTCCAGATCTGAGTCCATTTGAGAACCTGTGGCACAAGGTGGCCTTGGAAATATCCAAGAGGCATCCGACATCAAAGCGTGAGCTGATTGAGTCACTCATTGCCGCTTGGAACCGCATTGTCACCAACGATCACCTTGTTAGATGGGTTCATTCAATGCTGACAAGGTGCAGTCAGGTGATCAAGAACAAAGGGTGGCCCATCAAATACTGAGCCATCACTAACACACAAAAACTGTCTTTTTCAAGGTCACATACATTAATTTGAAGGAAACATGGCATGGTCCATAATATAGCTTACCTCAGCAGCACAGGACAGGGTACTGTGTAGCAGCCCTCTTTCAATAAGTGTTATTTCCCTCCCTCCCTCCCCACACCCACCCACCCCTGGGATAATCGTAGCTTTATAGGTACTTACACATCTTAAAAGACAGGAGGTGCTCTCAGGTGAAGCTTGTTACCCAAATCTAAACAAGATCTAAACAAAAACTTAAAACTAAGATGCAGACAGCAGTCCAGCAGCGAGATGGGGGCTTTCTAGTCTTTTGCATTGAGTGTCACATGTATGATTTTCTCCCAGTTGGTGAGAGGTCTTACGTGTGCACTAGGTGCAAGGAGCTCTTTGCTCTCAGGGAACGAGTCTGTTCTCTAGAGACTAGAGTAGCAGACTTGGAAAACATAAAGACAGAGAGGTACATAGACGAGACCTACAGGGATATAGTCCTGAAGTCCCACCTCCAGTCTGGCAGCATCCCTGTTGCCATGGAGGAGAGGTCACGTGACAGGAGAGCATAACCCTGGTGTGGCAGAAAGTGATCCTGTAACTAGGACCTGTCCTCCAGGTGATGTAAAACCCTCTCGCACCGAGGACGTTTCTCCAGGGCCACGTGCCCATGAGGGAAGGGTTAGGACAGCCGTTATAGTTGGTGATTCGATCATTAGGCATGTAGATAGCTGGGTGGCTTGGTGGACGTGAGGATTGGCTGGTAACATGCCTGCCTAGTGCGAAGGTAGCGGACCTCACGTGCCACCTAGATAAGGTCTTAGATAGTGATGGGGAGGGGTCTGCTGTCTTGGTACGTGTTGGTACCAATGACATAGGAAAATGTGGTAGGGAGGTTCTGGAGGCTATATTTAGGCTTTTAGGTAGGAAATTGAAATCCAGAACTTCCAGGGTAGCGTTCTCCGAAATGCTTCCCGTTCCACGCGCAGGACCCAAAAGGCAGGCAGAGCTCCGGAGTCTCAATGCGTGGATGAGACAATGGTGCAGAGATAAGGGTTTTGGATTTGTTAGGAACTGGGGAACATTCTGGGGAAATGAGGGGCTCTTCCGAAGGGATGGGCTTCACCTTAACTGGGATAGAACCAGGCTGCTGGCATTAACCTTTAAAAAGGAGATAGAGGAGCTTTTAAACTAGATAATAGGGGAAAGCTGACAGTCGCCCAAAAGCGGATGGTTCGGAAGAATGTATCCTTGAAGGATACTACCAAAAGCAGAGAGGTTCCAAAAAAGAGTAAAGTAGCCCAAATGCCCTCGAGTATGCATCAGACAGAGCTTAAAGATCCCAAATTACCCATGTCTACCAATAGCCAAATTAATATGAATAAAATACAGTCTCTAAAATGTTTGTATGCAAATGCTAGAAGTCTAAAAAATAAGATGGGAGAGTTAGAATATATAGCACTAAATGAGAGGTTAGATATGATTGGAATATCAGAGACATGGTGGAAGGAGGACAACCAGTGGGACACTGTGATACCTGGGTACAAACTATATCGTAATGATAGAGCTGATCAAATTGGTGGAGGGGTTGCGCTCTATGTTAGAGAGGGCATTGAGTCAGAAAGGATTAAAGTTTTGCAGGAAACAAAATTTGCTGTAAATTCTCTATGGATTGAAATTCCATGTAAAAAGGGGAAGGCGATGGCAGTGGGGGTGTACTATCGACCGCCTGGCCAGAATGAACAAATGGATGATGAAATGCTCAAAGAAATCAAGGAAGCTAACAAACGTTACAGCGCAGTAATAATAATGGGTGATTTTAATTACCCCGGTATCGAATGGGTTAGTGTCACGGCAGGACATGCTAGGGAGATAAAGTTCCTAGATGACATAAATGACTGCTTCTTGGAGCAGCTGGTTCATGAACCGACCAGAGGGGAAGCCATATTAGATCTAGTCCTTAGTGGAACACCAGATCTAGTGCAAGAGATAAGGGTGTTGGGGCCACTTGGCAATAGTGATCATAGCATGATCGCCTTTGATTTAATTAGTGGAGGAGGGATAGTAGGGAAATCAACAGTACTGCCCTTTAACTTTTGAAAGGGAAACTATGATAAAATGAGGAAAATAGTTAAGAAAAAACTAAAAGGAGCAGTTGCAAAGTTTAAAGACCTACATCAAGCTTGGGTGTTGAAAAATACTATCTTGGAAGCCCAGACCAGCTGTATTCCACGCTTTAAGAAAAGTGGAAGGAAGTCCAAAAAACTGCCAGCATGGTTTAAAGGTGAGGTCAGAGAGGCTGTTGCCAAAAAAGCATCTTTCAGGAAATGGAAAACAGAGCCAAACGACGAAACCTGGAAACAGCACAAGCACTGGCAAGTCAAATGCAAGGCACTGATAAAGCAGGCAAAGGGAGAATTTGAGAAGAAGCTTGCTGCGGAATCAAAAACGCAAAATAAAAATTTTTTCAAGTACATTCGTAGCAAAAAACCTGTGAGAGAGTCAGTTGGTCTGTTAGATAGAGGAGTTAAAGGGGCACTAAGAGGCGACAAGGCGATAGCGGAGAGACTGAATGAATTCTTTGCTTCGGTCTTTACTGAGGAAGATGTAGGGATGTTAGCCATGACTGAAGTGGCCCTCATGTTCCGGACCGCCGCCCTGGGTCCTCGGAGTTGGAGCAGCCAGCTAAACAACCTCGCAAGGAGCCAGAGATGTCTGACGGGGTAATTTCTCTTGTTCTCGTAGGCTCTCCTCCGGGAGAGCCGGAATTGAGCCAGGAGCTGCGGAGCGTTCTGAGCTCGGTCTCAGGATGGCGGCCCTGGAGAGCAGCATGGCTGCCTTCATGGAGCAACAGTGGGCGCTGATGGCCTGTCTGGCCAGTCCGACCACCAGGACTTCATCGAAGTCAACACCTGAGGCCGAGCTGATCCTTGAGTCGATCAGGTCTCGAGTCGATCCTCGGCCAAGGTCCCCCTCGACCTCCCATTCGGGGCTGAGGTCGTCGACGCCGGTGCCCTCAGTATCAGGGTGGTCGGGCTTGAAGCCCTCGAGGTCAGAGCCCATCGAGTCCTCCTCGGAGGATTCAGCGTGGGAGACAGAGGAGGAAGACTCCCCAGACGCCCACCAAACCCGGTGTATCCCATCGGACTCTCCGGGTTCGGAGCCTCGGAGAAGGTCCCCTCCAGAGGACACTCTGTTCTCAGACTTTGTCAAGGACATGGCCAAGGCTTTGGCATTCCCTCCGGATGCCGAGGAGGAGCATCGAGCTGAGGAGCTCGATGCCCTCCAGTATGACGCCCCCCCCCCCCCGAAGGAGGCCCTTACTGTACCGGTGCCTCCGATGTTGGAATGGCTGATGCTCCGCATATGGGAGTCCCTGGCCTCGATGCTGGTGCTCAGCAAGCGGGTTGATTCCATCTATTGAGTCCACAAGAGTCCTGGGTTCTAGAAAGCGCAGCTGCCACACAACTCCATGGTTGTGGCATTGGCCATGCAACGGCTAAAAAGCCAAAAGAGACTCTCCTTGGTGCCTCCTGGCTGGGAGGCCCAGAACCTGGACGCCCTCGGCAGAAAGTGCTACCAGGGCTCGATTCTGTCATGCCGTGTCCACATCTATCAGCTGTATATGGGCATATACTTGTGGGACCTGGCAAAGGAGATTGCCGGGTTCTCAGCTGGTCTCTCAGAGGAACCCTTGCAGCGCTTCAAAGCCTTGTTCACGGGGATCCGAGAGTGCTCGAAGTTCATGTCTCGAGCAGCTTACGATGTCTTTGTGGCTTCGGCCTGAGTAGCCGTGGTCAGCATCAGTGGTGCACGCCATCAGACCTGGCTCATGTCGTCTGACCTGGAGCCATGGGTTCAGGACAAGTTGGTCGATGTCCCGTGCCAAGGAGACAACCTCTTCAGCAAACCCATGATGGAAAAAGCTGCAAAAATCGAGTCCGAGTACTTGACCCGGACAAGGTTATTGAAGAAGATATCTGCACCTTCTCACAAGAAGAAGGCCTCGCAGGGGGTGGGGGGGGGGGGGGGGAGGAGGAGGAGGAGGGAAAAGCCCTTTTTCCCGAGGAAGGGTACGGCTTACAGAAACTACCCTACTTACCAGGCCACCCCAGCTCCCCAACAGGGGCAGCAGGCCAGGGGACAGGGGCATGGCCCACGTAAGCCGAAGACCCCCAAACCTCCAGCTCTGGCTCCTACCCAGCCGGGAGGGGGGTTTTGACTACCAGTGCATAGCTTCTCTCCCACCAGTGGTTTGGCCCTGCACAGGAGGAAGGCTGGCCCTGTACGCTCACAGGTGGCCAGCCATTACTACCAATGGCTGGGTTTTGAAGATAGTCCAGCAGGGCTATTTACTTCATTTCAACCAGGTGCCCACCTCCTTTTTCCCAGGAGAGCCTCTCAGGCCCCCTCTTCACAGGAACCTCCTCCTGCAGGAGTTTACAGGTCTGCTAAAGGATCAGGCAGTGAAACCGGTGCCCCACCACCTGCAGGGGCAAGGCTTCTACTCCAGGTATTTCTTCATACCAAAAAGAAAAGGAGGCCTTTGCCCCATCCTAGACTTGTGAAATCTGAACAAGTTCCTGGTGAGGGAAAAGTTCAAGATGCTTTTCCTTGGGATCCTACTGCCTTACCTCCACCAGGGAGACTGGCTATGCTCCTTATACTCACATCCTCATATACCCAGACCACAGACAATATCTCAGGTTTGTGGTCGGAGGAAACCACTTCCAGTACAAGGTGCTTCCCTTTGGCCTAGCTTCCGCTCCCAGAGTATTTACCAAATGCCTAGCAGTGGTGGCGGCCTTCCTCAGAAGCCAGGGAGTCTTTTTCTTTCCATACCTAGACGACTGGCTTATCAGGGGCCAGGAGGCACAGCAGGCCACTGCTCGCACAGTCACCGTGCTCCAGCACCTAGGGGTTGTTATAAATCACGCAAAGTCCACTTTACTCCCCACTCAGAACTTGGAGTTCATAAGGGCAAGACTGAACACACTTCAGGCAAGGGCTTGCCTACTGCTGGACAGGGCAAGGCAGTTGCTGGACAGTCCAGCAGGTCCAGCACAGACCTAAGGTCTCTGCAAGGGTCTTCCTACGCCTCCTGGGCTACATGGCCTCCACGGTGCATGTGACTCCATATGCTCGATTCCACATGCGCACAGCTAAATGGAGCCTCAGACCCAGTGGATGCAAGCCACCGGCCGCCTCAGACAGGGTAGCGATTTCCAAGCTACTGGTGACAGCCTTGCAATGGTGGCTTCACCCTCCCCCCCCCCCCCCCAACTTGCTTCAGGGAGTACCAGTCCAACCTCCCTCTCACACCAGAGTGCTGACGACAAATGCCTCCTTGCTGGGCTGGCGAGCCCATTGCCATGGTTCATGCATTCAGGGTCTGTGGTCCTCGCGAGAGGCCACACTTCAAATCAATCTTCCAGAGCAGAGGTACTCAAATCCAGTCCTGGAGGGCTGCAAACCGTCAGGTTTTCGGGACATCCCTAATCAATATACATGAGATATATTTGCATGCACTGCCTCCATTGTATTTGAATATATCTCATGCATATTCATTAGGGATATCCCCAAAACCTGACTGGTTTGCGGCCCTTCAGGACTGGATTTGAGAACCTCTGTTCTAGAGCTTCGAGCCATCCGCCTAGCTCTTCAAGCCTTCTGTCATCTTCTGTCTGTATCAGCACCGACTGATGTGAAAATCAAGTAGCGATGTTCTACATCAACAAACAGGGAGGCACAGGATCTCACATCCTATGCCAGGAAACTCTGGACCTCTGCTCTTTTGCAGTGCAACGCCACATGTCCCTAAAGGCAGTTTATCTGCCAGATCAGGAGAACCTCCTGTCCGACAAGTTGAGCAGGATTCTTCAGCCTCACGAGTGGCAACTGAACCGGGATGTAGCCCAGCAGATCTTCAACTGCTGGGGTCTCCCATCCATGGATCTCTTTGCCAGTCTGCAAAACCATCAGTTGCCCCGGTTCTGCTCGAGGCAGCCGCATCCGCTGAGCGTGGCGGCAGATGCTTTCCTGATCTCGTGGGCACAGGGCCTTTTCTATGCGTTCCCACTCACACCCCTGGTGGCACGCACTCTGTTCAAGATCCTTTGGAACAAGGCCTCTGTCATCCTGGTAGCCCCCAGGTGGCACAGACAGCCTTGGTTCCCTCTTCTCCTTCTGCTGGCGGTCAAAGCTCCACTCTCACTGGGGGTGCAGCCCGACCTCTTGACCCAAGAGCAGGGTTCCTTGCTACACCCCAATCTGATCCCTCAACTTAATGGCCTGTCTGTTGAGAGGGTAGTACTTGCTCCTCTACTCCTTCCCAAGGAGGTTGAGGAAGTGTTGCTGGCCTCTAGGAGGCAATCCACTAGAAACTCCTACGTGTTCAAGTGGCGTAGATTTGAAGGGTGGTGTGCCCAAAATAAGGAGAACCCGTTCACTTGCCAAGTACCTCAGGTATTACAGTACTTGCTCCACCTCTCAGAGTTAGGCCTCAAGTCTAACTCTGTGAGGGTCCACCTGAGTGTGCTATCAGCTAACCATTCTCCAATGGACGGCCACCTCTTTCAGCTCACCCTTTGATATCCCGATTCCTCAGAGGCCTCCTACTCTTGAAGCCTCCGATTCGCCCACCAACTACAGAGTGGGACTTAAATGTGGTCTTGCAGTGGCTTACTTGCCCACCTTTTGAACCAATGTCCACCTATCATCTCCGCTTCCTTTCCTGGAAAGCACTCTTTCTGGTGGCACACACGTCTGCTCGATGTGTGAGCGAGCTGCAAGCTTTAGTATCTGATAGACCGTATACCCGGTTTTATAAAAATAGGGTGGTCTTACGTACTCACCCCAAGTTCCTTCCAAAAGTGGTTTCCTCATTTCACCTCAACCAAGAGGTGGTTCTTCCAGCCTTTTTCCCCAGGCCACATACCAGCAGGGCAGAAGCGGTTCTGCACACCCTGGACTGTAAGAGGGTGCTCGTCTTCTACCTGGAACATACGTGGGGACATCGGAGAGCTTCCCAGCTCTTTGTTTCTTATGATCCTAGTAAACTGTGTCTACCTGTCTCCAAGCGCACGTTATCCACCTGGGTGGCAGACTGCATCGCCTGGGCGTACAGGGCAGCTGATCTCCAACTGCGGGGCCAAATCACGGCCCACTCTGTCAGGGCTAAGGCTGCACCAGTGGCTAACCACCGCTCTGTTCCATTGGCAGTCATTTGCCAGGCCACAACTTGGTCTTTAAGCCAGACTTTTGCAGCTCACTACTGCCTGGAAAGAGTCCCGGCGGGACAGTGTTTTCTGTCAGGTGGTACTCTGTAACCTGTTTGAGGTTTAGGCAACTCCTACCCTCTGACCCTTTGGTGTCAGGCTACCGTGGGGGTTGCATTCTCGGAGAAAAATCGTATTACTGCTGCTGCTGCGGCTCTTCTACATGGAGCCATTTTCAGCTATGGGTTCTCGGTAGCCTATAGCTAGGGAGTCCCATATGTGAGGACTGACTTCCTGCTTGTTCCTGGAGAAAGCGTAGTTACTCACCTGTAACGGGTGTTCTCCAGGGACAGCAGGAATCAGTCCTCACGACCCTCCTTCCTCCCCTGGAGTTGCAGTCCTTTGATTAATTTTTTTCTCATTTTTGCCATCTTTTTAGCTATGTCATCTAACTGAGCAAGATGGCACCCTTGGGCAGGAAGGGGACTGCGCATGCGCGATGCAATCCCAAAGACTTCCTTTGAAAGCTAGGGAATTGCTCCGCACGAGGGCTCAGTCGGTGCCGACGTCACCCATATGTGAGGACTGATTCCTGCTGTCCCTGGAGAGCACCCGTTACAGGTGAGTAACTACGCTTTCCTGGATTTTGTCAAGGACACGTCTAAGGCCATTGCATTCCCGAGCGAGTTGGAGAAGGACCCTCGGACGGATGAGTTGGAAATCCTCCAGTACGAGGCCCCTCCGCGAGAATCACTCACGGTGCCCATCCCTCCCATTCTGGAATGGCTCATGCTCAGGACGTATAGTACCGTCCCTCGATGCCCACCCGACTTCTGCGCCTCCTCGGGCACATGGCCTCCATGGTCCACATCATCTCAGACGCTCGCCTCCACATAAGGGTAGCGCAGTGGTGTCTCTGGGACCAGTGGTCTCATGACATGGACCGCCTCCGAGATAGTTTCTGTGACCTGCCAATTGGCGCACTTCCTGGCCCGTGGCAGTCGCCCCAGCACCTTGAGGCGGGCATTCCTTTTCAGGCCCCAAGCCCCTCGAGGCGGGCATGCCTTTTCAGGCCCCAAGCCCCTTGAGGGTCCTCACCATGGATGCCTCCCTGCTTGGCTGCAGAGATCTTCTCACAGGGTAACTGGTCACCAGACCAGAGCACCCAGCAGATCAACCTCCTGGAGCTTTGAGCCATACACCTAGCCCTGAAGGTTTTCTGTCACCACCTGCATCACCAGCCGGTGCTGGTCCAGACTGACAACCAGGTAGCGATGTTCTACATGAACGAATGGGGGGCACTGGTCCTCTGCTCGTACGCATCCAACAAGGTATGTTACTGTGGGCAGTGTACCTGCCAGGCCAGGACAACCTGCTGGCCAACAGACTCAGCAGAGTCATCCATCCTCACGAGTGGCAGCTGGACCCCAGGGTAGCCAGTTGGCTTTTCCGGCTCTGGGAGGAACCCATGATGGACTTGTTTTCCAGCCCAGACAACTTTCAGTTGCCTCGCTTCTGCTCCCGGCAGGCCTACCCTTTCAGAGTGGCAGTGGATGCGTTCCTGGTCTCATGGTTGGAAGGCCTCATGTACGCCTTTCCTCTGATGCGTCTGAATGCCAAGACCTTGTTCAGGACCCTCCGTGACAGGGCTTCACTCATCCTGATAGCTCCTCAGTGGCCCAGGCAACTGTGGTTCCTGCTGCTTCTGCTGTTGACGGTGGAGGCCCCCATCCCCTTGGATTGCCCTGGGACTCCTTTCTCAGGAGGGGGGGCTCTCTTCTGCACCTCAACCTGGGGTCCCTGTTGCTGACAGCGTGGCTGCTAAGAGGGTGACTGGCCCTTTTCAACCTTCCGGTTGAGGTGGAGGACATTCTGCTGACTTCTCGCAATGCCCTCTACCAAGAAGGCTTACGCCCTCAAATGGCACAGGTTCTCTGTTTGGTGCACTGAACATGGGGCTGATCCTTTCTCTTGCTTGTTGGCTCTGGTATTACAGTACCTTCTCCACCTCTCTGTCAGGGCTCAAGTCTAGCTCCGCACCACTATCTGGTGGATGGTAAGCCCCTCTGTCCAATCGTTGGTGACCTGTTTCCTTCGGGGGCCTGCTCTTATTGAAGCCCCCGGTTTGCCCTCTGGCAACTGAATGGGACCTCAACGTAGTGTTGGCAGCTCTCTCGCCCACCCTTCGAGCCTCTGGCTACCTGTCACCTTCGCTTTCTCTCTTAGAAGGAGGCTTTCCTGGTTGCGCTCACCTCCATTTGCAGTGTTAGTGAGCTTCAGGCCCTTGTGGTGGAGGTGCCCTATACCAGGTTCTATAAGAACAGAGTGGTGCTTCGCATGCACCCCAAATTACATAGTAACATAGTAAGTGACGGCAGATAAAGACCAGCATGGTCCATCTAGTCTGCCCAGCAAGATGGCAAGAGTAGGTGCACCTGTCGCTCTGTGCAGGCCACCCCTCCCCATGTTTTTGTTTCTGTTTAGGGGTGAACCCACCCCTCCATGTAGGACACCCTTATTTGTTCAGATGCTAGATAGTTCAGAAATTAGATGGTACTGTTTATTTTGCTTTTATCCTGTTGCTGTAAAGGGATCCACTGTGTTTGTCCCATGCCGTTTTGAATTCCATCACCGTGTTTGCCCTCACCACTTCCATTGGGAGGGCATTCCAAGCATCCACCACCCTTTCAGTGAAGAAATATTTCCTGACATTGCCTTTCAATTTACCACCTTGCAGCTTCATGTTATGCCCTCTAGTTTTACAGCTTCCCCGTCTTTGGAAGAGGTTTGTTTGTTCATCATTTCTCTTTAAGTATTTAAAGGTCTGAATCATATCTCCCCTGTCCCTCCTCTCCTCCAAAGTGTACATATTTAGGTCTTCAAGTCTCTTCTCATAAGGCTTCTGACGCAGGCTCCAAATCATTTTGGTCGCCTTTCTCTGAACAGTTTCCAGTCTTTTTACATCTTTTGCAAGATATGGCCTCCAAAACTGAACACAGTATTCCAAGTGAGGCCTCACCAGTGACTTGTACAGTGGCATAAGTACCTCTTCCTTTCTGCTGGTAATCCCTCTTTGAATGCAGCCCAACATCCTTCTGGCTTTTGCCACCGCCTTGTCGCACTGTTTTGCCACCTTGAGATCATCAGAGATAATCACACCAAGGTCTTTCTCCTGAACCGTGCATACCAACCTCTCACCCCCTATTGTGTACTTTTCCCTTGGATTTCTGCTACCCAAGTGCATGACACTGCACTTTTTCACATTAAATCGTAGTTGCCAAGCATTAGACCAGTCTTCCAGCTTTTGTAGATCTTTCCTCATGTTATCCACTCCCTCTGGGGAGTCCACTCTGTTGCAAATTTTTGTGTCATCTGCAAAAAGACAGACTTTTCCATTCAGTCCTTCAGCAATATCACTCACAAATATATTGAACAGTGCCGGGCCCAGGACCGAAACCTGAGGCACCCCGCTAATCACCTTCCTCTCATCCGAGTGAGCTCCATGTACCATCACCCTCTGTTGTCTGTCAGTCAACCAATTTCTAATCCAGTTTACTATCTTGGGACCCATCCCCAAGCTACTGAGTTTATTGACAAGCCTCCTATGAGGAACAGTATCAAAGGCTTTGCTGAAATCCAGATAGATGACATCCATTGCATGCCCCAGATCTAGTTCCTTGGTCATCCAATCAAAGAACTCAATCAGATTTGTTTGGCAAGACCGTCCTTCGGTAAAACCATGTTGCCTGGGATCTTGCAACCTGTTGGTTTTGAGAAAGTTCACTATTCGCTCTTTCAGGAGCGCCTCCATTACTTTTCCCGCCACCGAGGTAAGGCTCACGGGCCTGTAATTTGACACTTCTTCCCTGTCACCACTTTTGTGTAGAGGTACAACATTAGCCATTCTCCAGTCCTGAGGAACCACTCCTGTTTCCAAGGCCTTTAACGGTCCTGCAAGAACCTCTCTGAGCTCTTTCAGTATCCTGGGATGTATCCCATCTGGTCCCATGGCTTTGTCCACTTTCAGTTTAGCAAGTTGTTCTAACACCTCATCTGTGAATGTGAATTCCTGCCAAAGGTAGTGTCACCCTTCCATCTTAGCCAGGAAGTGATGCTCCCTACCTTCTTTCCAAGGCCTAACTCCAGTCGGGCGGAGACGGTTCTTCACACCTTGGACTGTAAGAGGGCTTTGTTCTTCTACATCCAATGCACTCAGGGCCACCGCAAAGCTGCTGGGGGAAGCGGTGACCAAGCATACACTGTCCACATGGGTGGCAGAATGTATCGCCCTTGCTTACGAGCAAGCGAGGCTCCCACTGGAAGGCCGCATCACGGCGCACCGTGTCAGGGCCATGGCGGCCTCGGTGGCAAACTTACTCTCTGTCCTGATGGTGGACATCTGCCGGGCTGCCACCTGGTCTTCAGTCCATACTTTCAGCTCATTACTGCCTGGAAAGAAAGTCCCAACAGGACAGTATCTTCGGCCAGGCTGTGCTCCGTAACCTTTTCGTGGTTTAGGCAACTCCTACCCTCCGACTCTTCTGTGTTCAGGCTACCAGAGTGCTGGTTTCATTGGGGACGGGTCCTACTGTGGTCTGTGGGCACAGACTCAATTGCTGGTGCTGTGTGTCCCCATGAGGGAGCCCAGTTTTGCTATGGGCTTTTGGTAGCCTGTAGCTCGGGAGTCCCATATGTGAGGACTGACTTCCTGCTTGTTCCTGGAGAAAGCGTAGTTACCTGTAACAGGTGTTCTCTGGGGACAGCAGGAATCAGTCCTCCAACCCTCCCTCCCCTTGGAGTTGCTTCTCTTTTATTTTTGTCATCTTTTAGCTATGTCATCTGACTGAGCAAGATGGCACTTGGGCGGGAAGGGGACCATGCATGCATGGTGGCATCTCCCAAAGACTTTCTTTGAAAGCTGGGGGAGATGCTTCCGCGAGGGCTCGGTCTGTGCCGACATCACCCATATAAGGACTGATTCCTGCTGTCCCTGGAGAACATCTGTTACAGGTGAGTAATTACGCTTTATCTACGATGGCCCCTAAATCTTTTTCCTGCATGGTGGTTCCTAATGTGGAACCTTGCATCATGTAACCGTAGTTTGGGTGGTTGTTTCCTAGATGCATAACTTTGCACTTGTCTATATTAAATTTCATCTGCCGTTTGGATGTCCAGTCTTCCAATTTATTAAGGTCCTCTTGGAAGTTTTTATGATCTTCTTGTGTTTTAACTACTTAAATTGGCCATTTAGCCCTACTCTCTGCTTTCTGTTTTTTAACCCTTTCCCTAATTCACAATAGTATACTGCTTCCAGTACTATGATTTTTTAATTTGGCCAAGCATCACTCTTGAAGGACCTTGTTAAGCTCAAAAGCTGCCCCAGAAGGAGTCGTCAGCACCAGAGGATATCATTGTCAAGGACTCCCCCTCAACGGTACAGATGCCGGAACTGAAACCCTTGGTGTTCGTGTTGAAGGCTATGGAGCCAATGGGCATGGAGACCAGGCATAGTATCTCTGCCCTTGTGGCCCAGCAGTGGGTGTTCATGTCTGGTTCATCTGCCCTGACATCGTGACCCTTGACATAGACGGCCACCCCAGATGTCAAGTTGATCCTTGAGCGCCACCAGAGAGGCATCGGACGAGGTCCTGATCCTGGTCCCATTCCTTGGGTTACCGGTCCTCTCCGGCAAGTGCATGCGGTTTGGACCACAGGTCCTCTGGATGCCCTGGGCTTGAACTGTGATGCGAAGCCTCGGAATCAACCTCAGACTTCCAGTTCGATTGGGAGATTGAGGACAAGGAGTCCCGGACACTCTGCAAAACCAAGATGTGCTCTCGTACCTATCTCCCCCGATGTCCCGACTCCAGTCCCTGCCTGAGGATGTCTCCTTCATTGACTTTGTGCAGGACATGGCTAAGGTGCTTGCCATTGAGACTGAGGCATAGGATGACCCTCGTGTGAAAGAACTGGAGATCCTCCAGTATGAGGCCCTTCCGAAGGAAGCCCTCACAATGCCTGTTCCTCTGATCCTTGAGCGCTTCCTTCTCCATAAGTGGGAGACACCGGCATTGATGCCCATTGTATGCAGGCAACTCCATTCTATGTAATGAGTCTGCTGAGGCCCCCGGATTCTAGAAGACTCAACTTCCCCACAACTCAGTGGTTGTTGAGTCCGCTATGCGCAGGCTGAAGAGCCAGAAGACCCATTCCTTAGTGCTTCCTACCCCCAGTAAGGAGGCCTGGACCCTCGATGCCCTTGACCGTAAGGCCTTCCAGGACTCGATGCTTGCGTGCCGAGTCTAGTCCTATCAACTCTACATTGGCATGTACATCAAAGAGCTAGCAAGGGTGCTCACTGGGTTCTCGGCAGGCCTTGATGGAGAAGCCCTCCAGAGGTTCAAGACTCTGGCCTCTATGGTCAAGGAATGCTCAAAGTTTTTATCACGATCAACCTACAACTGCTTCAAGTCCTCAGCCAGAGTGGCCGCCACAGGCATCATGGCCTGATGCCAGGCATGGCTGCAGTCATCTGACCTTGAACCATGGGTTCAGGACAAATTTATTGGAGAGAATCTTTTTGGGAAACCCATGGCTGACAAAGCTGCAGAGATAATCCTAAGTTCCTAACAAGGACCAGACTCTAAAAAGACCTCTGTCCAACCCTAGAAGAAGTCATAGGGGAAGAAACCCTTCTTCCCAAAGAAAAAGGGAGGCTTTGGTAATGCTTCACAGTTCCAAGTCGCCTCGGCCACTCAGCAAGGCCAACAGCTCAAGTGGCTGGGGCACCGCCCCTGTTAACAGAAGACCCACAAATCCCAGATGCTGGCCCCATCTCAGCCTGGGGGGAGCTTTTGACTCCCTGGGTGCGACCTCCTCTCTCCCAGGAGGTCCTCAACAGCCCATAGGGGGGTATCTGGCCCTGTTTGCCCACAGGTGGTCCACTGTCACCAGAGTTGTCCTGGGTAATGCAAGTGTTCTAAGAGGGCTAACTCCTCCACCTGCAAAGAACCCCGCCCTCATACTTCCCAGGAGAGCCAGTAAGGCCTCTCTTTCACCAGACTGTGCTCCTGAGCTCGCAGGTCTCCTCTAGGACAAGGCAGTAGAGCCAGTTCCCAAACATCTCTGGTGCAAGGGCTTCTACTCCAGGTATTTCCTCGTTCAGAAGTGAACACGGAGCCTCAGGCTCATCCTAGACCTGCAGGACCTGAACAGATGCCTGGTAAGGGAGACGTTCAAGATGCTCTTCTTTAGAACATTGCTGCCCTACCTCCAGCAGGGAGACTGGTTATGCTCTTTAAATCTGAAGGATACTTATACACACATCCTGATCCATCCCAGCTATTGAAAGTACCTGCGCTTCATGGTGGGAGGAGACCTCTACCAATACAGGATGCTGCCCTTTGGGCTGGCTTCATTGCCAAGGGTCTTCACCTAGTGCTTAGCAGTGTTAGTGGCCCGTCTTCATCTCCAAGGGGCCTTTGCCTTTACCTACCTGGATGACTGGCTCATAAAGGAGGGCACGGCTGTAGAGGCACTACATCCACACCCTGCAGCACCTGGGATTCATCATTAACTACCCCAAGTCGCACCTCACCCTGACAGTGCATAGTTTATAGGGGCTCAGCTAGACACCCTCCAAGCCAAGGCCTTCCTCCCTCAGGAGAGGGCAGAACTTCTCAGGGGGCTAGCTAGAGAGGTACAGCACTGCTGGGCGTTACCTGCCCATCGTCATCTCCGCCTGCTGGGCTACATGGCCTCCACAGTCCATGTGACCCCATATACCTGCCTACACATGAGGGTGACCCAGTGGTGTCTCCACTCTCAATGGACACAAGCCTCAGGCAGGCTTCAGGATAGGGTGGGGGTGACCCGCCAGCTGGCAGAATCCCTGCCACTTCCAGGATGGGATGCCCTTCCAGGCACCCACCACCAGGGGGTCCTTACTACGGATGCCTCCTGACTTCCGCACACAAGACAGCTAGTCCCAGAAAGAATGCCAGCTAAGATCAACCTTCTGGAATTCCGGGCAATATTTCTGACTCTACAAGCCTTTCACCACTGGCTGCAACACCATTCTGTTCTGGTCCAGACTGACAACCAAGTCGCAATGTTCTATGTCAATAAACAAGGAGGCATGGGGTCGTACTTCCTCTGCCAGGAGACACTAGCCCTCTGCTCATGTGCGATGTGCAACGAGATGCTCCTAAGGGCAGTCTACCTCCTGGGCCAGGACAATGCACCGGCGGACAAGCTAACCCGAGTCCTTCAGCCGCACAAGTGGTGCCTGGATCCCAGAGTAGTCTCCTGACTATTTTGACTCTGGGGCGTCCCTATAGTGGACCTATTTGCCAGAACGGACAACACGCAGTTACCCTGCTTCTGTTTCCGTCTGCCACACCTGACCCGGTGGCAGCAGATATGGTCCTCATTCAGTAGACAGAAGGCCTCTTCTATGCCTTCCCACTGACACCATTGGTTGCCAAGATCCTCTTCAAGGCACAGCATGACATGGCATCACTGATACTAATAGCCCCCCCCCCCCCCGGTGGCCCAGGCGACCTTGGGTACCATTGCTTCTCTCCCTGGTGGTGGGAGTCACCAATTCCCCTGGGCTATGTCCCAGACCTACTCTCACAAGAGAAGGGTTCTCTCCTGCACCCCCATCCTAGGCTTGGCTGCTGAAATGATACTATTAGCTCCCTTCAACTCCCACAAGATGTGGAAGAGGTCCTTCTGGCATCCTGAAAGCCCTCCATGAGGAGGGCGTATGCCTTCAAGTGGCACCAGTTCTCAGTCTGGTGTGCCAAGAAGTGGGTGAACCCGTTCTGCCCGGTACAGATGGTGCTCTAGTACCTACTCCACCTGTGCTGACGTCCAACTTCGTCAGGGTGCACATGAGTGCTATCACAGCGCACCACCATTCTGTTGAGAGAAATCCCCCCTCAGCTCAGCTCCTGCAGGGCCTCATACTATCCAAACCTCCCGTCCGCCCACCAACGGCAGCCTGGGATCTCAATGTGGTGGTCTTTGAAAGCGGGCTCCATCTGTGCCAATGTCATCTATATGTGAGGCCTGATTCCTGCAAGCCACAGAGAATACCTGTTAGAGGGGAATAACTGCGCTAAATATACAATGGAGCAAGAACTACATTTTGGTAAAGTTTAAGACTGCGCATTGTATTTGCCTCTAATGTTCAGTCATCACCTTCATCTTTTAACTTCTGTTTACTAAATAGGATAGTGATAGACTAGATCTCTTTTGGGTGAAGTACAGTATACCTCATCCACTGTGTAAGAATTCTTTTTTTGGTGAGGAGTCCTCTGATTTGAAAGCAAAATTCAGTAGCCTCACCTTGTATACCCAAGAATGATAAAGCCTTATTTGAAAGCATTGTGCTCCTGTTATCTGTTGCCATTGGTCATTTTCCTGTCTTTTATTTTTATGAATGTGCCTCTGACCTTTCATTGTAGAGCTTGGTTTCTTTAACCAATCTGTCGGAATTTTTCATAGGTTTTTTTTGCCCACCACTAAAAATGCACGTACTAACACCTATTTACCAAGAATGTGCTTGTTCACAGGGCTGTGTCGGGATGTCGCCCATATATGAAGATGACTTCATGCGACTTCATGGAGAAATAGTAGTTGCCTGTAGCCCACCCTAAACAGCAGGAAGAAGTCCTCACAGATGGGTGACAAAGCCCCTTGAGGGAACGCTCCCAAGATCTTTGTGGTGGATTTAGTGTGTTCTCTTTGGGCTAGAATTCTTGCACTTTTTGATTGATGCCTGGCAGAGTGCATAGGTGCACTGGAGAAGACCATTTGGTCCGTAGGATATTGTGCCTTACCCTAGACAAGTTTTGTTTTCCTCCTCTGTACTCCCTTTCTAGATATTGATATTTATTTAATTCACATACCATATCCTATTTTCATGTCTACAGCAAAGCCCTGCACTAAGCCAAACAGCCTCTAGTATGGCCATTACTTGAACATCCAGTCTTCTAGCTCCCTATGGCTTTTCTAGATATTACCACCACAATCTTGCCTTCTGAGTGGTTAATACAAGGAGTGTGCAGCTTGGCAGAAATGCCATCTACTGGTCCTTCTGTATGCTACTGTATTTGCAGTCTGCTGAACAGACCTACCTGTTCTCACTGCATTGCATCCTAGTTCTTTGGTTGTCTGTTTCTGCTAGCCTTTAGTGTGTATGTAATTTTTAATCCATTTTCCCAAAAGTGCTTAAAATGGAAAACAATATAAACCACTTTTAAACTCTGTAACTATATTTGTAATTCTGTCATTATAACCTGTCAAGACTTGTAGCAGTTTAGATTTCTCTCTTATTTTGCTATTCTTTCAGGTATCCCTATCTGTGAAACATTTGAGTAGGGTGCTTTTAACCCCCTAGTGTTGGGTTAGGCTTCAGTTGTATCTTAACTTCTATGCTCGTAAAGATCCTCTACTTTTTAGTGCCCTCTTGAAGTTTGTCCCTCCTTTAGCCTTTTCCATGCTTTTAAGGAGGGATTCCACACCCTCTAATAACTTAACCTAAACAATAGTGATTTGAAGAAAGCTGAATGTATTGATCTATTTGTTCACATCCAATTCTGCGTTCATAATTGCCAATTCGGAGCAAATTGGAAATGAGCACAAGGGGGTGCTATCTCCACATAACTATAAAAGTCAGAATTGAGCTGGTTATATGTGTCACTGTGAGAAAGTTGAAACTGATTTACCTGATGTTGGATATAGACCCCCTAACACACTAACATTTACTCTGTCATCACCTCTGTGAGCCTTTCTCCCTAATGAGAGATTGGCATCTACAGTTACCCTAAGATCTAGATGACTGTAGTATGTAAGCCCCGTGCAACTGTGCTGTTCCTTCATTGATCTTGTGCAGGGAGGATAATGCTTTAAAGCCAATCAGCTGTAGTAAGTTAGCCCACTATAAATTTATTGCCTACAACCTGTGTGTTGAATCTTATTTGCACATATCTGCACCAACACCCATCTTTGCTGACGTATTCTCAGAGAGAGAGCGTGCAAAATTGAAGCTATTTTATGAAGCCTTGCTTTGAAAAGAGGTGCTTTCTGCATCATAAAGGGAACAGGTTTATAAGGGATTTCCATAGCTAAGCTAGTGTTGTGCACAACCAGCCAACCAATGGATTTTTGAAAGGTAATGCCACAGGAAGTTAACTTTTGAAAAGTAGCTGCAGGCTTGTGAGTACAGAGCATCTGTAGTACTGCAGGATGCAGAAGATGTATATGTAATGTGATTAAAGGGTTAAAATCGAGACCACCTTAGCTCTACTGTTAACAGTATCCAGGGGTGGCTTGAGGGTGATGTGGGGCCATGGGTGGGGGATGCATTGTGGGGCGGCTTTTACATAAATATTTACATACCCATTGGGCCTTGTGCATAAGCTTAATTTAACATTTATATGCTACTCATCTAAAATCCTGGGTGGCTTCCAAATATGCATACACAATTTACTAAAACATACAAAATAATTTTGATTCATGATTGTTATGTTTAACTTCAAACCACTTACATGAAAAACAAGCCATATCAATATCTGCATATTGGATTTTTCTCCAGGACCAAGCAGGAAGTCAGTCCTCACTTATGGGTGACGTCGGCGCCGACGGAGCTCTCGCGGAGCAATTTTCCCCAGCTTTCGCAGAAAGCTTTTGTGAATTGCAGCGCGCATGAGCGGTCCCCTTCCCGCCCAAGGGTGCCATCTTGCTCAGTCTCCTTTTTTCCGCGGAGCCCTACAGACGTAGTTTGTTGTCGCCGCTGAAAAAGTTTATTTTATTTTGTTTCTTGTTATTTTTTCTCGGTTCATGTGTCCTCTTCCCTGCTGGGCCTCGATATCCCCTATCGGGCCCGTTCACATAATTTTTCTCTATTTTTCTCTCCAACTGGCGTTCCCGCCACTTTTTCCTTCTTCCTTGGCAGCACGGTCTTTCGACCTTGCAGGGGCCCTTTTTCCCCCGATGGCTGCCAGTGGGTTTAAAAAGTGTGATCGTTGTGTCAAACTTATGTCTCTTACCGACACGCATGACTGCTGCCTCGGACCCAAACATGACTCAATGAGTTGCGGTCCGTGCAGCAAGATGTCCTCGAAGGCGTTGAGTCGGCAGTCGCAAAAGGAACGAATCTTCTCTGACCCCGCGTCCGGTCAGGCCCGGACCTCGTCAGAGGCCTCGACGTCTCGTGGCTCTGGCTCCGAGCACCGTCTGAGTTCCTCTGAACGGGAGTCCCCTGGCCAGGAACACCGTCGGAAGAAGAAGCCCGCGAGGGTGGCGTCGGAGGACGCTCCTGGTCCCTCGAGGGCCAGGTCGCATAGCCCCGTCGGACGCCCCGGGTCCTCGGAGGGGGAGAGGCCTTCGAAGCTTCCTCGTCTCGAGGTGGAGTCGCCTGGACACGTGAGTGCTATAGTCCTCCTGGACTCCTCCAGGAGAGCCGACGTCGGGCCCGACGCCGTCGGGGGCTGCTGGGTCTTCTGAGTTTGGTCTCAGATTGACGACCTTGGAGCGCAGTATCGCTGCCTTCATGGACCAGCAGCGGGCATTGATCACTTCGCCAGTGCATCTGCCCCAACCACCGGAACGTCGACGCCCAAGTTGACCCCGGAGGCCGAGTCGATCCTCGAGTCCATACGAGCTCGAGTCGATCCTCGACCTAGGTCTCCCTCGGCCTCCTGTTCGGGACCGAGGTCCTCGACGCCGGTCGGGGCGGAGGTCCCCGGCTTCCGCACGCATGGAGCCACTCGATTCCTCCTCGGAGGAGTCGGGCTGGGACACGGAGGAGGACGAGTCACCCGGTTCTTTTCAGACTCGGTGCGTCCCCTCCGACTCGCCCGAGTCGGAGCCTCGGAGGCGGTCCCCCCCGGAGGATACCCGGTTCTCCGATTTCGTGAGGGATATGGCCAAGGCTTTGGCCTTCCCCGCGGATCCAGAGGAGGAGCCTCGAGCCGAAGAGCTCGAGGCCCTCCAGTATGACTCTCCCCCGAAGGAGGCCTTTACTGTACCGGTTCACCCGATGCTGGAGCGGCTACTCTTCCGCATGTGGGAGAGCCCGGCCTCGACGCCGGTGCTGAGCAAGCGGGTCGATTCCATGTATCGAGTCCGCAAGAGCCCTGGGTTCCAGAAGGCACAACTGCCACACCATTCCATGGTGGTGGAATCGGCCATGCATCGACTGAAGAGTCAGAAGATGCACTCCTCGGTACCTCCGGGTAAGGAGGCCCGGAACCTGGATGCTCTCGGTAGAAAGTGCTTCCAGGGCTCTATGCTTGCTTGTCGAGTCCAGACATATCAGCTATATATGGGCATGTATCTTCGAGACCTGGCAAAAGAACTTGCGGGGTTCTCTGCTGGTCTCTCCGAGGAACCTTTGCAGCGGTTCCAGGCCTTGTCCACAGGGATTCGAGAGTGTTCGAAGTTCATTTCTCGAGCGGCCTACGATGGCTTCGAAGCATCGGCTCGAGTAGCCGGAGCCGGCATCGGGGCTCGCCGTCAGGCTTGGCTTCAGTCATCCGACCTCGAGCCATGGGTGCAGGACAAGTTGGTCGATGTCCCTTGCAGAGGTGAAAACCTCTTTGGCAAACCCATGGCCGAAAAGGCGGCGGAGCTAGAGTCTGAGACTCTCACCAGGACTCGCCTATCCAGAAAGACCTCTGCCCCTTCACAGAAGAAGGGCTCGGGGAAAAAGCCTTTTTACCCGAGGAAGGTGTTGGCTTATAAACAACACCACCTACAATATCAGGCCTCAGCAACCCCCCATCAGGGGCAGCAGCCTAAGGGGCAGGGTAATGGATCCCGTAGGCAGAGGGCCCCCAAGCCCGCTACGCAGGCCCTGGCCCAGCAATGTGGGGGTTTTTGACTATGCCAGCATAGCCTCTCCCCCTCAGGGGCCTTCGCCCAGCACGGGGGGCCGGCTGACCCACTTTGCCCACCGGTGGTCTGTCATAACATCCGATTCCTGGGTGCTGCAGGTGGTTCAGAAGGGATACCTCTTGCATTTTCACCAGGTACCCCCCTCCCCTTCTTTCCAGGGGAGCCTCCAAGACCCCCCCTGCACAGGGACACTCCTTCAGGAGCTGCAAAGTCTGCTTCACGAACAGGCTGTGGAACCAGTGCCCCAACATCTGTGGGGTCACGGGTTTTACTCGAGGTACTTCCTGGTTCCAAAGAGAACAGGAGGCCTCAGACCCATTCTGGACTTACGCAACCTCAACAAGTTCCTGCAGCGGGAAAAGTTCAAGATGCTTCCCCTTGGAATCCTATTGCCCTACCTCCGGCAGGGAGATTGGCTATGCTCCTTGGATCTAAAGGATGCTTATACCCACATCCTTATTCATCCGGACCACCGGCAATATATACGATTTGTGGTGGCAGGCAATCATTATCAGTACCGAGTACTGCCCTTTGGCCTCTCCTCTGCTCCCAGGGTGTTCATGAAATGCATGGCAGTGGTGGCAGCCTTCCTGAGGCTTCAAGGCCTTTTCGTCTTCCCCTACCTGGACGACTGGCTCATCCGGGCACCATCTGCCCCAGAGGTCACTCAGGCCGCTCAACGCACGGTGGCTCTGCTTGCAGCACTTGGGGTTCATCATAAACCTCAAAGTCCACTTTGCTCCCCTCTCAGGATCTCGAGTTCATAGGAGCACGGCTGGACACTCTGCAGGCTCGTGCCTTCTTGCCTCTGGAACGGACCAACAGGCTCATAGCTCTGGCCGGCAGGTTCAACAGCACGTCACCGGTCTCTGCCAGACAGTTCCTGCAGCTGCTCGGGCACATGGCTTCCACGGTCCATGTCACTCCGAATGCCCATCTACATATGAGACCTGCTCAGTGGAGCCTTCGCACTCAATGGCATCAGGCCACAGGGAGGCTGTCGGACCTAATACAGATCTCCGACCGCCTGGTCTCCTCTCTGCAATGGTGGCTTCACCTGCCCAACCTGGTACTCGGCATGATCTTTCAGGCTCCCCCACCGTCCCGGGTGCTCACGACAGATGCCTCTCTCCTGGGATGGGGAGCGCATTGTCAAGGGACATGCACTCAAGGCCTTTGGACACCTTGGGAAGCTGCCCAGCAGATAAACTTCCTGGAGCTACGGGCGATCCGCCTAGCTCTGCGGGCCTTCTCTCACCTCACATCTTGTCAGTCTGTACTGGTGCAGACAGACAATCAGGTTGCCATATTCTACGTGAACAAACGGGGGCACGGGCTCCCTCCTATGTCAGGAGGCTCGGAGACTGTGCTCTGGGGCAGTCGGTCACGACATCCTCCTCAAGGCTGTTTACCTGCCCGGGCAGGACAATTGCCTGGCGGACAAACTGAGCCGGATTCTGCAGCCGCACGAATGGAGGTTGAACCCCGCAGTGGCCCAGCAGATCTTCCGCCGGTGGGGCTCTCCCACCGTGGATCTCTTTGCCAGTCCCCTGAACCGGCAGCTTCCCAGGTTCTGCTCCCGGCACCCGCATCCTCTGAGTAGTGCCGGATGCTTTCCTCATCTCGTGGTCCACGGGTCTTCTGTATGCCTTCCCTCCCACACCACTTGTGTCCCGGACATTGTTCAAAGTTGTCCAGGACAGGGCCTCCGTGATCCTGGTAGCGCCCAGGTGGCCGAGACAACCGTGGTTCCCTCTACTTCTACAGCTAGCGGTGGACACCCCTCTTCCTCTGGGGTTTCAGCCCGATCTCCTGACACAGGATCAGGGTACTCTTCTGCACCCCAACCTCCGGGCCCTGCATCTGATGGCCTGGCTGCTGAAAATGGTAGTCCTAACTCTGCTTCTGCTTCCTCCGGAGGTGGAAGCCGTCGTCCTAGCGTCTCGGCGACTTTCCACCCGGAAATCTTACGCCCTTAAATGGCGTCGCTTCTCGGTCTGGTGTTCTCAACGCTCTGAGGACCCCTTCGCCTGTTTAGTATCGGTGGTACTGCAATATTTGCTTCACCTCTCCGATCTAGGTCTCAAATCCAACTCTGTCAGAGTCCACCTCAGTGCTCTCTCGGCACATCATTCACCGTTGGAGGGCCAGCCTCTTTCCTCGCACCCCTTGGTGGCGCGTTTTCTCAGGGGCCTCCTTCTGCTTAAACCTCCGTTGCGTCCTCCAGCTCCTGACCTAATTAATCTGTGAACCCAGTGTTTTTTGTTAAATCAGTCAGGGCCTAGTAGAAGCAGTTTAAGTTTTAAATTTAAAACACAGAAGAGAACTTTCTAGTTACATTTCATACCCAGCAGAGAGCTTGTAGTTTAAATTTAATAGTCACTCAAGGCCTAGTATCAGCAAAGTACTTATAGTTTAAATTTAAAACACAGAAGAGAGCATTCTGGTTAAATTTAGAACCCAGCAGAGAGCTTGTAGTTTAAATTTCATAATAAGTCAGAGCCTAGCAGCAGCAAAGAGCTGTAATTTAAATCAAATCAGAATATAACTTAGCATAAAAGGCAAAACAGGGTCAGTACTTTTTTATTTAATATTTATAAAGTTTAATACAATTTAACATCCATACAATATCCATGAATGAAAATGGAAAAACAAAATATACATCCAACATTAGGTAATAATTACAGCCATCCCACACTCATTTTCCCTCCGTCAGTCCACAAAAATTAGGAAATAGGGGAGTACTAGGTAATAATCAAACAGATAAATGATACAGTAACATATCAAATAATCACACAAATATTATAACAGGCGAATGGGAGACTCACACGTCAGCTGTATGAGAAGTTATAACATCCTCGACATCACTCACTTCCCTAGACTCCAAGAAAGCTAACAACTGCTTGGGCTCAAAAAACAAAAACAGTACTCTTTGAGCAACAAATAGTCTTCTAGAGACCTTTATAAAGAGGCCTTCTACCTAGGTGGCAAGAGACCTGTGAAGCTTTTTCAATAGGTGTTAACACCAGGTGGCAGGTCAAAAGGCCATTTTGAAAGACTCCTATCCAAGCAAGGACTGTTAATCACCCAGGAAGTTAGTCACAGCTTACCTCAGTAGCACAGGCATAAATAGCTCAACCAGAGCTCTGTGATCCTCCGTCTTGAAGGACTAGAAAAAGGGACTGCTACTTCTGGAGAGAGATCTGCAATTGTGAGTATATACTTCTGGGAATTTTCTGAAAGGACTTTGTATTAAAGCTAATTAATCTGTGAACCCAGTGTTTTTTGTTAAATCAGTCAGGGCCTAGTAGCAGTAGTTTCTATCCAAGCAAGGGCTGTTAATCACACAGGACGTTGGTCACAGCTTACCTCAGCAGCACAGGACAGGGTACTGTCTAGCAGCCTTCTTTTAATAAGTGTTATTTCCCTCCCTCCCCAACACCCACCCACCCCTGGGATAATCGTAGCTTTATAGGTACTTACACATCTTAAAGGAAAGGAGGTGCTCTCAGGTGAAGCTCGTTATCCAAATCAGTTATACACTAAGGACCTGAGATTAATTACGTGTCAGGTGAACAAGGTATATTAAATGTATTAGGTACAGTTTTATTAGTATAAATATCCATAGCAACCCTTAGTAAGTAAAGATCTAAGCACAAGCTTAAAACTAAGATGCAGTCCAGCAGCAAGGTGGGGGCTTTCCAGTCTTTTGCAATGAGTGTCACATGTATGATTTTCTCTCAGTTGGTGAGAGGTCTTACGTGTGCACTAGGTGCAAGGAGCTCTTTGCTCTCAGAGAACAAGTCTGTTCTCTAGAGGCTAGAGTAGCAGACCTGGAAGACATAAGAGAGACAGGGAGGTACATAGTCGAGACCTACAGGGATATAGTCCTGAAGTTCCACCTCCAGTCTGACAGCATCCCTGTTGCCATGGAGGAGAGAGGTCACGTGACAGGAGAGCATCATCCTGGTGTGACAGGAAGTGATCCTGTAACTAGGATCTGTCCTGCAGGTGATGTAAAACCCTCTCGCACAGAGGAAGTTTCTCTAGGGCCATGTGCTCATGAGGGAAGGGTTAGGACAGCCGTTATAGTTGGTGATTCGATCATTAGGCATGTAGATAGCTGGGTGGCTGGTGGACGTGAGGATCACCTGGTAACATGCCTGCCTGGTGCGAAGGTAGCGGACCTCACGTGCCACCTAGATAAGGTCTTAGATAGTGCTGGGGAGGAGTGTGCTGTCTTGGTACATGTTGGTACCAATGACATAGGAAAATGTGGTAGGGAGGTTCTGGAGGCTAAATTTAGGCTTTTAGGTTGGAAGTTGAAATCCAGAACTTCCAGGGTAGCATTCTCCAAAATGCTTCCCGTTCCATGCGCAGGATACAAAAGGCAGGCAGAGCTCGAGTCTCAATGCGTGGATGAGACAATGGTGCAGAGATGAGGGTTTTGGATTTGTTAGGAACTGGGGAACATACATTTATTTATTTAACAGTTTTTCTATACCGCACTCTTCAATATCAGTGCGGTTTACAAATAACAAATTCTGGGGAAAGGAGGGACTCTTCCGAAGGGATGGGCTTCACCTTAACCGGGAAGGAACCAGGCTGCTGGCATTAACCATTGACCTTTAAAAAGGAGATAGAGCAGCTTTTAAACTAGATAATAGGGGAAAGCCGACAATCGCCCAAGAGCGCATGGTTCGGAAGAATGTATCCTTGGATACTACCAAAAGCAGAGAGGTTCCAAAAAGAGTAAAGTAGCCCAAATGCCCTCGAGTATGGAGCAGACAGAGCTTAAAGATCCCAAATTACCCATGCCTATCAATAGCCAGATTAATATAAATAAAATACATTCTCTAAAATGCCTGTATGCAAATGCTAGAAGTCTAAAAAAATAAGATGGGAGAGTTAGAATATATAGCACTAAAAGAGAGGTTAGATATGAATGGAATATCAGAGACATGGTGGAAGGAGGACAATCAGTGGGACACTGTGATACCTGGGTACAAACTATCTCCAGGAACAAGCAGGAATGTAGTCTTCACATATGAGTATCGTCGGTACCGACAGAGCCTGCGCGGGAACGCTCCCCAGCATCCAGTAGGAAAGCTTATGGGAGCATCCCACGGCACCTGCGTGCTGCCTTCCCGCCTTTCCCAACTGTCCTCCTCCAGTTCTTTGTTTTCTGCGGAACCGACAGGTCGCTCATTCTGTCACCGCAGAAAATAATTCCCTTGTATTCTTTTTTGTGATTGCATCTGCCTTCCTTCGACGCTACACCGGTACCGCCAGTTCTTTTTTTTTTTTCCCCAAAAAAATCCCCCTTTCTTCTGGAGTCTTTTCCAGTTATTTTCTCCTCAGGTGCCATGTGCCATTTTGGCCACTAGGCCCATCTTTTTCCTTTAAAATGGAAAAACCCGCTTCAGATTTTAAAAAGTGTTCCAAGTGTGGCGGTACCATCTCCGTCACAGACACCCATGAGTGGTGCCTCAAATGTTTAGGTCCTGACCACTCTATTTTGGAGTGTGTTGCCTGTGGGATGATGTCGAAGAAAGGCCGACAGAACCGAGCTGCTAAACAGCACCCTTTTTCCCTCCGATGCAGCCTCTGTGGCATCGATGTCTTCCAGGGCTTCGTCTTCCTCCCATGGGTCTTGGGTAACTAAACATAAATCTAGCCGGTCCTCAAATGGTAGATCTCCCTCTAAGCATCAAGATGCCTCTGGCGTTGCCCTTGAGGGACTTTCACTGGCAAAATTGCCCTGGCAGGAGGCTTCGGCTTCCAAAGCACTAACGGGGCTCCAGGATGTTCTCGAGGCCTCAACCTCGGCAGAACTACTGGTGCCATGCTCTGGGGTACCGCCTGCTTCATTCGGTACCGATACCCAAGATCGGCAGCGTCGATAGACCAGAGATTCTTGGCTATTGAACGCAGTCTGGCGGCTCTTCTCACGGCCTCGATGCCCCTGAAACCGCTTCAGACAATTCAACCGGTACCGGCACCGACTTCGGTACCGGCATTGACTGCATTGACATCGGCAGGTATTCTACCGGGACCGAGTCATGCTTATCCATCTGGTATCGACAAGTAAGTACCGGACCCCTCCGATGCCGACTTTGATCGGTACCGGTACCGTGCCTTGCACGATCACCCGGATCGGAGATACTTTTGAATACTTGGATGAGTCTGAAGACTCTGAAAGCTCTGCTGATACCAGAGTACTTCTTCTTGAGGATTCTTCTTCTCCTCAGCGTAGGATGTCTCCACCAGAGGATATGTCCTTTCAGGATTTTATCTAAGATGTGGCTTGAGGTCTTTCCATCACAGTGGCTCCTGAAAGAGCCTAGGGCAAATGAATTAGAAATCCTACAATATCCTAAAGCTCCCAAGGAGGCAGCTACCTTACCTATTCATGAGATCTTGCATGATCTCATGTTAAGGATGTGGGAAACACCTCTAACCACATCTCCTCACTCTCGAAGACTCAACACCATGTATCGAGTTCCTCCTTGTCCTGTGTTTCAGAAGACTCGGCTACCACACCACTCCATGGTGGTGGAATTGGCTATGAGTAGGATCAAGAGTGCAAAAAGGCATGCATCTAATCCTCCAGGACGTGAGTGTGGGACTCTTGGCACCTTTGGACGTCGAACTTTCCAGGCTTCCATGCTTTCTGCTAGGATCAGTTCCTATATCTTTTATATGGGTATGTTCCTTAAGGAGGTCACAGGAGATTTAGAG
Organism: Ichthyophis bannanicus; assembly: GCA_033557465.1. Classification (NCBI taxonomy): domain Eukaryota; kingdom Metazoa; phylum Chordata; class Amphibia; order Gymnophiona; family Ichthyophiidae; genus Ichthyophis; species Ichthyophis bannanicus. The sequence continues at coordinate 43,403,413 of CM066048.1, read as the reverse complement.
CTTATGAGCCCTCTCCTTCCTGATGATAAGAGACAGGATTACCCCGCCCTTGTCAAACATGCTCAGGATGTTTCCAAGTTTGTGAATCATGCAGCCTTTGACTGCTTTGAGTGCATAAGCAGAACCTCTGCTATTGCCGTAGGTGCACGTGGGATTACCTGGCTCCAGGCATCTCACTTGGAAATTTGGGTACAGGATAAACTAGGGAATATTCCTTGCACAGGAGAGAATCCCTTTGGCAAGAATTGGCAGGAAAAAAGCTAATGAGATAGATGCTGACAATATCACCTTGGATAGATTGTCTAAATCTACGGCTGATCCTGCAAGGAAAAAATCCTACAAGAAACCATTCTTCAGTAAGAAGAAGTTTTATCCCTTCTATACCCAGCAGGGACATCGTTTGGGTCAGTCGGCCCAAAAGGGACAGCAGTAACAACCTAGGCAACAAAGGAAGCCAAAAGCAGCTAAGCCTCAACCAGCTCAGCAGACTCAGCCTCCACAGGGGCTTTGACTCCTATCTAGAGAACTTTGCCTTCCTGGCTCTGAACGGTCCAGAACCCTCCACCATTCCAGGAAGGTTATGTCATTTTTCCCCCCAGATGGGGTCAGATAACAGCAGAAAATTGGACTCTGTCTACTGTAAGAGAGGGGTACAAGCTTCATTTCCTCAGCAATGCCCCCTCCTACAATGGTAAGACAGTTCAATTCTCAGACCTCTCTCAATGACCAGTTAGGTCAAGAGGTCACTATGCTTCTTGCCCAAGGGGCAATAGAAGAGGTACCCATTCTCCAGCAGGGTACAGGGTTCTACTCCCCCTATTTCCTTATTCCAAAGAAAACAGGAGGACACAGACCCATTTTAAACCTCAGAGAATTGAACAAATTCCTGTTCAAAGAGTTCAAAATGATTTCTCTAGGAATTCTGCTGCCATACCTTCAGAGTCAGGATTGGCTTTGTTCTCTAGATCTCAAGGATGCGCACACTCATGTTCTCATCCATCCAACTCATCGAAGGTTCCTTCGCTTCCTATTTCAAGGGAAGCACTACTAATACAGGGTTCTTCCTTTTGGCCTGGCCTCGGCACCAAGGGTGTTCACAAAATGCATGGCTGTGGTGGCAGCATTTCTTCGCACCCTAGGAATATTCGTCTTCCCTTACTTAGACGACTGGCTCATTCGAGCCCCTTCAAAGCCAGAGGCCAGGGTTGCTCTTTCTCGCACAATGCGCATCCTTCAGTATTTGGAACTTGTCATAAAGTTCACAAAATCCAATCTTGCTCCCACTCGGTCTCTAGAGTTTATAGGAGCTCTTCTGGATACCAGACAGACAAGGGCCTACCTTCCACCGGCCCGCTGCCTTCGCATTGTGCAGTTTGCTTCCCAAGCAGTGTTAAAACCTCACCTCACTGCTCTAGAAATGTTGCAGTTGCTAGGCTACATGGCATCCACTGTGCATGTGGTTCCTTATGTTCACCTCCATATGAGGGCAGCCCAGTGGACTTTATCCACTCAGTGGGCTCAGGCGTCAGGTCGCCTGTCAGACAAAATAGCAAACTCAGATCACCTTATTTTGTCCCTCCAATGGTGGCAGTCACCCCAAAACCTTTTGGTGGGGTCTCCTTTTCAGCAACCCCCCTGAAAGCCACTCTGACAACAGATGCTTCACAGGTGGGTTGGGGAGCCCACCTGCAAGGCCTCCACCTGGACTCCACAGGAGGCCTATCTGCACTTCAATCTCCTGGAACTCAGAGCAATCTTCCTTGCTCTTTGAGTATTCCACACCCAGAACTTGGAATTCATAGGGGCAAGGCTCGACACCGTACAGGCGAGGGCCTACTTGCCACTGGACAGGGCAGACCGCCTGCTTTCACAGGTGGGCATGGTGAGTCAAGTACCCCAGGTGTCAGCACGGAGGTTCTTAGGCCTGCTCGGCCACATGGCCTCCACAGTTCGTTACTTCTTTCGCATGCATGCACATGTGGACAGCTCAGTGGACCCTGGCCACGGGACGCTTATCCGACAGAGTGGCAGTATCCAAACCCCTAGGGCAGTCCCCGCAGTGGTGGTCACAATCAGGGAACCTCCTGCGGGGGGTACCGTTCCAGCTTCCCGTGCATACCAGGGTGCTGACCATGGATGCCTCCTTGATGGATTGGGGAGCCCATTGTCAGGGCTCTTGCACTCAAGGTCAGTGGACTCAGGAGACCACACTCCAGATCAACCTGTTGGAACTCCGGGCCATTCGCTTAGCTCAAAAAGCCTTTGCTCCTGTCCTCTCCAACCAATCTGTCAGAGTACAGACGGACAACCAGGTGGCTATGTTCTATGTGAACAAACAGGGTGGCACAGGTTCGCGGATCCTTTGCCAGGAATCTCTGGATCTCTGTTCCTTCGCAGTTCGACACAATATGTCTCTCCATGCAGTTTACCTACCCAGCCAGGAGAACTGCCTGGCAGATAAACTGAGCAGGGTTCTTCAACCCCACGAATGGCAGAGATTGCCCAGCAGATTTTCAACCACTGGGGCCTCCCGTCCATAGGTCTTTGCCAGTCCACAGAATCATCAGTTACCCCGCTTTTGCTCCAGACAGCCGCACCCCCTCAGGGTAGCAGCAGATGCGTTTCTTCTCCCTTGGTCGGGAAGCCTCCTGTACGCTTTTCCACCTACGCCTCTGGTAGCACAAACTCTCTTCAAGATTCGCAGGGACAAGGCCTGGGTGATCCTGGTAGCGCCCAGATGGTCCAGACAGCCTTGGTTCCCACTTCTTCTTCAACTGGCGGTGGAAATCCCTCTCCCCTTGGGGTTACAGCCTGACCTCCTCACCCAGGAGCAGGGTTCCCTAGTGCACCCCAATCCCAGATCCCTCAATTTGATGGCCTGGCTGCTGAGAGGAGGGTAGGCCTGGCACCTTTTCTCTTACCCGAAGGGGTAGAAGAAGTGTTAGCCTCCGGGAGACCATCCACCGGAAAATCCTACGCATGTAAATGGCGCAGGTTCCAAGTGTGGTGTCACCAACATACTGTAGAACCCTTCTCATCTCAGGTTCCCAAGGTGTTGCAGTACCTACTTCATCTCTTGGAGCTAGGCCTCAAGTCTAACTCTGTCAGGGTCCACCTGAGTCCCTTGTCGACTAACCATGCACCGATAGACGGTCAGCCTCTCTCGGCTCACCCCTTGGTAGCCAGGTTTCTCAGGGGCCTGCTCCTGCTGAAACCTCCAATCTGCCCTTTGGCGACGGAGTGGGATCTCAACGTGGTCTTGCAGCAACTTACTCACCCTCCTTTCGAGCCGATGTCCACTTGCCATCTGCGCTTCCTCTCCTGGAAGGAGCTCTTCCTGGTAGCGCTCATGTCGGCTAGGCATGTGAGTGAGCTTGCAGGCTCTAGTGTCAGGCCATATACACGGTTTTACAAGAACGCACACACCCCAAGTTCCTCTCAAAAGTGGTTTCCTCGTTTCACCTCAACCAAGAGGCGGTTCTTCCAACCTTCTTTCCCAGGCCACATACCATGAGGGCAGAAGCAGTTCTGCATACCCTGGACTGTAAGAGGGCTACCTGGAGCGTATGCGGGGACATCGGAGGACTTCTCAGCTCTTCGTCTCTTATGACCTTAGTAAACTGGGTCTACCTGTCTCCAAGCGCACGTTATCCACCTGGGTGTACAGGGCAGCTGACCTTCAGCTGCAGGGTCATATCACGGCCCACTGTGTCAGGGCTATGGCCGCATCAGTAGTTAATCACCATTCTGTTCCGTTGGCAGACATCTGCCGGGCCGCAACTTGGTCTTCAAGCCAGACTTTTGCAGCCCATTACTGCCTGGAGAGGGAGTCCCGACAGGACAGCGTTTTCGGTCAGGTGGTACTCCAGAATCTATTCGAGATTTAGGCAACTCCGACCCTCCGGTCCTCTGGTGTGAGGCTACTGTGGGGGATGCATTCTCGGAGAAAGTTCTCTCGCTGCTGTTGCGGCTTGCCTAGAGGGAGCCTTTTTTCAGCTATAGGTTCTCGGTAGCCTGTAGCTAGGGAGTCCCATATGTGAGGACTGACTTCCTGCTTGTTCCTGGAGAAAGCGTAGTTATTCACCTGTAACAGGTGTTCTCCAGGGACAGTAGGAATCAGTCCTCATCACCCTCCCTCCTCCCCTGGAGTTGCAGTCCTATTATTGCTTTTTATTATTTTTTGCTGTCTTTTTAACTGTCATCTGACTGAGCAAGATGGCACCCTTGGGCAGGAAGGGGACCGTGCATGTGCAAGGCATTCCCAAAGGCTTTCTTTGAAAGCTGGGGAAATTGCTCTGCACGAAGGCTCCATCGGTGCCGACGTCACCCATATGTGAGGACTGATTCCTGCTGTCCCTGGAGAGCACCTGTTACAGGTGAGTAACTACGCTTTCTATGCTCTATAGGGTGAGATGTACCTATGTTCCAGTATCCTAAATTGCATGTCTCCGAGTCTTGCCCCCATGTACCAGTCTGGGGATATGCCCCACTGCTGTCCATGCAAACATGGTGAGAGTAGTTCACAGCTCTGATTCCCACTGCTGGGTAAGCTGGTCATAGCATTTGTACTGGGTGCACTCTCGCCCTACAATATCCAGCAACTGAGATCTGTTCCCTATCTTCTAACTCAAACCATTCTTGCAATTTGTCAAAATTCTCCTACCTCAACCCTCACTTCTCATCCTTCAGTGAGGTCAAATAATTTTGTAATTGCAAATGTGCATATATATGCCACCTTGGTAGGTCATTTATGTCGCGTAGCTCTGTAAATGGCTTTAACTCCCCTTCCTTGTTCACCACATGTCTCATCTGCGTTAGGCCCCTAGATGCCAATTCCCGAAAGAACTGGGATTCTAAGCTTGTTGGAAAGGCCCAGTGTCCTTGCAATGGTAGGTAGCATTTTACCTCAGAGGGGATTCCTAGCTGACCACATAAGGATTGCCCGTCACAGTGAACCCCTTTGATCAATAGGTTACATCGAAGATGTTCTGGCAATAGTATGTAGGGTACGTGCATTACTGATAAGAGAATAAGGGGTGACCATTGCCAATTTGACTTCATATGGAGTGTATATGGAATTCCCCCACCCGCCAACCAGTCTCTTACATGTTGCAACAGGTATGCCAAGTTGTATTAGTCCAAATGTGGAAGTCCCATTCCTCCCTGCTGCCACGGGTTCTGTAACTGGTCAATTTTGAGCCTTAGTTTCTTCCCCCTCCAGAGGGGAAGGTCTGTATTGAACGCCTCTAATCTTTGAATGTCTCACCGCAACAGCTGCACTGGAAGTAGTTGAAGGACATAAAATTTTTGGAAAAATCATCATTTTATAGGCGGCCACCTGGCCCGAAGGGGGAGCAGGGTCCAGTCTCTTAATTTACCTTGGGTCCCTTTAAGTAGAGGGTTAACATTTAGCTGGTACAGCTGTGTCGGGTTAGCTGGTAACCATATTACCAAATACTTGAATTTAGTTTCTGTCTATCTTGGGGGAAAGGGCCTCCCCCAACAATTCCACAGCCCTCCCAAAACATCCAAAGCTTTGGACTTCGCCATATTCAGTCTTAGACCTGTCAATGATCTGAAATCCAAGATGACATGTAGGAGCTGAGGCAAAGAAGTTTGTGGTTCCGTCAATAAAACCAAAAGGTCATTAGCAAAGGCTGAGATCTTAAACGTACATTACCCTATTGTAACACCTTCTATTTCCATCTTTGAATGGATGGTTCTTAACAAGGTATCTAGGAAGAGTACAAAGAGTAGTGGGGATAGAGGGCACTCCTGCCATCTACCATGCTCTGTCTCAAAGCTTGGGGTTATCTCCCCATTGGACCCTTACCACTGCCTTGGGTTGTTGATAGAGCCCACAGTATGCCCCGCATGAATCCTTCCCCCTAGACCATGTATCTCCAAGGCCTCAAATTAAATATGGCCACCCTACCCTGTCAAAGACTTTTGCATCAAAACTTACTAACAATGAGGGGATGGCTTGTTTTTGCACCAAGTCTAGCGACCCGAGGATATGTTGAACATTATTGGTTGGGTAATGCCTCTATACAAACCCCGTTTGGCATGGGTGTATCAGTTCAGGAAGGAACAATGCCAAGCGGTCAGCCAGAATCTTTGTAAACAATTTTATATCATAGTTTATCAATGAGATAGAATGGTAGGACCCCACCTTCAGTGAGTCTTCCCCTGATTTGGGTAGTACCACTATGTGGGCCATATTGTTACTATATTTAAAGTATCCAGTGGTCAGCCACGTATTAAACATTGCCACCAAGGTTGTGGTGACCTTCTCTAGTAAAAGCTTATAGTACTCGGCTCATCAGGTTCCGGGGCTCGACAAACAGCTGCCCTGGTAATGACCCGCTGGACTTCCTCTGCTACTATTGGAGCAGCTAACTGTCTCTGCTGCTCCTGCGTGAGTTGCTGGTGGGTCACCCTGGACAAATATTGTCTAATTTGTGAGCACGATGTGTCCTTCCTTTTCTCTAAGGTGCAATGATAATCCACAAAAATCTGCCTGATAGCTGCCGTATCTGTCTGAGGCCTCCCCATTTGATCTCGCAGTTGTGGCACAAAACGAGAGCCTTGACTATGCGACAGGCAGTGTGCTAGAATTTTCTTGGTCTTGTCTCCAAACTGATATAATTGATATTTATAATACACTAAGGACTTTTTCACCCTTTGATGTAATATAGTATTTAGGGTCGCCTGTGTAGCCAACAGTTGCAATCGGTTGGCTGCTGTCGGTTGCTGTGCTAGGGCACAGCGTTCTGTACTAACCTGCCTCTCTAATCTTAAAATCCTTGTCTCCATATCCCATGGTCACTTAATCCCATATACTCTAATGTCCCCCTGTAGGATGGCCTTGGACACCTCCCAGAAAAGTTGTGGATTGTCCCAGTGACCTTGCTTGTGATACTCGTAGTTCTCCCATCTGTCTACCAAATAAGTTTGGAACTTCTCGTCTCAACAACGATCTAAGAGGAAACGTCATGGTGCTCTTCCCACACCGGGGCTCCTTCTTATCCAATCTGTCCAGATAGTTGCATGGTCAGAGATATCATAAGGTCCAATTGCTGCATTATCTATTGCTCAAAAAAAGCTCCTCCGAAACCAAAATGGAATCCAGCTGTGCGCTGGTGCCATGTGCCCGAGGTAGGTGCATACAGTCTCTTTCAGTTGGGTGTAACGTCTGCCACATGTCTACCACTTGGCCCCGCTGGTGGAACTGCTTCAGATGGTGTACAATGTAGAGATGGCTACCACTTTGCCCTCCCGAGACGTCCAATGCCAGATCGAAAACCCCATCCCAATCACCCCCAATGATCTATTTCTGCTGCCACCTTTGCAAAGGACTTTGGGTCTGGGTTGTTAGGGGCATACATGCTGCCCAACGTCACATTTTGCCCTTGTAAATTACCTTGTACCAATACAAACCGGCCCTCAGGGTCTGCCACTGTATGGGTAACCTGAAACCCTACACCTTTCCAAACTAGGATCATGACTCCTCCTTTCTCGCCTCACGCTGATGCCCCAAACACTTGTTCTATCATATCACCCCATATCCTATTTAGATCTCTCAATTACTGGTGGGTTTCTTGCAGCAGAATAAGGTCTCCTTTATGGCGGGTGAGTGCTCGCAACACCTTGTGGTGTTTCAGGGGACTGGCCAATCCACATACATTCCACGAGATGATTCTCAGCCCGGCTGATATATTTGGATTGTCCTCTCCCCAGGTATATTACCTAAGAACATAAGATATGCCATACTGGGTCAGACCAAGGTCCATCAAGCCCAGTATTCTGTTTCCAACAGTGGCCAATCTAGGTCATATGTACCTAGCAGTTTCCCCAAGAGACACAAGTTCCACAATGCTTGTACTGGGTCAAGCATTGATATCTTCGGTCACTTCTTAATAATGGTTTATGGACCTTTCCTCCAGGAACTTGTCCAGACCTTTTTTAAACCCAGCTACACTAACAGCCTTTACTACATCCTCCGGTAACAAATTCCAGAGTTTGATTACACGTTGAGTGAAAAAATATTTTCTTTTATTAGTCTTAAATAGTTTACCCTGTAGCTTCATTGCATGTCCCCTAGTCTTTCTATATTCTGATAAGGTAAACAATCGATCTACGTTTACCCGTTCCACTCCGTTCATTAATTTATAGACTTCTATCATATCTCCCCTCAGCCGTCTCTTTTCCAGGTTAAAGAGCCCTAACCTTTTTAGCCTTTCTTCATAGGAGTATCCTTCCATCCCCTTTACCATTTTGGTGGCTCTTCTCTGTACCTTTTCTAAAATCGCTATATCCTTTTTAAGATACGGCGACCAGAATTGCACACAATATTCAAGGTGCGGTCTCACCATGGAACGATATAGAGGCATTATAATATCTTTTGTTTTATTTTCCATTTCTTTCCTTATCATACCTAGCATTCTATTTGCTCTCTTGGCTGCCGCTGCACACTGGGCAGAGGGTTTTAACATGGTATCCACAATGACGCCTAAATCTTTTTCCTGGGTGGTGGTTCCTAATGTGGAACCTTGCATCGTGTAACCATAGTTTGGGTTGTTCTTCCCTAGGTGCATAACCTTGCACTTGTCCACATTAAATTTCATCTGCCATTTTGATGCCCAGTCTTCCAATTTATCAAGATCCTCTTGCAATTTTTCACAATCCTCTTGGATTTTAACAACTTTAAATAGTTTTGTGTCATCTACAAATTTGATAACCTCACTCATTATTCCACTTTCCAGGTCATTTATGAATATGTCAAAAAGCAGCGGACCCAGCACAGATCCCTGGGGTACACCACTATTCACCTTTCTCCATTGGGAAAATTGGCCATTTAGCCCTACCCTCTGCTTTCTTTTAACCAGTTCCTGATCCACAATAGTACATTGCCTCCTATCCCATGACTCTTTAGTTTTGCCAAAAGTCTCTGATGAGGGACCTTGTCAAAGGCTTTCTGAAAGTCCAGATACACAATATCAACCGACTCACCTTTGTCCACCTGTTTATTCACTCCTTTAAAAAAACATAACAGATTAGTAAGACAAGATCTTCCTTGTCTAAAGCCATGTTGGCTGTCTCCCATTAGGTTGTGACTATCTACATGCTGAGTAATTTTATTCTTTATGATGGTTTCTACCATTTTTCCCGGTACTGACGTCAGGCTCACCGGTCTGTAGTTTCCCAGATCACCCCTGGAACCCTTTTTAAAAATTGGTGTTACATTGGCGGTCCTCCAATCTTCAGGTATTAGAGATGATTTTAATGATAGTTCACAGATTACTGATAGCAGTTCTGCAATCTCATATTTCAGTTCTTTCAACACCCTTGGATGTATGCCATCCGGCCCAGGTGATTTGCTACTCTTCAGTTTATCTAATAGTTGTAATACATCTTCCCGATGTATCGATATTTCCTTCAATTCTTCCGCACCTTTAAATACCACTTCAGTCATGGGTAACATCCCTACATCTTCCTCAGTAAAGACCGAAGCAAATAATTCATTCAGTCTCTCCGCTATCGCCTTGTCGCCTCTTAGTGCTCCTTTAACCCCTTTATCATCTAATGGACCAACTGACTCTCTCACAGGTTTCTTGCTACGAATGTACGTGAAAAGGTCTTTATTTCGCGTTTTTGCTTCCGCAGCAAGCTGCTTCTCAAATTCTCTCTTTGCCTGCCTTATCAATGCCTTGCATTTGACTTGCCAGTGCTTGTGCTGTTTCCAGGTTTCGTCATTTGGCTCTTTTTTCCATTTCCTGAAAGATGCTTTTTTTGGCAACAACAGCCTCTCTGACCTCACCTTTAAACCATGCTGGCAGTTTTTTGGACTTCCTTCCATTTTTCTTAAAGCGTGGAATACAGCTGGTCTGGGCTTCCAAGATAGTATTTTTCAACAACACCCAAGCTTGATGTACGTCTTTAACCTTCGCAACTGCTCCTTTTAGTTTTTTCTTAACTGTTTTCCTCATTTTATTATAGTCTCCCTTTCGAAAGTTAAAAGGTAGTACTGTGGATTTCCTTACTATCCCTTCTCCACTAATTAAATCAAAGGCGATCATGCTATGATCACTATTGCCAAGTGGCCCCAACACCCTTATCTCTTGCACTAGATCTGGTGTTCCACTAAGGACTAGGTCTAATATGGCTTCCCCTCTGGTCGGTTCATGAACCAGCTGCTCCAAGAAGCAGTCATTTATTTCATCTAGGAACTTTATCTCCCTAGCATGTCCTGACGTGACACTGACCCAGTCGATACTGGGGTAATTGAAATCACCCATTATTATTACTGCGCTGTAACTTTTGTTAGCTTCCTTGATTTCTTTGAGCATTTCATCATCCATTTGGTCATTCTGGCCAGGTGCTCGATAGTACACCCCCACTGCCATCGCCTTCCCCCTTTTTATATGGAATTTCAATCCATATAGATTCTACAGCAGATTGTTTCCTGCAGAACTTTAATCCTTTCTGAGTCAATGCCCTCTCTAACATAGAGTGCAACCCCTCCACCAATTTGATCAGCTCTATCATTACGATATAGTTTGTACCCAGGTATCACAGTGTCCCACTGGTTGTCCTCCTTCCACCATGTCTCTGATATTCCAATCATATCTAACCTTTCTTTTAGTGCTATATATTCTAACTCTCCCATCTTATTCTTTAGACTTCTAGCACTTGCATACAAGCATTTTAGAGAATGTATTTTATTCATGTTAATTTGGCTATTGTTAGACATGGGTAAATTGGGATCTTTAAGCTCTGTCTGCTCCATACTTGAGGGCATTTGGGCTACTTTACTCTTTTGTGGAACCTCTCTGCTTTTGGTAGTATCCTTCAAGGATACATTCTTCCGAACCATCCGCTCTTGGGCGACTGTTGGCTTTCCCCTAATATCTAGTTTAAAAGCTGCTCTATCTCCTTTTTAAAGGTTAATGCCAGCAGCCTGGTTCCATCCCGGTTAAGGTGAAGCCCATCCCTTCGGAAGAGCCCCTCCTTTCCCCAGAATGTTCCCCAGTTCCTAACAAATCCAAAACCCTCAGCTCTGCACCATTGTCTCATCCACGCATTGAGACTCCGGAGCTCTGCCTGCCTTTTGAGTCCTGCGCGTGGAACAGGAAGCATTTCGGAGAATGCTACCCTGGAAGTTCTGGATTTCAACTTCCTACCTAAAAGCCTAAATTTTGCCTCCAGAACCTCCCTACCACATTTTCCTATGTCATTGGTACCGACATGTACCAAGACAGCAGACTCCTCCCCAGCACTATCTAAGACCTATTCATTTTGTGGTGAGGGTCCGCCCAGCCTAAGGACCCCCCCCCCATTCCTTCCATTATGTAGTCCTTCTACAATGTAGACTCTCTGCCCTCCCTACTGCCTATCCTTCCCTCCACCCACACCCCCCCCCCCCCCCCCATGTTCCCCTTTCCATCTCATTGGTAGCCACTATTGATGTTGGGTACCTTCCTCTCCCCCTACTAATTGTATCCTAACTCTCCTACTCCATTATTATCTCAGCAAGAGCCTGTCCCCCACACCCTGGACACCCACCATTCCGGGAGCGCCTCCTGGTATGGACAGCCTAGGCCCATGACTATTAAGCTTGCCTTATCCTCATCTTATAATAACCTTTCCCAATCAACTACGAGTCCAGTTCCATTCAGGTCTAGCCAAAATTAATCTATAATGCGATTCTTGTTTTAACTTATCTCTTTCCCTTACATTATAACACCCTCTGTTCCTATCCCCCCGTCCTCCCCATGCTCGGCACTTAGCCTCTTGGTGATCACACTCTCCCATATGCATATTTTTGCACTTCTCACTCAACTGGCTTGGGGATGGTTCTTTTTTAGGTGCATATTCCCGGTTACTACTTTTGGGATTATAGAGGTTCTCTCATCGCTGCCCCATCTGGCCAGTCCACGTTGCTTAGGCACAGATTAACCTGCTATAGATCTGTGCCCCAATAGGTAGGGGAGTCTTGTTAACAGAAAAACCTAGCATGTCCTGACTGTACTTTACCACCCACCCATTTTTTGGTTGTCATATACGGTAAAAGGACCATCCCCTCTTCTCATCATTAACGATTTATTGAACAGTAAACACCCCACAAGCAGGTTTTATGCAGGCCCCCCTTTACCCACTTGCTGTGTTAAAGATCGCAGAGGTGGTATTCTCAAACAAATGTCCTGCTGAATGGTTACCATTGCAATCGATACTTAGCCAAGAGAATGTTAGATGTCAAGTCTTTCTAGTCTCTTGAACCTTCGCCTGATATCAGTCTCATGTTCTGGGGCAAAATGTCCACTCTGGTGGCGTTGCTTTACTGCAATGTTTGTTTCTGAGTGGTCCTACACCAGCATTACCACTACCGATCTTTCTCAGTGTGGTGTTCTGCATCCTCTGAGATCTAGTGTCCATCCTCCACCCAAGTTTGAGTGGGGCCCAGTCATCTCACTCTAAGAGTTTGTATGAGTCTAGAGCCATTTTTGAACCTCCTCTGGTGCTTTGAATGTCACAGTAGTTCCATTGTGAAAGATGTGCAATTGAGTTGGGTACTGTACCACAAATTTAATGTGTGCCTCTATCAATTGCTGGCAAACACTAGCATATGCCTTGCGTCTAAATCTGAGTTATGCCGAATAGTCCTGAAACATCTGAATATGGGCTCCTTCATAGTGCAATGGACCTTTGGCTCCGGCTGGGTGTTAAACCTCTTTGTATAGGAAGTTCAAAAATCTGGCAAGCACCAATCTAGGCCACGTGTTGCTCGTGCAGGTAGGCCCCCAGTCTGTGCACCCGCTCAATTACTATTTGGCCACCGTCCTCTCAGAGCTGCAGGGTTACTAAAAGGCCGGTCAGATGTCCTTGCAATTCGGTGTCCTTTTACTGCTTCCAGTATGCCAGTGAATTGCAAGTTTTTCAGGCAACCTCTGTTTTTGAGGTCGTCCAGCTTTTTTCCTTGTTTGCTAATCGTCATCTGCAAGGTTTTAATCTCTTTATCTGCGGCCTGGCGCACGTCTTCTAATTGAGACACTTGACTGCCTGTATCCTTGTTCCAACTGTTTCCAGCTGTTTACTAATGCCGCCAAGTTGTCCCATCAGCGCATTGAACCTACTATTCAGTGCATTTACTACTGCAGTAGTTACCTCTTCAGCAGACGTCAACTGTTCTGGCAAGTGGGGTCTGTTTGCCATTTTTGCAGGTGGCTTCTCTCGGTCCTGGCAAGCTTGTTTCATCCTCTGCTGTGAGTTTGCAGATTTCTAACTTTGGTAGTGTTCACTGGTTATTTAGGTGCTCTGTCTGGCCAGGTCTTATTCTAATTTGGGGTTTTAATTTTATCTGTAGGGTAGGGAAAGCCCTGGAGCAAGCTCAGTACACGTCCGAGTTTCCTCATCACATCACGTAACCCATAGTAATTGACTTTAATGTGTCAATTCATAGGTTAACAGACATTAAATCAATTTAACATACCCTAAATTTTTAAGGTGTGCTAACAAATGCATATTACTCATATTCAGTGTTACTTTCATGCCCGAGCAGCTGTACTAGAAAACAAATAAAATCACGTTATTCAAAAAAAACAGATTAACCCATCTGGTATATGTTCACTTGCACTGTTATTGCATTTGATGTTCTAATATAATTAGACAGCAGAAACCGGGTGTTCTTATGGGCTGCTACAATGATGGTGTCTATAGACAATGACAGTTACCATGATACACTTATTTTTTTGTCTCTATGGTCTGAGTTATCTAGGTTCTAATATTCTAAAAAGAATTGACGCTGTGAGAACTTTCGGTATTTACAACTTTTAACATACAAACCAGCAATGCCACAGCGTCCACAGCTTTTGCAGGCCCTCCTAAGCTGCTTGAATTTTTATTTTGGGTACAACTGAGTAAGTGTGTTGTGGTATCTCATTTCGGCTAGGCTTGCCTACACTTAATCAGCAGAAAATAAACCTATGATCTGAGTTTCAGCTCAACTTGGTTTACTTTGCTCTCTCATGTCAACAAGGAACCCATACAACTCCACCTTGGTGTAGCAGTGGAGGGGGAAAGAGTGAGATTAGATATCACTGTAGATCTGCATATAAAGATCTGAAAATGTTGCTTTGCTAGTCTTTGTAATTGAAGTTTATTTTGAATAAGAACTAATTTCTTGATGTTGACATTATTTTTAATGGCTAGCAGCTGAGATTGGGTAGCTTTCTTTTCTTCCATTAAAGAATATAATGTTCCCACTTCCATATTCTGTTCACAGAAAGGCAGCTAGAAAAAGTTTTTTTTCCCCTCACTTTTTTGTTGATTGACAAATGGCATTTGCTTCAGCTTCCTTTCTGTAGTTTAACTATCATAAGCTACAGCAAGACCACTTTAGGGAACAAGCAGGCTAGTATGGAGTCAGTGGAAAGGCTTCATTCACATACTACAGCAGCTCCAATATTCTTGCAAGGCACTGTCTGGTATGTGTATAGCTTTGAAAAGTTGATAATCCAACTTTGTAAGAAAGGAAAAATGTGTGCTCTTAAAATTCCAGGAATTTTTATAGGTTTTTGTTCTGATGTTCAAGTTGTGCCTCAGGGCTGGGGAGGCTACATCCCCATTTTGTTTGAGAAAGAAAGTGGTGCAAACCACATGAAAAAACTGAAGCAAAGTTTCAGATTTTTGTGCATGTTTTTCTAGGAACAATAGAGAAGCTCCCATGAACAACTAATGCCCACATCTGCACTTCAGTCAGCCCTTATGCTTTTTACATCACAAGGCACATAAGACTTGTAATTGTCCATTGCAATGTCAGATAGCTTTGCTCTGCTTACTGTAACCAGTACTTACTGCCTACTGTGCAGGACAAATCAGGAACAGCAGTGCCCTGGTGACAGACTGTAATGCTCTTGCAAATCTTTCTCTCATTTGGAAAGCTGTGAATTCCCAATCCCAGGGCCATTATTAATTCTTTAGAATCGGAGTAGGTTTGGGAATTCTACCAAACCTCATTGGGTGTCACGAGAGAACTTATTTAATTGATGCTTGGAATCTGACAAGCAGCCTTGTTAAGAATCTATATTATTTGTAGTGTTTTATGAGAGAGTGTTTGTCTAATGTCCAGGTGAGTGCCCACTTGAGCAGCAGTGATCACCATATTATGTGATGTGAGATGAAAGCCAAGCAGAGTCCAGTTACAGAGAACTTCACATGCTAGATTTAAAAAAAAAATGCTGACTTTAGTAAAATGGAACTTATCTGAAGGAAGAGCTGGCAGGATGGGAAGACATAAGGGAAGTAGAAAGGCAGATAGTGGGCCATGCTGAAAGGAGCTATAAAAATGGCACAGTTCTTTGGATAGGGAAAGTAAATAAAAGCAAGAAGAATAGGAACCTGATATGGTTCTCCAAGGAAGTGCCTAAAAATTTAAGGCAAAAAAGATGGTGTTCACAAAATACTGAAGAACAGAAGAAGAGGAACACAAAAAATAATACCAGATAAAGCTCACAGAGGCAAAGAACATACCCTGGCTTAGGTGTGAGGTTAATGACTGTCCTGGTATGCACAAAATTAACCCATTTGAAGAAATTTTCCCGAGACAAAGAAAGAAAGAAAGAAAGAAAGATGGCAAAAATAGAAAGTTAAACGTGTAAAGCAAAGTGATGACTATTTTCAGGTATGTCAGAGAGGAGAGAGGCAAGAGGTGAAATTGTAAGACTGAAAGTTGCTGTGGCCTGCTGTGTAGAGAGCGATGAGGAAAAAGTGGAAATGCTGAACAAATCTTTTTTTCTGTGTTCATGGAAGAAAATCCTAGAGAAGAGCCACAATTGACTGACAAAGATATACATGGGAATGGAATAGATGCCACACCATTCACTTGAACTTGAAAAACTGAAGGTGGACAGAGCCATGGGACTAGATGGGATACCTCCCAGGATACAGAGGGAGCTCAGAGAAGTTTTGGTGGGTCCTCTTAAGGATGTGTTTCATAGATGCTTAGAACTGGGAGAGGTTCCGTAGGATTGGCGAAGAGTTGATCTAGTCCCTCTTCATAAAAGTGGTAACAAGAGATGGGAAATAACAGGCCTGTAACCTTACCTCAGTAGTTGGCAAAGTAAAGGAGATGCCATTAAAAACACCTGGAAGAGATGAGAACATGGGAAATCTACTACTACTATTTATGATCTACAAAAATTTGGTCCATTGTTTAATATTTAATGGGATGAAGGGTAACGTGATGCATTTGAGGTGCAGAAATCCAAAGGAGCAGTATGCGATAGGAGGTAAGTGGCTGACTAGTACAGACAAGGAGAGAGACCACGGGTGATAGTGTCTGAGGATCTCAAAGTAGTGAAAAAAATGTGAAAAGGCAGTGTCCAAAGCTAGAAGGATGCTAAGTTGCATAGAAAGGGGCATAACCAGACAAAAGGAAGAGGTGATAATGCTCCTCTGCAGGTCGTTGTGTTTGGTTATAGAGGCCATATCTCACCAAGGATATAAAAACACTTGAAGTGGTTCAGAGGAAAACAACTAAAACTGAATGAGGGCTGTGCCAGAAGCTTATGAAAAGAAACTTGATGACCTGAATATGTATACCAACGAAGAGAAGAGGGATGGGGAGATATGATACAGACCTTTAAATATATAACAGCTATTAATGAACAAGCAAACCTTTTTCAAAGATGCAGAAACTATAAAACTAGTGGACATTAAGTTTACCTCTTTACAGCTTAAAGGCAAGATCAGGAAGTACATTTTCACAAAAAAGGGTGGTGACTGCCTGGAATATGCTCCCAGTGGAAGTAATGTGGACAAAAAAGTGACTGAATTCAAAATGGCACAGAGAGAGGATCCATATATAGCAAAAGGAGCATGTCTGCTCTAAGATATACTTAAATGACTTTTATACTTAAAAAAAAAAAAAAAAAAAAGACAGCAAGAGTAATGTGCATGGAGTGGCAGTTACAATTAAAAGAAAAAGTACCTATTGTGTCATTGTTACCTTAATCTTTTAGGATGGAGTGGTATACAAGCTGTAATATTCAAATAGAATAAATTCTTTGGTGCAGCTATTTCATATTGAAGGGATGAAGCTGAATGAAGTCATTGAATAATTGCAATACTTTGATTACATAGATGTAGCTATCCATTAGCCAGTCATTTTTCAATATATTGCAAAGGGAGGATATTAAATAATGAAACGTGTTCTAGAGTTCTGCACTGGAGGTGTTTTAAGTCAGCAAGTTAAATTGTTGATAACTAGTATCCCATAAAACACTTGACAGTTTATTAATAGTAAGCATAAGGATAGGAAGGGACATCACCGGGCACGATGGCGACTTAAGAGCTGAGCTCTGAAGCCAGTCCCAAATCAAAGTTCTCATTCCCCTCTCTGGTGTGGTTTTAAAGATCTGATGGGGTATCATGTGAACAGGGAAGCTTGGTGCACTGACCATGACTACTCAGAAGAGGGTGGCTGATCTTAAGGAGTTTGCCTACAAGGGTGGCAACCAGGAAGGCTGCAGAGATGCTAAAATGGCAGCAGTAGAGGTCAGAGGATCCAGGACAGCAGTGTGGGAGGAGAGAGAGGAGACAGGATGGTGCACAGGCAACAGTAGCATAACTCACCAAAGCTGAGCTCAGAGAAGGGTTTGGGGAGCTCAAGTCAGAGCTGACAGTCATGAAAGCTCTTTTGTACATACTTGCTGGAGAAATTAAAGAGGAACTGGCTGCCTTGGGGCACCATGTGGGCAATCATCAGTACAAGTTGAAGCAGATGGCTGAGTACTTGGTAGATGCAAAGGAATGGAAGGAACAGTTGTGCCTGAAACTAGAAGCTTTAGAAAACTGGTCCCAGAGAAACAATTTGAGAATCCGTGGAGTCCCAGAGGAGAGCGAGTTTGTGGACAGTAGCAGTGTTCAAAGAGGCCTTGCGGAGAGGAGGGAATACCAGATACTATAGTGCTGAATAGAGCACATAGAGTGCTAGGTCCACCATGGAAAAACATTCCAAGAAACATAGTGGTTTGTTTTCAGGACTATAGCCTCACAGAGCTGCTGGCAGCCAGGTGGAGAGGACTGAACAATTTAAATTGGCAGGGGTATCAGGTGGCTATATTTGCAGACCTGGCCAGTGGAACACTGCCAGGATATGTCACACATCACACATATTTATAGGGCTGTGATTTGGAGCAGTTAGCAGAGGAAGAGGCAGAAAGATTAGATAGGGCTATCAATATGGAGGAACTAAGGAAAGCGATTCAATCTTTAAAGTTGGATAAGGTGCTGGGCTTAGATGGCCTAATGGGCAAGTTTTTTACAGGGAGTTTCAGGCCCAGGTACCTCCCTTTTTAATGGAAGTTTTGAATGGGGTGTTCATTGTGGGGAAGGTACCCTATTCCATGGGAGGTGGGGATTATGGCCCTTCTCCAGGACTAAGCAGGAAGGCAGTCTTCACATATGGGTGAGGTCGGTGCCAACGGAGCCCCCGTGCGGATTATTTCCCCAGCTTTCAAAAAAAGCCTTTGGGAATGCCTTGTGCATGCACGGTCCCCTTCCCGCCCAAGGGTGCCATCTTGCTCAGTCTTCTTTTTTCTGCAGAGCCCGACGGAAGTGTTTCGTTTTAACCCGAGGAAAAAGTTGATTTTGTTCTGCGTGGACCCGTTTTCTTCGGTTCGACGCCGGTTTCCCTTTCCTGCCTGGGCCCGATACATCGGTATCGAGCCCGGACTTCTTTTTCGGTTTTTGTCCTTAGTGACTAGCATACGTGCCATTTTTCTGTTTTCACTGGCAGCCCTGTCTTTTGACCTTGCAGGGTCCCTTTTTCCCCCAATGGCTGCCAGCGGGTTTAAAAAGTGTGATCGGTGTAAGAAACTTATGTCTCTCACCAACACACATGACTGCTGCCTCCGGTGCCTCGGACCTGATCATGACCTGATGATCTGTGGTCCGTGTGGGAAAATGTCCTCGAAGGCGTTGAGGAGTCGGCAGCACCAAAAGGAAAGAATCTTCTCTGACTCTGCGTCCGGATGGGCCCAGACTTCGTCAGAGGCCTCGACGTCTTGGGACTCCAGCCCAAGCAGCGCCGAGGCTTCTCTGAGAGGGGGTCTCCCTCACGGGAGCATCACAAGAAGAAAAAAACTGCAAGGGCGGCGTCGGTGGACGCACTTGCCTCCTCGAGGGCCAAGTCGCATAGCCCCGAGCGCCGTCCCGGGTCTTCTGTGTCGGAGAGGCCTGCAAAACAACCGCGTGTGGAGATGGAGTCCCCAGGTCACGTGAGTACTGTAGTCCTCGTGGATTCTCCTCCAGGGGAGCCGCCGTCGGGGCCTGAGTCGGGGGCTGCTGAGTCTCCTGAGCTCGGACTCAGGTGACGGCCTTGGAGTGCAGCTTGGCTGCCTTCATGGAACAGCAGCGGGCACTGATCGCCGGTCTCACCGGTGCATCTGCCCCGACCACTGGGACATCGACGTCCAAGTCGACCCCGGAGGCCGAGCCGATCCTTGAGTCCATGCGCGCTCGAGTCGATCCTCGGCCTCCCACCCGGGACCGAGGTCGTCGACGCCGGTACCCTCGGTGTTGGGGTGGATGGCATCGGTGCCTGCCCGACCGGAGCCGCTTGATTCCTCCTCCGAGGGGTCCAGCTGGGAAATGGAGGATGAGGAGTCACCCGATACCTTTTGGACTCGGTGTGTCCCCTCGGACTCACCAGAGTCTGAGCCTCGGAGACGGTCCCCACCGGAGGATACCCGGTTCTCGGACTTCGTGCAAGATATGGCCAAGGCCTTGGCCTTCCCCGCGGATCCTGAGGAGGAGCCTCAAGCCGAGGAACTCGAGGCCCTGCAGTATGACTCTCCCCCAAAGGAGTCCTTTACTGTACCGGTTCTTCCGATGCTGGAACGGTTGCTCTTCTGCATGTGGGAGGTGCCGGCCTCGCCGCCGGTTTTGAGCAAGCGGGTCGATTCCATCTATCGAGTCCGCAAGAGCCCCAGGTTCCAAAAGGCACAATTACCACACCACTCCATGGTTGTGGAATTGGCGATGCATCGTCTGAAGAGTCAGAAGATGCACTCCTTGGTGCCTCCCAGCCGGGGGGCCCGGAACCTGGATGCCCTCGGTAAGAAGTACTTCCAGGGCTCTATGCTTGCTTGCTGTGTCCAGACCTACCAGCTGTACATGGGCATGTACCTTCGAGACCTGGCAAAGGAGATTGCCGGGTTCTCTGCTGGTCTCTCCGAGGAACCTTTTGCAGAGGTTCAGTGCTCTGTCATCGGGTATTTGTGAGTGCTCGAAATTTCTCTCTCGAGCAGCCTATGATGGCTTCGAGGCTTCGGCCCGGGTAGTCGTGGCCGGCATCGGTGCACGCTGTCAGGCCTGGCTACAGTCATCGGACCTCGAGCCATGGGTGCAGGACAAGTTGGTCGATGTCCCCTGCCGAGGTGAAAACCTCTTTGACAAGCCCATGGTTGAAAAGGCTGTAGAACTCAAGACCGAGACTCTTACCCGGACAAGGCTGTCCAGGAAAACCTCTGCCCCTTCTCAGAAGAAGAAGGGCTCGGGGAAAAAAGACCTTTTACCTGAGGAAGTCATCTGCCTATAAACAGTACCCTCATTTTCAGGCCTCTGTAGCTCCCCAACAGGGTCAGCGGGCCAAGGGGCAGGGGTAGGGACATGGGCCCCGTAGGCAGAAAAACCCCAAGCCACCAGCTCCGGCTCCTGCACAGCAGGGAGCGGAGTTTTGACTCCAGTGGCATAGCCTCTCCTCCTCGGCTGGCCCTGTACGCCCACAGGTGGTCAGCCATAACACGGGATACCTGGGTACTAAGTATTGTCCAGAAGGGCTATCTCCTCCACTTCCACCAGGTACCCCCCTCCTATTTTCCAGGGGAGCCACCAAGACTTCCTCTGCACAGGGACTTACTCCTGCAGGAGTTAGCAAGTCTTGTAAAAGAACAGGCAGTGGAACCGGTGCCCCACCACCTGAGAGGTCAAGGCTTCTATTCCAGGTACTTTCTGGTACCAAAAAGAACAGGAGGCCTCAGGCCCATCCTAGACTTGCG
Source organism: Ichthyophis bannanicus (assembly GCA_033557465.1). Lineage (NCBI taxonomy): Eukaryota > Metazoa > Chordata > Amphibia > Gymnophiona > Ichthyophiidae > Ichthyophis > Ichthyophis bannanicus. Next base: position 43,382,354 of record CM066048.1, on the reverse strand, counting down.
GAATCTCAACAAGTTCCTGGAGAGGGAAAAGTTCAAGATGCTTACCCTTGTAATCCTGCTTCCCTACCTCCAGCAGGGAGATTGGCTATGCTCCTTAGACCTAAAGGATGCTTATACTCACATCCTCATTCATCCAGACCACAGACAATATCTCAGATTTGTAGTGGGAGGAAACCACTATCAGTACAGAGTACTGCCTTTTGGCCTAACGTCTGCCCCCAGGGTATTCACCAAGTGCCTGGCGGTGGTGGCAGCCTACCTCAGGGTTCAAGGCCTCTTTGTCTTTCCATACCTGGACAACTGGCTCATCAGGGGTCAATCCCCACAGGAGGCCAATTAAGCCACCCTTCACACTGTCGCTCTGTTTCAGCACCTGGGGTTTGTTATAAACTTTGCAAAGTCCACTTTGCACCCCTCACAGAACATGGAGTTCATAGAAGCAAGACTGGACACCCTTCAGGCAAAGGCCTTTTTACCTGTGAACAGGGCCCACAGGTTGATGGATCTAGCCAGGCAGTTCCACAGCAATTCTCTGGTCTCCGCCAGACAATTCCTGAGGCTCTTAGGCCACATGGCTTCCATGGTCCATGTAACTCCAAATGCCCGTCTACACATGAGGCCAGCTCAATGGGGCCTCAGAACTCAGTGGCACCAAGCCACAGGAAGCCTCACGGACAGAGTGAGGGTGTCCAAACTACTAGAGTCTTCTCTACAGTGGTGGCTTCATCTTCCGAATCTAGTGCAAGGGGTGTTTTTTCAGACACCTCCACACTCTCAAGTGCTGACAACCGATGCTTCTCTTCAAGGTTGAGGTGCACATTGCCAAGGAGCATGTACTCAAGGCCTGTGGTCTCCGTGGCAGGCCACACAGCAGATCAATCTCTTAGAACTGAGAGCTATCCGCTTGGCTCTGAGAACTTTCTCTCATCTCCTCTCTCACCAGGCCGTCCTAGTTCAGACGGACAACCAAGTTGCTATGTTCTATGTGAACAAACAAGGGGGCACAGGGTCCCGCCTTCTGTGTCAAGAAGCGCAGAGCCTGTGCTCCTGGGCAGTCAATCATGGCATCCTTCTCAAAGCGGTCTATCTCCCAGGTCAAGAGAATCACCTGGCAGACAGGTTGAGCAGGATCCTGCAGCCGCACGAATGGCAGTTGAATCCTTTAGTGATTCAAAAGATCTTCCTGAGATGGGGTCTTCCCACCATCGATCTCTTTGCCAGTCCTTTGAACAGTCAACTGCCCAGGTTCTGCTCCAGACAACCGCATCCTCTCAGATTAGCAGCAGATGCATTTCTCATTCCGTGTTCTACAGGCCTCCTATATGCCTTTCCTCCCACGCCTCTAGTGCCTAAAACACTGTTCAAAATGCTCCGGGGCAGGGCCTCGATCATTCTGGTGGCCCCCCAATGGCCACAACAGCCGTGGTTCCCACTTCTTTTGCAACTAGCGGTGGACACTCCTCTTCCTCTGGGGATGCAACCAGATCTCCTGTCTCAAGAACAGGGGTCTCTTTTACACCCCAATCTCCAATCCCTCAATCTGATGGCCTGGCTGCTGAAAGGGTAGTTCTAGCTCCCTTACTACTGCCTAGGGAAGTGGAGGATGTGGTCTTGACCTCTAGGAGGCAGTCCACCCGAAAGTCTTATGCCCTTAAGTGGCGTAGATTCTCTGCCTGGTGTACTCAGCACAACGATGATCCTTTCTCATGCCTGGTACCAGTGGTGCTGCAATATTTGTTTCACCTGTCTAACCTAGGCCTTAAGTCCAATTCTGTGAGTTCATCTTAGTGCTCTTTCAGCGCACCACACACCGGTGGAGGGTCAGTCTCTCTCCAGCCACCCTTTGGTGGCTCGCTTCCTCAGGGGCTGGCTTTTGCTTAAGCCTTCAGTGCGTCCACCTGCCCCTGAATGGGATCTAAATGTGGTCTTGCAACGGCTTACTTGCCCTCCATTTGAGCCTATGACTACTTGCCCTTTGCGCTTTCTCTCCTGGAAAGCGTTTGTTTCTGGTGGCTCTTACCTCAGCAAGGCGAGTGAGTGAACTTCAGGCCCTAGTATCGGATACTCCATATACTAGGTTCTATAGGAACAGAGTAGTCTTACGGACTCACCCTAAGTTCCTTCTGAAGGTTGTCGTCTCCTTCCACCTCAATCAGGAGGTGGTTCTTCCAACTTTCTTTCCCAGGCCGCATGCCAGCCAGGCTGAGATGGTCTTGCATACCCTGGACTGTAGGAGGGCGTTGTCCTTCTACCTTGACCGTACGCGGGAGCACCGGAGGGCTGTTCAGCTCTTCGTCTCTTTGACCCCAATAAATTGGGGTTACCTGTCTCCAAGCGTACTTTGTCCATATGGGTAGCCGACTGTATTGCCTGGGCGTACAGGGCATCTGGCCTCTCCTTGCAGGGTCGAGTTACGGCTCACCGTGTCAGAGCGAAGGCTGCGTTAGTGGCTCATCTCCGCTCTGTTCTGTTGGCAGACATCTGCCGGGCCGCTACTTGGTCTTCAAGACAGACCTTTGCGGCCCACTACTGCCTTGAGAGAGAGTCCCGCAGGGACAGTGCTTTCGGACAAGCAGTATTCCATAATCTGGTGTTTGGCTTCCGTTCGGGGGCGTTCTCAGAGAAGATTCTTTTCTCACATGCTGAGGCTCTAGAGGGAGCTCATTTTTTCAGCTGGGGTCTCTGGTAGCCTTAAGCTGGGGAGTCCCATATGTGAGGACTGACTTCCTGCTTGGTCCTGGAGAAAGAATAGTTACTCACCTGTAACAGGTGTTCTCCAGGAGCAGCAGGAATCAGTCCTCACAATCCTCCCTCCTCCCCTTAGAGTTGCAGTCATATGCTTTATTTTGTTATTTTTGCTGTCTTTTTAGCTATGTCATCAGACTGAGCAAGATGGCACCCTTGGGCGGGAATGGGACCGCGCATGCATGCTGCATTCCCAAAGACTTTCTTTGAAAGCTGGGGAAATGCTCCGCACGGGGGCTCCGTCGGCACCGACGTCACCCATATGTGAGGACTTATTCCTGCTGCTGCTGGAGAACACCTGTTACAGGTGAGTAACCACTCTTACCGAAGCCAGGGAAGGATTGCTCGGTTTGCAGGTCTTACAGACCCATATCCCTGATAAACTTGGATGCCAAAATATTGGTAAAAATATTGGCTACATGTTTGCATGGCTATCTTCACAAGTTAGTATGCTGGGATCAAACGAGATATGTCAAGGGCAGGTTAGGGGGTGACAATATTAGGAGGATTCTAAATGTGACTTGGAAATTGCAGCAAGAAGGAGAGAAGGCTGTGTTTCTAACAATAGACGTGGAAAAAGCATTTGATAGAGTGAAGTGGGAGTTTAAGGTTTTGTAGAAAATAGGGATAGGGCAGAACTTCCTAGGATAGGTGAGGTCTCCGTACACTGGCCCTAGAGTGAAGATTTGGATAAATGGTGGGTACTCTGAGGCTTTCTTGTTGGGAAGAGGCAAGAGACAGGGGTGCCCACTCTCCCTGTTATTGTTTGTATTGGTTATAAAGCCCTTACCTGCCAGAGTACGTGCACAGGGTGACGTTAAAGGAATGGAGTTGGGAAGAGAGGTGGTGAAGATCGGTCTGTTTGCAGACAATGTCATCTTTCCTGTCGGGGAGCCCCTGATTTCTTTGCCAGTTTTGCTGCAGGAGATGGAGTACAGCATGGTGTCGGGGTATAAGATTAATGTGGGCAAGAAATATTGGGTTTTAATCTTCCCCCAGAGCTGGAGAGTAGGTTGCGAGATAATTTTCTGTTTAAGTGGTTGAAACAAACTTTCCAGTTCTTAGGGGTGCAACTGGGCAATACACTATAACATCTGATACGGTGGAATTATGAGCCACTTCTCAGGGCCGAAAAGGGATTCCTCCAAATGGAAGGGGCTACACCTTTCGTGATTAGGCCATCTTTTGTGTGTCAACATAAATGTTTTGCTTAGAGTGCTGTTTTTGTTCATGCCCCTTCCCTGTGTGGTTCCGAGGCAATACTTGAGTCCTACAACGTACAGTAATGGCTTTCATTTGGGATGGGAAAGCACCTAAAGTTTCCCGTAGGGTTATGTTTAGTAGGCAGGAGGAGGGAGGTCTGAGGTCCCTTGCTTTTCCTACCTATTATGAGGTGAAGCAGTTGAGGGGGAGGGAGGGTGGATCATTGGAGTGAGGGTTGTTGGTGTGCAAAGGACTTTGGCAGAAAAAAAGGAGGGAACCCTCTAGTGTGGCTTAAGCAGGGAAATGTCTTGCTCAGAGGTAAACTCTACTCTAAACTGGCTGTCAGCTGGAGACACTGATTTTCCCACTGGGGCTCAGATCATAGTTTCAGGAAATGGGAAAGGCTGGAGTTGTTAAGACTGGGCCAAATGGTGGCTGGAGACACGGGTTGGAGGCTTGAGACTATTATCCATATCTTCAGCTGATGCATTACTTGACTCGTGGAGGTGTGTGCTCTGATTTGAGGGGGGAGGTCAGTATGCCATTTGAGGTGGTAATGGATAAGGGGGTGAAAAGAATGGTGCTGTAGTCCATTCTGGGAAGGTGTCTCCAGGGGAGGGGTCACTACCATACCAGGGCAAGTGCCAACAGGAGCTCCAGGGTCAGAGGGATGAGCAGGGGTGGAAAGGTATTTGAGGCTACCAAAAGGACGGCTATAGGAATGGCTCTCCTGGAGAACTGTTTAAAAACTAGGCTTCAGATGTGCCTGCATACCATTATGGGAAGTTATAGTGCAGACGTTTGGAAGGGGTATGGGGTCAGAGGAGATCTGAAACACTTGCTCTGGGACTGCCCGGAAATACAAAACCTGTGGGGGGAGGTTGAGAAACTGACGTGGGGAATTACAGGAGTGACAGTGAGCCTCAGCCCAGTGGAAGCAATTCTGAATGAGATTCTGGAGGGGGAGGGGAGGGGGTTTTGGGGATGTTTAAAGGACTGTGTATGATTGTGATCCCCAATGGAACTGATGTGGACATGGAAGCAGTCTGTGGTGCTCACAAGGTGTATAGTGATAAACGCTTGGAACAAGTTTATTGTATGGGAGAGAGAGCTGCATACCAGCCCCACTCGATGGCGGGGTTTTAGCGAGTGTGGCGTTGGTATCAAGTTTGGAGGCTGACAGATGGGGTTGATTAGTAGGCAAGGTAAAATTAGACTTACCTGCTAATTGTTGTTCCTTGAGGAACTCCAGTCTAGTCCCGAACATCAGGAGTTGTGCACCTCCTCTTGCAGCTTTGGAGACAGCATGTCACACTTTTAGTGACACTGTATAACTGGTCCAGGGTTCGCCTCCATTGCTCCAGTAACCTATTGACAAAGCAGACTCACCCGAGCAATAAGTAAGTACCTTTTCTATTTCTTTTTTTTTTTTTTTTTTTTTTTTTTTTTAAAATTCTTAACCCTAACTGAAGGAAACAACTTAACCAGCTAAAACTGAACTGTGCTGTAACCTCTCCGGCTAAGCCCTGCAGAGGCTTGTCACCCCTTCTCCCCAGGCTTCCCCACAAAGCCTAGGTTAGTAATGAGAAATCAGTACACCTCCCCGCTGCCTCCCGGGACACCGCCGCCCGAATAAACTGCCTTACCTGTCCACTAACATGTCTTACCTGGCCTCCGGCTGCAGTCTGGAATATCCGGAAGGGAAGTGGGACTAGACTGGAGTTCCTCAAGGAACAACAATTAGTAGGTAAGTCTAATTTTACCTTCCTTATCGTCCCTCCAGTCTAGTCCCGAACATCAGGCGATGTAACAGAGCAGTGCTCACTTCAACGGGAGGGACCGGCCAGACCAGCCTGCAGCACCGCTGATCCAAATCTAGAGTCACCGCCCGCCTGGACATCAATCCTGAAATGCTTCACAAAAGTATTCAATGATGACCACGTTGCCACCATACAAATTTCCACTGCTGGCACCAAACTAAACTCTGCCCATGAAGCTGCCTGAGACCGAGTTGAATGTGCTCTCAAACCGTTCGGCACTACCTTGTTCTTCAAAATATATGCCGCTGCAATAGCTTCCTTAAGCCATCTAGCAATAGATGATTTAGACGCCGCCTCGCCTTGCCTTAGTCCCCCAAACGACACAATCTGTCTGTTTTGTGGAGCCCCGCCGTTCTCTGTACATAACACTTCAATGCCCTGCCGATATCCAAGCGATGAAGTCTCCTACCCGGCTTATCCTTGGCTTCCCATTTGAACACCGGCAGGAATACCACCTGATTCACATGAAACGCCGATACTACCTTAGGCAAAAACGAAGGCACCATCCTGAACATCACCCTCTTGCTACCAAAGGTCAAAAAGGGTTCTTTACAGGACAAAACTTGCAACTCCAAAATTCGGCACGCCAAAGAGCCACCAAAACACCACTTTAAGCGTCAAATCCTTCAGTGTAGCCTTCGCTATAGGCTCAAATGGCTCTCTTACCAACGCCTCTAGCACTAAGTTCAGATCCCAGACCGGCACCATGTCTCCTGGGCGGCCTCAACAAACTTGTAGCCCGCAAGAATCTTTTAACATCCGGATGAGCCCCCGGCATCACCTCCTGTATCTTCCCCCTAAAACACGAGAGCGCCGTTAACTGTTCTTTCAGGGAAGACGTTGCTAGCCCCTTCTCGAAGCCATCCTGAAGAAAGGCCAGTATTTGCGGGATCGAAGTGCCTAACGCTTTAATCTGCTTACTCTACCACCACGCCTCAAACAATCGCCAGACCCTGATATACGCCGACGATGTAGACCTATGCCTGGACTTCAGTAAGGTAGCAATTACCGCTGCCGAATACCCCTTGGCTCTCAACCTTGCCCTTTCAAGAGCCAAGCTGTAAGCGAGAACCGATCCACCTGAGGCATACTTAATGGCCCCTGCACCAACAGATCTCTCCGAACCAGAAGCCGCCACGGTGCCTCTGCCAACAGCTGTATCATGTCTGCATACCACGGCCTCCTTGGCCAATTTGGCACAATCAGGATCACCTGACCACTGTGCCTCTCTATTCTCTGCCACACTTGACCTATTAATGCCCACGGAGGGAAGACATACAGCAGCCCTTCCTCCGGCCTACTTTGCATGAGCACATCCAGTCCTTCCGACGTTCTTTCTCTTCTTCTGCTGTAAAACCTTCCTACCTTCGCCGACACGAATGAAGCCATGAGGTCCATTACCGGCAGGCCCCATCGAAGCATCAGCAAGTCGAAAACTTCCTGATTGAGGACCCACTCTCCTGGATCTACTCTGACGCGACTCAAAAAATCAGCTGTCACATTGTGCACCCCTGCTACATGTGCTGCCGATAACGCTTCCAGATTTACCTTGGCCCATTCCAGAAGTTCGTTCGCTTCCTCCTCGAGCCTGCTGCTGGTGCTGCCCTGATGACTGATGTACACCACTGCCGTGGCATTGTCTGACAGCACTCATACTGCTTTGCCGTGCAGGAGCCTCTGAAAAGCCTTCAACACCAGCATGACTGCCCGTAACTCCAACCTGTTGATCGACCAGGACCTCTCCCGGTCTGACCACTGACCTTGGGCAAACTGTCTCTCGAAGTGAGCCCCTCAACCGAACAGACTGGCATCCGTCGTCAACGCCTTCCATTGTGGTGCTTCGAGAGGCATCCCCTTCTCTAGACACCCCTGCCTTAGCCACCATTTCAACGACTTCCGCGTCTCTGGAAGGCATACTAGCCTTTGCGACAACCGATCTGACTGATGAGACCATCTTCTGAGAAGTGCTCTCTGCAGTGGCCTCGTGTGTGCCCTGGCCCATGGCACTACCTCGATTGTAGCCGCCATTGTCCCCAGTTGCTGTAAGTAGTGCCACACTGATGGAGCTTGTCTCCTCAAGAAGGCCTTTATCAGCCACCTCAGCTTCTGAGCCCTGAGCTTTGGAAGATAAACTCTGCCCCTGTTCATGTCGAAGCGAGCCAAATATTCCAACTTCTGCGACGAGACCAATTTGCTCTTTGCCACATTGACCATCCACCCGAGGGGCTGCAGGACATGCACCACTCTGCAGGTAGCCAATTTGCTCTCGCTCCTTGACTTCACTCGAATCAGTCAGTCGTCCAGGTACGGATGAACCAACACCCCTTCCTTGCGCAATGCCGCTACCACCACCACCATTATCTTGGTGAAGGTTCTTGGAGATGTAGCCAAACCGAACGGCATCACCTGAAATTGAAAATACCCCATGGGCACCGCAAAACGAAGAAATCTCGATGCTCCAAACGAATTGGTATGTGCAAGTACGCCTCCGACAGATCCAAAGATGTGAGGAACTCCCCCAGTCAAACTGCCACAATGACCGAACACAACGTTTCCATGTGAAAGTGGGATACCCTGAGACACCTGTTTACCCTCTTGAGGTCTAGAATGGGCCTCAAGGTTCCTGCCTTCTTTGGTACCATGAAGTATATAGAGTACCGACCTCATCCTCGGTGTTCTGCCGGAACCGGCACCACCGCCTTCAGCGCTAACAATTTTTCTACAGTCTCGCGTACCACTGACAACCTTGATTTCGCTCCGCAGGGAGATTGAATGAACGAGTCGATCACCGGACACTGGAACTCGAGCGCATACCCCTTTTGTATGACTTCCAACACCCACTGATCCGACGTGATTTGGGCCCAGGCAGGAAAGAAGTCTCGCAAACGACCCCCCACGGGTACAAGCCCTGCCTGGGCCCTCCTCGCTTCATTGCGGTTTCTTAACATTCAGGGACGAGAATGCTCCAAAACCTCTGCCCACTCCTCTAAATCCCTGAAAGCCCTGCGATCTATACTACACATGCCCCCTCTGAAACATAGCGAATCGCAACTGACGAAATCTATGAAACTCCCTTTGCTGATTCTTGAAAGGTGCCCCCGGACGACCCTGCTTCTGTTTGTCTTCCAGTAATCTACCTCCCTTGGACTCTCCTAGATCCTTGACCAACTTGTCCAAATCTTCACCAAACAGCAACTTGCCTCTAAACGGAAGCTTGCCTAACCTAGCCTTAGAGGCCCCATCTGCCGCCCAATTGCGCAGCCACAGATATCTTCGTGCCGCCACCACGGATGCCATACTGTTTGAGAGCCCTCGGATAAGATCATACTGAATGTCCGCTAAATACGCTGCTCCTGACTCCATGCGGGAGGCTTCCTCAACCGCCTCTCCCTGCGCTCCATTAATCCTCTGAGACCAGCAAAGGCAAGCCCTCACCACCCATGCACCACAAATTGAAGCCTGCATGGAAAGCGCATTTACCTCAAACACCTGCTTCAACAATGTATCTAATCGCCTATCCTGAGTATCCTTAAGAGCGGCACTGCCTTCCACCGGGATCGTGGTTTTCTTAGTAACCACCGAGACCGCCGGATCTACCTTAGGAGTCTTAAAAAGATCCTTATCTGGCTCCTCCAACGGGTATAGGCGTGCCATTGCTTGCGAACCTTTCAGCCCTGCCTCCGGCGTGTCCCACTCCTCCTGAATCATTTCCTTAAACACCCTATGTATTGGGAACGCCTGTTGAGTCTTCCGCACTTCCTGTAACAAGGGATCCTCCAGAGTAGAATCTTCCAGACTACCCGTAACCGGCATATTCAAGGCTTTCAGTGTCTCTGTGATAAGCGCTGCTAACTCTTCCTGCCGGCCCACCCTTGCCTGGTCCTCTGGCTCTGAAATATCACCTTCCTCTAGGTCCAATTCCAACTCCGAATCCTCCAAGGTTTCGGATGGTTCCTGCTCTCCAAACTCTTGCTCATCCTTATCCGCGACCAGCCTAGGCTTTTTGAGAGGCCCGCTCCCCGGAACTCCTCCCAGCGGAGTCCCTGCTCTCTTCGAGCTCAGCCACCCACTTGCCATAGGTCCAGAACCCCTCCCCCCCCCAGGGCCTGTTGGAGCAGCACCATAAAATCCTGCGAGAAAATAGCTGCCAGCCCCCCCTGCAGGGAAGGCTGAGACGAGGGGGAATCTCTCACCGAGGACTGCCCCGGCTGGGGATCCAACAGTAGAACAGACATCTCAGCCACTTCCCCTGCCTCTATCTGCCCGCTTAACTCCTCTGCCACACTGTCTGCTGCCAGCTGCACCCCGGCTGCCTCTTGTGTGCAGCCCCTGCACACCCTGGCCTCAGACAGCGAATCCCTCCTGGCACCTAGGCACCTAGGTTTTGAAGGCATCTGGAAACCGGCCCCAGCCGCCCCCATTGCAACCCCCACCCAGTGAAGGGCCCAGGCAAACCAGGCTACAAGCTCTGATTACTTTGCCTTTGTCTTTTTTTCTTTTCTTCAACTGAATCTGCTTAACTTCCAAATTGCCCCCAAATCCAGGCTAGAAGCACCCCAGAGGGCTGCAAGTGAGCATGGGAGACCAAACTTCCGCTCTCCTGCTTTCCCATCCTCCAGCCACGTGGTCTAGACCTGACCGCGGCAACCGCCCTGCACCACAAACCGCCGTGTGTCAGCCCCGACGTCACTCTATCTGGCGCTTACCTTTTCGCTGGCTTGCTCCAGTTCCACGGAGTTTAGAGAGCCTCTGCCCTTCTGCTGCCTGCTTCTGCCAGCTGTGACCCGCTGTTTATCTTACCGCAGCCAGCCGAGCCATGGCTGCAGCTGGAGGTCTCTCGGTGCATTCTGAGCACCGCGCCTCCCCGCTTCACACCCGATGAGGGGATCAGAAGCAGGATGCCCCACCGACGACTCCCTCACTCTCCCCTGGACAGCCACTGCTTTAGGGAGGGGAGAGAAGGGTGGACAGCCAGAGCAGATCCTACACCTTGATCTCTGCACTGAATCAAATCGCCAATTTAAGAGGTATTACCTCAAAACTCATTTACTTTTTTTTTTATATCCCAACTAACTTTCTTATTTGTCCCTAGACCTTAATTATTCCTCTAGTGAGCCCCGAACACCAGGGCTCACACCTCCTTCTGCTGCATGGAGATTGAGAATACTGGAGCAATGGAGGCGGACCCTGGACCCGTTATACGGTGTCACTAAAAGTGTGACATGCTGAGTCTCCAAAGCTGCCTGAGGAGGTGCACAACTCCTGATGTTTGGGACTAGGCAGGAGGGACGATGAGGAACAAGGATTGGGGGATGTGACGGTGTATATTTGATATAGAAACATGATGACAGAAGAAGACCACATGGCCTATCGAGTCTGTCCTTCCATATCAACAACTACAACAGTCCCCTTTTTTCCTTTATAGATCCTCTGTGTTTGTCCCATGCTTTATTGAATTCAGTTACTGTCCTCATTTCTACCACCTCTACTGGGAGACTATTCCATGGATCCACTACTCTTTCCGTAAAGAAATATTTATGCATATCACTCCAGAATCTATCCCCCATTATCCTCATCCCATGTCCCCTCATAGCAGGACTTGCTTTCAATTGAAAGAGGCTCTCCCCCTGAACATTTATGCCACGGAGGGAGGAGTAGCCTAGTGGTTGGGGCAAGGTACTTCAGGCCGGAAGGTCGGGGGTTCAAATCCCACTAGAGGACAGCAACCTTGGGCCGGAAGGACTGGGGTTTCTAGTCCCACAGATGCTCCTTGTGGTCTTGGGCAAGCCACTTAACCCTCCACTGCCCATGTTCCCTGTAAGTATTAGTGTATGTGTCTCATATCCCCGCGTGTTAAATGTATCCCCCAATTGTGTTGTGACTGCTTTGATTGAAGGATAAGGCGGTATACAAAACTGTCTAAATAAATAAATAAATAAATTTAAACATCTCAATCATATCACTTCTATCCCGCCTTTCCTCTAAGGTGTACATATTAAGATACTTAAGTCTGTCCTCATATGCTTTATAATGAAGACCACTAACCATTTTAGTAGCCACCCTCTGCACTGACTCCATTCTATTCACATCCTTTTGAAGGTGCGGTCTCCAGAATTGCACACTATACTCCAAATGAGGTCGCACCAAAGACTTATACAGAGGCACTATCACCTCTGGTTTTCTGCTAGCCATTCCTCTCTGTATGCACCCAAGCATCCTTCTAGCTTTTGCCGTTGCCTTTTCTACCCGTTTAGCTGCTTTAAGATCATCAGACACAACCATGCCTAGGTCCCACTCTTCTGTAGTGGACAAATGTACTTCACCCCCTATACTATATTGCTCCCTTGGATTGCTGCAGCCCAAATGCATGACCTTACATTTTTTAACATTAAATCTCAGCTGCCAAATTCTAGACCATTCTTCAAGCTTAGCTAGATCCCTCCTCATGTTATCTACACCTTCCTGGGTGTCTACTCTATTGCAGATTTTGGTATCATCCGCAAAGAGGCAAACCTTACCCGACAGCCTTTCCGTTATATCACTAACAAAGATGTTAAAAAGAATCGGACCAAGGACCGATCCCTGGGGCACACCACTGGTAACATCCTTCTCCTCAGAGTGAGCTCTGTTTACCTGTACTCTTTGTCCCCTCCTACCCAACCAATTTCTAACCCAAGCAGTATCTTTAGGGTCCATCCCTAGGGTGCTCAGTTTGTTTATAAGTCACCTGTGAGGAACATTGTCAAAGGCTTTACTGAAATCTAAATACACCACATCTAGGACTCTCCCTCGGTCCAACTCCCTGGTCACCCAGTCAAAGAAATCAATTAGATTTTGCCTCTGGTGAATCCACTGGACTCCAGAAACCTCACTATTTTCTCTTTCAGAAGCGTTTCCAATAATTTACTCACCACCGAAGTTAAACTAACCGGCCTGTAGTTTTCAACCACATCCTTACTTCCGCTTTTGTGTAAAGGCACCACATGAGCCTCTCTCCAGTCCTTTGGCACTTTCCTACTCCACTAAGGCATTGAATAGGTCAGTCAGTGGAGTTGCTAGAACGTCTCCAAGTTCCCTCAGTATTCTAGGGTGTATCCCATCCAGTCCCATATAATCTGTATACTTTGGCTACTATGTTCTGTTAAGTTAAAGGGGGAGTAATATAGAGTGCAAGTGCATCGGTAGTGGGTTGTAGAGGGGGGGAGGTTAGGGGGAGTAGGGAAGATTGCCCTGCAAAACAGTGAAGTGGTTTGTTTTAGTTGCAGAAGCTTGTGGTTGGATTGATTAATGTATCATGGCCTATGATATTAATATGGTCAAGCTGGGATTATTCTAGTGTGGTTTTGGATGGTATTGGAAAATGGAAAATAAAAATTACAAAAAAATAAAATAGTGAGTGTAAGTATATGAGTCATATTTAGAAGGTCAGAGATAACGCAAAGAAAATTGAATGCATCAAGCCTGCAAGAAAATAATAAACAGTAATAAATACCCAATAAGATCTGTCTCTTAAGAATGCTGATACATCACCAGCATTGTTTGTTGATGAAATGGTGGTGAAGTGCTATAGATAGAAGGTAGTGCATTTTGCTTTTTGAAAAATAAAAAGAAGCATTGCAGCGAATTTGTGCATTTATCTTTATGATCCTTTTAGGGATACATTGTCTCTTTTTGACTGATACTGAAGAAGAAGAAATGCAGCTGCATCTCGGTGGGGGAAGGGGAGCATTAGGGTTGGAGGGAGAAGGGAAGGGTTGAATTTTTAAAAAAATATCTTTGATGTATATGACTATACCAGAATGCGAAATAACGTGTTAAGCTTTTAAATAAAAAAAGAAGAGTCCCCAAGTTGAAGATCCCATCCAGAGAGGACAATATACTAAAAGGAAGTGTAGTGAAGATGTGGAACAATCTAATCTAAATAGAAGAACCTGTGAGTAAGATAGCAATGAGTTGTTGCATCTGGTAATAGAGCAGAAGAAAAACTGATGGCCAAGCCCCTGCCAGGATGGTTTGAATGGGGGGTGGGAGAGAAAAGAGACAGATAGCACTCATCTCCTGGATATAACCAACTTTCTGTTAGGCAACGTAAGGAAAACTTTGAATCAACTGAAAGGTCATGAATGCACATAGTTTTTGAATGAATGGATCTCATATTTATTAACCTAACCTTCAGGCCCGTCATGATAGTAATGGAGATTTGTAGGATAGGAGCTTATATGGGATAATATATCTTACTTGGCAGTGAAGATGAACCATGGGAGGATATTATGGGTGATGTCCCTACTAAACATGTATGGACTGGGGCTGAATGCTGTTAGAAGGGAAAGCGAAAAAGAAAGTAAGTACCATGAAGGGCAAAAGGAAGTCACAAACAGAAGGGCTGATGATATATTTTTTTTATCAATGAAGTTGCCCCAAGCAGCTTGCCCAGGGAGCATGACCTGCTCCTCCAGCTGCAGCTTTGTTGAATAAATCATAGAAGTGTCTGAAGTCACCTTAACATGCCAAGTGAGGAGGGACATCAATGGGGGAAGGCAATCGGGTTAGATGATAGCAGCAGGCAATGGCAAGTAACAGAATCAAATCTGTATGGAAATAACAGACACCATAATAGATACAGTATAGATAGATACACAAGTGCTGCAGCTTTGTTGAATAAATTGTTGCAGATTGATTATTTATTTTTTATTTAACATTTATTATATACCGCCTTTCATGATATTAAGGCGGTTTACATTGAACAGGGCATTATAACTTGGAGATAACAATTTTACAGTGAACATGGGCTATGCTATGCATCTGATGTCACCTTAACACATCAAGTGTGAGGGGCCAGCAATGGGGAGTTCTACCGTGGACTGGAAACTGGCTAAAAGAGAGGAAACAAAGAATTGGAGTAAACAGGTTTCCATTTGGAAGGGAGTCAGCAGTAGAGTTTGCCAAAGGTCTGCACTCATACTTTTGCTATTTAATGTATTTGTAAATGATCTGGAGAAAGTTCCCGCAAGTGAGGTGATCACATTTGCAGATGACATAATTATTCAAAGTCGTTAAAACAGCAGAGGATTGTGAGGCATGCAGAAGCATTTTGTGAGACTAGGGGACTGAGCATCAAAATGGCAGATGAAATTTCACAGTCACAAGTGTAAACTGATGCACAAAGAGAAAAATAATCCCCACTACAGCTACAAAATGTTGAGTTTGGAGTTAGGAATCATCACCTGAGAAAATGGTTTTTTTTTCTTGATATTGGTTTGGGTCACATCTTTCTATGCATGAAACTCAAACAATGTGTGCTACATAATCTTGGAGTCTTTCAGCCCAGTGGGCCGCAGATAATCCCTAACATTATGTTATTTTTTTTCTCATAAAAAGGATGGAGAACGAAACTACGAATATGGTTATGCCTCTGGGTAGGTCCCTGGTGTGACTGCACTTTGAGTATTATGTGCAGTTCTGGTTGCCCCTTCTTGAAAAAGAATATACAGTAGTGGAATTAGAAAAGGTATAGAACAGGGCAACAAAAATGATAGAGGGGATGGGAACGATTCTTGTGAAGAAAGGCTTAAACAGGTTAGGGCTGATCCTCGTGGCAAAGAGATGCTTGAGAGGGGATATGATAGTTTATAAAATTATGATTCGGGTGGAACAGTTATTTAACCTTTCAGTCAGCACTAAACCGAGCACGCTCCATGAAACTAACAACAGGCAATTGAAAATAAATCGTAGTATTTTTCCTCACAGCACATAATTAAGCAGTGGAATCTGTTACCGGAGGACATGGTCAAGGTGACCAGCATAGCGGGGTTCAAAAGAGTTTTGGATGACTTCTGAAGGAAACATCCATCAAACATAGACTTGGGAAAAGCCATTGCTTAGTTTCTTGAAATGTGATCTACTGTTTGGCATCAGCCAGCTACTTGTGATCCACAGTGATCATAGGCAGAGGCAGGATGCTGGGCTCGATGAATCTTGGTCTTACTCAGCAGACCTTGTGTTCTTACATAGTATCTTATTTTGGCACTTATATTCTGCTGAGGCAAATTCATACAGCATAAAAATAAGAACCAGCTGTAGGTGCTATCTCGGTGCTGAAAGAAAACAGTTGAGGTTTGCATAGGCCCTTTCCCCATTTCTATTTTTATTGTATTGTGAAAGCATCACTAAAAGTTAAAATTAGAAGCTGAGCTACATAGTTGTTAGCAGTTCTGCTCTGCTTTCCTGAGATATCCTGCTCATCTTTAAAATATCCACACCAGAAAAGATGTGCCGAAAGGGTAACAGCTTTCCCATAGCTCTTGCTATGCAATGGTGGATGATGGCATAGAAAGCTCTATACCCTGATATCTTATTCTCTTAAAAAAGGTTTTCTTAATTTTTTGTCTGATTTATAGGTTTGATGTATTTGAATGTCTTTTCTCTTCTCTAGGATGCACATATTTAGGTCCTAAAATCTCCTCTCATAGGGGGCAAGACTGCATAGAGATGAGATTACTACTACTACTATTTAGCACTTATGTAGGGCTGAGCACGCAGCGCTGTACAGGTAAGACATGTATATAAAAGATATACCTATAATAAACAGTCCCTGCTCATCCGAGTCATGCTCATCCGAGTTTACAATCTAATGCAACAAGTTTACAATGTAATACAACAATACAAAGCGATAGTCGGTTTGGTGCAAAGCATAATATGGTCTGTGGATTTCGGTCATAGGAGATTGATGGGAGTCGGGTTAGGATAAGGGTGGAAGTCAAGATCTGAAGGCAACAGTGAAGAGGTGGGTTTTCAACTTGGATGTCCTTGGTTAGATTGCCTCCCTGTTGCTGGCCCCACTCACTCAGCGCTTTAATGTGATGTCAGATGCTTCTACAATGATCTTTTCAACAAAGCTGCAGCGTCTGTGTATCTGGCCATATTGTAGCTGTTATTTCCTTGCAGATTAGGGTTGACATCCTTTGATGTACATCCTCCAGAACCACATTCTAAGTGATGTCACACCAGCCCTCCTCCAGAGAGGCATTATTGCCCCTTCTTTGTTGATTATACCTCTCCCTTGGCACCCCGGAACATTCCTCTGGCTCAGGCCCCCTCCTTATTGTGCTGTTTTGCTATGTGTTGTCTATTAAACTATAAAATCCAGAGCTGCAGGACTTATGTAAACTAGTTACAGTTTAAAGCATTTCTCCTTCACGATTATATTTTTAGCCTTACAGCTGTAGTGCATGCCTGCCAATAATTTTCGGTTTCCCACTCTGCAGGTGGCTGCATTATTGTTGTTTGTAAAATTAGCTTTCATTTTTTTCAAGTGTCATTTCTATATTAGCAGCAGACACGCAATATAAATCCTGTGCTTTTAAGTTTGTAAAATGAAATTAATGGAGAGGATATAGGTCACTAGCTAAAACCTGGGCAGAGGAAGAATGAATTCATGTTTATATTCTGTTGTGAAGTTTACCTAATTTCAGAAATTGCCAAGAATACAGTACAAATTTAAAACTATCAACTCTAATAAAAAATTAGCCAAGCTTCCTTGGTTAGTGGTTTGCTTCATACTTGGAAGGGCGAACGCAACAAGTCAAATGCGACCAAAAGAAATCACTACAATTCCCCGTCACGCAGGGAATACCTCAAGGCTCAGCCCTATCATCAATGCTCTTCAACATCTACATACAGCCCATATGCAACATCATCAAGCACCACAAACTTCACCATCACATCTATGCTGACGACATCATGGTGTATGCTCCAATCAACCAACTAGCACTAAACACCACAACAATAACAAAATGCCTCGAAGACATGAATGACTGGCTCATAGCCAACAACTTAACAGTCAACTACGATAAAACTGAGGCAATGTTCGTCACCAGGAACCCCACCTTGATGCCTCCACAAACTATCAGCATCCTAGACAAACACATAGTAGTCAAAGAAGAAGTTAAATATCTGGGCATCACACTAGACAGAACTCTGAACCTAAAATCCCACATCACCAAAACTGCAAACAAGGCATATCATCGGCTGAAAACAATCAGACAAATCAAACCAATGCTCTGTCAAGACCGCTTCTGCACAGTGTGTCAAGCACTCATTATACCACTGCTTGATTATGGAAACTCACTATATCAAGGCCTTCCTCGGCAGACACTCCACCCACTACAGATGGTACAAAAAACCACAGCACGCATCATCACAGACACCCCAAGGACCGAGCACATCACACCCGTCCTACAACAACTACACTAGCTCCCAATGGTGGCAAGAGCTAAATACAAAACAATCACGATCATCTTCAAAATCATTCACCATCTCTCAGCAGATGTACTACAAAACGTTATAAAAAGAGACATTAGCAACAGACCAAGAAGAACCAATAATGACAACATGATCGGCACACCTTCAGGCTATCACAAAACCAAACAACTTCAAAAAGAGCACCATCACTACTGGCATCCACACTATGGAACTCCCTCCCAACGAGCCTGAGGGCCTTAGATGACCTCACAGACTTCCGCAAAGACCTCAAAACATTTTTATTTATAGAAACCTATAAGCATTCAGGCAACATCCCCTACCCAAGCAGAAATACTACTACCTCCACCAACTTAAGCGCACACCCATCCTATCCACACACACAAACTTATCAGACCACATTATTAAATTCCTTCATGTTAAATGTTACCTCAATTGTACTGTCTAAATGCTCTTAAGTAACTGTACTGTCTAAATGCTGCTAAGTAACTGTGATGTCTAAATGTTTACACGTACCCTAATGTTAAATGTAACCCTCCAATCGTGATGTGACGTGACCACCTTGATTGAAGGAAAAGGTGGCATACAAATCTGTCTAAATAAATAAACCTGAAGGCACAAATGAAAACTACTGAAGGCTACATTAATTTAAAAGCATCATTTAAAATCCAATAGATTGCAAGATGACAACATGGTTTTACCAAAGGAAGATTATGCCAAGTGACCAGAATATTGGGTTGAGGGCATGCGCTACATGTGATCTGCTTAGATTTCAGCAAAGTCTTTCATACTGTTTCTTATGAGTAAACTGAGAAGCCAGGGGATGGGTCCCAAAGTGGTAAATTGGATCAGGAATTGGTTTATTGACAGATGACGGTGGTAAAGGGAGTTCACTTGGAAAAAAGGTAGATGAGTAGTGGAGTGTCTCAGGGATTTGTCTTGGCGCTAATTTTATTCAATGTCTTTGTGAGCGATATTGCAGAAAACTAAAAGGCAAAAGTTTGCCTTTTTTTGGCTGACACAAAGGGGTCTGTTTACTAAACAGTGACAGCAGCGATCGTGCAAATTTGGTGCTGTGGCCCCATGGAATAAATCGGGGCCGCGGTTCTGATTTTGCACGATCGCCGCTATCACTGTTTAGTAAACAAACCCCAAAGACTTGCAACAGTTGATACCTTGGAAGGGGCAGATGATATGAGACGTGATCTACAAAAATTAGGAAAATGGTCTAAAATTTGGCAATTAAATCTTTCATGCCAGGAAGCGCAGAGTGATACCATTGGAAAGGCATGAGCTAAACACTACTAATAATAAATAAAATGATGCACTTGGGATATAGAAATCCAAAGAAGCTGTATGCAATAGGGGGCAAAAGGCTGATGTGCACAAACTAGAAGCGGGACCAAGGGGTGATAGTGTATGAGGATCTCAAGGTGGTGAAATCATGTGACAAGACAGTGGCCAAAGCCACAAGGATTCTAGGCTGTGTGCGGAGAAGCATAACCTGCAGAAGAAAAGAGGTGATAATGCTCGGTACAAGTCATTGGTGAGGCTTTGTTTGGAGTACTGCGTTCAGTTCTGGAGATTGTACCTCACAAAGGATATAAAAAGACTTGAAGCAGTTCACAGGAAGGTGACCAAAATGATATGGGGTCTGCACCAGAAAATATCAGAAGAGATTTGCAGATCTGAATATGTATACCCTAGAGGAGAAGAGGAACTCAGAAGAGATGTTAAATACTTGAAAGGTATACATGAACAAACAAACATTTTTCAAAGATGGGGAAGCCATAGAGTTAGAGGGACATAAAGGTGCAAGGCGATAAATGTATTTATTTTATTTATTTATTTCAGTGCTTTTATATACCGCTCCTTCCTGAGATCAGGGGCGCTTTACAATGAACTCAATGGTATTCATTAAACATTGGTGGTTACATCAAACTGGGGTGAAGGGTAATAGAAGGGGAGTGTGATTTATGTTTAACTATGTACAAGATAAACTATATACCAGTTAATCCAATACAGTTTTAAGAGTAACATTTGTGTTAAAAGCAACATCAGGAAATACTTTTTCATGGAAAGTGTGGTGGATGCCTGGAATTCTTTACTGGTGGATGTGGTAGAGAGAACGGCAAGGCCGCGGAGCCATGTGCACGCGGCCACCATTAACCGGGGGGGCGGCCGCGTGCATTCCAGCGTCGGTAGCGTGACGATTCGGAGCCCGGGGGCGGAATGGAGGGGATACTACCATCCCATTGGCTGCGGCGTGTGACGACTGTGCGCGGCAGCCAATGGGATGAATGAGACGTCGGGAGCTAGTGCGGGGACGCGGCGTGAATCCGGCCTCTTGATTTCGGATGCCGGAGCCGCCGGACGTGTGAGTTTTTGCCTGGTAGTGGTTTGGGGCTTTGGGGGGGCTTGAGGCGTGTGGTACGGGCGAGCGGGGCTTTCGGAGGTGGCGCGGCATTGCCTTGAGGCTCCGCTTACCCATTCCGGGCCGTTTTTTTTTGTTTTTTTTTCAATCGCGGCCCGCGCCGGGGAGCCACGTGGTGGAGTAGCGGGGGGTTGCGAGGGGGTGGCTGATATTCCCTTTGGTTGGGGCAATTTTCGGGGGATAGCGTTCTCAAACAAACAAAAAAAAAAAAACAACAGGAAGCAGAGAAATAATATAAATTAAAATCAGCACATTTACTAGGAACTTGAATTTGGCACAGATGCCTCGAGGCAAATCCGGGGGCAAGCGTGCTTAAAAACCGGGGGCCGGGGGCCGGGGGCGGGTAGCTCCAGAGGGGAGGCGGAGGGCGTCCGGGGCCAGTGCGGAGCGGGAGGCTAGCAGGGCACGTGGCCATGCAGCGCCTGACAAATCAGCGCGGGGAAGAGCCGCGGGCAGAGCGCCACGTAATGATGGGACTGCTCAGGGGAGGGGGCAGCCAGCAGGGGGGTCTGTCAGGGGAAAAAACGGGCGGGGGGGTGGTAGGGGTGCAGGTGGGCCAGCACGGTCGAGGATGGAGTTGGAAGGGGAGGGGGGGGCGGAAGGGCAGGCCGGGGGGCTGGGGATCCCTCGGGACAGTCGGGTTGGAGGGAGTGGGGAGCAAGTTGGGGTGATGGGGGGACCCAGGACAGGCTGGCCGCCCGAGGGCCGGCCGAATGGCGGTCCGTCACCCATGGGCGGTGAGGATAGGTGGGGGTTTGCGGGTATGTGGGGGTGGCCACAGGAGTCGGGGGGCGGTTCGTCCCCCTCGTGGGAACATTGGCAGGGCGGAGGTCAGGGCTCTTCGAGGGCGGAGTGGCTTGGGGCGTGGCAGTCTCCCTGGGTTAGGCCGGGTGTCTCGTCGCCTCTCCCTGTTTTCTCTCCGCAGGTACCTCCGGCTTGGCAGTGTGCGGGGAATCCTTGGTGGAGCATGTCGAGGCCAGGTGTCGGCACGAGCGGTCCTGCGGAAGGCGGTGCTTCGGGGGAGACGGAGGCCGCAGTTTCGACAGCGGCGGAGCGTCCCGAGCGCAGCGTACCTGCAGAGATGGCGGAGAATGCGGCGGGTGAGTTGGCAATTGAACAGGGGGATGAATCTGGGCTGGGGACAGTGATTGCGGGCGGTGATCGTGTAAAGCGACGTCGGAAGCGGAGGAGGTCGTGTCGTAGGCACCGGCGATCGGATTCGTCGTCCACGTCGTCCACAGACACGTCGTCGAGCCCGTCGTCGCGGGAGGGGAGCCAGGGGCATGTAGCGGGGAGCAAGGGCAGCGGACAAACATCCCTCGGTGCCATTCCTACGGTAGCCGCGTTCTCTGAGTTATGGGAAAGCGTACCGAAGACTTTGCGGAAAAAAATACGGAAGCGTCGATATATTGACATTTTCCGGTTGCTGGAAGGTAGGAAGCGGTCGGGGGATGGTAGGCGAAAGAGGAAAGAAGACGAAAAGGCCGGTCGGGTGCGGAGAGTCGCAAGGAATGTAGTTAATTGGACGAGGGCCTTTCTCAGGCTAGCCAGTGTGTGGGGGTGCGGTCATCCGGAGCAGTATGGGATGCTGTTGGCATACGCGGACTCAATCTTAGAAGCGTCTCAAACACATGACAGTTGGGCCTGGCTCAACTACGATGAGAAGTTTCGTGACAAGATGGAGGAGAACCGGTTGTTATCGTGGGGTACCCAAGATATCAACCTATGGCTGACGCAGATGGCGGTCAAATCGGGAGGGGGGGGTGTGGGTAGAGGTGGCTCGGTCAGCGCAGGGGGGATGGGGAAGCCCTTTCGTGGGGGCGTGTCCCCGTCGGTGCAGAGACCGGCGGGGGGAGGGGGCACAGGCGACGTCTGTTGGCGTTTCAACAAGTCTTCCTGCCCCTTTCCGGACTGTAAATTCCGGCACGCCTGCTCTGTCTGCGGAGGAACACATTCTGCCGTTAAATGTGTTAAACGTGGCCCTAATGGAGCCAGTACCCCCGCCGCAAAGCAATAGAACTATGATGTGCCTCGCTCCTACGCCCATTAGGGTACTGGCTCTTCGTCCATGGTTAGTGCAGTATCCCCGGAGAGCGGATGGCATTGTCTTGGGGCAGGGATTCGAGGAAGGGTTTTGGATTCCTATTGTTGGGAGGGTGGCCGCGGGCATAGCGAGGAATTCGCCTGCGGTGCGTCGTTTTGCTAATATTGTGCGGGACAAGCTGGCTGGGGAAATTACGCTGGGACGGGTAGCTGGCCCTTTTCAAGATCAGCCCTTTGAGGACTTTAAGGTTTCTCCCTTGGGCATAATCCCGAAGAAAGAGCGAGGGAAATATAGACTGATTCACAATCTCTCCTTCCCGGAGGGGGAATCGGTGAATGATCATATCCCTAAGGAATTGTGTGCAGTGCGTTACACATCTTTTGATGAAGCGGTGGCTTTAGTGAGGGATTGTGGGCCCGGGTGCCTGTTGGCGAAGGCTGATATTGAGTCCGCCTTCCGCTTGTTGCCGGTGCACCCCACGGCTTTTCCTTTATTAGGCTTTCGCTTCGAGGAGCAATTTTATTTCGACAAATGCATGCCGATGGGTTGCGCGATATCCTGTTCATATTTTGAACGGTTTAGTTCTTTCATGCACTGGGCCGTGGTTCAGCGTTCGGGTTGTGGGCAAATGGTTCACTACTTGGATGATTTCCTTTTCGTAGGGTCGGCTCAGTCCAGGCAGTGTAGGGCCTTATTGGAAGACTTCACCCAATTAGCTCAGGAATGGGGAGTACCGCTGGCAGTGGGGAAGACGGAGGGGCCTGCGACGCGTCTTACTTTTCTGGGAGTGGAATTAGATTCGCTGTTAATGATAGCGAGATTACCGATCGACAAGGTAGTGAAGCTGCGGGTTTTGATAGCGAACGCGATGTTAGCCACAAAGCTTTCGCTGCGGGATATGCAGGCACTTATTGGTTCACTCAATTTTGCATGCCGTGTCATTCCCATGGGACGGGTGTTCCTCCGCCGACTGTCGTTGGCTACGGTGGGGGTGCGCAAACCTCATCATCGGGTTCGGGTTTCCCGTAGTATCCGAGCGGACTTGGGGGTATGGGATGAGTTTCTGCGGGACTTTAACGGTGTCTCGGTGTTGCGGGAGAAGGTCGTGTCCAGCGGGGAGTTGCAATTATATACCGATGCTGCCGGAGGGGCGGGCTTAGGGATCTACTTTGGGGGCTCTTGGTGTGCTGCAGGATGGCCTCCGTCATGGCACGAGGCCGGCCTTACTAGTAATATAACCTTCCTAGAGTTGTTCCCGATTTTGGTGGTGTTGTCACTGTGGCCGGAGAGGCTGCGGAATCGACAGATATTATGGCGGTGCGACAACGAGTCCGTCGTGAGTGTGGTGAATAATTATACCCCGAGGTGCAGGCCGGTTGCAGAATTAATGCGGCATGTGGTTCTGTCCTGCTTACGTTTGAATGTGGTTCTTAAGGCTCGCCACATTCCGGGGAGTATTAACACTATTGCCGATGCTCTTTCCCGTTTCAAGTGGGAGCTGTTTCGAACCTTGGCGCCGGAAGCCGAAGAGCGGGGGGCATCGGTCCCGGAGAAGTTATGGCGGATTGGCCTGATGGCATGATCGACTTGCTCAGAAGCTCTGTGTCGGCAGCAACGTGGGAAGCCTACCGAAGAGGCTACAGCAGTGTGAGGTCCTTCCTGTCAGAGCGGGGATGGAAAGGGGGCCCCGCATCTGATTGGCTCCTGGGTCAGTATGTTTTGGCTGCGAAAATGTCTGGCGTGTCGCATTCTACGGTTCGGAAGAATTTGGCGGGATTTTCCTTTTTCATGAAAGCCGTGGGATGGGGCGTGGTGCGGGGGGTTTTTTTGACGTCCCGGCTGTTGCAAGGATGGGAGCGGGCGGCACCTCCGACCCGGGATACCCGGCAGCCGATAACGCACACAATGTTAGTGCGATTGTGCAAGGTGCTGCCCCAGGTGGTCGCGTCCCGTTACGAGTGCGTTTTATTTCGGGCGGTTTTTTTCGGTGGCGTTTTTCGGGGCATTCCGAGTGGGTGAATTGGTGGCGGAGTCGGGTAGGCGCGCGCGGGGTGGGGGTTTGCAATTGCACCACGTCCAGTTGGTACCCGGTCAAGTGCGCATCCTTGTCGCGCGTTCAAAAACAGATCAGCTGGGGAAGGGTGTCTGGGTACTCTTGAGACAGGTGTCCGGGTCCCGGACTTGCCCGTTCGGATTGTTACAGGCGTATTTGGGTGTGCGGCCCGTGGGCACAGGCCATTTATTTGTCCACAATGACGGGCGGGTGCTGACGCGCTTCCAGTTTACGTCGGTCCTGCGGATGTCGCTGCAGGCGATAGGGGAGGACGCTGGTCGGTTTGCTCCTCATTCGTTCAGGATCGGGGCGGCTACCAGCGCGGCGGCGGAGGGCTTGCCAGAGAGGGATATCAGACGTATCGGTCGTTGGAGGTCGTAGGCCTTCCAAACCTATGTGCGGTTGTAGGGGTGGTGGGGGGGGGGTCTAACCTATCTTCTTTTTGTTGCAGATGTAGTACATGGCCGGTGTCGCTGTTGGGTGACTGGCCATTCGTTCGTTTACTGGGCTGGTCGGCGGGCAGCAACACGACCTATTGGCAAGAATCTTGGACTGGACGTCTCTGCGGTGTCCGTCACCTGGCTGGGTGAGCGCGGAATGCGGTGGATCCAGCTCCTTCCTTTGCTGCGGCACCACGACAGTCGGATGGAGAGGCCTGCTGTGCTGTTGATTCACTTGGGTGGCAACGACTTGACGTCCTGGACTTGTCGCCAGTTGATTCGTGCAGTGCACAAGGACTTGGGGGTGGTGTTAGGGATGTTCCCGGGTATCGTCTTAGTGTGGTCGGATATACTTCCAAGGCCGGCTTGCGGGGTTCAGCGGCGCTGGTCCAGGGGGCTGTCAAAAATTAATCGCCAAATAGGCAGATGGGTCATAGAGAATGGGGGGCGCCAAATTTTGCACCACTGGGTGGATGTAGACTGCGCAGGTTTGTTCAGGCCGGACGGGGTGCATTTATCCCCGATCGGGTTGGACTTGCTGCTGAATGATTGGCAGGAGGCCTTGGAAGTGGTTATGCTTGAGAGGCGAGCTGGTCGCAGCTTTTTGTAAGGGGGGCGGCTCAGGACAGAGGTTTCCAGAGCCGGTGGCGGGATCCCGGAGGTTTCCGGGGTCCGGAGCCGGATGCAAGCAGTACGGCGGGGGTGGGGTACCCCCGCCCGGACAATCCCTCGGCTTTTGCTAATAATATGGCGAAGCCGGATGAGGGAGTGCGAGGCAATGTTGTCGGGTCTGTACCCGGGGGAAGCGGCCGAGGCGTCACCTTGCTAATAGCATGGCGGGTGGTGGCTTGCGCTGCTGGTGGGGGGGGGGGATGTTAATTTGTTAATTGGAAAGTTGTGAATTGTTGTAAGTTAATAAAGCTGCGACCAGTTCAATTCCAAATGATGTGTAATGGTTTTCTTAAAGGTTTAAGGGTGCTGTTTATAAAAAAAAAAAAAAAAAAGAAGCGGGGGGAAAAGGGGAGGGGAATCAGGGTGGAATCAGCCGGTCCGCCTTACCCGGTTACGGCAAGGCCGCGGAGCCATGTGCACGCGGCCACCATTAACCGGGGGGGCGGCCGCGTGCATTCCAGCGTCGGTAGCGTGATGATTCGGAGCCCGGGGGCGGAATGGAGGGGATACTACCATCCCATTGGCTGCGGCGTGTGACGACTGTGCGCGGCAGCCAATGGGATGAATGAGACGTCGGGAGCTAGTGCGGGGACGCGGCGTGAATCCGGCCTCTTGATTTCGGATGCCGGAGCCGCCGGCCGCCCCCCCCCCCTCCCTGGTTTCACGTGGGTCTTGGGGGTGGTCGGGGGGGTGTTGCCGCGGGCGGGGGTTGGCGGGATCCCGGAGGTTTCCGGGGTCCGGAGCCGGATGCAAGCAGTACGGCGGGGGTGGGGTACCCCCGCCCGGACAATCCCTCGGCTTTTGCTAATAATATGGCGAAGCCGGATGAGGGAGTGCGAGGCAATGTTGTCGGGTCTGTACCCGGGGGAAGCGGCCGAGGCGTCACCTTGCTAATAGCATGGCGGGTGGTGGCTTGCGCTGCTGGTGGGGGGGGGGGATGTTAATTTGTTAATTGGAAAGTTGTGAATTGTTGTAAGTTAATAAAGCTGCGACCAGTTCAATTCCAAATGATGTGTAATGGTTTTCTTAAAGGTTTAAGGGTGCTGTTTATAAAAAAAAAAAAAAAAAAGAAGCGGGGGGAAAAGGGGAGGGGAATCAGGGTGGAATCAGCCGGTCCGCCTTACCCGGTTAAAACAGTGACGGAATTCAGAAAGGTCATGGGACAAGCACAGAGGATCCTTGTATATCAAGAGGATGGAATCAAAGCAGATGTAAATAATAATTACTCTTAGGAAAATAGGAGTGGATAACACAATCCTAAACACAGGAATGAAGAGAATAATCTGCATGGGGCAGCAAGTACAATTCTAGCCACTTGTTGGGCAGACTAGATAGACCATTGTTATTGTTAAAGAAGATTAATTTTTTCCACAGGATTTAACAGCAGCATCTAGAAAATGTTTACCGTGCTCCTGGAGGTCTGCAAGAATGATGGATAGATAACTCTCATACTACTATGTCATGTTTTTTTTTATGAAGGGGGTTCACCTTTACACAAATTCCATCTTTTGAATTTCTCAGTCAATAATCACCTTTCCTAGATCATCAGTCATTTCAAGTGTTTTTGCTTATTTGCTTATGAGTTTATCACGCTTGAAAGTAAATGCTTTATTTATTAGTATTTAGCTCACAGTGGTAGGTCAAGGCGAGTTATATTCAGGTACATAGGTATATATAATATAATGTTGATTGTACATAGTTATCCCTGTTATTCCATGTTATATATGCCCCGTTCTCTGTAAACTCAATGTTGCCTGTATGCATTGCAGTATATTTTGTTCAATGTAAACCGCGCTGATTTTAATAGCGCGGTATAGAAGAGATGTTAAATAAATAAATAAATTTCCTTGTCCCCAGAGGTCTTATAATCTAAGTTTGCACCTGAGGCAATGGATGGTTTTAATGGTCAGCTTTCCATGAGCATTTTGGAAAACCTTTTGCTGAACTGCACGGCTGTGTGAACTCTGCTTGTTTTCAAGGCTGCAGTTTCATTCGCAATACTGTTTGAATTCTCAAATCTCTTCAAAAGGTGATCTTATCCCAGCAACAAATCATTTTTACGTTCAAAGTCGACTGCTGAAAAATACAGCTGTTAGCAGCTGCACAAAGGAGAATTGTTTTATTTGGCAGAACACAATCTGTTGAGCAGTTTTCATAGAAATAAAGGCCTGTGAACAAAATATATAAGATGACACGACCTATCTCCAGGAACAAGCAGGAATGAGTCTTCACATATGGGTATCGTCGGTACCGACGGAGCCTGCGTGGGAACGCTCCCCAGCGTCCAGTAAGAAAGCTTTTGGGAGCATCCCACAGCGCCTGTGCGCTGCCTTCCCGCCTTTCCCAACCGCCTCTCTCCAGTTCTTCTTTTCCGCGGAGCCAGCAGGTCGTGTCCCTGTCACTGCAGAAGAAGTTCTTTATTTTTTTCTTTATTTTTCTGTGTCGCGTCTGCCTTCTTCGACGTCAGACCGGTACCGACGGTCTTTTCTTTTCTTTCTAAAAAAAAAAACAAAAAACCCTTTTCTTTCTTCAACTGTGCATTTTCAGTTTGGGCCTTAGGCCTGAACATTTTTCTCTTCATGGAGAAGCCCACTTCCGGTTTCAAAAAGTGCACGAAATGTGGCGGTACTATTTCTGTCACCGACACCCGTGATTGGTGTCTAAAATGTTTGGGTCCTGACCATTCCATCACGGATTGTGTGTCCTGTACCATGATGTCTAAAAGAGGTCGGCAGAACCGAGCAGCCAAGCTCAGTACCCTGTTTCCCTTTGATGCAGCCTCGGTGGCATCGACGTCTTCCAGGGCTTCTTCTTCCTCCCATGGATCTCAGGTAACCAAACATAAATCCAGCCGGTCCTTGAAGGGCAAATCTCCCTCTAAGCATCGAGATGCCTCTGGGCTTGTCCTCGAGGAATCCGCACCGGCAAAATTACCCCGGCAGGAAGTTCCGGCTTCCAAAGCATTGTCTATGGGGTCACAGGATGACATCGATGGCTCGGCCTCGACCGATTACCTGTTGCTGTGTTCTGGGGTACCGGTGGTCTCCACTGGTACTGACATCCAGACTCTGGTGGCGTCGATGGATCAGAAGATTCTGTCCATACAGCGCACCCTAACGTCGTATATGCAGGCTTCGACGCCTCCGGTACCGCAACAATCTCCGTTGCCGGTACCGACTCCGGCACCGGCATTGTTCCCAGTGTCGGTACCGATTGCATCGACATCGGCTTCGGTGTCGACTGCAATGGTACCCTGTCCTATGATTCCCATCGGTACCGAACCGGTACCGCTTACTCCCGATGTTGATCCCTCTCGGTACGCGTATCGGGCTTTACAGGAGCATCCAGACAGGCGATACTTCGATTCCTCCGAAGACTCTGATGAGTCAGAGGCTTCTGTCGAGGCACCGGTACTTCTTCCTCAGGAGTCTGCTTCTCCAAAACGAAGAATGTCTCCTCCAGAAGACTTGCCCTTTCAAGACTTCATTAGGGAAGTGGCTAGGGGCCTCTCCATTACAGTGGCCCCTGAGTCAGAGCCTAGAGCCAAGCAATTAGATATTTTGCAATATCCTAAGGCTCCTAAAGAAGCAGCTACCTTACCTATTCATGAGATTCTTTATGATCTCATGTTGAGCATGTGGGAGACTCCTCTTACCACCTCTCCTCATTCTCGTAGGTTAGCCACCATGTACCGTGTCCCTCCTTGTCCTGGCTTTCATAAGTCTCAGCTTCCTCACCACTCTATTGTGGTAGAGTCTGCCATGAGGAAAATAAAGAGTGCAAAGAGACACTCATCTAATCCTCCAGGATGTGAATGCAGGACCCTTGATGCTTTTGGCCGAAGGGTTTTCCAAGCTAATATGCTTGCTGTCAGAATCAACTCCTATAGTCTCTATATGGCGATGTTTCTAAAAGAAGTCACAGATCACCTGCAGACTTTAGCCCCTTTTATTTCAGAAGATAAAAGGCAGGAATTTCTCACTTGGCTTAAACATGCCCAAGATGTTT
Organism: Ichthyophis bannanicus; assembly: GCA_033557465.1. NCBI lineage: Eukaryota > Metazoa > Chordata > Amphibia > Gymnophiona > Ichthyophiidae > Ichthyophis > Ichthyophis bannanicus. Next base: position 43,352,677 of record CM066048.1, on the reverse strand, counting down.
CCAAATTTTCCAACCGTGCAGCCTTTGACTCTTTTGAGTGTGTAAGCAGAGCCTCAGCTATTTCCATAGGTGCACGCAGAATTGCTTGGTTACAAGCCTCTGATTTGGAACTCTGGGTCCAAGATGAACTGGGAAATCTTCCTTGTACAGGTGAAAACCTTTTTGGCAGGGATTGGCAAGCAAAGGCCACTCAAATGGATGCTGAGAACTCTGCTTTGGATCGATTTTCAAAGTCTACCTCTGCTCCTGTCAAGAAAAGATTGTTCAAAAAGACACCTTTTTCTAAAAAGGGAAGATATTATCCTGCTTATGGTCAGCAGGCATCTTCTGCAGGTCATTTTGCTGCAAAGCGTCAGCAACCACCTAAATAGGCCAAGTCAAAGGCTGCCAGGCCTCCCACGGCCCAGCAGCCTCAGCCTCCTCAGGGCCTTTGACTTGCAACGAGAGAATTTAGCCTTTCTAGCTCTGGAAGAACCAGAGCCCCTCACCATTCCAGGAAGGTTGGCTTACTTTGCTCCCAGATGGGAGCAAATCACAGCAGAGCAATGGACCCTCTCCATTATAAGGGAAGGGTACAAGCTTCATTTCTTAAACCTTCCTCCCCACATCATGGTGAAACAGTTCAATTCTCCAACATCTCTCCTCAACCTTCTGGGTCAGGAGATTGCTACCCTTCTTGCCCAAGGGGCAATAGAAGAAGTACCTCTTCTTCAACAGGGCTCAGGGTTCTACTCCCCTTATTTTCTTATTCCAAAGAAAACAGGGGGCTACAGACCCATATTAGATCTCAGAGAATTGAACAAGTTTCTATTCAAAGAGAAATTCAAGATGATTTCTCTCGGTACTCTGCTGCCATACCTTCAGAGTCAGGACTGGCTTTGTTCTCTAGATCTCAAGGATGCGTACACCCATGTCCTCATCCATCCAACACACAGAAGTTTCCTTCGGTTCCTTTTTCAAAGTAAGCACTACCAATACAGGGTGCTTCCTTTTGGTCTGGCCTCTGCACCAAGGGTGTTCACGAAATGCATGGCAGCAGTAGCTGCATTTCTGTGCACTCTAGGAATATTCGTTTTCCCATTTCTGGACAACTGGCTCATTCGAGCTCCATCCCAGTCAGAGGCCCAGATTTGTCTAACCTGCACAATGCGTGTCCTTCAGTATTTGGGACTGGTAATAAATATCCCAAAATCCCATCTCACCCCTACTCAGTCTCTGGAGTTTATAGTGGCCTTGCTGGATACCACAACTGCAAGGGCCTATCTTCCTCAGGCCCGTTGCCTACGCTTGGTGCAGTTAGCCTCCCAGATACAGTTAAAGTCCCATTTAACTGCTCGAGAAATGTTACAATTATTAGGCCACATGGCATCCACCATGCATGTGGTTCCATATGCTCGCCTTCACATGAGGGCAGCTCAATGGACTTTGTCCACCCAATGGACTCAGGCATCAGGTTGCCTGTCCGACAAAATAGCAAACTCCAGTCGCCAATTTTGGTCTCTACAGTGGTGGAAGTCCCCTCCAAATCTGTTGCTGGGGTCCCCTTTTCAGCAGTCGCTACCCCAAGCAACTCTGACAACAGATGCTTCTCCAATGGGTTGGGGAGCTCATCTGCAGGATCTCTCCACCCAGGGCATCTGATCTCCACAGGAGACTTCTCTGCATATCAATCTCTTGGAACTCAGAGCAATATTCTTAGCTCTCAGAGTGTTCCATTCCCTGCTCAGCTACAGGACAGTCCTCATCCATACGGACAATCAAGTAGCCATGTTCTATGTAAACAAGCAGGGCGGGACTGGCTCTCTGTCGCTTTGCAATGAAGCTTTGCGACTGTGGGCCTTCGCCAGAGAGCATCACATCCATCTTCTGGCAGTATATCTTCCAGGTGTTCAAAACTCTTGGGTGGACAGACTCAGTCGAGTTCTGCTTCCACACGAGTGGTCCCTCCACATGGACCAGGTAGCCAGGATTTTTCTAGTTTGGGGAACCCCGGACATAGACCTTTGTGCAAGTCCGTGGAATGCCAAACTTCCCCGGTTCTGTTCCAGAATTCCGTGTCAGAGAGTTCAGGCCAAGGATGCCTTCCTCCTTCACTGGGGTCAAGACTTCCTTTATGCCTTTCCACCAATTCCCCTAATTCCCAAAACACTATTCAAGCTTCAAAGAGATCGAGGGACCATGATCCTCATTGCACCACATTGGCCATGCCAAGTGTGGTACCCTCTACTTCTGCATCTCTCTCAAGCTCCTTCCCTGGACTTGGGCTCTGCACTAGACCTTCAGTCCCAGAAAGAGGGAACCTTGTGGCACCCAAACCCCCAGTCGCTCCATCTCAGGGCTTGGTTGCTGAGGGCCTAGACCTTCAAGATTTTCATCTCTCTCAGCAAGTCAGAGATGTTATTCATGCATCTAGAAAGCCTTCTACTAGACGTTCCCATGCTTTCAAATGGAAAAGATTTACCATTTGGTGTTCAGAGAAGGGTCTAAACCCTCTTGCAATACCTCTGAATTCTCTTCTAGAGTATCTCCTGCATCTATCCCATGCAGGTCTGAAAACGAATTCAGTAAGAGTCCATTTGAGTGCTATTGCAGCGTCCCTCAAGCCTCTCAATGGACAACCTATTTCCTCTCATCCTCTTATAGCAAGATTCATGAGAGGCCTTCTTTTAACTAAACCTCCCATTAGAACACCTCCAGTGGCATGGGACTTAAACCTGGTTCTTGGCCAGCTTATGAAGCCACCCTTTGAACCTTTAGCCACCACCTCCTTGAAATTTCTTTCTTGGAAAGTTGTTTTTCTCATTGCAGTCACTTCAGCACGCCGCATCAGTGAGTTGCAAGCTTTGGTGGCTAATCCACCTTATACAAGGTTCCATCATGATAAGGTAGTCCTCAGGACCAATCCATACTTTATGCCTAAAGTGGTCTCGCCTTTTCATCTGAACCAAGAGGTATATTTACCTGTCTTTTTTCCAGGACCTCATGCATCAAGTGCAGAGAGGAATCTTCATACCTTGGATTGTAAGAGAGCTCTCGCTTTTTCCTTACAAAGAACACAGCAACATAGGAAGTCTTCTCAACTCTTTGTTGCTTTTGATCCTTCTCATTTAGGACTTCCAGTCTCTAAGAGAACACAGTCCAACTGGATTGCTCAGTGTATTTCTTTCGCCTACCAGAGTAGGAACATTTCTCTGGAGGGCCATGTCACAGCTCACAATGTGAGAGCCATGGCATCCTCAATGGCTCATCTAAACTCTGTGTCCATCGACCAAATCTGTTGAGCGGCCACCTGGGCATCGGTTCATACCTTCACAGCCCATTACTGTTTGGACAAGGACTCCCGCTGGGATGCCTCGTTTGGTCAGGCTGTTCTCAAACACCTGTTCCATTCCTAATCAACTCCTACCCACCTACCCTGGTCGGATGCCAGAGATCCATGGGAGGAGGTAGAGTCCTTTTCAAGGACACACAACCTGGGGTTTCTCCCTGGCATCTACAGCTAGGGAGTCCCCATATGTGAAGACTCATTCCTGCTTGTTCCTCGAGATAGCACAGTTACCTACCTGTAACGGGTGATCTCTGGGAACAGCAGGAATAAGTCTTCACAACCCACCCACCTCCCCTAGGAGTTGTATCTCTCTATCTATCTTTCCTTTCCTCTCTCTCAGCTTTAAAACTCGAACTGGAGAGAGGCCGTTGGGAAAGGCGGGAAGGCAGCGCGCAGGTGCTGTGGGATGCTCTCAAAAGCTTTCTTACTGGACGCTGGGGTGCGTTCCCGCGCAGGCTCCGTCGGTACCGACGATACCCATATGTGAAGACTTTTTCCTGCTGTTCCCAGAGATCACCTGTTACAGGTAAGTAACTGTGCTTTCTCCAGTGCCTTTTGACGTTGCTGACCTGGAAGTGCTCTCCTCTAGCTCGGAAACGTTCTTAGAGCCTTCCCAAACATACACAAGAGGAATTGTGCCAGTGATCATCCCTTCTTCTCTCTCCTCTGGCACTCAGATTTTTCCTGCATCAATGCCAGACGTGACTCTCCTTACAGGAAAATTAAAGGTTATTTTGAATGAAAAAAATTAAAATTAAAATGGAGACTAGGAAATCTTACCATCTCAAGTGGACTTTTATTCACTAGTGTGATGCCAATTGTCATGATCCTTTACAGTGCCCAATTCAAACTGTACTAGACTATTTCTTATGTCGCTCAGCCTCTGGACTGAAGGCAAATTCTGTCCTTCCCCAACTCATCCATAATCTCCGTATATCGCAACAAATGGGTAATTAATCTATAAAACATACCGAAGATATTATACATAAGAATTCAAGTACTGTTAGGAACTGTACATAGTTTACCTGATGTTTTGAATCTTGTATAGATTTGTGATTGATATTTCTGCATCTGTCCAAATGTTTTAATGTTATAATGTAATTTAGTTGTTAACAATGTAAGCTGCTATGATTACCCGATATAATGTGGTATAGAAGTCACACAAATCAATAAAAATATACAAACATGCATATTCTGAGTGGTTATCACCTCTGCTTGAAGAGTCAGTGAGCTTCAGGCTCTTGTTCACCTCCCTTCTTATACTCAGTTTTTGCCAGATTGGGAAATAATGTGTACTCACCCGAAAGTCTTACCCAAAATAGTTTCAGGGTGATCGATCAAAACAGCGTAGACAAAACAATGTAGACAAATGAGCAGGTTGACAATGCAGCGCAAAACAAAATGGCACCGATGAAAAGGACGCAGACAAAACCGTGGAAGTTCATATGTTGTCGTTGAACGGTTTGCTCTGCAGCTGTATATTCAGGAAGGTAAGTTTACATTTTGAAATCATGCCTCAAGTTGAAATGCTGTCATTCGGGTATACTGGGAGTGCACCTAACGAAACAATGATTTATTGGATGGAAGTAATCAATTAACAAAGAGGAAAAACAATGATAGTTCACGAAGGCTATCGCTATAGAAAAGATAGAGTTAACAAAAATGGAAACAGCACATGGTGCAAGGGATGAGTCATAGTGGTCTAAACTGTTGTCTCAAGCCCCCAAAGATATCGGACAATGCTATCAGCTCTTTGTTGCCTTCAGTCCAAACAACCCTGGTCAGTGGATGAACAAACATACCCTCTCAACCTGGATATGAAACTGAATAAACTTTTGGTATTCTACAGCTTGCCTTGCACCTCTAGGCAAAATTGGAGTATCCCAGCTCCTAGCGAAGGTAGTGTCCATTGCCAGTCTCTATTGCACCTCAATACAGGACATCTGTAAGACAGTGTCTTGGTCATTCCTCCACACCCTAACAAAACATTATTTTTGGATTCTTCCTTCGGTCTTGATGGAGCTTTTGGACAATCGGTTCTTAAAAATGTTTCTTTCATGAATGTTGTAGTATAATATCATTGTGGGCCTTTTTAGATGAAAAGTGTTAATGTTAATGAAAACTGTTGACTTTTATTGATTGCTACTATATAGGTTTCAATAATTTCCATCCACCCATGTAGCATAAATGTCCGGATTATGATCCCTCAAATAGCAGTCGCTAGACTGCTTTAGCTTGGGAATCTCCATCTTGGGTAGCTTCATTCCTCTGCAGTCATCAAAGAAAGCAGAGCTGCTTATCTGTAACAGAGGTTCTCTGTAGATGACAGGGGAATGCAACATTTCTTTCCTGCCCTCCATCTGCTCTTGATCACATCTACTAGTAGGGTTGCCAACCAGCCGGTTTTCAGCCGGCCTGGCCGGTTTTCCTGTGGTCGGGCAGGCTGCCGGCAGAGAGCCGAAACCGGCCATTGAAAAGCTGTTTTTTTGCTCTGGCTGCGAGATCAGGAGCGGCCAGAGCAGAAAAACGGCTTTGCGCTTGCGATCGCGATTGCGATCACAGGCCTAGCCCCCCCTTGCAGCCACTGCTGCTGCTTCTTACAGAGCAGCGGCTGCAATAAAGTTAATTTAAAAGTAAGGAATCCTGTGAGGGGCCTTCCGGCCCTATGAAACTCCTTCTGCAGTGCCCGCCCCTCTGATGTCACTTCCTTTTCAGCCAGGGACCCTGCAGAAGGAGTTTCATAGGAACCGAGGGTTCCTCACAGGTTTCCTTACTTTTAAATTAACTTTATTGCAGCTGCTGCTCAGTAAGAAGCAGGAGAAGTGGCTGCACAGGGGGGGACCTGTACTGGAAAAGGGCTATGGGAGGGGGGGACTTGGACTGGAAATGGGGTGTGATGGGGGGGGGGGGGACCTGGACCGGAAAAGGACATTTGGGGGGGGGGGACATGGACTGGAAATGGGTTGTGATGGGGGGGGACTTGGACTGGAAAAGGGCTATGGGGGGGGGGAACTTGGACTGGAAATGGGCTATGGTGGAGGGAGGGGGAGCTTGGACTGGAAATAGGCTGTGATTAGGGGGGCTAGGACTGCAAATGGGCTGTGATGGTGGGGGGGGGGGGGGTCTAGGACTGCAAATGGGCTATGATTGGGGGGCGGGGGCTAGGACTGGAAATGACCTGTGATGTGAGAGCTGCCACTGGAAATGGGCTTATGAAGAGCTGGAATAGGACTGGAAATGGGCTGATGTGGGGCATGGGAGAATGGGACTAGAAGGGAGTGGATGCTGGGTGGGTCTAGAACTATAAGGGAACTGATTTTGGGGGAGGACTAGAATGGATGGGGAATGAGAATGGAGAGGGGAAAAAATATTTTGTGTGGAAGAAAAGTCTATGATGGGTCGGGTATTGGGAGAGTAAGAGGGGCTTGAGAATGGAAGGGTGAAATTTAAATGGATGATAAAGGAATAAGGAAAGAATTGGGGGAAAGAGCAAAAGGGAAACAATCAGTATGTTAAAGCAGATATAGAGAGAGAATGGAAAACATCTAAAAGAGAAGAAAGGACAAATGGATAGCTCGCAGAAGACACGAAGAAACCAGAAGAAAGTGACTGGAGCAATTGCAACTGAAAAATGAAATGCCAAAACAGAAGGTAGAAAAATACTTTTTATTTTGAATTTATTAACTGGAATATGTCTGGTCTGGGAAGTGTGTATTGCTAACATCTTTGCGTTTTTGTTTAGTGCAAGAGGAGATTACTTTATAGTTTTATTTCTCCAGTGTTGTACATTTCATGTTTGGTTTTTGGGGTTCCCAGTTTAATTATTATCTGACCAAGGAAGTTAGCCTACACATATCCTCTGTAATTTTTGTGGGTGGGGCTGGGGGCGGGGCAGGGGTGGGACTAGGGGAGGAGAATGGGTGGAGCATAGCGAGCCAAAGGTGTCTGGTTTTTCTCGGTGAAAAAGTTGGCAACCCTATCTACTATCTATCTCACTGACTGCCAGAGGAGATCACTTCCTGTGCACGCTCAGGAAGGTGCTAAAAGCTTTCCTGAGCTTAGCGAGTACTTCCAGGTCAGCGACCTCGGGATGGCATCATCATCTTGTGTGACCGCATTGCCCTACTTTTTACATAGGCTCCACAATAACCAAATCCATTTATTGTCTTGCCTTAATGTTTTTCTTGACTAGCTTTTTGAAGTAATACTTCATTCATCAGATTAAAGCAAAATTAAACTGGGCAGAACAAACGATGGCATTGCCTGAACATGGTTTGAAAAGAATTGTAGTTGGTAGTAAAGTCTGAAAAAGACCCCCAGGACTTGAAGGGAGCATGAGTAATTTTATAAGTTTAACACCTGGCCAGAGTATCAGATGGGAATCTTGCAGCAGCTGTTTCATGAACTGATTTGTAGCAAAACCATTTTCATATTCACTTGTTTTTGTGTCCTCACTGATCAGTAATTGCAGTGTGCGTGTGGGGGGAGGAATGTTTTGGATATTACCTATAGTCCAAGAAAAAATCCTTCTTTTCCCTCAGGCTCAGACTTGTGCTTAGTACAAATGGACAGCAACACGGTTATTCAAGCAAATTAAAACATTAATCTTTTTGTACATTTAGGCCATTCATGGGATGCATGATGTTTCCCTATAGCATCATCTTATCTCACTTATTTTTCATTTTTGATTATTCTGTTATAAATCTGTAGCATAAGAATATAAAAAGGTCCATACTGGGTCAGACCAAAGATCTATCAAGTCCAGTGTCCTGTTTCCAACTGCGGCCAATCCAGGTCATAAGTACCTGACATAACCCAAAAGTAGCCAGTTCCATGCCACTTATCCCTAGGGATAAGCTGCAGTTTTCTCTTGGACTACTTTAATAATGGTTTATGGACTTTTCCTCCAGGAATTTGTGCAAACCTTTTTTAACCCAACTGCATTACCTGCTTTTATCACATCAGCTGGCAATGAATTCCAAAGTTCAATTAAATATTGAGAGAAAAAAGATTTTCTGTCGGTTTTAAATATACTACTGTATGTCATAGCATGTTCACTAGTCCTTGTATTTTTTTGAAAGAGGAAACAATTGATTTGTGTCCACACATTCCACTCTACTCAGTGTTTTATGCAATTAATTTTATTTATTTATTTAGCCATGCTTATATACCGCTTTTCACCAGGTCAAAGCAGTTTACAATAAACAAGAGGGGATACATAAAACAGATATATTCATATTTACAGGGGAGGTATACCATCACCAGGGGGTTCAACATATTTACATTCCTGAATTTGTGCATCAGGGGTATCAGTCTTATTTACAGTTCAGTTTTTCTCTTCAGTTTCAACCTACTTAGTGGTCTTCAGTGGGTGCTGTTCTGTTCTGATCCTAGGTGCTCCCAGAATAGATGGGCTTTTAGCTGTTTTCTAAATGTGGAGAGGTCCTTGTTCCTGCGGATTTGGGTTGGAAGAGAGTTCCAAAATAAGGGGGCATACAAATCAAATGCATGGTTACAGGTTTGGAGGTTGAACTTTGTTCTGTCATGAGGCACAATGAGTGCATTGTTTGTGGCCTATTGTGTCGGTCTTCCAGAGTTCATCTGTGGAAGCAGGGTTTTTAAATGAGATGACGGTTGTTGGTGAAGCGCTGTATGGATCAGTACCAGTGTTTTATATTTTATCCGTGCTTCCAGTGGGAGGATGTGGAGATCCCTCAGGACCGGGGTGATGTGATCATGCTTCTTTAGTCTCTGGATGATTCTGGCCATTGTGTTGAGGGCTATCCATAATGGGTTGATGGTGGTGGCCGTGAGTCCTTGGTATATTGCATTACAATAATCTAGGTTGGGGAGTGTCATTGCTTGCATGACCGTTCTGAAATCCTGTGGGTCTATGAGTGGTCTGAGGCATTGTATCATCTTTGCTTTGAAGAATATTAATCTTGCAGTTTTAGCAATCTGCTGCTTAAGTGATAGGGTTTGATCAAGGATGATTCCCAGGTATTTTACATGCAATTGAACTTTTATTTGGGTTGCTCCCAGGGTGAGGTGGAAGTTGATATTGTGGGACCATATTATTGTGCAGAATGGTTGAAGGTAGATATTAAAGAGCATGGCTAAGAGTGCGGAGCCCTGTGATATTCCTTGAGTTTGTTGAAAAGGACAGGAGGTTGTGGTGCTGGTTCGGATCAGTTGATATCTGTTGGTTAGATAAGATTGGAACCATTGTAGTACTTTGTCTTGTATGCCAATCTCCTGTATTCTGCTTAGGAGTATGTTGTGTGAGACTGTATCGAACGCTGCAGAAATATCCAGAAAAATCAAGGCATATCCAGCCTATTTGGCCTGTATTCCTTTGATTAGGGTATTTAATAGAGAGATCATGAGGATTTCAACCTCATGAGAGGGGTGGAATTCGTGTTGCTGCGGGTCAAGTGTGTTGTTTTTTTCTAGGTGATCTTGTAGTTGCTGTTGAACTATCTTTTCAATTATCTTTTCGGTAAATGGTAGGCTTGCTATTGTTCTGAATGAGGTGGGTTCCAGGAGGTCAAGATCAGGCTTCTTGAGGGTTGGTCGGATGATGGATATCTTTAGGCTGTCGGGTATTCGGCTTTGTTTGAATGATATATTTACTATGTTTGCTAGTGCAGGGCTTAAGTCAGTCCTATTTTGTCTTTTTTATCCATTCCACTGGGAAGGGATCGAGTGGAGAGACGGTGGTGTTAGGATCGAAACCACCGTATCAGATCTATTCTTTGGAGATCATTTCAGATGTCCCCCATTCTGTGCCAAGGCAGTAATATGGCCAACTCGTACTGTTATGGGTAGTGAGTTGGATTGTTGTTGAAGCTGCTTATATTGTGCTGCCAGTTGTTGCGGTAGTAAGCTTGGGAGTTGGTTCGCATGGTTAGGAGTCTTCGTTAACCTCTTGACAATGTCAGAGCTCACGTGGTCTGTTGACTGATGACATCTTTGTGGTAGGTTCTCTTAGCATTATCTGTTTCAGTGTGATAATTATCCAGCTCATTCATGTATCTTGCTCTGTCGTTTCATTCTTTGTCTTTCTCCATTTCCTCTCGGTTCTTCTGAGTTGTGTCTTCAATTTCCACAAGGCAGGTGTGAACCAGCATGCTATTGTTGGTCTTATCCTGCTTCCTTTGTGAATTGTCATTGCTTGTTCTGCTAAGGGAATTACGGTGTTCCATTTGTTGGTTAGGTCTTCGATCTCAGTTATTTCTGGTTGTATGTTTGGGAGTTCTTGCGTTAGGAAGTCTTCTTTATTAAATGGCCTGAAACTTCTTGATGCGTGCGGGTTGATATGAGTATGCATCAATGTGACTCCTGGCAACCTGCAGCTCCTGGATTTTCTTGGCAGAGTAATCAGAAGTAGATTGCTAGGCCTTTCTTCTGAGGCAATGGAGGGTTAAGTGACTTGCCCATGCAAGCCAGTGCTCTAAACACTAGGCTACTTCTCCATGCCACAGGGGTTTTATAGACCTCTATAATATCTCTTCTGCTGTCTCTTCTCCATGCTGAAAAGCCCTGACGTCTTTAGCCTTTTCTCATAGGATAGTCATTCCATCCCCTTTCTCACTTTGGACATCCTTCTCTGTACCTTTTCTAATGCCACTATATTTTGAGATGTGGAAACCAGAATTACACACAATACTCAAGGTATGGTTGTACAGTACCATAGAGCAATACAGAGGCATTATGATTTATTTATTATTTATATTCTCTTATATACCACGCTATACTGCATCAGTGCGGTTTACATTGAACAAACTGAACTTACAATGAACAGGGCATTATAACTTGGAAATAACTATTTTACAGGGAACATGGGCTATGGAGGGTTAAGTGGCTTGCCCAAGACCACAAGGAGCACCTGTGGGACTAGAAACCTCAGTCCTTCCGGCCCAAGGTTGCTGTCCTCTAGTGGGATTTGAACCCCTGACCTTGCAGCCTGAAGTACCTTGCCCCAACCACTAGGCCACTCCTCCACTCCATGATATCCTTTGTTTTCGTTTCTATTCCTTTCTCAATGATTTGTAACATTCTCTTTGCTTTTTTGGATGCCACCGCAAACTGAACAAAAGATTTCAATGTATTGTTTACGATCATACCCAGATCCTTTTCTTATAGCAAAAATTTGCAAGTAGGTAAAACCTGATTTAAATTTACTAATGCATATTGGGCCCGATATTCAAAAAGCATTTATACAGCTTACAGCCTGGTAAACCGTGTAAATGCCCTAACTGGGGATATTCAACAACACTTAACACATTTAGTGCTGTTGAATATCCCCTTCTAACTCCCCTACACGTCCCATTGCTATCCATTTAGCATTGAGGCATGTTGAAGGGCGTTCCGGGACAGAGTGGAGGTGGTGACAAGCGCTAACTGGGCAGCAGTGATATTGCATGCTTCCTGGTTAACGATCTGTGCCTTAAAGATAGGTGAGGAAAAAACCTTGCCTATCTTTAAGGTGCAGGAGCTAACTGGGCAGCTTGTATATAAAGGTGATACTGTGGAAGAATTGAAAGAATATTGATACACTGGGAAGATGTATTAGAACTATTTGATAAACTGAAGAGTAGCAAATCACCTGGACTGGATGGTGTACAAGGGTGTTGAAAGAACTGAAATAGGAGATTGCAGACCTGCTGTTAGTAATCTGTGAACTATCATTAAAATCATCTTTAATACCTGAAGATTGGAGGATGGCCAATGTAACTCCAATTATTAAAAATGGTTCCAGGGGTGATCCGGGAAACTATAGACCAATGAACCTGATGTCAGTACCCGGAAAAATGGTAGAAACCATCATAAAGAACAAAATTACTGAACATGTAGATAGTCATGGCTTAATGGGAGATAGCCAACATGGCTTTAGAAAAGGAAGATCATGTCTTACTAATCTGTTATGTTTTTTTTGAAGGTGAATAAACAAGTAGACAAAGGTGAGTCAGTTGATATAGTGTATCTGGATTTTCAGAAAGCCTTTGACAAGGTCCCTCATCAGAGACTTTTGGCAAAACTAAAAAGTCATGAGGTAAGAGGTAGTGTACTATTGTGGATCAGTAACTGGTTAAAAGATAGAAAGCAGAGGGTAGGGCTAAATGGCCAATTTTCCCAATGGAGAAAGGTGAATAGTGGAGTACCCCAGGGATCTGTGCTGGGTCCGCTGCTTTTTAACATATTCATAAATGACCTGGAAATGGGAATAATGAGTGAGGTTATCAAATTTGCAGATGAGACAAAACTATTTAAAGTTGTTAAAAACTCATGAGGATTGTGGAAAATTGTAAGAGGATCTTGATAAATTGGAAGACTGGGCATCCAAATGGCAGATGAAATTTAATGTGGACAAGTGCAAAGTTATGCACCTATGAAAGAATAACCCAGACTATGGTTACATAATGCAAGGTTCCACATTAGGAACCACCACCCAGGAAAAAGATTTAGTGGATAACATGTTAAAGCCCTCGGCCCAGTGTGCAGCGACAGCCAAGACAGCAAATAGAATGCTAGGTATCATAAGGAAAGGAATGGAAAATAAAACAAAGGATATTATAATGCCTCTGTATCGTTTCATGGTGCGACTGCACCTTGAATATTGTGTGCAATTCTGGTCACCGTATCTTAAAAAGGATATAGAGTTATTAGAAAAGGTTCAGAGAAGAGCCACCAAAATGGTAAAGGGGATGGACGGATACCCCTATAAAGAGAGGCTAAAAAGATTAGGGCTCTTTAACCTGGAAAAGAGACGGCTGAGGGGAGATATGATAGAAGTCTATAAATTAATGAACGGAGTGGAACGGGTGAATGTAGATCAATTGTTTACGCTATCAGAATATAGAAAGACTAGGGGACATTCAATGAAGCTGCAGGGTAAGCTATTCAAGACTAATAAGAGAAAATATTTTTTCACTCAACGTGTAATCAAACTCTGGAATTTGTTACCGGAGGATGTAGTAAAGGCTGTTAGTGTAGCTGGGTTTAAAAAAGATTTGGACAAATTCCTGGAGGAAAGGTCTATAAACCATTATTAAGAAGGGACCCAGGATATCACTGCTTGACCCAGTACAAGCATTGTGGAACCTGTGTCCCTTGGGGAAACTGCTAGGTACATATGACCTAGATTGGCCACTGTTGGAAACAGAATACTGGGCTTGCTGGACCTTAGTCTGACCCAGTATGGCATATCTTATGTTCTTATGCAATATTGCTGCTGCCTGGTTAGCTTTGGCGGCTGCCGAAGTGTGTGATGGTGACTGGATATTCAGTGCCATCGCGGCATTGAATATCCCAGTTAGAGGTCGGCGGGGAGTACTATGCACTGATGAGGTAAATAGCCCTTCGAAGATGTGGCTGACTCAATAATGGCCGCAGTAGCAAATGTGGTTGTCTGATTCTGTTGCACTAGATCATATTGAGGCTGAATTTCCAGCAGTGCTCTTCCCTGCAGACTTACATAATTCCAGACAAATGCAAAAGCAGCTTAGTTTTCAAATATGCAACAATACATGTGCAAGTTGATTTTGAGACTCAGGTAGGTGTTTTGCAAACGGGGCATCTAGATAGCATGCTATGTGTATTCCTAACTTTGTGAATATTCAGTTTACATGTGTAAATCTTTCACATGCCCCGAAATGCCCCTTATTTAGGTGGGTGAATTTATATGTATATTAGGCTGTAAATCTACAGTGTTCACATATTGCTAGCTTAAATGCTCCTTATTTAGGTCCATGTTTACTGTACGTTAGCGGTTGCTATATGCCACCCTGCCCATGGCAATAACATGGACAGTGCAGCAGATAGCATATAGCAATGTTTAGTAAACATGGCCCTTTATGCGCATAAGTCCTGACTATGCTTTGAAAAATTTACTCCAAAATGCATTACAGCATAACAATCCAGAAGGTGTTTGGCCAATCAGATTGCTCAATTGTTTGGCCTACCTTCTGCCTCTAATTGTCTGCAGTGGAATGACAGTCTGTCTCCATCGTGGGTCACAAAGAAATTGTTTCCTATGGCACGTTTCTTTTGATTAATATCCTGATTTTATTAGCATAGGCTGCAAAAAATAAATATGGCAGAAATATCTGGACCAATTAAATGTGTAGCAGGGCTACCTGCAATCTTGAAATATCCCAGCATGAAAAAATAGAAGGAATGAGATGAAGTGACTTTCGGTCCCCAGAGCTCATACCTCAATAAACTGGTTAGTCTATAAGCTGCTATCTGCCTTTGTCATTTTTGCTACTCCAGACTAACACGGCTGCCACTCTAAACATTTCCTATAATTGAATGTTTTATTCAAATCATTTCACCGAAGCAGTAGGAGGAAACACAGAGAAAAATGTATTGTTGGCCTATGGAGATTTTATGTAGAACCTGCATGTTTCTTTTCAATGTTTGCAAATAAAATAGGTTATTGGTTTGGTTTCATTTTTTTTTGTACATTAGGAAAGCCAGAATAACATAGATAGCTAGTTTAAAACTGGGTCTTGATTCCAAATATTTTGGGGCCTATACATTAAACATTTTTTGCTTGCAATTGCTAAGAATTTTAACGTGCATAAAAAAAATCACTCAACATGCACCGCTACATTTTATTGTATATCTGCTAAAACGTAGTTTCCATAGCTGTTTACCACCCAGACAGCAGAATTTTCATACTTTCCAACCAAGTTATAAACAGCCCATATGCTCTAAACTGAGCATTCATGTGTAACTTTTGCACATGGCTCAGCATCCTTGCCGCAGAGCTGTATAAAAGTAAACCTGGCCTACGGAGCCAGTGGTAACAGCAGGACGTCTGGAGCCCATGAGATGAATTGCATCTTGTGTTCATTGATATGGCTCTGTTAGCACACATCTACTAAAATTCTCTGAGACCAGCTTCGAGTGCGCGCAGCGCTTCCGTGCATTGGATGTTTTTCTGCATGAATGAAAACGGCCTTAGTATACAGGCAGACCTTTAGTGCATAGATTCTTCCTTTATTTATAAAGCCTAATTTGCCCATCATTCCAAAAGTCTGAGTTTGACTCCAAACCTTTTGTTTGACTCCAAAGTACTAAAATCCCATACATGGTAAAATCATTCTATAACCCAAAAGACTTGCCGAGGATATATAGCCTTTGATGTTATGAAATTGCTAGGATGATCAATCTTTTGTCTTGCAAATGTTTCTCCAGAGAGGAAAAAACAGTTTTATGAATTAATTTCTTGATGTTCGGGATGTACTACAGCTAATTTTATGAAAAAGCAAGTTTGTATTATCTCACTGTACAGTCATCTGGTCAAAACAGAGAGCAGCAACTTCATTTGATCATTTGCGATTTCATTAACCTGGATAATTTTTCATTGAGTTTCATGCTGGATGATGGCAGCCCTCATCCTATCCTATTTCCCACTTGTACCCCACCTTCTTCATGGTGAAGAATAGTCCAGAGCAGCTTTATGTTCAGAAAATACAGTATAAATATCGAGCCTGATATACAGCGGCATAGGCTGACTGGATAAGCTCCCCTGACCATGATATACAGGGTGCTGCAAGGAATGTGCTGCTGACTATCATTACAGAGAGTACTGGGACAGTCCATGAGTGGAGGGGCGAATTATCTGGACAGCGGCGATACTCAGCAATGCTATCTGGGTAGCTCTCGGCCTTATTGCTGTCCTAAGTTATGCGGCAAGTGTTCTGAATAACAGCGTTTAATATCTCTGCTGTCCAGATAATACTGGCACTGACCATAGTATTTGGGGTCATGCTTCTTCCAGAACCCCAACAATTATGGACCCTAGGTACAGAGAAGAGCCACCAAAATGGTAAAGGGGATGGAGGGATAGCCCTATGAAGAAAGGCTAAAATGGTTAGGGCTCTTCAACCTGGAAAAGAGATGGATGAGGGGGAGATATGATAGAAGTCTATAAATTAATGAACGGATGGAACGGGTAAACGTAGATCAATTGTTTACGTAATCAGAATATAAAAAGACTAGGGGACATGCAATGAAGCTACAGGGTAACTTATTTAAGACTAATAAGAGAAAATATTTTTTCACTCAACGAGTAATCAAACTCTGGAATTCATTACTGGAGGATGTAATCAAAGTGTAGCTGGGGATAAAAAAGGTTTGGACAAGTTCCTGGAGAAAGGTCCATAAACCTAAAGGGGACCTGGGAAATCCACTGCTTACCCCGGATGAGCATTGTGGAACCTGTGTCTTTTGAGGAAACTGCTAGGTACGTATGACCTAGATTGGCCACTGTTGGAAACAGGATACTGGGCTTGATGGACCTTGGTCTGACCCAGTATGGCATATCTTATGTTCTTAAATCCTGTCATTACTATTCCATAATGACTGGTATTTCCTCCCCTCGCTTGGGGCTGTGAGATTCCACACTTTTTATCTGTGGGCTTACTCTTTTTCAGGGGGATATTATGGAATGGCATTTTTGCTGTTCATGATGTGATCTATTTTGATAGATGGGTTGGCAGAAGTATAAAGAGAATTCTTAACTTCCACCATAGCTGCAGTATCCGTGAATACTTTCTACCCGTGAACCTTGTACTAGTTTTCAAAGTGAAGCATGTGCGGGCCCGCTATTCAACGCTGGCAGCTAGTGCAAGTACAGCATCTAACCGTTGCTGCTGAAGAGTTAACCTGGATGGTCAATGCCAGGACGATATCCGGCCACTGGCATTGAACATCCAGGTCTACCGCACAGTGTCGCATGGCGCGGAAGCTAACCAGGCAACGGTGATATTCAGCTGCTACCCGGTTAACTTTGGCGGCGGCAAACGTTAGGACAGTTTTTGTTATGCCTAACCTTTGCTGCTGAGGGCTAACTGGGCAGCGGCTGTATATCACCGCTGACCTGTCATCCCTGGGTACCGCCCCTCGAATGCATCGATGCTAACCGTGTTAGTGCTGCTGAATATCCTGCTTAGAGACCGTTCCACGGTTTGTGGGTCTGTAGACCTTGTAACTGCTTTGGAATATCAAGCCCTGCATTCTTGAACTTTGAAAATTGCCGAAAGATAAAATCCCCCAGACACATGCATCTGCTTTTGCGGTCCTAAGCAATGCGCAAACTTATGAAAATAGAAAGAACGCATGTTTTTAATCTCACCCCCAGGAGCGCCTCTGTTAAATGTGACATGGAATAGTGTGTGTACTCTTACTTAGACATACGGCAGACAGTTTTCAAGAAGAAAACACTCTTTTTAACTGCAGAAATGACTCATACAGAAATGACTCTTATCAAGTGTCACTTTTGCAATTCATTCATCGATAATTTTCAGAATAGAAGACAGTCTATCTGTATAGTACAGAGCTGGACATCCCCCTAGTCAGTCTAAATATTTATTTTTGATGTGTCCTGAGTGAAAATGTCCCGAGGCTGTTTTATGATGATCTTCGATTTAGCAGAACTGAGGATATTGTGTCTCACAGCTAGCTAGATTGATTGCATATTATGTCAAATGTCCAGCTCCTTTTATTTCAACTACAAATGTTTCTGGTGTCAAGCATTCTCCTGGCTTCCTAACCAACTTGAACTGTGTAATTGGAAGATGTCATTTTAGAAAGGACGCCCAAGTCAATCTGGGATGCCCAAGGTGGAACGTGCAGAAAAATGGCAAGGACGTCTATGTTGCCTGCCTATTTTTATAACATGGACATCCCCCTTAGGAAAGAGTGGGGCAGGAGGTCAATCTCATGCAAGCTAGGATAAGGGCATGTCCAGCGGCGTAGCAAAATGGAAACATAAGCCCCCCATTCCCCATCAGTGTTCGTGGTCGTATTGTAAAATAAAGGGAGTATTAGTGAAGCTTCTTCTCCACACCCTCCAGACATTTCCCTGACAAAATGATCACTTTTCAGATGCCTGTTTGTGCCTGGAGCAGGTATAACCTTAGACGCAATGCCAGATTTCCAGGACCTTTCTGAGATCAGGTGAGGATGTCCAGGTTCTTGGGAATGCCCCAGCCATGCCGCTGTTTACACTTGCGCATCCTCATGCTGGGGATGTCCGCAGGCCTGGTTTCTAAATTGGCTCTGGAGATGTCTCTGTGCTTTGGATGGCTCTACGCCTATTTCCAGACATCCAAAGCATGAATAGGGCTTCCAAAATAACCCCTTAAGGACCTGACATTCAAAGGCATGTACATAGCTTGCATACCTGCAAACTGTGTAAATGCCACTAAGCGGAATATTCAGCAGCATTAACATGGTTACTAGTTAGCATCGGGACATTCTGTGAGCAGCACCTGGGGATAACTGGCGATATTCAGCCGCTGCCCTGTTATCCCTCAACTGTGAAAGTTAGGCACATGAAAGGCTGTCCTAACCTTTGCTGCTGAAGCTAACTGCGCAACTGCCTTGTTGGCTTCCTGCTTCGCTGGCCTCCTGGATAGTCAATGCTGGTGGCTAGATATGACCCAGCATCGAATATCCAAGTTTAGTGTTCAGCGGTTTAGTGTACAGTGGCATACCTAAAATGCAAGGGTGCCAATAATGTTGACCTCAACTGTAAACATTATTGGCACCCTTGCATTTTAGGTATGCTGTGTACAATATTTTGAAAAATAATTGAAAATATTCCAACTGTATGTCATCATAATATTTTAATAGTATGATAACATAACATAGTAACATGGTATATGACGGAAGATAAAGACCAGTATGGTCCATCTAGTCTGTCTAGTAAAGGTGGCAAGAGTAATTGTACCCACCACTCTGAGCAGATCATCCCCCCCTCTAAGCCTTTCTTAAGGGTTGTCCCCGCCACTCCATGCAAGTCACCCCTCTCTGTTTGCTGAAGTATAAGAAATAGTTATGTTAATTTTGATTTTATCCTCTTGCTATAAAGGGATCCACTGTGTTTGTTCCATGCCATTTTGAATTCTGACTTTCTCGAATCCAACAGGTTGCATGATCTGAGGCAACATGGTTTTACCAAAGGACAATCTTGCCAAACAAATCTGATTGAGTTCTTTGACTGAGTGACCAAAGAACTAGATCAAGGGCATGCGATGGATGTAATCTACCTAGATTTAAGCAAAGCCTTTGATACTGTTCCTCTTAGGAGGCTTATCAATAAACTCAACAGCTTGGGGATGGGTCCCAAGGTGGTGAACTGGATCAGAAATTGGTTGACTTGACAGACAACAGAAGGTGATGGTAAACGGAACTCACTCGGATGAAAGGAAGGTGAATAGCAGTGTGCCCCAGGATTTGGTCCCATGACCAGTACTGTTTAATGTATTTATGAGTGATATTGCTGAAGGACTGAATAGAAAACTCTGTCTTTTTGCAGATGACACGAAAATTTGCAACAGAGTGGACTCCCCTGAGGGAGTGGATAACATGAGGAAAGATCTACAAAAGCTGGAAGAATGGTCTAATGCTTGTCAGTTAAGATTTAATGTGAAGAAGTGCAGTGTCATGTACTTGGGAAGCAGAAATCCAATTGTATGCAATAGGGGGCAAGAGGTTGGTGTGCACGGACCAGGAGAAGGACCTTGGTGTGATTATTTTTGAGGATCTCAAGGTGGTGAAACAGTGTGATAAGGCAGTGGCAAAAGCCAGAAGGATGTTGGCTTGCATACAAAGAAGAATTATCAGCAGAAAGGAAGAGGTACTAATGCCATTGTACAAGTCACTGGTGAGGCCTCACTTGGAATATTGTGTTCACTTTTGGAGACCAGATCTCGCAAAGGATATAAAAAACTGGAAACTGTTCAGAGGAAGGCGACCAGAATGATTTGGAGCCTTATCAGAAGACTTATGAGAAGAGACTTGAAGACCTAAATATGTACACTCTGGAGGACAGGAGGGACAGAGGAGATATGATTCAGACCTTTAAATACTTATAAAGTATTAATTAACAAACAAACCTCTTCCAGAGATGGGGAAACTGTAAAAGTAGAGGACATAACATGAAGCTGCAAGGGGGTAAACTGAAAGGCAGTTTCAGAAAATACTTCACTGAAAGGGTGGTGGGTGCTTGGAATACCCTTCCGATGAAAGTGGTGGGGGCAAATACAGTGACAGTATTCAAACTGGCATGGGACAGACACAGTAGATCCCTTTATAGCAACAGGATGAAATCAAAATAAGCATAACTATCTCTTATATATCAACAAATAGGGGTGACCTACATGGAGTGTTGGGTACACTCCTAAACAAAGGCATGGGGAGGGGTGATCTGCACGGAGTGGCAGGTGCACCTACTCTTGCCGCCTTGCTGGGCAGACTCGATGGACTATACTGGTCTTTATCTGCCGTTATATATGATGTTACTATGTATTTGCCCACACCACTTCCATCAGGAGGGAATTCCAAGCATCCACCACCCTTTCACTGAAAAACTATTTCCTGATGTTGCTTTTGTTTACCTCCTTGCAGCTTCATTTTATGCTCTCTAGTTTTACAACTTCCCTTTCTTTGAAAAGGGTTTGTTTGTTCATTAATACCCTTTAAGTATTTAAATATCTGTCTCATATATCCCCTCCTCTTTTTTTTTCTTTGGTGCAGCCAAATCAGTGCTGCCTCCTGACAACCCAGCTGCCTCTGGGTTTTCTTGGCAACATATCACTGGAAGTAGATTGCCAGGCCTTTTCTTCCAAAGTAATGGAGGGTAAAGTGACTTGTCCAAGGTCACAAGGAGTGCCAGTGGGAATCAAACCCTTGATCTTCTGCGTTTGATTCCCACTAGGCTGTTGACTCGAAGGCACACTTTGCCATTCTCCTCTTTCCCTCCTCTCCTCTACGGTATATATATTTAGGTCTTCAAGTCTCTTCTCATACATCTTCTGGTGCAGGCCCCAAATCATTTTGGTCACCTTCCTCTGAACCATTTCAAGTCTTATTATATCCGTTATGCGATATGGTCTCCAAAACTGAACGCAACATAAGTGAGGCCTCACTGTTGACTGCTTGTTGTTCCTCTCTGTATGCAACCCACCATCCTTCTGGCTTTGGTCACTGCCTTGTCACACAGTATCTCCAGGAACAAGCAGGAATGAGTCTTCACATATGGGAGACGTCGCCGACGGAGCCCGCACGGGAATGCTCCCCAGCATCCAATCAGAAAGCCTTTGGGAGCATCCCCCACGCCTGCGCGGTGGCTTCCCGCCCTTCCTACTGCCTCTCCCCAGTTTTTCGTTTTCCGCGGAGCAGGCAGGACGTCCCACCTGCCACCGCAGAACTTTTACCTTTTTTCTTTTCTTTTCTTTTCTTGTTCTGTAGTCGCGGCTTTTCCCGCCGACAGCGGCACCTCTGTGCCTTTTTGTTTTCTTTTCTCACTTATTTTCGTCGCCTAGCGGGACCTTTTTTCCCTCTGGGCGCCGAGGCCTACCGGGCTTACAGCATGGAGCCCCAGAAGTGCCCTCACTGCGGGGGCTTAGTTTTCCACATGGACTCCAATGCCTGATGCCTCTCTTGTTTGGGGCCTGACCCTTCCCCCCCGGGTCCTCCGGGCTACAGTGTCGGGAGAAGACCTTCCCTTTTTTGGGTATCCCTCAATGACGTGTTCACGCCCAAGGCGCGGTCATCGGGTTTTTCTTCTCTCCAGGATCAGGTAACCACGCAACAGTCTGTTAAGACTAGCCAAGTCTTGAGGGGCGAGTCTCATGCGCGGCATGGCGATGGCTCCAGCCAACCCCTCAAGTCCCCCTTGGCTACTATACCCCGGCGGGAGTCCTCGGGCTCCAAAGCATTTACGGGGTTTCGGGATGTTCCTGGGGTTCGCTCCTCACAGAACATTCCCGAGCCATGCTCGAGGGAGGTACCCGCTTCGAGCGGTGCCGATTCCCCGGCATTGGCGCCGGCGTCGAGCGTCCCGCTACTCACTGAGGGATCGTCAGCTGGTGTCCTCGGCGCCTCCGGGGCCGATCGACTCGACCGAGTCTGACCTCCCTATGTCCAAGCCGTGCTCGAGGGAGGTACCCGCTTCTAGCGGTGCAGACCCCCCGGCATCGGTGTCGGTGTCGAGCGTCCCGCTACTCACCGAGGATCGCCCGGGGCCGATCAAATCGGTCCAGCCTGGCGTTCCATCATCCCTGTCATGCGCGGGGGTGGTATCCGCCATGGGCGGTGCCGACCCCCCACCGCCGGCGTCGAGCATTCCGCTCCTCACCAGGGGCGGTCAGCCGCGGCCCTCGGCGCCTCCGGGGCCAACCGACTCCTGCTGGTATGGCGTTCCTACAGGGGTGGTATCTGCGCCCGGCGGTGCCAACCCATCGGCATCGGGGTCGAGTGACCCGCTCCCCACCGGGGATCACCTGCCGCTGCCCTCGGCAGCTCTAGGGCCGACCGACTCGACACAGTCTGGCGGCCCTACGTTCAGGCCATGCGCGGAGGTGGTACCCGCTTCGGGTGTGTCGCGTCGGTGGTTCCACTCTTCGCCGGAGATGGTCATCTGGCCTCGGCGCCGGTCGCCTCAACCCGCGCTGGGTTGCCGGTATCCCAGCCCTGCGCGAGGGTGGTACCGGGTTTGCACGGCACCACTCCGCCGGAGACGGCAGGGGCGTTGAGCGCCAGGGACCGCCGTCGGCCTCCCCCGGGAGCCTCGGGGTATGTCGATCAGCCCCAGACGGGCGACCCCCCGGCATCGTCGTGGCCGTCGTGGGTCCCGCCCTTTCCGAGAAAGGGGGCCCCGGGGTCTTCGATCCAGCCTGGATCCGCGCCATCCCGCAACGGTACCCCGGCATCGGCGCAGGAGTCTAGCACTTCCCTTCCCACAGGGGCTCGTCGATGGGTGACCTCGGTACCCTCGGGGACGGGTCGTATGTCCCGGAAGGATTTCCCCCCGGGTCAGGCGGGCTCGAGAGGGGGCCCGGTATCAGGCAGTGCCCGCCGCCTGACGTCGGCGCCAGCATCGGATGGGCCCCTCTCCACCGAGCTTCGTCCTCGGGGGCCCTTGACGCTCGCGACGCCGATCGACGCGGTTCCAATCTGCTCCCCGGGATCAGCACCGCTGACGCGGCCGCCCCCGCCGGGGCCCTCTAGCAGGGAGTCGATTTCATTGCTCGGTTCGATGCCCAGCCTAGAATCAGTATCCAGCCTCGAAGACTTGGCCACGGCACGTCTCGGGATCGGCCCCTGTCCCCTCCCGCGACACAGAGTGGAGATCGTTGGCCACTGCCCTCTGGCTGCCACGGAACCGTTTCAGTTGCCGGGGGCGGCGCCGCCCCCGGGTTCGGGCCGGGGCCGATTCCGGAGGCTCCGTCCGTGCCATCGACCCCTTCGATGCCTAGCTTGGAATCAATTCCAGGAGCCGACGACGCCTTGTTGACCACCCCAGTCCGGGGCTGTTGGTCCCCTCCTCTGCCCAGCAGGCAGCAGCCCGAGAGGCTTCTCGGTGCCCTGGCGGCCTCTCCCACCACCGCCTCCTACGGCATAGCCCCTCCGGGAGAGCCGTCTTTTCAGAATTTCCTCCTTGACATGGCGGACTTGCTGGCCATCCCTATCCCGGACCTAACTCCAGGCCCTGCGGAACGGGCCGCCGTGATGCTTCCTCTGCATCCCTCCCTGCAGGATCTCCTGCTGGGGGCTTGGCGGTCGCCTTTGAGGGTTCCGGCACCGTCGACTGCGATGCATGCTCTGTATCGGGTGCCTCCCTCCCCGGGGTTTCGGCAGCACCAACTTCCACATCGTTCCAGTGTGGTGGAATCGGCGCTGAGGAAGGCCGGCAGCAAGGAAAAGCATTCTTCTCGCCTGCCAGGCCGCACCTCAAAGACGCTAGATACCCTAGGACGTCAAACCTTCCAAACGTCTATGCTGGCGTCCAGAATTATTTCATATATTTTTTATATGAGTCTGTCGCTCCGGGAGGTCACCGAGAGATTATCTCGGTTGTCTCCCTTCTTGTCTGCAACCAAGGCCTTTGAATATTCCTTGCTTCTTTATCACTGCAGGAATATCTCTGGGTTCCTTTCTCGCGCTTCTCTAGACTCCTTCCTGTCGGTCAGCAGATGCTCTGCTGTTGCTATTAGAGCACGCCGTACAGCATGGTTGCAGGCGTCTGAGTTGTGTAGACGGGCACAGCATAACCTGGGTAATTCTCCCTGTGACGGAGATCACCTCTTCAATAGCGAAGCCTTACGTCAGGTTGCGCAGTGCTTCACTAACCTTCCCAGCGTTAGAAGCCATCCTAGGGCCCGGCTTCCCCCCGGCGGTGGTGCACGCCTTACCAGGCCCCCCTTCCCTAGGAAGAGGAAATGTCACCCCTCCGCCCAACCGCCAGGTGCGCCCGAGCAAGGGACCCCTCGCCCTGGATTGAAGTCCCCGGGGCCGCACCAGTACTCTCATACCAAGCAGTTTTAGGCTCCGGTGGGCGGCTGCCTGCAATTACCTTCTTACCAGAAGTTTACAATTGAGCTCTACTCTGGAATGGTTCGGGGGCTTATCCAGGGGTTCAGGTACTCTCCTTCCGTTGGTAGAGGGAGACCACCTCTACTCCATGATAGCTCTGGCCCACGGTCAGCTGGCTTACCCTTAGGTACGTCCCCGAACCCATCTCGGCAGTATCCCCTGCTGATTGCTTCCGTACCGGAAGTTTTCCTTCCAGCCGCTATAGTTCCCCTATGCTTACCGGGGGCTATGCCCTCATGTCCCCCGATTAGTGCGGGGGGCGAGTTTCTGCGTGCAGGTCCTGGGGACGCCTATAGGGCCTCGAGCCCCCTGGTGTGTTCTTCCGGACTGATGCTATCCTTTGTCCTTCACGCTACCGTTCGCCGATCTGCCCATGTTCCACCGGAATAGATCCCTCTCCCGGACGGATCTTGACGCCACCTCCCCAGGTGGACGTTCTGTGGATCACTGGCAGGTCCGCCTTACCAGTGTTATGCTCATGGAGGTAGGTTCCTCAGCGTACCTGCATTACTGCGGGGGGGGGGGGCGTTCTCCACAGATATCGCCTGCGCGATAGGCGCGTTTGGGGGATGCCCACAGTGCCTGTGTTCTGCCGCCTATTTTTTTCCAATGGCCGGTACTCACGCCCCCCCACCCCCCCCACCTCCGGGGTCCGGCCAGTCCGCCTGCCTATTCCTTAGATCGGCCCTCGGACTGGTTGTACTCTACTGCTGTGAAGTCAACAGCTTCTATTTTCATTTATGCCCTCCTCCCGGAGGTTCAGACCCTTGTTTCCCTATCTCTTAGCTAGGGCAGGCTGTGTACTCCTTCTGCTCCGAGGTACACCCCTACTCTTCTCCGGAATAGGCTATCCAGATCGGCCAGTCTTCTACTGTTAGTCCTCTGAGTTATGGACTCTGCTCCTAAGGGAGTGCTCAGCTTTGCATAAAGCTTCCTTGAAGACCTGCCGTCCTTCTCCTGACCCAGCTGATTCCTGGATCTCCTGGCCTTCCGGATTTGGAACTTCCTCCTCGCTGCGGTGAAGTTCCCTTGAAGACCTCGCTACTACTACGTCTACAGTACCTCCATCACGGTCCTACTTCCTACAACTCAGTAGGTAAGCTTTACATGGTACTAAGTCATTAATTCATTAAAAACTTAATGATGCTCCATGCACTCTAATGACTACTCTCCCTGTAGTCTTTGGGTTGCTGTTCTTCTCCTCTCAACTCCTACCCTCCATCCCTCGGGGGATGCCGGGGATTCAGGTTGGGCAAATGCCCTCCCGTCCTGGGCCGGGCTTACGGGATCTCCCCCGGGCATCCTCAGCTAGGGAGTCCCCATATGTGAAGACTCATTCCTGCTTGTTCCTGGAGATAGCACAGTTACTTACCTGTAACAGGTGATCTCCGGAACAGCAGGAATTAGTCTTCACAACCCGCCCACCTCCCCTAGGAGTTGTATCTCTTTCTCTCTATTCCTTCCTCTCCTCTCCTTCTGGCTCAGCTATGAAACTCAACTGGGGAGAGGCAGTAGGAAGGGCGGGAAGCCACCGCGCAGGCGCGGGGGATGCTCCCAAAGGCTTTCTGATTGGATGCTGGTGAGCATTCCCGTGTGGGCTCCGTCGGCGACGTCTCCCATATGTGAAGACTAATTCCTGCTGTTCCGGAGATCACCTGTTACAGGTAAGTAACTGTGCTTTCACCACCTTGAGATCCTCAGAAACAGTCACTCCAAGGTCCTTCTCCTGGTCCATGCACACCAGCCTCTCACCCCCTATTACTACAATTCCCTTGGATTTCTGCATCCCAAGTGCATGACTGTGCACTTCACATTAAATCGTAACTACCATGCATTAGACCATTCATCCAGCTTTTGTAGATCTTTCCTCATGTTATCCACTCCCTCAGGGGAGTCCACTCTGTTGTATATTTTCATGTCATCTGCAAAAAGGCAGACTTTTTCCTTCAATCCTTCAGCAATATCACTCTCAAATATATTGAACAGTACCGCTCACTGGGGCACATCACTACTCACCTTCCTTTCTTCCGAGTGAGTTCCATTTACCACCACCTTCTGTCATCTGTCAGTCAACCAGTTTCTGATTCAGTTCAGCACCTGGAACCTATCCCCAGGCTGCTCAGTTTATTGATAAGGCTCCTATGAGGACCAGTATCAGAGGCTTTGCTGAAATCAAGGTAGATCACATCCATCGTATGCCCTTGATTGAGTTCTCTGATCAGCCAGTCAAAGAGTTCAATCAAATTTGTTTGGTATGATTCGCCTTTGGTAAAACCATGTTGCTTCGGATCATGCAACCTATTGATTTCTAGAAAGTCCAGTATTCTCTCTTTCAGGAGCACCTCTGTTACTTTTCCCGCCACTGAGGTAAGGCTTACCAGTCTATAGTTTGTCACCTTTTCCCTATTATCACTTTTGTGAAGAGGTACCACATCAGCCCTTCTCCAGTCCTGTGGAGCCTCTCCTGTCTCCAAGTATCTATTAAAAGCATCCTTTAAAGGCCCTGCCAGAACCACTCTGAGCTCTTTCAGTACCCTGGGATATATCCCATCCAGTCCCATGACCTTGTCTACTTTCAGTTTTGCAAGCTGTTCAAACATGTCGTCTTCTGTGAATGGTGTGGTATCTATTCCACTTCTCATACGTGATCCTTCGCCAGGATTTTCTTTAGTGAATACAGAACAGAAATATTTGTTTAGCATTCTCACTTTTTCAAGATCACTTTCCATGAATCCGTCTTCGGCACTTTTGAGTCTTGCAATTCCACTTCTGATCTTCTTCCTCTCTCAAATATATCTGAAGAAAGTTTTGTCTCCACGCTTCACATCTTTAGCCATCATTTTTTCTGCCTTTGCTTTTGCTATCCTTATTTCTCTTTTTGTCTCTTTTAGCTATATCCTGTATTCTTTTCTGTGTTCCTCTGTTTGCGATCCTCTGAATTTTGTGAAAGCTGTGGTTTTTGTCACTTCTTTGGAGAACCATATAGGTTTCCTTTTCCTCTTATTTCTGTTTACTTTCCTTACATATATATCTGTTAACTCTTTTAGTTTAGTCCACTACAATTCCACTTCCCTGACCTCCTCACACCCTGCCAACTCCTCCTTCAGGCACTTGGCCATTTTATTGAAGTCAGCATTTTTGAAATCTATGGGGTAAGACGGATTCCACATGGAGGCCACTACTGCTGCTTTGTAAACATACCCCTATGACTTTGAGTTTGCTGTAATTGGACTCTACCTTGGCTTTTACCTGAAACCACATTGTGTGATGATCACTGCAACTCACATGTGCACCCACCCGGATTTTGACACACTATCTCCATTTGTGAATATTAAATCCAGCATCAAACTTTCCATGGTCGGTTCCATCACCATTTGCCAGCAATGCCTCTTGGAAGGCATCCACAATCTTTTAACTTCTTTCCCGATTTGCAGAAGGAATATAAGGAATACAATAAAAAAGATGTCTATGCAACTTAGATGTAGTAATTTCTGAGAAAAAAGCAAAATATTACCTGGACAGGATTAATGGTACCCGTCACTAATATTTGGTTGCACAACTCTTGGCAGTGATGACAACCTCCAAATCTTTTTTGCAGCCATCTATAGGTTTTGTATATCTGTCTGCTGGTAGTTTCTCCCAATCTTCATCTGCGATTTGTTCCAGCTCATGAATGTTTCCAGGATTCCTTTTACTAATGGCAACTTTCAGCTCTTTCCAAAGGTTTTTGATTGGATTGAGATCAGGACTCATTGCTGGCCAGTTTAAAACAGTCCATTGTTTCCTTTTTAACCATTCTTTTGTACATTTGGATGAATATTTTGGGTCATTATCCTGCTGGAGGACCCATGACCTTCAACGCAGACCTAACTTTCTGACCTTAAGTAGCCCATTTTACTCCAAAATATCTTGGTAGTCCTCTGACTTCATGATGCCTTTAATACGTTTCAGGCCTCTAGTTCCTCAAGCAGCAAAACAGCCCTACAACATCATGGAAGGTCCACCATATTCAACTGTAGGAAGGGTATTTTTTTCCCTTATAAGCTTCGGGCCCGATTTTCGAAGGCATTTTCCCAGAGTGGAGGAGGCATTTTCCCAGAGTGGAGGAGTGGCCTAGTGGTTGGGGCAAGGTACTTCGGGCCGGAAGGTCGGGGGTTCAAATCCCACTAGAGGATAGCAACCTTGGGCCGGAAGGACTGGGGTTTCTAGTCCCACAGGTGCTCCTTGTGGTCTTGGGCAAGCCACTTAACCCTCCATAGCCCATGTTCCCTGTAAAATAGTTCTCTGTGTGCTGTGCTTTCCTGTCTAATCAATGTGTTTATACCTCAAAAATTTCCTGTCATGATTTGACAATTTCCAATCTGTAATCAAACCGCTGCTGATCGCTGGAAGTAGCGGTATACAAATGTATACTAAATAAATAAATAAATAAAATTTACACAGATAACTGCCCCAGTTACCCGTGTAAATGCCATATTCGGGATTTTCAAAGGGTAGTACCCTTTGAAAATCTCAGATATGTCCCTAATGCGCCCAGATGCTATGTGGTTAGCATTGGGGCATGTTAGAAGCATTCCGGGGCGGAGGAAAGGGCTAACCAGGTAGTATTGATTTTTGATGCTACCCACTTAGCCCTCTGCGCCTTAAAGATAAGCAAGGTTTTTCTTGGGATCAACTGAAAACAGCTACCAGCAAATACTACATCTCAGCTGAGACAGCCTGAAACATGTCAGTTTTTATGGCAAGATGTTTTCCAGCTACGTGTTTTGATGATTTATATTGTATTGTATCTTAATGCTTTATGCATATATTTTGTGAGTGAATTTCAGTGTGATTTAATAGGCTGTTTTTTTGTGATATAGTCACAGATGAGACCAGTGAATAATAAAGTTAGGACTTTTTGATGGAGGGTTTCCCTTGATATTAGTCCTAGAGCAACTATATCTGAAGGTCTCTCCGTGTCTTTTCAGCTGTGTTGATCTAAGATTATATGGTGTCTTGAACTATTTTTGGGTTAGTATGGTCTATTGTTGAGTATTCAAGTCTTACTCCCCGGTTACTGAGATCTTTTGTTATTTTCTATTTAATAATCATGTCCTGGCAATGTCCCAGTGTTTATACTAGTTCCTTTCTTAATTTATCTTGTTTTATTTGATGTTTTTTATGTGTCAAATATGTGTGCACATATAATCCAAGGCCATTTCACTGGCCACTTTTTTTTTAGGAGATATTGGACATTAAGGGGTTGAACTGCAAGGGTGCGAATAATGTTGACCATAACTGTAATTGTGCTAACCACCGCTGTTGCTAACAGGCTCATTTCATCCCAGATGTACAGCCCCTCTGTATGTCCGGTTTGAACCAGACGTACAGAGGGGGTCGAGATTCTGATCCTGCGAGGCATGTCTAGCTCCGCAGACCAGAATTGTGAATAGCCCTGTACATGAAGGCCAGGACTGCAATTCAACCCGGCCTGCATGTACAGGAAAAGCCAGACTAACTTAGTCAGGGCTTTACAATGGAGCCGCTGCGCCATGGCATCCGGTTGCCATGGCACTGTGGCTCCATTGTAATGCTGCGATCCAGGCTGCCGGCTTAGCAAAGGCTTTCCCTGCAGCCCGACCGCCGATCTGGCCTCCTAAGGCCAGGGTTGGACTGCGGAGAATGTTCTCGGGCCCCCTGCCCCATCTGCCCGCCAAAAAAACCATCCAGGGAAGTTATTCCACCTCAGAGGTAGAATAACTTCCCCGCACAAGTCACCAGCCCTAACTCCACTCCCGATCTGCCCCTTCCCCGCCCTCGTCTAACCTCCCCGTACAACCGGTGGGGAGGTTGAATACTGGTGGAGAGAGCAAGAATAGCAGGAATGGACATCCCTTTGGGACATCTATCCCTGCTATTCATGGGACAAAACCGGGCCCCAAATGTTTAATGAAATCAAGTAGTTAAAATTTCAAAATGAAATAATGTTTTTCTTGGGAGTTCAAGAGA
Source organism: Ichthyophis bannanicus (assembly GCA_033557465.1). NCBI lineage: Eukaryota > Metazoa > Chordata > Amphibia > Gymnophiona > Ichthyophiidae > Ichthyophis > Ichthyophis bannanicus. The sequence goes on along the minus strand of CM066048.1, from coordinate 43,321,965 downwards.
TGCCTCTCACATGGCAGATTTGATTGTAAGCTGCTGCATTTTGCTTTGCCTTCCTCCTGCCCATTCATTACATACTTTGCCTTCTTCCGGGTATCACAAGTGCAAATTCTGCAATAATTGTACCACAATGCAAATTTTCAGATTTTGGACTCTTCTTTTAAAATAATTTTGTGACGTAGTGACAGACCACCTTCGTTTTCCGACAGTACTAAATCTGGCTATGCACTTCTCCATACCAGAAAAACAAGCTTGAAAACCTCTTATAGCCAAAAGAGTTTTCTAGATACTGTTGTTCCTCTAAACATAACAAGACAAGTAGGATGCTGCCTGCATCATGTCCTGAAATGTGCTGATTCTTTTCCAAATGTATTCAGGAAAGCTCAGCCAGCAGCTTCTGTTGTTTGCCTTTGGAGCATACGCTGTTCACAAGCACTGCTTCACCCACTAAAACACAGAGAAACACGATTGATTTTGTATCCTGAAATTCCCCGTTTTGCTTTCCTGTCGCACCTACTTATGAAACGTAGTCCATCTGTAGAGTGCCAGTAGAATCTAAAATCTCCTTTCAGTTGTGGTCCTCCTCTGCTCAGTTTGGATACCCCTCCTTTAGGATGCGATGCAGATGAACTGCCCAAATCTTGGAAGCAGCAAAACTGGGTAAATTGTCACCATACGTCTTCATCTCATGAAAACTTCTAAACAGGTGAGACAACATCACCACTTGAAATCATTGTAGGGCCGATATCCTTGTGCAGATTGTACAATCTAATGACCAGCTATTTCCTTTTTTGTTTTTGTAGTTCCACATGCATTTGGACCTCAGCATTATTAGGGAAACAAAATGCTTCCAATTTGGAGAAGAGGAATAAAGGCTAGTGGTTAGGGCAGCAGGTTGGAAGTCGGGGTTCAAATCCCCTGACTCTCCTTGTGACCCTTAGCAAGTCACTTAACCCTCCATTGCCTCAGGTGCAACCTTAGATAGTAAACCCTCTGGTGCCAGGAAATATCCATCGTACCTGAATGTAACTTTGCACTTCTACAGGAAAGGGTTGAGCTAAAGAAAAATTAAAGATGGGATGAAACAGAAGGTTTGACCCCTCACAATTTTTGGAGGAATGTATTATATGAAGTTTGAATTGCGACTTTCCAATTGGAATCCATAGCATAAAGTAAAAAGAAATGGAATTTCCTTTCCTAACAGACATGGGAGCAATTTTGAATAGCCTGCTGGCTGTGTGATATCTGTGCACCGCTAGACACATCTACCTGGTAGGTAATTTACAAAGAGAAACAATGTGACAGGGCAGTGGTCAAATTCAGAAGGCTGCTAGGATGTATAGGAAGGGACATAACCAACAGGAGAGAGGATTGATAATGCCCCTGTACAAGACAATGGCACGGTCTCCTCAGAGTACTCTGTTCAGTTTTGGAGACCATATCTCACTAAGGACTAAAGAGGCTGGAGGCTGTATAGAGGAAACCAACCAAAATGACGAGAGGTCTCCATCAGAAGACATATCGGAAGAGGCTGGAGGTCCGACATATGTATATCCTAGAGGATGGAATGGACGAGGGACAGAGGAGATATGATGCAAACCTTTAAGTACTTGAAATGTAGTACAGAGCAAACAAGCTTTCTTCAAATGAGGAGAAGCTCTGGAACTAGAGGACATTATATGAGGCTACAAGGGATCAGAAAACATCAGGAAATATTTCTTAATAAAAAGAGAGGTGGATGCCTGCAATGCCCTCCTGAAAGAACTAATGGAAGGAAAACTGTACTGCAATTCAAAAAAGGAGCGGGATAAACACTGGGCAAGAGGATGGTGGCTACGAATGGAGCACCTTAACTCAAAACAGTTGTGAACGATTGTTCCGCTTCTGCTAAAAACCATGGGGAAAGTAATGCACTGTGCAGCAGGTGCAACTCCCAAATAAAACACGCCACATGGTGCAGCAGAGATAGTTGTGCCTGTGGATGGGCTCCCTTGCTGTACGACAGGGTCCCTGTCACAGGGAGCCCTCGCCTGGCTGCGGAAGGAGTGACAGCCTTGGTGGTCTTAGGGAGTGCTGGGGATTTAATCAAATACAATATGGTTGGGGATTATTGAAAACCAAAGGCATGGGGAAAGTAACCTGTCGTACTCGATCCAAACCCCCCTACCCCAAAAAGCCACGGGGAATATAACCTACACAGTGCTGCAGGTTTTGTCCTAGCAACCCTACTGGGCAAACTGGATAGAACACATAGATCTTTATGTGCCGTCAGCCACTATGCTCCTATGTAATTTGGGCAGTTTTGGGGAAATTACATGCAAGTACAGGCACACTTTGCATGTGCTAATTGTGTGGGCCGTCCACCGGATTCAAAAGTGCATAGGTACGATTGAAACTGCCAGTGTATGTGTAGCAGTGTTTCCTATGACTTACACATGCTCCTGGGAACGTCTTTTTTTTAAGCCAGTTAGAAGAACATGCCATATGGACATCTGTGTGTCATTCTTAGCTGGACTGACGAGGACAGATTTCAGCCAGACCAATTTACCTGGCTAAATGGCTTTTATCTTTATGTAGAATTTGCAGGCAAATCTGGGACACTTATCTGAAGTGGGAGGGAGGGGCTTGGGGGGGGGGGGAGCACCTTAGTTCCAGGTTTGAGCAACTAGGTGTGGAGAAGGGACAAGGAGTCATTACCCTGCCCCTCCCAATCCCTCCCATAATAGCAACAGTATCACTTACAAGCAGACAAATTGAAGAAGAAATAGAAACCGTGATAAAAATCCCCTATAATTTGCAAAGTATAAAGATAATGGATGGAAATTCTAAAACCTGACGTATTCAAATCACTAAATGGAAAATATTTTTTTCTACCTCCTTTGTTCCTATTGGAATTGGGAACAGGAAGCTGCTAAACAGGGAAGTTGGGGATGGAGCTCTAAAATCAGGTTTTCTAAGGAAGTAGCTGAAAAAGTGAAGAAAAAGAGGGAGGCCTTCATGAAATACAAGAGATCACAGAGAGAGGAAGACAGGCATCTGTATTTGGAAAAACTTAGAGAAGCTAGCAAAGTAGTCAAGAAGGCAAAGATTCAAAAGGAGAAGGAAATAGCCAATGCAATAAAATGGGGGGATAAGACATTTTTCAGATATGTTAGTGAGAAGAGGAAGGGCAAAGGTGGTATTGTCAGACTCAAGGGTGCAGGGAGGGGGGGGGATATGTAGAAGCTGATAAGGATAAAGCGGAATTGCTTAACAAATATTTTTGTTCTGTGTTCACAGATGAAGTACCAGGAGCAGGACCTCAGAAAACACCCACAAATAAGAACAGAAGTGAGGAACAATTTTCAGAAGACTGTGTTCGTGAGAAACTAGCTCAACTTAAAGTAGGCAAAGCGATGGGACCGGATGGGCTACACCCTAGAATACTGAGGGAACTTGGGGACGTTCTAGCAGCTCCACTGACTGACCTTTTCAATGCCTCATTGGAGTCGGGAGTGGTGCCAAAGGACTGGAGAGAGGCTCATGTGGTGCCTTTACACAAAAGTGGAAGTAAGGATGTGGTTGAAAACTACAGGCTGGTTAGTTTAACTTCGGTGGTGAGTAAATTATTGGAAACGCTGCTGAAAGAGAAAATAGTGAGGTTTCTGGAGTCCAGCGGATTACAGGATCCGAGGCAGCACGGATTCATCAGAGGCAGGTCTTGTCAGACAAATCTGATTGATTTCTTTGACTGGGTGACCAGGGAGTTGGACCGAGGGAGAGCTCTAGATGTGGTGTATTTAGATTTCAGTAAAGCCTTTGACACTGTTCCTCACAGGCGACTTATAAACAAACTGAGCACCCTAGGGATGGACCCTAAAGTTACTGCTTGGGTTAGAAATTGGTTGGGTGGGAGGCGACAAAGAGTACAAGTAAATGGAGCTCACTCTGAGGAGAAGGATGTTACCAGTGGTGTGCCCCAGGGATCTGTCCTTGGTCCGATTCTTTTTAACATCTTTGTTAGTGATATAGCAGAAAGGCTGTCGGGTAAGGTTTGCCTCTTTGCAGATGATACCAAAATCTGCAATAGAGTAGACACCCAGGAAGGTGTAGATAACATGAGGAGGGATCTAGCTAAGCTTGAAGAATGGTCTAGAATTTGGCAGCTGGGATTAAATGTTAAAATATGTAAGGTCATGCATTTGGGCTGCAGCAATCCAAGGGAGCAATACAGTACAGGAGGTGAAGTACTTTTGTCCACTAAAGAAGAGCGGGACCTAGGCGTGGTTGTGTCTGATGATCTTAAAATAGCTAAACTGGTAGAAAAGGCGACGGCAAAAGCTAGAAGGATGCTTGGGTGCATACGGAGAGGAATGGCTAGCAGAAAAAAGGAGGTGATAATGCCTCTGTATAAGTCTTTGGTGCGACCTCATTTGGAGTATAGTGTGCAATTCTGGAGACCACACCTTCAAAAGGATGTGAACAGGATGGAGTCGGTGCAGAGGGTGGCTACTAAAATGATTAGTGGGCTTCATTATAAAGCATATGAGGACAGACCTAAGGATCTTAATATGTACACCTTAGAGGAAAGGCGGGATAGAGGTGATATGATTGAGATGTTTAAATACCTCCGTGGCATAAATGTTCAGGGAGAGAGCCTCTTTCAATTAAAAGCAAGTTCTGCTATGAGGGGACATGGGATGAGGGTGAAGGGAGATAGATTCAGGAGTGATATGCGGAAATATTTCTTTACGGAAAGAGTAGTGGATCCGTGGAATAGTCTCCCAGTGGAGGTGGTAGAGATGAGGACAGTAACTGAATTCAAAAAAGCATGGGACCAACACAGAGGATCTCTAAAGGTAAAAAGTGGACTGTTGTAGTTGTTGATATGGAAGGACAGACTAGATAGGCCATGTGGTCTTTTTCTGTCATCATGTTTCTATGTTTCTATGACAATCCCCAAAAATCGGGGACATATGATAACCCTAAGTCATAAGCAAGGTTTTGATTAGAGTGAAAACTTAAGAGCACGTGGATGGAGATTCAGTTTTGGGAGGTGTCTTCCCTGTTGAATACGGATCATTACCAGTTAGAAAACATAAAGTGGAAAATGGTTTTTCCTTGATTACTACTAGCCAGTCAATTTCGGAGGAAGCCCAACCTTATTTTTTTGCATGACACGATGGATTTTTATCTCTATCCTAAATGTATATGGCTGACATGGAAGTGAAAAAAAATGACTGCCTGTTAAAACGAGGCAGTGTGCACTTGTAAAACTTTGCTGAGTTCTGCTTTTGGTGGCCGCGCGCTCTCGGTCCCTCCCACTCTCCCCAAGCATGTCAGCTAAGCAGTAAGGTCTGTGGACGCAGGACTTCCTTTCTACTTCTTAGCCTTTTATGGTGTGCAGCTCGCCACAGGCCTCTGATTGGTCTCTTTCACAGAATAGGGAGGGAGGGGAAACAGAGAGAGCGTGCAGATTGATTTCCAGTAGGAACCCGGGCAGCTTCACGCCTTCATGCTGATGAGAGTGTCTGTGAAAGTGCAAAACACAGTAACCAACTCATGCAAATCTGATCTGTTCCTTAACACTGCAACCGAACAAACAAACAAAAAAAGGGCCGGCTTGTTTGCATATCCAGGCTTAGCAAAAACCAGTCTTAGACCCGCTTCTCTTTGGTGTTTATCTGCTTGGATAATAAGTATTTGCAAGAGAGTGATGGTTTTATTTTTTTTCTATTCAGACAGAATCCTGACATGATGAATACAGAGGAAAGCCATGGAGCTATTTCTGAGCTGTGCATGGCGGCTTCCAAAGAGGGGAGCGGTGCAGGAGAGCTCTTGCAGCCTCTGGACTAAGAAATAAAAGACCATTCATTCCCTTACCCAAGTTTCCCATGCCCCGCTGCAACAAAGAATAGACTAGCCAATGATTTTCTCTTTCCCTTAACGTGCAAGTGACGGAGAGATGGTGGATGTTACTAAACTTGGAGAATACTTTTTTTAACAGATTAGGAACAAGGCATTTATTTTTGACCACCGCCTTGTGATTATGAAGTAATCATTGACAGCAGCCTGCTCTTACGCAGCTGCTTGAGTACAGTGAGTCACCCAGGAGCCATGAAGGTGATGAGAACAGACCACTGCAGTCACAAACACTTGCTGTCTTGTCTCATATTCGCCCACACCATTTGGACACACTCTGCATGGGGAACATCTGCTGTGTTCTGACGTATTCCTACGATGCCTGGAAGACCACTTAACTAATTTGTGATATGGTACTAAATCTGTTTTTTATTGATTTAGTTATGAGGGGCATTTAGTTAGCAGCGACTATGACCAACGTTGCGTGTTAGTCTTCTGGTCATGCTGCTGTTGGTAGGGGGAGGAGCTGTGATATCATGTTTTTAGTCACGACAAGCAGGCATTAAATCGCAATATCACAGCGATTCACCTTACTGGCTGCAGCGTGACTGGAGGACTACTATTATTTATCTTTTGGATAGTGCTACAAGTTATACGCAGCACTGTACAAAGACATGTAAGAAACAGTCTCTGCTCATCAGAGCTTACAGTCTAGTCAAGACAGACAACACAACAACAGATTATTCCAAGTGTTTCACTTCCTTTTTACGGTCTAGTCAAGACCCAAGTGTTTCACTTCCTCTTTCAGATGGTCATTTGTTTTTGTTTTATCATCATCCTGTGCTTTATCTGTTTTTAGCAAGGTCTAGCAGAGTACAGCAATGTATTCTAAATCTATTTCCAGACGGTTGATCAATAACAATTTTCTGTTCTAGCAGCAAATCCTCCCCAGGGCTAGCTACGTAGTGACTTCTAGAAGGTACACTCATTGCATCCTCTTGCCAGGAAGTCACAGGAGCAGGGCAGCAGATAGCATATAAGCTCCATCTAGTCTGTCCAGTTTCTCATCCTATTGTAGTACCACAGACCTTGTATAGTCTTTAGCTTTCTCCTAGTTTCTCTGCCACCAAGGATGCTCTGTGATTCTCATGCTTTCTTTAATGCTGTTAATGGTTTTGTCCAGTTGCCTTCATGGGGAAGCTCTTCTGTGCGTTCACCTGGTCTACCCTTCCGGTGGCACTGCAACAGGTTCACAAGCTTCAACAGTTTCACTGGGCTCTAAAACCTTATCTGTTTGCTGGGGAAACTGATGAGGATAAAGCAGAATTAGCAACTATTTTGGTCCTGTGTTCACAGATGAAGGGCCAGGAGCAGAACCCCAGAAAACACTCACAAATAGGAATGGAAGTGAAGGGGATCCTGAACGATTTTCAGAAGACTGTGTTCATGAGGAACTGGCTAAACTACAAGTAGACAAAGCAATGCGACCAGATGGGATGCATCCAAGAATATTGAAGAAACTTGGGGATGTTCTTCTAGTGACTCCACTGATTGAGTCGGGAGTGGTCCCAGAGGACTGGAGAGAGGCACATGTCGTCACTTTACATAAAAATGGAAGTAAGGATAAGGTTGAGAACTATAGGCCAGTTAGTCTAACCTCTGTGGTGAGTAAATTATTGGAAATGCTGCTAAAGCAGAGGATAGTGAGGTTTCCGGAGTCCAATGGATTACAGGATCCGAGGCAGCATGGATTCACCAGAGGCAGGTCTTGTCAGACAAATCTGATTGATTTCTTTGACTGGGTGACCAGGGAGTTGAACCGAGGGAGAGCCCTAGATGTGGTGTTATTTAGATTTCAGTAAAGCCTTTGACACCGTTCTACACAGGTGACTTATAAACACATTGAGCACCCTAGGGATGGACTGCTTGGATTAGAAATTGGTTGAGTGAGAGATGACAAAGAGTGCAGGTAAATGGAGTTCACTCTGAGGAGAAGGATTTTACCAGTGGTGTGCTGCAAGAATCTGTCCTGGATCCGATTCTTTTTAACATCTTTGATAGTGATATTGTGGAAGGGCTGTCGGGTGAGGTTTGCCTCTTTGCAGATGATACCAAAATCTGCAATAAAGTAGACACCCAGGAAAGAGTAGATAACATGAGGAAGGAGCTAAATAAGCTTGAAGAATGGTAAAGACTTTGGCAGCTGAGATTTAATGCTAAAAAAATGCAGGGTCATGCATTTAGACTGCAAAGATCCAAGAGAGCGGTACAGTGTGGGCGCGAAGTACTTTTGTCCATGAAATATTTGTTAAGCAATTCCACTGTATCCTCATCAGCTTCACCCTTGAGTCTGACAATACCACTTTTGCTCTTCCTCCTCTCACTAACATATCTGAAAAATGGCTTATCCCCCCATTTTATTGCATTGGCTATTTCTTCTTCTTTTTATATCTTTGCTTTCCTGACTATTTTGCTAGCTTCTCTAAGTTTTTCCAAATATAGATGCCTGTCTTCCTCTCTCTGTGATCTCTTGTATTTCATGGAGCCCCCCCCCCCCCTCTTTTTCTTCACCTTTTCAGCTACTTCTTTTGAGAACCATAGTGGTCTCCTTTTCCTTTTACATTTATTTACCTTTCTAACAAAAAGGTCTGTTTCCCTTCAAATATTCCCTTTCAGTTTTGCCCACTGTTTTTCTACATCCCACAGATGTTCCCATCCTGCTAACTACTCTCTGAGGTATTGTCCCATCTTGGCTAAGTTAGTTTTCCTAGAGTCTAAGACCCTCGCTTTTGCATGGATTTTATCAGCCCTAGTCCTAAAGTGCTCTTAAAGTGGCTAAACAGGTAGAAAAGGAAATGGTGAAAGCCAGAAGGATGCTTGGGTGCATAGGGAGAGTAATGGCTAGCAGAAGAAAGGAGGTGTTAGTGCCTCTATATAAGTCTCTGGTACAACCTCAATTGGAGTATTGTGTGCAATTCTGGAGACCGCACCTTCAAAAGGATATAAAAAGGTTGGAGTCAATGCAGAGGGTGGCTACTAAAATGGTTAGTAGTCTTCGTTATAAAGCATATGACAGACTTAAGGATCTCAATATGTATATTTTAGAGGTACAGGCAGGATAGGGGAGATATGATAAAGATGTTTAAAAACCTCCATGGCATAAATGCACAAGAGGAGAGCCTCTTTCAATTGAAAGCAAGCTCTGCTCCGAGGAGACATAGGATGAGGGTAAATGCGGATAGACTCAGGAGTAATATGCAGAAATATTTTTTAATGGAAAGAGTGGTAGATGCGTGGAATAGTCTCCCAGTGGAGGTAGTAGAGACGAGGACAGTATCTGAATTCAAGAAAGCATGAGACAAACCCAGAGGATCTCTAAAGGAAAAAAGGGAAATATTGTAGTTGATATAGAAGGGCAGACTAGATAGGCCATGTGGTCTTTTTCTGCCATCATTTTTCTATTTTTCTGTTTCTAAGTGAGTAAATGGACAAAGGAAATGAAGGGTGGGAGGTAAACTCTAGGTCTCTGAGTAGTATGTAATCTGCCCTGGGATATTTTTCAGTGGGATGTATAAAATATCAAAGTAAAGAAAGAAAATTGCAGAGAGGAAAAATGGAAGGGCAAAATAGCCACATGCTCACTGAACAAACACCGTGTTACATACATTAGAGTGCCGTCACGCAAATAATATATCACAGATAAGAAAGTGTCCTCAGTTTTTCGTCTTCACCAAGCCAGATAATTCAGGTGCTCAAGTGACCAAGCAAATGTTAATTAATTGGATCTCAGACTGCACCGACTTCTGTTACAATTCAGCTGTAATCTCATCTCCTGGCCATGCACTATCCATCAACTCTGTGCAAAGTGAGCAACAATAGCTTGCCTTGGAGTGCAAGGCCGTGACATCAATTCACACTTTTAATACACGTTTAAAAAACTCGGGTCCAATATTCAAAAATAGATAAACTTCTAAATTTAGGATGCTAAGTTAGGCTTCTAAACTTGTGCACTATGTTCAGCCACCCTTAGGAGCCTAATTTTTCAGCTGAAAATTCATTGTAATGTAGGAGCTTAAAAGTTATATTCCTAAATTTAGGTCTGATGTATGAACCTATTGTAGGTGCCTAATGTTGAAAATGAATGCTAAGCTCCTAACTTCTTTTCCCCATCCTAAATCTGCCACCCACTTTTTATGCTCCTAAATTTAGGAGTTTAGAAACATTTTAAGAAAATATTTAGGCACTCAGCCCTAGTAAATTTTCAAAGAGGCCAGTTTAGGAGCACAAGTTTCAAAGTTAGGCGCATAAATCCTTTGACTATCAGGCCTCTTTTTTCTTATCTAATTATCATGCCAACATCTGCCCTGGAAGCACTAGCATGGGCTGCATTATAAAAGAGAAATCCAAAGCAATCTTCAGCTTGGGAGTCTTCCAGAAGTGTGGCTGTTTCCCCTGCTTGTCCGCAGAGAAAGTGAGATTGCTTACTTGTAATGGGAGTTCACCGTGAACAGCAGGGGAGAATAATCACACTATCCCTCTCACCTTCCCTGCCGAGACTATGAACAGAGAAGGAGATTAGCAGCAGCGCGGGAAAACTCTCTCCTGCTCAGGAAGCCCCTTGTGCAGGCAACTATCCAAAACAGGAGCTATTATGGATGCTGTCACCCTCCTTTCATCAGGCATAGTATGAAGTTAGTCCTAAAAAGGTTGTTGTTGTTGTTAAGTGCCGTCGAGTCGGTGTCGACTCATGGCGACCCTCTGGATAGATGTCCTAAATTGTGTTTGGTCTTCAGTCAGGCGGCTCGTTGTTGACAGACTGGCACCCATAGCTGCTGTTATTCTATCGATCCTTCTTATTGCTGGCCTTCCTCTTTTGCGTTGACCTTCTACCTTAAAAGGTTACTGTTTTAATTTTGTAATTGACCTTTTATTTCTTTAGAAAGGTACACAGAAAAATATGTGCGCATGGATATGTATTTAGTACAGGGTAACAGATGCAGAAAGGGGTTGAATTAGCACACGTTTGTAACTTGTAAGCACTAGTGCTAATCATCAAAATTTCAATCCTGGCTACTCCCCATTTGCCCATCTTTTATACAAATAGGGCCTGATATTCAAAAAAGTTGATCTCCTAAAGTAAGGCTCCTAAATCTGTGCCCTATTTTAAGCCACTCTTAGGAGCCTAAATTTTCAGCTGAAAAATCATCCTAATTTAGAGCTTAAAATGTATGGGTCCGATAGTCACAGGATTTATGTTCCTAACTTTCAGAGTTATGCTCCTAAATTGGCCTCTTTGAAAATTTACTAGGGCTGAGTGCATCAATATTTTCTAAAATTTAGGTGCATAAATTTTAAGTTCATAAATTAGGATGAATTTTCAGCTGAAAATGTAAGCTTCTAAGTCTGGCTGAAAATAGGACACAAATTTAGGTGCCTAACTTAGGAGCTCAGCTTTTTTTTGAATATCAGGCCTGAAGGTACTAGGACAATACAGCATCTGCTTTTATGTGTCAAATGTAGGTGTTCTTGGAGAGGCGAATGGATGAGCACTTCAGTGGGTGTATCAAAAATGCACGCTTATGCACTGATGTCTGCTAACACGTTCCTACATGGAGTTGCTTCTGCTTTAAAGCCTCTAATGGTATAAAAAAGACAGACTCTAAGCAGAGTAATCTAAAACAAGAGCTTCTTTTGTTGGACTCATCAAAGTGAGGAACAAACCTCTACAGCTGAAACATCCATTTTACTCAATATATTGCAGTAAAAGCAGCAGAGGTAGTTTAAAGAAAAGCTCAAGAAACTTAGCTGAGTTTAAGATGGTCGATCTCCAAAAATGCATGATTTGGGTGGCAGGTTTCTGTGAGCTGTTTTATAAAGACACATTCATGCATACGTTTTCTTCAGAAAACAAGCTCAACATATGCGCCTATGTGCTTTTTCTGCCTGTTATAAAATTACCCTCCACAAGAGTATTATTATAGTCGACAACTCCTTGTTAAGCCAGAATCCTACAGCTGCTCGCAGGTGTCTTCTGCTGCTTCTGCAGTTTCTTAGATTAAAAAAGAAAACGTATGAGTCAAGTGTTTGTCATCCCACCCAGCTTGTGGAGGACGACGGCTCAAACAGCTGAAACACAGGCTAAGGGCAGAGAAAATATGCACAAGTGTGAGGGGAAAATGTGATCATTTTTCCAATGTATTTTTCAAAAAATTCTCTTACTGCCAAATGTAAAGCAAAATCTACTGCTGATAAAGAGTTACTCTATACAAGTCAGAGCATCGGGCTACCTATATGTGGTTCGGTTTGCCAGCTTACTGCACACAATAACTAGATCAGGAGACCCAAGATGTCTTCTTTCCTGACATAACTGGTCAACAAATACCCACCTGGTTCTTTGATGAGCTCAGCACCACATTGGCATACCTCAAGCTTAGAATTCTCTAATCGACACAAGCTAAGACATCTTCCTCCTTAACCCCTTGCTCTTCCCTCTTTAGATCCTCGAAGTGTTGGCATGTATGCGATTAAATTCTCACTACTTCAAGCTAAGCAAATACAACTAGAACAGATACTGTAGTGAGTGGAAACAAGGGAACTCAAGCTATCCTTTCCTATAGTTTCCTTTCACTGTTGCACAATAACATTAGTACAAAAATCAGGCAGTGGATTTACAGTCTTAGACCAGCATTTCATGAGAATACCATCGGAGTCCATAGCGAAGAAACATTTGCAGACTGAGTGCTGCAGAGCTTCATGCCCACTCTTGGCCCACGCACCTGTTTGCTGTAAACATATTTCCATAGAGAAGTCATCAGCTAAATATCAAAATTATTTTTGTTGCAAAACTATGTGGTTTTGCAACATATCGATAAAGCAGAAGGTTGGTACCTGGATTTCCTCCATCACTTGATTGCCTAAGCACTGCAGTAGCCAAATAAATCCATTTGCTTTTCCTGTGTTCTTACTCTGGACCCAACCTCAACCATGGTATGATGAATGGACTAAGAACACAGCAAGATGAGAAATTTATCACAGTGTTCAAGAAGCTAAAGAGATTCTGCTCAGGGGTTGCTGGCCTTGGTAGTGGGTGAGTGAGTTGACTGGAATTTCCCTGGAGCAATTAAAGTGTCTGCAGTGATAAAAGCCGCTATGAAAATCAGCCCTTCGGGTCTCTTTGTGTGTCTGTTGTGTGGCTTCTAGGTTGGATATGCTCATAATACTGGTTCAAGGAACTTTCCAAAGAGGATAGGGTTTTTTTCTGTAATGACATTATCAGCCAAGTAGACCATAGTGATCTATTTCAGAAGGCAATGGCAGGGACGTAAATCATTATTTGGGAATCGGTACCATAATAGTCCAGAATTACAATGCATGAGGATGAAGTGCAGCCAAAGATAGAACTGAAGCTGCATCTTTAATTGGATTGAATATGTTGGTGAAATAAAAGTTATATGCTCCATTCTGTCCCATCTTAACACAATTAAGTTGTTATTACTTAGGTTTTGCAATGTATCTATATTTTCTAGATATTTGAAGAGATACCCTATGCTGATTTGTGTGGGCTGCCCTGCAACATTCCTGCAAAGCAGCGCAAGAGTCTAATCCGCGTGCTTTCCACTTCCTAATGTAGCCTCCAGTCGGAGATTTACAATCAACAGGGCAACATTGATAATGGGCAGGGCAGCAGTGTTCCTGCGAATGTGCGAAAGGCCTCCGCCCGTATCAGCACCTTCCCTTACTGGCAGCAATGCAGGTGGACTCCTGCACAGTTTCGCAGGAACATTGCTGTCCTCTTCCAACTGTTGTCTTTTGGCTGTAAATCCCCTACTGGAGGCTACATTAGGAAGCAGAAGACGTGGATTAGATCATCCCATATACTTTGGAGAAAAAGGGTTGGTGATGTGGAAGCTCTAACCACTAAACAATAAGATAGATCCGATAACGTGACAGATTGCTTATCTCTCTTGAAAACAATAGCCTAATATTCACAAAGGCCGATATTCATAAGCCACGGCGGTCAGCCATGGTGCTTCAATACTGACGGGATATTCAGCGGCAGTATTTGGGTAGGATCAGCCGCTGAATATCTGGGCTGAGCGGCACTATCTGGATAAGTGCCAGCACTTATCCGCTTAGCACGATATTGGGCTGGTACGTATCCAGATTGCAGCTTAGTCCTGTTTTACGTGTGGCCCAAATTGTCTGGATAACTGTAATTCTCTTCTTTTCTGTCTATTGATGGATTTCTTGTCCTTCTGTATTATTTTATTGTAAACCGCCCTGTTGGACGGAGGCAGTATATCAAGCAGAATAAACATAAAGATAAGTTCTGGCTCGCTATCATGCTAATTAGATATCTGCTGGTGCTTATTTGAATAGTGCTGCCATGGACTCCCCCTGCATTGACTGGATAGTGCCATTGAATATCACAGTCTGCCCCCTTGTTGGACTGCCAGCTAAGGACTTTGAATATCAGCCCGTGTATACCTGCCAGCTCAGTCGAGCTAATGGTGCAGATGTTATCGCACCGCATCGACGCAATAGCATGCAACTGTTGTTGTGTGATATTACACTTAGTGACATGTAACGTGGTGCATGAGGAGGGTGATATTTGTTCCTTTACTGCCAGAAAATCAATGCACAGCACTGCCACTGGTTTAGTGGCAGTGCTGTGCATTGCAATGTAGCGGGTCCCTGGTTTGATCCCTGGATAGGACCTTCCACATCCTAAGTTAGTTGGGGCAGAGCAAGTGTTCCCAATCCCTGTAGGGAGAGCGAGGAAGAGTCATGACCATGGTTAAGGGTGACACTCCGTGGCTGGAGCGAGAGCCCATGATACAGCATTATGGAAGATGCCTTCATGTATGACTTCTGACCTCAAAGCCATTGCTGCAAGGTCTGCCATAGAGGAGGAGGAGGTCTCCTTTAAAATAGGGAAAAAAGCCCTGAGTAGTTGCATATGAAGGTGCCTGGTGCTGGGAATCCAGCACTGGTTCGGACTGAGCTGGAAGGGAAAGGACAGGCATTAATATAGGCATAATGGACATAGGCAACTGTCTTCAGTGCCAAATTTTGATAGACACCAGAGTGTTGCTGCCGCTTGCTTGCCTTAATCCAGGTCTGAAGTTGCCGAGGCTGTTCCTGAGCAGTGGCGACAGCAAAAATGATCCAACGCACGCAATGGCCAAGCCCTCCAGCATTGACAGATCCCGTGGCGCCTGCTCAGGTTTCCATGGGAACAGGAAGCCTAGGTGAGAGGAGGGGCAGAGCACCGCAGAACCTGTTAGCGTCAGAAGGCAGCTCCCTCACTGAGCTTTGCAGGGGAAGTTGTTGTACTGCCGCAGCGGCTTAGAATCGGACACCAAGGTGAGTGTGTCTAGCTGCCTGGTACAGAGGGGAATTTTGGATGGGTCAATCGAAGGAGGAGAATGGAAGAGGCTTCCTCCTTTGCTTGTGGGTGCCTCCACTTGAAATTTGACCAAGAGGTAGCAAATATGAGGTTTCAGGCTTCAACCCTACAGTCTTCAGGAAGAGTTGACTTCAAAAACAGTTTATCTTTGCATAATAAATTGGAGCACCTGCAAAATATCAGTAAAGGCAAACATCTCTGCATTCTGAATTTTCTTTAGACCAGGCTGATATTTCCAAAAGAGCTGCTTGCTAGATATGAGAGAGGTATTAACGGTTCTGCCAGAGATTGTAAGAACTATGTCTAAGGTCTGTTATAGACCTCTTGCAAGGCATGGCGGAAATGCAATATTCATTAGAGATAAGTTGGATCTGACAACCTTTATAGAGCTGCCACGTGATTATATTCCTACGCCTAGAATATTGTTGGTGTCCTTCGTTTTAGAGGCTGATAAGGATTTTGCTCTTAGTTATACTTTACAAATAAAGAAGCTACTTTTTGTGGCAGCAGCATGGATGTTTCCAGATATGGTATGATCAATTCAGGCTAGCAGATTACTTCTGCAGCTTTGCCAGCAAGGAGTTGTTTTGAGGGCTGCTGTCTTTTTAAGATTTCCATGCAAGTGTATTGTACATTCAGAGTGCTTCTTAATAGATAAAACTGTGGTTATATGCAATGTTCCTGCCATGCTATGAGTGCCCATTCCTCATGACTGAAAATGCAATATCGCAGCACCTTCTCCTACCGGCAGCAGTGCGGGGCGGAGGACTCCCGTGCAGCTTGGCGGGAGTATTGGCGGTAAGGGTCCAGTGGAACGGAATGTAAGGTTTGGCCAGGGATTAATTACTTTATTTTTTTTTCTGGGTCATTTCTCTTGTTTAGATTGTGGACTAGTCGCAAACAATGAGATGCTTTGCTGTGCTTTATTTTGGCATTTTCAAATTGTTTTCTGGGTTTTTTTGCAATTGTTCATATGTTATATATTAATTTTGAAAACTTCAGTTTAAAAAAAATAGAAAGTAGAAGCCACCTGGCATAAGCAAAAATACCAGTAGTTTCACCTGAATAAAGGGCAGACCAGTGAGGATATCACCTGGTTTATAGTCTCCCTAAACCATGACTGCCGAAAACTGGAACCGTGTGGCAGCAACAAGTTACCAGTAGCCTATGTCTTAAGTACCTGCCTCCAAGCAAGATTAGGCTGGGTGGACCTTTGGCAGACCCAATGTAGCAAGTCTTATGTTCTTAACTTGCCCTGATTTTGGAAAGGTGAGTAATTAACTCTAAAAACAAAAATCCAGAACAATTCAAATTATTTAAATTTACTAATATGTCAATCTGTCCCTGATCTCTAGACCTAGTAGATTTCAGTGTGTAATCACAAACCATCCTGGTACACAGCTGCGTAGATATGGGAAGGTCATCAGCCTTGATGTTCTAAATAACCATGTCGCAAAAACCAAGATAAAGAGATGTGAGTTAAAATGATTCATCCAAATTTTTATTTAAGCAAATATTTCAAGTTCAGATTAGATTGTTTCTCTTTTGCATCACTGAAAAATTAACTCTGGTCTTCACATCATACTTTTTCGATATTGAGTCTGAGTGCTCTGTTTTTGTTTGGGGTCTGATTGCTGCACTTCCAGCTGTTTGTACAGGCCTCTCAGTTCTTTAATCTCCTGCAGCACCTTCTTGGCTTGGTTCCAGTTGGACGAGGCCTCTCCGAGCAATCTCTCAGTCTCTCGCAAAATGCTATCAGAGTCTGATTTGGAAGAGAAGTCCTTTGCTTTCCTCTTCCCTTCCCCACAACTTTTCACCTCTGTGAGCAGTTCCTGAGTTTTTTCCAGTTTCACCACAATAAGTTTCTGTATCTGTGCCAGATGCTCAAATTCTGTGGAGACAAAGCGGGCCTCCAGGCCATTCCTCAACACCGTTCTCTGCGTTGAGTCTGAGCGGGACAGGATTTCCTCCATGGAGGCACATTTGCTCTTTTCAGAGTGAGAGAGCTTTTTGGGGACCTGTGGTGTGTACGTTATCCCTTTCTGAAAGAAGTTGTGCTGACTCTGTCTGTCCCAGGAGATCTGCTCTCGCCTCGGGAGACTCCCTGACCGTCTCTTTTCTGAGGATTTGATGTTCTCTGAATCAGATCTGCGCCGGCTGGCAGTCAACTGGGCTACTGATTTATCTAGGTCAACCCGGAAGCTCTCCTCACAAGTCCCATGATCATCTGGGGAGGAATCTTCCTCTTGAATTAGATCCAAGGTCAGCATTCCATCAGAGGTTGAGGTAGATGCCTGCAAAATATTTACATGGAGTATGTAAGATAACAAACAGCACTGTAGTTATCTCCTGATAAGTACAATATTTTATTAGATGATAAATTTAAGTTCTAGTGTCCTATGCTCAAGGATCTTCCATAATAAGCTATTAACTTTCTTCATAACTTAGCTAATGACCTTAACCCAAGAGGTCTATAATCACCATTCCGAATTCCATTTTCACTCAACCCTGAGCTCAACTATGGGGCATGTTTACTAAACTGGGCTAACAGCACGCGCTATTTGTAACCAGGTCCCATGGTATTCAATGGGACTTAGTTAAAATAGCGCATGCTAACTGTTATCCCAACTTAATTTAGGAATTTTGGGGGGGGGGGGAGGATATTCAGCAGTGATGGCTAGCGCTGCTAAAGCGGCTAGCCATCACTGCTGAAAACCAACCCTGGATATTGAATGCCGGGGCCATATCTTGCCATTGGCATTGAATATCTGGATCTCCTCCTAGGCATAGAGAAGATCTGAAGTAACCATGAGGCAAAAGGAAATTTGTTTTCTCATGGTATTTGTGAATATTTTTGGAAGTGAAAAGTAAATAATGCTAGTCAGCCTTGCTGTACATGTGCCCGTTCTGCATTGTACCATTAATGCATAAAAACTACGGCTAAATTTACTAAAGTGTGCTAGCTCCATTAAGATATGTTATTAGTAAACAACTTCCATTACGTAAAATGAGACCTGCGGTATGTAACACATGCTAATGGGCTTGTGCACTTTAATTTTAATTTAATTTAATTGAGTACTTATAGACTACTTCATATCCTATAGGAATCTGAGTGAGTGGTGTACAATTTCAACAAATAACATCATCTCTTACGACAAGAACATAAACCTCAAGTGGACATCATAAACCACCATATCATAACAAAACATCATAACGCCTCATACCTAGTAAAAGTCTGAAACAAAAATAAAATAACATAAAAATAAATTACATGAAAAATCTAGCCCTACAATTACTTTGCCCATTTCTAGAACAAGTACAGTTGTGACCTTGCAGTAGAACACGGCTGTATTGTGCACAAAGCCCTTCTGATTCCTCATCACATCTTGTTCTCTTGTTGCTTTTATCATCTCTGCAAACAGAAGCTCCATTTCTTCTCCCTCTGTCACTGTGATGCTTTTCTACTTCACGGGCAACAAACTGCTTACTTACTGCCACAAAGCTCTGGCAGTACAAAGAAACACTGATCAATACTTTACAAGGCTAATGGAGGACGGCAAGCAGGCTCACATGTAGACGATATAAGGCATGGATGAAAATATTTTGATTCATGCCCTAGGTGTTATGTGATCATGCTGATTCTCTGATATTTCAAGCCAGGTATTTGACATCAGAGTATTTCAGGATACTAATGGAACAAGATGTTCCTTGCCCATGCCTAAATATCCTACTCATCCTTGCCCATAAGACGGAGCTGCCAAGTTACTCAGTTCCATGAGGGAGACATTTTGGCAGGTCCTGGTTTTTGGTCCCTGATTCTGCTCTTTGAAATCAGTGCTGCACATCGCATAGCGCACCAAGATGGGATTGTCAGAAAGCCAGGATTGGCCAGAAATCTCCCTCCTGCAAGTAGGTAAGTTGGCAGTTTTGCATGGATCTCTACAGGCTTTGAAGGCCTTCTCAGTCTAGGGTGGACTTTAGAAAGGAACGCTGGGATCACCAAGAGATAAATTTGGTTCCTCCAGAAAATCAGATTAACGGTAATACTGGTCTGTAAACTGCAGTATTAAACTGGGCTACTGAAACTTCTCTGAACTGGACTGGAATGCAACTACATGCCTTTGAGACTGACCCAGTTTTTGCACTGAGTATATGAAACTTATCTGAGGACTAATTTCAGGAGAGATGGTTTAATCGTAAAGGAACAAAATACTTGGACTCTGCCCTGTGATGATTTAGGATATTGCTTTTATTGTAATAACTACCAGAAAGGTATGAGTGTTGAGGGATGGTGAACAATAACTTTCTCTTACTGTTTCAGACACTTACCACGGCCATTAGGTGACCCCTTGTGGGTGGCCGACGGGAGTGCTGGATCTTCGCTCTGTCACGAGTTGGGTGGACGAGGCAGCTATCCTCCTCGACAGTAACCTGCAAATGAACAGAAACTGGACTCTGAAGCTCCAGATTTGCCTTATGCAATGCAGTGAAAAGAAGCGTGCAACATCGCAGCTTGTGTGAAGATATAATCCATATGCAGAAGATAAAACCTGGGCAGACTTAGGTATTGAATTTTATGCTGCATAGTATGATTCTATGTTAAAAAGTCAAGACTCTCAGAAATGGATTTTCCTTATTGTCCATGCCAGATAAGAAGGGCCAGACCAAACATTAGGCAAACCAGGCGGTCACCTAGGGCAGAAGCTTCTGGGCGTGGTGGCAAAGAGCAGGGCATTGAAAGCTAAATGGGGGTTTCTAGTCCCACAGGTGCTCCTTGTGGTCTTGGGCAAGCCACTTAACCCTCCATAGCCCATGTTCCCTGTAAAATAGTTATCTCCAAGTTATAATGCCCTGTTCAATGTAATTTCAGTTTGTTCAATATAAACCGCACTGATGCAGAATAGCGCGGTATATAAGAGAATGTAAATATATAAAATAAAATAAATAAAGGTATGCCTACAGTGCCAACACCTTAGCTATCTCTGGTGCCGGCCCTGTAGACAAGCCCAGATAAGTAGGCTATGTCCCCCTACAAACAGATGGTTGCATAAACAAAGCTCAAAACTAACTTCACTCCCCTTATGGGGGCTGGTACTACCTTCCGCTCTTCTCTGACTCCAGCAGATGATGGAGGCATATGGACTGGTGGCTAGGCCCCCATGTTAATGGTCTCTGGACCACCCTCCCCTGACAGAACAGGATCCCAATTGAGCATCTAGGGCTGATTCCCTTTTTAAACAGGATCCCCAGCTCCCAAAGCAACAGCCTTAAGCTGATTCCCCCATTAGAGCAGGCTCCTAGGGCAACAGTCTCTGGGCTGCACCAGTAAATGTCCTTCCAGGACTCCAGTCTTTGATTAAGCAGGCCTCCAAGGTTCAGCTTTGATTGTCTTTGAAAGAACAGGTGCTGGTAAAGAGTTCTGCTAAGGATTTCTGCTTATGGTAGCCCTCTGGTTGAGCAAAGATAGAGAGCAGGGCTGGATCAAGAGGGTCAGATCCTATTTCCTTGTGATCCTGGGCAAGTCACTTAACTGCCATTGCCTCAGATACAAACTTAGACTGTAAGCCCTTTGGGTGCAGGAAAATACCTACTGTACCTGAATGTCATTCATCTTGAGCTACTACTGAAAAAGGTGTGAGCTAAATCCAAATTCCTTTCCCTTCCACCTCTTCGCTACCTCCCCCTCCTCCCTTGCATTTCGCTGCTCCCTATATTCTTTAACCTTAACACAAATGGCTTTCCAATGAAAATTTTCTTTTGCAAAGAAGTATTAGGTTAAAAAAAGAAAGAAATAGCTTAGCAGAGGGAATGCACTAGGCCTTTTTCGAGTTGCAAATGCCTACTGGGAGAGGGGGAGTGTTGCTTCTTGGCCCAGAGCTCTTTTAGGGTCTCCTCTTAGTCCAGAGCTCTATTTAGTGTCTCTTCTGAGGTGTGTTTGGGCCTCCCAAGTGACTTAGATGGGCCAGGGCAGGGTTAGTCAGGTCAGAAGGCTCCCCTTATGGGAATTTCTGAGAGATCCTTTGGGGAAGAGGAGAATGAGAAAGTGATTATGGGTGGAGAACAGCCTTCTGAAGAGGATGTCTTATCTGTTTTTGGACTCTTCTTAAAAGATGAACTTGTTTCTCTTCTTAACCAAGTAATATTCTTACTTCTCACTGCTTCAGATTAGAGATACGAGGCGTGATCAAAAGGTATTGAGACTTGTACAATAACACAAGAAGTATAACACTGACAGTTATTGCACTCAATCTCCTACAAAGTAGTCCCCTTCCGATAAAACACACTTTCTCCAGCATTCCTACAACTGCTGGAAACAATTTTGAAATGCCTCTTTCATTATGCTGTGAAGCTGCTGTGTCAAATTTTGCTTAATGGTCTCCAAATCGTCAAATCTCCCTCCTTTCAGTGGTAATTTCAGTTTTGGAAACAAGAAAAAGTCCCAGGGTGCGAGGTCAGGTGAGTATGGAGGCTGACAGACTTGCTTCATTTGGTGTTTGGCCAAGACCTGCTGGACAAGATGTGATGCGTTAGCTGGGGCATTATCGTGATGAAGCAACCATTCACCATTCCTGTGCAACTCTGACCTCTTAGGACCAACTGCATCTCTCAAACGAATCAGAACTTGGACATAATACTCCTTATTGATGGTTTGGCCTTTTGGAGCATATTCATGATGAACAATACCCTGGTAATCAAAGAAAACTGTGAGCATGACCTTGACATTGCTGCTCATCTGACGGGCTTTCTTGGATCTGGGAGAGTTTAGTCTTCCATTGTGAGGATTGAGCCTTAATTTCTGGGTCATCACCAGTAATAATCTTTTTGATGAAATCTGAGTCATCTTCAACACATTCCAACAATTCTCTGGCTGCAGGCAGTCGATCATCTTTTTGGTCAGGGGACAGGTGTTTCGGCACGAATTTTGCAGACACACGTCTCAGCCCCAAATTGACAGTAAGAATGGACTATACCGATCCGAAACTGATGTCCATGTCCTCAGCAAGCTTTCTGATAGTCAATCGATGATTTGCGCATATTGCGGCACGCACTGCTTCAACTTTGTCTTCATTCCTGCTCATGGATAGCATTTCAGAACATTTGTTACTGTCAACACTTTGGTGGCCGTCTTGGAAACGTTTGTACCATTCATAAACGAGCATGTCTCATGTATTCATTGCCATACACTCACTGCAACATAAGTCTCTTTGCACAACTCTCCAAGTTTCTGTCAGAATTTAATGCAAATTCACTGTTCAATTTTTTTCACTCATCTTCTTCACGATACCAAACATTACATGATTTAAAAAAGTACAGGTGTGCTGCAGCACACTACACTCTGCATATGCACAGCATGTAACTAGGTCAGTGCATGCTTAATTGTATTATGGTGCGACATATTGTTATATAGCTACACAACAAGTCTCGATACTTTTTGATGACACCTCATACGTTTTCCTAGGTGTAGGAAATGCCAGTTTCGAGTAAGGTAGCCAAAATTGAAAGTAAACTCTATCTCCTTCCCCAAAAAGAAGAGGTTTAACTGTTTAATGTAAGATCACAATCCTAGTGCTGGAAAACACAGAATTCAGAGATCTCCATGACAACAGGACTGAGTCTCTGCTTAATCAGATTTGTAATTTTTCCAGTCTTTCTCTCCAGGCAATGGTTCCAGTGACTATGTGACTCAAGATCTCTTGCATTGGGTACCACATGAGCCTTGTTTCGGGTGTATGCAAAAGTAGGATGGCTTGAGATTCCTGTGTGGGGAAATGGCTCTCAGGTAGTCCCATGCCAGGTGAGTCTTTCACAGGGGAGGCAAGTGATGCTGAGAAGCTCCTTTCATCATTGGCTCAGCTTGGTTCTAGTGTAGATAGAGCCACAGGGATTATGACCAACATTCTTGCGAGCTCCCCACAAAGCTGCAACTCAGCCTAGTTAAGCTGTATCCTCCTGGTTTAGGGATTACTGCCCTTTTTTTCAGGGAGATGACCCATGAAAGTTGATGTACATGGATCAGCTCCTACCTTGTTACAAATGGCTAAGTTCCGGGCATTTTCTTTCATGACATCAGGAATCTTTATTAATGGGTTGTACGATGCTGTTCATGGATGCATCTCTGTCATACATAAGGTTGACCGCAGCATTGAAGACGTTAGACTGATTAATTCAACCATGGGTTTTTGCCCAGTTTCTCTTTCAGAAAGGGGTCAGAGATTTGCTGCTATCTACTCAAGGCACTGATAGCTCAACAGGACAGGGAGAAATATTTCATGATCTTAGTCCTGCATTTCAATACGCTCTTCAGAGATTATCGCCAACTGATTCTCACGTGCCTTTTCCTGGGTCTTTGATAGCTTCAGGCTCCCCTCTTGATCTAACAGGATTCTTCTCTTAACTAGTTATTGCAGGGCAAGTCAGAACAAGAGAGTTGTTTGGCCAAATTCAGTTTCTTTCAGGGACCGGAACCATTTTACTGACCAAAGAGAGATTTTTTTAGCTGTATTTGGTTGGTTTTGATGGTGTTTTGGAAGCTCAAACAAAACTGCTTTTTTAGTTGTTTTCAATGGGTTTTTATCCTGCGTTCTTAGCTTTTAGAAGCATGGAGAGCAACACAAGCCCCCTATAAAGGGAGTGAAGTCAACTTTGAGGGGTTTATTTTCTCTGTGTCTATCTGGTGACAGGGGGGGGGCATAATCCATTTGGTTGCACTGATCTGGCAGAACTAAAGGAAAGGAAATTAACAAGTAAGTTTATATTTCATCTTATTATTTATTTCTTATTTTATTTATTTATTTACATTCTCTTATATACCGCGCTATTCTGCATCAGTGCGGTTTACATTGAACAAACTGAAATTACATTGAACAGGGCATTATAACTTGGAGATAACTATTTTACAGGGAACATGGGCTATGGAGGGTTAAGTGGCTTGCCCAAGACCACAAGGAGCACCTATGGGACTAGAAACCCCAGTCCTTCTGGCCCAAGGTTGCTGTCCTCTAGTGGGATTTGAACCACCGACCTTCCGGCCTGAAGTACCTTGCCCCAACCATTTCTTATAGTTATTATACACCTGACCGATATAAGCTCCAAGTCTGGCACAATATAACATTCCTTTACACTGAGTTTCAGGGCAAGAAAAATGCTGTATAGGGAGAAAGGCATGGAAGCAAACAAGACTGAAGAAGAGAGATGTCTTATTAGGTGAGCCATGACACTCTTCTTTGGATTTCCTGAATGAGAAACCCCATTTGGAAACTTTGAGCCTGGAGTTTTAAGGAGGACTGAGCTCCATAGCAGCTGGTATGGGGCCTTCACAGCTGATAGTCGTACCAGGATTTGCATGGAGAATATCAAAGGAGCTACCGTTTCAGCTGAGAAGCACTAATGATAACTGAATGACTTAACATTGATCTTAAAGAACTGAAAAGATTTCTTCAAAATACAAGATTATGGTCTGTTTTACTGTAAATAAAATGTACAAAAGAGGAAGCTTGATTCTCCACGAAGACCTCTGAGTTGAAATGACCAAACTGAGCTCTTGCCCAGGAGGAAGACTGCTTACCTCATCTAGGATCCGGTTTTTGGCTCGAGTGATTGCAGAGTTTAGGGCATTGATCCAAGTTTCCTTTTCTTCTGGGCTTACTGCTAGGAAGATGAGATTTGGTGCCTAGGGGGAAAAAAAGAAAAAAAGGAGCTAATGGTTGTCATCTGGTCCAGACAGCACAGGTGCAGTACATGCTCAACATTTTTGTACTGTTAGAAATCCCATGGGACCCCACCACCGAGCAAGTTACAGTTCAATATGTCTTACCAAGTGACTGCGTCCTATGAGAGACGGCTCTTCTGCATCAGAGACACGTTTCATATTCTGTATTTCTGACCAGGGAACTCAAAATTCAAACTTTTTTCTATAGCCATATCAGTCTGGTAGATTTCTTTTATATTAATTTCACTGCTCATTACTTCAGTCTCTCATATAAAAAGTTTTGAGAGGAACGTTTTCCCCAGGATCAAAATGTTCTCCTACCCTGAAAGAATACCAGTGTATGTGTGAATACTGGGAGATGAGGAGCTTGACCTTGCTGTTCGCACAGTTTGAAGTTCTAATCTCTGCATCCAAGCAGCGATCCCACAAAATTGTGTGGGAAGCGCTTCCCTTGCATCCAAGTCCTCGATTTCAGTACTATACAGAACGTTTCCTTCATAGCACAAGACACATCTCTCCCAGAATAAGATTCTCTTATGCCCTCTGGAATTTTCTAATTATGCTACGATTAGGGAACATTATCAGAAAATGTACAACATTATGACAGTGATCAACGCTTCACCTGATTGACTGGGAGCTAAGGCACTGTAAAAAGAAGAATGGGTAGATACTAGCTGGCCTTGCGGTCCTTATCTACCATTTAGATTCTCTGTTTCTGATCATGCCAGTGGGGAAAGAGCACCTTCTATAGCACAGTTTCAAAGCAGCCCACCCACAGGCAAGGTCACATTTTTATAACGTTACATAACCGGAGGGACACATTAACCCTTTGCTGTCTGTGGAGTCTGACAAGTTATCATGAACAAAAACCATAAATAGTAGGGGAAAGAAAAGGTATAACCTGTGAAATGCAGACTCGCCAATCTCAATGTTGTTTTTCTTCCCATATACTTTTGCTGATACCATGGAATCAGTTCCTGCTGTCACAGCAATTGCAACACAGGCTGATACACTGACTCCCCCTCGAGAAGGGAGTTCTGACGCTCACCTTAAAATTAATTAAATTATCATAATGTATTTAGCAGCCCCTCCTATTCTCTTCTCACTTTTGCCAAGTTCGGTGTGGCTCTGAAATGTACCCCAACAGGAACCAGCAAAAAGAACTGCAAAATGGTACCAAAGCACATACAGCAAATATGGAGTTTCAGAGATATCAACAGTACAAAACACTGACCTCTCCCCACGGAGGAGAATAGTGACAGATTATTATATCTCTTGAACCTGAAGGCGTTTCCCTTTTTTGATATGAGGAAAGAAGGTTTGTTGAGATCACAATAACTCTTGTCCCTTGCTTTATGGGGGAAAAAATAAATCTTATTTTGTGTCATGATAACTTGTTTGTACCAGTGGAAAATGGCTGTTGCAAATTTAGGGTTTAGCTTGTGTATCTATTAATCTGTACAAGCAATTTTGGGGAAAGGCTGTAATGATCAGCACTGCATCTTACAAACACACCTTTACTCCGGGCCTTCTGGAATCCAAAAAAGGAAATGCACAACTAAGACATTTCCACGCCTCAAATAGAAAAACATAACTAATATGACCTCTGGATATTTTCCAAATTATACTGTGGTGTTGCATACAGGGTGCACAAAATCCTATTGAGTTACTTTGGGGTATCCGATCTTGCTTTGTCTGTATGAGGGTAATTTTATACACTATTGTCGTGCCTAAAACAGCTCTTATAAAATCAGGTCATGCTTACAAATATGCAAGGTGCAGGCTGGGGCGTACTTGTGCAGTAGGTGTGCGCAAGGCAGAGTTTGGGCGGAGCCGCAGTTTATGATGAAGAAGCACAAAATCATTTACCCCATCAAGTGTTTTTCTAAGTTTTTCTTATGTATGCGGTGGGTAATTTTAAGGAAAATCATTTTTATTAGCATCATCATAAACAGTAACACAAACGGGAGGAATCCCCCACCACAATAACAAGCAACAAGCACAAAGAGCCCCCCACAACAGCCTCCCCAACCCTCCCGCCCCTCATCCACCAGAACACTCAAAACAGAACAGCCACCAACTAAAACTCCCCAAGTCCCCTCCCTCCCCAACAACCACCCCTTTATCCTGATTAGCCTGACCACCCCCCTCCCCCCACACACCCACTGCTCACCCACCTGCATCCTCACCTCCTCCCCGCCCACCCAGACACCCCTCCCTCCCACACCCAGTAGCAATAAACTCAATCTATACTCTCATCCGCCACACCACCCATTGTCCCAGGGGCTGAATCCCGCAAAGGCCTCCACACACTAAGAAATCTCTCCCAGGCACCCCCGGGCAGGAGACGCGCAGTGTGCTGCTCCATGTCCATCAAATCTCTCAGCGCCCGCTCCCACTCCCCTACTGCAGGCACATAGTCCTTCAACCAGTTACGCAAGAGACACAATTTCACAAGCACAAAACCCTTTGCACATAGCTTCCGCTCACCTTCCCGAAGGGGCTGCGCTCCCTCATAGGACCCAAACAGGCACCACTCCGGGGTCAGCTCTATCGGAGCCTGTAACCAGGTACGTAACCGCCGCCCCACCCCCATCCACACCTCTTGTACACAGGGACAAAACCAAAAACGGTGCGCAAACCCTCCCTGAGTTGTCTTGCAGAGGCTACACACATCTGTCGTCGCCAGGCCCACCTTTGCGGCCCAGACATTATGCACATATGCACGCCACAGAAATTTGTATTGAATTTCCTGCAGTTAGATGGATTCTGAAAGCGTTTTTATCGCCGCAAATGCCCCCCGCAAACGCCCAGCTGTGCCTTCAACTACCCCATCTTTCCGCCATTTCTCTGCCAGAGCAACTAAATGCACCTCTGCCCCGTCCGGGTACAAGGCTGCCATCAGAGAGCGCACCGTAATCTTCCCCTCTAATATCCCAAACACCTCCAACATCCCTCCCGACGCCAGCACATCTACCTGACCTGCCCGTAGTGTATTCACATAGTGGCGCGCCTGGAAATAAAAGTATAAGTCTCTCGCCCCCAAAGCGTATCTCTCTCGCAACGAAGCAAACGAATCCACCTCGCATCCCCCCTCCCTACGGAGATGGCCAATGTAGCACAGACCGCTAGCGGTCCAGTCCCGGGCAATGGAGGCCCGTAGTCCCGGGAGAAAATCCGGGTTACCGCCCAGGGGAACACAATCCGTCAGACACCCCTGACCTCCCCGGAGGCCACACAGCGCCTTCCAGGCCGTCCGAAGGGCTCTCCAATAGCTCGATCGCCGACAGGCCTCAGGGAGTTTCCCACGCTCCACATAGGCCGGTACCATTCGGTGGAATGGAGCCACCACTTCCTCAAGAACACGCAATGGAATGACTTCAGACGTGCCCACCAGCAGATCTCGAAAAACATTGGTCCAACACACCAGATTATACCGCCGGACTGACAACAATCCTGCTCCCCCACTCCCTTGGGGCTGCATCAGAGTTTTTAAGGCAATCCGAGCCCTCCGACCCCGCCACAAAAAGCGCGACAACTGACTACCCAAACGGTCTACATCTCTACGCAAAAGCCACACCGGGAGGTGACGCAGAAGGTAAGCCCAGCGCGGGAACTCTACCATATTGTACAAAGCGATCCGACCACTCAACGACAACGGTAGCTCCATCCATTTTCGCAACCTACTACTCATCCCGGCCAACAGTCTTGGGACATTCACCTAATACAGCTGGTCTAACCTTTCAGGGATTTGGATCCCGAGATATCGTATCTGTCCCTCAGCCCACAGCAAGGGAAACGCACCCTCCCACACCCGCCGGGCGTCCCCCCCAACATCAAGCCCCAAAGACTTACCCTTGTTTATTTGCAAGCCCGAAAATGCCCCAAAGCCCTCAATCACTTGTAAAGCCCGAGGCAAGGACACCTGCGGATTCGTCAGACACAATAACATATCGTCTGCAAATGCGCTGATTTTAAATTCACCCGTCGCCCAACCCACTCCCGTCACTCCTTCTTGCTGCATCAATTTCACCAACAAGGGTTCCAAGTGGATTATAAAGAGGAGCGGGGACAATGGGCACCCCTGCCGGGTACCCCTCTGCAAACAGAATGGCTCCGAATGCACTCCCCCTACCGTAATGAAGGCCCGCGGCTCAGTGTACAGAGCACGCACCCAATCCACAAATCGCCCTGCGAAACCAAAGCGGCTCAACGCTTCAAACATATAGTCCCACGCCACTCTATCAAAAGCCTTTTCGGCATCCAAGCTGGCCAAGAGAAGCGGACGTTTCTGTGCAAGACATCTGTCCATGCTTAAAAGGACCTGTACGATGTTCTTAGCCACCGTCCTGCCCCAGACAAATCCCACCTGATACAGACCTATAATGCGAGACAGCACATCCTGTGCTCGTGCAGCCAGGACCGATGCAAGAATTTTCATGTCATAGTTAATGAGCGAGATGGGCCGGTAGGCGGCCGGATCCTCTGGGTCCTTCCCTGCCTTATGTATCAGCGAGATGGAAGCCGTCCGCATGTCCCTCAGGAACCTCCCCGTAACGAGCACCTCATCATACACCGCTACCAAGGTAGGGACTACCTGCAGTTCCAGAATCTTGTAGAACTCCACACCATAACCGTCCGGGCCCGGCGCCTTGTGCAGCTTCCCCGCCCTGATAACCCTCTGAACCTCCCCCCCGGAAATGGGCTGGTTTAGACTCTCCTGTTCCTGTGCAGTCACCTGGCTAAATGTCACCGTATCTAAGAAGGCCCTTTCCTGATCTTTGTCCACAGGATCCGAGGTATACAGCTGATTGTAAAAATGCGTAAACACCTCTGCAATGGCTGCGGGCTCCCTCCTCATGATGCCCATCTCATCTCGCACCTGCACTACCAAATTAGAGCCATTCCATTCCCGCACAAGCCTCGCTAATAACTTACCCAAACGATTCCCAAAACGAAATAGCTGATGCCTATAAAACTGTATATCGTAGGTCGCTCTCTCCTGGAGCAGAGCGTTCAATTGCTTCTGCAGCGCGAGGTAGCCCTGCAATCCTCCCCCTCCTGCACAACGCAGAGACTCCTGCTTTTTCACCTGCAGCTCCCGCGTAAGGCGGACGAGCTCCTCATTCACTCTCCTCTTTTCTCTAGCCACAAAAGCAATCAGTTGACCCCGAAGTACAGCTTTCCCCGCTTCCCACAGGGTGAACACCTTCGAGACACTCCCCTCATTTTCCTCCAGGAAAGCACACCATTTGGCTCGAACAAATTCCTGAAACTCGCTCCGATGCCACAAATGCCTAGGGAAGGACCATCTACTCCCCAGCACGCTCGCCCTGCCCATACCACATTAACCATCGCATG
Organism: Ichthyophis bannanicus; assembly: GCA_033557465.1. NCBI lineage: Eukaryota > Metazoa > Chordata > Amphibia > Gymnophiona > Ichthyophiidae > Ichthyophis > Ichthyophis bannanicus. Next base: position 43,291,648 of record CM066048.1, on the reverse strand, counting down.
ATCCGTTACCAAAATTGGGCCAATGTCCGCGCTGCGCACTCTATATAAGTCTGCAGGCCTCACCAGAATGTAATCTATGCGAGACCATGTCTGGTGGGCTCGCGACAGATGTGTGTAGTCCCGCTCCTCCCCATGCAAAACTCGCCAAGTATCAAGAAGCCCTCCCATCTGACATATATAGCTCATGCCACGGGTCTCCCAACCTCCCCCTCCCTGCAAAGGGGTCAATTTATCCAGGGCCGGGTCGTGAAGGCAGTTAAAATCACCGGCCAGAATAACCGGGACTTTAGGCAAGCTGCCCAGCTTCCGAACCACAGCTTCAAAAAACCCATGACTATACACATTGGGAGCGTAAACATTACCCAGAACCATTTCCTCCCCATTAATCTTCACATGTACCCAGAGATATCGCCCATCAGGGTCACCATCCTCACTCAATATCTCCACCGTAAGGCACTTGTGGAACAACAGCGCAACCCCTCTCTTCCGACCCCCAACCGCCTCAGCGGCACAAACCCGCCCAACCCACGCTCTTTTCAGCTTGGCATGCTCTCTTGCAGTTAAATGTGTCTCTTGCAGAAATACCACCTTAGCTCCTACTTTTCGCAAAGCTTGAAGAACTTTAGTGCGCTTTACGGGGGTGCCCAGGCCTCCTACATTCCAAGAGGTAAAACCTAAATCAGTCCCCATCAGCCTAGGGCCCTCGACTCATCGTAGCCAAGGTCACCCACTCCTACTAGACCCAGAGCCGCCCAGCCTCGACTTTCCGGTCCCTCCTCCCGCCCAGTCCCTGGAACCCCCCCCCCCCATCCAACCCTGTACAACGCGCTACTTCCAACCCCCCTACCCCTAAACCCTACCCCCCTAACCCGCCCCCCCCCCTGTCCCTAAACCCCTTAAAAAACCCAAAGATACTACCCCTGGCCCACTCCGCCAGGTTAGAGACCCGTCTCGGTGCACTGCAGGACTGTCCCGCCCACTCCACCACACCATCAAAACAAGAGCCCCCTTTCGTAGCTGCCACAGATACCTCCTACCAAACCGCTGCTAACAGGCCCTCTGCACACACGCTCTTCCCCCTCCCAATCAAACAGCATAGAAAACAGGTAATGAACAGCAATATAACAGAGTGACACAAAAAGACACCCCCCCCACCCATACCAGGCAGCCATAAGTAATCAGACAGTCATGCAAACCTAACAAACAATATGTCTTCTACGTTCCCCCAGTCTCCCACCGCCCTCCACACTGCCATCAGCCATGTTCTCCACTCAGCCCCGGCAGCCAGGCTACTCCATCACACACACCCAGGCACAAGAAACAAAACATAAAATGTCCGCTGGGTCACTCCGCATGCCCGCCGGCATTGCAGGCTCTCTCTTGCAACTCCCGCTCAGTCACCGCTTCCGGCCCGCTGTGAGCTTCTCTCCGGCCTGTCTGTATCCAGCTGCTCCACGGACCTGCGGGCCTCCGCTACCGTTGCCAGCACCTGTTGCTTCCCCGCAAAATGCACATGCAACACCGCCGGATAGGCCAAGTTGAAGCGAACCTGCTGCTTGAATAAGGCCGCACAGATCGGCGAGAACTCTTTCCGCTTCGCTGCCACGGACGCAGAGTAGTCCTGGAACACAAGTATAGTCTGATTATCCAAAGTCAGGTCCTGTTTCTTGCGGAAAGCCTGGAGAAGCTGCCATTTGTGTTGGAAGTTTAAAATGCGCGCAATAACCACTCTCGGCCGCTGGCGATTCTCAGTCCTCGGCCCCAGGCGATGTGCCCGCTCAACTTTCAATTTGCCAACCAACTCGGGTAACCCCAGCTCCTGTGGCAACCAGGTCTCCACCAAGTTTAGCAGCATAGCATCGGTTTGGGACTCTGGCACTCCCACCAGCCTTACATTGTTCCGCCTGGAGCGGTTCTCAAGATCATCAACTTTGTCTAATAAAGTGTCCACCTTCTGGCGCATCCGCTCCAATTCCCGGCCTTGCTTTCCCCCATCGTCCTCAAGCACCGACACTCACTGCTCCAATTCGTCCACTCGGTGGGTGCACTCCGCAATAGTCTCTGCCATCGTTTCCAATTTACTTAAAATCAGGTCGAATTTTGGCTCCAGCAGCTTCGCCACCTCACGTGCCAACTCCTCCGGCCCCGAATCCACACTTTCACCGCCCGGCGAGCAAGGCTGCGCCATCTTGACTGCCAGCCCGGCTGAGACAGAGGCCCCGGCCTTGGAGACTTTCTCTCGCTCTTTTCTCAGTGGAGGAGGCATGCTCACCTCGCCGTGTACACCAGCACAACCACTCGGGCTCTGTCGTCCGCACAGAGGTATTTCCCACCAGATTTTCTGCGGTAAGTACGTTAATTTGCTGATTAATAGCAGGATAGCCCCAGAGCCAGCAGAGGAACCTCTTACTCGCTCATGCGACACCTAGAGTCTCCCGCGGTGGGTAATTTTATAACAGGCTGTCTAGGTTGGGAGATCAAGAAAGCACCTACTTTCAGGCTATTTCATAAAGACACATAGGGGTATGTTTACTAATTGGTGGTAGCGGCTTCCGTGCGCTATCGGAGCTGCGGCCCCATTGAGGTCAATGGGGCTGTGGCTCCGATATCTCACGGAAACCGCTACCACCGATTAGTAAACATACCCCATAGGAGGAGGCATATTCAACGGTAACAGACAGCGCAGTTGAAGCATTTTAGCTATGCAGTCAGCAGCTGTCAGATAGCTAAACCGATTAAAGTTAGGACAGCCTTTTTTCTGCCTATCTTTATTGGCTATTGGCTCAATATTGCTGCTGACCGGCTAACCCTTTGTGCCACCCCCAGAAAGCAATTAACATCAGGGCATTTAACAGGGCTATGTGGGGATATTTAGTAGAGCAAATTGGGTATGTGCTGCTGAATACCCAGATGAGGGGCATTTACATGGTTTCCAGATCTGCGAACCGTGTAAATGCCTTTGAGGTTAATGCACAAAATAGCTTTTATAAAAACAACCCTTTTAAAAAACACATCAAACATAGGGACCCTTCCACTAAATTCCGCCAAGATTTTGCACTTAACGTGTGTTTTTAATGTCTGGTAATTAGTCTCTTTGAAAATTTACTAGGGCCGGGTGCTTAAATTTATACTCAAAACTTCACTAAACACTTAAGCTTAGGAGCATCAAAAGTGAATGGCAGCAGGGCGCATTTAGGACAGGGGAAAGGTTAGAAGGTTAGTAGTGATTTTCAGCACTAGGCTTTTAAATCTCTGTCAGGGCGGAATAGGGGCGAGACTAAGGGATACCAGTCAGTAGCGATATTGAGCCGCTAACCGGTTAAACCTAACCAGCTAAATTAGACCAAAACAAGGCTGGTCTAACTTTAGCAGGTTTAGCTATCCAGACAGCGGATAAGTATCACCATTGAACAGATATCTAATTCAAGCCAGAAATTTCAATGCCGGTGGCTGGATATGGTCCTGGCATTGCCTATCTGGGTTTAATTTAAAGTGGCAATAGCCAGTTATTTTACTCATGCAGGCCGTCGCCGCTGCTGAATATTACCCCCCTCACATTTTAGCTCCTAAATTAAAATGAATTTTCAGCTGAAAACTTAGGTTCCAATATTTGGTTGAAAATAGGGCACAGATTTAGGAGCCTAGCTTAGGAGCTGAGGGGTTGATATTCAGAAGGGTTTATGTGGTTTGCAGGATCTGCTAATCAGCCTTACATGTAGGGGCACTCACCGGTACTGCTGCTGTATATTTTATTTATTTATTTATTTATTTACATTCTCTTATATACCGCGCTATTCTGCATCAGTGTGGTTTACATTGAACAAACTGAAATTACATTGAACAGGGCATTATAACTTGGAGATAACTATTTTACAGGGAACATGGGCTATGGAGGGTTAAGTGGCTTGCCCAAGACCACAAGGAGCACCTGTGGGACTAGAAACCCCAGTCCTTCCGGCCCAAGGTTGCTGTCCTCTAGTGGGATTTGAACCCCCAACCTTCCGGCCTGAAGTACCTTGCCCCAACCACTAGGCCACTCCTCCACTCCACAGATGGCCCTGAAAACGTCTGGGACCGTCCATAGACAGAGCTGGCACAGTCCAGGTAACTCTCCAGTTAGCCACTAACCACATAGGCAAAGTGCATGATGGTCAATGGCTGCCCCAACATTATGCAGTTGTGTTATTCCGTTAATGGCTGAATATCGTCGCTAACTGCCTACCCACTGCAGTCGCTGGTGAAACCAGATTCAGTGCTGAACGCAGACTGAACATCAACCCCTCCGTTTTTTGAATATTGGGCCCAATTTATTTTGAGCACTACGTTTTTTTTTTAAAAATTTATAAGCAGGGTTGATAGTCTTTTTTAGTTTCATTTTTTTTAATGTATGCATTTAAACATAAATTCCAAGCCTAATACCCTTGTACAAGAAATAGAAAGGGCGTGACCAAAAGAAAAACAGACATTATCAATACAGAAAAAAACAGGAAATCATTCAATAAATGCCCAAATCTCTCTAGAAAGGAAAACATGATACACTGCATACATGCAAGCAAAGCAAGAAAAAAATCAGCCGCATCAGTAGGTTTATAACTAATACGCCACTGTACTGCAAATTACTCGTCAATAGCCTGAGATACAATGAGGATATGAGCACTGATAAAGGCAGCTAGCTGAGGGGGATCAAAACAACTCATAATTTAGATATTGAAGCTTTACTAAGCATTTGCAAGGGAATTTGATATGCTTATGTGTTTCTAAATTGCAAATTTAAGTATTTATTTTCCAGGTCATTAAGGGTTCTTTGACGGTACAAAAAAGAAATCAGTGTTTTTGTTTTTACGGGTAATATTGCTGGGTACCTTTTCTGGTGGAACCAAAACGTACATTTCTGTCACTTACGAGTCGTCAGCTTAGAAAAAGCACCGAAACTAAGTAGAGGATATAATACCAGCCAGGAAGGGGATGACAGAGCGCTCGGGGAAATGGTGTTTTTGCTGCGATTATTGCAATTCAGCGTTTTTGTGGGACATACTGCTACCAGCCTCAAGCGTCTTCAGTTTTTACAAAATGTTGCAGTCAGGATGTTGCAGGGTGCCAAAAGATATAATTGCATCCCTTTGCTTTTAATGAAGGAATGCTGGTTCCTCGATGAATCAAGGATCATATTCAAACTTCTACTGCTTATTTTCACTGTGCTTCCTTCGTTCTCTTACAGCGCTCATTCCCTGCATTCCTTCAAGATCCATCAGATCTTTGCAGCGTGGACTCCTAATTTCCCCCTTCCCCCAACCAGAATTAGACTGGAGCTTATTTAGAACCTCCATTATAGAACTTAATATCCCTGGGAGCTAGGAAGGAGAGCTGCTTTCCAAAATTACCCTGGCCTTTGGTGAAGATGCCGGATGAGCTGGAGAGAGGCTGCGGACCTCCTTTATTGTCCTGTTATTATCCCTGAATTGTTCTCCCATCAAGAATTTTAACCTTTTTTTCTGTAATGTGTCTGCAGATGAACTCCCTCGTATAAACAGTGTTGTCAAGGATTTATGGGGCCCTTTTATTAAATGCTGCTAACCGATTAACGTGCGTTTTAGTGTGCGATAACTGACTGGGCTGAAGGCTAACGCATGGGCATGTCAGCTATCGGCTGCCAAAATTCTCAGTAACTGACACTCGCCTGCTAATGCAGAGAGTGGCCAGGTTAGGGATGGCGTGTGGGCATGAAGAGCACATTAGCGCGCGATCACCATCAAGGTGGCAATTAGCGCAGGTGCACCTCATGACCTCTTGTTAAGTGTACCCATGTTAATTGTGTTGATTAGCATGTGTGAATTCACCGCCAGGAACACGCTGGTCATGCCCCGACAGTTAACGGGAAGGCGTTGCACTTACCATGCATTAAAAACATGCGCTAAATATAAAACCCTAGCGGGGTTTAATTAAAGGGCTCCAATGTTTGTTGTATGTATTTCGCAGGCTGTCTTTCTGTAAACCACCTAGATCTCTATAATGCTTAGAGGGCCATATCAATTTCAATACATAAATGGAAATAATAAACCCCTATTTTAATTTTTTACCTGTGTTTATTGGACAAAATCTAAAATCAGAAGCCTCGTTTATGGGTGTAATTTATTAATTGCTCTCCCAACCAAAGATTGCTTAGCAAGATATATGGTATAAAGGTATGATAATAAAATCAGTTACCGAGAATAAAACAAATCAAAGTCAAATCAAAGTCAGTTCAAATTTTAAATCCACTATTTTGCATAGCAATGATATTGGTTATTAATTTAGTTTATTTTTACTTCCTCTTTTCTCTTGTGCAGTGAGTGTGGGAATCGTGTTTGCTCCCCACCCCCCTTTTCCTCTAGTGAGTTCTTGCTGGTCTGAAGACATCTGAATTTGGTTCTGTGGTGTATGGGAGGCAGTGGCTCGTGTCGGAGGCCGAGGGTGTTGATGGCAACCTGCAATGTCTCAGGAAACAGAAGCCTGATGGAAACAACCTACCGTGTTCCCCGGTTGCTTAGAGCGAGCTAGCGTGAACTTGCTGTGGTTTTTCTTGCTTCGGCTCTTTGATTTGCGCAGCTCTTCGCATTTCTCATAGTCGCTGAGGTCAAAGGATTCCCGGGTGTTCTTTTCATCCTTCACCTAAGACAAAGAATTAGACAGGGAGACAGATAAGCAGATGGGCTGTTCCAGTTTTATGGTTCAATTGAGCACTCTTTGCTGCAAGATGTTGAGCTGAAGATGCGGACAGCATGGTTTTCCCCATGGCCTAAGCACGCACATGCACTTGTGATAGAGTTGTATGTGTGGCCTTCAGGCAGAGTAGGTGCTACTGGTTTGTGCCCTCTGCAAATCACTACTGTACCAACTTCTCCAGTGGTAGTGGAAACTAGTGGCAGCAGTCATGGAGCTCAGGACTTATGAGCCTGCTCACAACCACAGGTCCCACAATGGTGCTGTTTTCCCTATGGGTTTCCAGGCTGAACAGGAAGCCTGTGCATTGAAGAACCTAGGAGCACATATGGAAGGACAGACTAGACAGGCTATGTGGTCTTTTTCTCTTGTTGTTTCTATGTTTCTAAGAACATAAGAAAAGCTGTGCTGAGTCAGACCAAGGTCCTTCGTGGCCAGTCTGGGTCACAAGTAACCAGCAGATCCCAAAAAGTAGAACTATGTCTTATAGCTCTTTTCCAGGGATGAGCAGTGGCTCTCCCATGTCTAACTGGCTAATATTTTTTATGGACTTTTCCTCCAGGAATTTGTCTAAACCTCTTTTGAAGTCTTGACCACATCCTCCTGCAACATATTCTGCAGCTTAATTACACACTGTATGACAGAAAAACTTTCTACAATTAGTTTTCAATCTGCTGGTAGTTAGATTTATGGAGTCTCCTCTTGTTTTAGCATTCAAAAGATTAAATGACCGTTTCCTATTTCACTGTTTCACCTCAATCATGATTCTAGAAACCTCTATCATATCCCTCTCATATATCTTTTCTCCAAGCTGAAGAGCCCTAACCTGTTTACAGTCTCTTCATAAGAAAGGTGCTCTGACCCCTTTATCATTCTTGTCATACTCTGAATCTTTTCTAGTTCTACTATATCTTTTTTGAGATGAGGCGCTCAGAACGGCACACAAAACGCAAGGTGCGGACCACTGTTCCCTCTAAGCTGTGCGCGTGTGCGCGCGCACACACCTTGCCGAGCGAGCGCACATACTTTACAACAGAGCGCACAAAAATTACGGCTCTGATTCTGATAGAAAACAACACAGACGTCTTAAAATTAGTAATTACTAGAAATTTCCCGCTTCATTTAGTAATCGTCTATTTTCATTTAATTTGATTAAAATCAATGTGGTATACATACTGTATTCTGACGTGTAGTCAAATTTTAAAGTATATAACTCCGAGTGTCGTTATGTGGCGCACAAAACTTTAACCTTCCTTCAAAAGCTGCACACAGCTGATATTTTATGCGCACACAGCCTACAGAAAATTAGAGGGAACATTGGTGCGGACATGCCAGGAACCTGAATAAAGACAAAATGGTAGTCTCAGTTTTGTTCGCCATCTCTTTTTGAATAACCCCTAACATTCCATTTGCATTTTTAGCAGCCGCGACACACTGGGCTGAAAATATCAATGTATAATTCACAACGACTTCTGTAGTTGGGATCATCACTGCATTTGTCTGCATTAAATTTCTTCTGCCATTTAGGTGCCCAATCTCCTAGTCTCACAAGATCCTTCTGCAAATTTTCACAATCCTCTACCGTTTTATTGACTCTGAATAATTTTATGTCATCCGCAAATTTGATCACCTCATGGCTCACTCTTATTTCCAGATCATTTATGACTATGTTAAACAGCACAGACAGACCCTTGAGGCATTCCACTATTGACCTTATTTCTTGTGGATAAGTGAGGGCTCAGTGCAGAAACCCTTCACTAGAGCTCGGTGCTAAAGCTCAAGAGCAGGCTTTCCTAACACAAGTTTAGCGCAGATGTTTTGCTCAATGAAGCTCTAAGCCAACAGCAAGCAAATGAGCTGTGCGTAAAAGGTTTGCGCTGGAGAAGGAGAGAAAGCGAGGTTACTTACCTGTAATGAGAGTTCTCTATGGACAGCAGAATCAGTCAACCAGGCATATGCGCACAGAGATCTGCATGAACCAGATCTCTACCTTGTGCACAAAATAAAAAAGCAGTTTGGCACTTGTACACATGGGCTGGAATGCTATCTAGCACATAGCAGCAATATTATTCTGGCAGACGTTCTGCTCAGATCGATTTTCATAAATACCAATATTATTCTGAACAGAACGTCTGCCCAGAATAATATTGCTGTTATGCCGTGTATAGCATTCCCATGCATTCAAAAACTAAAACCCCAAGTGAAAGTTGAAGTGGATTATAAGTACATTTTTGTGGACCTCAAATAAAGGAGCCAAATAGCTTCCAACACAGAGAGCCTAGAAGAGTTTGAGGCAATCAACCAGGTTTGCTCACAATTGTCATCATCGGCCAAAAAAGCTCACAAAGCCAAGAGCTATATAAAATAAATAAATACATTGTGAAGTCCCTATATTTTATCTTTCAAAATATCGTCCACTAGTTTCTTCAATCGACGTATCTGCATCAGGGATCAGCGACAAGACTAATCAGTCCATAACTTCAAATCGAAGGTCCATCCTCAAAACGGAGCAAGCAAGCTCTCATGGGGACTGTGCTGGCGCACACAGCTCTTCAATACATATAGCATTCCAGCACATGCTTTCTTCAGCAAAGCCAGAAAAATGTTGTGGGTCTGTACACTCAAGAAAGAGGCAAAAATTCCTCACCAGCACTGACTGCAGACCTATGAGCTGAGCCTTAATGTCTCCTCAGACCTTGTGTTAAAATCCCAGCATTAAGTTCAGCCTCCTGGTTTTCTGCACACTTCTCTATCTGTGCTGCATCAATAATCGCTTCATTATCATTCATTTAAATTGTTTTAACTGTTCTGTGCTTTGCATGGATAATGCTCGCAATCTGCACCCATAGTTAAGCAGAAAATTGTGTGCAAACACTGCACTATCATCTTCATTAATGACAGCACAATTTGCTGAATCAGCCTACGACTATATAGTCATATTCTCAGTTTCTTGTCTTTTATCAAGTTTGCAGTCTACAAAAGGGCAATCGCAGAGAGAGGAAGACAAACAACAATATCTAGAGAAGCTTAGGGAAGTTGGGAAAGCAGTCAAGAAAGCAATGATGCAAATGGAAGAAAAAATATCCAATATGGTAAAATATGGGGACAAGACATTTTGTTAAGATATGTTAGTGACAGGAGGTAGGTCAAAAGTGACATTGTGAGACTCAAGGATGAAGGTGAGGAATATATAGGTGATGAGGATAAAGTAGAATTGCTTAACAAATATTTCTGTTCTGTGTTCACAGTTGAAGAGCTGGGAATGGGACCTCAAAAAACAAATACAGACAGGAATGGAAGTAAGGTAGAATTCAAACAGTTTTCTGAAGACTGTTCAGGAGGAGCTAGCAAAACTAAAAGTGGACAAAGCAATGGATTCAGATGATATTCATCCAAGGGCACTGAAGGAACTTAGAGAAATACTGGTGGCTCCACTATCTGACCTTTTTGATGTTTCTTTGGAGTCAGGAGTGATCCCAGAGGACTGGAGATGGGCAAACGTGGTTCTTGTCAACAAAAGCAGAAGATAGGAAGAGGTTGGTAACTTCCAACTGATTAGTCTGACCTCTGTGGTGAGTAAATTAATGGAAACACTGGTAAAGATGAGGATGGTGCAGTTTTTGGAATCCAAGCAATTACAGGATCTGAGACAGCATACCTTTCAGCCTGGGTGGTATATCAAGAAATGAAATAAAGATAAAGATACTACAAGAAGGTCTTGTCAGAAGAATCTGATTGATTTCTTTGACTGGGTCACCAAAGAATTGGATCAAGGGAGAGAGTTGGATATGGTATACATAGATTTCAACAAAGCCTTTGACACCTTTCAGCATCAGCGACTTATAAATAAACTCTCTTGGGTTGGACCCTAAAGTGACTGATTGGGCTAGAAACTGGTTGAGTGGAAGGTGACAAAGGACAGTAGTAAATGGAGTTCACTCTGAAGAAGGGGCATTACTTGTGGCGTGCCTTAGGGATCGGTTCTTGGTCCTGTTCTTTTTAACTTTTTTGTACATTATCTTGAAGAAGGTCTGTAGGGAAAGGTTTACCTCTTTGTGGATGATATAAAAAATCTGCAATAGGGTAGACACTCTGAACGGTGCGGATAACATGAGGGAGGATCTAGTGAAGCTTGCAGAATGGTCAAGAATTGGCTATTTAATGCTAAAAAATGCAAGGTCAAGCTTTTGAACTACAAAACCCCAAGGAAATAGTAAAGTATAGGGGAGTGAAATATTCAATGCACAAAAGAAAAGCAGAACCTGAGGGTGATCATATTAGATGATCTTAAAGTGGCCAAAAAGGTAGAAAAGGTGACGGCAAAAGCCAGAAGGATGTTTCGTTGCACAGGGAGAGGAATGGCCAGCAGGAGAAAGGCGGTAATAGTGCCTTTGTACAAGCCTTTAGAGAGAACTCATTTGGAATACTGTGTACAATTCTGGAGACCACACTGTCAGAAAGATATAAACAGGATGATGTCCGTCCGGAAGGCGGCTACTAAAATGGTCAGTGTTCTTCGTCATAAGGCATGTAAAGCCATGAGGTCTTGGATTCCAGAAACCACAGCATCCTCTGTCTTAGCAACATTGCTATTCATTTACTAACAGCAGAGCAGCTACCAACCTCTTCTTTATTTCCACTTTTGTGGACAGTAACCACATTTGCCCATCTCCATTCGACCAGACTCACTCCTGACTCTAAAGAAGTATTGAAAAGGTCAGGCAGCAGAGCTGGCAATACTTCCGTAAGTTCTTTCAATAATCTCAGATGAATCTTGCCCGGTCCTTTCGCTTTGTCCACCAGCTCTTATGAACACAGTCTTTTGAAAATCGTTTGACTTCTACCTCATGTCCATTCCTATTTGTGTTTGATTTCAGAGATCCCATTCCCAGAACAGAAATATTTATTAGGCAATTCCACTTTATCATCATCATCCTCCCCTTCAGTCTTGAGTCTCGCAATGCCACCCTTGCACTTCCTCCTCTCACTAACATACTTAAAACAATCTTGTCCCCATGTTTTACTGTGTGGGCTATTTTTTCTTCCATTTGCTTCTTTGAGATGAGCTTCCCTTAGCTTTATCAGCTTCCTTTAGTTTCTCTTTATCAGGGCTTCTCAACCTTTTTTATTTTGTGGTACACTTGATGACGTTGTTCAGTACTTGTGGCAGAACAGCAGCATTTTGTATCTGTGAGTGCCTCATATACCAGATTCAATCTCGCATCTGAACAAAGGCCTGCAGGTCATGGGAGATGACAGGGCTCCCTGCAGTCAGACATGAGACTGAAGCCAGCAAAGGGGGCACACAGGTAAAGACGTGCTACTGTCCTTCCAATGGGAGGGAGGAGAGGGATTAAGGCTATCAGATTTCTGGTGGGTGAGTCTGGAAGCATCTGTTCCCTGTAGTGCTAGTAATGAGCTCTCAGTTCAGTTTGGTGGGGAGGACGAGGAAAATCCAGTGGATTCTCTCCATGTAAAATTGTCGTAACCCACACTCAAGCACATTCTTTAAGTTTTCTTACCACAAAGTATTTTTAGGTTCATTACAAAGGCCTCAGGCCTGGTGGGTATGTCCTGCCTACAACAAAATTAATTATGCAGCAGAGTAAAATCAGATTAGCTAAGACAATTGAGCTATAGCCAACATGTCGATTCTTCACAGGAGATAGGTTCAAGTCAGAGATTTTGCACTGGGTTCCAGGGCATCCAGCTTATTCCAGGGAGCATACAGCAACAAGGCACATGTTACAGTTGCTAACCTGAAAATAAACTGTATTTTCTTGAATCTGGGATAGAAGAGAAAAGGGGATGGAGCAGGGAGAGTAGGAGCTATTCTTTGATCTGGAGTATCTGCTCCAGTCAGTCACGCTCTTCTTCTGCTGTCCTCTTCTTTGCTGTATTTCCTCCAAGCTTACTCCATTCTCTCCTGCTCTCTGTTCTGCTTGGGAGGAGATGGGGCTGGACAAGGGAAGCAGATGGGTATTCTTAGGGGTACCGTCCAATTAAGGTGGGGCAAGTGCATCATGAGCCCACGCCTAGCCACATCTCTGGCTGTAACCATCAAGGCACACCAAGGACTTTCCCAAGGTACACTGGTTGAGAAGCACTAGATATTGCTGTTTGTCTTCCTCTTTCTGCAGTCTCTTATAGTTTATGAAGGCTAACCTCTTTTTCCTTACCTTTTCAGCTATGTTGTTTGAAAAACATAATGGCCTACTTTTCTTCTTACTTTTATTTATATTCCTAACATAGAGGTTTGCTGCTGTTAGAATATCTCTCTTCAGTATTGCCCACTGTTGTTCTTACATCCCTTCTACTATTTGATAAACTGAAGAGTAGCAAATCACCTGGGCCGGATGGTATACATCTAAGGGTGTCGAAAGAACTGAAATATGAGATTGCGGACCTACTATTAGTAATCTGTGAACTATCATTAAAATCATCTGTAATACCTGAAGATTGGAGGATGGCCAATGTAATGCCAATTTTTAAAAAGGGTTCCAGGGGTGATCCAGGAAACTACAGACCGGTGAGCCTGATGTCTGTAACGGGAAAAATGGTGGAAACCATCATAAAGAACAAAATTACTGAACATGTAAAATAGTCATGGCTTAATGGGAGACAGCCAACATGGCTTTAGCCAAGGAAGGTCTTTTCTTACTAATCTGCTATGTTTTTCTGAAGGTGTGAATAAACAGGTAGACAAAGGTGAGTCGGTTGATATAGTGTATCAGGACTTTCAGAAAGCCTTTGACAAGGTCCCTCATGAGAGACTTTTGTCAAAATTAAAAAGTCATGGGATAGGAGGCAGTGTACTATTGTAGATCAGGATCTGGTTAAAAGATAGAAAGCAAGAGGGTAGGGCTAAATGGCCAATTTTCCCAATGGAGAAAGGTGAATAGTGGAGTTCCCCAGGGATCTATGCTGGGTCCGCTGTTTTTTAACATATTTATAAATGACCTGGAAATGGGAATAATGAGTGAGGTTATCAAATTTGCAGATGACACAAAGCTATTCAAAGTTGTTAAAACCCATGAGGATTGCAAGAGGATCTTGATAAATTGGAAGACTGGGCATCCAAATGGCAGATGAAATTTAATGTGGACAAGTGCAAAGTTATGTACCTCGGAAAGAACAACCCAAACTACGGTTACACGATGCAAGGTTCCACATTAGGAACCACCACCCAGGAAAAAGATTTAGGCGTCATCGTGGATAGCATGTTAAAAACCTCTGCTCAGTGTGCAGCGGCGGCCAAGAGAGCAAATAGAATGCTAGGTATCATAAGGAAAGGAATGGAGAATAAAACCAAGGATATTATAATACCTCTGTATCGTTCCATGGTGCGACCGCACCTTGAATATTGTGTGCAATTCTGGTTGCCATATCTTATGAAGGATATAGCATTATTAGAAAAGGTACAGAGAAGAGCCACCAGAATGAAAGGGGATGGAAGGATACCCCTATGAAGAAAGGCTAAAACGGTTAGAGCTCTTCAACCTGGAAAAGAGACGGCTGAGGGGAGATACGATAGAGGTCTATAAATTAATGAACGGAGTGGAACGGGTAAACGTAGATCGATTGTTTACGTTATCAGAATATAGAAAGACTAGGGGACATGCAATGAAGCTACAGGGTAAACTATTTAAGACTAATAAGAGAAAATATTTTTTCACTCAACGTGTAATCAAACTCTGGAATTTGCTATCGGAGGATGTAGTAAAAGCTGTTAGTGTAGCTGGGTTTAAAAAGGTTTGGACAAGTTCCTGGAGGAAAGGTAAATGAACCATTATCAAAGTGGACCCAGAATATCCACTGCTTGCCCCAATGCACAGTGGAATCTGTGTCTTTTGGGGTACTTGTGACCTAGATTGGCCACTGTTGGAAACAGGATACAGGGCTTGATGGACCTTGGTCTGACCCAGTATGGCATCTCTTATGTTCTTATGTTCTTACTCTCACAGTCCCTGACCTCACCTGCCCGGCTCTTTTGTGCTCCCTCCAGCCCTTCTATTCCCACTTCTCCTGCCTCTCTCCACCCCTCAGTTCTCTTATGTGCCCCTTCAGAAACACTCTGTGGTATTTGGATACTCCTTCACCCCTTGAGGCCTGGATCTCTCATCTCTCTCCACCGACTTTTGGTCCTTCCACACATGCTGTGGAACACATAGAGCATGGACTTTGGAAGGGAAAGGTGTCAAACAGTGCCAGGTTTGCATTGCTGATTTCAAGGAGATGTCATTTACCTCCTCTTTTACCCTGTAAGAACATGTCATACTGGGCCAGCCCAAAGGTCCATGAAGCCCAGTATCCAACAATGGCCAATCCAGGCCTACTGGCAGGATCCCCAAAAGTAGCTAGATTCCAAACAGTGTCTTTCCCCTAGCCTACTGTAATGATGATCGTTTTCTTCTAAGAACTTGTCCAAATCTTTTTTAAACTCAGCTTTTCTAGCTGTTTTTACCAGGTCCTCCTGCAATGAATTCCAGAGCTTAATTGACTTTCCCTTCCAGCTTAACCCCCCCCCCCCCCAACCTCACCCATTCTCAGCTTTCCCTCCCTCCCCCCCCCCCCCCCCGTGGTGACGCTTCCTCCCTGCTGTCCTGCTTCATTTCCCTCATTTCTATCCCCATGACAACAGATAATATGTGCAGAGACCTGAAAGGGGAGGAACGGCTGAGAAGGAGTAAATCTGGGCTGTGCTGCTTTTGCTGTGTCAGTACCGCCGCAGGGGAAGGAAAGGAAGTGGGAAACCCACAGATACCTCCCATCCAACTGTTGCAGTCCTGCTGCTGTTCCTTGATGCTGCCCCCCCCCCCGAAGTTGCCACCCCTGTCCTTAGACACTATAGAATAATGCTTTTACTATCGCACATTCATCTAAAGAGTTTTAGACACCGAGGGCGGCATTTTCAGCGGCAGTGGGAGCACACTTAAATGACTGTTCATCGCTGCTTTAATTTATACCCAGATATTCAATGCTCGCAGGGCTCGTGCAAGAGCCTCTGCCACCTCAGGCAGAAACCACGACTGCGCCGCCCCCTGCCAAGCCGCCAGCTCCATCTTGGGAGGAGATGGGTGCTGGCGGTGGCAGCCACGGTATTTTAAAAGCGGTGGCTTCGGGCCGTTGCTTTGCTGCCCACGGCAGGCCATGTGCTTCAGCACACATGGCCTGCTGCTTCGAATCCCCTCCGACAGTAAGTTGCGTCGGAGGGAGATCAGAAGCGGCAGATCATGTGTGCCAAAGGACATGGCTTGCTGCAGGAAACAAAGCGGCAGGACAAAGCTGCCCACCCGGGTCGGCCACCCTAGGCAGCTGCCTAGCTCACCTAGTGGCCAGTCCTGAATGCTGGGCCAGTTAACTCTAGTGCCACCCTTGGAACGCTTAGCATCGGGGTATAAAAACCAGGTAGCAAGGGATATTTAGCACCACTAAACAGTTTAGTGCTACTGAATTTCCCAGCAACCACAGTTTAACCTCTTAGCAGGTCTGTAAATTGGTTAAACTATTTTGAATATGTTCCCTATTAATTTCATCCAACTATGTCTTACCATAAGATCCGGTGAAACAAGTAGGATCACTAAGAGATGCCAAACCACTAAACATGAAATTTCACACACAGAAAAGTATTTTAAAATGATTGTTAAAGACATGCAATTTTCAAATGGCCTAAGGATTAGCTTGTAAGCAACCTTACAAACGTTTTACAAAGGAAGCTTTGTCAGATGTGGGAGCACTTTTAGAAAAGCTTGTGTTGGCCCTGAAAAAGGTATCATGTAACCCGTTCTATTTCCAGGTTTTGTGCTTTTGCTGCAACCCAGGGTCTGATATTACCACTATGTACTTTTGTCTGAAAGTTACTGTTATCATAAGAAACCCAGATGAAGTAGAATATGATGATAGAGAGAGTTTCTACAGCCCAATCTCCCTTCCTATTCCAGTAGCACTACCTCATTTCATCTCCAGCTTTCCCTTTCCCTTATCCACTAAGGATTTTCCAGCTGTTCCGAATGTGGATGAGTTGACCCAGTGCATTTCTCCTAGAAAGAAAGATGCTGGTACTTGTAGGCAGGACTCTTTCACTAATACGTGAGGACCATGGGTCAATTTTAGCAGGCAATGAAAAAGGTGCCGGTACTAAGTACTACCAAGTACCCCCTCAAAAATTGTCCTGAGTTGACCACATATAACCACTTTAAAGGGGTAGTTACTAAAGTCTATTATGGAATAATGAAAGTGTTTTTTGCCCCTTAAAGTGAATTACGACTACTATTACTTATCATTTGGAATTAAAGGGCAAAAGCATGCATTGTTTTACCATAATGCACAATTTTACACTACGATGCATGTTAAATACTAATGAGATGCAAAGCATGCAAATGCACACAACACACCTCATTAGTATTCAGACTGAATAATGCAGCTTGCGGTAATTACCGCAAGCTACGTTATTCACGAAAAAGGAATGCCAGTGTAAAACTAGTGTTATTTTTCCCAGGTTAGCGATTCCCATGGTAGATTAAGCTGTAAGAAAACCTTCCGCCCTGATATTCAACACAATTTACACAGTTAGTGAAAAGGTCTTTGGTGCAGTGGTGATGGCTAGCCACTTGACAACAGCTAGCCACCATCACCGAATATGAGGCCTGAAGATTTTCCCATCCTTACTGAGGCAGGAGCTTTCCAGGACAGATGCTAGCATAGGAGATGGAACTAGCACCGACAGCGGAGGCTGGTGTTAAGACCTGCACCTACTTTTGGTCTTTGGGTTAGTATGTGTTTAAATAGGGGCAGCCCCAGGGTGATGCAGGGCCATGTACGGAGACTTATTGCAGGCCTCATTTGCATAAATATTTCCTTATCCATTGTATCTCATTTGCATACATTTAATTTATTTAATTTATTTTAAAATGTATATGTCATGCATCTAGGTGGCTTCTACACAATTCATTCAAACAGACATTATAATAAAACAAACATAATAACAATCATGAACTGAAATTAACTTAAAACCTCTTTCATACACTCATAAAAAACAAACCATTATAAATATTTCATACCAGATTTATTTGGTCAATGCTATGACCAGCTTATTAATGGGGAAGGAAGAGATAAAAAGAGAAAAACAAATCCCGGTAGCCATGAATTCAAGATTGCAGTTCTCTGGCTGGATTGGACTGTGCTTGGAGCTGGCACAAGATGCCCCCTTCCCCCCCCCCCCTCTCTGGGACTTGCAGCAGCAGCAATGGCACAGACAGCCCCGTGGCCCTTACTATAACATTTTGGTGCCACAGGGCTGTTTGCAAACAGGAAATTGTCGTCTGGCAGTTCAAAGAAGAGGAAGCAAAGAGCTTCACAGTGCCGAAATGTTAAAGTAAGTGCTGCGGGGCTGTTTGTGGCCATTGCCACTGCTACAGGTCTTGAGAGGGGTGGCAGCGGTGGCAATGGGCACCCATGGAGGGCCGACGCTCTAGGCGACCGTCTGGCTCACTTAATGGTAGCACCAGCCCTGACTGTGCTAGAGCTGGAAAAGCCGAGAAGGCAGCAGAGTGAAGCTCTCAGGCTACTAAACAAAATTAAAGTGAGACGTTCTCTTAAAATATGAGATTTCCTTCAACCTGAACTGACAAAATATTTTACATTTCAGACTGGCAGCATCAAGAATGCACATCTGCAAATCTCAAGACAATCCATAGTGCACTACCATTGACTCCACATCAAGAATCCACATTTCAGGACCCATAGAGCAAATCTACCATTGCATAAGAGCACTAATCTCCAAAACCCACATAATAAGGAACGTACCCAGAAAAGGGCATCACCATAACTATTGCAGAGGAGCCTAGAACATCCCTAACCCTACTGGGAAAACTACGCAAGTCAGATTCCCACATAGAAACTCCATACTAACAGAATACCTGGCCTCAGTCACACACTTAGAACATAGATAGACCCTCAGCGAGTACAGAATAAAGGATCACAAACTAAAAATAGAAATATGTTGACAAAAATTAAACTGAAACCCAAGAAGCCATACTCTGCATGTAGCACAACACCAGAGAAATAGAAAGTTGCATTTAAAGAAAGCACATGTAAATGACAAAAGCTTGATAAATTCCAGTCACTAAATTGAAATAAATATTTATTCTGCATTTGTTGTCAGGACATTTTATTTTTCTAATCATGTTGCTTCCAGTCTCTGATTTTCTGCATCTTCTCTTAACACTTTCCAGGGTCTCAAGACCATCTGTTACTTTCCTCTACATCCTCTCCAACACTTATCTTTTTCTTTTCAGCTTTCTTCTCTGTATTTTTTGCCTCTCTCTATGGACTCAGATTTCTCTCTTTCTTCTAACCATCTTGTCCTCAATCTACTACTTTTCAGCCTTAACCCCAACCCTTCCATTCCCCATCTCTCTCCCCAGCCCCCTCTCAATAGAAATTACAATTTCTTACATGTATGCGTATAGTGCTGTATTTGTCTAGCAGCACTATAGAGATTATAAGTAGCAACAGTAGCAAGCCACAGATCTGTATCTAGGCGTATTATTATTATTAATCATTTGTATAACGCATGCCGACTGTGTGAGGCGCTATACCGAGAGACATAAGAGACAGCCCCTGCTCATTTAAGACAGATACAACACACAAACAAAAAAACAAATAAAAAGCCATGATTGAGAAAAACGAAAGTGGGTGGATGATCGGTGAGAATAACTAAGGAAGGGGTAACTTTGTATATATGTATATAGTTCATTATGTAAATAGTTCACCGATATAATCTAACGCACTGCCCCACACACTACACTTCTCAGTTCTCACACTGCATGCTACAAACCACACTTTATTATTGATTTTGGTTGATGTGCCACACCGCCTTGATTTAACGATAAGGCGGTATACTAAATCCTTCTAAATAAAATAAATAAATAAATAAACTTGCTAGAGTAAAGCTGCAAAGAGTGAAGCTTCTTTAGGATGAGTATATGAATATCCCGTGGGGGATATTTGTTTGTTTAGGAAACATTTAAAGGCATGGCTATTTTTATACATTTGATGGCATTTTAATATTCATGGATTTAATGTTTTATTGCTATTTAAATAAATAAATATTTTGTTTTCTTTTTGTCATTGATCGTTATTTTTGGTGCTGTGTTGCCTCAACAGCACTATATGTAGATAGGTGGGATATAAATTGTTTTAAATAAATATTAAATGGATAAAGCTAATAATAGCGATTTTGCATTCGCTCTGCGAGGAGTGACATTTTTTCCTGCTTTTTAGAGTTTTATACCATGTTTTCTACAGACACTGCAGTCATCATGCACTACTTCCGATTGCTGCTGGAATAATATTACTGAAAATAGAAGTCTGCTGTCTGCTGAAGAGGACAGGCTACTGTGCATTGCCTTGCGCAATGTACCTTAGCAGGATTCACTTCCACAGATGAAGACGCACATCCCGTTTCTTACCCATTAAGTCCCGGCTTCTGCCGAGACTGTCAGCCAGGCTGCCACTTAGAACAGTGATTTTTGTCATATAGATATCCTTTCATTGGTGAGGGATGGTGGCCACCAATTTATTTTATGTAAGTTGCCATATGGCTTTGAGGTGGCAATGATTTTCAGTCACTGGAGCCTGGTGCAGGATTTGAGCCTCTATCTCCACAGCGCCAATCCATTAAGCCACCCTCCTTCCCAAAAAGAAGCCGTTCTTTTCTGTAGAAATCAGAAGTTCTAGAATTGTTTTGGATTTTCAAAAAATTGAACATTTTCAAAAATTAAAATTTCACTGCTTAGATAATAAGCATATAACACAGGGGTTTCAAACCCAATCCTGCATGCAAATCTCTCTTAGGCACATTCCTTGTGCTTATCCTGGAAACCTGACCGGCTAGGTGTGTCCCGAGGACTGGGATCAAAATCCCTTATGTAGAGGACAATTTTATAACGGGGCACCTTGGTTGTGGCAGCTCAAATATAACTATTTTATTAAGTCTATTTTATAAAGGCAAATAGGCACCTACTTGTCTTGATGAAATAGAGTACGTCCAGCGCAGACATTTATGGGGTAAATGAATTGCATTCAGCACACAAATACACGCGTACATGTAGGTATTTTATAATCAACACGTGTACTTGTGAATTCCTCCTATGGTCTGCTTAGACTATGCCCCTGGCTCCTGGCTACCTGCTAACACAGTTCACACATTCATGTCAATGTCTATGCAGATGGTATTAATGTACAGAAACTGCTACAAATGCATGCTAATGACTTAGAAATTGACCCTCTTCCCATCACACGTTATCTCAGTCTTCAGAAAGCAGACAGAGAACAAAAAGATTTGCAGGATTATCATTTTATTTTTAGAACAGTCTCATTCCAGCACATGACAACAGATTCACGCTGCTGCTTGTGACCTGCAGGTTGCAACAGATCCGTGTCCCACTCATTGTCCACAAGCAATTAATAGAAATCTTATAAAAGTAGAAATCTTTTAATATGAGACTGGAGTCATCCTAGAAACTGATTTGGTCTGCAGAGGATGCAGAGAGACATAGGGCCCTGTGCAAAGACTCATTGTGGGCCTCATTTGCCTAAGTCTGTAGGGTCTAAAAAGTGGACTTTCTAAAATACTATTTACACTAGTTTGTCATTTAGACATGCAAAAGCCATGTAAGCCTTCTGACAGGACCTCCATACTGTTCAGCATTTAAACTCATGTAGAACGTATGGGGGATATCCAGAAGCATTTATCATTGGGAATGGCGCTGAATATCCCTGGTTTGGACTGCTAAATGCCCCAATGCTAAACACTTTCGCCTGATTTTCAAGAGGCATTTACACGGTTTACAGCCCACTAAACCGTGTAAATGCCTTAAATGGGTATATTCAATGACACTTACATGGTTAGTGCCATTGAATATCCCCTTCTAACTCCCCTACGTTCCCCGATGCTGTCCAGTTAGCATCGGGGTGTATAGGGGGCGTTCCGAGGCAGAGACTGCTGCAAGCTGGGTAGCGGTGATAGTGCACTGCTATCTGGTTAGTGATCCGAGGTTTAAACTAGGCCAGCTTTTGGCTTGCCTAGTTTTAGCTGTGGTTGCTAAGCGGATAGTGGTGCAATATCACCATTACCCGGATAGGCTCTGCGGCGGTTTCCACTGGGCACCAAACTCGGAAATTCAATGCCATCGCCACAGCATTGAATATCCAGGATTAGGGTCAGTGGGCGGGGCTATGTGCCATAGCGGCACCTAGCCTGCCCAAATGAATATAGGGCCCTTAGTGAAGGGGCATTCCACTGATATTCAGCCATTGACCGATTTCCCTAACCAACTCAAGTTAGGACAGTTGAATGTCTCTCCTAACTTTAGCAGGTTTGCAATCCAGCGAGTGGCTGAATATCGTCACTGCCCAGATCGTGAGACTGCGATCCGCTCAACCCAGATCTTTAATACCGGGACCCAGATATGGCCCTGGCATTGAATAACTGGGGAAAGTTGCAGCGGTGACAGACGGCCACTTTAACTGTGCTTCCCCTGGCAATGGTTTTTATATTTCTAACATACGGTTAATCTCATGTATTTTGATTCCAAAATCAACAGCTTGCCAAGAAACATTCCTGACAACTTCTAAATAGCAATTTTCCAGCCCATAGACCAAATGGATTAGAAACTGCACCTTTACCTAGTATTAAAGGGGAAGAGTGAGAGAGGGAATAAATAACCACTAGCATGACGGGCATAGTTTTATCAGCAGGTACATACATTTAGACACCAAGTATGTGCCTAACTGGGGGTTATTTTATTCATTCACGCACGTATGTTGCCACATAGATGCGTAAATGAGCTCATCAGATTCTGGCCAGGGTAAACGCGTGCATGCTACTTGATGGCATGTACTTTGCCAGTGGGCGGGCACACAGGTGGTATTTGGGCAGAGCGTTACCAGTGCACACAGGTACATGCATAGTTTATAAAATGTATATGTATTCTTGCAAATACCCAGCTCTAGGGTCGCTGAAAATGTCTGCGCCTTAACTTAGAGCATGAGTTCTGCGAGGTAGGCTAGTACTTTATAAAGATAAACCGATACCTACTTGTTTTAAGAAGATAAGCTGAACATAGGTGCCTTAAGACTCTCTTTAACTAGATGCCTCCTTATAAAGTCCCCCCCCCCTCTATCTGATGTTCTTCAACCCTGTTTAAGGCAGAAACGTTTATAAGCTGCTTACTGAGAGCACCGGCAGGAGGCATAGTCCAGTTGGTGCAAAGGAAATGCAAATCAGACAAGCCGAATGACATTTTGCCTTTTATTGGAACTGCATGCCAGTGTGCTTTGCAATCACAGTTCTTCAGATGCACAGACGCCGGCCGCTCCTGCAGTGAAAAGCATGGCAGCTTTTATTGCATGTGGAGATTGTATTGCATATGCATAATGCATATCATCTTCTGAGAGCATATGGGGAAAAGAATGAAGGTTGCTATTACTCTGTTACTGCTTTTGGATGATCCGTGGCTTGGAGAAGTCAAATGATTTGCCCAAGGACTGAGGGAGCTTCATTCTCAGAGCAGAGATCCCATTAGCCACTGTTTCCATCCTCCTGCCACGTGTCCACATTGTGCTGGTGGATACGCTCTGTATGGGCTGTGGTAGTCTCTACCATGTGCTGACTATTTGCCAGATTATGCGTTGTGCAGTTAAGTACTTTCATAAGCTGGTCCCATCGGCTTTTTTGTTTGCCCTATAAGCTAGGTAAAGGCAGAAAAGTAGTTGTTGAAATGAATAGACCTGCTATCCCCTAACACTAGCATACAATAGGTACCTTATCGAGAAAATTAGCTGGCACACTCCCAAAGCAGAAAAGTCGAAGGGGTCCTGTTTACTAATGGTCATCTCCCATTTAGTGTCTATGGGGAAAATGCATGGAGGCCAATTCTTGAAGGGGCACGTCCAGACCATCTAGGCCATCCAGACATCCAAAAATGGACGGGCCAAAATTGTACCCAATTCTGCAACCGCGGGAGCTAGATGTTCCCACTGTTGCAGAATCAAGGCACTTAGATGGTCTGGCGTGGCCCCGATTCTGCAGCGTGAGACGTCCTCCCTTCTGCCCGGCCAGCCCACCCCCTGCTCCTACTGATGTGCCCATGCCATGGCATCCCTGGACACCCAGCAGGAGTGTAGCATGCCCATCACCAACTAAATTGTCTTTTCCCTGCTGCCTGACCCTCAGCAGGGTCGGCCAGGGCCGAGATAGGGCAGAGGGGCCTCATCTGCCGCAGCTGCCTGCATGGGGGGGGGGGAGGGGCTACCTAGCCCGATCACTGCCTTTGATGGGACTTATTCCACCTCCGAGGTGGAATAAGTCCCACTCCCATCTTTTCACCGCCAGACGTACAGGGCTCTGACCAGAATAGACCTTGTATGTCTAGGTGCTGTGGCCCGCCCACACTCCGTCCTCACGCCACTCAGTCGCTGTCCCCTCCTGCCCCCATCTGGAGCTCCCTGCACAAAGGCCCTGTGTGTGTAGGGAACTATAGTTGCTGAACATGGTCCCTGTGAATAGCGCGGGTTGCACGTCCAAACCGGACATACCACCCCGCTATTCACAGGTCAGAATGAGCCTCTTAGTAAACAGGGCCCCAAGTGTCTAATAGAAGCTAGTTGAAGTGCATGAAGTAGAATGACATCACTGTATCTCATTTTTTCTTTCTAAACAAAAATATGCATTTCTCTCTCTGGGGGCGGGAAAGGATGAAAGCTCTGGCTGGGCTAATTATTTCCAGGTACACAAAATCTCTTGCCGGGAATCCCAACTGACTGCACTGATGCACACCTGGAGAAATGCAAAGAGGAGGCAATACTGGGCCGACCTGATGTTCATCTCAGCCTGTACAGTAGTTCCCTGAATTCCAGATGTTGCTTTAGGAAGATCAATGGCCCTCGTCATTCATTTCCATATGGAAACGTTTCTACCGCTGCCATGTTGCATTGCTATTTTCTTTCCTCTGAGCTGTTTGACTCTCATTTTCTAGACTATGATTGTTTATATTTGATATGGAAACCATTTTTAATGGCATATGTCACAAAGATGGTATATAATATAAAATGTTAAATAAATAAGGCATGCTGATTGTCTGCTAGAACATACAGATTATTCTTAAGGCTCTCAAAGGTTCAAAGTGTTTCCTTTTTACTGACTCAAGCTAGCAAAGTTGAAATCATCACAGGTGTATAACACACAGACCTATATGGTTATGAACAAAAGACTTCAAAATTAAAAATTCTTTTCTTTTCTGAGATTCACAATACAGCCTGTGCTGAGGGAACCTCTGTGTCCTCGGGGTGGTGCTCCCAAACTCCTGCAGAACCTATCAAGGACTCCCCTGCTTTTGCCTGATGAGTGCTGTGAGTATCAGAGGGCATCAGTGTGCACGGTAGCCAGAAGCAACCCCCCAAATTCCTGCCAAAGTTATTTCTAGCTTAAATCATTTTTTGCCGGGCAATGTATGACACTATGGGAGTCTTTTACTGCTATTACTACTACTGAACATTTCTCTAACGCTACAAGACATACGCAGCGCTGCACAGACACATGTAAAAGATGGTCCTTGCTCATCAATGGGTGCTAGCTGGTACCAGGTGTCTGGCAAATGCTTTGCCAGCTAGCTGGGGCCATGACAGTGCAGGCCAATTCCCGCGCTGGGTATCCTGCATTGAGGGCGCAAGTGGGCGGATTAGGGGTGGAGAGTGGGTGTAGTGGGCTCTGTGCAGTTAGCGTTGAGTACACACCGCATACTAACTGTGTCCCACGTAAGCAGTGCAGATTCTCCTAATGCCACCTCAACACGTCAATAGGTGGTGCACCCGCGCTAATGTAGCCACATCAGGGGACAGGGCTCCATGTTAACTGCTGGGAAAATGCTGTTCACACCCCGGACAGTTAACATGATGGTGTTGCACCTAATGCACCATGGTTTTGAAGTTATTGGAACGTTAGGCAACACCTAGACCCCCCTATGTTTTCATTACACAGCCTTGGTATTTTGACATTGCTCACTCTCTGTAATAATGAAAATGACAAAAGATGATCTTAAAAGCATTCTTGACATAGATGACGTTGTTATGTGCCGTTGAGTCAATGTTGACTCCTGGCTACCTGGGTGCTGGGTGTTCTTGGCAAGGTATGACCAGAGGTAGATTACCAGGCCTTTCTTCTGCACAGTAAGCCTACAGCACCTGGTATCCCATCCAAATACTAGCCAAACCCAACACTGCACAGGTGCCACTCATAAATTGGAGGACACCTGTCAGTTTTTTGAGCAAATGTGTAAAGATATCACAGAGATTAAAAAGTAGCCAGTAAAATGGATCACCTCATAACTCTTTCAGTGCCAGAGGCATGGTTTCATGCACCAAGGAATGCGGGTCAGCCTTGAAAGAGTTTGTAGCAGGAAGTCCGCATCGGAGGGCGTTGGAAGCAGGAACAGCATGCAGCACTGGTTTCAATAAGTGTTGTGTCGCTGTTTAAGGTCCATTGCCACTATTGCAGGTCCAGAAGAGGGGTGGCAGTGATGGTAAACTGGGTGGGAGCAGGAATGAGGGGGGGGCAGGAGTAAGGTTCATCTAAGGTGCCTCTTATCCCCTTGCACCGGCCTTGTTCATAATGCAGCTCTTTGCTACACAAGTGAACCTCCCTGAAGCAGCTTACTGGCGAAAGCATAGTGGCAGATGGAAGGACTGCAACCAACTAAAGTTTGCCGACAATGAACCAGTAAAGACTTTATTTGACTACCGTGTAGTGCCTGGATGTGGAAATTCCTGGTTTACTGTTCAGTTTATTGAATTAAATCAATGCTAACCAAAGATAAGTTCTTTGAAACTATTGTTTTCTTATTTGATGATTACTAATATATTTAAGGAGGGCGTATAATTTGAACTATTTTTGGAGAGTCGATTTCTTTTAAATATGGCTGGTTATGAACTCTCGTATGACTGCCACATGATGCTGGAACGTTGAGCAACATGATACTCATGGTGCTCATCCAATAGAATTGCCTGCTGGTACACTTGGAGGTTTCAGCTCACCTCCAATATATATATAAATTTTGGAAAATATTCTTAGAATCATTTTGTTTATTTTTATTATTGTTTACTTTGGAGTGTGAAATTAATGGGGTACCACATGAGGGTAGTTTTATAAGGGGGTACATACGTCTAGGCCTCGAGTATAGCCTAATGCAAGTTATGTGGCCACATCCGAGTGCTAGTAACTTCTTCTATTAAAAGGTCGCTTGTTGCTTGACGGTGCACACTTTACTGGTGGGCATGCACATGGGGGAAGTTTGGGTGAAGTAGAAGCACAGATTATAAAACGCTATAATTTACCTGCATTCTTGCAAATATCTAGGTGCAGCTATCTGCATCAGCTCTAGGGTTAATGTAATTGTCCTTGCCTTGATGTAAGGCGTGATTACTGCCCCTTAGGCTAGGATTTTATAAAGATAAGCAGGCATCTATGTGTTTTTATAAAATAGGCTTAACACAGGTACCTTAAAACATAGAAATTGTCCTCATCTCTACCACCTCCACTGGGAGACTATTCCATGAATCTACCTCTCTTTCCGTAAAGAGATATTTCCGCATATCACTCCTGAATCTATCCCCTTTCACCCTCATCCCATGTCCCCTCGTAGCAGAGCTTGCTTTCAATCTAAAGAGGCTCTCCTCCTGTGCATTTATGCCGCAGAGGTATTTAAACGTCTCAATCATATCTCCTCTATCCCGCCTTTTTCTCTAAAGTATACATATTAACCCTTTGAAGGCCTACTTTAAATTTTTAATCCACATTCTGCAGCCGGGTTAATTTTTGCATATTTCAGGAAAATTGTGCCCGTCTTATTCAATATGTTCTAATAGTGATTTTCCTTCTGCTATGGTCATGTATTATATACCATTTGATAGGAATATTTAGTCAGAATTTTGGATCCCGAGAGTTTTGGGCTCGGCCTGGAAAGGGTTAAGATCCTTAAGTCTGTCCTCATATGCTTTAATTAAGCCCCTTATAAAATTACCCTCTTATTGTGTAAAGCAAGAATTTTGGACTAAATTAAGTATGTCAAATTAAAGTTAATAAAAGACTTCTCAGACTTCTCTTAGGCATTCGATTTAAGTGTTTAGTAATAATTTTGGAGCACACTTGAGACACAGTGAATTATACCTTCTCAGTTATGTTGGAAAGACTGATAAAGTATTTTTAAAATTCTCCCTTCCTTCCCCTCCCCCCCCCCCCCCCGATTTTTTGTATCTGGTTGGTTTTATAGGATAAGTTAAACATAAATATACCATGGAAAATATCTGAAATGAAGACAAATTGAACTTGCTATAATAAATCTCAGTAGCTGAAGTTATAACAAGTTTAATTTGTCTTCATTTTAGATATTTTCCACAACACCTTGTGAGGGTTTTTTGTCGCATCTTCTAAGCACCCTGTTAAAAAATTATTCTTGTTGGAACCTTGATGGCAGTGGGAGAGAGAAAACTAAAGACAGAACAAGACATGTAGAAGCCCAGAAGGCAGGCACAGATGGACCGAGGGGGCCAAGCAGTCCTTTTCTACCAACAACCTCTGTTTCTAGGGTGCTTGTCATGATTACTCCATGCACATAAAAACAAATTAAGAAGAAAGCATAACTGGGCACTAATGAAATATGTCAGAACGCAAAGCACAATCTGGCATTAGCTACTGTGTTGGACTCAACCTTTCATTAAACAAACAAGAAAAATCCAAGCAACACTCCTCTGGCCCCGTTAATATCCGCAACCTCTAAAAGCTCCCTTTCCTGTCTCTTCGGCAGCTAGGTCCTTCCTGACAGGAAGTGATAGGAGTAAAGCTCTCCCCTGCTGAACCAGCAATGAAGTAAGGTTCAGACAAAAGAACAATTGCCAGAAATTTACAGACAGATAAGGCAAAAAAGACTGCATGAGAGAGACTGATGCAGACAGCGATAGATACAAAGAAATGGAGAAATTCACAGAGATACAGGAAGAAATACAATTATCAGGTTTTGGTCTCTTTGCAGTCTACATTGCAGCATTAAAAATAAATATCAAAGCTTACACTTCTCTTATTTTTCCCTGGTGAATTTTTGGCAAACACCCAAACTAGTGTTCATTTCTGATACAGGACACTGTTTGATTCTCTTGGGTTTAAATATTTTCTTTTTGCCTTAGACCACGATATGCTTCATTGATCGGCTTGGTGGGTTAGTGCTATGTGCTACTAGGCTGAAGAATGAGAGCCAAGGGCCGGCTTAGGCTTCAGCTCGTTGGGTTGAGCACTACAAGAGCACAGAGCCTGGAGGAAGGACTGAGCTAAACTCTGCTTTTACTGTGACCGCACATGGCCAGCAACCTTCCCATGAGGCTGCTGCCAGTAGGGGGAAGTGCTATGAACTCGTGTTTTTAGTCACGAGGAACCAGTCAAGGAAAAGTCCCATTAGAAGCAGCTCTTCGTGCAGTAAATCCTCACCTCAGCCACAGAAGGTGGCTGCAATACCTGGCCTCTGTATGGAAGAGGGAGGTGTATGAAAAATAAATGGGAAAATATTGATGACTGTAAATGGGATCTTCTCCGTTAACAAGTAGGACGAATTGGCCAAACAACTGGGTGATATCATCTGACGGTGCTAAGAGGGAGTAATTCTCTCTGAAACTAAGGTGGTCATGTCGAAATGCGAACAGCGGAGTTACACGTCTGGTTTGGACATGCATCCCCTGCTAGTCACAGGGACTTTCTTCCGCCCCCTTGTCTCCCTGCACGTACTGTGCCGGTGTGTGGGGAGTGCTGGATGGGGGCAGGATGGAGGTAGAGACTGGGTGGAGCCAGGGGTGGGCCGCAGCACCTGGATGGCCCTGTACGTCTGGCGGGTGATGGATGGATGTGGGACTTAGTCCACCTCAGAGGAATGGCAGCAATCAGGCCTGGCAGCACCCACCAACTCATGGCGCAGATGATGTGAGTCTCCCTAGCCTGATCTCAGTCGTGACAGACCCCACCGAGGGTCGGCAGCGGGGAAATGCAACATGTTCCATTATCAGGCCTGCTTTCTCCTGCTGGGTGTCCCGGTGTCATGGTGACAGGACACCACCACACCGGCACACCAGCAGGAGCACTGAGTGATGGGGCGGATAGCCTACTGTATGTCTCCCCGCTCAGGATATTGTGTGCCCCGGCTCGTCTAAGTGCCCGATCCTGCACCCGCGGGAACATTTAGTTCCCGTGTTTGCAGAATCGGGTGCACCTGTGTCCCATCCATAATCTGGCTGTCTGGACGTGCAGAGTATGGAATCAGCCTCCATGCGAACATCATGCCCCACAGAGATAGCTGAGTCTTGCTATTTCTTCTCTGCCAAATGGATGCATTTTTGTATAGTTTTCTTGCTCCATCAAGCGACTAATTGTTTTTTTTTTTTTCAATTTTTCTTCCTCTGCCTTCTTCCACTTATTATCTTTAAAAAAGAAAACAAAAACAAAACAAAGCCCCTTTTAACAATTTTTCATCTTCATTTTCATTTTGTTTCATCACCATTGAGTTTAAACTTTCCTCCTGGTTCTTCAACATGTCGAGAGGAAAAGCTAGGATTCAAAAGATGACCAATCTGTGCTAGGAAGATGAGCCTTAAAGATGGTAGTGACGTATTTATTTATTTGTTTAACAGGTTTCCTATACTGCCTTATCCTTCAGTCAAAGTGGTTTACATTGTAACTTAGAGCTGTTTGCATTGTAACAATAACATAGTTATGCCTTTACTACCGCGGCTGATTCATGATGTACAGAACTGTTACAGTTGCAGGAGGATGTCGATCTGCGGGAAGAACTTGAGGAACATTATGAGCTTGTGACCCACTTGAGCCTAAATAGATCAAATCTTTTACCTGGTGACATAAAACTTCACCAGCAAGACAGCAGTATGCATTGGCTGGAAAAAGGAAGACCTGGCCTCTGCCAAAAAGCAAGACAAAGATACTTCAGTACAGCATAAAACAGAACTGAGGTCGATGCAATGTGGAGAACTCAGCGCCATATTTCAATGCCATAAAACAGGGGCAAAGAATCCATGTCAATGCACAACAGCCATTATGTGACCCATCTTACGGATGAAGGCTCAGCGCAGAACCTGGTGGCAAGGAGAACCCTGGCACTTTGAATACGGTGCAACAAATAGTTGTACAAAGTGAAAAGGCTAAGAAATGGGCACTACTACTACCATAAACACAAAATAAAGTGGAAATATTCAAAAACAAGCCACTTATTCAGATGACATTAGGTGACCTCGTTCTAACAGCAACATGGGCAGATAGTGTGAGGTACGTCCCCCACACTAACTGCAATGTGCCTCGCTCCACCTACACTCCACCTCAACCCTGATCACTCAGCACCTCAGCACATGAATCAGCAAGCCGTAACTATCATGCCCCACACTAACAGTAACTGCAGGCCCGAGCTGCACAAAAATACACGTTAACTACTCAGCGTACTTTAGTAAAAGAAATATAAATCTTATTTTATACTCAAAACCTCTTCTTTATTTAAACTTTTATACACACTATGCACAATTTATATAAATCACTCAAACAATACAAATGGCAAGACTTAATATATACACCTAACTGAAAAATACATAAACCAAAAGAATTATTACAAGTAAAATTCTTTAGTCCTTCAAAATTTGAGGCAAAGCAAATCAACAAGTCCAAAACAGCAAGATGAAATTTTAGAATAAAGGCATCCAGAGAGTCTCTGAAGGACACATCTTCCTATTAACATTGATGCCAAGCTGCGTGCGAGTCCTAAAAGCATAATATCGCAGTGCCTCCCCCTACCAGCAGCAGCACGGATGAAGGACTCCCATGCATTTTGATGGGGACATTGCTTCCCATACTCTGAGCACTTCAAAAGTTTCAGTCCACCAAAAAAGCCCAAATTGTGTCTCCCTTTAAAATCTAGAAACCTTTTTAAACTATAAAGCTTTTCAAGATTCCAAAGCGCAGGGGAGACCAAAGTGTGTCGTCCTTCAGGCCAAGAAGTCCTTAGAAATAGGAGCAAATAGCAGCACAGCCCTTTTGGGCTGCAGAAAGAAAGAGTCACAGAAAGTCCTGCACGTTAGGCTTCAAAAAAGCCCCAAACCTCAGCACAAGCTGTGCATCACAATCCAATCTAGGGCTGCACCAGTAGAAAACTCAAAAGCAGGCAACTTACCCCAAAATTTCATAGTTCTTGCAGAAAACATCCATAAACTGTAACAAAATAACTAAACACACTCAAAAGAAAAAAAAACTAACTAAGAGCAACCTGACAGGGCCGATCCAAGGCTATCTGATGTCCTAGGCAGACCTTCGGCCTTGTGCCAGGCCCCCTCCCTCCCACCCCCAATAGGCAGCATCTCCCCTTTTCTACTTCCTCCTTCAGTGCAGCAACTCCCATTCCCTTGCACATCCCTCTCACCGTGTCCAGCATTTTTCTTTCCCTACACACCGCCCCGGACCAGCATCTCTCCGTTCCTTCCTATCCTCTCCATCTTCCAGCATCTCTCCTTCCCTACCCCTCTCCTACTGTGTCCAGCATCGCCCTACTGTTCCCTTCCCCCTGCCACTGCCGCTGCCCTACCTCTGTCAGCTGCCCCACCCAAGCCAGAATCGGTGTGGCAGCAGGCCTTTCAGTACCTGTATGGCTGCGTTCAAGGCTTGCTGAATCTTACCTCTTCTGATACAAACTTCCTTTTGCACATCGAAGGAGCGGCAAGCTGACAGCATGCGTGATTCCTCAAAAGCCTGCTGTTGTGCTGCCCTCTGAATTCTGCTGCTCAAGGTGAACACTTAGTGACCCATTAGCTGTTAGCGCAGGTTCTGACCGCTAGTCATGACAGAGAGTGGGTGGGGTGAACGCCTTGCAGTCAATGCTCTCATGCTAACTGCCAACTCAAAAGATGGAGACAAGTGCACCCCTGCTATTTTTATGCCAAGTTAGGAAAGGGTGCTTTCAGCACCCCTGACAGTTAATCCAGATGGTGTTGCACCTAATGCGCTGTAGTAACAGAACCCACACGTGAAGAGAATATAATGAAAATGTAATTTTGTGTGCTATAAATAAACACAAGGAACTTTTCACCATTGCCAAATCCCTATTAAATGAACCATCAAAACTGGAGCTGGATGCAAAAATCTCCCCACGGGCCATAGCAGACCACCTCTGCTCCAAATACCGCACATCCACATCCCAACTTAGCCCCCACTCAGAGTCCTACATTCCTAACGTAAACTCTATAACAACTTGGAATCAGTTTGACCCCCCCATCCCTTGACAACATAATCGCAGTCATCAAAAACCTAAATACATCTACCCTTGACCCATGCCTGGTCGCTTGGATAAAAAGAATTAAGGACATCCTTAGCCCCTTCATCCATTCCATAGTAAAAACTTCCCTCTGCACTGGTATTATGCCAACACCCTTGAAAAATAGCTGTATTTGCCCCATCCTAAAAGGAAACAAACTTGACCCCCACCTTACCAGCATCCTACAGACTGATATCAAATATCCGCCTCAGGGCAAAAATAACTGAAAAGATCATACAATCTCAACTACAGAATTACATTGATGACCATGCCCCCCTTGACCCCTTCCAACATGGTTTAAAAAGGAACCATGGTGTGTAACTCTGATCACGACCCTGCTAGATTCAGTGATGTCATACACCCAAACACCAACCCAAGGTTGTCTACTGATTTTTCTTGACATATCTTCCGCTTTCGACTCCCTCCCCCATGACCAGCTTCTCGATAGACTTCATGATATCGGCCTCAGAGATACCACACTAGAACAAAAGGGGTATGAATTGGTGATAAAACCTCCCTGCCATTCACTACTCCTCAAGGAGTTCTGCAAGACTCCAGCTTATCCACACTCCTCTTTAATATCTTCCTCCAACCCATATGCAAAATCTTTTGAGAATACAACATGCAATATCAATTATCCGCCGACGATATAATGTTCTTCACTCCCTTCAACATAGCAATGCCAAACCTCACCAACATTAGCAACTGCTTCACCGACACAACCAAAAACATCAATCCAGGTTGCTAAAAATTAAGTGACATGTCCATCTGCTGAGAATCTTCTCTGCAAAGACTTAATTTTTGTGCCAGCATGCCCTATCGCAACCTTCAGCTTGGAAGAGCTCACTTGTATGTCTGTTCCATCCTGCTTGTCAATGAAGAATATGAAGTTGCTTACCTGTAACAGTTGTTCTCCATTGACACAGCAGAACAAATCAGACACATAACTTCTTCTTGAGAGCTGATGTTAAGCTATATAGTAACTGAGGTACCTCTGCAGGGGTGTGACAAGCAGGAAGTGGGGCACATGTTCAGAAGCTTTTTCTGATAGTTTATGAGCTCCAAGAATGCTATGGAGAACACCTGTTACGGATAAATAATTTTGATTTCTGGACTATATCCAAATGGAGTGGGAGAGGATCTTTAGAGGTAGTTCACACCTGTTCACTGGTAGCTCAAGGCAAGTTACATTCAGGTACAGTAGATATTTCCTTGTTCCTGGAAGGCCGACAATCTAGTATATATCTGAGACAATGGAGGGTTAAGCGATTTGAACCCTGGTTTCTTGGCCATTGCTCTAACATGAGAGAACTTACAGAGGAAAAATGAACAGGCTATGATCACCTGGGACATTCCCATTCCAACAGATAAGAAACTGGCTGTGAGGAAACCCGACAAAAGTTGTAAAGGAGATAAACATCAGAAGGCATTGATAACAGAGGTGTCGGTTCCAAGTGACTATTCTGTGAATCGCGTAGAGGCAGAAGATCCTGAAGTACCAAGAAATGCAGTCAGAGACTAAGGGGCTTGTTTACAAAGCCTCGGTAGTGGTTCGCGATCGCGATCGCAGCCGCGGCCCCATTGAAATCAATGGGGCCGCGGCTCCGATTACGATCGCAAACCGCTACCGCGGCTTTGTAAACAAGCCCCTAAGAAAATTTAGCAGAAAGATACAGAAATATTTCCCATTGTATTGGGAGCCACAGGCTTGATAAAGAAGAACTTCCAGTCACATCTTGACAAACCACCGATACGTTACATCTATGAACTGCAGAAGGAAGCTCTACTTGCACAATGCAAGTACTACGCTGAGCGTTAGCAGTAAATTTGGGAGACTGAGATCACGCTATGTGCAAAACTAACCCATTTGGAGAAACTGCCCCTAGGCAAAATACAAGAAAAATGCATATTTTGTCCCTGATCTGTATATGTTAGTTTCTTCAGCATTTTAATTTATTTTCAGTTTATGCCATTAGAAGTAAACTTGAAAACTCCGTTCACTATGTGATTAGTAAACTGAACAGTTTATTCACACTCAGAGAATACTACCTATAAGAATGGTCTTTGTAGGAATATCCTTTGCGTAAAGAGATATGAGAAGCTAAGTCAGAGATAGGCAAAAAAACTTTTCAGCAGATGCCATGTTCCATTCAGCATGTAGAAGTTTATCTCCATACATAGGGATCCCTGAATTCTAGTGGCATGTTACAAGGGAGCAACCTGCAAGTCTGTACTTCCAAGGGAACTCCAGGAATATGAACATACCTTTTTTTTTTTTTTTTTTTGCTAACAAAGGATTTGGTGCTGACCTAAAGAAATAGCTTTCTTGGCTAAATACCATATTGCATTAAAATAGTTACACATTTTTCTGATTGGCTGTGGTATAAATGCAAAGGTAATTAATTTGATGGTAAGCAACATTTTGGCATAAAACCTACAAAGGCAACCATGCAATTGCTCCACCCCTCTTCACTACAAAAAGAAAATAAAGTAAAATTAGCAGCATCTTGAGTTCTTGCCCTTTTTTCTGCAACATTCTTCTGCTTTGGAGGTTCCTAGAGAGTCAAAATTATTCTGTCATCCCCTATGATTACAGTTATACAGTATGGGTGGCATTCTGACCTGTGAATAGCGGAGATGTACGTCCAGGTTGGACATGCAATCCCCACTATTTGCAAGGACCGTATTCTGCCAGCATGTCTCCTCACACGTACAGAGCTGCTGTGCAGGGAGAGCTGGATGGGGGATGGGAGGGGGCCGGATGGAGGTGGAGAGTGGGCAGAGCAGGAGCAGGCTGCAGCACCTGGACTTACAGGGCCAATTCTGGCCAGGTTCCTGTACGTCTACCGTGGGAGAGATGAACATCAGACTTATTCCACCTCGGAGGTGAAATAGGTCTAAGCGATAGCAGTGATCAGGCCTGGAACACCTCCCCAACACATGGCGCAGAGGCAGGTAAGCCCCTACTGCCTGATCCCGGCCCTGGCTGACCTTGCCAGGGGTCAGGTGGGGGGAGGGGAAAAGTAGTCTTGTGTGCTGCCGGGCTTGGTGTGCTCCTGCTGTGCATCCCGGTGCCATGGTGGCGGGACACCATGGCACCAGCACACATGCAAGAGCACTGAGCAGAGGAGATGGGCACGTACTTCGACAACGACCGTCATGGAACGCTGTTCACGCCGGCCCATCCAACTGCCCTGATTCTGCAACCATGGGAACTTTTAGCTCCTGCAGTTGCAGAATCAAGTTTTTCTCTGGGCCGTACATTTTCTGCATGTCCGGACGGATTGGACATGCAGAGATCAGAATTAGCCTCCTCTTGTTTGATCAACATGTCCACATAACAGTGAGCCTGGAGAGTTAGAAAAACTGTATAACTTGAAATTTCAGAGAATAATCTAAACTTCCTGAGCACATCAGAATATTGTCAACTGAAAAATGTTGAAACTGTATGTAACCTATACAAAACAACAGCTACAACCCTAAGTAAAGGCATAGAGGGGGTAACCTGCATAGAGGGGCAGGTACAACACTAACCACCTTACTGGGCAGACCAGATGAACCATGCTGGTTTTTATCTGTCATCATTTACTATATAACTGTGCAAATGTGGCTGAAACTAACCTGAGGGATTTAGACTTGTCAGTCTCTACCGACCCATTAAATTAAAATAAGGGATGTTGGGAAATTTCAAGATGATGGCAGCATTGACCTCAGTTCTGCAAAGCTAATTTTCGAGTTTGTTCTAAATGGGCAAGAGTAAAAATAAGTTGTGGGTTTACCCCTCGGAACCTCTATTGGTCTGATGGATATCGTTGTTGTGCATGCAGGACCTTGGAAGGAAGATTCCAGGAAGACCATGGTTGCATTGACATAGGAGCCTGGTGGATCAGCATTTTTCCTGGACATGAAAACATCTCTTTCCTTTGAACAATAGCTGTGGAATGGAAGCCCCTGGAAAGCTTAGATACAATGCTGCAGGGAGATGGCATGACTTTATCAATCACCCAGGAGGAAGCTACCGGCATTGAAGTGCCGAAAGTGCACACTCCGTAGGTCCAATGTGGGGGAGATTTGGCAGATCAACTCCATGACTCAGTGGGTGTGAGGAGTGACCACCCTTTAATTACTGATGAGACCCTGGCCAAAACTGTCTTGCCTCATCAGAGCATTGAGACACCCCTTCAGCTAGTTCTAAGATAGACTCTATCTAGTGAAGTTGGGTTCTTGGTGTTTTCTCTACTGTATCCAAAGGGGTTTACTTTTGAAGTCTTATGGGAGGCTATATTTGATTTGGGGAAGGCTCTGTCTCTGCAGATCCAGTCCTTATTTGTTAAACTACAACAGAATGCTTTTAGAATTCAGAATAATGAGCAGTCTATTTCTCCGTTTAAGTAATCCATGATGGAGTTGGAAGTAAAGATGCAGAGCCTTCTGGTTGTAAATAATGTATTTTTTGAAGACAATGTTTTCATGAAGAATAAAATGGAAACCCTAGAGCAGTAATTTTCAACCCAGACCTCTGGACCCACCTAGACATTCAGGTTTTCAGGATTACCACAATGAATATGCATAAGAAAGATTTGCATGCACTGCCTCTATTATATGCAGGGGCGGCCCAAGGGGGGTGCGGGGCCATGTGCGGAGACTCGGTGCGGGGCCTCATTTGCATAAGTGGCCTTATTTGCATAAATATTTGCATAATGTTACCATACACTAACTTTTAGTAAACATGTCTCTTAATGAGGGTATGGATAAAGAAAGACTAAAAGATTTCTACATTACTATAATCCAGTGCCAACCGCCAGGCACATTAGGAACTACTACAAACGCTGCCCATTTAGAACCCATAGCAAACCCGCCATATCCTGACAGCATTACCAGGACTCACAAAGCACCATACCCTACCTATCAAAAGGCAACACTGCAAATATTAAACCAATACATTTCAGAGAATACTGGGGAAAGAGAACAAGTGGCAATGTCAAATAGGAATTACATAAACAGAATACCTCAGCTCAGTTACACATGCAGAACATAGACCATCAAACAAGGAATCACAATTTAGAAACAGGAAGGCAATAATTAAATTGGGAACCCCAAAAGCCAAACTTGGAATGTACAACAACACTGTAGAAATAAAACTATAAATTAATTTCCTCTTGTACCAAACAAAGCGCAGACGTTAATGATGCACATTTCCCAGAGCTTTCATATTCCAGTTAATAAATTCAAAATAAAGAGATATCTTTCTACCTTTTGTGCATTTTTTTTCAGTTGCAATTGCTCCAGTCACTTTCTTCTGGTTTCTTCATGTTTTCTGCTAACTCTCCATCGTCTGCTGTCCATTTGTTCTTTCTTCTCTCTTCTAGTTTTTTTTTTCCATTCTCTCTCTCTACATCTGCTTTAACATACTAATCTTTCTCCTTTTGCTCTTTCCTCATTCCTATTTCATCCACACAAATTTTACCCCTCCATCCTCAATCCCCACTTAACTCTCCCAATAACCGGCCAATTGTAGATTTTTCATCCCTCCCACACAAAATATTTTCCCCTCTCCATTTTACTCTCCCAGCCCCATCCCATTCTAATCCTCCCCCAACATCAGCTCCCTTCTAGTTCCAGTCTCACCCAGCATCCATTCCCTTCTAGTCCCTGCATCAGCCCATTTCCAGTCCTACCCCCCATCAACCCATTTCCAGTCCTAGCTCCCCCATCCATTTTCAGTCTGAGTCCTTTCATCAGCTCATTTCCAATCCTAGCCCCCCATCAGCCCATTTCTAGTCATTTCCTAGCCCCACCATCAGCCCATGTCAAATCCTAGCTCCCCTCCACTCAGCCCTATTCCAGTCCAAGCCCCCCCATGAGCCTACTTCCAGTTCTAGCCCCTCCATGAGTCCATTTCAATTCAAGCCCCCACCACAGCCCATTTCCAATCTTAGCTCCCCCCAACAGCCCATTTCCAGTACCAGTCCTAGCCCCCCATCAACCCACTTCCAGTCCTAACCCCCCCATCACCCCATTTTCAGTTTAAGCCCCCCTATAACCCATTACCAGTCCTAACCCATCAGCCCACTTCCAGTCAGCCCCCCATAGCCCACTGCCAGTCCTAACCCCCCCATCAGCCCACAGCCCATTACCAGTCCTAACCACATCAGCCCACCTCAAGTCCTAACCCCTCCCCATCAGCACATGTCCTGTCCTAACCCCTCCCCATCAGCCCATTATCAATCCTAATCCCCCCATAGCCCATTACCAGTCCTAACCCCCCCCATCACCCCATTTCCAGAGCCCCCATCAGCCCACAGCCCATTACCAGTCTTAACCCCCCCCAGCCCATTACCAGCCCTAACCCCCCATCACCCCATTTCCAGACAGCCCCCATCAGCCCACAGCCCATTACCAGTCTTAAGCCCCCCATAGCCCCCTCCCAGTCCTATCCCCCCCCAACAGCTCACAGCCCATTACCAGTCCTAACCCCTCCCCATCAGCCCATTTCCTGTCCTAGCCCCCCCATAGCCCATTATCAGTCTTAACCCCCCCATAGCCCATTACCAGTCCTAACCCCCATCACCCCATTTCCAGACAGCCCCCATCAGCCCACAGCCCATTACCAGTCTTAACCCCCCCCAGCCCATTACCAGTCCTAAACCCCCATCACCCCATGTCCAGACAGCCCCCATCAGCCCACAGCCCCTTACCAGTCTTAACCCCCGCCGAGCCCATTACCAGTCATAACCCCCCATCACCCCATTTCCAGACAGCCCACAGCCCATTACCAGTCTTAACCCCCCCCCCATAGCCCATTACCAGTCCTAACCCCCCAACAGCTCACAGCCCATTACCAGTCCTAGCCCCCCCAGCCCATTATCTGTCCTAGCCCCCCCAGCCCATTACCAGTCTTAACCCCCCATCACCCATTTCCAGACAGCCCCCATCAGCCCACAGCCCATTACCAGTCTTAACCCCCCCAGCCCATTACCAGTTCTAACCCCCCATCACCCCATTTCCAGACAGCCCCCATCAGCCCACGGCCCATTACCAGTCCTAGCCCCCCCCCCCAGCCCATTATCTGTCCTAGCTCCCCCGCAGCCCATCAGTCTTAACCCCCCAGCCCATTACCAGTCTTAACCCCCCCCACCGTCCCCGCCGCCCCTGCCCCCATTACCAGTCTTAACACCCCCCCGCAGCCCATTACCAGTCTTAACCCCCCCTCGCAGCCCATTACCAGTCTTAACACACACCCCCCGCCCATTACCAGTCTTAAACCCCCCCCACCGTCCCCGCCGCCCCCGCCCCCATTACCAGTCTTAACACCCCCCCGCAGCCCATTACCAGTCTTAACCCCCCCTCGCAGCCCATTACCAGTCTTAACACCCCCCTCCCAGCCCAGCCCAGCCCAGCCCAGCCTTAACACCCCCAGCCCTGCCCCGCCCCGCCCCGCCCCAGTCTTAATACCCCCCCAGCCCAGCCCAGCACCAGTCTTAACACCCCCCCAGCCCAGCCCAGCCCAGCACCAGTCTTAATGCCCAGCCCAGCACCAGTCATAACAACCCCAGTCCCGCCCCGCCCCAGTCTTAACACCTCCCCAGCCCAGCCCCGCACCAGTCTTAACACCCCCCCCAGCCCAGCCCAGCCCAGCACCAGTCTTAACACCCCCCAGCCCAGCCCAGCCCAGCCCAGCACCAGTCTTAACACCCCCCCAGCCCAGCCCAGCCCAGCACCAGCACCAGTCTTAACAGCCCCCCCCGCTCCAAAACGGCCTATGGCAAAATTAAAATTTTAAAAAAAAGCTGGGTCTGGCTGCTGCCGCTGCCGCCGCGGCAGCAGCAGAATGGAGTGTCCCGCGGGGCCCCCTCTCCTCGCTGAGCCTCTCTGCAAGGGCTTTCAGATTCGCGAAGGAAGAGTGTCTCCCTCACGTCTCTGTTAAGCCCGCAGGGGCTAATGGGAAATTTCCCATCAGCCCCTCGCGTCTAAAGGGGCAGATGGGAAATTTCCCATTAGCCCCTGCGGGCTTAACAGAGACGCGAGGGAGACACTCTCCCTTCGCGAATCTGAAAGCCCTTGCAGAGAGGCTCAGCGAGGAGAGGGGACCCCGCGGGACACTCCATTTTGCTGCGGAGGCCGCGGCAGCAGCCAGAGCCAGCTTTTTTTTTTTAAATATAATTTTTAAAAAAATGCAGAATGTTCTTTGCGCGGGGCCCCCTGAAACGCGGGGCCCTGTGCAAAGAACATTCTTGCTCAATGGACAGGACGGCCCTGATTATATGCAGATTTGTCTCATGCATATTTATTGTGGTTATCCTGAAACTCCGACTGGCTAGGTGTGTCCCAAGGACTGGGTTGAGAACCCCTGCTCTAGAGAATGTGTTTTGGAATTGCAATTTAAGGGTTATTAACGTCCCTAAGTTCCACTATTCTCCGCTAAAGATATGTTGAAGAGATATTTATTTTATTTATTTCACATTCGTATATACCGCCTTATCTGGCAATCAAGGCATATATCAAGAAATATATGTCTTAAGTCTTAAAGATTTTTATTGAGTCTATGCCCCCCCATCTCTCATGCATATTATTGTTTATCATTTTCTACAAGAAAACTCAGAACATTCAGCAACCCAAGAGGATTGTGAAAAACCCAAGAGGATTGTGAAAAATTGCAAGAGGATCTTGATAAATTGGAAGACTGGGCATCAAAATGGCAGATGAAATTTAATGTGGACAAGTACAAGGTTATGCACCTAGGGAAGAACAACCCAAACTATGGTTACACGATGCAAGGTTCCACATTAGGAACCACCACCCAGGAAAAAGATTTAGGCGTCATTGTGGATACCATTTTAAAACCCTCGGCCCAGTGTGCAGCGGCGGCCAAGAGAGCAAATAGTATGCTAGGTATGATAAGGAAAGGAATGGAAAATAAAACAAAAGATATTAAAATGCCTCTATATCGTTCCATGGTGAGACCGCACCTTGAATATTGTGTGCAATTCTGGTCGCCGTATCTTAAAAAGGATATAGCGATTTTAGAAAAGGTTCAGAGAAGAGCCACCAAAATGGTAAAGGGGATGGAAGGATACTCCTATGAAGAAAGGCTAAAAGGGTTAGGGCTCTTTAACCTGGAAAAGAGACGGCTGAGGGGAGATATGATAGAAGTCTATAAATTAATGAACGGAGTGGAACGGGTAAACGTAGATCAATTGTTTACGTTATCAGAATATAGAAAGACTAGGGGACATGCAATGAAGCTACAGGGTAAACTATTTAAGACTAATAAAAGAAAATATTTTTTTACTCAACGTGTAATCAAACTCTGGAATTTGTTACCGGAGGATGTAGTAAAGGCTGTTAGTGTAGCTGGGTTTAAAAAAGGTTTGGACAAGTTCCTGGAGGAAAGGTCCATAAACCATTATTAAGAAGTGACCGAAGATATCAATGCTTGACCCAGTAAAAGCATTGTGGAACCTGTGTCCCTTGGGGAAACTGCTAGGTACATATGACCTAGATTGGCCACTGTTGGAAACAGAATACTGGGCTTGATGGACCTTGGTCTGACCCAGTATGGCATATCTTAAGAACATAAGAACATAAGAAATGCCATACTGGGTCAGACCGAGGTCCATCAAGCCCAGTATCCTGTTTCCAACAGTGGCCAATCTAGGTCATACGTACCTAGCAGTTTCCCCAAAAGACACAGGTTCTGCAGTGCTTGTACTAGGTCAAGCATTGATATCCTGGGTCCCTTTTTAATAGTGGTTTATGGACCTTTCCTCCAGGAACTTGTCCAAACCTTTTTTAAACCCAGCTATACTAACAGCCCTTACTACATCCTCCGGTAACAGATTCCAGAGTTTGATTACACGTTGAGTGAAGAAATATTTTCTCTTATTTGTCTTAAATAGTTTACCCTGTAGCTTCATTACATGTCCCCTAGTCCTTCTATATTCTGATAGCGTAAACAATTGATCCACGTTTATCCGTTCCACTCCATTCATTAATTTATAGACCTCTATCATATCTCCCCTAAGCCGTCTCTTTTCCAGGTTAAAGAGCCCTAACCTTTTTAGCCTCTCTTCATAGGAGTAGCCTTCCATCCCCTTCACCAATTTGGTGGCTGTTCTCTGTACTTTTTCTAATAACTCTATGTCCTTTTTAAGATACGGTGACCAGAATTGCACACAATATTCAAGGTGCGGTTGTACCATGGAGCGATACAGAGGCATTATAATATCCTTTGTTTTATTCTCCATCCCTTTCCTTATGATACCTAGCATTCTATTTGCTTTCTTGGCCGCCGCTGCACACTGGGCGGAGGGTTTTAACATGTTATCCACGATGACTCCTAAATCTTTTTCCTGGGTGGTGGTTTCTAATGTGGAGCCTTGCATCGTGTAACTATAGTGTGGGTTGTTCTTTCCTAGGTGCATAACTTTGCACTTGTCCACATTAAATTTCATCTGCCATTTGGATGCCCAGTCTTCCAATTTATCCAGATCCTCCTGCAGTTTTCCACAATCCTCTTGGGTTTTAACAACTTTAAACAGTTTTGTGTCATCTGCAAATTTGATAACCTCACTAGTTATTCCTTTTTCCAGGTCATTTATGAATATGTCAAAAAGTAGGGGACCCAGTACAGATCCCTGGGGTACTCCACTATTCACCTTTTTCCATTGGGAATATTGGCCATTTAGCCCTACCCTCTGCTTTCTATCTTTTAACCAGTTCCCGATCCACAATAGTACACTGCCTCCTATCCCATGACTTTTTAGCTTTGCCAAAAGTCTCTGATGGGGGACCTTGTCAAAAGCTTTCTGAAAGTCCAGATACACTATATCAACCGACTCACCTTTGTCTACCTGTTTATGCACCCCTTCAAAAAAACAGATCAGATTAGTAAGACAAGATCTTCCTTGTCTAAAGCCATGTTGGCTGTCTCCCATTAGGCCATGACTATCTACATGCTGTGTAATTTTGTTCTTTATGATGGTTTCTACCATTTTCCCTGGTACTGACGTCAGGCTCACCGGTCTGTAATTTCCCGGGTCACCCCTGGAACCCTTTTTAAAAATTGGTGTTACGTTGGCGACCCTCCAATCTTCAGGTATTACAGATGATTTTATTGAAAGTTCACAGATTACCAATAGCAGGTCTGCAATCTCATATTTCAGTTCTTTCAACACTCTGGGATGTATACCATCCGGTCCAGGTGATTTGCTACTATTCAGTTTATCAAATAGTTGTAATATATCTTCCCGGTGTAGCGATATTTCTCTCAATTCCTCTGCAGTATCACCTTTAAATACCACTTCAGTCTTGGGTAACATCCCTTCATCTTCCTCAGTAAAGACCGAAGCAAAGAATTCATTCAGTCTCTCTGCTATAGCCTTGTCCCCTCTTACTGCCCCTTTTACCCCTCTATCATCTAATGGTCCAATTGACTCTCTCACAGGCCTTTTGCTACGAATGTACTTGAAAAAGTCT
Organism: Ichthyophis bannanicus; assembly: GCA_033557465.1. Lineage (NCBI taxonomy): Eukaryota > Metazoa > Chordata > Amphibia > Gymnophiona > Ichthyophiidae > Ichthyophis > Ichthyophis bannanicus. Next base: position 43,247,069 of record CM066048.1, on the reverse strand, counting down.
TTATTTCGTGTTTTTGCTTCCGTAGCAAGTTTCTTCTCAAATTCCCGCTTTGCCTGCCTTATCAATGCTTTGCATTTAACTTGCCAGTGCTTGTGTTGTTTCCAGTTTTCATCATTTGGCTCTTTTTTCCATGTCCTGAAGGTTGCTCTTTTGGCAGCAACAGCCTTTCTGACCTCACCTTTAAACCATGCTGGCAGTTTTTTGGACTTTCTTCCACTTTTCTTAATGCGTGGAATACAGCTGGTCTGGGCTTCGAGGATAGTATTTTTAAATAACACCCAAGCTTGCTGTAAGTCTTTAACCTTTGGAACCGCTCCTTTTAGTTTTTTCCGAACTATATTCCTCATTCTATCATAGTCTCCCTTTTGAAAGTTAAAAGGTAGTACTGTGGATTCCTTTACTATCTGTCCTCCACTGATTAAATCAAACATGATCATACTATGATCACTATTGCCAAGTGGTCCCAACACCCTTATTTCTTGCACCAGATCTGGCGTTCCACTAAGGACTAGGTCCAGTATGGCTTCCCCTCTGGTTGGTTCATGAATCAGCTGCTCCAAGAAGCAGTCATTTATTTCATCTAGAAACTTTATCTCTTTAGCTTGTCCTGCTGTGAGACTGTCCCAGTCGATACCGGGGTAATTGAAATCACCCATTATTACTACTCTGTTGTGGCTTTTGTTAGCTTCCTTGATTTCTTTGAGCATTTCATCATCCATTTGTTCATTCTGGCCAGGCGGTCGATAGTATACTCCCACTGCCATCACCTTCCCCTTCATAAATGGAATTTCAATCCATAGAGATTCTACAGCAAATTGTGTTCCCTGCAAAACTTTAATCCTTTCTGACTCAATGCCCTCTTTAACATAGAGCGCAACCCCTCCACCAATTTGTTCAGCTCTATCATTACGATATAGTTTGTATCCAGGTATCACAGTGTCCCACTGGTTATCCTCCTTCCACCATGTCTCTGAGAGTGCAATCATATCTAACCTCTCATTTAGTGCTATATATTCTAATTCTCCCATCTTATTGTTTAGACTTCTAGCATTGGCATACAAGCATTTTAGTTACTGTATTTTATTAATTTTATTAATATTAATCTGGCTATTGGTAGGCATGGGTAATTGGGAATCTTTATGCTCTATCTGCTCCTTACTCAAGGGCATTTGGGCTACTATACTCCCTTTTGGAACCTCACTGTTTTTGGTAGTATCCTTCAAGGATACCTTTGTCCGAACCATGCGCTCCTGGGTGACTGTCGGCTTTCCCCTATTTTCTAGTTTAAAAGCTTCTCTATCTCTTTTTTAAAGGTTAATGCCAGCAGTCTGGTCCCATCCTGATTAAGGTGAAGCCCATCCCTTCGGAAGAGCCCCCCCTTTCCCCAGAATGTTCCCCAGTTCCTAACAAATCCAAAACCCTCATCCTTGCACCATTGTCTCATCCACGCATTGAGATTCCGGAGCTCTGCCTGTCTTTTGGGTCCTGCACGTGGAACAGGAAGCATTTCGGAGAACGCTATCTTATGTTCTGGAAGATCAAGGAATGGATGTTCTACAGTAGATGTTACATCTTTATTGGAAAAGTCAAGCATAGACCCATTGACATTTTCAATTTTGCAAGTTTCCCTTGCTTTAAGTTATGATCGAGACTGGTTATTAAGAAATGTATTTTAAGAGGCATGGAGGGCATGTTAACTAAAGTACAGTAATGGGTACTGCGTGCTAAAACGTGCAGTAAGCGGTTAGCAAGGGAATGCGATAACCATTAATGCATGCTATAAATGGCACTGTGGTAAGATTCCTGTGCTAACCGCTTAGCACAAAATGAAGCAGGGACTGGGCAGGCTTAGAGCACAGAATGGGCGTTGACTGCACATCCTGGTTAGCAAAGGGCATTAATGAGTGCAGTGGGTGGCGGTAAGTGTATCCACGTCAAGTGGGGCTGCTAGTTGAGTGTGGCAATGTCCTCCGCACTATGCTAACTGCATGGGGATAGCATGGGAATATCATAACAGTCAGCATGGGTTGGACACTAATATTTTGCATTTATTGCCCATCCTTAGCGTACATTAGTCAGGACTAGTGCAAGGATACGAGGTGCCCTAGACGAACCTCACTCCCAGTGCCTCCCTGCCCTGCTTTTTGCCGCTGCCATCCCTTCTCGGGACATGCAACGGCAGCAATACTTTCAAAACAGCACAAAAGCACCGGAGTTTCCTTTCGCTCTGACACTGTGGTGTCATTCCTATTCCTATCCCCCTCCAATTTCACTTCCTTTTCTGCCTCCATACAAAAGGAAGTGAAATCGGAGGGGGCGGGAGTAGGAACTGGCACCGCAGCATCGGAGCAGAAGGTAACTCCAGTGCTTCGGTGCTATTTTGAAAGTACTACCACTACTGCAATCCAAGAGAGGGGCTGCGGCAGTGGCAATGGGTGCCCCCAGAGGGCAGCGCTCTAAGCGATCGCCTAGTTCTCCTAATGGTATGTCCGGCCCTGACTTTAGTAAATATGCCTTCTTTATAAACGCCTTTCTTAGAATTTATCCTGATGTGGTTAGGGAGACACAGACAATATAAGGGAGATTTTCTCCTGAAAGTAATTCTTCTATAACATACACGTTTTGCGCTCCATCTCTGCGGTCATTAATACTAAGAGGGTCCTGGGTGCTTCTATGGTGGACCCCTCATGAATATATGTCCATTGATTTAAGATAGCCTGGGATAAGGGGCAGTACTGCATTTGCTTAATTCTCGTTTATATTGGAATTCGCTTTTAATTACTATTTTGGATTTCCTCCTATATTGTGAACTAGAGTAAATATGGCTATTTACCGCTCCTCGTGACCTCTCCTCTCTTCTCTCTCTCTACACCCCTCTTCGGGAACTCCACTCATCAGGCAATCACTTTTATCTGTCGCTGCCAACTCCAGGCTTCATTTATTCCACCGTGCTGCACCATATGCCTGGAACAGACTACCCAAGTCGGTACATCCGACTCCATTTCTGGTCTTACTGAAATCCAGGCTAAAGACCCACCTCTTTGAGGCTGCTTTCAAATCCTGACCCCCTTATGTTTAACACCTATGTGTGTTTTAATCATTTCCCTCAAAAATGACCCTCATACCTTGCTTAATCTGTTTGTCTGTCTTGAATGAACTGTAAGATCTATGGAACAGGAACTATCTTTTATGTGCATGTGTGCAGCGCTATATATATATACATTGTAGCACTATACAAATGTTTTGTTTCCTTTGTCTTTCTTTTGATGAAAATTATTTATAGTACCATTTTTATTTCTATACAAGTGTGACTCGCTTGATTTGTAATTTTGAAATCATAAATATAAGATAAAAAATAGGGGTTCTGAGGCCCTGGTCTCATCTTCCTCTCTTTAATACAAGCAATTATGAAGCACAGCTGACAGAAGTGCTAAACTCTGGAGACTAAACTTTTATATTGTACATACATGCAGGTAAATTCCTGGCTGGTAGGGTTCCATTACTAAGCAAACATGATTGGGGTACTGTTAGATTTAGCGGTGTTAAATGCTGCATCCGGGGGCAGAGGAAGCTGTGATGAAACGGATTCTCTCTGTCTGAAGAGCTGGCATCACCAGGCTGCCCTTTTGGAGTCCAGCCCTGGAAACGTGCTCTTTCTATCAAATTTTTATTTGTTTAAATTCCACTGAGCGCTCTGTTTATGGCTTTATTACTCCTGAAAATGTGCAGCTTCAAGCAGTATAAAATTGTGTTCTCCATCCAAGTGCCTTGTTAGCTTTCCTTTAACGGATTCTACCTTTGGTGGCCAGTCTGGTTCACTGAATGTAAAGGATAGATAAACTCAGTCATTAGGCAGAGACTAAAGTGATGAGTTTACCACAGAGCTACAGTACAGGCACTGTACTATGGAAACAATGTTGCATGACAAGTGTCTGTGTATGTTAAGGAAAAGGCTTTCTAGTCCATTCATACTGCTCTAGTTACGCAACAAGGGATAACTGTGTACTGAGTGAGTGAAAGTCAAGCAGGTGGTGACAGATAAACCCAATCACTTTGTTCAGTCCCTGCAAGAGTTGAATACACGGACTATTGTGTGTTATTCTGTTTATAAAATGGCCCATGAAGTCCTGCTGCCACTGATTACTAGGTTCCCTGTGCCTGTACTGTGATTAACTAGAAGATCACTGAAAATAGTAGTCACATCACTGGGTTATTTCCTCTGTGCATTTACAATAACTCATTACAGTGTACACCATCAGCATGGTATTAACTGATGTAATAATTCTTTTGGGTGACTCACTTATCCTCTAGAACTTCTTCCAGGATCAAATATGGAGGTTATTGGATTTGTGGCTAATGTATATATATTTTTAGATTTTGCAAATTGCTTTGTGACTGCTGTCAGCATATTAAAACCCAGATCGATGCCCTGTAGGTCCCAGATAAACACCAGGTAGAAGCTGAAGGTTACCCCTGGGATGCAGCCTCTAAGTCTAATTGACATACAGTACTACATACTTTGCCAAGTTCTAATTCAAGAAAAGCGGTGACTGTTTGTCAACAAAACCATGATAGCCACAAATATATCTATTGTGCTACAGCTTCTGCTACCCACTGGACATCAAGTTTAATTCCCTATCTGGTCCAATAACTTCTGAGGTCATAAGTCCTCCATGATGCATATCATTAAGTCTATTTGTGATTCTTATTGATTTCTTTATTGCTATAAGGAACTGGGAAAGTAAACAGAGACAGTAGTTCCAACAAAACAATATTCACTCTATCAATATCTCACTGTTCATCTTCATTTAGTAAAATGAGCACACTCAGGATTTCAAGTTCTAAAAAGCGAGGTTACTTACCTGTAACGGTGATTCTCCATAGACAGCAGGATTAGTTAGCTACACCAGGTGATGTCCTCTGGGCGGCGCTATAGACAGATGTGCTCTCCAGAGCTCAGAAAGGTAAGCCTTTCTGAGCATGTGCAGGTAGCCCAACCTCCCTGCCCACCCCTAGCCAGGTCAGTATGTCCCAAGCTATGTCTCTTTGGCTAGTCTGGCGTGCCGAGTCGAGACCAACCTCATCCAGGGGCGGTGGGAGGGTTTGTGTGGCTGACTTATCCTGCTGTCCACGAAACAAAAACATTACAGGTAAGTAACCTCACTTTCTCCATGGACAAGCAGGATGCGTCAACCACACCTGGTGCCACCCTAGCTGCACCTTGCACGCACTGTGGTGGAGAGGGAGCCAGCAAATGGTCATGGGGTCAGTTACCTTGTGGATAACAGACCTTAGAATTGTATTATGGTTTCTAGTTTTTATTGTAAGCTGGCAATAACCTCTTGGGGTGCCGAACAGTGGCGTCCATTCCAGCTGAGACATAGTGCAAAACTTTGTCAGAAAATAGTGCAAACATATCAGAACATAGTGCAACATTGTTGGGACATTGTGTGATTGTGTAGGCAGTGCAACTGTTGGTGCAAGTATAGTGCAAGCATATGTAAATGAACACTGTGCAACAAGGTATTGGAACAATGTACAGTAGCTTGGCTGCAGTCGGCAGCTGCCACCCAGCAGTGGAGTCCTGTAGCTAGTTCGGAGTGTCTCTGTCATTCTGTGGTTGGTGTGTCCCCCGCATGCTCCATCCTGGCGGTGGTTGTGGTGAGGAACATCTGGCCAAAGGAACTGTCTGCCTGTGTCATGAAGTCCAGGCAGTAGTGTCTCTGGAAGGTGTGTGCCGAGGACCAGGTGGCAGCCTTGCAGATGTCTGTCACTAGCATCAAGCACAGGCTGGTGATGGTGTTGGCCAGCGCCTGGGCCTGGTATGCCCTGACTTTGGTTCCCGTTTGCATGCCAGCTTGTTATGGCAATAAGCGATGCAGTCTGATATCCACTGTGATAGGGATACTTTCCATGACGGGCCTTTCTGGTCTGTAGGGGTTGAAGGATATGAAGAGTTGAGTCCCTTGTCATAGGGGTTCCATTCTGCAGATGTAGGTGCGCAGGGCCCTAACGCAGTCGAGGGTGTGCAGTCTCCATTCTTCCGGGGAGGCATGAGGTTCTGGGTAGAATGTGGGCTGGTTGATGTGGAAGGCTGATGCCACCTTCAGGATGAATTTAGGATGGGTATGAAGGGAGGCACAGTTGTGATGGAGCTGAGTGTATGGTGGGTAAGCCACGAGGGCCTGCAGCTCGCTGATTCTCATGGTGGATGTGATTGTGGTCATTGATTGCAGTGGTTCAAAGGGTTCCTGCTTCAATTGTTGGAGGTTGACGTTAAGGCCCCAGGGTGGTATTGGTGCCAGACTGGGGGCCTCACGTTCATCAGGCCTTTCATGAAGCAGGTGACAAGTGGCAGAGTGGCAATGGAGTTGTTACTAGTGTCGTCCATGTGGTCATGGAAGGCCTCTTTAGCTGAGAGGTGAACCCTGATGGATTGGGTTTTCAGGTCAAGCTCAAAAGGGATGTTAAGTATTGAAGGACCTGTGTGACCTGGCAGGTGGTCAGATCGAACTCGTGGGATGCACACCAGATGCTGAAATGCTTCCACTTGAGTCCATAAGATTTCCTCGTGGATGGTCTTCTGGCCACAAGGATGACATGCTGCACCTCTGTGGGCAGTTTGAGGGACGAGAGAGTCAGCAGCTCAATCTCCAGGCTGTCAGCATGAGGGCCTGCAAGCTGGGGTGTAGCGTGCACCCATTGTTCTGGGTGAGGAAGTCTGGGTCTGAGGGGAAGCCACATTTGAGGTTCCTGGGCGAGGCAGTGTAAGAGGGGGAATCACATCTGGCCGGGCCAGTGGGGTGTGATCAGGATGACCTGTGCTCTGTCCATGATGATCTGCTGCAGGATCACTGATATCAGCGGGGTGGGAGGAAAGGCATACACTAGTGACCACTCCCCCATGTATGCTTCAAATGCATCTGCGGCTATGCTCTTGGAGGATGGGCGCTTCAAGCAGAAGAGGTGGCACTTTGCATTCTGTTCTGTAGAAAACAGATTGAGCAGTGGTGTCTCCCAGTGCTGGAAGATGGTGACCCTCGGGTGTAGGGTCCACTCGTGGGGCTCCAGCTGGCGGCTTAATCTGTCTGCTAGGGCGTTCTGCTTGCCTGGGAGATAGGAGGCTCATAGTTGGCAACCACTGGAGAGTGCAAGAGACCAGGTCACAAGTGCCTCTCTGCAGAGGGGTGTGACCCTGTTCCCCCTTGCTTGTTGATGTAGAACATGGCTACTTGATTGTCCGTCTGGATCAAAACTGTTTTCCCTTAGAGGTGCATTTGGAAGGCCTTCAGCGTGTACCTCATGGCCCTCAGCTCGCATAGATTGATGTGGAGAGACATCTCTTTCATAATCCATGCCTCTTGGGTGCTGAGATGTCACAGGTGGGCTCACCATCCATGGTCACAACGGTGATGGTTCGGTTGGTGGAGGTCCCTGCCTTCTACAAGATTGTTGGGATGATCCACCAGCGGAGGCTTTTCTGGACTCGAGAGTCCAGAGGGATGCATGTGGCCAGAGATTGGGTGTTCTGTCTCCAGTACGTGCATAGGTGCCATTGGAGGCTGCGCATATGCAGTCTCGCCAGGGGAAGGACTGGTGTCGACGCTGCCATGTGCCCCAGGAGGCATAGGAGAGACTGAGGTGTTAGAGGAGAGGTCCCGTGCTAGCCAGGTAATCTTGTTCATCCACTGTACTAGAAGGAAGGCTTTTGAGGCGTAGGTGTCGACGTCTGCCTCAATGGACTCCAGATGGCGGGAGGGTTGTAGCTGCAACTTGGCGTAGTTCACCAAGAACCTCAGGGAGGATAGCAGGGCCGTGGCCTTCTGTACCGCTGTCTGGATCTCTTGAGCTGAGGGTGCAGAGAGGAGCCAGGTATGGGAAGACATGGATGCCTTGTTTGCAGAGATGTGCTGCTACCACAGCCAAGCATTTTGTGAAGACGCGTGGGGCTGGAAACAGGCCGAAGGGGAGGACCCGGTATTGGTAATAATGACCCAGCACGTGGAAGCAGAGATATTTTCTGTGAGTCTTGTGCATGGGAATGTGGGTGTAAATGTTCTGTAGGTCCAAGGAGGCTAGCCAGTCCCCAGTCTGTATGAGCGGAAGGATGGAACCGAGGGAATACATCCGGAGCTTCTCCTTGGTTATGAATCTGTTAAATTTGCGGAGATCCAGGATGGGGCGTACCCCACCATATTTCTTGAGAATCAGGAAGTACCTGGAGTAGAAACCAGTGTTGGCTTCGTCTGTGAGCACCCGCTCTATTGCTTCAGATGCCAAGAGATGTATCAGTTCCGCTGTCATCGGGGAGACTAGGTGTGATGATGTCTCGCTGACAGGTTGAAAGCGCTGACAGGGTGCAGAAGAGAAACGGATGTGTTATCCCTCTCGGATGATTTGGAGGACCCACTTGTTGGTTGCAATGCATTCCCAAGCATGCAGAAAGGCCGACAGGCATCTGCCCACAGGGAGCACTGTTGACGCTGTTTGTCAAAAGGAAGGAGTGCTCTTTCTGGACTGAGGGGCCATTTGCGCTCCCTCTGGTATTGTCTCTGGTGGGGGTGGCCTTGATACGAATGCTGGGGCCTGCCACTTGCAGTTGGAGCTGTATCTCTTGGAGGGGTAGTAAGGTTTGTGGTGGTAACCACCCTTTTGGGAGTTGGAATGGTGCTCGAGTCCATCCTCTACCAGCATCTGCAAGGTAGTGCAGTGCTCCCTCATGTTGTTCACTGTGTCATTGACTTTATCGTTGAAGAGGGATTCGCCTGCACAAAGGGCATCTGCAATCTGGTCATAGGTGTCCTCTCGTAGCCCAGAGGCCCAAACCCATTGCCTGGTGGAGATTGCAGTGCCAGCAGTCCTGTTGGCCATGTCAAAGGCATCGAAGGCTGTGCTCATGAGGTGCTTGCTGCATTCGGCGAGGTCCATGAGGGTGGCAAAGGCTGTTGCCTGGGACTCCTTCAGTAGGTCCGAGATGGAGCTCCTTAGGTTTGCCATCAGGACGTCCTGGAACAGGACATCTTGGAATTGATGTGCCACAATCCTGGCGCTGGGCATGGTCCCTTGAATGACATTCTTCCCAATGTCATCCAGGAGCTTGGAGTCCCGACCTGGAGGGTTGTTGGCATGCATTTGTGAGGATTTTACTCTTTTCAGGGCCGAGGATATGATGATGGACTGGTGGGGAAGCTGTACTTTGACAATTCCTGGCGTCGGCTGGACCTGATACCTGGCTTCCAGTTTTCTGGAGCAGGCATGGCCTGAGGTGGGTGTCTGCCACAGTTTGACCTGGTTGTCCCATAGCCTCTGGTGGATGGGCAGGATCACTGTTGGTTTTGGTGCGTCAAGATACTTAAATACCTCAGGCCGCTTTGGCTCGGACGTATCCGTAGCCATAAGGGCCAAAGCCACCATTATCTTCCTCAGGAACTTTGGGTAGGTAAGGTCCTCTGGGGGAGGGTTTGGTTTCTCCTTGGTGTCCAGAGCTGGGAGGTGTCCTCAGTGAGGGTGCCCCCTGTAGAGATGGAGCCCAGTGTGGCTACTTCCATCTCATCCTCCCCACTCTCCTCTATCTAGAGGTCAGGGGAGGGTGCCTGGCCAGGACTTGGAACAGCTGGTCAGGATGGGCTGGGTGGGGAAGGTCTGCAGTGGTCAGGGATGTTGATGGGGGTTTGCTCTGCTCTACTAAGCAAGTGAGGAGTTGCAGGATAGCAGCAGTGTTGTCTAATCTCACCTAGTCCCAGTGAGAGCACCTCCTGTGGTGTATGCTGGTGGAGGTCGAGCGGGAAGGAGCTGGAGTAATCCAGAGCTCTTTACCTCCTCTGTTTGTACGCCTCCTGCCCCTGCTGCTTTCGCTGTCGTTACTATTTTGCCTGCAATTCCTGTGTCTGCCATGGCTTCTGCTGTGATCTACTACTGGTTGGTGCTGAGACATTCATGATGAGCTGAGGCTCAGGTTGGCTCTATTGTGCTGCTGGGGAGTCCCTCCGTCGGCAGGGTGATGTTGGCAGGGGCTCCCTTTGCTCCCATTGTGATGGCCAATCTTGTCCCAGTAACTTCTGCTGTGCAGGCCAATCAAATTCTGGTGGGCGGAGCCAGGCATGGCCATGCTGTTTTCACCATGATGTTTTTTTGGAGGGCCAGACTGCTGGAGTTCCATGCCCATCGGGGAGCTAGGAGAGGCTGCACAAGTTGCGGGTGCTGCTGCAGGAGCAGGAGCAGTTACTGCAGTTGCTGCAGGTGTTTCTTTAGCTGGACAGCCAGGGATGGAGGCCCTGTGGGGTGCATCCTGTGCCAGTGTAGGCAGCACGTAGTCAGTGGCCAGTCCTGGAGCATGCGGTGAAGTAAGGGATAGTCCTGGAGCAAACTGGCTCATTGCGGCAGACTGGATTATTGTGGTAGCTGGTTCATTGCAGCCCGGTAGTCCTTCAGAACATGGCACCTTGATTTTCAGGCTCGGGGGGACATTTTTGAGCAGTAGATGCAATCCTCAACCCGATGACTGGCTCCTAGGCACCGGAGGCACTGGTCATGTGCATCCGTGCTGTTCATCTTTCTCCTGCATCGTGGGCACTTTTTAAACCCCGGCTTAGTCATCGTCGAGACATGCTGTCTTCTATTCTCTGCTGAATGATCTTCTTTTCAAAGCATTGTTATTATTATTTTTTTTGGAGAGCTGTGCAGTCCATCTTGCAGGCAAGGTGGAACACTGACCTGGCTAGGGGTGGGCCGGGAGGTTGGGCTACCTGCACATGCTCAGAAAGGCTTACCTTTCTGAGCTCTGGAGAGCACTTCCGTCTATGGCGCCGCCCGGACGACATCACCAGGTGTGGCTGACACATTCTGTTTGACCATGGAGAACCATATTTCTTTGTATAATATATTCCCTCTCTCCTTGTTCTTTTGGTTAAGGGGAATTTGGACAGAAGAAACCACTCAGTAAGAAGAGTAAAGACAGACAATCCAAAGGGACTATTGCAGGGCTCTGGTATACCCTTTCTCTTAGACTGTTTTGCAGGGCCAGCATTGGGAAGACAGGGGGCAATCAGGGAAAATGCCCTGGGCCAGGGGGGTTCCAAGCCTGCCTGAAACTGAAGGAGGCACAACCCATAGACAGGCTTTGGGGCTACCTTCCCTGTTTCTGCCTTGACCCTGTTGCTTTGGACTACTTGTGTCTCTTACAGGTTGCACTGGTACAGTAACACCTCTGCTCAGCATACTTTTGGTATTTACTCAGCATAAAGCAAGCCAAGTTTTACATAAGTACATTCTCTTATGACTTGCATATTATGCCTTGATCACCTGCCAATGTGTGTTTTGTTTCAATATTCCGATCTTTTGCAAGGTTAACCCAGCTGTCAAAAATCAAGCAGTACTTCTTTTTTTTTTCTTAATACCAATAAGCCTTCCAGTATTAGAAAGTGATGTGTGCAGAGGGAGAAGCCATCAGTGGGTATTCTGCCAAGCAAATTGTTGGATTACTTGACATGAGTCCCTCTCCCCATAAAATCATGTACAGTGTCAGCATCACAGTGGTACAGGGAAGCATTTCTTTATGATACTATTGTGTTTGGGACTCTCCAAGTACAGTCATCTAAATAACTTATGTACCTGCTTGTAATTTACCTTGAACTCAGATTTGGAAAAGATAAGTCATTAAATCTAAAAATCCAAACTTGCTGACAGCCCTCTTCACAGAAACCTTCAATAATGGGTCTTAAATTACCCTCCAGGGGCTGTGAGCATCCACAGCTCTAACTGGCCCAGGAAATGGAAGACATAATCCCGAGGCTTGGCAATCTACTTCTGGTTATACCTTGCCAAGAAAACCCAGGGGTTGCTGAGTCGCCAGGAATCAGAATTAACTTGATGACACTTAAAAACAAAATCCAGGAATCAAACCTGGGTCCTCACAACTCTGCCACCGGGTCTCCTCCTCACAATAGAACTTATCTAAGGAGAAACACCACCAACAGGAGTATTAATTTGTAAGAACACTTTCCATTACCTAGGTCAGCCATGAAAATGAAAAGCATGGTGGATAACAGATGTGGCCCCCACAATGTAAACCCCAAAATGGGGTAGCAGCCTAGTGCTTAGGGCAGCGGGCTGAAACCAGGGTTCAAATCTCACCAATGCTCCTTGTGGCCTTGGGCAAGTCATTGAACTTTCTATTGCCTCAGGTGCAAAGTTAGATTGTAGGCCCTCTGCAGGCAGAGAAATACCTAGTATACCTGAAAATAATGCACCTTGAGCTACTAGTGGAAAGAGGTGAGATTAAAAAACAAACCATGAGCAAGCCACAAGCAAGCTAGTTTACACAGTCAAATATTTCTTCATGGGATTCAGAATGAGGCTCACATTCACTCTTTTGTTTAATACATAGGGGAAATGAAATCTCCATGGCACTGTAAGACTGCAGATGGTCTACATTTTATTAAATGGGCTCTTTTACTCTTGTTCTGTGTTTTCACAAAGCTTTCTGATATTTTTGCTTCCCTTCAAAGTACATTTGCATAAGTAATATCATAAACGTTATTCAATTGACTTCTGCGGACTCAGTGGGTGCAAAGGATATGGAAATTGCCATTGATTCCTGTTGATGGGGTGAGGGTCATTAGAGGCATGGACCCACAATCTAATACATTCAAATGCGGTAAAACTATATTATATGTGATTATTAAAACATGAAAGCCTTAACCTAGCTAGGAATATTTTTTTGATCAAGGTTGCCTCTAGTTTGACCTGGGGAATTATGCTGTCTGGGGAATAAGAGCACCTGTGAGTATACATATCATTTTTACATATGTCCATGTGAGGCGGGGGAGGGAATTAGAGGTTAAGGCCTGAAATGCTGTGCCCCAAGAGTGCCGATGGCATTAATATCTCCTACAAATACTCTGGTTATTCTTAAAAAAAATGATTGATCTGTATGGACTCTGTAAAACTGTATGGTTGACAGATAAGTGTAAGGACAGCAAACTCAGTGTCATTGCTTTTATGGGATTTGTGCACGCCCGGTGATAACATGGGCTGATAGTGCAAGAGAATAGTGGAGTTAGCCAGAGAGAAGTGTTAAATCTCTTGTTGAATTTATTCTCTCACATTTTTCTTAAAGCTTTCAGATTTTTTTTCCTTTTGATCCACATCTCCCAGCTCTAACGTGGCTAAGCTAGTGTATAGATTCATACAAATGAATTCACTACAGAAATTTTGTCACCGGCAGTCTCTTTGGTACACCAAAAGCTCACTGTGTTTCTGATTATTATTTCCAGTCAAAAGAACCTTTCCATTCCACAGTTCTGTATCCATTTTTTAAAGATAGCCTACCTCTTTCTCTGAGATATAGAGCTGATCCCCCTTTAAAACAATATAACGGGTTTTCCAGATCTCCCTAAAAATGCCTTTTCCACAATATTTCCGGATCCAGCCGACCTTTTCTGGCTGCGAGGAGTGCTGATTTCCATCCTGTTGTCCCTAACAGAAAGCAGAACATACGAGGGATTGCAGATGATATAATTATCCTGTGTCCTGGTACCCATGCTTTGAGTCACTGCCTTCACAAGGTACAGATGCTTTGTCAGTATCCCTCCAATTATATGATAAACTACACCACAAAAAATTGGACTAAAATAGAAGTGAAAATACAAAATAAGATAAAGTGCCTTTTTTTTTTTTTTTTGCACAGGCAAATTTACCACAAGAAAGTGATGGACAGTGTTGCTGTATTGCTTTACCAGTTTTTAAAGTAGTCGATTTTTAAATGTAGTGTATACAATCACCCTTAATGGAGCATGAATTTGGAATAATTACCCAGAATATAAAATAATTGCAGGTTGTATCATTCCAGGCAAGCATATCTCTTGTATCTACAGTGGTCTGCTTTGCTTTGCTATAGATTCCTTGAAACCAAAATGAAAACCGCCTGAATCCTGCAGCCTCTGCTCTATACAACAAAACAGCCTTGGATTTCCTACCACTGTGAGCAGAAAGAAAGAAACCCCCCCGTTTAGAGACGTGAGATGAGAGATGTGGCAGCATAGCAGCCGAAAAGCCTTTTCACACTTACCCCTTTGGTGGAATTATTCTTTTTCATCATTCCTAGTAGGATCAGGGTGGAGGGGGAGGGGGCTGGTGAGCCGGGGGATCCTGAGATTGCTTGGGTTTCTGTGTATGCTTCCAGAGGGGGAGTGTTCTTGGAGATGTTCGGGGGTCCCCCTAAGCGCCCCCCTCTCCTTCTCTCTTGATTACAGAAGGGCTATGGTTGCATTAATTCCAGCAAGTCTGTCTAGCAGACCTAGAAACAGAGTCGTGTCCACAGACATGCAAACACATACTCTCTGTCACACGGACAGGGGTTTGCAATAGAGGGTTGTCCTGAGCTCAACAGCTCCATCTATAGTGAGTCAAACTGTGATGTCACATCCAGGGTTCGGAATAAAGGGCTTCTCCTTTGTTTAGAATCATTGCTAAGGCTTGGAGAAAGGGGGGAGGAGCTGGGAAGGGGGGGGGGGGACAGCACAAGGAGGGAGATGAGAGTTATCAGAGGCATGGGTAACACTGTCGCCCACCCTTCCCACCACCATCACTTTTCAAACTTTTCAAATACAAAGCAATTGGACCGCAGGGTTCAGGAGTCCGCTTTAGCAGTTTGCTGCTCTTTTCCAGAGCATACATTGCTCAAAAGCGCCCCTTTGCAGAAGACCTAATGTATAATGAAAACATTTAAAAGACTACAAGTTGTTATTATACATCCCTGTTTTAGCTGTTATATATACCATGTGCTATGTGTATTTGATTTGGTATTTCAATTTACATTATCTTAATGTACTACAGAGAGTTTTAAAGTCCTGAAGTGGAAGCACATATTCCAAGAAGCATCCCATCTAGCCCTTTTCTTTCACATTCCTTTAGAAAGAGGTAAATTCCTTATATCCTGTGTGTGATGGACTGCTAAAATAACTGGAATCAAATTCCATTCCTGAGATTTCTCTATAAATATTGCTATCTTTTTAATGGACAATTACACGTTTCCAGTCTATGATCATATTTGCTGGACAGTAAAAGGTAAGTAATTGTGTAGGAGAGGTGAGGTCGCTTTTGTGCTTTTTAAAGAACACTTGTATGACTGAGTGTGCTCAATGACTACAGGCATACAAAAAGGCAGGAATATGACAGAAATCATATTTTTATTTATTTAGAAGGAATTTATATCCAAAGTTCTCAGTGTGTTCCATTAGAACATAAAAACTTAACTACACAATACTGCATATGATCAACAAGTGGCTGATTGTGAGCATGCTTCATTCCCTATTTTTCAGTGTTCAACCTTTGGTCATTTAAAGCCTTTACTTAATTTGGTGAATTTGCCACGATGGTTTTACCCATAGAAACATGGCCACAGAAAAGACCACATGGCTTATCTAGTCTGTCCTTAACTGTGCAGACTGCCTCAATTGTAATCAAAGTCTGGAATTTGCTACCGGAGGATGTAGTTTATTATTATATTATATTCTATGTATTATATTATTTGGCAAGGAACAAGTCACTGAAGACTTTGGCAACAGCCATTTCTGTAGAATATAGAGAACAAAAGCCAGATTGAGAGGGTTTAAGAGGAAAGAAAGTCAAGACATTGGGGGTGAACTACACATTTGAGTAATTTAGAAGCAAAAGGGAGGAGGGAGATGAGGCGATAATTAGAAAACAGGTAGGATCTAATGAAGGTTTTTTGAGGAGGAGTGTAACCACCCCATGATTAAAGGCTTCAGGAACAGTTGCAGCAGGGGCGGCCCAAGGGGGGTGCGGGGCCTCATTTGCATAAGGGGCCTCATTTGCATAAATATTTGCATAACGTTACCATACACTAACTTTTAGTAAACATGCCTCTTAATGAGTGTATGAATAAAGAAAGACTAAAAGACTTCTACATTACTATAATCCAGTGCCAACCGCCAGACACATTAGGAACTACTACAAACACTGCCCATTTAGAACCCATAGCAAACCCGCCGTATCCTAACAGCACTACCAGGACTCATAAAGCACCATACCCTATCAAAAGGAAACGCTGCAAATATTAAACCAATACATTTCAGAGAACAACAATACATGACCTACTGGGGAAAGAGAACAAGTGGCAATGTCAAATAGGAATTACATAAACAGAATACCTCAGCTCAGTTACACATGCAGAACATAGACCATCACCAAACAAGGAATCACAATTTAGAAACAGGAAGACAATAATTAAACTGGGAATCCCAAAAGCCAAACTTGAAATGTACAACACTGTAGAAATAAAACTATACATTAATTTGCTCTTGTACTAAACAAAGCGCAGACGTTAATGATGCACATTTCCCAGAGCTGACATATTCCAATTAATAAATTCAAAATAAATAGATATTTTTCTACCTTTTGTGCATTTTTTTTCAGCTGCAATTGCTCCAGTCGCTTTCTTCTGGTTTCTTTGTGTCTTCCGCTAACTCTCCATCGTCTGCTGTCCATTTGTCTTTTCTTCTCTCTTCTAGTTTTTTTCCATTCTCTCTCTACATCTGCTTTAACATACTAATCTTTCTCCTTTTGCTCTTTCCTTATTCCTATTTCATCTACTCAAATTTTACCCCTCCATTCTCAATCCCCCGTTACTCTCCCAATATCCGGCCAATTGTAGCTTTGTCTTCCCTCCCACACAAAATATTTCTTCCCTCTCCATTTCACTCTCCCAGCTCCATCCCATTCTAATCCTCCCCCAACATCAGCTCCATTCTAGCTCCAGTCCCACCCAGCATCCGCTCCCTTCTAGTCCCTGCATCAGCCCATTTCCAGTCCTAGCCCCCCATAAGCCCATTTCCAGTCCTATCCTAGACCCACCATCAGCCTATTTCCAGTCCTAGCTCCCCCATCTATTTCCAGTCCCATCTGAGTCCCTCTATCAGCTCATTTCAAATCCCAGCCCCCCATGAGCCCATCAGCCCATGTCAAATCCTAGCTCCCCTCCACTCAGCCCATTTCCAATCCAAGCCCCCCATGAGCCTACTGCCAGTTCTAGCCCCTTTAATGAGTCCATTTCAATCCATACCCCCACCACAGCCCATTTCCAATCTTAGCACCCCCCCAACAGCCAATTTCCAGTCCTATTCTAGCCCCTCCATCAGCCCATTTCCTGTCCTAGCCCCCCCCCCACTCACCCATTTCCAGTCCTAGCTCCCTCCCCCTCACAACCCATTTCCATTCCAAGCCCCCGTCCCCATCAGCTATTTGCAGTTCAAGCCCTCCTTCCACTCAGCCCATTTCCAGTCCTAGCAACCCCCCAGCCCATTAACAGTCTTAGCCCCCCAGCCCATTAACAGTCCTAACCCCCCATCAGCCCATTTCCAGTACTAGCCCCCCCATAGCTCATTACTAGTCCTAACCCCCCCATCAGCCCATTACGTCCTAACCCCCCATCACCCTATTTCCAGGCCTAGCCCCCCCATCAGCCTATTTCCAGTCTTAGCCCCCCATAGCCCATTACCAGTCCTAACCCATCAGCCCATTTCCAGTCCTAGCCCCCCCATAGCCCATTACTAGTCCTAACCCCCCATCAGACCATTACGTCCTAACCCCATCACCCTATTTCCAGGCCTAGCCCCCCCATCAGCCTATTTCCAGTCTTAGCCCCCCATAGCCCATTACCAGTCCTAATCCCCCATCAGCCCATTACCAGTCCTAACCCCTCCCATAGCCCATTACCAGTCCTAACCCCCATCAGCCCATTTCCAGTCTTAGCTCCCCCCATAGCCCATTACCAGTCCTAAACCTCCCCATCAGCCCACTTCCAGTCTTAGCCCCCCCCATGGCCCATTACTAGTCCTAACCCTCCCCCATCAGCCCACTTCCAGTCTTAGCACCCCCCCATGGCCCATTACTAGTCCTAACCCTCCCCCATCAGCCCTCTTCGTTTATTAGCCCCCACCATAACCCATTTCCAGTCCTAAACCTCCCCATCAGCCCATTACGTCCTAACCCCCCATCACCCTATTTCCAGTCCTAGCCCCCCCATCTGCCTATTTCGTCCTAGCCCACCATAGCCCTTTACCAGTCCTAATCCCCCATCTGCCCTTTACGTCCTAACCCCCCCATAGCCCATTACCAGTCCTAACCCCCCATCAGCCCATTTCCAGTCTTAGCCCCCCCCATAACCCATTACCAGTCCTAAACCTCCCCATCAGCCCACTTCCAGTCTTAGCACCCCCCCATGGCCCATTACTAGTCCTAACCCTCCCCCATCAGCCCCCTTCCATTCTTAGCCCCCCCCATAACCCATTACCAGTCCTAAACCACCCCATCAGCCCATTTCCAGTCTTATCCCCACCATAGCCCCCCATCAGCCCACTTCCATTCTTATCACACCCCCCATTACCCATTACCAGTCCTAAACCTCCCCATCAGCCCATTTCCAGTCTTAGCCCCCCATAGCCAATTACCAGTCCTAAACCTCCCCATCAGCCCATTTCCAGTTTTAGCCTCCCCCCCATAGCCCATTACCAGTCCTAAACCCCCTTCCCCCCGATCATCCCAAATTAAAAAATAAAAAAAACCAGCTGCTTCTGCCACGGCAGCATCAAGAGTGCCGCCTCGGGGCCCCCCCCCCTCTGCCTGGCAGAGCCTCCCTGCATCGTAGCCTAGCGTCGAATCCCCGAACACGGGCTTCTTTCAGAGCCGCGAGAGTTTCCTTTCTCGCGGCTCTGTTAATCCCGCCGGGGCTGATGGGATTTCCATCAGCCCCGGCGGGATTAACAGAGCCGCGAGAAAGGAAACTCTCGCGGCTCTGAAAGAAGCCCGCGTTCGGGGATTCGACGCTAGGCTACGATGCAGGGAGGCTCTGCCGGGGGGGGGGGGGGGGCCCACGGCAGCGGCGGCGGCACTCTTGATGCTGCCGCGGCAGAAGCAGCTGTTTTTTTTTTTTTTTAAACTTGGGATGAAGAATGTTTTTTGCATGGGGCCCCTTGAAACGCGGGGCCCTGTGCAAAAAACATTCTTGCTCAATGGACGGGCCGGCCCTGAGTTGCAGCAGAAAGCAATAGCTAAGGAAATGACAGATGACAGCAGAAGACTTAGTAGATGAATGGGAATGGGATCAGAAGAGCAGGTAGTGAGTTTGGAAGAAGAGAAAAGATAAAGTTTCCTCCTCAATGATTTTATAAAATTAAGAAAGGGTGACAGAAGTTGAGGGAAGGATTTTGGAGTGAAAAAGGGGAAGGGTGGGATGGAGTTGACCTTGTATAGTACTCAAGACTAATCTTATGGACTTTATCATGGAAATATTCAACCAAAGTCTGAGCGGAAAGTGAAAGATGGGTCAGAGGTGGAAGCCCTTTGAGGAGAGAGTTGAGTGTTGCAAAGAGATGGTGAGGGTCAGAGACAAGAAAATTAGTCAGATGGACATAGTACTCTTGCTTGACGAGTGCTTGGTGAATTGGAAATGTAGAAAGTCAGCGAGAGTATGGGATTTAAGCCAAATGTGCTTAGCTGAGCGGGCCCAGGAATGTAAGTAGTGGGTTTTAGAGGACAGCCAGGGCTAAGATACAATATGCCTCACTGGGGATGGAATGGGAGGAGCGAGTGCATCCAGTCTTATAGGAAGACATGAGCTCATCAACAGACTCAAATGACATGGTGGAGGAAAGAGATGATGAGACAGCAGTGGAGAGAGCTGAAGGCTCAATAGGGTGAAGGTTCCTAAATATGTTGGTGGAGACTGGGTAAGACTGAGGGGGGGAGGGTGGTTAAGAGTGAAGGTTAGTAGGTGATGGTTGGAGAAGGGAAGAACAGAGGTGGAGAAGTTTGAGGGTAAGCAGTTGGAAAAAAATGAAGTCAAAACAGTGGCCATGCTGGTGAAGAGGGGCAGTTGAGTACAGCAGGAGGTTGAATGAGGAGGTTAGGGAAAGCAGTTTTAAGGTAAAAGGGTCAGAGTGATCATCAACATGAATCTTAAAATCACCAAGAATAAGGGACAGGGAAGATGCATCCAGAAAGAAGGAAAGCTAGGAGTCAAAATCAGTGAGAAATGTAGAGGTGGACTTGTCAGAGGGTCAATAAATGGCAGCTACCCAGAGAGTTAGTGGAGTAAATAGGCAGATGGAATGGACTTCAGAAGAAAAAAAGGAGGGAGACTGAAGCAGAAGGAGGGGTTGAAATTGACGGGATTAAGAGAGTAGAAAACCAACACTACTGCCACAGCGAGCGGGCCAAGGTGTATGTCTCTTGTTTGTTCTTATGTACACCGCACTGATTTTAAATAGCGTGGTATATAAAAATAAATAAATAAAATAAATAGGAACCTTCATGATAGAGGGCAGCAACTGAAGCAGAGTCTTCAGGGAGAAGCCAAATTTCAGTTAGAGCAAGAAAATGCAGAGCATTAGAGATAAAGAGGTCATGAATGAAGGCAAGTTTATTGGGGACAGAGCATGCATTCCACAAGGCACATGAGAAAGGGAGAGAAGAGGGAGAAAAGCGTAGTTACTCACCTGTAACAGGTGTTCTCCAGGAGCAGCAGGAATCAGTCCTCACTTATGGGTGACGTCGGCGCCGACGGAGCCCTCGCGGAGCAATTTTCCCCAGCTTTCAAAGAAAGCCTTTGGGAATTGCAGCGCGCATGCGCGGTCGTCTTCCCGCCCGAAGGTGCCATCTTAGCCAGTCAGATGACATAGCTAAAAAAGACAGCATAAAAATTTGCAAAAAGAACATAAGCAGACGATTGCAACTCCAAGGGGAGGAGGGAGGGTAGTGAGGACTGATTCCTGCTGCTCCTGGAGAACACCTGTTACAGGTGAGTAACTACGCTTTCTCCAGGACCAAGCAGGAAGTCAGTCCTCACTTATGGGACTCCCAAGCTCAAGGCTACCGGAGACCCTAAGCACAAAAATGAGCTCCCTCTAGCTCAGCAGCACAGAAGGAAAGAATCTTCGCTGAATTATCACCCACCGGTAGCCCACATCCGGGATGGAGGGTAGGAGTTGCTCAGACCTCAAAGAGATTACGGAGGACTGCCTGTCCGAAAGCACTGTCCCTACGGGACTCCCTCTCGAGACAGTAATGGACCGCAAAAGTCTGGCTCGAAGACCAAGTAGCGGCCCGGCAGATGTCTGCCAGCGGAACAGAGCGGAGGTAAGCCACTGATGTGGCCTTTGCCCGAACACAATGAGCCGTGACTCGACTTTCTAAGGAGAGTCCGGCTGCCCCATAAGCCCAAGAGATACAGTCCGCAACCCAGATGGACAGAGTACGCTTGGAGACCGGGAGCCCCAATTTATTGGGGTCAAAAGACACAAAAAGCTGAGCAGCTTTACGGTGCTCCCGCGTACGGTCAAGGTAGAAGTTCAATGCCCTTCTACAGTCCAGGGTATGGAGGACCGTCTCAGCTCGGCTGGAGTGTGGTCTGGGAAAGAAGGTTGGAAGTACCACCTCCTGATTCATGTGAAAAGGGGAGACCACTTTAGGCAGAAACTTAGGGTGAGTCCGTAGGACTACCCTATTCTTGTAGAACCGAGTGTAGGGGGGATCAGACACGAGGGCCTGCAATTCACTCACGCGCCTAGCGGAAGTGAGGGCTATCAAGAACAGCGTTTTCCAAGACAGAAAACGGAGGGAACAGGTAGCCATAGGTTCAAAAGGCGGACAGGTGATCCGCTGCAAAACCACATTCAGGTCCCAGTCAGGCGCTGGCGGGCGCAGAGGTGGTTTAAGTAGAAGGAGACCTCGGAGAAACCTCGCTACGAGAGGGTCGTTGGAGAGAGGTCTGCCGTCCACCGGCACATGATGTGCTGAAAGAGCACTGAGGTGAACTTTGACGGAGTTGGACTTAAGTCCCAGATTAGAGAGGTGTAGCAAGTACTGTAAGATCACCGACACCGGGCAGGAGAAGGGATCCTGAGACTGTTGGGAACACCAGATTGCAAAGCGACGCCATTTAAGGGCGTAGCATTTGCGGGTAGAAGGCCGTCGCAAAGCCAAGACGACCTCCTCCACCTCCGCCGGCAAGAGAAGAGGAGCAAGGACTACCCTCTCAGCAGCCAGGCCATGAGGTTGAGAGACCTGAGGTTGGGGTGCAGTAGGGACCCCTGATCCTGAGTGAGGAGATCCGGTTGTACCCCCAGAGGGAATGGATCCTCCACCGCCAGTTGCAGCAGGAGCGGAAACCACGGCTGCCTGGGCCAGCGAGGGGCCACCAGGATCATGAAGGCTTTGTCTCGGAGAACCTTGAAAAGAGTCCGAGAGACTAACGGGATGGGAGGGAAAGCGTACAGAAGGCTCCCCGACCATGAGATCAGAAAGGCGTCCGCCGCAACCCGAAGGGGGTGTGGCTGACGAGAGCAGAAGCGAGGAAGCTGCCGGTTGTGAGGACTGGCAAAGAGATCCACCATGGGGAGACCCCACCTGAGGAAGAGCTTCTGAACGATCAAGGGATCCAGACGCCACTCGTGCGGCTGGAGGACCCTGCTGAGTTTGTCTGCCAGGCAATTTTCTTGGCCCGGGAGATAAACTGCCTTGAGGAGAATGCCGTGACTGACGGCCCAAGAGCAGAGTTTCTGTGCCTCCCGGCAGAGGAGGAAGGAGCCCGTGCCCCCCTGCTTGTTCACGTAGAACATGGCAACTTGATTGTCCGTCTGGACAAGGACGGACTGTTGGGAGGTCAGGTGGGAGAAGGCCTTGAGAGCTAGGCGGATCGCCCTGAGCTCCAGGAAGTTGATCTGCTGAGCAGACTCCCACTTGGTCCAGAGGCCCTGAGTACGTGCCTCTTGGCAATGTGCTCCCCAGCCCAGGAGGGATGCATCGGTGGTCAGCACCCGGGTCGGCTGAGGTGACTGGAAAGGCATTCCTAATATCAGGTTCGGCTGCCAGAGCCACCACCGGATAGACGAGACCAGCGGCTCGGAGACGCGCACTAGGTCTGCTAGGCCGCCTGTGGCTTGTCGCCACTGCCGGCGGAGACACCATTGAGCAGGCCGCATATTCAGGCGGGCATTGGGGGTCACATGGACGGTTGAAGCCATATGGCCGAGCAGTCTCAGGAAGCGCCTGGCGGAGACCAGGGGCTGGCTGCGAAAGCGGTCGGCTAGGTCCATGAGCCGCTGAGCCCTGTCGAGCGGTAGGTACGCTCGCGCCTGAGGAGTGTGCAGTCTTGCGCCGATGAACTCGAGATCCTGTGAGGGGAGCAAAGTGGACTTTGCGAAGTTTATGACAAAGCCCAAGTGCTGCAGCAGAGTCACCGTGCGGTACGTGGCGTTGGTGACCTCCTGAGCGGACGCTGCTCTGATGAGCCAGTCGTCGAGGTACGGAAAAACATAGAGGCCGTGAAGCCGGAGATGGGCCGCCACGACCGCGAGACATTTTGTGAAGACTCGCGGTGCAGAGGACAGGCCGAAGGGCAGTACTCTGTACTGGTAATGAGTTCCTGCCACCACAAACCTTAGGTATTGGCGGTGGCTGGGGTGGATGAGGATGTGCGTGTAGGCATCCTTTAGATCCAAGGAGCATAGCCAATCTCCCTGCTGGAGGTAGGGCAGAAGGATTCCAAGGGTAAGCATTTTGAACTTCTCCCGCACAAGGAACTTGTTGAGGTTGCGCAAGTCCAGGATGGGTCTGAGGCCTCCTGTTCTCTTTGGTATCAGAAAATACCTTGAATAGAAGCCTTGACCTCTCAGGTGGTGTGGCACCGGTTCCACCGCCTGTTCCTGCAGAAGACCTGCTAACTCCTGAAGGAGCAACTCCCTGTGCAGAGGGGGGCGCGGAGGCTCTCCCGGAAAATAGGAGGGAGGGATCTGATGGAAGTGGAGGAGGTAGCCCTCTCGCACGACCTGAAGCACCCAGGCATCTGTGGTGATGCTGGACCACCTGTGGGCGAAGTGAACCAGCCGGCCTCCGGTGCTGGGGGGGACCAGCGGGGGGGGAGAGGCTATGCTGAGCGAGTCAAAAACCCCCACCCTGCTGAGCAGGGGCTGGTGGTGCAGGCTTGGGGGCTTGCTGCCTACGGGACCCGTTACCCCGTCCCTTGGCCTGCTGGCCCTGTTGGGGAGCTGCAGGGGCCTGATAATGGGGGTATTGTTTGTAGGCAGCTGCCTTCCTCGGGTAAAAGGACTTTTTTCCCGAGCCCTTCTTTTTCTGGGAAGGGGCGGAGGTCTTCCTAGAAAGCCTGGTCCTGGTGAGAGTCTCAGTCTCAATTTGTGCAGCCTTTTCCGCCATGGGCTTGCCAAAGAGGTTTTCGCCTCGGCAGGGGACATCGACCAACTTGTCCTGTACCCAGGGTTCAAGGTCGGACGACTGAAGCCAAGCCTGTCGGCGGGCACCGATGCCGGCTGCGGCTACTCGAGCCGAGGCTTCAAAGCCATCATAGGCTGCTCGGGACATGAACTTCGAGCATTCCCGAATACCCGTGGACAAGGCCAGGAACCTCCGCAAAGGCTCCTCGGAGAGACCAGCGGAGAATCCGGCTAGCTCTTTAGCCAGATCCCTGAGATACATGCCCATGTATAGCTGGTAAGTCTGGACACGACAGGCGAGCATAGAGCCCTGGAAGCACTTCTTGCCAAGGCCATCCAGGTTACGGGCCTCCCTTCCAGGAGGCACCGAGGAGTGCATCTTCTGGCTCTTAAGACGATGCATGGCCGATTCCACTACCATGGAATGGTGTGGCAACTGCGCCTTTTGAAAGCCAGGGCTCTTGCGGACTCGATAGATAGAATCGACCCGCTTGCTCAGGACCGGCGAGGAGGCCGGACTCTCCCACATGCGGAAGAGTAGTCGTTCCAGCATAGGAGGAACCGGCACAGTAAAGTGTTCCCTCGCGGGAGAGTCATACTGGAGGGCGTCGAGCTCCTCGGCTCGAGGCTCCTCCTCGGGATCCGCAGGGAAGGCCAAAGCCTTGGCCATATCCCTAACGAAGTCCGAGAACCGGGCATCCTCCGGGGGGGACTGCTTCCGAGGCTCGGACTCCGGAGAGTCCGATGGGACACACCGAGTCCGGAAAGAATCAGGTGACTCTTCCTCCTCAGACTCCCAGACCGACTCCGACGAGGACTCGGTGGGGTCGGCCCGGGCAGGGAGCGGCGCCAGCCGCCCCGACGCCGAGGGAGTCGGCGTCGGCGACCTCGGTCCCGAACGGGAGGCCGAGGGCGACCTCGACCGAGGATCGACTCGAGTTCTCATCGACTCGAGGATCGGCTCGGTCTCCGGGGTCGACTTGGACGTCGACGTCCCGGCGGTCGGGCAGCGACGCCAGCGAAGCCAGCGAGCAGTGCCCGCTGCTGGTCCATGAAGGCAGACAGTCTGCTCTCCAAGGCCGTCAACCTGAGTCCGAGCTCAGGTGACCCAGCAGCCCCCGACTCGGGCCCCGACGGCGTCGGGCCCGACGTCGGCTGTCGCGGAGGCGAGTCCAGAAGGACTACAGGACTTACCCGGGCAGGCATCTCCGACTCCAGGCGAGGTCGCTTCGGGAGGTGTTCCTTCTCCAAGGACCCGGGGCGGCTGTCGGGGCTATGCGACCTGGCCCTCGCGGAGCCAGGAGCGTCCACCGACGCCGCCCTCGCGGGTTTTTCCTTCCGATGATGGTCCCCGGAGGGAGAACCCCGGTCGGAGGAGCTCCGGCGACGGTCCGAGCTGGAGCCCTTTGACACGGAGGCCTCCGACGAGGTCCGGGTACGGCTGGGGTCAGCGAAGATTCTTTCGCGCTGATGCCGCCGACTTCTCAACGCCTTCGAGGACAGTTTGCTGCAGGGCCCACAGATCAGTTCCTCATGATCCGGGCCCAAGCAGCGGAGGCAAAAGTCGTGTGTGTCGGTTAGTGACATATTTCGGTCACACCGACCACACCGCTTAAAGCCACTGGCAGCCATCGGGGGAAAAAGGGCCCCTGCGAGGTCAAAGGACCGGGCTGCCAGGGAAAACGAAAACGAAAGCTGACTAAGTCAGAAAAACCGAAAAAACGTTAGAGGACTCGAGACCGGCGTCGCGAGTCCGGGCGGGAAAACGATCGGCGTCGAACCGAAAGAAAAAAGTATAAAATAAGAGGAAAATCAACTTTTTCGCGGGGACAAGACGGGGACGTCTGCAGGGCTCCGCGGAAAAAAGAAGACTGGCTAAGATGGCACCTTCGGGCGGGAAGACGACCGCGCATGCGCGCTGCAATTCCCAAAGGCTTTCTTTGAAAGCTGGGGAAAATTGCTCCGCGAGGGCTCCGTCGGCGCTGACGTCACCCATAAGTGAGGACTGACTTCCTGCTTGGTCCTGGAGAAAGAGAGGGATATGAATAAGATTTGAGAGGTTACACATTGATCTGCCTTAGGAGTGTGAAAAACGTCTAGGGGGGGCCTGGGCCAGGATTGATATCCCCAGGAGAAGGAGCAGGAGAGTACAGGGGAGAGAGGAGGCGGCACAATGGTGACAAGAGTGAGCTTCCTTCAGAGAGAGTGGAGATGGCTGAATGAGAGGAAGAAAATGGTGAAGCTCAAGAGTGGATGATAAGTTAGAAAGCAAAATGGCAGGAGAGGTGAGGATGGTAAGGAGTAGGTAATAAGGAATAGAGGTCTGGAGTTGTTGGAATGAGAGGAAAGGATTTGGAAGAGCCAATATTAAGAAGAGATAGTGATGTGGAGCCATAGGAATAGGGAGGGGGAGAGGAGGGGCTAGGAGAGAGTAACTCACCTGGAACTAATTAGCCATTTATAAGATTTTATTTAATAGTTGTTAAAGGTTTTATATGTATAAAATTCCTTTACCACAACAAAAAAGCCCCCTAATTAAGGGTTCATTAATCTCAAACTCAATCGGGATGTCATTGGCTTTAAATCATGGATTCTCAACCCAGTCCTGGAGACACCCCTAGCTAGTCAGGTTTTCAGGATACCACAATGAATATGCATGAGAGAGATTTGCATACAATGGAGGCAGTGCATGCAAATTTCTCTCATGCATATTCCATGTGATTATCCTGAAAACCTGCCTGGCTCAGTGTGTCCCGAGGACTGAGTTGAGAAATACTGCTCTAAATTAAAACCTTCTTTATTTTCTGATCACGTCCTACAGTATTTCAAAAACTGACCCTGTTTGTTTTCTTCCCTTCACTTCATTGAGAATCCTGGGAAAGGCTCATTCAGACTCTGTGGTGGCAAGGCTCTGAGTCTAGCAGAAAGCGGCTGGGTCATGAAAGACTCTTCAGGCCATTGTGCTTTTTATCCCACTAGATGTTTTCAGCATCTCCTGTATCTAAAGATTCAGCAACAAATATTAATTGATAATTTCATCAGCAACTAGCAGGTAAAGCAGTCTAAACAGACATAGGAAAACTATTTTTTTGTCAGAAAATAAAATCAGATTTAGAAATGGTTATTGAAGAGTCAACTTAGTCTTTACCAGGCTCTTTGACATTTGTCTGGGACACTGATATGCTGATGTACATTCAGGCCTAAGAAAAGTAATGAAAAGGTGTTCTATTAGTGTTTTTTCAGACTAAAGGCAGTGCTATTGCAAAGTTATTTCCCTATCTCAAAAATATGTAAATTAGCCACTGCAAATCAGTGTATAGCCCCCTAGCTTTGCATACTCTGCCTTATTCTGGGAAATGTTGTACTCCAGATATCTACATCAGTGTTAATTGACGCATATTCACGTAACAAGCCACCTTATTTTAACCAGAAACTGTATACAATGGGGGACATATTCAAAGGGATTAAGGCCTGCTAGACGTTAAAATCACACTGAGCAGGATATTCAGTGGCATATGCCCTGTTTGTGCTGTTGAATATCCCTTCTTAGTGCCTCTGAATGTCCTAACGCTAACCAGTCCGGAGGTGAGCAGGTCAGTGGTGATATTCAGACACTAACCAGTTAAGCCTGTCTAAAGTTAAGCCAAAAATGTAGGCCTAACTTTAGCCAGTTTAACTATCCAGACAGCAGCTGAATATTGCCACTGACCAGATAGCTAAATCGCTATCTGGGCAACCCAGCTAGTTAGTGCCACTCACCTCTGTGAAGTTGTTAGTGGTAGCTGCCAGGAATATGTGGCTCATGCCCCTGACAGCTAGCTCTGAGGCTTTGCACTTAATATGCATTGACAATGCACATTAAGTGCAAAAGATTAGTGGGGTTTAGTAAAAGGACTCCAAAGTTTCATATTTAAAAATGTGGGGCCCGATATGCCAAAGCAGTTACACGGTTTATAGACCTGTAAACTGTGTACCTGCCTCTAAGCGGGATATTGAGTGGTGCTAACACGGTTAGTGCCTCTGAATATTCCCAGATACCACCATTATACGCCCCAATGCTGCACGGTGTATTCGTGCTAACCACCGCCACTGAATACCGGGCCCGTGATGTCCAAATATACATTTTTATAGGATTGTTAAGGGAGGGATGCGTGAGATGATTATAATTGATTTTAATAATCAAAATCTTTGGGAGAGGAGTGCTACAGGTCTGAAAGCTAATTGCAAAGGAGCATAAGACTGAAGTTCGCCTAGCTAGGGCATATATTTATTGAAGTTGTGTTAGAAGCTACTGGAATAGCAGGAGGCACTGCAGGGCAGGAGTGAGATGCACTAGCAGAGCAACATGCGTGCATGCCTACATGAAATCTCAGTCTTTGGATAGCAGATAGTACCGTAGGGCAGGACTGAATTGCATTAATAGGATGTGTAATATCTTAGTACTGGAATAACAGGGCACTGTCAGTCAGTGTTGACAAATATCAGGTTCAAGAATTGGGGATGCAGAGTACTAAAAAAAATATACTAGGGGTGTGCTATAAGACTACTAGCTTCTAAAGAGCCACAGTTGACTAGTTGCCTTGACAATTTCCCCCAATATTGTTTAAACAATGTTGCTTGCTGTGCCTCCTTCTCATAACAGGAAAGCATGGAGTCTTCTGGCAACCTCTACCTCAGGAGATGGCTAATGTAACAATATTTATTTATTTATCTCACACCTTTCCAGTAGTAGCTCAAGGCAAGTTACATTTAGGTACAGTAGCTATCTCCATGACCCTAGAGGCAATGGAGGGTTAAGTGACTTGCCCAAGGCCACAAGAAATATCAGTAGGTTTCTCTACTTTCAGTTCACTGCTCTAACCACTAGGCCATAGGATCCAAACCTGTGGTCTGTGGATCCCCAGGATCTGTGAGATCATTATAGGGAGCTCACAGGACTTAGAAAAGAGAAAACAAGACAGACTGGTGGGGAAGCAGCAGATACTGGATGGAACTTGGGGGGGGGGGGGGGTGGGAGAGAGAGAGAGAGAGAGAAAGAGCCAGAGTGGTGGGAACTGGGTGGAAACAAGAGGAAGGGAGATAAATAAGACTAGTAGGAACAAGCTTAGTGCTAACATGAGGGGTCCAGGAAGAGTGGTGGGGTTGAACTACGAGTCCATGAACTTTCTGGAGGTTAACAAGGAATCCACACAACCACAAAGGTTGGGAACCTCCGCCAGGGCTGGCCCAACTGTTAGGCAAGACTAAGGGTTGTTGTTGTTAAGTGCCATTGAGTCGGAGTCAACTCATGGTGACCCTCTGGATAGTTGTCCTAAATTGTGTTCAGTCTTCAGTCAGGCGGCTCATTGTTGACAGACTGGTACCCGTAACTGCTGTTATTGTATCGATCCATCCCATTGCTGGCCTTCCTCTTTTGCGCTGACCTTCTATCTTGCAAAGCATGATGTCTTTCTCTAATGATCTCTCTCTTCGCATGATGTGTCCAAAGTATGAAAGTCAAAGTCTTGTCATCTGAGCTTCTAAAGAAAGCTTAGGTTTGATCTCCTCTAGAACCAACTGGTTTGTTCTTCAGGCAGTCCATGGTATACACAGTATTCGCCACCAACACCATAATTCAAAGGCATCAATTTTCTTCCTATCTTTTTCACTGTCCAGCTTTCACATCCATATGATGTTATTGAAAATACCATGACTTGAACAAGTCAAATCTTTGTATGGAGAGAGACATCTCTGCTCTTGAGAATCTTATCTAGGTCTTTCATAGCCATTCTGCCAAGAGCAATGCATCGTCTGATTTCTTGACTGCTTGTTGCTTCTTTATTGATAGTTGATCCAAGTAGGTTAAAGTTGTTCACAATTTCAATTTCTTTTCCATCAACGATGAACCTGTTGATTATGCCAGTTGTCATGATCTTTGTCTTCTTTACATTAAGGTGCAGGCCCATTTTGAGACTATGTTCTTTGATTGTGAGAAGCAAATGTTTCAGATCATCTTCACTTTCAGCCAGTAATGTAGTATCATCAGCATAGCGAAGGTTATTGATGAGTCTTCCACCAATCTTCACACCTCTGTTGTCTTCATACAATCCTGCTTCTCTGATGATTTGGTCTGCATATAAATTAAACAGGTAGGGGGAAAGTAGCAGCTGCCAAACCAAAACAATATATCCTGACACCACACAAACTCAGAGTCATCAGCACATTCTTCTATCTGCAGGGAGTGTAGGCACATACAAAGGAAAGGTTACTATTAAAGAGTATAATGTCCAATTATATATTTTTGCAGGATTGTTATGGGAGGCGTAGTGTTTTGATGATCATGATTGTTGAGTTTAATGATCAATCTCAGGGGTGGGGGTCGGCCACGTAAGGCTGAAGGTTCGCCTAGGTTGCCCAATACACCTGCACTAGATTATTCCTCCACTTCACTATTTCAGCTTCACTTGGTGAGGTGAACCCCAGACACAAGAGATACTAATGCATTACCCAGAGGCCTGCAAAACAGGGTTTTCAGTTTCAGCATGGAACACAGAAAAGCTTAGTTTTAGGACACAAAAGAAAGTTCAAAGGAACTGTGAAGAAAACACAGGATCCATAACCACTTACACAATGTCAAACCAATGCTTTGCTTGACGTCAGTTTCTTTCACAAATTCCAGAGAGCAAACATTGTTCTGTTTTGTGTGTGTTTGTCCTGTGTGGATGCCTTGGCATTATGTACAGAAAACATGCAAAGTGCACTTCAAGAGGCAGTGATTTTGCACATATAACAGCATTAGGGTATAGTATGAAAAGGAGCAGTGCACAACACAGCAGTTTCTCAGTTTGCCTGAATGGGAACCCTGGATACCAGTTAATAAATGCAAATTTGTAAAGCAATCTCAGCAGGATTAATGAAAGCAGGGAGAGGCTAAAGAGGGAGGGTATTACTCCCCGAAGCTTCCCTGGGAATCTAGTGCCTAAGTCAGCTTTTGTGAGCATACCTTAGATGGGAGTCTCAACTCCTACCCTGAAAGCAGAAAACAAAACCATGTAATCACAGTCTGCAGTTGCAGGCTCCTTCAGAAGGGGGGTCAATGCACAGACAAAATGCTGAATAACTCGGTAATAAAAGATTTGGTGGTCAGACTATCTGGAAGTGAGCCTGAAAAGGAAACTAGGCACCAGTTCTCCTGGGAGTTACCCCATGTTTTTCTCCTTACAAAAATTCCCCATCTCCAGTGTTTTGTACTTTCTGATAAATCAAATTCACTTCATCTCTCCTAGCCAGAGTTTTCACATGACATCTTTGCTTTGGCTGACCTGCAGCATTCAGGCCCCCAGCATGCTGCACTTACTCACTTATTTGTTTAATTGCTGTTCCTGATCTGCTAATTATTCACAAAAACTTTGAGTCTCCATTTAGGCATCATCTAGTCTCCAATACCAATTTTTATTTCTTTCCTTCTTTATCAAAGAACTGACAGTCCTACTTTAAGCAGTACTATGAAGAGGATTAATCTAACTACTCCTTATCATGTGTACCTTGCTAGCACATAATCTGTGCTTAACAAAAGCAGCTGTACTACTGTCTTGGAGCACCAGCATCTGATAGGAATCTTTTTTGGATATGACTACAAGCATGATATTAAAAAATCTTAACTTGTTGATGGTAATATCCACGAGGATTTGACACCAGAATACCAATTATTAGCACTGCATATGTATAGGAGGGAAGCTACTTCCAGAAAGGAGTGTCTGGGACTTCAGCTGTGCATTGCCTTGACTGAAGAATATTCAGAAATTCATGCAAGCAGCAATATAGATGTCATATACAGATGAACTCTCTCCAGACCTCACCTCAGTTAATCCATGCTTGGATAGTATTGCCTCTTGACTCAAAAAAACCTCTTTCAAACTGAATTTGAAGAAAAAAAAAACAATAGCCTCTTAGATAACAGGTTCTTCTAATAGTCCAAATATTACTCCCATTCTTGAGGGCATCTTGGTAACCCTCCAACCTACTTTCTGACACATGGGCATATTATTAGAGTCAGAACTATGTTTCTCCCCACAGTTAGCAGAGCTGGTCAAGACAACATTCTTTGTTCTTCAACATTTTAGGGCCATTTAACCTTTTCTGGATCAGTCTGCCCAAATTACAGTTTTGCTCCATACAGTAGTCTCTCGTTTAGACTACTGCAATGTCGCATTTATTTTATTTTATTTATTTATATTCTCTTATATACCGCGCTATTCTGCATCAGTGCGGTTTACATTGAACAAACGCATATGCAGGGTTATCCTAGTATCAGCTTAAGCATTTAGACAGTACAGAATACTGCTATACAAATTCTTGCCCACACCCAGAAATTTGACTATGTTACCACTTTACTTATGCAGCACTACTAGCACCCCATTAGATCACACATTCAGATTAAATCTTGACATTGACTCATAAAGCCATTCACGACGCAGCTCCAGAATATACCTAGTCTCTGATCACTATATACATTCCGACCCAAACCCTTCACCCATCCACAGTCAAATACGAGTTTATATGACAATCTGCTTGCTTTGGCCTTAGCCCCCACTCTCTGGAATAGCTCACCCACACATTTACAGGTAGAGCCAAATTTTAAACATTTCAAGAAAGCGCTGAATATTAAATTAGCATTCGAATCCCTCTAAAGCGGATCTCCTTAATTCCCAGGCATCTTTCAGGTTGTTACCTAGCAGAGCAAACACCCCCCCCCTCCCGCATACCCTCCACCCCTTTCGATTTGTCCCCTTTCTCCCTCCATATCTTTCTCTTTATTTCCCCTTTCCTATTTCCAATGGATGGCATTCCTTTCTGATTCATTTTCAACTAGTATTTTAATGTAAAATGCATTGATGGCTCACAGGTTTTGCAGTAAATCAAATAAAGTCAAACATAAACAGATGTATTTCTGTAATTCCCCAGGGCTCATGTACACATTTCCTGAAACCTCCTATTTGTCTTGTTTGGGTGGCTAAGGTCAACTGTAAGTTTCATGGAGTAGAGACTATCTTTTACATGCATTTACTCACTACTACTACTACTAATCATTTGTATAGCACTACAAGGAGTTTGCAATGCTATACATATAGGTGTAAGGCACAGTCCCTTCTCATCAGAGCTTACAATTTAATCACGACAAAAAACATAGCAAAACTAGGGCCTAGGCTATGGTAAGATACAAATAAATAGTGGGCAAAAGAATAAGGGGCATCAGGATCCAAAAGCAGCCTCAAAGAGGTGAGGTTTTAGCCTGGATTTGAATAGGGCTAGAGAAGGAGCCTGATGTACCGACTCAGGTAGTTTGTTCCAGGCATATGGAACAGCAAGGTGGAATGAACGAAGTCTGCAGTTGGCAGTGGCAGAGAAAGACACAGATAAAAGGGATCTGCCAGAGGAGCGGAGTTCCCGCAGAGGGGTGTAGAGTGAGATAAGAGAGGAAAGGTAGTGAGGAGCAGCAGAGTGAATGCACTTCTAGGCCAGTAGAAGTTTGAACTGGACACAGAAACAGATAGGGAACCAGTGAAGTGACTTGAGAAGAGCAGTTATATGAGCAGGGTCATATTAAGGGCTGTGCACATGGTGTCGCTACACAGGAGGGAGTGCTGAAATCATCACTGAGCTTGCAGGAAGCGCAAAAAGAGGAAGTTATTGAATGTGAGTGGGTGGAGGGGGGACCAGATTCATTAGTCACACGGTGCATTTTTAGATTGGTATAGCATAAAAGACGACTGCACAACTCTCCAAACCTATCCAACAAAGGGCTAAACTGCTAGCAAACCTCAAGATCACATAGCACCCACAAATCCTACTGTCACGCAAGTACAACTCCTACGGCTGCAGGCAGGCCATCTACCAAAAACCAAAGCGATACCAGAGTTCCTACCAGCAAAAACCATGCCAGAGGGAGAGGACGCCACAGAAGTCACAGCCCTCCTCATCAATCAAGGCCTCTCCAGGGTTTTGACAATCCAGCCCCAAGGACCGTGCCCATGGGGGGCTATCTATCACACTTTGCAAAGGCTTAGGTGGACATTTCAACCAACCGCTGGGTTCTCGAGATAATCTGCCAAGGTTTCTGCATCCACTTTCAAGAAGACCACCACCACCACCACTCTGGCACGGAAATGAAGAAGGGGACACCACTTCTCCTTGGGGAGGTGCACAACCACTTTTGGATAAAAAGTCATAGAAGCAGTGCCAGATGCACAGATCAACCAAGGCTTCTACTCTCGCTATTTCCTCCGGCTGCTCAACAACTGCATTTTTAAGAAGTGCCACATACACTCCTTGGAAACCATCCTCCCCCTGATCCAAGAGAATGACTGACTTGCATTACTGGACCTACAGGAATCATACACCCACATCCCCCTACACCCATCACAAAGAGGTACCTACAATTATGGGTGGGCAACTGACACTACCAATACAGGGCTCTTTCATTCGACCTTTTGTCGGCACCATGAGTCTTCACAAAATGTGTCACAGTCGCAGCGGAAGAACTCTGCAAGGAGCAGAACTGCATTTTCCCCTACCTCGACAACTGGCTAATTGCTGTGCAGTCATGGGGGGAAAGCACAGGAAGCGATCCAAGCTACGGCCTCCCTCCTTCACACCCTGAGCTTCCTGATCAACAAGAGAAATCACAGATGGAACCTACCCAAACATTGGAATTTATAGGAGCCTATATCCATACCACATGGGCCAAGACGTTCCTCCCATCCCAAGGGCGGGAGGGCAAGATCATCACACTAGCCAGCAAGATCTCATTGGTGGGCATGACTTCAGCACAGACCTTCCTATGCTTTCTAGGCCATCTGGTGGCTGCAGTATAGGTCATCCTGCATGCCAGGCTCCACATGCACCAGCTCCAGTGGCAATGGCAAAGGTCCTGGGATCAGCACAAGCAACCCCAACATCATAAGATCTGCATAGACCACACCACCCAAAACACCCTCAGCTGGTGGAGACCGCGAGGGAACTTTCACAAAGGCAGGCTGCTCTGTCCCCCCCTAAAATGCAGATCACTCTGACCACAGATGCATCAAAGCATAGATGAGGGGCACACCTGCTTGATTTCTGCACCAGTGGAAGTTGGTCCCCACAAGAGGCATGCCTCCACATCAACCTCTTTGAACTCAGGGCCATAGGAAATGCACTATGGGTCTTCCAGCTCTGGATCCAGGGAAAAGCCATCCAGATGGACAATCAAGTAGCTAAGTTCTACATCATCAATCAAGGATACATGGGCTCGTGCCCACTGTGCAGAGAAGCCTATCAGATCTGGACCTTTGCCATCTCCATGGGATCCTACCTACAGACTGCATACATACCGGAGGACAGCAAAATGCTGGCAGTTGCCCTGAGCCGGCAGCTGGCACCATACGAGTGGTCACTAAAATGCTTCATCACTCCCACCTATTTTGACAATGGGGAACCCCCACAATAGACATCTTTGCCTGTGAGGACAATACAAAAGTCACAATTTCTGCTCCAGATAGCCGCAGATGCATTCTTGATCAGCTGGGACTCACAGCTCTGCTATACCTACCCACCAACCCCACTCATAGCCGAGTCACTCCAGAAGATTATCAACGACAAGGCAAAGGTGATTTTCATAGCACCCTGCTGATCGAGGCAGCCGTGGTTTCAATACCTACACAGCAACTATCCAGCCAGCAACATCTACGTCTTCCAGCCTGCCTGGACCTCATCACACAGGATGGTGGCCACACACTCCACCCCAACCTGGAGATCCTGGCATTGACCACATGGATGTTGAGGGGTGACCCTGACACCACTCCACCTCTCACAAGATGTCATGGAGGTGCTCTTGGCAGTCAGGTGCCCAGCAATGCAATGCTCCTACACCAGGAAAGCATCAAAATTATTCCTCGCATATGACCTGAACAGACCGAGCACCCGGTGATGAAGAGCATGCTATCCCAATAGCTAGCAGGCTGCATAGCATATAGTTACATATGGGCTGACATTTGCCCAGCAGAGAGGGCACAGGCACACCAGCTATGGGTGATGGCAACCATCCTGGCCCACCTGAATGCCGCATCTCTCATGGACATCTACAATGTGGCCACTTGGGCCTCCTTCCATACCTTCACCAAGCACTACTGCCTTGACTGCCCTCTGGCCACCTCCGCCTCCTTCAGGCAAGTGGTACTGCAAACGGAAAACCTGCAAGATGGCCCAAGATGAAGGGCCAGAGCAAGAAGACTGTTTCATGTTACTGCAGTATTTGAGGTTTACTGTTGTGTTAGACCCCGGTCAGAGACCAGCCAGCTTTGTTCTGTTGACAAAAAAAAGCAAATATGTTACAATAAAACACACACATCAGGTCCAGTTACAACGGTCTCCGAGTTCACTTTGTCATGTTTCGGAGCACTGCAGAGCCTTATCCGACCACAGCATTCCTGGGGATGTGTAGGGGAAGGAACAGAGCAGCATCTCCACCAATAAGCCTCACCACGTCCCAGCTCAGGAGTCACCTAGGCATGGCTGACTCAATCTGCTTGTCCATGGAGAAAGTGAGGTTACTTACCATAACAGGGGTTCTCTGTGGACAGCAGGATCAGTCAGCCATGCCATCCCACCCCATCCCCCTTCAGATAAGCCCATCAAGCTACGGAAAGCGAGGTGGGAAAGGGGAAGGTACATGCTCAGAGGAACTAAAAAAAAAAAAAAAAAAGGATTCCTCTGAGCCATTGGAGAGCTAATTCAGTCCCTGTGGATGACACACCTAGGCATGGCTGACTCATTCTGTTGTCCACAGAGAACCCCCATTACGATAAGTAACCTTGCTTCGTAGTGTGTTCAGAAAGAAAGAAAGAGATGAATTTTGCTAATGTAATAGAGAAAGAAGTGACATGTTTTAGTTGTCTGTTGGATGCGTGTAGAGAAAGAGAGTAGAATCAAAGATGACCCCAAGGTTGTGAGCTGAGGAAACAGGAAGGAGGGTAGCGTCATTCACAGAAATAGAAAAGAGAGGTAGGGGGGAGATGGGTTTAGGGGGAAAGATAAGGAGTTCAATTTTGATCATGTTCAATTTCAGATGGCGGTGAGACATCTAGGCAGCAATGTTGGATAAACAGGCAAAGATCCAGATTCCTGGAGAGATTTCAGGTGCAGAGAGGTAGATCTAAGAATCATCGGCATAAAGATGGTACTGAAAAACATGCTCAGTGCTTCCTTTATCTAGTAGCACCATAGAAAGAATGAGTAGTAGTTCTGCTTAAGTCACTGCATTGCTCTCAGCAATTTACAATATTATTTTGAACACAGAGATTTATTGATTTATTTATTTAGACAGTTTTGTATACCACCTTATCCTTCAATCAAAGTGGTCACAACACAATTGGGGGATACATTTTTAACATGAGGGGATATGAGACACATAAATTAATACTTACAGGGAACATGGGAAATGGAGGGTTAAGTGGCTTGCCCAAGACCACAAGGAACATCTGTGGGACTAGAAACCCCAGTCCTTCCAGCCCAAGATTGCTGTCCTCTAATGGGATTTGAACCCCCGACCTTCTGGCCTGAGGTAACTTGCCCCAACCATTAGGCCACTCCTCTACTTGTACAAAGTTACACATATCATTTAGTTGCTAAGTTAAGCATTTGACCTGGTCAGGGTCTGCACAAAATTAGCTTAATTTGGTTATATACTGGAAGTACACTTCAAAGCAGCTAAGTAGAGTGGAAGAGTAGCAGAACAAAGAGCTCACTGTTGAAGTGTATCAACTCACTCTTTGTCATACATAAATGTACTGCCAAACTCATAAAAAATGGCATTTTAGAAAGGGCACCCAAGTATAATCGGGGACGTCCAGGGCAAAACGTGCAGGAAAATGCTAGGTACGTCTATGTTCCAGCCTGATTTTGGAAACATAAATGCCCCCGACGTGGACGCGTGTGCCAGCATCCACATAGATGTCCCCACTACAAACACTTGCGACGGGGATGTCTGTCTCCTTCCCCGTCAGTGTTCGTTATCAACACAGAAATAATAGGGGATAACGAGTGCACCTTCTTCTCCACATCCTTCAGATGGCAAAACAAGCACGCTTCCTGTGTCTAATTATGCCTGGAGCAAGGATAAACTTGGATGGAGCTTGAGAAGTGCAGGGAATTTCTGAAATCAGGCGAGGACGTCCAGGTTCTTGGGAATGCCTCAGACATGCCTACACCATGCCTCAATTCTTACTTCGATATCCTCACACCGGGGCATCTTGCAACTGTTTTCTAAAATGGCTCTTGGGACATCTCTATGTTTTGAACATCTGTATGCCCATTTTCTGCTGTCCAAAGCATGAATAGAGCTTCTAAACAGACCCACTTACTGTTTGCTTGTTATCGAAAATAGATACAAAGTCTCAGAAATTAAGTACTTTATCTACAGGGTAGGTACAAGTGGAAGCTATGAGCACAGAGAAACTGGTAGAGGTGAGATTCATACTTGACTGTCCTGACACAATTTTGCTCTAGTCAGTGTGGTACACCTTCAGGCATGCTCTACAGACCACATGGGTCAATATTCAAAGTATTTTTCTGGATAGCAGAAGTTGCTAGCCAGATAAGTACCCTTATCCATGAATTTGCAGCAGCACTATCCTGGATGAAAAATAAAGCCAATTCTGTTGTATGAAATGAATTTGAAGCAAAGATCTAAACATGTCCAATAGGCAGCTGCTGAAAGAACTCTGGGTTAAAGTTATCCTAAGGCACAGATGTTTATTAAAAACTGATATACCATCCTTTAAACAAGTTAATAGAGCAGTTCACAATAAAAACAAAGTAAAAGGAAATGTGAAAGGAACTCCAAAGGCAGGACATGAGAGAGTCACAGTCATACCAAGAGAGGGCAAGGGGAAATGCAGGGAGGGAGCAGAAAGAATCATCATTCACAGTGTCTGGTGATAAAGCTCTGCAGCAGGGACAGGGTGGCCTGAACAGCACCTCGTGCCGCGTTCCCAGATGCAGCAGAGATGAGCCCGTCACTAAGATAGGGACACACACAGCACCCCCGATAACAGAGCTGGTAAACACTTGAGGGGCTTCAGTCAATCCGAAGGGAAGATAGACCTCTTTGTTTCAGACGAGAATGCAGATATCAATAACTGGCAGACTATAATCACTAAAGATTTGAGGCAGGTTACATCAAGAGAGAATAAAATAGATGCACCACATTTTGAAATACCTAACAAACAGAAACATAACTCACTATCACTGACCAAAATAGCTAATACTGCAAAACAAAACAAAAAATTACTCCCCTCCAATTTAATTGTAAGAAGAGCCAAATCTTGAATTTTATTCCTAAAAACTG
This sequence comes from Ichthyophis bannanicus, assembly GCA_033557465.1. Lineage (NCBI taxonomy): Eukaryota > Metazoa > Chordata > Amphibia > Gymnophiona > Ichthyophiidae > Ichthyophis > Ichthyophis bannanicus. The sequence continues at coordinate 43,207,457 of CM066048.1, read as the reverse complement.
CATTATTCCTTTGTAATCTTAATTTTAGGAACATATGCTACAGTGTTGGCACCATGTCTCTTGAGGCACTCTTTCAAATGGTTGCCAGTCTACATTATTTAGCTGCTAGAATTTTTAACAAAATATTCTCCTAGTATAGTGGCTATGCTGGAAATATACTGAAATAAACCTACCCAAGGCTGCAGGACTATTGCTCCATATGACCTCGTCTATCAAAGTTATAAATCTGAATCATACTCTGAGAGCCAATGCAGCACCATTAGTAATGGTGTAGCTCTGTATATAAGAACGTAAGATATGCCATACTAGGTCAGAACAAGATCTATCAAGCCCAGCATCCTGTTTCCAATCCAGGTCACAAATACCTAGCAAGTTCCCAAAAAGACACAAAGGTTCCACAAAGCTTGTCCTGGGGCAAGCAGTGAATTTCCCAGGTCCTCTTTAATAATGGTTTATGGACCTTTCCTCCAGGAACTTGTCCAAACCTTTTTTAAACTCAACTACACTAACAGCTTTTATTATATCCTTCGGTGGCAAAGAAATTAGATAAGTTTATTTTGATTTTATCCTGTTGCTATAAAAGGGATCCACTGTGTCTGTCCCATGCCATTTTGAATTCTGTCACTGTATTTGCCCCCAGCACTTCCATCAGGAGGGCATTCCAAGCTTATACCACCCTTTCAGTAAAAAAAAACATTTCCCGACATTGCCTTTCAATTTATCCCCTTGCAGCTTCATGTTATGCCCTCTAGTTTTACAGCTTCCCCATCTTTGGAAGAGGTTTGTTTGTTCATTAATACTCTAAGTATCTAAAGGTCTGAATCATATCTCCCCTATCCCTCCTCTCCTCCAGAGTGTACATATTTAGGTCTTTAAGTCTCTTCTCATAAGGCTTCTGACGCAGGCTCCAAATCATTTTGGTCACCTTCCTCTGAACCGTTTCCAGTCTTTTTACATCCTTTGCGAGATATAGTCTCCAAAACTGAACACGGTATTCCAAGTGAGGCCTCACCAGTGACTTATACAGTGGCATTAGTACCTTTTCCTTTCTGCTGGAAATTCCTCTTTGTATGCAACCCAACACCTCCTGGCTTTTGCCACTGCCTTGTTGCACTGTTTTGCCATCTTGAGATCCTCAGAAATAATCACACCAAGGTCCTTCTCCTGGTCCGTGCACACCAACCTCTCGCACCCTATAGTGTACATTTCCCTTGGATTTCTGCTTCCCAAGTGCATGACACTGCACTTCTTCACATTAAGTCTTAAGTGCCAAGCATTAGACAGTTCTTCCAGCTTTTGTAGAGCTTTCCTCATGTTATCCACTCCCTCAGGAGAGTCCACTCTGTTGCAAATTTTCGTGTCATCTGCAAAAAGACAGACTTTTCCATTCAGTCCTTCAGCAATATCACTCTTAATTAATCTATCCTGACGACGATAACCAGATGAACCTGAAAGTGAATTTGACCCTTTTATAGGTTTAAGAGTCTATAAAGCTGAGATTATTTATTTATTTAATAAACATTTTTATACCATGCTTTCCAAAGATCAAGCAAAGTGTACAAAGAACAAGGTATGAAATGCATGGAAATGCAAGTTCATTTACATAAAACTTGTAGAACTATATACATATAATTTACATTTTTACAGGTATAACAAAATTCAAAACAGAACTATGTACAATAGTGGTAGGGGGCAAGCCGGTGCGGTACCATGATTGTTACTGTGGTGTGGGTGTAATATCATTTGGCGTCAGAGAGTACTCTGTGGGTTGTTGATTCTGTTTGTGTGTGCAATGTGAGCTTAGGACCATAGTGGGTAGTAAATAGGTGTGTTTTTAAATATTTACGGAATGTTCTTAGGTCACTGATTTCTCTAAGTTCCTCGGGTAATGCATTCCAGAGCGTGGGGGTGATGTGGGAAAATGCTTTGTTATTGGTAACTTTTTGGGCTTTTCTGTAATCCGACGGTGTTGAGAGTTTATGTTTGTGTTTGCTCCTTTGTGCTCGGTTTGTTACCTCCTTGTGAATTAGGGTGCTAGGTTATTAATTATTTTGAAAGTGGTTACCAGTATTTTATAGTTAATTTGGCAGTGGATGGGAAGCCAGTGTAATTTGAAAAGAATAGGTGTTATGTGTTCAATGGATCTGAAGTTCATTATCAATCTTGCAGCTATATTTCGAGCTAGTCGCAGTCTTCGGAGAGCTTGTTTAGATACCCCATGAAGAATGGAGTTAGTAAAATCAAAATGAGGTGTAATAATTGCCTGTATTACAGATGTATAGTCATGGAGGAGTATGAGGGGACGGAGCTGTTTTAACAGTTTAAGTTTAAAGTGAAGTTTTGTGGCTGTGTTCTTAATATGAGATTCCATACTGAAGGTCTGGTCTAGAATGACTCCTAGGTATTTTATCTCTTTTTTTTTACTAATATGGTGGAGTCTTGGAGCTAGATTTCTGTTGGGGGTACAAAGCTTTGGTTCCTAGTGACAAATAATGCTTCAGTTTTTGAAAAGATTATCGGGGGGGGGGGGGGGGTTAGCAATCAGGTTGGGTGGGAGGGAAAGAAGACTTAATAAAAGTTGGCTTGCTACACAGTGCCCTAACTTGTGCTTCTAATGTAATCTCTTAATTTCCTGGGTGATTCACACAGCCCCTGGTTTGATAAAGGGAGATTTTCAAATTGCCCCTTTGATCTGTCACTTGACTTTAACACCTATTTAAAACAACTTCACAGATCTTTTGCCTCCTAACTGGAAGGCCTATTTGTAAAGGTCTCTAGAAACAAATATTTCTTTCTACCAAGAGACTAATTTATTCTACTTTGTATGCCAAGTCAATAACAAACGCGAAAAGAAATAGATGGGTACAGAAAAACCGGATGCAGAAACAAAAGGAAACAAGTGGCAATGGAACAACCATAGATATCAGAACAGACTAACATGTAGCCAGGTGGAACATAAGGGGGAGAATATGCAGCTAATAGCTCTAGTCTTCAAATAAAAAAAACATAATTAGGTTTGCTAGGGAAAATGTATTACTTAAAGGCTTGCTCAAAAAGCCAGGTTTTCAGGCCTGTCTTACATTTCTTATAGGTCAATTCAAGATGAAGATTTGTAGGGAAAGCATTCCAAAGGGAGGGTGTGGAAAAGCAGAAAGCCATAGACCTGTATGTTTCAAGATGCAAGGTGGATTTCAATGGAATGATGAGTAGATTCTGGTTGGCAGACCGAAGTGAATGAGTGGGGCAATAAGGGATAAGGTGTGAGTGGAGATAGCTTTTTTTGAAAAGCTTACAATTCTCTTCCAAACGCAGGGGAGCAGGAAGGCTATTCCAAAGTGAGGGAGTTGAGACAAAGAATGCAGATTGCCATGTGGATTCTAGTTTTGCTAGATTCGGAGCTGGGGCATATAGAGTGACTAGAGTAGAGATATAAGCTATAGATTCATCTTGAATAACTTTATGGGCAAAAGTCAGAATTTTAAATTGTATCCTTGATTTGATGGGAAGCCAGTGATATTGAAATAATAATTGGGTGGCATGGTCAAATCTGCTGGCATAGGCAAGAAGATGGACTGCTGTATTTTGGATAGTCTACAGATGTTTTAGGTGATAGTGTACTCAGGTCTACCACTCTATGTTGCAGTAATTCAGATGTGAAGTTACGGGGGGAGCAAAACAAAGTTCTGCTGTTAGATCAAGTGATTGTCTAATTGCTTGAAAACTTCTGAGTGCTAGGAATGAGGATTTTGCTATCTGAGATGAAAAGAAAAGTTCAGTCTCTAACAAGATACCCAAGTACTTGAACGTTTGCTGGAGAGTAACCAGGCTCCTTCTAGAACCAGTGCCACAATGGGATAATCGGAGGAACCCATGATCCAGGTAGCTGTTTTTTTTTGGTTTAGTTTAAGTGCATTTTCATGGAGGCAGACGATGATATTGTCTAGCAATACATGAAGCAGACAAAGCAAGTGCCCATGGGAAAGCTAGAATTAAGTCCCATTTATAAACTTCTCAAGTTTGCAGATTTAGTCACTCGGGGTAGTTTCTCCAAATGGGTTAGTTTTGCGCATACCATGGCAGTCATGAACCTCACTTCTAAGCCAGGGTATGCGGAGTATGATCTTAGTCTCTCAAATTTACTGTTAATGCTTGGCATAATACTTGCATCATATCAAAGAGAGCCTCCTGCTGGAGTTCGTAAGATGTAACATGTATGGGTAGTTTGTCAAAGTGTGCTTGGAAATTCTTCTTTATCAAGCATGTGGCTCCCAGTAGAATGGGAAATATTTCCGTATCTTTCTGCCACATTTTCTTGGTCTGACTGCAATTCTTGGTACTTCATCATCTTCTGCCTCTCCATGCAAGTCACAGAATAATCACTTGGTACCAACACTTCTATTATCAGTGTCGTTCTGGTTCTTCTCCTTTACCACTATATCAGGTTTCCTGACATCCAGTTTTCTTATCCATCGTAATGAGAATTTCTCAGGTGATCATAACCTCTTCATTCTTCATTATTCTTTTAGAGTCATGATCCCAGTGCTTTTCAGGGACAGTGATGTTGTAATATTTACAGAGCTTCCAGTGGAGGAGGTATGCTACTTTGTTGTGCCTTTTCGTATTGAAATTTTCCGGATGGTGGAGGGGAATCAGTGTCTTTGGTCACCACTGAATTTCTACCAAATTATTTCATTTATAAGCAAAGTTAAATGTAGTGTCCCCCTACCTGTTGGTCTTAGAGAGCTCATTATTACACAGCTCTTCATCCTGATTGCCTTCTGTCCCTCTCATGTACTGACCAGGCTGCTGTTAAGTTTTCTGTGCTATGTTCTTGAACTAGTGGCAAGATATTCTGGAGGAGAAATGATGTTTCAGTCTGTGAAGACAGAAAATTCTAAAAAGACTGAGGTCCAGGCACACTACACAATAGCAAAACCTATTTCCCACACTGTTGTTCCCTTTAAAGCATCTCACCAACACCAGCAGTGTATCACAGAGTATCTGACAGCTTGGAGATTTATCACTAATAGTAGCAGAATGTATATGTCTAAAGAACTGTCATAGTGCAAGCCATTGCTTGTACGTTTTATGTTATGGTGATCTCCCTATTGCCAGTCATTCTTTACGGAGTAGCCCTCTTACTATAATCATAGATTTGCTGGCACCAGAGCTCACTGCAGAAGGGATTTCCAGTTACTGGCCTTGTTTCTAATAATTCGTTTATCATGAGCATAAATTTATCTTTTCTTATGGCCATACTCGTGCGTATTGAAGTTTTGGTTTATTCGGTGGCCCAGCGATTGTTATGTTAACTGGCACCTTCCTCCAGTGTCACGTTTCTCCTGTAGCTCAGTTTTTCATTCTCAATCATAATCTTACAGACTCTACCTCCTTCCTCCCCGTTCTTTCATTTTCTGCTCTGTGATCTTAGATTTTCTATTCCCAGACTATGTTGTACCTTACTGTTGAAAGCAGAGTTAACCTTTGCACAAATAATCTCTAACGCTCAACAGTTCTGAGTTTTAATTATATTAGTTACATCGTTTTGAAGTTACAATAAAACAGCAGGGCATGAACAAAAACAGTAATTAGAGAGCTAAGGAGACTCCCCAAAGTTTTAATAAAATATAGCTCCTACATAGACAGCTAGCAACTCTATACCAAGGAAGGAACAGGCATGGACAAGACACTGTGCATTTTGGGAAATTTATATTATGTAATCTTTTACTTTCCCTTGCAATTTTCCATCTCCTTGCAAAGCAACAACCAGCCACAGAGTTGGAGAAGTTAGAATTATCACGTTCACTACCTGTAGCAAACTGTGACCGATTCTTCACAGACATATGACACAGAAACAGACATCCCCCTTACCCCATAAGGAGAACATTTTTAAAAAAGGCAGATGCACTAAAACACAGCTGTAGATGACCGGCTGTGCTCCATGCTTCTGGATCAGGATCAGAAAGTCTGAGTAATTGAGACAGGAAGTGGCATCATACTGACTGCATTCATCGCCTAGAGGATGGCCTGGCTGTGATCTGAGCACGCTCCGTGGTCCGGTTGTAGAGTCCAGCAGCTGAAACTTCCTCTAGAAAGCTTAATGAAGAAATAAGTGAAAGGGAAATGAGTGCATTAATCACGTTTTGTCTAAGCAAAACAGCAGACAGGGCAGGTGTCAAAATTCTGGTTAATAGACATTAGGAACAAGTGCAAGAAAGGTGCCCTTGGTGCAGTAGTGTTTAATATGGTAAAACTTGACTCAGTTACTAAGTAAAGACCACCACACTCAACTGTCTCTCTTGCACAATCTAACCCTCTGCATGTGGCAAATGGGTCAGAGAAAGTTAGAAATTACACCTTCTGCTGTACATTTCTTATTACTTTATACGGAGTTGCCAAGTTACCTGGTTCCAGGAGTGTGATTTTAAGCCAGTCCAGAATTTCTGACAATCCCATTCTGATGCATTATGGGACCTGCAGCACTGATTCCAATGGAGCTCTGCTTTATACCTGTTACCAGGGCATTCTTTGCAACACATCCCTATTCAAGCCTGGATACCAGTTCATCTTACCTGCAAAGCTTCTCATCTCAACTGCCCACAAAGCAGCTGAACTCAGCTACTTCTCATGTTCTAGCATTGCTGATGCCAGACCTGCACAAATGAACTGTACAATCAGCATAATACTGCCTTCTCCCTGAAAGCGCCTCTACCTGGTATTAACAGGGTAATTACCGCTCTGTGGCAACTGCCTTGTGGATAAGCTTTATTGTAGGAATTAAAAAATAGTATTCATCCTCTCTTCTCATAACAATTCATATATCATCCTTTGAAAAAATTACACCAGGGCTGTGTACAAAATTACAAGTTTGTTTTAATAAACAGTCATCATGTAACCATTATCATCGCATCCCATATTTTCAGTCAAGATATAAGCAGTTCAATAAAGTAACCAAGATACTGCTTAGAATATGAGCCATTTTTTGAAGGTACATTTCAATGAGAGGATAGTGTAGCCAGATGGTTTAAGCAGAACTGTGAAGTCTGGAGAGTGAGGTTCCAAAATCACCCCCACAATTCAGCAAGTTGCTCTGAAATATTGCATTAACCTGGCTCCCTCAAAAGCTGGCAATGCTCAAAGACTCTGTGGTTCAGTATTAAAATCTACCAATGTACAGCTACTGTACTTTTAGCTAAGGAAGCCACAAACTATGTTCCTTTTATTTAGAATTATATCTTTGGTCTAGCCGTTTCCCCCTGCCCTTCAAGCTCAGTCAGAAACATGCTCTAGAGGGTTTCTTTTTTACCTCTGTTTTTATTAAACCTTATCCCCAACCACCAGTGGTGTGATCCAGTTCTTTTCAACATTTTTATAGGCAATACTGCAGAAGGAATAGAGAGAACGGGTTGCCTTTTTTGCAAATGATATCAAAACCTGTAAAGGGGAAACACCCTGCAATATGTAGAAAAGAGGGGGAGGGATTTAGCAAAGCTTGAGGAATGTTCTAGAGTATGGCAGCTAAGATTTAATACTACAAAATGCAGGGTCATGTTTTGAAATGTAAAATTCTCAAGGGAGTGGTACAGTATATGGGGTGAAGTTCTGTGCACAAAAGAATGGAAGCTGGGTGTGATTGTACCGGATGATGTTGAGGTGGCCACACAAGCAGAGAAGGCAACAGCAAAAGCCAGAAGGATGCTTGGGTAAGAGGGAGAGAAACGGAAGTGTAAGTCTCTGGTGAGATCTCATTTGGAGCTCTGTGTGCAGTTCTGGAGACTGCACCTTCAAAAGAATATAAACTAGATGGAGCTGGTGCATAGAACAGCTACTAAAATGGTCAGTGGTCTTCGTCAAATATCATATGGGATCAGACAAAGATCTCAATATGTATATTTTTAGAAGAAAAAAAAACAGGATAGGGCAGATGTGATAGAGATGTTTAGAAACCACCATGGTATAAATTCACAAGGGTGGTGGCTTCTTTCAATTGTAAGGAAGTTCTGGAATGAGGGGTCATAAGACGAGGAGGGATTGGGACAGAAATATTTCTTTATGGAAAGCGTGATGGAGACACGCAACAGCTTTCCAGTAGCAATGATAGAGATGAGAACAGTATCTGAATTCAAGAAAACACGAGACAAGTACAGAGGATCTCTGACAGAGAGGAAAGAATTGAAGAGTTTAGCAGTTTGAGGTGGAGAGGCTGCATGATCTTTACCTGCTGTAATTTTTCTGTTTGTATACAACCTAGCCCAGCCACTGCGATGATGCCCCTTTGGCCAGACCATGGCTCTTTTTGGAGCCCAACAGACAGACAACCATCCTAAGTGCAGCCAGAAGTAAAACGACTAAGCTGAGACTTCCTCAATGTCCCCTCCCTGCAAATGCTGCCTTGCAGTGCCCCTAGGAAAATGGATGACTTCAACCTTGTTCTTCGACATGGTGGCACACAGTGCTCGCTGGGGCAGCACAATTTCTAGATCTCTAACCCAGCTATTGTCTAAGCAATGAAATGTTCGCAAATGCTATTAACTCTTTGTTCTCTCCCAGCTGAGATCACATTAGGATGTGACATCGCACACACTGCATAACCAATTAGATCCCCCTGTATATATCGTCACACTCTTTCCAACATAGTCGCTTGCAGTGGTCGAAACAAACAACGCAGAGTACAGATTTCTTTTAAATAACTTAGGAGACAATTTTGAAATTACCTACATTGGTGCAAAATTTAGAGGACATGTGTTTGTACCTATTATTATTGAAAAATTTGGCAAAAGATAGCACACTTAAATATGAAACGTCTATTTATTTATGTGTGCTTCTTTAACAACTCCCTCCGTATTTTAAAGTGGATTTTGTGAAGCAGTTGAAACCTTATCTGAAGGAAGGGACTTGCAGCAGATCACAACACTCAATACCTTGGTATGCATTACTGAGCAGAAGCATTTTATATATTGAGATCCTTGCTAAAATATTAAGGTGATTGCAGGTGGTTCCGAACATGTCTTTCCCCAATGAAGCTGAAAGCAGCTATACTGAAAAACTCCAAATTGAGGGAAGGCAGACAATTTTTGCATTTGAGTAAATGGCTTCAGAAGTGTCCTCTTAGTTTTCAAGAACTAGAGCTGAAAAACAGGAGCAGTTATTGACAGTTGAACCATTGAATTTTCTGGCATTCATGAAAATCGGTGGCTTTTTATTGCTCTCCCATCTATATCTTTTGCCTTGCTAAATATAGAAACACACCTTGGCAATGAGTAATCCTTCAGTTAGATCAGTAGTTCTCAGTGTTTTTTCTATTGTGGCACACCTGACAGACTGTATTAATGTGCAAGACACCTGAACGCTACAATTGGCAGCTGAACAACGAGCCGAATATCATTTTAAATGTAGTTAGTTAAACATAATGCTTTGGCTGGTAGCAACAGTGATCACTGATTGGGGGGGGGGGGGGGGGGGCGGGGGAGGACCAGAATTAAGGAGCAGTTATAGGGATTTCTAATACCTGGCTCCTGATTGAGAACCACTGAACTAGATAAAAGTGATTTAGTATCATGGCCACTGGCTTTGAAATTACACCTCAGGTCACCTACAATTGTTTTAAGCCAAAACCCAAGATCATTTTCTATCTAATGGATGGTGACAGGACACACAGAAAAGAGAGGGGGGGGGGAAGCTAGTGGCTATTGCCTTTCTACAGCCATTAATAGATTGAAATCAGAATATAGCCACAGCTAAATATTCTTATCACTGAGATCAGCCTTAAGGCACATTTTAGCAGAGGATGAAATGTCCTGCCTCGAAACTCTAGCAGGATTCTGCTATTTATTCAATATTGTTGAATAGCTATTCAAATCGCAAATGCTTTTAAAAACCGCGCTGAGCATGACATTAAGAGCGAACAGAAAATGGAGATGCTAAGAAGGGGCAAAACTTGTCTTTGTAATTGCAAAAAGTTACTTTTAGTCTCGGTATTCAAAGTGAAGCTCAAGAAAACTGAAGCCTTAGCTGGGCTTTTGTCCTCAAGAGTATAAGGGCACCTTTCCCTTTATGTGGATCACCACTAGCTTTTGCTATTTAGGAGTTCATCTCTCTGAGACTATAGATCAGTTGTTTGAATTAAATAAGCCTGCTGCTCGGGCTATTCTGAAGCATCGGAAGGAGTGGAAGGATCTTTTCTTTGAGCCGGCAGGGTAGCCTTTTTTTTAAGCTTCATTTAATCTGTAAACTTAAACCGTTTTTGTCCCCTGAGAATCTGTATATTGTGCTTCAAGCTCTGGTTTGGTCAATATTTGACTATTTAAGTCTATTTCTTGGGCTTCCCTCGTATGCTATTCGGCCTTTGCAGCCGATACAGAATGAGGTGACACCTCTTATCACTAACAGACGGCTTGAGCACATCTCTAAGTTACATTGGTTACCAATTAAATTTCAAATTTTATATAAAGACACCATGCGGTATTTAAGCCTCTCAATCATAGAGCCCTACTTAGTTTGTCAGCCTCTTTGTGAGTTTACTGTCATCCTTGTGTGTTACGCTCAAAAGAGACTTTACTGATAAATGTTCCGTTATTTTGACGGATTCATTTTCAATTGTTTTGTAACAAGATATCCTCCATGGCTGTCCCACCAATTTGGAATGCTTTGCCAGCAGAATTGCGCTGCATATCGGATACTCTGATGTTTTGGAAAAAATTGAAGGCGCATTTATTTCGGCAAACCTTTTCAGCCTTTTGCATAAACTAATCTTCACAAAGGTGATGTCAGGCTATTTCCCATGTGTTAACAAGCTAGCAAGTTTACGTGTTTTTGTTATGTTATGTCTGGTTATTGTTTTTAGGTGTAAATTTTATGTAAGCTTTTTGTTATCCGCCTGGGTGTTAGAGCAAAGTATAAATTTTTAAAATAAAAAAAAATGTATCTGCATTAAAGATGATTGTCTCTTGTTTTAATCTTCTTGTTTTTGTTGCTTCCCATTAAAATGCCCCTGGGCTTTCTTGCAGAAGCTGGGAAATCACATGAGTAATGTATGGGGGAGGGAGTGAATGTGATTAAGCTGACAGCATCTCATCTAGGGAGGATTGAGGGGGGAGGTTGGATGCCCCTAGTTTGGGCAAGTATCATGTGGCTGCTGCCTTGCAAGGCCCTTCAGATGTTTCACACCAAGCTGAAGACTGCTGGCTGGGTCTGACTGGAGAAGTCCATATTTGACATCTGTATATTTTTTAAATTTTTTAATTTATTAATATTTAGCTCATGCCTTTCCAATGGTAGTCAAGGCAAGTTGCATTCAGGTATGTAGGTATTTTCCTGTCCCCAGAAAGCTTACAATCTAAGTTTGTACCAGAGGGCTAAGTGACTTGCTCAAGGTCATCAGGAGTGCCCGTGGGAATCGTACCCAGACCTCTGGTTACTGCTCTAACCACTAGGCCTGCTCCTCCACTCCTGGCATATTTATGTTTGTTTGTTTGTTAAGTTTCCCAATTCTTCTCTCTTTGATCCTGCCCTATGGTGTTTTGCTGTATATGTGGGGTGGGGTGGGGGGACAGAACCCAAGTTTTCAGGTCCCATCCCTTCCTTGGCCCTTTACTTCATGTGTGGCAGACAATTTGGCATAAGCTGGGACTGCCTGGGATGCTGGCTTATTGGAGTAGGTTGGAGGATTGCCACTTTTTTCTATATTGTGTTTTTTGTAATAGTTCACCATGTTATGTATCCCATCTTTCACTTCCCTTGCCTATGTTTAGCCTTTGTATGTCTTTGTAACCGCTTTGATTTAAGGAAAAGGCGGTATAAAAAACCTGTTAAATAAATAAATAAGGGAATACCGAGCTATGTTGAATTTGTGTGCCTCGATGGGTTTACTCACCTTTAGGGGCATTATCATTATCATTGCCTATCCTAATGGGAGATAGAGGAGAAACTAGGTGGGTGCCTCCCTTTCTTTCAATATTTCCAATTACGGCATTTTATCATGTTGCATAAAGAAACCCTAGTCAGGAGCTTGTATTATCTGGAATGTTTGCTTTAAAGGGACTTGAAGCGGTGGGGCTTTTGTCTGGTTGATATGGGTGTCTTCTTTCAGAGGCTGACAGTGGCTCGCCTTCTAAAGAGTGAGCATGGGAGCACTGGGTGGGTTACCACTTGAAGGAGAGTGAGTGGAAAAGGATTTACCAATATTGTCAGAAATGCTCATTTGCTGTCACATCGGCAAATGCAGTATAAATTGGTCATTTGTACTTCCCTTCCTCCTGTCTGGCTTTCCTGTTTCCCTCCTTTGAGGAAGATGTGGGAATGCAGAGGCTCTTTCTTTCACATGTGATGAGATTGCAGGATAATTAAGCAATTCCAGGCTGAGGTATATTGGTGCATATTATGCCTTAATGGGGCACTCCCTGTGGACCCTGGATTCTTTCTGTTGGATTATCTTTCCCCTTCTGGACCCACTTATAGTGTTTCTAGACCTGACAAGCAAGCCAAAGTACTGGAGATCAGCAGTGGGTTCCAGTCTGGGGGAGTGGGAGCTGAAGGGTCAGGATAAACCTGTATATTGAAAGAGCAACTGGCTGTTTTCACCCCAGGGAGGTATCCCTTGGTAGCATGTAATTTTGTCTTTGTAGTGGAGCTGTGAATTCTTGTTCTCTCTCTCACCCCTTATCCCCCCCATCCTATCTCACACTTCAAGAACTGTTCTGATTGAGTTTGTTGGATGCAGATTATAGGACTGGCACATTGATGTTGTTTGTTAGGCTTCCCTATTCTTCTCTCATTGATCCTGCCTTATGGCGTTTGCAATTGAGTATTTCTTAGTACTTTGGGAACAGATTTTGCGTTTTCTCTTTTATTATTATAATATTTGGATTTAGCTCATGCCTTTTTCCGTAGTAGCTCAAGGTGCGTTACATTCAGTATTTTCCCATCTCCGGAGGGCGTACACTCTAAGTCTGTGCCTGAGGCAAAGGAGGATGACTTGTCCAAGGTCATAAGGAGCATTGGCAGGATTTGAACCCTGGCTTCCCTGGTTCTCAGCCTGCTGTAGCTATATCTCCCACCACCCAGGAAAAAAATTTAGGCGTCATTGTGGATAACATGTTAAAACCCTCGGCCCAGTGTGCAGCGGCGGCCAAGAGAGCAAATAGAATGCTAGGTATCATAAGAAAAGGAATGGGAAATAAAACAAACAAAGGATATTATAATGCCTCTGTATCATTCCATAGTGCTACCGCACCTCGAGTATTGTGTACAATTCTGGTCACCGTATCTTAAAAAGGATATAGCGTTATTAGAAAAGGTTCGGAGAAGAGCCACCAAAATGGTAAAGGGGATGGAAAGATACTCCTATGAAGAGAGGCTAAAAAGGTTAGGGCTCTTCAACCTGGAAAAGAGACAGCTGAGGGGAGATATGACAGAGGTCTATAAATTAATGAATGGAATGGAACGAGAAAACGTAGATCGATTGTATTTCATCATCAGAATATAGAAAGACTAGGAGACATGCAATGAAGCTACAAGGAAAACTATTTAAGACTAATAAGAGAAAATGTTTTTTCACTCAACGTGTAATCAAACTCTGGAATTTGTTACCGGAGGATGTCGTAAAGGCTGTTAGTGTAGCTGGGTTTAAAAAAGGTTTGGACAAGTTCCTGGAGGAAAGGTCCATAAACCATTATTAAAAGGGACCCGGGATATCACTGCTTGACCCAATACAAGCATTGAGGAACCAGTGTCTTTTAGGAAACTGTTAGGTACTGTGGTACTGCAGAGCCTATGCAAACAGAAAAAAAGGTTTTAAATTCAGAAAAAAGATTCCAACACCAGATGCGACATTACGAGGAGCCAGATAGGGGGAGCAAGAGAGACCTTCCAAGGCCTAGAGAACCGCACCCCAGAGCTTGTGATGTGATGCCGGCCAACAGCCAATCCAGGAAAGGGGGAGTTCCTCTTAAGAAAGGCTGGGAAGTTGGAAATGGAAGAAGAGGAGAGGAGAAGGAGAAGAAGGAGTCTTGGCAAAGAGACCCGAGAGGAAGGAGTTCCTGGCAAGGAGACACAGGGAGTCCGGCGCAGCAAGATACCAGGAGTTCTTGGCAAAGAGACACTGGGAGGAAAGGTACCAGGAGAGAAGCAGAGGTCAGAGGTTTATCTGATGAACCGGTACCAGCAGACTCAGGACCCTGTGGAAGTTACCAGAAGGGTGGTGAAGTCATTGCCATAGGAGGTAACACTCCTTATTCAAGGAGAAAGAGGTATGGGTGTGAAAGAGAGATAACTCCACCCGAAGGCCAGCTGGACAGTGGGAGGCCTGCTACTCGAGTAAGGCTGAATTGCAGCAGGACTAGGCCTCAAACCTCAGCTCACTGGGATAGGCCTGGAGAACAAGGTGATCCACATTTTTATACTTCTAATCGTTATAACCTGGTGACACAGGGAGCACAAGGAGCAAGGGTGTGCTCGCCTTATCAAGCTGTTTGTAAGACAAGACACAAGCTTTTACCAGATAAAAGTCTGTTTAATACAAGGCACCAAGACAAAGGAAGGTATTCTCATAGCAAGCATTCGTATGACCGAGGCCCAAACCTAGGCTCAGAACATTGGAGGCTGGTACAAGCTGTGTATGAAAAGCCTCAGCGTATTTCACCAGACTGCACTGATACAGAGTCACAGCTCTCAGACCCACAGCCCATGCAGGTGGAATTTATTGAGGACCCTTCTGAAGTGCCCATGGATTGTAGCTACTGTCAGGCAGGAAGCCTAGAATCCCTGCCTAGTGTATAAAGCAGGGCTCAGCAAGCAAAGACTGTGTGTTTAAAATGTATAAATTCCTGTGAAGATAACAGTGGATAAAGCAATCTGGTTATATTTCTTTTCTACCTGAAGTAAGGTTTCTTTATGTTGACGTAGATTCCACTACCAGAATCATTGTGCATTAAGGGAAATAAAAAGCCTTTCTTTCCCTACCCTCGGACTTTGTGTTTACTTGAAGCTTTGGTACACGGAAGGCCACTGGGAACAGATACCCAGACCCCGCATACAAGAACCAAACTCAAACTAGAAAAATAACTCATGTCCACCCGACCTGCCTTAACCACCTTTGATCACTAGGGCGGCGGTGCGACAGTACTTATGACCTAGATTGGTCACTGTTGGAAACAGGATACTGGGCTTGATGGACCTTGCTCTGACCCAGTATGGCATATCTTATGTTCCACTCTGAGCTATAAAATTCAATATGTATGCAGCTTATCCTTTAAAGAGCTTTTTTTGTGACGGTATCTTTTTTTCCTTATCCCTGCTCACTTTTTTTGTTGCATTGTATTGTATTGTATTTATTTGAACTTATTGGTTTGTTTACTTGCCTTGGGGCTGCCTAGGGCCAGTGGTCCCCTTGCTGTGTTTTTTAGGCATGGATGTACCTCGTTCTCTCTTTCCTGTACTATGCTCATATTGGTTTATGTTTGTTTGTTTACTTATCTGCTCAATAAAAGTGAAAGTTAAAAAAAGTTAAATTTAGAGGAAGCTTTTGAGCAGATGCGAGTAGAGAGCTGGTTCTATACAAGTGGATTAAGAAATGTGGGAGAAATCATGAGACAGAACGTGCGGTGAGGACAGGGGCAGGATGTGAGCATCAGTATCAACGCACAGTCCAGAAAGCCCCATGGAAATAAAACGAGTAAGCACGGATCTAATTCTAAATTGTTCTCCAAACGTTCATTTACATGGATCCACAATAATTATGACATGCCCCCATCCCTATGGATTCATGGAAAATATGTAATTTGCTAAATAGAAATGATGCCATCACTTAGACATAATATACTCATTATACAACTCTCTAAAGCTACATGTGCATATCTGATGTGCAAGCATCAGCCAAGAATGAAGACAGCTTCAGAAATTAATAGGGCTTGATTTAGGTGGTGTGTAGCCTATAGATCAGATATATCTTACCTAATTAACTGATGTTCCTCGAGTCCTGCCAGACCAGTCCACACCAGTGGGAATAATGTCCCCCTTCCAGTAGGGGGGAGACAGAGCAAAACTCTATCTGCTCCCTTACATATGCAGGAGCAATTAGGAAGCCAGTCAGTATGCTACTGCCATAGGTTCCTTTTCCTACAATCTAGAAAGTAAATATTAGTACCATAACTCATTTTCTTTATCACATTATACATATTTTGCCCTTTTTATATACGATATGATGTTAATATATATATATCATTATATAGTTTTACATATTCACTATTCTCTGACATGCACAATTAACTAAAGCTGTTGAGCAGTAGATCAAGTGTCTGCCATACTAGTGCAAGACCCTGGATTGGTCTGGTAGGACTTGGAATGACAGTTATCAGATAAGGTATAACTGAACTTTCCTCTTTGTCCTTGCAAGACTAGTCCACATCAGCAGGATGCACTAATATGATCCTCCCCTATCTATGGCATGACAAATGAAAAAGTGACGGCCTTTTTGCAGTAATGCACCAAGCACAATCCTTTGCACTGCTGAATTTGTAATATCAATCAGATGAAGTGTACTGGCAAGGTGCCTTCCAGATGTCCAAGCTATTGTCATACTTGTCAGACTATATCTTCTAGTTGGGTGGCTCTGTCAATGCGGACCCAAGCACTATCCTAGCAGTCCTCAATATGAGAGTCCAGGATGTGATGTCCAGGGGGAGAATATAACCTGGTAAGAAATACCTGTCTACTTCACTTAGGTGAGAGGCAATAAGCCCTCTCTCTTGCAGAAAGGGGAAAAAACCCGCTCCTCCATGTGGTACCTCCTGAACCATCGAACAACCCCGATGAGCAGCTATTCCCCCAGTCTATGCTTGGCATTTAAAATCATTCAAGATGGCCTCCTAGATCATCAGAAATTAGAAAACTTGGCTCTATCCCAAACCATCTTTAGTAGCACTGTCCCCACTAGATATTACTATTAAGACTGCTTCACTAGTCAAATAAACCTGGTATAAGCCCAAAATGGTAACGAGTGTTAATTTACTTCCAATCCATCCACCTCAATAGGCATTTAGCTACTTCTATGGGGAACTGCTGACCTTCCCCTGCAATGTCAACGTTGTCAAGATTTGCATCAAACCTGCACTGGCCTTCCCTGCACTGGCCTTCCCTGCACTGTCCATCAACTTTGCTCAAAGATAAAATGCAATAGACCACGTCTAACCCAGCTGAGGATGGTGATCCAGTGCCGCAGCATAATTAGCACAGAATTTCCTAACATAGACTAGACTAACCTAGTGCTGTTTGAGCAGGAAAAGCTAGTTCCACACCGATGAGCTGTAGTCTCATTCCAATACAACTGGAAGGGAAAGCACTGGCTTCATGCAATGACTACAGCCCTGGTGTGCTGAATACACATGGTACCCACTGAAGACTGGCTCCATGGGAATGCCCAGTGTACACACACTGACATGAACACAAACGGTGTGTGCATCGAGTGCTGGTTCCACTGTTGAGCGTGGGCTCCAGAGCATACATGGAATGGACACAGCGTGCCACCTTCAAAACAACAGTGAGGGTATACAAACAAAGTGCAAATGGGAAAGCATACATGGAGTGCCCAGAGCACAAACCCCAGATGAAAACATCGGGTGCTCAGAGAATGCAAACCCCAGGATGATACACAGAATGCACAGAAAACACAAACTCCAGAACAATATACAAAGAAGTTGATTCCGTACTGGCAGTCTTCCCCCTGTACGGCCAATCAGAATCGTGGCATACAGAGGTAGACCCAATTCTGATCCCATGGGGGCTAGATGTGTCCGCAGGATCAGAATTGGGTCTAAGCCTAAGGCCTGGATGTGCAGAATGAGCCCCGATTCCGATCGGCCGCACAGCCAGTCCCGACCAGCCCACATACGCAGCCAACTCAGCCAGGCTCCTGAATGAAGCAGCAGTGCCATGCTATTCAGGAGCTGTGATCCCCGGCCGCAGAATCTAATCTTCTTTCCCCACAGCCTGACCCCTGATCTGGCCTCCCATGGCCAGGGCCAGGGTCAGGCTGCGGGGAACCCCTGCACCCCCTCGCCCTCCTCACCGGCCTGGCCGAGTCATTTGGCTCTGTCCCAGGGCGACGTATTCCACCTCTGAGGTGAAATAAGTTTCCTGTCTCCATGGCCGACCCCGAACATACAGCGCCGACCTCGGAATCGGCCCTGTACATCCAGAGTCGCTCTCCGCCCACAGCCCACCCCCGCTCCACCTCTGTCCTGCCCCTTCCCTCCACAAACAGAGCTCCCTATACACATCACCTGTTCATACAGGGAGCTCTGTCCCTGAAAGGCTGCCCGGCAGTTTAGCAGACTTGCTAAACAGTTTTCACAGGATGACCCTGAAAATGCACAGAAAGTGCAAACTGCAGAACACATTGAGTGCACAGCGACTGCCAGCTTCAGTGCAATATACTGCATGCACAACAAATGCAAACTCCAGCACAGTACATGAGTGCACAGGCATGCGCACCACAGAATACACGGAGCACACAGAGTGCCAACTCCAACAAAAAACGCAGTGCACTGAATGTGCAAAACTCCAGCAAAATAGACACAGGGCATAAAACTCCAGTACAGCACTGAGAGTGCAACAAGACTGCAGCCTGCATAGCTGCACATGCAGACAGCTATTTTCATCACAGCCAGAGCAGACTGCTGGCCTCACTGCAATACGTGTACACGCACAGACTGCTGGCCTCACTGCAATACGTGTACACTGTCATGCAGCGGGAGCTGATGGAAGCAAAGATGCAAGAAAAGAAGCTGTTTTTCACAATATAAAAGATGTGCACGGGATGCAATTTCCGCACAGAGCAGCTAGAGGGAGCAGGCGTGCACTCACAGAGGCTGACTGGACACACCTAGCTAATCGACACCACCTGACAAACAGCCCAGAAAGCTCAAACACAGGAGAGCTTTATAAGCAAGAGGCTGGAGACTGGAAAGGAGGTGGAGGTAGAGGTGGACCGGAGAGAAGCGCCAGGAGCAAAGCCGTGCGAGAGAAATGTACCACGAGCAAGGGCCAAGAAGAAGGAAGCACCAGGAGCATTGAGCTAAGCCCTAGGAGTGAATGGGAAAGCAATGCTGAGCAAAGGAACAGTCACTTTGGGAAGCAGAGCAGTGCTGAAGGAAGAAGCCAGAAGTTAGGCTTGGAAAGAGGCCTGCGCTTATCGGAGGAACCAGTGACCAGACTGAAAGGTAACAAGAGCTTTCAGGGAAAAGACTGGCACGAGGATTGTATCCCCGGAGAACTACTGGAAGGAGAAAGTTCCTGTTCTACATGCTGTTGGAAGCCAAGGTATGCTGACTCTGTTTTTAAGAGAAAAAGCTCACCTTATAAGTGCCCTTTTAAAAGCAATGCTCGTTTTACAAGAAAGGAAAATAAACCTACCTTGTATAACCCACATGGTAAAAGCACAAAGGTAGGCCACGCTCACTGGCGAACCTTAGAAGAACTCTACAAACACCCAGAGAATAAGAATAGCGACTGGCCAGTTCCAATAGCCAGAGAAACCCCAGATACAGAAAGGGATAACTCTGACTCAGAGCCGATGCAAGTGGAATTTGTGGAGCCTAGTCTTTTGTCTCAAGAGGAGATGGACTGTTCTCTAAGCATTACAAGCAGTATAGAATCACTGCTAGACTTGTAAATAATATATGCTGTCTCCAGAGTGTTACTTGTATGCTAAAGGAAGAAGAGTATTGAAACGGTTGAGTTACTCTAGGAAGCCTTAATTAATCCTTGTTACAACTGTGAAGCATAACAGTTTTTCTTTACCATGAGTTTGTTTCATTCCTGAAGTAAAGGACATTTTCCTCTATGTTGTGACCCACCTGAATCTTTTGCGTAAAGGGAAATAAAAGCCTATGTTATCCCTCTACTCTGCATTCACAATTTACTTCTTAATAGGAGCTGAACTACTAAGACCAGGCTGCACCTGGCTCTTAAAGGAACCTCCTCTCATATAAAAATATCTTTGTGTCCAACCTACCCCTATGGCCACTGGCCACTAGGGGCGGTACGCGACAACACGCACAGAGTGCTGGCCTCACTGCAATACGTGTACACGCGCAGACTGCTGGCCTCACTGCAATACGTGTACACACTGGCCTCACCACAGCACGCACACAGACCAATGGACTGCTGGCCACATCACAGCATGCACGCAAGCACAGTTCAGCATCTGCTGTGGTTTGGGACACTTGCTGTGTGGCCAGGTAACTCATGACTATGTGACCCTGATATACCGGTATATACCCCAGAGGCTGCCTGGCATATGAGTGGTGTAGAAGTGCCTGTTGCATAGCTAGATAACTTCAAACCCTGTTGCTTTTAATTCTGTAAGGCTGCAAGGGAGATAAAGCACCTCAGAGTTCCCCAGGGCCTACAACAGTACCAGCATAACAGTGGTGGTCCCCTTCTCCCTTTTTTCTTTTGCATTGCTTATTGATTCCATGTAGGCTGTTCTAGGCCAAGTCCCCCTGCCTGGCTTGAAGAGACTCCGCAGAGATCCTGAGGAAAAGGGGAGGAAGAAGCAGTCCACTGCTGGCCGAGGTCCACTAGAACCCCTCCCCCCAGAGTCCCTGGAGCTACAGGATTGGCATGCAAGTCAACCACCTCACCTGTACCCTCTTCAGTCTTACTACACCAATATGTCTCCTGCCTGCTGAAGACACAGCATCACTGACTAGCCCGCCTTACTGCACCTGCTTGAGTATAGGAGCTAGCGTAGCTTTTTGCCCCATCTCTGCCTAATTGAAGTAGGGCATATTCCCATTGGTGTGGGCTGGTCTGGCAAGGATGATGAGGAACTCTATTTTGTTATCTTTGTGTATCCCTCCAGTGACAAAAGTAGGTGCGTAAAGCTGACACTTTCCCCAAAGGCTACTGCTCCATCAGTGTCTGTGTCAGAACTGATTAGTTAATTGGTTAAGCAGCAATATTTTTTCCATAAAATAAGTATCTCTTCTTTGTTTTCAATTAGAGTGCCAATCTGCTAATCACAGTGAACCAAAACAGTTTTCTATATTTGGAATCGCCTATAGTCAAGGCCGAAAGCTATGGAGTTGCAGTATGTCTTACTTTTGACATTCTAGGCCAAGTCCACTTTTTCTCTCTAAATAATTCAGCCTCTGCTCTCAGCTGCAGTCATTGTAGAAGGAAAAATGCTCATGTTACAGGAGGCTGCCAAGCTTAGAAAGAAGACACACATACAGTAAATCTAACAGCAGGCTTTCAATTCAAAATATTCACTCCTCAATCTCAGAGAATCGCTGATGATCGTCTATGGTCATGAAAGCACACAAGCTCCGTTATCAAATTAGTTACAAATATCAGGCGTGAAAACATTCAACACACTCTTATAAAACAGCTTGTGATGTCACAGTGGTTCTGTTGGGCACACCTCAATGGGAGGTCTATATGTTGAACATGTGACTGACACCCTAAATCCCACCACCTTTTTGGATCATTTGGGCTACATAATGATTTGTAAAAAATTATTTGTTCAAGTGGCCCATACTTTTTAAAATTAGGTTCTGAAATAAAAAAATGTCAACATAATTTCATCAGGAAACACAGGTTGGTAATTTACATAATTACATCATGAACAAAATCACAGAACCCTTCTCGCAAAACTGCGACTAGTGCACATCAATGAGGAAAGAGTCAAATAAAATAAAGCAGATGAAGCAATCAGAAGGGAGAAAACATTTCCCTGAAAAGTAACAAGACACTTGCAAGGGAACCTTAAGATCAAGGCTGTACCTAAAGCAAGCACTTGAGACTTCAGGTTAAAAAAATATTTTCTGCATAACTGGGTAGCCTGAGCCAGATCTGGAAAAATTTGCACTTTTTAGCCACAAAACAAAAATATATGTTTCTTTCCAAAATAAGATTTCAATACCTTAAATCTTATTTCAGTGGTGAGAAAGACTAGGAGGGTGCTGAATTGAAATAAATTCTTCTGAATTCTCTAGAAAACCAGTTAAATCTTAACTCTGTGAAGGAGCCAAGGCATCGTCGCTCCCTCTCTCTCTCCACTTACTCTCTCTCTCTCTCCAATCATTCCAAGAAATATAATATCTCAGATAGCTACAAAATTCACTTGCAGACTATCCTTTACAAGAAATGAAGAAACCATTTGTGGCACTGGCAAATCATTAGAACCATATGGTGTTCCAGGTACCAAATCAGATGCTAGTTTTCCCTCCAAAGCAGAAGTGATTCCAGGGGAGCCAGAGATAGAATCAGTCAAGGAGGCCATCAGAGGACGAGGTGGAGACCTCTCACTGGAGCTCCGAGAAGCTCATTCTGAGATGGAAACTTTCTGCACAGTACCCATGTTTATGTAGTGTCCATGAGTTAAAGGTCTTGTCACTTTATTCTTTATATGATTTATTTTGTTTTTGTGAGTGTTTTATTGTAATCTGCCTTGCATGGAATAAGTGGAATATAAATCCTTTGAAATAAATACTCACTTCCATCCCACAGAGCACAATCCAGCGACGCTTCCCGTATCCCTCTACTGCTCTTCCAGTGCTTCTACGGGGCTCTAAAAGCGGCAATACCCTTTGGGGGTCACACCTGTGGCAGCGCTCCACAGCAGTTTGATCTTATGCCGCTCCTCTGTGTCTTTTGAGGACATCAATGGGTGCCCCTCAGAGGGCACTTTTCGCACCTTCCAGGGTAAGCAGCTCAGCTGTTAGGGCCTTCTCTCTCCAGCACTGCAGGCACAAGCTCTGCTCTCACCCCAATTCTTTTTTAAAGGACGTATGCTGCCTACCATATAAATGCTTTTGAATGTCTACCTCTGGAGGTTCTTCATAATGGCAGCATGTGAGAAATGTGAGAAAGAAAAATAAAGAGCTTCTTTGTAAGCCACAAGATTTGGAAATAATGAAGGTATTTATGGCACCTGAAGCAGAAAACTTTGATATTACTAGCAAATAAAATATAAATGAACAAAGAACAGAGTTATAATGTCCCTTCTGAAATGCTGCTACCCTATGGTGCCCAGCTCTATTATAGGGTTCCAGTTTCTATAAAAGCCTGGGAATCAGACTTTCAAGGAGGTCTCAGATATCAGTTACTAGCTGTCATTTTTTGGAATCTCAGACAGAAAGTAAAATTGCCTATCTGTAATGGGAGTTTCTTTATGAACAGCAGGGGAATGGATCCACATGAATGGATGATGTCATCGATGGCACCTGGATCTGGATCTTTCAGTTCTCCTGGAAAGCTTAGCCGTGCAGCTCTTCAGAGCATGCACTGCAGCTTCTCTGCTACTGCTTGTGTTCTTCCCACCTCAGACTATACACTAAAGTTTGGTTAATGATGGATAATTGGCGGGAAAGATTATGTGGTTCCATTCCCCTGCTGCCCATAGAGAACCCCCATTATAGGTAGGCAATTTTGCTTTCTCCATGGACAAACCAGGGAATGGATCCACATGAATGGGTGACTCCAAAACTAAGAGCCATGCTCTTTTGTGATCTGCATCATCAGGAATGAGAGGCAGTTAGACACACTGTCAGTGTGGGAAACAGAGTCCAAACTATAATGCTTTGTAAAGTTATGAATTAAGTCCATGTCACTATCTTGCAAATGTTTATAACTGAAGTAGCCCTGAGGTTTGCCACTGTAGTCAATTTGACACACAGGTGATGAACTGTATGACCCGGCGCTTGTCTACAGGCCTTTAAATAGCAACATTTGATGCAGTCATTGCACAACCTGGTGAATTAGGATTGCCCACAAAGCGTAGTTACTCACCTGTAACAGGTGATCTCCAGGAACCACAGGAATTTAGTCTTCACATATGGGTATCGTCGGTACCGACGGAGCCTGCACGGGAACGCTCCTCAGAATCCAATAGGAACGCTTTTGGGAGCATCCCTCAGCACATGCGCGCTGCCTTCCCACCTTTCCAACTGTCCCTCTTCAGTTAAGTTTGTAGCTGAGTGAAAGGATAGAGGGAGAGAGGAAAGAGACAGAGATAGAGAGACAACTCCTAGGGGAGGTGGGTGGGTTGTGAAGACTAAATTCCTGCTGTTCCCGGAGATCACCTGTTACAGGTGAGAAACTACGCTATCTCCAGGAACAAGCAGGAATTTAGTCTTCACATATGGGGACTCCCTAGCTGAAGATGCCAGGGAGATAGCCCCAGGAAGCTGCCACCCAAGTAAGGTGGGCCATGCTTCCTCCCATGGATCTCTGGCATCCCACCAGGGTTGGTGGGTAGGTGTTGAATTAGATCTGGAAGAGATTTTGAAGAACAGCTTGGACAAAGAAGGCATCCTGACAGGAGGCTTTATCTAGGCAGTAGTGGGCTGTAAAGGTGTGTACCGAAGCCCAGGTGGCTGCTCGACAAATGTCATCAATAGACACAGAGTGAAGGTTAGCCATAGAGGCTGCCATGGCTCTCACATTATGAGCTGTGACATGGCCTTGAAGAGGAAGACTCTTACTCTCATAAGCAAAAGATATGCATTGTGCAATCCATTTGGACAGAGTTCTCTTGGAGACTGGAAGTCCCAAATGACTAGAATCAAAAGCAATAAAAAGTTGACTTTCTATGTTCCTGTGTTCTTTGTAGGTAAAAAGCCAAGGCTCTTTTACAATCCAAAGTATGAAGGTTCCTTTCTGCATTAGAGGTATGAGGCCTCGGAAAGAATACAGGAAGATAAATTGATTGATTTAAATGAAAAGGCGAAACCACCTTTGGAATAAAGTGTGGATGAGTTCTAAGAACAACCTTATCATGGTGAAACCTAGTATAAGGAGGATCAGCCACTAAAGCTTGCAGTTCACTAATGCGACGTGCAGAGGTGATTGCAATTAGGAAGATGACCTTCCAGGACAAAAGCTTTAGGGTTGTAGTGGCTAAAGGTTCAAAAGGCGGTTTCATGAGCTGCCCGAGAACTAGGTTTAAATCCCATGCCACCGGTGGTGGCCTGATGGGAGGCTTTGTTAATAGAAGACCTCTCATAAATCTTGTTATGAGTGGATGAGAGGAAATTGGTTGTCCATTTGGAGGCTTATAGGAAGCTGCAATTGCACTTAGATGGACTTTTACTGAATTGGTCTTTAGACTAGAATTTGATAAATGAAGTAGATACTCTAGTATTGATTCCAAAGGTATCATAAGGGGGTTTATCCCCTTCTGTGAACACCATATAGTAAAACGTTTCCACTTGAAGGTCTTGTGGAAGGTTTTCTAGAAGCCTGAAGGATATCTTTTACTTATTGGGAAAGGTTAAGATCCTGAAAGGCTAAGCTTTCAACAACCAGGCCCCAAGATGCAGGGACTGGGGATTCGGGTGCCATAGCATCCCGTTCTTTTGGGAGAGGAGATCTGGAGCATAACCTAACTCCAGAGGTGCAGCTTGAGAGAGAAGTAGAAGCAGGGGATACCACGTTTGTCGTGGCCACCGTGACGCTATGAGGATCATACGACCTCTGTCTCTCTGAAGCTTTAAGAGTGTTTTGGGGATGAGGGGAATGGGTGGGAAGGCATAGAGGAAGTCGTGACCCCAGTGAAGAAGGAAGGCGTCCCTTGCCTGGCAATTTTGAGCCGGAATCCAGGAACAGAAAAGGGGAAGTTTGGCATTCAGTGGACTTGCAAATAGGTCTATGTCTGGGGTTTCCCAGATCTGAAATATCTTGGCCACCTGGTCTAGGTGGAGAGACCATTTGTGAGGCAGCAGTACTCGGCTGAGATTGTCTTCCCAAAGGTTTTCAATGCCTGGAAGATACACCACAAGAAGGTAAATTTGATGCTCTCTGGGAAGGGCCCATAGTCGTAAAGCTTCGTTGCATAATGACAGAGAGCCTGTTCCGCCCTGCTTGTTCACGTAGAACATAGCTACTTGATTGTCCGTTTGGACTAGGACTGTCTTGTAGCTGAGCTGAGCTGAGCATGGAATACTCGAAGAGCTAGATAGATTACTCTGAGGTCCAGGAGGTTTATGTGAAGACAAGTCTCCTGTGGAGTTCAGGTACCCTGGGGTAGAGAGATGATGCAGGTGTGCTCCCCATCCCACCTGTGATGCATCTGTTGTTAGGATGGCCTGGAATAGGGGTTGCTGGAAAGGAGACCCCACTAGAAGACTTTCCAGTGATTGCCACCATTGTAGGGACAAGATCAGTCGTTGTGAGTTTGATATCTTGTCCGACAAACGTCCTGTGGCCTGTGTCCACTGTGTGGATAGGATCCACTGGGCTGCTCGCATATGAAGGCGAGCATAGGGAACCACATGAACCAGGGATGCCATATGTCCCAATAGTTGTAGTAGTTCTCGAGCAGTTAGGGAGGACTTCACCGCTGCTTAAGAAGCTAGCTGCATTATACGAAGACAGCGGGGTTGTGGGAGAAAAGCCCTTGACTGTCTGGTATCTAGACGGGCTCCTATGAACTCTAGGGACTGAGATGGAGCAAGTTGGGATTTTGGGAGGTTTATGACCAATCCCAAGTATTGAAGGATTTGCATTGTGCGAGACAGTGCAGATCTGGCTTCTAGAACCGTGGGGGCTCGAATGGGCCAGTCGTCCAAGTAAAGGGTTCGAAGGAGCCAGTCGTCCAAGTAAGGGAAGATGAATATCCCCAGGGTTCGCAGAAATGCAGCTACTACTGCCATGCATTTCGTGAATACTCTTGGTGCCGAAGCCAGACCAAAAGGAAGAACCCTGTATTGGAAATGTTTTCCCTTGAAACAGAATCATAAGAATTTCCTGTAATCTGGATGGATCCAAATGTGAGTATATGCATCCTTTAGATCTAGAGAACAAAGCCAATCCTGACTTTGAAGGTATGGCAGAAGAGTTCCCAGAGAAATCATTTTGAACTTTTCTCGTAACCGATATTTGTTCAATTCTCTGAGGTCTAGAATGGGTCTGTGTCCTCTGTTTTCTTTGGAATAAGAAAATAGGGGGAGTAGAACCCTGCACCCTGCTGAAGAATGGGCACCTCCTCTATTGCTCCTTGAGCAAGGAGTGTTGAGACCTCTTGATCCAGTAGATTGCCTGTAGAGGTTTAGGAATTGAACTGTCTTACGATTGTAGGAGGGGGCATACTGTAAAAATGAAGCTTGTACCCCTCTCCCACAATGGACAGAGTCCAGTTTTCTGTTGATATTTGGTGCCATCTATTGGCAAAATGACACAACCTGCCTGGAATGTTTAGGGGTTCTGGCCCCTTCAGAGGCAGGAAGGCTAAGTTCTCTATGAAGGAGTCAAAGCCCTTGAGGGGGCTGGGCCTGTGGAGCTGGTTGAGCTCTAAGGCCTTTTGGCTTCTTTTGTCTGGATTGTTGTTGACCCTTCTGGGAAACTTCACTCTGAGCTTGCCCTTGCTGGGTATAGGATGGATAAAACTTCCTATTTTTGCTGAAAAAGGTTTTTTTTTATAGGGTTTCTTTTTGGCTGGAGTGGCTGTAGATTTTGACAATCTGTCTAAAGTGAGATTGTCAGTATCTATCTCATTAGCCTTCTCCTGCCAATTCTTGCCAAATAGATTTTCTCCTGTGCAAGGAATGTTTCCCAATTTATCCTATACCCAAATCTCCAAATCTGATGCCTGAAGCCAGGCAATCCGACGTGCACCAATGGCAATAGCAGAGGTTCTGCTGATGCATTCAAAGCAGTCAAAGGCTGCATGGTTTACAAACTTGGAGACATCTTGAGCATGCTTGACCAGAGTGAGAAAGTCCTGTCGTTTGTCCTCAGGGAGAAGGGGGCTCATAAGCTCCAAGTCTCCTGGAACCTCTTTGAGGAACATTCCCATACATAAAATATATGAGCTGATCCTAGCTGAAAGCATGGAAGCCTGAAAAGTTTGACGCCCAAAAGCGTCAAGAGTCCTGTATTTACAACCTGGAGGATTGCATGCATGTCTCTTTGCACTTTTCATCCTATGCATGGCTGACTCCACTACCATTGAATGGTGTGGCAGCTGAGTCTTTTGAAAACCAGGACATGGTGGAACTCAATACATGGTATCGAGTCTCCTAGAATGAGGAGATGTGGTCAAAGGTGTCTCCCACATTCTGAGCATCAAATCATGAAGAATTTCAATAATGGGCAGAGTGGCTGCTTCCTTGGGAGCCTTAGGGTATTGGAGAATCTCAAATTCCTTTGCTCTAGGTTCTTTTTCAAGAGCTACTGTGTTTGAAAGGCCTCGGGCCACATAACTAATAAAATCCTGAAAAGACATGTCTTCTGGAGGAGACATTCTGCGTTGGGGAGAAGAGGAGTCTTCCGGGAGAAACACTGGTACCTGCAGAATTATCAGAGTCATCAGAATCGGAGGATTCAAAGCATCTCTGATCCCGATGTTCATGCAAAGCACGGTCTCGGTATCGATCGAAGTCGGTACCGAATTGGTCCGGTACCGATCTGTTGATGCCAGAAAAAGTCTGCATGAGAAGGATTCCCACCGGGGCCGGTACCATCAGTGCTGGTACCGGCATCGGTACTGGTGCCTGTTGAACCACTGGTGTCAACGGTAACGCAGCTGTAAGGAGAACTGCAAGACTGTGTTCGATAGCGAGGAATCTCTGGTCTATCAATGCTGCCTGGGTATCAGCACCGGTAAAAGCGGCTGGAACCCCAGAGCATGGCACCAGTAGTTCTGCTGAGGTCGAAGCCTCGAGAAGATCCTGGAACCCCGTTGATGCTTTGGAGGCCGAAGCCTCCCGCCGGGGCTGTTTTGCTGGTGTAGTTTCCTCAAGGGCAATGCCAATGGCCTCTTGATGCTTTGAAGGAGAGCTACCCTTTGAGGACCGGCTCTTATGTTTAGTTACCTGAGATCCAATGGAGGAAGACGAGGCTCTTGAAGATGTCAATGCAATGGCCCTGGTATCTGAAGAAAAGAGGGTACCCAGCTTTGCAGCTCGGTTTTGTCTTCCTCTTTTAGTTATCCCCATACAGGAGGAACACTCAGATGGAGAATGGTCAGGGCCTAAACATTTTAGATACCAGTCATGGGCGTCGGTGACGGAGATGGTACCGCCACATTTAGTACATTTTTTAAAACCTCTACCTGGTTTTTCCATCTTTTGGGAAAAATGGGGCCTAATGCCCAAAATGGCGCCTAGCACCAAAAGAAAAAGTTTCTATAGAGAAAGATTTCGAAAAAAGAAAAACTATATATATTTATATATATTTTTTTTTTTTTAAAAGAAGAAAGAAAGAATCGGCGGTACCTGTAGGTGTCATGCGGAGGCAGGTACGACCACAAGAAAACAAGTTTAAAGAAGACATTTTCTGCGGTGACAGGGTATGTGTCCTGTCGGCTCCGCGGAAAACGAAGAACTGAAGAGGGACAGTTGGAGAGGCGGGAAGGCAGCGCGCATGTGCTGAGGGATGCTCCCAAAAGCGTTCCTATTGGACACTGGGGAGCGTTCCTGCGCAGGCTCCGTCGGTACCGACGATACCCATATGTGAAGACTACATTCCTGCTTGTTCCTGGAGATATAATATAACAGGACTTGTTTACAATCCGATTAGTAGGAACTTGGGATGAGTACAGAGAATGACTTTGCCCCAGAAGAACCAAGTTCAGGAGAAGTGATGAACTAGAGCTTGTAGTTCACTAAATCTCCACCAAAAGAGGACTGCTACTACAAATAAGCTCTTCCAGAAAGATGTCTAAGTGAGGCATGGACCATTAACTTAAAAGATGCCAGCATCAGCTGAGTTAGTACTACAGTATGTTTGGGTCCAGGGTGGAGCAAGAAGCTCTATGGGCGGTTTTGAGTTAAAGAGTCCACTCATGAATCTAATGACCGAGGGGTGGACAAAGATCGGCAGTCTTAACGCCTTCGTAATAAGCAGCAATTTGCTGACAAATGTAGATATATTGAATATGTCTTCAAACTTGAGTGTGCAAGGTGTAAGAAGTAATCCAGCAGGAGGGGAATACAGCAGGCAGTAGGGTTTGGAGATAGATGTGCACACCACAGGGAAAAAGGTTTCCATTTGAACTGTATTATTTCCTTGTAACTGATTTTCTAGAAGCTTGCAGTACTCGAAAAATGTCCTGACACACTGGCATTCAAGGCCTATACCATCAATGATAGGGATTTTATCTTGGGATGGCACAGATGCCCCCTCTTCTCGTTGTCAGAAGGGAGGGTTGGAAGTCAGTGGCAGAAATTCAAATTATGGGCCCCCAAGCAACAATTTTAAAGGGCCCCTAGAGTAGAGGAAGTCCATTTCAGAAGATACAGGAGCATCTACAAGTGGGCCCCCTTCTTCCTTGGGGGCCCTCCTGCACCACAGGGCCCACTTGGGCAGAATATACGCCACTGTTTGAAGCCCAAGTGAAGAAGATGATCCTGTAAAAGGGTTGCTAGGCATTGCATGCAGAGGCGGCCCAAGGGTGGTGTGGGACCATGTGCGGAGACTCTCTTTGGGGTCTCATTTGCACATCCATTGAATCTCATTTGCATAAAGTTTATTTATTGTATTTTAAAATGGATATGCAGCCAACTAAAATTTTAGGCGGCTTTCAAAGGAGCCTTCACAAGCCTCTCTTTTGTCCTGCAATGACTTAGGGGCAGGTTTACTAAATATTAATGTGCATTAAGTGCCACTGCACCTTTAGAAATAAATGGGTGTTCCTGCACTTAGTGCACATTACCATTTGTGAATGCACATTAACTTTAAACATGTCTCTTAATGAGTGTCTGAATACCATTTGCATGGGCAGATTACCAGATTTCTACATTACTATACTCCAGTGTCAACTGCCAGGAAGTACTATAAACCCTGCTCATTTAGAATCCATAGCAAACCCGCTGTATCATAACAGCACTAACCAGGACTCAAAAAGCACCAAACCCTACCTATCAAAACACAACACTGCAAATATTAAACCAGTACATCTCCTACTGGGGAAAGAGAACAAGTGGGCATGTCAGAACCAGTACATCTCCTACTGGGGAAAGAGAACAAGTGGGAGTGTCAGAACCAGTACATCTCCTACTGGGGAAAGAGAACAAGTGGGCATGTCAGAACCAGTACATCTCCTACTGGGGAAAGAGAACAAGTGGGAGTGTCAGAACCAGTACATCTCCTACTGGGGAAAGAGAACAAGTGGGAGTGTCACATAGAAACTACATGAACAGAATATTGCAGCTCAGTTACACATGCAAAACAGAGTGTCAGCAAATATAGAACAAGGTATCATATTTTAGAAATATAAAGACAATAATTAAACTGGGAACCCCAAAAGCCAAACTTGGAATGTACAACAACACTGGAGAAATAAAACTATACATTTCCTCTTGTACTAAACAAAATGCAAAGATGTCACATTTCCTAGAGCTGACATATTCCAGTTAATAAATTCAAAATAAAATAGTATTTTTCTAGCCTTTTGTTGTTTGGGCATTTTATTTTTCCGTCGCAACTGCCTCAGTCGCTTTCTTCTGTTTTCTTTGTGTCTTCTGCTAACTCTCCATTGTCTGTTGTCCATTTGTCCTTTCTTCTCTCCTAGTTTTTTTCCATTCTCTCTCTACATCTGCTTTAACATACTGATCTTTCCCCTTTTGCTTTTTCCTCTTTCATCCACTCAAATTTCACTACTCCATACTCAATCCCCACTTACTCTCCCAATACCCGGCCAATACCACACAAAATATCTTTTCCCCTCACTCCCCCAGCCTCACCCCCTTTTAGTCCCCCCCCAACATCAGCTTCCTTCTAGTTCCAGCCCCACCCAGCATCTGTTCCCTTCTAGTCCCATTCTCCCATCCCCTGCATCAGCTCATTTCCAATCCTAGCCCCCCATCAGCCATTTCCAGTCCAAGTCCACCCATCAGCCCATATCCAATCCTAGCCCCCTATGAGCCATTTCCAGGCCTATCCTAGCCCCCCCATCAGCCCATTTCCAGTCCTATCTTAGCTCCCCATCAGCCCATTTCCAGTCTAAGCCCACCGTTCAGCCCATATCCTATCCTAGCACCCCATCAGCCATATCCAGGCCTATCCTAGCCACCCATCAGCCATTTCCAATCCTATCCTAGCCCCCTCTCAGCCCATTTCCAGTCCTAGCCCTCCCATTAGCCCTGTCCAGTACTATCCCAGCCCCCTATCAGCCCATTTCCAGTCCCCCCCCAAACAGCCATTTCCAGTCCTATCCCAGCCCATCATCCCATTTCCAATCCTAGCCCCCATCAGCCCATTTCCAGCCCTAGCCTAACCCCCCATCATCCCATTTCCAGTCAGCCCCCCATCAGCCCATTTCCAGTCCAATCCCTCCCATCAGCCATTTCCAGTCCTATCCTAGCCCCCCATCAGTCAATTTCCAGTCCAAGCCCCCCCCAAGTCAGTTCATTTCCAGTCCTAACCCCCCCATCAGTCCATTTCCAGTTCTATCCTAGCCTACTCATCAGCCCATTTCCAGTCCTAACCCCCCTGGAACCATGTGCCTGTCTGACCAGCTCCAGAGGGAGCCGGGGAAGTCCGAAGCCCCAGCTCACCTCAGCACAGCCACCAGAGTGAAGAGCGGTGTGTTCCTTCACTCTGGCAGCTGTGTCCTTGTGAAACCCACTGGTGTGCCGGAGGTTAAAGGGCATTTCCTGTTTCCTGGCACTCAGCACACTAGTGGGCTTCACGAGAACACAACTGCTGGACTGAAGGAACATGCTGCTTTTCACTCTGGTGGCTGTGCAGGGATGAGCCAGGGCCTTGCGTTTCCCCGGCTCCATCTGAAGCTGGCTCTGCAAACCGAACACCATGTGTGGAACAAAGTTGGCGAGGGCCCCTATGCAAACAACAGTCTCACACAATGAACGGGCCGGCCCTGCAGCCATGAGAACTAGAGCTGGTGGGGCCAGAAGGAGGCTGCAAGCATGACATGTGCCCAATCTTGCAGGATCTTCTGACTCTGGATAAGAGAGGAAATATATAGGAAATGCTTTCACTACACTTCTGGAACAGAAGATAGGAAGGGCCCAATATTCAAAGTGATTAATGTGGTTAGAAGAGTTGCTAACCGTGTAAACTGTGGTGAACGGAATATTCAGCGGCACTAACATGGGTTAATGCTGCTAAATATCCATAGGTGCCACAGTTCAGGACCCCAATGCTAACTGGTTAGCACCGGAGAGTTCCAGGAGCATTCTGTGGGCGACACCCAGGGATAACCAACCAGCGCCAATATTTAGCCACTCCTCAACTATCCCTCGGAGGCGAAGGTTTGGCACAGACAGGGCTGTCCTAACTTTTGCTGCCGAAGCAAACTGGACAGAGGCTGAATATCACTGCTGCCCAGTTAGCCTTCTGCTTCACTGGACAACCTGGATATTCAGTATCGGTGGCCAGATATCAGCTCAGCATTGAATATCTGGGTTTAGAGTTCAGTGGCAGCCGCTAACCACTGTAATAGTGCTAGTCACCGCTGCTGAATATCGGGCCCGAAATTTCTTGTGCTGAGGCAAAGAGATTAATGATGGGTTTGCCCCAATGACTGTGAGGGCCTTCTCATCATTGAGAGTCCGCTTGTGGGAGCCCAACTGTCATCTGAGTTTGCCAATTGGTTGTTCTGCTGGGAAGGTGCTCCATCTTTAGTTGAGCCCCACTTGAAGGCACAAGATCACAGATTTTGATTGCTTTTCAATGCCCATGAGATCCTGTGTCATCTTGATTGTTGATATACAACATAGCAATTTGGTTGTCCGTTTCAATTCTCTTTCTTTTTGAAATCACTGGCAGAATGTATTGAGGCAGTGGTAAATTGCTTGAAGCTGCTGCAGATTAATGCAGTGTTCTCTTTCATTTCCTGACCACAAACCCCGAGTGAGGAGGTGGAGGAGGTGTGCCCCCATCCCAATAAAGAGGCATCTGTTGTGAGGGCAATTTGAGGATGTGGCTTCTGGAAGGGGCAGCCTTGCTTTAGGTGTTTGGTTTACCACTGTACAGAAAAACAGCATCGATTAAGCTATTTCTGCTTTCCTGGAGAATGGATGACAAAGCTGATTTCACTGGTGTTTTAGATGCCGTTGAAGAGGCTGCAAAGTCTTGCTAAGGGTAAAACATTGATTAAAGCGGTCATACGTCCCAGTATTCTGAGGATGTCATATGCAAGTAATTTGCTTTTGAGGGATAACGGTCAAGACAGGGAGGCCAGGATGTCGCCAGGTATGGACCTATGAACTGCAGATTCTGTTTGGGAACTAACTTTCTTGCTAAATTGTGTAAATAGTTTGAGTATGTTATCTAGTTAACAAATCATATACTCCATGTAGATAGTTCTCCCATGTTTTTCCAAGTTTATGCTCCTGTTATATGTAACACCGAACAGCTTGTTGTTCTGTTCTCTGTGAACCGCGCTGATGCCAAATAGTGCGGTATATAAGAAATGTAACTAAATAAATAAATAAATAAATAAACTAGAGAGGATTTATCCACATTTATCAAAAAACCAAGGGTCTGCAGAAGAGACATGTCTGACTGAAGAGATTTCTCTGCATCTTGATGGGTTTAGATGACATGAGAATATCATTCAGGGATGGAAACATGCAAAGACCTCCTTAGTGCAGACTTTAGGGGCCTTGGAGAGGCCAACTGGCAAAATCTTGTATCAAATGATGGGCACTCTTGAAGATAAAGCAGAGGGATCTTTAATAAAGGGGTTGTGTGGAGATGTAGATGGATGCATATTTCAGATCCATAAAAAACAGCCAATTCGCCCTCTTGAAAGACAGGTAGAATTGTGGCCAATTTGAACTTTTCTTTCTTCAAGAAACGGTTGAGATCTTTGATATCCAGTACCGATTTAAGCCCTCCCCCTCCCTGATTTCTTGGGTATGTCTTGGTCTCTTTCCTTTCGGGAACCTCTTCTATTGTGTTTCCAGCTCCATGGGCATGGGGTGGGGGGGGGGGGGTGGTTCTTGGGAGGGAACTACCCAGCAAATCATGGTCTGCACCCTTGAGTTAAAAATTTTAGCACTCATTTGTCTGTGGTTATGATGTGCCATGCCTCTACAAAGAATTGCAGACTTCCCCAACGGCAAAATCTGGGGGAGTAGGCTGCTTTCTTTCATGTTGCCACAGCTTTTGCATGAGCTGCTTCTGAGGCTTTGGGTGCACAATGTCTTGAGATATTAGGGCAGATATCTTTTCCTGTTCTATGTGGCTGCTAGTCTGGACACTGGGTTGCAGTATGCATTTTGTGCAGATAGTTCTCTTGCAGTTGAGCAGTGGTCTCTGATGGGCAAGACTGTCTTTCCCCTTTTCTCTATACAGATTGTCTCCCAGACATTTGCAAGGCGGTCATGCAGGTCTTCTCAGAGTCCTGATGTTCTAAGCTATGTTGTTCTTTTTGCACCTATGGCCACAGTTACACGGGAAGCTGTATGATATGTATCTTATGTGCAGCATATTAGATGACACGGGCTGGCCTTTTTGTATGAGAGGGGTCAGGGCTGCAACAGTGTATTCTGGATGCTGTTTGACTGCATCCTGCAGCTGTTGAAGCAATGCTTGCTGGTAGCGCAACATCTGTAACTGGTGCAATATGCTTCCTAAATTCAGCATGGAACTTTGCTACATGTTTCTGCCTGTAGTGTTTAAGGTTCAAGCTTCCTTCTCCAGCAGGGTATAATTATAACATTTTAAAAAATTGGATTTTTAAAGCAGCCTCAGTGACCACGGATTGGTGTGGAAGCCAAGGATGCATATGATCCAGTGCTGCTTGCACCTTACACTTCAGCTTTTTGGCCACTAAGCCACTGGGACAGAGGCATCTGCCCTATTTAGAGCTGCAAATCTTGGAACATTTGCTGGACTGTAATGACAAGAGCTTCCTTGTATTCATGGATTGCATTATGGAATTAAAGTCCTGCATATTATGAGATATCTCAGAGGAGGACAGTAATAGAGACCTTGCACATTTCTGTAGAAAGTCTGGGTAGGAGGTTTCTTTGCTCATGAATCTAGTATATTCTCTTCTCCATAGGATGGTAGCTCATTTGCTTCACAGTCCCCTATTTCCTCAGTTTTAGGGGGTTGACAATTTCTGGCTCGTCATCCCTGAGTGTTAAATGTTCCCCTAGGTAGGGACAGGCAACTCCCATCCACTATGCAAGGGGGTAGGAGAAATTCCATAATTCAGGGAAGGTAGCAGAGGTGGTAGTAATGTCGAGGTGTATTAAATGGCCGAAGCTACTGAGTTGACAGTTGGGATGGGACAGCTGGTAGGGAGGTGCATTAGAGATGTACTAATGTCTATTGCAAGAAAGTTTGCATAAAAATATGGTAGTGCTACCTTTTCCAGAGGTAGTTATGAACTCACGGTACTTCTTTATATATATGTTTTTATTTTATTTAAAAAAAAGTTTATATACTGCAAATATTTTTATTTATTTATTTTTACCGCGCTCTTCAGAATCAGTGCGGTTCACATGTATACTAACAGGTACTTTTTATTCCCTTGTCTCCGAAGGGCTCACAATCTAAGTGTACCTGAGGCAATGGAGGGTTAAGTGGCTTGCTCAAGGCCACAAGGAGTGGCCATGGGACTAGAGACCCCAGTCCCTCCGGCCTGAGGTAACCTGTCCCAACCACTGAGCCACAAATATATCATACATTCTATGTGGTTTTGGAGAACTGACATTTAAATGAGGTATCTATATCAGCTGTCTCTTTTTTTTGGGAGGGGGGCTTTGTTGTACTTAAATCCTTCTGCCTGAATTTGTAGAAGCCTGAGGAGACCAACAAGTGTGTTTCTTTTGAAGAATATTTCAGTTATTGTCTTTATTTTCCCACTTTGTCCCTAGGGCTGCCTAGGAGAAGCTGTCACCACGGGAGGAGGGGAGTGGATAGTGTTAGGAGGTAAAGGCCTGGCTGCTTTGCCTACCAGCTTCCACTGCTTTAGTGTACCATGCCAGTTTTGGTTCACAGATTGTGTTACTTTTGGAGCCAACTTGGTCCTCGTGTTTCCTTTCTGCCTTAGCTGTTCCAGCTGGTACTCTGGTGTGGATCCCTGAAGAGACTGAATTCTTGGATTGGACTTCACTAGTATTTTTATTTATTTAGAAGGAATTCACCTTTTTCTTGTTTTCTTCTTCTTCTTGAAGAGCTGTCAAAAGTGACATCAAGAAGGTTGTATTGGAAGAGAGCAATAAGTCTCTACATAAGGTGAAAAAGCAAAAACGGTCAAAATGGATGACTGAAGAAACTCTGAAAATGATCCAGAAACACAGAGAAGCTAAAGCCAGAGGAGAAAGAGACAACCGCAGAACTCAGAGATTTCCAACGTGCAGCAAGACAGGACAAGGAAAAGTACTATAATGACAATGCAAGGAAATAGAATCAGAAGCTATTAGAGGAAGAACAAGATCGGCTTTTCTAAAACTACGAGAGTAAAAGAAAAAATTCCAGCCTCGAACTGTAATGCTAAAAGATGCTCAAGGATCCATGTTGAATGATGCTGAGAAGATCAATACCTCAGGGAGTCGTTAGTGGGATGGGAACAGCTGGGGGATGTAGAAAAACAGTGGGCAAAACTGAAAGGGGATATTTTAAGGGCAACCAACCTTTTTGTTAAAATGGTAAATAAAAGGAAAAGGAGACCGCTATGGTTTTCTAAGGAAGTAGCTGAAAATGTGAAGAAAAAGAGGGAGGCCTTCATGAAATACAAGAGATCACAGAGAGAGGAAGACAGGCATCTGTATTTGGAAAAACTTAGAGAAGCTAGCAAAGTAGTCAAGAAGGCAAAGATTCAAAAGGAGGAGGAAATAGCTAATGCAATAAAATGGGGGGATAAGACATTTTTCAGATATATTAGTGAGAAGAGGAAGGGCAAGAGTGGTATTGTCAGACTCAAGGGTGCAGGGGGGGAATATGTAGAAGCTGACAAGGATAAAGCGGAATTGCTTAACAAATATTTTTGTTCTGTGTTCACAGATGAAGAACCAGGAGCAGGACCTCAGAAAACACCCACAAATAGGAACAGAAGCGAGGGACATCTTGAACAATTTCCAGAAGACTGTGTTCGTGAGAAACTAGCTCAACTTAAAGTAGACAAAGCGATGGGACCGGATGGGATACACCCTAGAATACTGAGGGAACTAGGGGACGTTCTAGCAACTCCATTGATTGACCTTTTCAATGCCTCGTTGGAGTCAGGAGTGGTGCCAAAGGACTGGAGAGAGGCTCATGTGGTGCCTTTACACAAAAGCGGAAGTAAGGATGTGGTTGAATACTACAGGCCGGTTAGTTTAACTTCGGTGGTGAGTAAATTATTGGAAACGCTGCTGAAAGAGAAAATAGTGAGGTTTCTGGAGTCCAGCGGATTACAGGATCCGAGGCAGCATGGATTCACCAGAGGCAGGTCTTGTCAGACAAATCTGATTGATTTCTTTGACTGGGTGACCAGGGAGTTGGACCGAGGGAGAGCTCTAGATGTGGAGTATTTAGATTTCAGTAAAGCCTTTGACACTGTTCCTCACAGGCGACTTATAAACAAACTGAGCACCCTAGGGATGGACCCTAAAGTTACTGCTTGGGTTAGAAATTGGTTGGGTGGGAGGCGACAAAGAGTAGAAGGAAAAGGAGCTCACTCTGAGGAGAAGGATGTTACCAGTGGTGTGCCCCAGGGATCTGTCCTTGGTCCCATTCTTTTTAACATCTTTGTGAGTGATATAGCGGAAGGGCTGTCGGGTAAGGTTTGCCTCTTTGCAGATGATACCAAAATCTGCAATAAAGTAGACACCCAGGAAGGTGTAGATAACATGAGGAGGGATCTAGCTAAGCTTGAAGAATGGTCTAGAATTTGGCAGCTGGGATTTAATGTTAAAAATGTTAAGAATAGAAGAAAAGAAATGGAGACAAAACAAATCCCCAACAACTCAAGAGAAATATGTAAATACCCTCAACATATATAAGCAAGCAATAGACAGCGCCAAAAGAAACTACCACTCTAACATACTCAACAATTCAATAAACCGACCAAGAGAATTGTTCTGTATAATACAGAAACTAACAAACAAAACATACAACTCAGACGAAACGTCCATAGAAATCACCCCACAAGAATTAGCACAATACTATATTAATAAAACAAAAATACAAATGAATAACTCCCCAATAACACACAATGAAAAGGAGCACCCAACCCTGGATACCTGGTCCAACTTTAGTCCAATATCAAAGACTACTCTCAAAACTACCATATCTAACATCAATACCACTACATCATACCTTGACCCATGCCCAGTTGATTGGATAAAAAAGACACTCCCAATACTCTCCTCATTCATTCTCCCTATGGTCAACATATCATTAGAAAAAGGATATCTTCCACCATCCCTCAAACACGTCCAAATACGACCAATACTTAAAAATAAAACATTAGACAAATTATCCCCAAAATCATACAGACCTATATCAAGCATTCCCTTCATGGCCAAACTCATAGAAAAAATAGTCCAAACCCAACTACAGGAATTTATCGACACATCAAACCTCCTTGATGAACACCAATATGGCTTCAGACCATTCCATGGGGTCGAAACATTACTAACAATCCTTTATGACACATTACTAAGAGGAATTG
This sequence comes from Ichthyophis bannanicus, assembly GCA_033557465.1. Taxonomy (NCBI): domain Eukaryota; kingdom Metazoa; phylum Chordata; class Amphibia; order Gymnophiona; family Ichthyophiidae; genus Ichthyophis; species Ichthyophis bannanicus. The sequence goes on along the minus strand of CM066048.1, from coordinate 43,167,880 downwards.
ATTACTCTAAACAAGCCTTCATCCTAGTATTCCTCGACATCTCTGCTGCATTTGACAGCGTCAATCATATAACAATGCTCAACAGACTTCAACAAATAGGAATTACATCCACTGTTTACAACTGGTTCAAATCCTACCTGTCAAACAGAACCCAAACAGTAAGAATTCTTAACCAAACATCTAACACTTTCAACCAAACACAAGGCCTCCCACAGGGATCTGCACTATCAGCATTACTATTTAATATTTACCTTCAACCAATCAGCAACATCTTTAAACGTCACGGTGTCTATTACCATATTTACGCCGACGATATAATGTTCTATCTCCCATTTAAAATCCCACATCCTCCACTACAACAAATAACGGAATGCTTTAAAGAAATAACATTATGGCTCAAAGACCAGAACCTACACATAAATTTTTCTAAAACGGATGTACTATATATTACTAAAAACCAAACCTACAAACCTCCAACTACTATCACCCTAGATAACCATGAGATCAACACAAAAAAGAAATAAAATACCTAGGTGTGATACTTGACAACAAACTTAACATGGACTCACACATAAAATACCTAACAAAAAACATACACTACAAACTTAAGACACTGAGACAACTAAGACCTTTAATTCACTTGCAAGACTTCATAGCTATAATTCAAGCTATTATAACTCCACACTTCGATTTTGCAAACTTAATCCTTAATGGCATCACAAAGCAAAATATTAAAAAGATACAATTAACCCAGAACATCGCAGCAAGGATAATAAGGAATTTAAGCTCAACAGAACATATCACACCGATCCTAGCTGAACTCCATTGGCTACCCATAGACAGCAGAATAAAATACAAGATACTTCTAACAACATTTAAAACTATAAACAACTTAGCCCCGTCTGTACTCAATACGCTCATCAAAGTAGAAAATGATAAACGAACACAAAGGAGTCGAAACTTAAATACTATAACAGTACCAAAGGATTACACAAAAGCTACAAAACAAACTAACAAGAGAGCATTCTCACACTCAGCTCCTACCCTCTGGAATAACCTTCCTGACCACATTCGCCAACTGTCAGACATAAAGGAATTTAAAAAAACAACTAAAAACCCATTTATTCTCTCTATACTACAACAAAGGAGCAGAATTCACTCAGACCACTCAAAGAGACACAGGTTAACAATCATAATACAAATCATAGCTACATGTTCTCTGAAGTATAAATTAAAACACAACTCAAGTGATATATACCACAATTTATAATTCATGACATAATTTGTAAATATCAACAATGTAAATATGTTCTAACAGTTTAATGTTCTAATAATTATAATGTTAATACTTTATATTGTTACCTGTAAATAGTTCAATATGTTCTATGTAAACTGACTTGGTATGATACCATCCATACCATATAACATACTGTTCATTGTAAACCGCACTTGATACTTGTGAAAGAGCGGTATAGAAATAATTGCTAAATAAATAAATAAATAAATTGCTAAAAAATGTAAGGTCATGCGTTTGGGCTGCAGCAATCCAAGGGAGCAATACAGTATAGGAGGTGAAGTACTTTTGTCCACTAAAGAAGAGCGGGACCTAGGCGTGGTTGTGTCTGATGATCTTAAAGTAGCTAAACAGGTAGAAAAGGCGACGGAAAAGCTAGAAGGATGCTTGGGTGCATACGGAGAGGAATGGCTAGCAGAAAAAAGGAGGTGATAATGCCTCTGTATAAGTCTTTGGTGCGACCTCATTTGGAGTATGGTGTGCAATTCTGGAGACCGCACCTTCAAAAGGATGTGAACAGGATGGAGTCGGTGCAGAGGGTGGCTACTAAAATGATTAGTGGGCTTCATTATAAAGCATATGAGGACAGACTTAAGGATCTTAATATGTACACCTTAGAGGAAAGGCGGGATAGAGGTGATATGATTGAGATGTTTAAATACCTCCGTGGCATAAATATTCAGGGAGAGAGCCTCTTTCAATTGAAAGCAAGTTCTGCTACGAGGGGACATGGGATGAGGGTGAATGGAGATAGATTCAGGAGTGATATGCGGAAATATTTCTTTACGGAAAGAGTAGTGGATCCGTGGAATAGTCTCCCAGTGGAGGTGGTAGAGATGAGGACAGTAACTGAATTCAAGAAAGCATGGGACCAACACAGAGGATCTCTAAAGGTAAAAAGTGGACTGTTGTAGTTGTTGATATGGAAGGACAGACTAGATAGACCATGTGGTCTTTTTCTGTCATCATGTTTCTATGTTTCTAAGATCAAGAAAAGGTGGAAAGAATATACAGAATCATTATACCATAAAAATCAAGTGGACCAACAGCTGTTTCAACCTATACCTTATGATCAGGAACCATTGGTGATGAAAGAAGAAGTCAAAGCAGCATTAAATGACGGCAGATAAAGACCAGTATGGTCTTTCTAGTCGGCCCAGTAAGATGGCACGAGTAGTGCATCTGCTGCTCTGTGCAGGCCACCCCTCCCCATGTTTTAGTTTTAGGGGTGAACCCACTGCTCCGTGTAGGACACCCCTGTATGTTGAGAAATTAGATCCTGTTGCTGTAAAGGGATCCATTGTGTCTGTCCCATGCCATTTTGAATTCTGTCACTGTATTTGCCCCCACCACTTCCATCGGGAGGGCATTCCAAGCATCCACCACCCTGTCAGTGAAAAAGTATTTCCTGACATTGTCTTTCAATTTACCCCCTTGCAGCTTCATGTTATGCCTTATCAAAGAACAAAGCACCGGGCATTGATGGCATTCCCACTGAGTTATTACAGCAATCAGATGACGCTGTTACCATACTTACAATGCTCTGCCAGGAAATTTGGAAGACAAATTCATGGCCAACTGACTGGAAACGATCTGTGCTTATACCAATACTGAAGAAAGGTGCCCTGACTGACTGTGGAAATTATCGCACAATCGCTCTGATCCCACCTGCCAGCAAAATTCTACTCAAGATCATTCAGCAGACACTACAACCATATCTGGAAAGAGAACTGCCTGAAGCACAAGCAGGGTTCAGGAAAGGGAGAGGAACGAGAGCCATTATCACGGATGTGAGATGGATCCTTGAAAAGACAAAAGAATACCAAAAGGATATCTATATGTGTTTTATTGACTACAGCAAGGCTTTTGACCGTGTAAACTCTGGGCCATATTAAGAAACATGGGTATATCAGAACACCCGATCGTTCTCTTGCTACCTTTATATTGATCAAGAAGCAACAGTTCGAACTGAACTAGGAGAAACAGAATGGTTTAAAATCAGCAAAGGTGTACAACAAGGCTGCATACTCCCCCCCTACCATTTTAATTTATATGCAGAACAAATCAGAGAAACAGGACTGTATGAAGACCACAGAGGTGTGAAGATTGGTGGAAGACTCATTAACAACCTTCACTATGCTGATGATACCACATTACTGACTGAAAGTGAAGATGATTTGAAACATTTGCTTCTCAAGATAAAGAAATATAGTCTTAAAATGGGTCTGCACCTTAACGTTATGAAGACAACGATCTTGACAACTGGCAAAATGAATGAGTTCATCGTTAATGAAGAAGAAATTGAAATAGTTGATAGTTGATCCAAGTAGGTTAAAGTTACCAATAAAGAAGCAACAAGCAGTCAAGAAAACCGACGATGCATTGCTCTTGGCAAAATTGCTATGAAGGACCTAGACAAGATCCTCAAGAGCAGAGATGTCTCTCTCCATACAAAGATTCAACTTGTTCAAGCCATGGCATTTTCAATAACATCACATGGATGTGAATGTTGGACAGTGAAAAAGATAGACAGGAAGAAAATGGATGCTTTTGAATTATGGTGCTGGCGACGAATACTGTGTATACCATGGAATGCCCAAAGAACAAAGAGATGAAACCTAAGCTTTCTTTAGAAGCTCAGATGACAAGACTTCGACTTTCATACTTTGGACACATCATGCGAAGAGAGAGATCATTAGAGAAAGACATCATGCTTGGCAAAGTAGAAGGTCAACGCAAAAGAGGAAGGCCAGCAATGAGATAGATCAATACAATAACAGCAGCTATGGGTGCCAGTCTGTCAACAATGAGCCGCCTGACTCAAGACTGAACACAATTTAGGACAACTATCCAGAGGGTCGCCATGAGTCAACACTGACTTGACGGCACTTAACACAACAACATCATCCAATTAAATAGTACACACACACACACACACTTATATTTTCTTCAGAGCAGGTATAAATTTTGGCATGATACGGCGGGCGCTAATAGGAATAGTTCTAGGTGGCTATTTTATAAAAGGGACATAGGCATCTAAGCTGCCTGCATAAAAGAGGTGCCTTTTTGGACATCTCCCAAAGAGATTATGAAACCTTATACCTGGTTTATGTTACATGGCAAGAGAACAGCACAGAAGAAAGAAGAATTCCCCCATCCTACCACCCCTTCTCCTGTGTAGCACTTGTCGATATTTAAAGGGGTGTTACTTGTATATTTTTACACCCTAGCGGGAGAGAGAGAGAGATGAAGGGAATCTATGGGTGGTTTAGCTGCTGGAGGTTTTCCAGACTCCTGCTTTGATTAAACTGAAAGGAATGTCTTCCAACCCCAGACCCACTGCTGGTTCCTTTATATTAGCTCCCCCGCATTATTTCCTCTGCACATCCTCAGCTGAGCGGCATGCTGCTGATTTCATCTGCTGTATCGTGATGCGTTTAGATTTAATACTGTTCTGATGGCACTCTATTTTTAGTGTTGTAGGCACTGCCCCCAAACCTAAATCTTCATTTCTCAGAGGGAAGTCTGCGATCATGGATGCAGTGATATTCAGGGCCAGATATTCAGCGGTGGCAGCTAGCTGTCACCACCGAACTAAAGAGGCGGATAGTCAATGCCAGGCCCTATCCGGCCAATTGGTATTGAACCTGGATAGCAGAGAAGCTAACTGGGTAGCGGCAATATTCAGCCACTGGCCGGTTAGCTTCTGCGGCAAAAATGTTAGGCCAGCCTTTCAAGTGCCTAATGCTTGCCATTTAGCGATAACCAGGCAGCAGCCCAATATCGCCATGGCTGGATGCCACCTCCGCTCCATCCCTAAAGCACCCCTGATGCTAGCTGGCTAGCATCGAGGCATTCAGCAGTGGTACCTCCGAATATCCCAGTGACAGTAACTAATGCAGTTAGCAAGCTTGCCAACCGCATTAATTGCATTGAGTATCCTCCCCTCAGCTTTTTTGATTTTTGATAGGTTTGCTCTTGACAGCATGAACATATGCTCTGTGCACTTTGGCACCAGGCTAATTTTCATACAATAAATTTTATTGAAACGGGCCTGATCCAGTTCTAAATTCCAGGGTGCGTGCAGTACATGTTGAGGGTAATTTTATAAAGCATTTTAACTTGTAAAGCATATTTTACATCAGAAAGACGGCTGCTAAAAAACTATATGCAATTATATGTACATAAAATCGAGGTACTACTTTTGCACAATCTGCACATATTTACCTGCTTCTTCAGAGCAGGAATAGATGTATGTGCTACTAGGTGGCGGGGTGAATTTGTGAGTGCACATTCAGTTTGTTTGGAAACCTAAACATTTAGAGTGCACACCCATCGCTTGTATGCACATATATTTACAAAGTGATATGCATACAATTGAGGAAACACATTTTTAAGTTCTTGTGCACATACAGAGATCATGGAAATATGACCTAGCAAAATTCACAGGCTGTCAGAGTAGCTGAGTGAATATCAGCAGGCAGGCTGGCAGAAGAGGAAACACACACAAAAATGGTCATGGGTAAGAAAAGACATTCTACAGATGTACGTGGCTCAATGGCTGAAAACTGCAATATATCCTTGGCTAGGTGGCTGGCCAGTTTTTTTTTCTTCCATCACCTATTATGTTCATTTATAACACAAAGCTTCATATTAAGCATAAAACTCTGTGTGCAAAAAACAGTGCTACTGTTTTTGTTTTCTACTATCCTCCCCCCCCCACCCCACTACAGTATATCCACAAATCCCATTCTGTTACATTAATATGATATGGTTTCTCATCTCTCTGGAAGAAAGAGACAGAGTACTCCATAGTCCTGATGGATCCTAGCCCACACCCTTCGACTGAAATTGCCCCATGCCCTAATGATCTCTTTAAGTGGGCCAGCTGGGACCCATACTGTAAACGTAATCAAGCCAGGCATGAAGGTTTCTGTGTGCACGGAGCTTTTATTTTATTTTATTTTTTTTTTACTGACTAGTATGTTTAGATGCATTTCAGTAAGTGAAAATCAGGCCCAGAAAGCAGCGAGACCTGTAACTTGTGCTTAGTGGCAGCTGCGTTAGAACCACACATCTTCCCTCCCCATTCTTAGATTTCACAGAGATTCAAAATTCAGGTCACCTGTCACGCTGCTTCTAACTTTACTCTTCCAGTCTCTGATGATTACACTGGCATTCACTCAATGGCCTTTAATCATGAAACGGGAACTCTTTGTGCATCAGGGGAGGGGAGGAATCTGGAGCTGCTTGGTTTTCGGCAGCTGGTGTGAAGGGCTGCTATTTGCTCTTTCCTTTTTGACAGGCAGTAAAAAGATGAACATGGCAGAAACAAAAAAGGAAAGGGAACTCCTCGTTCCTAAAATACTTCAGTCCCTGTCTACTACCCTGCTGGAAAAATATTACCATACAGATAGCACCAGATGATAAACTCTGTTGAAACAAATTACATAAGAACCTAAGAAAAGCCCTGTTGTCAAACCAAGGTCCATCTAGCCCAGCATCCTATCTCTGACAGTGGGTCATACGTACCCAGCAAGGGCGGGCAAAGAAGGGTTTGATAATATTAGGTCAGTCAATAGGAGAAGGGTGGGAGGTGAGTGTTTGAGGATATAAGGGAAGAGTTTGGGTTGAGGTATGGAGATAGATACTTTTACCTGCAAGGGAGATTTTTTTGGGGCAAAGGGAGGTGAGAGGGGCACTGTGTCGTTGGTCGTTGGTGCACTCCCTTTGAAGAAATGTGGGAGAAGTATGTAGGGACCAAGGGTTTGTGGTCGAAGTTATAGAAACTGCTGTTACCAGGCCTCAGTACGAAGTTACTCCATGTTCAATATTGGGAGAAGGAGATATCAGGGAAGTGGGATGAGTGTAGGTGGGATAGGATTTATGAGGGGACTAGGAAAATATCTGGGGGGACTGCAGTATTGGGAGAACAGTCTTAAAGTTAGATATAGAACGTATTGACTCCCAAACGTCTTCATGTGATTATTCAGAGGTATGACATGGTTGTAGGACGGAGGGAGATGTCTTCCACCTCTTTTGGGTGTGGCCGAAGATTTCAGGAGTGTGGGGAGATGTGGAAGAACTCTAAGGAGATTACAGGTTGCTCAGTGCATTTGGAGCTGGAACAGGTATTGTTAAATGACCTAAAAGATGGGTGGGAGGGATCCTTGGGTCAGTTTTTGAATCTCTGTATTGCAGTGGTCAGGATGGAGTTGCCTGATACTGGAAAAGAGTGGCAGTATCAGCAAGGAGGACGATCAGAAAGTGTCAGGATTTCTTATTTAGGATGAGCGAGATTGCGGCATACGAGAACCACTGTGTGCGGAAGTTTGAAGGGGTGTGGAGTGAATATTGAGAGTGGCGAAAAGCCTACTTTGGGGTGGAGCTCAGAGTTTAAGTTGCTTTTAGGTAGGGGGCAATGGCTTGTCTTTTGCCTCTTGTCAATGAGTCTACTTATGGTGCAATTGGGGGAGGGGAGGGTTAGTGTTTGGAAGGGTGGGGGTGGTAGGGGTTGGTTGCAGTAGGGGAGGTACTGTCTAGAGGTTGCGGGATGGGCTAGGGAGGGGGCGCGTTATTGGCTGGAAGCATTTTGTTCTGAAGTGCTTTGAAGCATTTAGTTATGATGCTTACAGCATGTTTTTGAGGTGTACCTTTTTATGCCGCACATGGAATGTTGATTGTTGATGGATGATCCCAAGGCTTTTGTATTTGAGGTCTAATGTTTTGATGCAAATTGAGGATTGTCAGAAGATGGCTGTATTTGAAGTTTTTATATGTAGATTTAATTACAATAAAAAGAAAATTTCAAAACCATCAAAGCAGCATGTACCCACTGCAAAATCAATAATATATTAAATTATTTTCAAAGCTTTACCTGCAGGTAATCAGTTTTTTATCCACAGGAAATTGTCACTATGGATTAAAGGCCCTCACTGCTGTTGAAAGTATTCACATGCAAAAAGAGGTGAAAAGATGTTTGGTAAGGGAACAGCCTCTTGGGGCTTACACTGTGAAAGCAGGTGCAACTGTACATTGGCACACTGGACCCATGGTACTACTACCAGCCAGATTGGGCAAGTTCCATAACAAGTTTGTATGTGCTGTCCTGCAGCTCACACAATCTTACAAGGTCAAATTCCCTCAGTTTCAGAGCTGGGTTCAAGCAGCATCCAATGGGCAGAGCTTACCTCTTAGTGTTATGGATTGTGGTTCCGCCAAGAACAATTCGGACTCCAGGTGTAGTGCGATTCAGGTTGTACACAGTCAGTGCTTCCTCATAGGTTGCTCCACCGATAATGAACACAATGATATCCTGCGGCCTGCAAAGAGAAGAAGAAAAACACTTGTGAGATGGAAGGAGTCCCAGAACCAGACCTCTGTCACTACACACTGTGGAGCAGTACTCGATCACCATACGAATTACGAGAAAAAAAAAACATGCAATGGAGGAAGAGAGGCTGGAGCTTGACAAACATTTTTTACATGTTAGTGGAAGGAGGAGATGAAAAAGGTGGCATTTTAAGACTCAAGGATGACAAGGAGGAATATGTAGAAGCTGATGAGGATAAAACAGAATTGCTTAACAAATATTTTTGTTCTGTGTTCACAGATGAAGGGCAAGGAACAAGACCACAGAGAACAAACACAAACAGGAATGGAAGAGAGCTAGAACACAGATGATTTTCAGAAGACTGTTTGTGAGAAGCTAGCTAAATTAAAATGTAGGCAAAGCGGGAGCGAGTTTTGGAGAGTGGAGTGAGGGGAGCCGGCAGTGGAGACTGCATCCTGATTCTACCGGACTGATCCTGTGGAGGTGACTCTGTTGCTTGCAATCGGGCAGGCACGCCCGGGACAGTCTCTCCCCCTGAGGGGCCTTGAAGATGTTTGATATCTTGGTTACTCTGTGACCGCGGAGCGTGTCCGCGGAGCGTCTGAAGGGGCGTGTCTAAAGGGGCAGGTACTGCCCCTTAGATGCCCCTTCGACGCCATCTTGACGCTTTGAGGTTAGCGTTATTGTCCCTCTGTAGCAGCGAAGTTGTGAAGTGCTTGTTGCCTGCTTTGTGGATCCTCTCCCGCGATAAGTATTGTTATCTTGTCTTCTTATATACTATGGGAAAGAGGAAAGCTAAACCGGGCAGCAAGAGTCCGGGGGCCGATCTTGGAAGTTCTAAGCCAGTCAGCCCCATGGATAAACATCTGGTTGTTCTTCCTCCCCCCTTGACTCAGTCTTCTCCCGATGGGGTTTCTTTGAGCCCCAACGGGAGATCTCCCCCTCCTTGCCCTGGGTCAGCTTTATCTGCCTTTCCTAGATCTTTTACATTGGTAGGTTCGGATTTGAAGGGAGGGACGTGTATGCCCATTCCAGTTCAGTGTTTGGTCCCGGAGGCTTGTTTGGAGCTTCCGGAGCTAACATCTGAAGCAGAAGTAACTTTAAAAGATTTGTGGGGTGCATTAAAATGTATAGATTCAAAAGTGTCTGTGAAATTTAATTCCCTATGTACCTTTACCCAGGATGCTGTAGTAGCTCTACAGCACCTGGATAGAAGAGTAACAACTATTGACTTAGCTTTCTCCAAAATTGAATCTCAAGTGGTTCCTCTTCATACGGCTAGTGCAGCTGGTATTAAAGATTCTTTGTTTCTCCATTCGAAACTGGAATCGCTTGAGAATTCGTTGAGGGTGTGTAATCTTAGGTTTTTAAATTTTCCTCAGTCTCCATTACTTTCTGCTAAGATTTTGTTGGACAAATATCTTAAAGAAATATTGGCTATCTCGGATGTTATTGATGTTACCCAGATTTACTATATCCCCTCATCTCTGAAAAAGGTTAACTTAGTGGAAGGCGAATTGGATGAGATAACCCCCTCTATTTCCAATCTTACTGCCTTCATTGAAGATTCCCATGAGATTATTTCCTTACGGTCTACCCTACTGGACACCTTCTCTTCTGTGGTGACTAAGCAGCGTATACTTAAAGCATACTTTCGTGTGAAAGCTGTTAAGTTTTGTGGGCAGGTTGTCAATATTTTTCCGGATGTCTCACGTGCCACCCAATTGCGGCGCAGGCAGTTTTTATCTTTGAAGCCTCGTGTGGCTGCGTTGGGTGCCACTTTCTTTTTAAGGTTTCCCTGTAAGTGCGTCATCAATTATGACGGCGCCTCCTTTATTTTTGTTGATGTGATGCATCTGGAGAAATTTTTGACAGATAGACAGGGCTCGGCTGGGGATAGGGTAGTTTGATTATGATCTTCCCTCTATTGAGTGGGCCGTGTATTTGACCCTAGTTTCTGTTGTATTTTTTTCTGTTCTTTTTCAATTATCTGAACTTCGCTCTCGTGATGTGGACTATATCATTTGTATTAATTGCCTTGAAGTAACATTGTTTGATTGATGATTCCTTTGATTTTCTTTGCTTGTATTTGATCTTTATATTTGGTGGAAAAATAATAAAAAAAAAAAAATGTAGGCAAAGCAATAGGGTCAGAGAAGATACATCTGAGGGTATTGAAGGAACTCGGGGAAATTCTGGAAGTTCTGCTGTATGACCTTTTTAATGCTTCTTTGGGTTGAGGAGTGGTCCCAGAGAACTGGAGATGAGCAGATGTGGTTCCTCTTCACAAAAGCAGAGCCAAGAACAAGGCTGCAAACTACAGCCCAGTTAGGCTGACCATGGTGGAATAAACTAATGAAGCGTCTGCTATTATTGTAAACCACTTTGCTTTTTATAATTGAAAGGTGATATAGGAAGTACATTAATGAATAAATATAAACATAAAACAGGATTCTGCAGTTTCTGGAATCCAATGAATTATGGGATCCGAGGCAGTATGGCTTTACTAGAAAAAGGTCTTTTCATGGGAGACGGTGGGAGAATATCAGCACATGGGGGTGAAAAGGGTATGGAAACAGGTGGCATGTTTGCATATGGAGCTGCAAGGTTTGCAAATAGAGGCGATTGTGTTGTGTCTCCAGAGGGTGTGTCAACGCTACTATGAGTTTGGGGACTGTTCGGGCCGGCTTTTGGCAAGGAGGTTGCGGAGGCAAGTAGTCCATTCATCCATCTGGCAAATCCAGGGGGGGATGATGGGGAGTTAAGGCGTGTGGAGCATCAGATCTGTACTGAGCTTTTGAAGTTTTGCCAGGCTCTACACGCTCCACAGGGGGAGATTGAAGATAGGGAGATTCACAGCTACTTGCAGAGGGTGGCGTTGCCTGAGTTGCCTGGGGAGGCTTTTGAAGCCTTAGAAAGACATATTACAGGAGAGGAGGCGAGCTGTGCTATTAAAGGAGCTGCTGGCTGGGAGGGCTTCAGGCCTGGATGGGCTTACGGATAGCTTTTAAAGTCTTACAGGGGAAGGTGGAGGGACTCCTAGGTAGGGTGTTCAATGAGGTGACTGAAGAGGGGGGAGCCTTGTCCTCAGAGATGCTGACAGCGGGGATCACTGTACTGCTTAAGGAGGGCAAGGATCCTAAAGACTGCGGGTCGTATAGACCCATATCGCTACTGAATGTAGATGTCAAGATTTTAGCAAAAGGTTTGGCGGCAAGACTGACCCGATGGATGCCTGGATTGGTACAGCCGGATTAGACCGGTTTCATAGTGGGGCATCAGCAACAGATATTATTAAGCAGGCAATCAACGTGATTTGGGCGTCACGCCAACTGCAGGCTGAGGTGATATGGAGAAGGCCTTTGATTGGGTACATTGATGGGGTTTTTTTTCAGTCCTGGATAAGATGAAGTATGGCCCAAGTTTGGGGGGTGGATGTGGGGGCTATATAGGAATCCTAAGGCCCATATCAAGAGCAATTGGAGGTACTCTGAACTTTTTGTTCTGGAGAGGGCTACGAGACAGGACTGCCCCCTGTCTCCATTATTGTTCACCCTGGAGGTGGAGCCTTTGGCGCAGGCGATTTAGCAGAATAGGTGGATTCATGGGGTGGAATGGGCTGGGCGGCAACATACTATTTTGCTGTTTGCGGATGATGTGCTGTTCTTTTTAGCGTACCCTGGGCGATCCCTGTTGGCAGTGATGGCAGAGTTGGATCGGCATGGGGGGGTCTTGGGCTTTAAAACTAATCTGGAGAAGACCGAGGCACTTAACATATCTAGGAAGCCGGGGAATGTGGCCCAGTTGAAGGAGTGCTTCCCATTCCGGTGGGTTAGGGGGGCTTACGTCAGATTTCAGTTCACTTTATCAGGCAAACTTTCCTGCATTATTTTGAGCCCTGGGACAAGAATTGGAAGGGTGGGTGGTCTTTGAAATGTCCTGGCTAAGACGCATAGCAGAGTTTAAAAAAAAATATCCTGCCTTGGGTGCTGTACCTCTTCCAGGTGGGTGCTCCTGATCCCCATGTGAATGGGGGCATTGAAGGTTCTGCAGCAAAAGGTGTTCCAATATATTTGGAGGCGCAAACCCCCAAGAGTGTCACGTGCCACTCTGTACTGCCCTCGGAAGCAGGGGATCTTAGGGTCCTGGACTTTTGTGCTCATTACTGGGCAGCACAGGTTTGACATATAATGGACTGGAGGGAGGGTGGGGAACTCAAGAATTATGTGGAGATAGAAAGGGGAGAGTGGGGGGGACCCTTGAGTTGTTTACTATGGATGCCTAAGGGGGGGTCGGAGGGGCAAAGGGGAGAGGGTAGTCCATGTGTAGAACACGTGCTCTTGGTGTGGGATAAGGTGCGATGGAGGGAAATCCTGGGGCAGGGGTTAGGTCTTTTTTGTTAATGCAGTGCCTGCAATATACAAGGGAGTTTGCTCCAGTTAGGGAGGGTGTATTCCCATTGGAAGAAGGTGGGGTTGAAGTATTTTTATCAGTTTGTGGATGGGGGTAGGTGGGAGTGTGACCTTTGAAGACATCCAGGAGCAGTATGGTTTGGGGGGGGGATTTATTTCAATATGGACAGGTGATCCACTACCTTTGGGGGGCAGTTGGGCTTGGGCAGGGATTATATGGATTTGGAGGTGTTCTGGTACAGAAAACAGCACTCTAGGTGCCTGATATCTGCTCTCTTTAGGACAGTGGAAGGACCAAATTTCGCCAATTGTCCTATACGGGGAAGTGGGTACAGGACTTGGGTGAAGTTATGAACCAGAAGGTGTGGAAATCTATTTTTGATCAAATCCAGCAGACCCCTCTTTCAGTGGCCATAAGGGAGAACTGTTACAAGATCTTGCTGACGTGGTATTATACTCTGGATAGGCTTTATAGGATGTTCCTAGCAGTATCCCCGTATTACTGGTGCAATTGCAGAGAGTGGCGCTCCTTTATGCATATTTGGTGGGCCTGCCCAATAATACAGAGCTTCTGGGAGCAAATTCAGGATTGGATCCAATGGGTTTTGGGGGTGGATCTGCTTACTATCTTGGTGGAAAGTGAAGTGACTGGGGAAGGGGAGGAAGCAAGGGCTTATTTACTCAAGTGTGACGCACTGTGAGGTGGCATATCACTGGAAACTTCTAGCAGCCCCTACACTTGACCAATGTGTGAAGCGGCTACGACAGGTGGTATTGATAGAGAGACTCACTACTTGTCACCAGTAGCGGATGGAGCGGTTTGAGGAATGCTGGGAGGTATTCAACCAATACTTGCAGGGAAGAAGGTGTGGGGGGGATGATATATTGTATATGATGTAGCTATTGTGTAGGAGACTGTTGATTTGTGGTTGTATATTGGTTTGCTTGTCAAAATCAATAAAAAAAAAGTTAAACTAAAGAAGAAAAAGGTCTTTTCAGAAGAATCTGATCAATTTCTTTGACTGGTGACCAGCAAGGTGCATTATGGGACACAAGATATACCATACTGGGTCGGACCAAAGGTCGATCAAGCCTAGTATCTTCTTTCCAACAGTGATCAATCTAGGTCACAAGTACCTGACATTCCTTTCTTTGATTCCTAGCATTTTATTTGCTTTCTTGGCCGTTGCTGCACACTGGACGGAGGGTTTCAACGTATTATCCACAATGATGCGCAAATCATTTTCCTAGGTGGTAGTTCTTAATGTGGGAACCTTGCATCATGTAACCATAGTTTGGATTGTTCTTTCCTAGGTGCATAACTTTGCACTTGTCCACATTAAATTTTATCTGCCATTGGATGCCCATGCTCCCAATTTCTCAAGATCCTCTTGTAAGTTTTCACAATCCTCTTGTCATTTAGCTACTTTGAATAGTTTTGTGTCATCTGCAAATCTGATCACCTCACTCGTTCCGATTTTCAGATCATTTATTTATTTAGTATACATTCTGTATACCGCTACTTCCAGCGATCAGCAGCGGTTTGATTACAGATTGGAAATTGTCAAATCATGACAGGAAATTTTTGAGGTATAAACACATTGATTAGACAGGAAAGCACAGTACACAGAACTATTTTACAGGGAACATGGGCTATGGAGGGTTAAGTGGCTTGCCCAAGACCACAAGGAGCACCTGTGGGACTAGAAACCCCAGTCCTTCCGGCCCAAGGTTGCTGTCCTCTAGTGGGATTTGAACCCCCGACCTTCCGGCCCGAAGTACCTTGCCCCAACCACTAGGCCACTCCTCCACTCCTATCATTTATGAATACGTTAAAACGCAGTGGGCCCAGTACAGATCCCTGTGACATTCCACTATTTATCTTTCTCCATGGAGAAAACTAATCATTTAGCCCTACTCTTTGTTTTCTAACTATTTTTAAACTAGTATAACACTGCCTTCTATCCTATGACTTTTTACATTTCCTCATGAGGGACCTTTTTAAAGGCTTTCTGAAAATCCAGAGAGCACAAGATTTCAGAGTGGCCTTTGACATGGTGGTGAATTAGTGTAGGTGACTTATAAATAAACAAAGCATCCTTGGTATGGGCTCTGAAGTGAATGACTGGGTCAGTAACTGGTTGTGTGAAAGGTGACCAATGGTAGTGGTAAATGAGAGTTCACTCTGAGGATAAGGGCATTACTATGTCAGTGGTCCTAATCTTCAGAGTGAACTCCATTTACCATTATCCTTTGTTACTCCCCACTCAATTTGTTTTTAGCCCAGTCAAATCACTTAAAGAGTCCATCCCAAGGGTGCTCAGTTTATTTATAAGTCACCTACACCAATCGTTTAATTTTATTTTTATTTACTCGGAGTACTTAAAACAATAGAACCACCCACAATGTCTCTGGAAGATAATATTACACTCCAAATGTTTCCAATTCTCCCCCATCCTCCTCCTAGCCCCCACCTCTCCCATAAACAGCCAAATGGTAATACGTCGCTAAATATGTTGTCCGTGCTATCCAGTCCACATTGAATTGCTCATTTGTAGCATGATGTATTGCTGTCAATGTCAAAGGCTTTGCTGAAATCTAAATACACCACATCTAGTGCTCTCCCTTGGTCTCTGGTTACCCATTCAAAGAAATTAATCAGATTTCTGTCATTTTCTATGTTGACTGGGTTGAGGTAGAAAACCAAAATGTTACTCCTTTGCTGATGAACAAGAAGCATGTGTATATTTGCAACTGGGGGGGGGAGACACATACTCTCATACTCTGCTCCAATGCATCTAGAAATGGCTGTTTAATTTCAGCACTAAAGCACTGAGCGGCCAAATCTTCCACAATATTTACCAAGGAACCCGATATCTGCCTAAACAAGCAGAGCTGCCCCACAAAGAAACTGCTAGGCTTGCCATTTTCCACTTTCTTCCTTGACTCTTATGCAAACACTAGGAGCAACCTTTAGATTTATGGTCCACTTTGGAGGGAATGTGAACAATAAAAATGAAAGCAATTATTACAAAGAACAGTATTCCTCTGTTGACAAAAAGCGGCCTCAGAGCAACTAACCCTTTGAAAGGCCAGTATTCAGCGGCTTTCTGATCATAGCGGCTGCGTTTAAAGGCTTTAAATTTAGCACTTACTCCTGCAGTGTCAAAACAGAAACCTCAGATCTCCAGGCTATTCTCAGACCAGTATTTTGTATAAGAACTTTAGATGAAAGCTTAGTTTTTGGTCAGGTACCTGAAAAGCTGTGGATATAAGCTAGAAGTCAGAAGGTATCGGTTTTGCAGCCAAGCCTTTTTTTAAATATAGGACAGACTCTTTTAAAATGTTTGTTTTGCTGTCAAAGCCATACTGGGGGTTACTTCAGTGGTTGTGTTGAGAGCATCAACCACTTTCCCTCACAGAGGAATGTCAGAGCCTATGATTGAGGGAAATCTTCACCAGATACGAGCACGTTCCTCTCTGGATTAAACATTTTGAAAAGAAAGCACAGTTACTTACCTGTAACAGGTGATCTCTGGGAACAGCAGGAATAAGTCTTCACATATGGGTATCGTCGGTACCGACGGAGCCTGCGCGGGAACGCTCCCCAGCGTTCAATAAGAAAGCTTTTGGGAGCATCCCACAGCGCCTGCGTGCTGCCTTCCCGCCTTTCCCAACTGCCTCTCTCCAGTTTGAGTTTTAAAGCTGAGATAAGGAGAGAGAGAGAGGGAAGGAAAGATAGATAGATAGATACAACTCCTAGGGGAGGTGGGTGGGTTGTGAAGACTTATTCCTGCTGTTCCCAGAGATCACCTGTTACAGGTAAGTAACTGTGCTATCTCCAGGAACAAGCAGGAATGAGTCTTCACATATGGGGACTCCCTAGCTGCAGATGCCAGGGAGAGACCCCAGAGTTGTGTGTCCTTGAAAAGGGCTCCACCTCCCCCCATGGATCTCTGGCATCCAACCAGGGTAGGTGGGTAGGAGTTGATTAGGAATGGAATAGGTGTTTGAGAACAGCCTGACCAAACGAGGCATCCCGGCGGGAGTCCTTGTCCAAACAGTAATGGGCTGTGGAGGTATGAACCGAGGCCCAGGTGGCCGCTCGACAGATTTGGTTGATGGACACAGTTTAGGTGAGCCATTGAGGCTGCCATGGCCCTCACATTGTGAGCTGTGACATGGCCTTCCAGAGAAAGGTTCCTACTCTGGTAGGCGAAAGAAATACACTGAGCAATCCAGCTGGACAGTGTTCTCTTAGAAACTGGAAGTCCTAAATGGGAAGGATCAAAAGCAACAAAGAGTTGAGAAGACTTTCTATGTTGCTGTGTTCTTTGTAAGTAAAAGGCGAGAGCTCTTTTACAATCCAAAGTATGAAGATTCCTCTCTGCACTTGATGCATGAGGTCCTGGAAAAAAGACAGGTAAGTATACCTCCTGGTTCAGATGAAAAGGCGAGACCACTTTGGGCATAAAGTGTGGATTGGTCCCGAGGACTACCTTATCATGATGGAACCTTGTATAAGGAGGATTAGCCACCAAGGCTTGCAACTCACTGATGCGACGTGCTGAGGTGACTGCAATGAGAAAGATAACCTTCCAAGAAAGAAATTTCAAGGAGGTGGTGGCTAAAGGTTCAAAGGGTGGCTTCATAAGCTGGCCAAGAACCAGATTTAAGTCCCATGCCACTGGAGGTGGTCTAATGGGAGGTTTAGTTAAAAGAAGGCCTCTCATGAATCTTGCTATAAGAGGATGAGAGGAAACAGGCTGTCCAATGAGAGGCTTGAGGGACGCTGCAATAGCACTCAAATGGACTCTTACCAAATTTGTTTTGAGGCCTGCATGGGAAAGATGCAGAAGATACTCTAGTAAAGAATTCAAAGGTATTGCAAGAGGGTTAAGACCCTTTCTCTGAACACCAAATGGTAAATCTTTTCCATTTGAAAGCATAGGAACGTCTAGGGGAAGGCTTTCTAGAAGCACAAATAATATCTCTGACTTGCTGAGAGAGATGGAAAACTTGAAGGTCTAGGCCTTCAGCAACTAGGCCCTCAGATGGAGAGACTGGGGGTTTGGGTGCCACAACGTTCAGTCTTCCTGGGAGAGAAGATCTGGAGCAGAGCCCAACTCCAGGGATGGAGCTTGAGAGAGATGCAGAACTAGAGGGTACCACACTTGGCGTGGCCAATGTGGTGCTATGAGGATCATAGAACCTCGGTCTCTCTGAAGCTTGAACAGTGTTTTGGGAATTAGGGGAATGGGTGGAAAGGCATAAAGGAAGTCTTGACCCCAGTGAAGGAGGAAGGCATCCTTGGCCTGAACTCCCTGACACGGAATCCTGGAACAGAACCGGGGAAGTTTGGCATTCCACGGACTTGCAAATAGGTCTATGTCCGGGGTTCCCCAAATTCGAAAAATCCTGGCTACCTGGTCCCTGTGGAGGGACCATTCGTGTGGAAGCAGAACTCGACTGAGTCTGTCTGCCCAAGAGTTTTGAATGCCTGGAAGATATACTGCCATAAGATGAATCTGATGCTCTCTGGCGAAGGCCCACAGTCGCAAAGCTTCGTTGCAAAGTGACAGGGAGCCAGTCCCCCCCTGCTTGTTTACATAGAACATGGCTACTTGATTGTCTGTGTGGATGAGGACTGTCCTGTAGCTGAGCAGGGAGTGGAACACTCTGAGAGCTAAGAAAATTGCTCTGAGTTCCAAGAAATTTATGTGTAGTGAAGTCTCCTGTGGAGACCAGATGCCCTGGGTGGAGAGATCTTGCAGATGAGCTACCCAACCCATTGGAGAGGCATCTGTTGTAAGGGTTGCTTGGGGAAGTGACTATTGAAAAGGGGACCCCAGCAACAGGTTTTGAGAGGACTTCCACCACTGGAGAGACCAAAAAAGGTGACTGGAGTTTGCTATTTTGTCTGACAGGCAACCTGATGCCTGAGTCCATTGGGTGGACAAAGTCCATTGAGCTGCCCTCATGTGAAAGCGAGCATATGGAACCACATGCACAGTGGATGCCATGTGGCCTAAGAGTTATAACATTTCTCGAGCAGTTAAAAGGGGCTTTAACTGTATTTGGGAGGCTAACTGCACCAAGCGTAGGCAACGGGCCTGAGGAAGATAGGCCCTTGCAGTTGTGGTATCCAACAAAGCCTCTATAAACTCGAGGGACTGAGTAGGGTTGAGACTGGATTTTGGGATGTTTATTACTAGTCCCAAATACTGAAGGACACGCATTGTGCAGGTTGGACAAGTCTTGGCCTCTGCTTGAGATGGAGCTCGAATGAGCCAGTCGTCCAGTTATGGGAAGACGAATATTCCTAGAGTGCGTAGAAATGCAGCTACTACTGCCATGCATTTCGTGAACACCCTTGGTGCAGAGGCCAGACCAAAAGGAAGCACCCTGTACTGGTAGTGCTTTCCTTGAAAAAGGAACCGAAGGAACCTTCTGTGAGTTGGATGGATGAGGACATGGGTGTATGCATCCTTGAGATCTAGAGAACAAAGCCAGTCCTGACTCTGAAGGTATGGAAGCAGAGCACCGAGAGAAATCTTGAATTTCTCCTTGAATATAAATTTGTTCAATTCTCTGAGATCTAAGATGGGTCTGTAGCCCCCTGTTTTCTTTGGAATAAGAAAATAAGGGGAGTAGAACCCTGTGCCTTGTTGAAGAAGAGGTACTTCTTCTATTGCCCCTTGGGCAAGAAGGATGGCAATCTCTTGACCTAGAAGGTTGAGGAGAGATGTTGGAGAATTGAACTGTTTCACCATGGTGTGAGGGGGAAGACTTAAGAAATGAAGCTTGTACCCTTCCCTTATGATGGAGAGTGTCCACTGCTCTGCTGTGATTTGCTCCCATCTGGGAGCAAAGTAAGTCAACCTTCCTGGGATGGTATGGGGCTCTGGTCCTTCCAGAGCTAGAAAGGCTACGTTCTCTAGTTGCAAGTCAAAGGCCCTGAGGAGGCTGAGGCTGCTGGGCCGTGGAAGGTCTAGCTGCCTTTGACTTGGCCTGTTTAGGTGGTTGCTGACGCTTTGCAGCAAAACGACCTGCAGAAGATGCCTGCTGACCATAAGCAGGATAGTATCTTCCCTTTTTGGAAAAAGATGTCTTTTTAAACAATCTTTTCTTAACAGGAGCAGAGGTAGACTTTGAAAGTCGATCCAAAGCAGAGTTTTCAGCATCCATCTGAGTGGCCTTTGCTTGCCAATCCTTACCAAAAAGGTTTTCACCTGTACAAGGGAGATTTCCCAATTGATCTTGGACCCAGAGCTCCAAATCAGAAGCTTGTAGCCAAGCAATTATGCGTGCCCCTATGGCAATAGCCGAAGCTCTGCTTACACACTCAAAAGAGGCAAAGGCTGCACGGTTGGAAAATTTGGAGACATCTTGGGCATGTTTGAGCCAAGTGAGAAACTCCTGTCTTTTATCCTCTGAAATGAAAGGGGTTAAAGTCTGCAGATAATCTGTGACTTCTTTTAGAAACATTCCTATATAGAGACTATAGGAATTGATCCTAGCAGCTAGCATAGCAGCTTGGAAAACCCTTCGGCCAAAAGCATCCAGGGTCCTGCATTCACGCCCTGGAGGATTAGATGAGTGTCTTTTTGCACTCTTTATCTTCTTCATGGCAGACTCTACCACAATAGAGTGGTGAGGAAGCTGAGTCTTGTGGAAGCCAGGACAAGGAGGGACACGATACATGGTGTCTAACCTGCGAGAATGAGGAGAGGTGGTGAGAGGTGTCTCCCACATCCTCAACATGAGATCATACAGAATCTCATGAACAGGTAAAGTAGCTGCCTCCTTAGGAGCTTTAGGATATTGTAAAATATCCAACTCCTTGGCTCTGGGTTCTGACTCAGGGGCCACTGTAATAGAGAGGCCCCTAGCCACTTCCCTAACAAAGTCTTGAAAAGACAAGTCTTCTGGAGGAGACATTCTTCGTTTAGGTGAAGAAGACTCCTGAGGAAGAAGTATCGATGCTTCTACAGAACCCTCAGACTCAGAGTCCTCAGAGGAATCGAAGTATCGCCTGTCTGGATGCTCCTGTAAAGCCTGATAACCGTATCGAGCGGGATCGACATCGGGAGTAATCGGTACCGGTTCGGTACTGATGGGCATCAAAGGACAGCGTACCGTTGCAGTCGACAGCGAAGCCGATGTCGATGCAATCGGTACCGGTACCGAGAGCGATGCCGGTACCGGAGCCGGTACCAGCAACGGGGATTGTTGCGGTACCGGAGGCATCGCAGCCTGTATGAAAGCCGTTAAGGTGCGCTGCATGGTCAGAATCTTCTGATCCATCGACGCCACCAGAGTCTGGATGTCGGTACCAGTGGGAGCCATCGATGTCAACCTGTGACCTCATAGATAATGCTTTGGAAGCCGGAGCTTCCCGCCGGGGTAATTTTGCCGGTGCGTAATCCTCGAGGGCAAGCCCGGAGGCATCTTGATGCTTGGAGGGAGATCTGCCCTTTGAGGACCGGCCAGATTTATGCTTGGTTACCTGAGATCCATGGGAGGAAGAGGAGGCCCTGGAAGACGTCGATGCTACCTAAGCTGCATCAGAGGGAAACAGGGTACTGAGCTTGGCTGCTCGGTTCTGCCGACCTCTCTTAGACATCATGGAACAGGACATACAATCCGTGATGGAATGGTCAGGTCCCAAACACTTTAGACACCAGTCATGGGTGTCGGTGACAGAAATAGTACCGCCACATTTTGTGCATTTTTTAAACCCAGAAGCGGGCTTCTCCATGAGGAAAAAAATTTTTAGGCCTAGGGCCCAAAAACTGAAAATGCACAGTAGAGATAAAGCGTTTGTTTTTTTTTTTAAAGAAAGAAAAGAAAGACCAGCGGTACCGGTCCGACGTCGAAGAAGGCAGACGCGACACAAAAGAATAAAGAACTTCTTCTGCGGTGACAGGAACACGACCTGCTGGCTCCACGGAAAAGAAGAACTGGAGAGAGGCGGTTGGGAAAGGCGGGAAGGCAGCACGCAGGCGCTGTGGGATGCTCCCAAAAGCTTTCTTATTGGACGCTGGGGAGCGTTCCCGCGCAGGCTCCGTCGGTACCGACGATACCCATATGTGAAGACTCATTCCTGCTTGTTCCTGGAGATAGCTGATGTACTATTTCTCTGTAAATGTGATCATTAAAGTTGTTTTATTGCTCACACCCTTCCCCCCTATTTATTTTCACCCTGTCTCCTCTTTATATTTCCTGCCTCCTCCCCACACACACTGTTCAAATGTCCACATAACACAAAAGCACTTTAGAGGTACTGTGAGAAATGCAAGAAGGAGGATGGCTGCCAGAGAGAAGGGAAAAGAACAAGGGAGACATTCATTCATACCGATCCCGCAGTGTGCTTGGTCCCAGGTAGGGGAACAAATTCTCCCTCAGCTTCCCTTTGATGAGGTGGTCTAGAGTCTCCTGCAAGAGTGGCTGGTGCTGTGTGTACACATTCTCATCTCCCTGAAACATGCCAGAAAAACATAGTTAATGAAGAGACAGAGCGAGGGGTGCAGAACCTAGCACAATCAATTTAATGGAAAGGATGTTACCAGGAATAGAAAGGCCAGTGGCAAGTGCTGTGTGTTGCCTGGAAGGAGGACTTGGGATTAATCAGGGACAAGACTTCTGACCCCTTAGTTAGCTGAGCATGCTACAGAGACACAGTCCTGATGTGGGAGGGGGTCGTGCTTATCATTCACAAGTGACACCTAGTGGTTGGACTAAAGGTCCATGAGATGAAATTTCACTTACTGTCAATTTCCTTTCCTGGAATCCTGCTAGACCAGTCCAGATAAGTGGGTTCTCTCTCCCAACCAGCAGATGATGGAGAGAGAAAGAACCAGAAACTTCAGTGACCCTCATCACTGGTACATATACTGTACCTATACCCCTAGGGGTCAGCTTTAGTATTACACTGGCAAAGCGAAAAAGGACTTTACAAAACAAAATTCCAGCTCAGTGAAACATTTTTCCTAATCAGACTCAACTGGAGAAAAGTATCAGATGATCACAAACTAGCATATGCCAACTATGGACAAGGCAGCAGAGCAGTCAAACTATGTACATGAACCAGCCAATCAAGAGTTGCCAACAAAAGGGATCTGAACTTCTTATGCCAGCAAGGCTTGTTTGTCAGAGCAGAAAGAAGGCAGGCCCTAGACTGGTCTAGCAGGATTCCTGGAAAGGAAATTAACAATTAATGGTAAGTGAAATTTTACCTTCCAACTCATCCTGCTAGACCAGTTCAGCCTAGTGGGAAGTACCATGGCTACACTACCCCAGGGCAGGACGAAGCAGCTGCTGCTAAGACAGTGGCTCCAAAGCAAGCTGCATCCTGCATTTGGAGGTCCAAGCAATACTGACGAGCAAAGGTAGAGGACGAGGACCAGGTTGCCACTGGCAAATATCCGCTGGGACTATACTGGATCTTTCTGCCCAAGATGCTGCCTGAGCCCATGTGGAATGAGCCTTAAGACCCACCGGAACAGGCTTGCCATGGAAAATATAGGCCAACTAGATGGCCCGTTTAATCCAATGCACTATGGTAGACTTAGAGACTGCACATCCTTTTCAGGGCACAGAAATCAGGATAAACAAGTGGTCAGAAAGACGGAATGAATTAATTATTTTCTAGTAGTGACACAAAATTCAACTGGCATCAAGGGTACATTGGTCAGCCAAGATGGAAGGGCGCATGACCGCCTGATTCAAATGAAAGATGGAGAGCACTTTGGGCAGAAAGGACGAAATTGTCCAAAGAGTGACTCCTTCTGCTGAGAAGGACAAGAAAGGATCATGGCAGGAGAGTGCTTGTAGCTCTGACAATCTACAAGTGGAAGTAATGGCCACTAGGAAAACAGTCTTTAGTGTAACGTCCATCAGCATAGCTCTTTTCAAAGGGTCGAAAGTGGAACCCATGAAAACATGGAGCAGAAGAAAGATGTTCCATGGCGACACGATGGGCCGCACTGGAGGACGAAGGGCATGTACCCCCCCCCCCCTCGAAGAAAGCGGCTTACGTGAGCAATTGTGTGCAATTCTGGTCACCATATCTTAAAAAGGATATAGCAGAATTAGAAAAAGGTACAAAGAGGAGCAACAAAAATGGTAAAGGCGATGGAAGGCTATCCCTATGATGAGAGGCTTAAAAGGTTAGGCCTCTTCAACTTGGAAAAGAGATGGCTGAGGGAATATAATAGAGGTCTATAAATTAATGAATGGAGTGGAACTGGCAAACGTAGATCGATTGTTTATGCCATCAAAAAGTAGACTAGAGGATATGCAATAAAGTTGCAATATAACCCATTTAAGACTAATAAGAAAAAATATGTTTTTACTCAACACGTAATCAAATTCTGGAATTCATTACCGGAGGATGTAGTAAGAGCTGTTAGTATAGCTGGATTTAAAAAAGGTTGGACAAGTTCCTGGAGGAAAAATCCGTAAACCATTATTAAAGAGGACCCAGAAAATCCACTGCTTACCGTGGGATGAGCACTGTGGAACCTCTGACTTTTTGGGACCTTGTCAGGTACTTTTGACCTGGACTGGCCACTATGGGAAGCAGGATAGGCGGCTTGATGGACCTTGGTCTGACCAAGTATGGCATTTCTTATGTTTTTATATACGTTGATGCGGGAGGCGAGAGAGTGACCACCAATTGCCCCCTGAAAACAAATGAAGGCTGCCACTTGCACTTTTAATGAATTGAAGGCTACACCCTTGTCAAATCCATCCTGCAAAAAGGCCAGAATGGCGGGCACTTAGTCCCTTTCACCCTGACAGGCCCATCAGGAGCACCAACTACTATTACTACTACTGAGCATTTGTATAGCACTACAAGTCATACACAGTGCTGCACAGACATGTACGAGACAGTCCCTGCTCATCAGAGCTTACAATCTAGTCAAGACAAACAACACAGAAGGTGTAGACAGGGATAAAATAAGGGGGAAAGGAAAAGAAAAAAGGAGATCAGGTAAGTCAAGATCCAAAAGCAGCAGCGAAGAGGTGAGTTTTCAGCCTGGATTTGAAAAGGGTCAGAGAAGGTGCCTGGCATACAGACACAGGTAGTTTGTTCCAGGCGTAAGATCTAGCAAGGTGAAAAGAGCGAAGTCTGGAGTTAGCAATAGAAGAGAAGGGCACAGATAGAAGCAGTTTGCCAGAAGAGCGGAGTTGCTAGAAGAGATGCCAAACACAAGTGTACGCCATGGAAGTAGAAGGACACCACACTTTAAGCAAAGTTACCACGACAGAAGCACTAACCATCGTCTTTCAAGGGCAAAGCCGTAAGCGAGTAGAGAGCAGGATCATCCACAGTACGACTGGCCCCTGATGTAGTAGACCCCTGTTGGCTCCGAGCTCCAACGAATCCACCTCCAGTAGGTGGCTCAGGTCTGCATAACACAGACAATGAGGCCAATTGAGTGCTATTAGAATCACCTGGCCAGGATATGACTTGATGCACCAAAGCACTCGGGCTATCATGACACACAGAGGGAGGACAAAGAAGCTGCGAGCAGGGCCACGGTTGAACTAGAGCATCCAGGCCCTGAGTGCTGAGTTCCTTCCAGCAACCGAAGGTGTGGGTCTTAACACTGCAGGACATGGCCATCAAGTCAAGGGAGGGTCATCCCCAACAGCTCACAAGTTATTTACTTATTTAACGGGTTTTTAAACCACTTTATTATTTTAGTCAAAGTGGTTTACATTGTAATTTAAACTTGGTAATGTACATTAAACAGGGACATTGATAACTTGGATTCTTCTGAGGCAATGGAGGGTTAAGTGACTTGCCCAAAGCCACAGTGAGTGCTAGTGGGAATCGAACCCTGGTCTCTTGGTTCTCAAGCCAGTGCTCTAACCATTAGGCTACTTCTCCACTCCAATGCACAATGCGCTGGAATGCCTCGGTAGCGAGTTCCCACTCACCCGGATCGATCATAGTGCGACCGAGGAAATCCACTTGCACATATATTTATTTTATTTAACTATTTTTATATACTGCTTTATCATACAATCAAAGAGGTTTACATTTAACATTGAATTGTAACAGTTACATTATAACAATTATATTATAAATGAGAGAACGGGGAGCTGGAGAGAGGAGGGGGTGAACATGGAGCGACAGGGGTGGGAGGTAACAGGTAAACTGAATTTAAGAGTTAGGAATTAAAGGGGGGTGTTATCCACCACTGTCTGACCCAAAGTATTGTCAACGCCCTCACCACTCGCCTCTAGTTTTAGAGGGGCGTAGTTATTGGAGGAACTTTCTCCTATCAGCCTTAGCAGCCTATTTCCTTGTGGTGTCTTCTGGGAAATGTAGTACTGCTAAGATGTGTTTGTGCTTCAGGTAGAAAGTTGTAGTTAAGGCCACCGAGGTAAGGCATATAACAGAAAATTTATTTCGCACAAAAAGATTCAAAGTACCAAATACAGGATTATTTCTGTAGGATTTGATCAAGGTACAGCAGATGGTTGGCAAAGTAAACAAAAGAACCCAAAAATGGCTGTTTAAAGTCTTCTTACTTTCAGAAGCATAGCCTTTGATAGCAAGGCTGCCACCTTCCTTTTTGTCCTTGCTAATTACAGCATAAAGTCCAAACAAGGTTAATCTTCTGTGGCAGTTTGGCTTCTATCAGCCTCAATTCCTTCTAGGCTGCATTTCAGGTACAACTGAACTCAAAACAAGAAGTAAACATTCAGACTGCCATTAAAAGCTCTCAACAGACTTTTCACATAACAGAGGAGCAAAGAAAAACTCTTCTAGCAGGTAAATTGTCTTCTTGCCGTTTCACAGTTCAAACCACCGGTGGATAACAAGCATGAATCATAGCTTCCTGCTTATCCTTGTATTTCAGTGAACTTCCCTTTTAAAACATATGGGGAATTTACCACCACACTGCCTTTTTCTTATGGTTACCTTTTCAAGGAGGATAATTCTTTCAGGGTTGGCTTTTCCTCAAGACTTCATGTCTAAAGCTTGGCACAAAGAGCAATCCATAAGGATGTCTTCTTCCCCCAACTCTGCCACTGGCTCTCCCAGCTGCATGGGTTCTGGCTCACCCACCCGGTCAGACTGCTCAGCTGACAACCTCTCCGGTGCTCTGAGAGCTTCTCCACTTCCTGGCTCCAAGCTCTGCTGCCAACCTGTTGCAGAGAATTCAGCCCTCTCAGCTCCTGGTAGCTCGGCTCTTCTGCATGAGTCAGCACCTTCTCTACCTCCTTCTCTTCTCCAGTCTCTGTCTTCTCCTCCCTCTCCTCCTTTCACTGTATATAGCCCCACCTCCTTCCTTCCCAGGTGTTGGCAATCCCCCTGCCTTCTGGTATTTGAGTAATCAGGGAACTTGTTGAAGTAAGGGTTTTGGACCTCGTGCCCGTAATCTCTCTCTCTTACTCTATTAGACACTGCATGAAACCTGTTCCAGCTGGGGGTTTTCTGCTTCTTAGGTGTGGCTGTGGCTTTCTCACCCTGCACTCCTAAAAGGGGACCCTTTACTAGGGTGAATTCTTTACGTTTCTCACCTCCCCCATACTCAGGATAGATGACCTTGCCACAGTATTCAATGAATAAGTGTGTTTTCAGTTTTTTTCTGTAGCTCAGTTACAGCGACAGAAAAACTCAGGTGCTCAGGAGTGAATTCCAGATGGCGGGTGTAAACAGGGTAAAGTATCTGTTGCATGCATGTTAGGTGCTTTTGGTTTTGATAACTGGGATGGAGAAGAGGTTCTGGTTATTACATCATTGTGATCTTGTGTCTGAAACTTTGGTTATTAAATTTCATAAGTTCATTGGGAATTGGTTGTGCAGGAGAGTGAAGATGGTAATGACTCCTGCAATATGCTGTGCCAACAAGGTCTGCAGGTGGTGTTTGGTCCACAGAAACAAGACAGAGACATTTCCAAAGCCACCCCCGGGCATTTGGTGCTACCTTGCCTGTTGAGGTAGGATACAGTCATGGAGTTGTCTGACAGGACCCGAACGGGCGAGCACAAATCAGTGGAAGAAAG
Organism: Ichthyophis bannanicus; assembly: GCA_033557465.1. NCBI lineage: Eukaryota > Metazoa > Chordata > Amphibia > Gymnophiona > Ichthyophiidae > Ichthyophis > Ichthyophis bannanicus. The sequence continues at coordinate 43,139,811 of CM066048.1, read as the reverse complement.
GAACGCAAGGCCAGATGAACTGCTTGAGTTTTGAGGGTCAATAGTCCACCTGGCTTCTCGATGAGCCTATGTGCCCTGCACAGTCTGTCAAGAAAATGTGCCCCCAGCTGAACAGGCTAGCATTAGTGATAAGGGCCACCCAGCGAGGGACTTCCAGGGAAATGCCATGCAACAAATGGTCCCGTGAGAGCCACCACTAAAGACTTCAGCGCACTGGGGATGGAAGGGGAAGTTGTACTGTATACTCTTGGAAGGGCTCCAGCGGGAGAGTAGGGAGCGCTGAAATGGTCACATGTGTGCCTGAGCCTAGGGAACCACGTCTAGCATGGCCACCATGGCCCCCAGCACCTGCAGATAATCCCAGGCCCTGGGAGGATCTAGAAACAGCTTATCAGGGTACAGAAGGATTGACATCTTTCCTGAGTGAGGAAAATACGTCCCAGTCATGTGCCGTGAACCAAACAAACTGCTGATGTTCCAGACAGATAGGAATGTGCAGGTACACTTCTGTGAGATCGAGGGATGTTAAAAACTCTCACCGCCACTGTGACAGACCGCAACATCTCCATGTGAAATCGTAGCACCTGCAGATACTGGTTCACGCACTTGGGGTCAAGGATAGGCCAAAAAAGAGCCCTCCTTTTTGGGTACCACAAAATAAATTGAGCACTGACCTAAGCCACACTGGTCTTTGGGGACTGGCACCACGGCCCCCAACTGCAGAAGCCGCACCATGGTATCTGTTACTGCTGCAGCCTTTCGCATGCCTTGCAAGGGGACTGCACGAAAGATGGGCTCAGCGGCCTGGCAAACTGCAGCCCGTAGCTCTCTCTGATGACTTCCAGAACCCAATGGTCGGACGTGATCTGAACCCAGGCAGGTAAAACTCCCGCAGCCAACCCCCTATGGACTGCACTGCCACCTGTGTCCCCCTTGCTTCATCGTGACTTCTTAGGTCCTGAGGACGGGAAGGCTCTATAATAGCCCTGCCTTACTCCTTGAAATCCTCAAAAGCTCCAACCTCGGGAGAGGAAGAAACCCCTCTGGTAAGGCACGAAACCAACGGAAGTCCTATAGCTGACCCCAAGTTGAGGTCGAGCTGTGGACTGTTTTTTGTTTGTCCTCGGGGAGGCGGCCTCCTTTGGTCTCTCCCAGGTCCTTCACCAATTTTTCCAACTCCTCTCCGAACAGAGGTTTCCCTTTGAACAGGAGCTAACTATGCCAGGCCTTGGAGGAACTATCCGCTACCCAATTCTGCAGCCAGAGGTAGTGGCGAGCCGCTACCACCGAGGCCATACTCTTGGACAGACCTCGAATGAGATCATTGAGGGTGTCCATGAGGTACGCAGCCCCCGACTCCAGCTTAGCCACTGGGCCTGCGGGATTGTGAGTTGCATCCCCCGGGGCTCCAGAATCCCCTGCGCCCACCCAGGCCCCACAAATGGAAGACTGTAATGAGAGGGCACTGACATCAAAGGCTTGCTTCAATAAGGTGTCCAACTTTCTATCCTGAACATCCTTGAGCGCTGTACTGCCCTCAACTGGGAATGTTGTCTTCTTCGTAACGGCAGAGAAAGCCACATCCACCTTTGGAGATTGGAGCAAGTCACGTTCCTGCTCAGGTAACGGATAGAGCCAGGTCATGGTCCTCACCCCCCTGAGCCTGGCCTCCAGCAGATCCTACTCATCCTGGATCATCTGCTTGACCATTCTATGCACTGGAAACACCTTCTGCGTCTTCCGAACCGCCTGAAGGAGGGGGTCCTCCAACGTCTCCTCCTCCACCAGGAGACCTGCAGGCATATTAAGGGTCTTCAATGATTCCGCAATGAGCCCCGCCAATTCCTCTCGACGAAAGACTCAGACTATCTGTGACTCCTCTTCCTGCGGAATCTCTCCTTCCTTGAGCTCCTCTGTACCCTCTGAGTGGAGATGGCTCCCTCCAGTCCCCCTCTTGTCTATGTCTTTTGATGGATTCCACTTCCACTTCCTGCTCCCATGCAGCAGTCTGCCAATTCCGGCCCTGTGCCTGCAGTGAAGACTGGCTCTGCATATCTCGTTGTGGCATACAGAACGCGTTATGCAAGAGGAGGATGAATTTGGGCAAAACCCCCCTGGACCACTCTCGCCTCCCCAGCCCAGAGATGTGGAGGGCCTTGGTCTGAAATATATGGCACCAGCAGTGGAGGCACAGAATCCAAACCCCTGAGCTCCCCTGCTGCCAGCCCCTACTGGGAACACGCAGAACTTCCTGCTGCTCCCACAGAGACTGTGCTCCTCAACTGCTCCGCAGGGCCATCCTCCAAGTCCTGTTCTACTGTTCTGGCCTCCTTCATGCAGCCAAGGCAACCCCCCCCCCCCCCAGCATCAGAGACGGACGGACCCCCACCGGGCCCCGCACTGCGGCCTTATCGGCATGGTCCCTCTAATAAGCAGACAGACTCTCCTGGCCAACTGGTTCTGCAGTCGAGCGGGTAGCAGTAGAATAACCCTGATTCTACCTGCGCAATGCTGGTCTTTATGCAGGTGGACCTTTAAAATCCTGCTTGACTTTAAAAAAAACAAACAAAAAAACAAACATGAAACGAGACCCAGGCCCCAAAACAAGAAAAACTGCAGGGGTCCCCACCTGGAACTCAGTGAGTTCTCCCCAGAACAGATTCTTAAAGTTGTAAAAGGCCCACGGCAAGATGGCACATTTTCCCATGTTACTGAGGGAAGCGCCGACAACTAAATGTATTTGAACTAAGAACGTAAATAGTTTCCCCCAAGTTACCTCCATGTTAAATCCCTGTTCTATGTAGACAACGGTCTAATTTAACTGACCAAGTGTTATATTGTTCAATGTAAACCGCACTGATGACAAAGAGCGCGGTATATAAGAGATGTTAAATAAATAACTATGCTTTCACTCTCGTGCATGCAAAGCAGAGTCTCTGGTTGCTAAACTGCTCCTTAGCTCCCCGCAGCTGAACAATCCTACTTGCCAGCTTAAAAAAAAAAAAAAAAAAAAGTTCAGCGGGGCCAACTCTGCTCACTACTCCTGCCTTGCGCTCAGCCTGCTCTTCCTGGCTTCAGCGCAAAGGCGGGAGTGTCTCTGAAGGCTGTCTACCGGCTCTTGCTGACCTCATGGCTCCTCATGCAGTCACGGGTCCGGAAGCTGTTGCAAAGAGATGTCCATGCCAGGCGTCCCCACCCAAGCACCACAAGCCTCTTCCTTCGCTGGGGGTGGGGGAGGGGGGGAGAGGGGGGATGGAAAACCCCTCTGCAGCTCCTGCACTGAACGAATCTTGGTAGCAATAGAGTCCTAGGGTTTTTTTTTCTTTTATCATCTTAATGGACACACTACCAATAACAAATTAAAGAAATACCCCAGTAAAAACTACCTAACTCTACTCAGTTGTCCCTACAGGGAGTCCAACCCTCTGGATCACTCCTCCAGCTGCTTGGCGACTGAGCATACTGTGGCTGGTAGGTGGGGCCAGCCACCTAAGTATACTGATGTCATCAAAAGACGACATACTCAGTTTCCAAGCTGCTGAGGAGGTACGGGACTGAACTGGAGGGACGATAAGGAACCTTTTTTTTTTTTTTGAGAAACTTAACTTTAAACAAGAAAATAACAAATACTAAGGTGAATCGGAAGAGAAAAACTGCTGCCAATCTAGCAAGCCAGGCCACCCCACAGGGCAGAACTTCTCCTCATGAGCAGGAGCCCACCCTGTGGGTAGTTCAACTGATCATCTTGATCAGGAACTAAACCCCTAAAGCCAGCAAGAAATCCCAGGAGGGCACCTCCTGTGCACCCTGCAGACATCCACAAAAGAAAGGCTGAGAGGAGCAGAGGAAATTGAAGTCCATCATCTGCTGGAGACAGATCTTCAGATCCGGACTTGGAACTCTACCCTATTGGCTGCGCTGGACAAGCTGGTTCCCTTCAACCTGTCTTGCGAGCTCGTCATTCCCACCACCATCCCTGGTAACATGCTGGCCTCTTTCTGCATCGCTCTTACCTCCGCCATGCAGAATGCCTCTGCTGCAAGTATCCCTCCTCAGACTCCTTGACTCGCTACAGTTATTGGCACCACCACTACCGCCTTCTCCTAAACTGTGCCAAACAAGCCTATTTTTCCAATCTCATTTCCTCATCTTCCAATTCTTCTCGTCAACTCTACTCTATTCTTCGCACACACGCCGCTCTTCATTCCTCCACCTCTTCCATCCCCCCTGCTCTGCCCGACCCTACCTTGCTGGCCGCACATTTCAATAACAAGGTCCAAGCCCTACGCTCAACTTTTCCCACTTGCCTCCTTCCCCTTTCTCTCACCTCCTCTGATCCCTCTTCTCCTACCCGCCCATCTATCATGGAAGATCCCTCCTTTCCCCATTTCTGGTCCTCTTTTTGGCCCATAACCCTTCCCAAACTATGGTCCTTTCTGCTTCCCACAAAATCACCTGCCCATCTGACCCCATTCCATCACCCTGGTTGGTTGAGCCCTCCCTAGCTCTTGTTCCTCTCGTACTGAGCATTTTTAACTCCAGTCTCTCCTCCGGTTTCTTTCCATCCCCCTGGAAACATGCCTTCATTCAGCCCATTCTTAAAAAAAGCCCCACTGGACCCCTCTATCCCTGCTAACTGGCGCACCATTTCCAACCTTCCCTTCTTCTCCAAACTCTTGGAGGATGGTTTTCACCCAGTTGTCCTTGCATCTTGATACCACACCCTAGCACTTCCCCCTTGACAGTCAGGTTTTTATCCCCCAAGCAAAAAATGGTCTTATCTTATAGAGTAATAGTACCGTTAAGTCAATAAATATAGAGATTACTCTAGTAGTAAGAGAATTGTTTGTAAATGGTTTCCAACTCTTAAAAAAGACTTTATAACACAGTCGTTCAAATATTATTTTGTAATTGGGTCTCAGACTTCAGGGAGCTATGGTAATTGTATTTTCTACCAAACCGCTCCAAATCGCATCAATGACCCAGGATTTTTCAAATACTACACTTTTTTTTGAAACTTTTGTTTTATAATAAAACGTTGTAAGATAGTCAGGCTTATCTTTCTTGAAGCAGGAAAATCCCAACGTCAGCCATAGCGCTACTACGTTTCACAAAAATGTTTCTTCAGGGGTAAGACACTGACTTTTTCTTTAACTAGGAAACAAGAATAACGTTCTCCAGTTAGTATCTTATGTTTCTCTACAGAATACACTGAAGAACATATACCTCATATCGGAGCAGACGTGTCACTAGGTCCATCTGACTCACCACATAGATTTACCCGCAATGAATGGTCAGGCTTTGTGAAAGAGCGCCGCGCATGCGGTTCAAACATGTCTTCATGGAACATCTTCCTTTCTGAAGACATGTTTGAACCGCATGTGCGGCGCTCTTTCACAAAGCCTGACCATTCATTGCGGGTAAATCTATGTGGTGAGTCAGATGGACCTAGTGACACGTCTGCTCCGATATGAGGTATATGTTCTTCAGTGTATTCTGTAGAGAAACATAAGATACTAACTGGAGAATGTTATTCTTGTTTCCTAGTTAAAGAAAAAGTCAGTGTCTTACCCCTGAAGAAACGTTTTCGTGAAACGTAGTAGCGCTATGGCTGACGTTGGGATTTTCCTGCTTCAAGAAAGATAAGCCTGACTATCTTACAACGTTTTATTATAAAACAAAAGTTTCAAAAAAAAGTGTAGTATTTGAAAAATCCTGGGTCATTGATGCGATTTGGAGCGGTTTGGTAGAAAATACAATTACCATAGCTCCCTGAAGTCTGAGACCCAATTACAAAATAATATTTGAACGACTGTGTTATAAAGTCTTTTTTAAGAGTTGGAAACCATTTACAAACAATTCTCTTACTACTAGAGTAATCTCTATATTTATTGACTTAAAGGTTTTTATCCCGGCCATAGTACATAATCCATTCTTCTTGCCCTCCTGAATGAGCTCCACACCTCATACGATTATGGCTCCATCTCTTTTGCAGTCTCACTTGACCTGTCTGCCGCCTTCGACCTAGTGGACCATCACACCTTACTTAGCTGTCTTTGCGATGTTGGGATCTTTGGCACTGTCCTCCACTGGTTCCATTTTTCCTCACCAACAGGTCCTTTTCTGTTCTCTTTGGGTCAGCCTCCTCAGCTGCTACCCCGCTTTCCTGCGGTGTCCCACAGTGGTCTGTTCTAGCCCCTCTCCTGTTCAACATCTTCTTGGCCCCTCTCTAACCTTTCTGATTCAGCAGCATGGTATCTCCACGTATTATTACGTGGATGATATTCTTCTTCACCACATCGACGACTCCTCCCCTGATATCAGCCTCCTCAATGCTTGCCTTTCTTGCACCGATTCTTGAATGTCCTCTAACTTCCTTCACGTTAACCTTACCAAAACCAAGGCTATCTGGTTTACTTTCAGTGGCCCCTCCCCATCCTTAGTTCCTCTGTTTTCCTCTACCATATCCGTCTTGTTTCCTCCTTACGCTATCTCGGTTTTACTTTAGATTCTGCACTGCCCTTTCACAACCATATATCGTCCTTAGTCCAACGCTCTTTCTATGCACTGAGACAAATATACATCATTTGTCCCTTTCTCCCCTGACCACACTGCTTCTTTGCCTCATCAAGTCCCTCCTTGACTACTGTAACATCTTCCTAGCCGGCCTCCCTCAGTATCAACTTCGTAGACTTCAACTTGTACAGAACACAGCAGCCCACATCCTCACACATGCTTCCCGCTAGGACCATATCACTCCATTGGCTTCCAGTGGCCTCTAGAATTCAATTTAAGATTCTTACTTTTGTCCATAAAGCAATTCATACTGATGTTCTACAATATCTCTCCAACCTTGTCTGCCTCCATACCCCCCAGTACTCATTCAGGTCCATTCACACCAATCGCATGTTCCTTCCCTCCCCTTCTCAAGCCCATCTTGAATCCACCTGCACCTCTGCCTTCTTCTTCCTTGGCCCTAAACTCTGGAATTGCCTTCCTCTGAACCTCTGTATGGAACCCTCCTTCGCCAGCTACAAAGCAAGGTTAAAAACTCATCTCTTTTGCACTGCCTTCAATCTCACACCTCCTGCCTCCCTCCTGCACTGATGCCTACTCCTCTCTTTCCTCCCAAATCATCTTTCTACCTGTTTTTTCTATTTCTTTCCTAACCACTGGCGTTCCGTTTCCTTTCCAAGCAGCACTTAATTTTTATTGTAAACCACTCAAGATGCTTGTGTGTTGGACAGTATATTGAAAACTGAATAAAGATAAAGATACTGAAGCTGACCCCTAGGGGCATAGGTACATGTACCAGTGATGAGGTCACTGAAGCTTCTGATTCTTTCTCCATCTTCATCATCTGCTGGCTGGGGGAGATAACCCACTAGTCTGGACTGGTCTAGCAGGATGAGTTGGAATTACAGTTTCTGGAAGAAGCTCTGGTACATGACCCCCAGGAGGTTGGGAGTGAAGGATTTTGGTATCAGGGATCCCAACCCTGGTTCTGATTGAGCTTGAAGTAAAAAGGGTGGGGGTGGAGGAAGAGAAGGGGAGGAGAAGACCACTGAGTCAAGAAAAAAAAGAAAAGTTTTCTAAGGACCAAATTTATGGAATAAATTTTCACCAAGCCTTAATGAGGGTAATTTTATAATAGGGAGCCTAGTCAAAGCACCTAAATTAAGCCTTATTTTATCAAGACAAGTAGACACCTACTTGTCTTTATACAATGCTAGCATAAGTAGCAGAAATTGCACCTTAAAATAAGACGCAACCACATACACCATTCCTAGAGCTGGAATAAATGACCATGCCTGCCTTTTATGCAAGTATGCATGCAAATTCTCATCATTTATAAATCAATGTACATACTCCTCATAAGAGCTTATACACCAACCTACACTCACCCCTACGTTGTGAAAACAACAAAACAATAGCCACATGATGATTTTGGTTTATAATATAAGTTCACCATGTCCAATTTGATTCACAGTTTACTACTTATACCCTGCAACATAACTGAATGTAATCCAATTAGCTTTTTTTGTTGTAAAATCCCATAAAGTTATTTGTAAACAGCTTTGACTGCTATATAAAACGGTATAGAAAAAGTGTTAAATAAATACTTGCTCACGGCAACCATGTTCTGCCCAAATTCCGCCCACAATGAAGGTATGCAACAAGCAAACAACGTGCCTACTTTTACGTTGATCGGTATTATATAAGCAGTCATTTATTTGGTATCTGGCCAATTAATGCATGTAAAGGATTAGAATACAGTACTGACATTTACATGTGTTCTTAGTGCCTAAAAATCAGCACCTCCTTATAAAAATGATTCCCTCTGTTAAGTTGGGACACTAGTTACTTGGACTTTGCTTATAGAGGACAGCGTAGCCATAAGAGGAAACGGAAGAGCCTAAAGGAGTAGACGACCCGAGGGAAAAGAGAAAACTGATAGAAACCAATTTTTAAGGCTTGATGCACCGAACACTTGCTTGGCTGATAAAATCACAAGCATGTTTGCAATCAAACGAGAAGAGAACAATTTTTTTTAATTCAACATTTGTTTAACAGGGATAGGGAGGACTCAATTGCCCCTCTCTCCCAGGCACAAAGCAGGAGGCTTTTCGTACACAAACACTGAAAGTGAATACGGTTAAATTATATGCAAAGTATTTTACAGTACTTGAAGTCATTTTTGGAGGACAGATGTATACCTTCAGTCCTTTGAAGAACTGCTTAGTGATGGATACGGCATCTTTAGGGCTGAAAAGGTCACTCCCTCGAACACGTTTGCCACCATACTCCACAACCGCAGACACCAGCTATGCAAGAAACAAAACCTGAAGTCAAAACTATTCAATTATGAAGCTGACTCAAAGACAGCCTGCTGTGGATTAGAGGAAGAAACAGTACCACTGAGAGGCAATTTTCAAAAATGGGTAATTGTGAAGTCCACTGGTACTTTTCCTTTGAAAGGCCACAGAAATTTGTGCTTGCTTTTTCACTGCCGTCATGAACGTCTCCCCTCAATGCAGGTGGGGAATTTTCAGAGAGCCGATTCACATAGGTCAATGGCAACTGAAAATTGCCTTCACAATGTGTGGTATTAATACCTTTAAGGTATTTGAAAAATGCTCTTATGTGTTAAAGGTAAATAAGTAAATAAATAAATATCTTTTTACTGGATTAACTTAAATACATTTTTTGACTAGCATTCGGAGGCAAAGTCAGAACTGTTCTGGCCTTCAAAAGCTAGTCAAAAAAATGTATTGTTATTCCAATAGAAACCTATCGCCTTATTTTCTTTTTATTTATCTTTAAAATGAACCGACATGGCCATCAAATTACTTTACTTTTAAAAAAGGTAAGAATGGCAGAACTTAGACAAAATAGATATTGGATCAGATGGGTTTGTGTCGATAATGATGTTGCCCAGTACATGGGCTATGTAATGCTCAGATCATCATGCCAGCTAGGGCACTTCCAAATAAGGCCTCCACTCTTCCCCACAATTTGCAGTACACAAGGAGAAGTGTGAACAACCTATAGCTGTGATCACCTTGCGGTGCTTCTCAGAGACCCCTCGGTTCCTTAGATCCATTAAGAGCCCTGGTAGGTTGTTACTACTATGGCGCTCGTAGTGTAGGGCATAGAGCATCACCAGCCGCACTGCATCCAGCTCTGACACCTTTGGGTTTTGCATTAGCCGCTTCACGTTCTGGAAACAGAAAGAGAAAATAAATAGGACACATTTTATCCTGGACTCGGCTGTTATTAAGCACAGCATTAAGTGTTGCAGAAAAGCAGAACCCTGGGGCAAGCATGATGTTGAAGAAAACAAATGATAAAATAGCAGCCTCCTTAACAAAGGTTTCTGGGGTGAAATATATCATCAAACTGACGGCCAGGAAAGCTGCAGATAATTTTCATAAAAAGTATAAAAGTATTTATTGAAATCCATTTCCTGCAAAATGCCTCCAGACATTTTGTATTTAATTTATGAGCGGGCACTGCTATATCTTGTCACTTTACAGACACACAACTATAAAAACTCGAGTTGTATAAGTTCCTGGAACGCAGAATAGCATAAGCAGGATCATTGAGGAAAACAAAAAGGATTTTATATTGAATAGGGTCACAGCGTTGAAAGAAGCTACGTCGCCAGACTAAAGCCCCCACACTTTTCCCTGCCCTGATCCCCTAAGCGGACGTGTAATGACGTGCTTACACATGCGAGAAGCAGTTACACAGGACAGCTATTGATTTTTTCTTGGGGATGAAATTCACAAATCCTTCCATTCACGGTGAAGATAATGGGCACAATGCTGCATCTCACATACAGCCAAGAGACATGGAGTCGGGATGGAGACCCTTAGCCTCCATGGGCTACAGTGACATCAGTAGGAAAACAATACCCCTTGTCCTCTATGTATTTCTCATCGTTTCTGGCCATTTTCACCCTCTTCCTTCTATTCTTACCATAAGAATTAGCTTCAGGAGCTATAAGGAAAGGTTGGGCCAGGACCCTGGCAGGGCCTCAGTATCTCAAAGTCAGCTTTGCTTATGTTACAGTCCCAATGGGGAAAGGCCTTTTCCAGATCCTTCACATTCCACTGGAGCAGTTGAGGGGAAGAGTCTTACAGCCTAAAGGCTTTCCACTCTGACAGGCCATAACCAAGCTCAAAATGCCCATCTTACAAACGCCAGATTGGCAACCCACAGTGGCAGCTGCTGCCAGACTGAAGTGATACAATTGTGGTCAATATTTTTGGCACCCTTGCATTTTAGGTATGTTGTGTACAATATCTTGAGAAGTCTTGCAGGACTACCAAAAGGGACTACTACTGCTAGAAAGAAATCAGCACTTGTAAGTATTTACTTCTGGGAAATTCTCTAAATTTTGGAAAAGGGAATTCTTTGGATTAAAGCTGATTAATCTGTGTAATTTAGAATCCAGTATATTTGTTAACTCAACCAGGGCCTAATATCAGCAGACAGCTTTTAGGTTAAATTTAATAGTCAGGGCCTAGTAGCAGCAGAGCTTTTAATTTAAATCAAATCAGAGTATAGCTTAGCATAGAAGGAAGAATAGGGTAAATAGTCTGAGTAGAAATAAATAAATTGGCCATTTAGCCCTACTCTCTGCTTTCTGTCTCTTAACCAGTTCCTAATCCACAACAGTACACTGCCTACTATCCCATGACTTATTAATTTTGCCGAGAGTCTCTTATGAGGGACCATGTCAAAGGCTTTCTGAAAATCCAGATACGTTATATCAACCTGCTCACCTTGGTCTACCTGTTTATTCACATCTTCAAAATATATAACAGATTAGTAAAACAAGACTTTCCTTGGCTAAATCCATGTTGGCTTTCTCCCATTAAACCATGACTATCTAGATGTTCAGTAATTTTATTCTTTATAATGGTTTCTACAATTTTGCGTGGTACTGAAGTCAGGCTCACTGGTCTTTTAGTTTCCCAGATCACTCATGGAACCCTTTTTAAAAACTGGAGTTGCAATGGCCATTCTCCAATCTTCAGGTACTACAGATTTTAAGGATAGTTCAGAGAATACTACTAGTATACATATCTGCAATCTTATATTTCAGTTCTTTCAACACCCTCAAATGTATACTATCCGGTCCAGGTGATTTGCTACTCTTTAACTTATCAAATAGTTGTAATGCATCTTCCCTGTTTATCGATATTTCTTTCAATTCTAACGATACATCACCTTTATATACCATTTCATGCATGGATAACTTCTCTACATCTTCTTCAGTAAAGACCGAAGCAAAGAAAAAATTCAGTCTCTCAGCTATGGACTTGTCTTCACTTATTGCCCCTTTTATCCCTCAATCATCCAATGATCCCAACTGACTCTTGCAGCAGGTTTTTTCTACGAATGTACTTGAAAAAGTTTTTATTATGCATTTTTGCTTCACGGCAAGCTTTTTTTTCAAATTCTCTCTTTGCCTGCTTTATCAATGCCTTGCATGGAACTTACCAATGCTTATGTTGTTTCCCGTTTTTGTCATTTGGCTCCTTTTTCCATTTACTGAAAGATGCTTTTTTGGCAACAGTCTCTCTGACCTCGCCTTTAAACCATGCTGGCAGTCTTTGGCCTTCCTTCCACTTTTCTTAAAGCTTGGACTACATCTATTCTGGGCTTCCAAGATGGTACTTTTAAACAACGCCCATGTTTGATATAAATCTAACTTTTTCAGCTACTCTTTTTAGTTTTTTCTTAATTATCTTCCTCATTTTATCATAGTCTCCCTTTTGAAAGTTAAAAGGTAGTAGTGTGGATTTCCTTGCCATCCTTCATCCATTTATTAAATCAAATGTGATCATGCTATGATCCCTATTGCCAAGAGGCCCCAAAAGCTTACCTCTTGCACCAGGATCCTGTGTTCCACTAAGGACTAGGTCCCAAAATAGCTTTCCCTTCTGTCTGTTCATGAACCAGCTGTTTCAAGAAGCAGTCATTTATGTCATTAAGAAACATTATCTCCCTAGCATGTCCTGCTGTGACATTGACCCAGTCGATATCGGGGTAATTGAAATCACCCGGTATTACTGTGTTGTAACTTGTTTTTAGCTTCCTTGATTTCTTTCAGCATCTCATCATTCATTTGTTCATTCTGGCCAGGCAGTTGGTAGTACAATTCCACTGCCATCGTCTTCCCTTTTTTACATGGAATTTCTATTCATAGAGATTCTACAGTGTATTTTGTTTCCTGCAAAACTTTAATCCTATGTGACTCAATGCCCTCTCTAACACATAGTGCAACCCCTCCACCAATTTGATCTACCCCATCATTGCGATATAGTTTGTACCCAGGTAGCACAGTGTCCCATTGGTTCTTCTTCTTCCACCAGGTCTCTGAAATGCTAGTCATATCTAACATTTTATTTAGTGCTATATATTCTAGCTCTCCCATCTTATTTTTTTAGACTTCTAGTATTTGCATACAGGCATTTTAGAGGTTGTATTTTATTCATATTAATATGGTTATCAGTTGATAGGGGTAATTTGGAATCTTTCAGCTCTGTATTTAAGAGCATCTGAATTACTTTAATCTTTACTGGAACTTCTTTGCTGAGATGTCCTAACTTCCCTTTTTTTTGCTAGTAATCCTTCAAGGATACATCCTTCCAAACTATGCGCTCTTTGGGCAACTGTTATCTAGTTTAATAGCCGCTCTATCTCCTTTTTTTTTATTTACACTTTATAAACAGAGACACAACATTTGCGATCAATACAATTGAAACATGTCAAACGCCACCCTTTGGCTCATCCATACCATTACACAAATGAGTTCCAACTTTAATCATACTCCTAAAACAATTTCTATAACCCCATCCCCTCTCCATCCCCCCACCTCCCACCCAATCCCCCCACCCCCCCTCCCATCCTACTGTCACAGTCCCCACACCTCTAACCACTGGTCACCCACGTGCTATATGCCCCCCATATTCTAGTAAACTTCTGGGTGCAATTATTTCTTTCCGCCGTTAACTTGCTCAACAAATAAGTTTGATCTAGTGAGGCATCAAATTCCCCCAGAGTCGGCACCCTCTTTTGCCTCCAGTGCCGTGCCAGCAACAATCGAAAGACAGTACACCCCAAAGTAACCCACATTCCGTCGGAGTTAAGTTTCCCGGCTTAACCCCTAGTAGGGCTGTGGCGGATTGTGGATCTACCGTTTTCCCCAATATTCTACTAAACTGTCCAAAGACCTCCCCCCACCGTTCCACCACTGTTGGACAAGACCACCAGATATGCAGATAGGTGCCCTTCTCACCGCACTCCCTCCAGCACCTGTCTGTCTGACTCAGGTACATGGTCTGCAATTTCTCAGGTGTTAAATGCCAGCGGTACAGCAATTTATAGTTATTTTCCATAAAATGGGCTGCCAACAGACCTTTAGTTCTATGCTGGAAGATATGATCCCATTTGGTCTCTTCCCAACACACTCCCAAATCCCATTCCCATTGCCTCTGAAAGTTCCCCTTAGGGCCCTCAATTTCCATCATATTGTAAAACATAGTCAGAATCTTTTTCGTTTGCCCCATCAAGAAAACTTTCTCAATGGCCACTGGGTCTTTCTGTATATGAGGCAGAATCCTACACCTCAAATAATGGCACATCTGATGTTACTGGAACAAATGCACGGGTTCCAACCCATATTGTCGCCTCAAAACCTGGAACTCCTTGACTTTTACACCGTCCAGGAGCTGGCCAACATGGGTTAGCCCCTTCAAAGTCCATTTCCTAAATTCACTCTTCCCCACCGCTGGTGGAAACTCAGGGTTATCTATAATAGGTATCAGTCTAGAGACTCCAGCAGGTCCCAACCATCTTCGTTTCCATTTGTTCCATAAGCACCATGTCCTATACACATAAGGGTTACTATCCCTCCCTCTCCTCAATTTCCCTTGTGGCAGCCATAACCAATCCCCAATCTTCCCCTCCAGAACCTCTTCAGCTTCCAAACGCACCCACTCTTTCCCCCCTCCTTCCCCCACTCCACTATCGCACTAAGATGTGCTGCCTCCATGTACCTATGCAAATCGGGTACCGCCATGCCCCTTCTTTTCTTGCTCTTAGTGAGGGTCGACCAGGCAATCCTATTTTTCTTCCCTCCCCCAATAAATTTCATAAGAGCCCCTTGCATTCTAGCCAAAAAAGTCTTATCCACCGTTACCGGTAGAGCCCTAAACAAATACACCCACTGGGGTAGCACCATCATTTTTATGGCAGCAATCTTCCCCAACCAGGAGAGTTTTTTGCTCTCCCAGCGTTCCAATTCTCTTCTCATTTTCCGTTCCATAGCCCCAAAGTTCACTCTCCCCAGTTCCCCTTCGTTGGCAGTTAGATATATTCCCAAATACTTTACACTCTTTTTAGCCCATTTAAAGGGGAATTTACTCTGCAGATGGTGTTGCAGGCCTGCCTCTATGGACAGATTAAGAATCTCAGATTTTGTAGCATTTAATTGAAAACCCGAATATGTCCCATATTCTAGCAAGAGGTTATACACCGCCCCCAGGGAACCTTCGGGGTCTGTCAGTATAAACAATAAATCATCTGTGAACATTGACAATTTACTCTCCATCCCCCCCCCCAGACCCCCTTCACCGCCTCACTTTCGCGCACTCGTTGAGCCAAAGGCTCCATAGAAAGAACGAAAAGTAGCGGCGAGAGCGGGCAGCCCTGCCTCTCCAATTCAAATGCCTCAGAATATTCTCCATTTGTGCCATGGGTTTTGTATAAATAGCCCGAATCCAGGTAAGGAATGCCCCCCCCAACCCCATGCGTTCTAAAACCTGAAACAGATAGGGCCAGGACATGCGATCGAATGCTTTTTCAGCGTCTATAGTTAATAAAAGCATCGGGGCTCCACTCTTCTTCCCCTTCTAAATCGCATTCAGCACCTTCCTGATGTTATCTGTGGTTTGTCTGCCTGGAACAAACCCCCCCTGATTCTCATGCACCAGACGCGGCATATAGGGTAGTAGTCTGTTCGCTAGTATTTTAGTAAATATTTTAAAATCCATCCCCAATAGGGAGATGGGCCTATAGGAGCCACACAAATTTGGATCCTTCCCCTCTTTTGGCAGCACTATAATCCCAGCCGTACGCATGGACGCTGGGATTCCCTCCCCTTCCTTAAAGGAGTTATACAATCTAGCCAAGGGTCCACTCAACACCTCTTTAAAAGTTTTATAAAATTTATTGGTGAAGCCATCCATCCCCGGGGCTTTATGGGATGGTAAAGCCTTGATCACAGCCCCCACCTCCACTTCAATAATGGGCCTGGAGAGCAACTCTGTCTCCTCCCCCGTCAGTTTTGGTAACTGGGTTTGCAAATACTCTTCAATAGCTGTCCTTGGGCAGGTATCTTCCGCCGTATACAGCTGTTTAAAAAATTGTACAAACCGGGTCTTAATCTGTTCCCCCGTTCGTACCTCTCGCCCCCCTGCATCCCGAATTTTAGTGATCAGGTTCCGTCTCTGATGTTGTTTCAGCCGATACGCTAGCCATTTAGTAGGTTTGTTCCCTAATTCAAAAAGTTGTTGCCTAAGTTGATCTAGAGCAAATCTAATCTCTGCAAGTTCTATTTCCCCCAATTCTCTTCTTGCATCTCGTAACTCTCTGAGCTGTGTCTCCCCCAACTCCTTTGTCTGTTGGAGCTGTTCCAGGCCCCTGATAGTACCCTGCAGGATCTCTTTGTGGCACTCTACTTTTTTTCACATGCGTTCCAATGGCAATCAAAGCCCCCCTTACCACTACCTTCAAACATTCCCACAGAGTACCAATGGAACAGTTGTCCCGATCATTAAACTCCAGGTACTCTATGAGAGCTTGCTTTACTTATTGAGTGGTCTCTGGATTATCCAAGAGGGCCTCATTTAACATCCATCTCTTCCTCTTCGGTCCCCCGCCCCCCACCACCCAATCTATCCAAACCGGAGAGTGATCTGTCCAAATCCGCTCCCCAATTTCACATTGCTGCACAGCTGTCATCATGGATTTTGACACCCATATCATATCAAGTCTGGAGAAGGACTGGTGCACCGAGGAGTAGTAGGTGAATTCCCTCTCTCGGCCCCGCAGTTCCCTCCACGTGTCCTGGATCCCCAAATTGGCCCCCATAAGTTTCAACATCCGTCTACTTCTCACACTGCCCTCACCACGCCCTGAGGAATTATCCAATTGGGGGTTAAGGGTCAGATTAAAATCGCCCCCATGATTACCTGCCCTTCCGCAAAGTTTTCCACACAGGAGGTTAACCCTTCAAAGAATCCCCCCGTGCAGTATTCGGGCCATAGACATTTACTAAAGTAAACCATTGTTCGTGCAGTTTCAGCTTAAGCAGCAAGAACCTCCCCCCTTTATCCCGATATATCTCGCTATCAGTATACCGGACCCTCTCACTAATCAAGATGCCCACCCCTGCCTTCTTTAGCTCTACTCTATTGGATGCAAACCACTTCCCGGGGTACTTCCCATGTGCCACCCTCCATTCATCCGCTCTGCGCAAATGTGTTTCTTGTAATAAGACAATATCCCCTTTAAGCCTCTGCAATTCTTTGTACATGCGTTGCCTCTTTATCGGGGAGTTCAACCCCCGTACATTCAGTGTCAATACCCTCAACTTATCCATTAGGAATACTCATCAAGACCCTGGTGATGGTGTGTTGCTCGGTAGGATATCCCCCCAACCCCCCCTCCTCCCCCTCCCCCTCCCCCCTTCCCTCCCTCTCCCCTAAACCTTCCTCCATCCTCCCCTCCAAATATATAAGGCATGACCCACCAGACTCTCAAAGCAGCCCGCACTTTCATACTCAGATCCTGCAAATAGCCCTTCTTCCATACCGCAATCAATAGCATTCCCCCACCTTCTTCGCACACACCACTCAACTCCACTCAACATAGTCCATGGAAGAGGTAGTCCTGTAAATCATCTTCGGTCTCCCATTGGGCCCGGGGTTTTATTCTGCCGCCACAAGCGCTTCTCCCCTAGGGACGTTCGCCTCCATCTATTCTCGTCATCTGGTCGCTTCCCAAGGTGGCTGCCAGAATTGCCAGGACCCTCCAACCAGCCTGCTCGCCGCATCACCTCCATAGCTTCCTCCACCGTGCAGATGTAAGAGGAGACTCCTTTCAGGTTAAATGACAGCCCAAAGGGGAAAGTCCATTTATACTTAATGTTCTCCTCCCTCAGCTTCTTCGTGAGGCCAGCCATCTCCCTCCTCTTCCTCATAGTGATCGCCGACAAGTCTGCGTAAATCTCCACTTTGTGGTTTGCCCACTGCAACTCTGTGAGTTTCCTCGCAGCTGACACTACCGCATTTTTTGTAGCATACTCATGAAAGCAGGCAATTATGTCCCGTGTCCGCCCATCCGTCTTCGGGCCCAACGCACGATGCGCCCTGTCTATCCGCCAACACATGGTTGCATCAGCCACGCCAGCTTGGTCCATTATCTGGCGGCCCAACTGCTCCACTACTGTCACACAGTCCTCTTTATCCTTAGATTCCGGTATCCCTCGGATCCTGATGTTAGATCTGCGGGAGCGATTTTCAAGATCTTCCAACTTAGACCACAGTTCGTCCTGCTCCCTCAGCGTCCCCTCGAGTTTATCTTGCAGGCATTTAATAGAGTCCTCGTGCTCCTCCATTTTGGTCTCTACCTCCACTAATCTCTGGCCCACCTCCTTCACTTCAGCTTTCAACTCCTCTATCCAGTTCTGAGCTTCCAATTTAAAGTGGGCCAGATCTTGCCTAATGGCCGTGAACCAGCCCTGCAATTCTCCTTTTAGGCTTGCAATTTCACTTTCTCGGGGGGTATCACTTCCAGTCACCCCACTTGCCTCCTCTGTGGGCATTGCACATGTCGCCGCCATCTTGCCCTTCCCCGCTGCACTCCCGTTCACATTCTTATAAGCGAACGCTTTTAAGTCCGCAGCACTTTTCCGCGCTGCTGCCATATCCACCCCTCTGTCTCCTCCGGTCCCACTACCGATGGTTTGGTGCGCTCGGGGGCAATTATTAGGGGCTATTAAGCAGGTTTTTCACTTCAATCGACGGAGCTCCGTGCTTTTGCTGCCGTCTAGTCTTGTGACGTCATTTCCTCCTCTATCTCCTTTTTTAAAGGTTAATGCCAGAAGCCTTGTTCCATCCTTGTTAAGGTGGAGCCCATCCTTTTGGAAAAGCCTCTCCCTTCCCCAGAATGTTGTCCATTTTCTTTTTTTTCCATTTAACTTTTTTTTTTAAATTAATTATTTCGAGAGATAATACATATATCAATTCAACACATCTTTGTACATCATCCACATCCTTCTTATATCCTCACCTATTATAACCCCTTCCAACTAATACATCAAACAATACTAAACTATTTTCTAACAAATCTAAAACTCTCTTCTTTGCACCATCATCTCATCCATGCATTGAGACTCTGGAGCTCTGCCTGCCTTTTGGGTCCTGCACGTGGAATTGGAAGCATTTCAGAGAATGCTACCCTAGAAGTTCTGGATTTCAACTTTCTACCTAAAAACCTAAATCTGACATCCAGAGCCTCCTCACACACTTTCCTATGTCACTGGTACCAACATGTACCAAGATAGCAGACTCCTTCGCAGCACCATCTAAAATCTTGTCTAGGTGGTGCATGAGGTCCACTACCTTTGCACAAGGTCGGCATGTTACCAGGTGATCCTCACATCCACCAGCCACCCAGGTACCTACATGCCCAATGATCAAATTGCCAATTATAAACAGCTGCCCTAACCCTTCCCTCATGGGCCCATGGCCCTGGAGAAACCGCCTCGGTTCAAGAGGGTTTCACATCTCCTGGTAGATAGGTCCTAGCTACAGGATCACTTCCTACCATACCAAGGTGATGCTATCCTTTCATGTGATCTCTCTCCTCCATGGCAATTGAGAAGCTGCCAGACTGGAGGTGGGACTTCAGTACTACGTCCCTGTAGGTCTCGCCTATCTACCTCTCTGTCTTCCTTATGTCCTCCAAGTCTGCTACTCTAGCCTTCAGAGATTGTACTCGTTCTCTAAGGGCAAGGAGCACTGAGGTAGAAATCCAGGCAGGGCTGAGAGCTGGAAGGATTAAGTAAAAAAGGATACACCCCCTTGGTAAAGTCATACCCTGGTACATGCTCGTCCCTCCCCTATTCCTTTGTCCTGCTGCTCTCTCTGCTTGCTAGAGATAAGAGTACAGTAGACTTTCTCCAATCGGGACTACACTGTAATAAAGTAGAACCAATCATGAAGAAATGCAGTGATGAGTTGATAACATGTTTATATAGTCTAGATTATAGCTCTGGGCAGGGCCCAGAATTTGAACAATTAATTTTCTCTGGGTCTGTGCACATTAAAAACAGCTTGCTTCCTATTGAGACTCCGGGGTATTTTCTTTCCCTGCTCGTTTTACTGCTTCAGCACCTTGCACCTAGTGCACACATATGATACTTCACTAGCTGGGAGAAAATCATACATGTGACACTTAATGCAAAAGACTGAAAAGTTCCCATCTTGCTGCTGGACTGCAGACTGCATTTTAGTTTAGGTTGTGTTTAGATATTTAAGTTCTTTACTTATTAAGGTTTGCTGGGGATACTTATACTAATAAAACTAGACCTAATAAGTTTAATGTACTTTGCACATGCCTGAGGTTCAGCTTTTGTAACCGCCATCAAGCTGTGACATGCAAGGCAAACAAAACACTAATGCAATGTGATGGTTTCCCAGCAAAATTTTCATTTGAGATTCCTAGTTCTTCCTCTTTGTCGTTGCCCTTTGGAGGAGGTGCCTGTTGTGGAGTGGTGCGGCCTCCAGACTTAGATTGTCTTGTTTTCGCTAGGGGGAGGATTCAGGCAAGATTACCGGAGATTCAGGAAGGCACGGTGTGCTGCCGACAAAGGGCTGGAGTTTGTGGCTCTTCGGGTTCCATACCATCCATGGATGTCATGCTCGTGTTTTCTCCGGGTATTTTTTGTTAATCTCTTTAGTTTGAGAGACTTTGGTTGAAGGAGGTATTCCTTACTTCCTTAGACTTCATTTCAGTTTCTTTCTGGTGTTCCTTGTGGGCATCCCTTTCTCTATCGGATTGGCTGTGTTAAGTTGCTTCGAGCACTACCCCTTGTTGCTATCGTGTTGGTGAAGCTGTCTTCGTTAAGGCGAGAAGTTGGTGGCTTGGCCATAAGACTCTGGTAGCCTCTTCTTTAGAGTGGAGGTGTATCGCAGCGAGGGTAGCTCCGGGGAGCTCAGTTCCACCCTCTGCGGAGCTGTGGCATATGTTTATCTTTACAACTGTTTAAAAAAAAATTGAAACAAACAAAACAAAAACAAGAATGAGATCAAGAGCCTTCTGTATCTCAATTTTGTCGAGATCTGGGGACACGTGGGCTCAAAGGCTGATATCCTCTAGGGCCTTCAGAATGGCCTCTCACTCGGGAGGTCTATCAGGGTCATGTCACCTGTTCGAGTCATGACTCTGTTTGGTGGCTTTAGAGTGGCCTCATTCTTCTGGTTCTTTGTTTTCTATTTTCTCTGATTCAGTTCTTTCCCGCTCAGTGTTTGGGAATATGTGAGCTTCTTTGCCCCCAAGCAGGTGTCTGATTGGCCTTACTTGTATTCTTGATGAGCTTCGTCTCTGGCCAATGCCTGTATCTCGAGGATATTATCAGTTTTTCATCAACGGTATGCCCACTTTCAGGCCTTTTGTTCGCGTATGCCTGCATTTTGGAGAGTCTCTTGTGGCTTTTGGGGGGGACTACTAGTTTGAGCACGTAGACCTTGGGCTGCCGGGAACTTGGAATGCTTGCTCTCATCCGCTGAAACAAGGTGTTCGTTGGCGCAGTCTGTCTCAGGTCTGGAATCATACTTCTCTACTTATTGAGGCCTATTCAGAAGGTGCACGTCAGAGCCATCCGGATGTCCAGAAATCTGGACAGCCTGGAGATGCACCCGATTCTGCTCCCATGGGGCTAGACGTGTCCATGAGAGCAGAATCTCAGCATAGGGATTGGATTCCGGGACATGGCCTGATTCAGGCACATTGGACGTCCAATCCATTGCCCTTCTAACCCAGCCTGACTCCAGCATGGAGCTGCAGTGCCATGGTATCATGGTACCACAGCTCCATGCAGGAGCCACAATCCCTAGCGGCAACAGTGAATCCTTTGTTCTCCGCAGCCTGATTCTCGAACGGGCCTTCCACTGGCAGGGTAGGGCTGCGGGGAACCCCCTGCACCCTCTCACCTGTATTGCGGGGCCCAGCTCTAGGATCCCCCTACGTCCAGGGGGACAATATGGTCTTCTGGTTAGAGCAGAGAACAGTAAGCCACTTTCAAGTAGGCTTGGAGACTCCGGTTCCATTTCCCATATTCATAACATGGATAACATGTTAAAACCCTCGGCCCAGTGTGCAGTGGCAGCCAAGAGAGCAGCGGCAGCCAAGAGAGCAAATAGAATGCTAGGTATCATAAGGAAAGGAATGGAAAATAAAACAAAAGATATTATAATGCCTCTATACCGTTTCATGGTGAGACCGCACCTTGAATATTGTGTGCAATTCTGGTCACCGTATCTTAAAAAGGATATAGCGTTATTAGAAAAGGTTCAGAGAAGAGCCACCAAAATGGTAAAGGGGATGGAAGGATACTCCTATGAAGAAAGGCTAAAAAGGATAGGGCTTTTTAACCTGGAAAAGAGACGGCTGAGGGGAGATATGATAGAAGTCTATAAATTAATGAACGGAGTG
The DNA here is from genome assembly GCA_033557465.1 of Ichthyophis bannanicus. Taxonomy (NCBI): domain Eukaryota; kingdom Metazoa; phylum Chordata; class Amphibia; order Gymnophiona; family Ichthyophiidae; genus Ichthyophis; species Ichthyophis bannanicus. The sequence continues at coordinate 43,117,515 of CM066048.1, read as the reverse complement.
GAACGGGTAAACGTAGATCGACTGTTTACGTTATCAGAATATAGGAAGACTAGGGGACATGCAATGAAGCTACAGGGTAAACTATTTAAGACTAATAAAAGAAAATATTTTTTCACTCAACGTGTAATCAAACTCTGGAATTTGTTACCGGAGGATGTAGTAAAGGCTGTTAGTGTAGCTGGGTTTAAAAAAGGTTTGGACAAGTTCCTGGAGGAAAGGTCCATAAACCATTATTAAGAAGGGACCCAGGATATCAATGCTTGACCTAGTACAAGCACTGCAGAACCTGTGTCTTTTGGGGAAACTGCTAGGTATGTATGACCTAGATTGGCCACTGTTGGAAACAGGATACTGGGCTTCATGGACCTTGGTCTGACCCAGTATGGCATATCTTATGTTCTTATGTTTATCTCTCCTTACATGATCTGGACCAGGTCAGTTATTCAGTGTTGGGTACATCAGTGGTGACAGACATATCATTACTACTTTTCAGTAAATACACATTTTTAACCTAGACTTGTTCATTTCATTGGCTTTGATGACCACACCGATATGCTATGCTTAAGCATCAGATTTTTCAAGTTTTCCATCTTTGCCTGGTTGTATACTTTGAAGGCATGCGACCCGACTGAGCTCTGAGCATTTGGCTTTACATTTTTTCAGCCAATTGACCTTCAGTCCCAAAATGCTGTTACCTGGTAAGCAGTGGAGTGGTCATTCTGGCAGGCCAGCTCTTGCTCCACCTCAGACACCTCCATCAAATGGCGCTCATTGACCAGTCGTGAGAGCTCCCCCACCACAGTCACATGCTTCGAGACCGTCCCTGACATTTTCTTAAACTGTGGATAATTTTCAACAAAGGCCTGCAAGAAAGACACCATAAGCAGAATGTAAACATCACTACACCTTCTGTTACTGCTGTATTTATGAAATTACATCATGACAACAGTATGCAGCACTCACTGGGTGACTCCTTCCAATCACTAACCTCTATGTCAGGAAATACTTTTTCACAGAAAGCGTGGTGGATGCCTGGAATCCCCTCCCATGGAGGTGGTAGGGGCAAAACTGTGACAGAATTCAAAAAAGCATGGGACAGATATAGAGGATCCTTTCAGAGCACAAAAATTTAAATAACTTTTACAATTCAAAAAATATAGAGGGGTAACCTGCATGGAGTAGCGGGTACATCACTTGCCACTTCACTGGGCAGACTAGATGGATCAGTAGGTCTTTATCTGCCGTCATTTACTATGTTACCATAAGGCACATTTTACAAAGGATGTCCACGTACAAACTGAGACGTCCAAGCCTGAACATCCCTGAAATTCGCAAGCATGTCCAAGTCAGGGCATGATTTCACAAATGTGGATGTGCCCAATATGGACGTCTGCAGAGATGTCTACATAGACATCCACATACAGTATTTAATACCTGGGACATCTATAAGACATGTAGCACTGTTGCAAACCCAAAACAAGTTTCCTAAACACACACAACTTTGCATTGTCAATGTAAAGAGCACCGAGCATTGTGTAGTGCTAACTTCGACACACACCAGAGGTTTTAGTGACAAAACAAGCACTTTCCCATTGCCTATTCGTGCCTGGAGCAAGGTGAAATTAGACTTAACTGAATTTTCTTTCCATTAGGACCTACAGTCCAGTCCAGACTCCTGGGTTGTGTCCCCTTTCCAGCAGATGGAGACCGAGCATACTACTTTTAGTGAAGTCACGGTATAAGAAGCAGACACTCCTACCACCAAGCCAGTATTCCAGTGTCAAAGCAGAACTCCAGAACCAACCATGGCCCAATGGCCAACTATGTACACTTACATTTTCAAACCTCCCGTGGTGACTTAGTGCAACCCAAGCAGACCAAGGCTACACCTAGGATCCTCAGCTCCCAGAACCCTATGGCTGAGGATCCACCCCTCAGACCATACTGGAGGATAAATCATGGTCCCCTATATGCTAACTATCATAACCAGCTTGCCACCATTCTGAGATGGGTGGGTTCTGGACTGGATTGTAGGCCCTAATGGAAAGAAAATTAGCAGGTAAGTCTAATTTCACCTTCCATGATGTCGCTACAGTCCAGTCCAGACTCCTGGGATGTACCAAAGCAGTACTTAAAACACAAGCGGGACTGGCAAGCCCAGCCTCCATCACCTGTGAGCCAAAACATGCCTCTGAACGCACCTGCAAATTAAGCTTATAATGACTTATGAAGGTATGCAAGGAAGTCCACGTCGCCGCCCTGCAAATCTCTGCTGGCAGAAACAGAGAGCACTCAGCCCAGGATGCTGCCTATGCTTTGGTAGAGTGCGCCCATATACCTGTGGGCACTGACTTTCTTTTTAAGAGATATGCTGACTCGATTGCCTCCTTTAACCACCTAGCAATGGAGGCCTTCGACACAGCCTCGTCTTTGCGAGGACCTCTGAAGAGAACGAACAGACTGTCTGTCTTCCGGAAGTCTAGGAGGACCCGCTGCGCATCCAGAGTGCAGAGCTGAAGACCCTTATCCTTAGGGAAGACCGGGAACATCACAGTCTAATTGAGATGAAAAGGCAAAACCACCTTAGGCAAAAAGGAGGACATGGTACACAAGACCATCCGGTCCTTTGCCAGAAGCCTGCCGCTTTGAAATTCGTGAGCTGAACAAATGGCCACCAGGAAAACCACCTTAAGGGTAAGATCCTTAAGGGATGCAGCTGCCAGAGGCTCCCGAGAGAGCTCTGAGAACCAAATTGAGGTCCCAAGCAGGGACACAGGGCTGCAAGGGCAGCTGCAGAAGCTTGACTGCCTGGAGAAATCTAACAACGTCCGAGTGAGCCGCCAAGGAGACCCCTGGATGCACCCGCGATAAAATGCTAGCGCTGCAATCTGCACCCTAAGGGAGTTCAAGGCTAGCCCCTTTTCAAAACCATCTTGCAGAAAAGCCAAGATGTCTGGGATCGAAGCCCCGAAGGGCTGTCGATGTCTCTCTTCACACCATGCCTCAAAGACCCTCCAGACATGGGTTTATGCTAAGACAGCAATCATTGACTGAATAGCCCTTATGCTGCAATGACACCCTCACAAGAGCCAGCCCATAAGCAAGAATCTATCCACCTGAGGCATCAGGATTGGATCCTGCAACAAGTTTGGCAGCACCGGCAGCTGCCATGGCTTGTCCACTACCAGTCTCACTGGGTCCACATACTACAGACATTGAGGCCAATCCAGAGCTACCAAGACCACTAGCCTTGAATGGGTTTTGATGCATTGAACTAGGCGACCTATGAGAGGCCACGGTGGGAAGGCATAGAAGAGACAGTCCACTGGCCAGCTTTGAGCCAGCGCGTCGAGGCCTTCGCACATGCATTCCCTGCGCTTTCTGAAGAAGAACTCCACCTTGGCATTGTCTGCCTATGCCATGACATCCAGGACGGGTCTGCCCCAGCGCCGAGTCAGCTGCATGAAAACCTCATTTGTCAAGGACCATTCCCCCAGATCTAACTGCTTTGGAAGTCCGCCTGCAGGTTGTCCTGTCCTGCCACATGAGCTGCCGACAGCTGCGCAAAATTGGCCTCTGTCCACTAAAGAAGCGGGACAATCTCCTCCACCAGACTGGTGCTGCCTGTTCCTCCCTGTCGATTGATGTAGGCCACTGTGGAGGCATTGTATTGGAACAACTCCTAAAACTCCAGAAGAGCCATCCTCACGGCTCGCATTTCCAGCCTATTGATGGACCATTGCATCTGGAATGGCGCCCAACTACCCTGTGCAATCTGCCCCTCTCAGTGCGCCCCCCAGCTGGAGATACTGGCATCAGTCATGACCAGTGTCCACTCTAGTGGCTCCATTGGCATGCCCCTGGACAAGCGAGTTGATGCTAGCCACCAGGCTAGACTGGTGCACACCTCCAACAGCTACAGAAGCTGGCAAGAGAGTGCCGCTGAGGCAACCAATGGGAGAGAAGTGCCCTCTGTAAGGGCCGCATGTGAGCCTGTGCCCATGGAACCAAGTCCAGCATCGAGGCCATGGATCCCAGGATCTGCAGATAGGATCATGCTGACTGCGATTGTTGCCTCAAAAATTGATGGACTCCGATTCTGAATCTTCTGGCATCTCTCATCCGGCAGGAACACAATCCCCTCCACCATGCTGAACCAAGCACCCAGATACAGAAAACTCTGCGAGGGTGTAAAGTGGCTCTTGGTCATATTCACCACCAGGTTAACTGCCCGAGCAGGTCGCAGACCTGCTGCATGGCCTCTGTGCTCTCGTGGCATGACTTTGCTCGAATGAGCCAGTCATCCAGGTAGGGGTGTACCAGTACCCCTTCACTCCTCAACTAGGCTGCAACCACTGTCATGATCTTGGTGAAGATGTGTGGCACTGTGGCTAGTCCAAAGGGAAGCGCTTGAAACTGGAAATGCCCCCTGGGCACCGCAAAGTGCAGGAAACGCTGGTTCTCTGCCCAAATGGGTACATGCAGGTAGGCCTCCGTGAGGTCCAGAGAGGGAAGAAATTCACTCTGATGCACCTTCAATTTTTGACTGCAGGGTTTTCATCCGAAAATGAGGGACGCGCAACACTCGGCTGACATACTTGAGATAAGGAATGATCCAAAAAGGAACCCTCTTTCTTGGGTACCATGAAGTTGATTAACGACCCTGCCCCAGCTGATCCTGCATAACGGGCATGACTGCTTGCAGCTGAATTAACCAGTTGAGTGTTTTGGAGACCGCACATGCTTTTCCTGGCACCCAACAGGGAGACAGCAGAAAGGCATCTACTAGAGGAGCCACAAACTCCAGAGTGTAGCTCTCATGAATGACCTCCAGCACCCACCAGTCGGACGTAAGGTGGACTCAGGCTGGATAAAACTGCCGTAGGTGATCACCAATTGGCACTGGTCCCACCTGAGCCCTCCTCATCTCATTGGGACTTTTTAGCCGCTGCACCAATACCTGCAAAGGAACCCCTTCCACCACAAAGGGACTGCCCCTGAGCCTGATAGGCAAGCTTCTGGTAAGGAGAAAATCACGCTGCCCTGAACCTACAGAAATCCCAGGAACGTCCCCTCCCCGAAAACACCGCCGGTTTCTGCAGCTTGGGCTTGTCCTCCAGCAAATGTGCTGGCTTGGACTCCCCCAAATCCTTGACCAACTTCTCCAGAGCTTCCCCAAAGAGAAGCTTGCTCTGAAAAGGCAGCCTACTCAGATACTGCTTGGAGGAGACATCTGCGGACCAATTCCACCGCCACAGAAAACACCGGGCGGCTACAATCGAGGCCATACCCTTTGCCAAAGCCCGCAGCAGGTCATAGAGTGCATCTGCCAGGTAAGAGACCCCTGAGTCTATCTTGGTGGTTTCCGGGAGAGCCGAGATGATATCCGTCTCTGTTCCTGTGAACCCCTGTATCCAGCACATGCAAGCCCGCGCAAAATAGGCTCCGCAGACTGAAGTCTGCAAAGCCAATGCATTAACTTTGAAGGCCTGCTTCAACAGAGTCCCTAACTTTTTATCCTGGGGGATCCTTCAGCATGGAACTGCCTTCCAACGAAATGATGGTCTGCTTGATGACCACCGACAGCAGGGAATCCCTCTGGGTAGTTGAAAACGCTCCCGTTCCCCAGCAGGGATTGGATAGAGCGCTGCATTGCTCTTGCGCAGTGTAAACCCGCCTACGGAGAGTCCCACTTCGATTCAATCATCTGCTTCAGGGCTTGATGTAATGGAAAAGTGATCTCTGATGTATGGATCCCCTGAAGCCATGGGCATATCCGCAGAGAGGTTCAGCGCTGTCAGCGAATCCACAATAAGAGACACTAGCTCTTCCCTAAGGAAGACTCCAACTATATTGGGGTCCTCCCTAGGTGGTAGGGAGTCCCCTCTGAGGTCCATGTGCCTTTACCCTGTTTCCAGGCTTGAGGGACCCTCTAGAGGATCTTCGGAGCTCAAAGAACACTCCAACCCCAGCTCCTCAACCGGAACCTCTGATCCAGAGGCAGTCCTGGCCACCAAGCTGGTTCTCGAGCCACCCTCAAGCCGCTGCTTCTTGCGCTGTCCTGGCTTCCGGCCCCCTGATTCCTGAGGCTCCATCAGGCCCTGTTTAATACAGTAAGACTGATGCAGCAGAGGACGAAGACCGGTGAGAAGGGATCCCATGAGAGGGAACAGACAACTGCAAAACAGCCTGAGCTGACTGCTGGGGCTGAGAAACCCTTCGTTTTGAGTACCCCGAAGACGCACTGGAGGCCGAGAAAATGTCCGCTGGTGAGGCTGTCAAAATGGCCATGGTTCCCACCAAAAGTGCGGGAGCTGCAGATATCCCTGCTGCTGCAAGAGTACCCTCAGCGGACGCCGAGCACGAAGAAAATGCTTCCAACAATGACACTTCTTGCAAGGATGTTCCTGTCTCTTGGTCTTCCATCTCACAAGCCTGACAGAGACCGACTGAGGAAAGATGACTCCATCTGTTAGCACACCCAACGCATACTGCTTTGCCGGTCGGCATCCCGCTACAGAAATAAACCCCACATGCTGCCAAACTGAAACTACCATGACCTCCCAAGCCAGGTAAAACTACATCCCGTAACCAAATCACACGCAGAGAAATAGAAGAGGAGCCACTCACCGAATACTGCAAAGTGTCCCTCTGGATCATGGCAGCAAGCCCGACAGCCTCTAACCCACCAAAGAGCATCGAGGTTGTAGGCAGCAGGTCCGTTATCCAGAGAAGAAGGAAACAAGCCCCCCACCACTCCTCCCACGATCCTACTGCTGATCAAACGGCATGGGGAAGACCGAGTCACCGAGCTGCCCTGACAACGAACTGCACTACAGTGCTTTGGCACAGGACTTCTGTCAATGTCTGCTAAGTCTGAAAAAACAGATTCTCTCTTTTTTGTCATCTTTTTTTAAAATTCCCCTCAATGCAGCCCAGGACCCACAGAAAAGCTCAGGCTACCAAGGGTTCTGTCCTATCTACTGGAGACTGAGGATACTGGCTTGGTGGGAGGAGAGTCTGCTCCTTATACTGTGACATCACCAAAAGCTAGCATGTTCAGTCTCCATCTGCTGGAAAGGGGATACAACCCAGGAATCTGGACTGGACGGATGTCATGGAAGAGTAAGTTTGGACGCAGCGTTCTAAGATTGATCGAGGATGTCTATGTCTGCACCTCCACCTTGGAAACACTTCCATCACATCTTCTGCCTATTTAGATATCCCTGCAGTGGAGACATCTAAAAACCCTGTTTCTCTGACTGCTCCAGGACATCTCTGTGATTTGGACATCTACGTGCACATTTTCGGAAGTCCAAATCATGATTAAGAGATTTAAAATGACCCCCTCTACTTAAAAACCCATATTGTGAGCAAGTGACTTATTTTGTACAGCATGGTGTACATGGATGATGCCATAGGAATAATATATAGATTATATATAATATGCTTAAGGATGACCCTTGCTAGTGCAAGATCTTGCTGAAATATGACTTTGGTGGACAAATACACCAAGACAATCTCTAGATGCTAGAAAAGATATCAAACCAGAGACAGATAAATAAAATAATTCCTGCCCTCTAATACTACAAAGCCTTCCATGTACCAAACCTAGGCATGTATACGATGAGGCATTGCTGCTGCCACCTGGTGGCCAACAGAAAACACAGCACTATTTGCATATGAACAGCAACTCCACTAGACCAGCGGTACTCAAATCCAGTCCTGGAGGGCCACAAACCAGTCAGGTTTTCGGGATATCCCTAACGAATATGCATGAGAGATTCAAATACAATGGAGGCAGTGCATGCAAATATATCTCATGCATATTCATTAGGGATATCCTGAAAACCTGACTGGTTTGCGGCCCTCCAGGACTGGATTTGAGTACTGTGGTGAGGAATGCCCTCCAGAAGAGATGGAGATAGGGGAAAATCCTGGTAGAAGTAATGAAACAGCACTAGCACACAGGATTTCCAATGCAGAGTTGAAAAAAAACAGCTCTCTGCTGAGCACAGGACACGCCCCAGCTCAGGGGAGGAGACAGGCTTCTGCACTGATTGGGCACGCTCAGGGGAAGGTCAGGGCGTGCCGGGAAATGAAGCCCTTTTAAATCCCCAAGCAGAGAGGGAAGAGGAGAGGAGGAAAAGAGAAAAGGAGGAAAGAGAAAAAGAGGGAAAAGGAAGGAGGAAAACGCTAGAACCCTGGAGCAAGGCAGAACCTTGGAGCAGTAAACCTTGGAGCCAAGCACACTCTGAGAAAGAACCTTACTACAAGGTAGAGCCTGGGCGTGGGAAGGCTAGCAAATTCAGCACATGGAAAGAAGGTATCTGGTCTGGTAGCAAACAAGGCTACAGAAGCAAGGAAGTGAAGCAGGAAGAAAGCTTTTCAAAGAGAAATTCACAGAGCAGAGGAAATAGCAGTAAGGCTGCTGAGTTTTTGAACCAGAGAGACTTCTGGAGGAAAGGTGCCAGTTCTTATTCAAACCCTGCTAAAGGTAAAGCTGACTTTTCTACTTTTAATGCTTTACTAGAGAAACCTTTTATTTGTGCTAACCTTCACAAGGTAAACCCAGCTGCAGAAGCTGATAGCAAGTGGGGGAAAGGTGTCACCCTTACCAAAGAGACTTTCACACAGATAAAGAGCAGTTACAGGCTGAATTGCTTTTAAAACAGTTTCAAGAGTTTCTGGAACTGAGGTCAGGGAAGCTTAGCAGACCTGACAGAGACAGCGATAGCCTTAGCTCTGACGAATGCATGCAAGTGGATAATTACCTGCCTGCCTTAGAAGTGGACCCTTCTCCAATGGATTGCTCAATCTGTCTCAAAGAGGACAGCAATGTAAGAAACCCTTGAACACTGTATGAAAAGAATACAGGGACTTGGCTGTACTTGCTTGCGAGCTAAAAGGTTTACAAATTGTTTTCATTTGTTGTTTTGAGAAGCCACGCTGTGGAAGGAACAGTTGTTTGTTTGGTGCTGCAATAATTCTGAAAGACCACATGAGGCACTGCTGAGTTAAAGCTGCTGTGATTGTGAAGAGCCAAGTAGAAGCTAACTTAATTTCAGTTGTACTTCCTATGTTCCTGGTTTCAGCTGTTTGGGTTGAAGTTGCACCTTTTGCGTTATGTGCCATTGAATTTTGATGCGCTGGAAAATATCCCCACAACAATAAATTTCTTGCAGCCTTAACATTCGTGTCACGACTACAATTTAATCCTGAAGGAAATACAAGCACACTACAAGTCCCAGAATTCCCAGGGGCCAGTACAAGCTTCATTCCTCAGGGACATTATAAGGCCACTCCTGCCTGTAAGCTCTCGGGCCCGGGCAGGAGCGTCGCAGTACCTCTGCACTAGACTTTTACCTTCATGTCTGCAATAGACTCCAGCTTCTGCTGCTCCTTTGGTTTCTTCCTCTGAAAATCTTCCATCAAGTTCTTGATGTTGCTGCCAATTTCCCCAAAGTTCAGGTACATATTCTGAGATGAAAACAGAGAGGCACTAGGGTTTGACGTTCAGCCATCAGCTGGTTCATTAACTAATGCAGGAAGAAAATTCCTAGCTAAGCCAGGTCAGGAACATTGGCAATGGAGGGTTACTGCACAGAGAAACTAGTTCAAATCCCACTTCAGCTATTTAATGCTCAACTTGCCCTCCCTGTAAACAATTTATCTTGAACAGTATTAAACCAGCTATTAACTGCTCGGGGGAAGAGGTTCCTGTCATCCTGAACTAGTGGCTTTTCTTTTTTAATCATATAGCTAAAAACTGAAAAGGAACACATATTCAGGACAGTTAAACAGCATTTCTGGGAGAATTTTAAACACTCAAAGTGCTTTAAAAAGAACAGTCTAATTAATGTTGAATCAAGATTAATCAAATCCAATTGTTTACTTGCTAGAGAAACATGGAGAGACGGGAAGCTTCATTTTAATAAAAGTCCCAAACCTAACGTAAGCCAAGTTTTATATCTTGACTGGATGATTCCTGTGTGGCTGTTAGATGGAGCCTTCCTGTTTTTGACTACCCACATTAGCATAGAACTCGTCATTCTCAGCTGATAGCACCACTTCCCGCAGGTCTCTGTTGATCCCAGGCACACGAGAAAGGTCGATGCGATTGTTGTTTATTCCCAGTAACTCATGGACCATCGCCTGATATGTCCACTGAAAGAGAGCAAAGCAAATATCACTCACTATCTGAGAACAAACACCTCATGGCTTGATCATATTGCTTAAATATTTGTGGGTGGAAATGTGCTTGAGCATTTTCTGTGAATCCATAGAGGTGGTCTAAAAAAAGTCCTGCATCTGCTTACATTATCCCCTTGTCTCAGGCAGAAAGAACCAAAAAGCGGCAAGGAATTTTGCACTACCCTTCATCAATTTATGTGTGAAAAGATTGCAGCTAACTCTTTTTTTCCAGAATCTCTCATTAACAGGGCCAGTGCAAGGATATTGGATGTCCTAGGTGAACCTTCAGGCTTACACCTCCCCTCTCCCCAAGATTTTAATAATTAAACTCAATAGTCATGATCATCCCATCACTTCCTCTTCCACAAGAATCCTATAAAAATGCATAATTGGACCTCATCCATTCATTCATTTAATCAAATTCCACTCAGGGCGATATGCAAAGCAACATATATCATCAAAAGTAAAAAAACATACAATACAAAAACGTACTTGAACATATCCAAATCCCACACACATTAACAAGTAATATATAAGTAGTTTTGAAATATCAAATTTTGCTTTGTATGTATGTGTGAGCCCACTCTCCCTGCAAGAATGAAATTATGTGGCTGTCAGGGCCTATTGTTTAGCTCCGACTGCTGTCCCTCAGAAGCTGCTGCCCTAGATGGCTACCTAGTTTGCCTACTGATTGGGTCAACCCTGCTCATTAATTACAGACAGCATCCAGACATCATGGGGAAACATGATAGAAAGCAGGAACAGAGCCCATGAGTGTAAAGGGAATGATATTTTATGAGTAAGCAATGCCAGCCTGAAGTCTCTCATCTTCCTTGGGTTTGTTTTTATTTCCACTCTAAATTATTATCCCCCTCTCTTGCTCAAGCACCCGATTTCCCTTGCAAGTCTGCCATCCCTTTCTGCATGGTCTAACATGCAATTTGTTTCCAGATCATAGGAAATCACTCGAAAAACCTATGCCAAGTCCTCCAGCTGCCTGTCCCTCTGATATTTCTGTACCATCTTCACAGCGTGATCACAGAAAGACTGCAAGTGCAGCTCAATGAGACTGGCCATGCAAAAGACAGCGGCCAGGTTTAAGATTTCAGACTTGGGCAAGAATGCCTTAGCTCTGCAGATGGTAAATAAAAATTCCTCCCATCACTAGCTATACATCCTTACTGGAAAATATTAACTGGTATATTTTTGGGTTCATATACTTAACTAGTAACTATTTTCCAAATATAGCTATGTCACTTACAGATTTCTTTAGATCTGCTGCGTAGGTGTTTGCTTCTGCACATCAGACACTTTCCATTTTCATCTCAAGGGTTTATTGTTATTAGAACAACTTCTGAGATGAGGTGCCAAGAAGCAAAAAAACCAAGATAGTGTGTATTTCCATGAGTAACATCGGATACTAAGGCCCCAAAGAGAGCCTTATATAAGGGGGTCCCCATGAGGAGCAATCCAGCTGTCTGGCCCCTCAACAACATCTCTAACCTGAACCAGTAAACATCCCTTAACAAATATTCCAAAGACCTCTCTAATATAAACTCTAAAGCTGAATTCTTGTGGAGTCCTATTGGAAGGCTTGCAACCAGAACGTGCCTCTCCTGAGCCTATTTTACTTTTCTTTATAAACAGGAACATAAGTGTATTAAATCCACTGTGGGGGCTGTAAGTGCCCACACTTAGAAGTATGTGTGATCGGTCTTATGCATGTACTTATAGAAGAGTAAACTGCTAAAGTATGTGCGTAAATGCCCATTTGCATGCAAGTCCTTGAAAATAGGTGATTAATGCACATAAATGGCACATATCTTTATGCCGCTTCTTATAGAATTATTCTCCATGGATCAGATATTTGAATGACAGTTAAATGGTTCACAACCCTGTAAACCATGTAACTGCCGTTGAGAAGGATATTCAGCAGCACTAACATGGTTAGTGCCGCTGAATATCCCCAATTATGGCCCTTACGTGCCCCGATGCCAACAGCTTAGTGTCAGGGAGGAGCAGAGGCAGAGAATCGATAACTGGGCAGCAGCAATATTGCATGCTGCCCGGTTAGTGACATGTGCCTAAAAGATAGGTGAGAACTAGTACTACTGAACATTTGAATAGCATTACAAGATGTATGCAGCATTGCACAGACACATGTAAAAGACAGTCCCTGCTCATCAGAGCTTACAATCTAGTCAAGACAGTCAACGCAGTAGCTGTAGGCATACAGTAGAATACATCTAAGGGGAATGGTAAGGAAACACAAAGGAGATTAGGTAATCAAGATCCAAACGTGGCAGCGAGGAGGTGAGTTTTCAGCCTGGATTTGAAAAGGGCCAGAGATAAAGCCTAATGTACAGCCTCAGGTAGTTTGTTCGAGGCATAAGGAGCAGCAAGGTGAAAGGAGTGAAGTCTGGGGTTAGCAATAGAAGAGAAGGGCACAGATAGAAGTGATTTGCCAGAAGAGTGGAATTCCCAAGAAGGGGTGTAGGGAGAGATAAGAGGAAAGGTAGTGAGGAGCTGCAGAGTGAATGCACTTAGAGGTCAGCAGGAGAACTTTGAACTGGATGCAAAAATTGATAGGGAGCCAATGAAGAGACTTGAGAAGAGGGGTAATATGAGAATGATGAGGCGGTGGAAGATTAGCTGCGCAGCAGAGTGTTGAACAGTTTGAAGGGGAGAGAGATGATTCAGGGGGGGAGACCAGCAAGAAGTAGGTTACAACAGTCAAGATGGGAGGTGATTAAAGAGTGGATATGTGTCTTAGTAGTGTGTTCAGAAAGGAATGGGCACATTTTGGTGATGTTGTAGAGAAAGCTAAAATCTGCCGTTTCTATCGGTTGGATGTGTGTGGTGAAGGAGAGAGAGGAGTCAAACATGACCCCAAGGTGGTGAGCTGAGGAAACAGGGAGAAGTAGAGAGTTATCCACAGAGATTGAGAAAGGAGGAAGGGAAGAGGAGGGTTTAGGGGGAAAAATAAGCAGCTCAGTTTTGGCCATGTTCAATTTCAAGCAGCGGTGAGACATCCAAGTGGTGGTGAAACATCCAACCAGCAATGTCAGAAAGGCAGGCAGAGATCTGGGCCTGGATTGTCAGAGAGATTTCAGGTGTAGAGAGGTAGATCTGGAAGTCAGCAGCGTGAAAATGGTACCGAAAGCCATGGGAAGAGATGAGTGCACCAAGGGACTGGGTATAGAGAGAGAAAAGGAGCGGACCCAAGACAGACCCTTGGGATACACCAACTGAGAGTCGGATAGCAGTAGAGGAGGATTCACCAGAACAAACACTAAAGAAGCAATGGAAAAGATAAGAAGAGAACCAGGATAGCACAGAGCTCTTAAAATAAAGTGAGGACAGGGTATCAAGGAGAAGACTGTGATCAACAGTGTCAAAAGCAACAGAAAGGTCAAGAAGGATAAGGATTGTGTAAAGGCCCTTGGATTTTGCCAGGAACAAGTTACTGGAGACTTTGGCAAGAGCAGTATCAGTAGAATGTAAAGGATGAAAGCCAGATTGTAAAGGATTCAGAAGGGCTTGAGAGGAGAGAAAGTTGAGGCAATGGCGGTAAACCGCATGTTCAAGTAGTTTAGAAATGAAGGGGAGGAGGGAGATGGATCGGTAGTTAGAAAGACAGGTAGAGTCTGGTGAGGGTTTCTTCAGAAGAGGTGTAACCACAGCATGCTTGAAGGCTGCAGGGACAGTTGCAGTGGAGAGAGAATATGAGAGATGAAAGGGACAACAGTGGAGGAGATGGAGCTTAGGAGATGGGTGGGAATAGGATCAGAGGAGCAGGTAGTGAATTTGGATGAGGAAAGAAGGCAAGTGCTTTCCTCCTCAGAGATCATAGAAAAGGAAGAAAGTGTAGCAGAAGTAGGGGGGGAAAGTTTGGGAGTGAAGAGGGGAAGGAGGGGAAGTAGCTGACCTTGTGGGGAATTGGAATTCCATCTTGGCTTAGGATTCTAGCTAAATGGTAAAGCAATATCCTTTCAGTCCCCTATTAACTCCCATCATTTCTGTTCTCCTTCCCATAACTTCACCTGGTTCAAAAGTGGAGTGATGGAATCATCAGAACGATCCAGAATCAGTAGGAGAGGAGGAACCTCTGTCCGCCGAAAGTCAAACAGCTCATATTCCTTGGTGATTACCTGCTGTAGGGGGAAAGATAAAATGAGGTTGGAAACCCTACAAACTCCTCATATCAACAAACACTGAGATACCAAGAAATAAAACATTAGGACAAAACAAGATCTTTCCATGGAATATTTCATCTGAAACTTACCCCATCTCCCTTTTCCACCAATAAAGCATTCATTGCTAACAAACAGTTTGCTTGCACACAACTACTGTAAGTGTTAGTTTTGAAAACGGCACATTTGGAAGGCTATCACAAACGACCTTAAGATATACCAGACACATGGCAGCTGGTAACTAATGACTGATATTACACACACTGCACAAAGCCCTGTAACATATGTGTGAGAGATGTCATCTGTAACATAGTTTCAAACATGTCTGCTCTCAGGAAGGTGGCTTAAAGGGCTTCAAAAACAGTAGTTTGGCACTGAAATTAAAACAGAGGCTGTGCATTCCTATTTCCTGTGTGTACTTCTGAAAAGAACGCTAACATATTAAGTTGACAGAGTGGCATGCAGTGTATTTTTGAAACCATTCCCAATATGCAAACTGTAAATTCTACACTTGGGGTTAATTTTATAAAGGGGCCTATATGTGAAAAGTCCAAAAAGGCATCTATTTTATAAAGGCAACATAGGCCTCTGTGTGCTTTTATAAACTAGGCCCTCAGAATCAACCCACAAATGCTCTTGCACAAATTTGCACCTGCTCCAAAGGGGATATATTTTTTCATATACCCTAAGCATGACTGTATGTTTTTTATAGAATACAATGCCTGCATCTCAACTCCGCCACCAGGAATGGCTACATTCGGTCCACAGAAATGTACGCACTTTTGGCAAGCCTTGTAGCGCTGTACAAATGATAAGTCGTAGTAGTAGTAATGAGCTTAGCTCAACTACTTAATTGGGGGGGGGGGGGGAGGCAGCACAAAGGGTGGGGCTATTCATTTGCATATTCATTATGGTTATCTTAAGAAAAATACTAGATGGATAGGAAGTTAGTATATCAAACAGGCGAGGGATGAGCTGCTGCCCCAAAGGTAATAAAAGAGGAAGCTGAGGCTCTCCTTAAGTTGCTTTGCCAAAAAAAGGGAAAGCAAAATATTCCCAGGCTATATAATTAAAATGCAGCAAACATTGTAGCTGTTTAGTTATCTAGCCTGGCACTTTAAGATTAAAAAACTACTCACATCTGTAAATATGCATTCTGCAAAAAACAAAGGAGATGTGGGGTGCTCACACGTCAAGGGACAAGAAGAAAAAGTGAACCACAGCGCAGTTTCTACCACCAAAACAAATTATAACTAATTTTATTTTGGCATTAGAAACTGGGCTAGGAATCTCTTTCTTTCTGAACATCTATTTTGTGTCCAACAAAATCCCTCCTCCAACAGTAGATGCAGAGCAGAACTAGGACATTTCACCATCAAACCCAACACTCGCACAAGAAAAAAAAAACGATTCTAGTGTCATCTCATTAACAGCCTCTCTAATACCAGGCAGATTGTGAACTAACAAAACCCTACAAAAGTCACTGAAGATCTATAATGCAAATCTACCATACCATAATGACACCAGCTTTTAAAATTAATATAAGGAACCTACCTAGAAGAGCAGCACCATAAATATTGCAGAGGGCCTTAGCACATCTTTCCACTTATTCAGAAAAATGAACAAGTCAGATTATTATAGATCCTACATAGAAACTTCATGCTAACAGAACACTTGGTCTCAGTTAAATGGCAGAACACAGTTAGACCATTACCAAGTACAGAATAAATTATAATAAACTCAAAGTAGAAATATGTAGAGAAAATTAAATTGAAACCCCAATGAGCCAGGCTCTGTATGCAGTATAATACAAGAAATAGAGGAGGCAGGTGACACTTTACCTCATCTTTGCTGAGCAGTAGCATGAGATGCACAGGTCTCTCTCTGATGCCACATGCAGACAGTACAGCCTCTACCCATACTCTTCCCCCTCAGTCAATTTCAGTGCCATTTGCTCAGAGGTGGCCATATCGCTGATGAGCTACAGCCCATCTCTGAACAAGAATCACCGAGATCAAGGGAAAGGGCAGACCATGGGAAGAGGCAGTGTTGCCTGCATGTGGGATCAGAGAGAACTGTGCCTCCTGTTACTGCTCAGCAAACGTAATAGCAGAAGCTAGCAGAAAGGTACACATGGTGATGGGACATTATTTGTGCAGCTGTACAGCCTATAGCTGCACAGCTTGCTTTTATTCTGATCAGATTCTTAGTAAAACGTTATGTAATTAAGTTAACTGTATACCGCTATAACCTATAGATATAGTGGCATAAAAAAGTAGTTAAATAAATAAAAAATATAGCTGGTTCCAAAATTCCAAACATGCTGTGCCTCCATTGCAAGCCTTAACAAATTTTGTATGGATTTAGGAGTCAGGCCAAAATCTTAGTGCTTGTGACCTCCTCGTGCTCACCCTACCCTCATTATCTCTCGCGCTGGTCTCATGTTCTCAAATCTTATGAGACCACAGAAACATATAAACATAGAAATAAGATGGCAGAAAAAGACCACATGCCTATCTAGTCTGCCCTTCCATATCAACTACAATAGTCTCCTTTTTTCCTTTAGAGATCTTCTGTGTTTGTCCTATGCTTTTTTGAATTCAGATACTATCCTCATCTCTATCATTTATTTATTTATTTATTTTATTTATTTAACTATTTCTTTTATACCGCCCCTTCCAGAGATCAAGGGCGGTTTACATATAACAGATTAACAGTCTTGTACACAATTTGTATACATTTTACATAGAACAGTAGAAATCAACTATTTACATTGAACTGTAAGTATAAACTTTGTAGGTATTGTAACAAAAAACAAGCAAACATATCAAACTTTGTACAAAAGTATATTTACATCGTGTAGTGTGTGTGGTGTATGGGGTAGAGATTGGCGTAGGTGCTGGGAGACTATTCCACGCATCTACCACTCTTTCTGCAAAGAAATATTTCCACATATTACTCCCGAGTCTATTTCCTTTCACCCTCATCCTATATCCCCTAATAGAAGAGCTTGCTTTCAACTGAAAGAGGCTCTCTCTTGTGCATTTATGACACAGAAGTATTTAAATGTCACCATCATATCTTGTCTATCTCACCTTTCCTCTAATGTATACATATTAAGATCTTTAAGTCTGTCCTCGTATGCTTTATAACGAAGATCACTAACCATTTTAGTAGCCACACCCTACACAGACTCCATCCATTTATATCCTTTTGAAGGTGCAGTCTCCAGAATTGCACACAATACTCCAAATGAGGTTGCACCAGACACTTATACAGAGGCACCATCACCTCCCTTTTCGTGCTGGCCATTCCTCTCCCTCCCAAGCATCCTTCTGGCTTTCATCATCGCCTGTTTAGTCATGTTAAGATCAGAAACAATCATGCCCCGGTCTTCTTTCGTGGACAGAAGTACTTTGCCTCCTACACTGTACCACTCCCTTGGATTTTTGCAGCCCAAGTGCATAGACCCAACATTTTTTAGCATTAAAACTCAGCTGCCAAATTCTTGACCATTCTTCAAGCTTAGCTAGATCCCTCCTCATGTTATCTACTCCTCCCTGGGTGTCCACTATATTGCAGATTTTAGTGTCATCCGCAAAGAGGTAAACCCTATCCAACAGCCCTTCCGCAATATCACTAACAAAGATGTTAAAAAGAATCGGACCAAGGACAGATCCCTGCGGCACAGCACTAGTAACATCCTTCTCTTCAGAGTGAGCTCTATTTACCTGTACCCTTTGCCGCCTCCCACTCAACCAATTTCTTACCCAGTCAGTCACTTTAGGGTCCATCCCTACGGTGTCCAGTTTGTTTATAAGTTGCCTGTGCGGAACAGTGTCAAAGACTTTACTGAAATCGACGTATACCACATCTAGGGCTCTCCCTCGGTCCAACTCCCTGGTCACCCAGTCAAAGAAATCAATCAGATTTGCCTGACAAGACCTGCCCTTGGTAAACCCATGCTGCCTCGCATCCTGCAATCCATTGGACTTCAGAAACCTCACTATCCTCCCTTTAAGCAGCGTTTCCAATAATTTACTCACCACAGAGGTTAGACTAACCGGCCTGTAGTTTCCAACCTCATCCTTACTTCTGGCTTTTGTGTAAAAGGACCAAAAGTCCTTTCTCCAGTCCTCTGGGACCACTCCTGACGCCAAAGAAGCATTGAAAATGTCAATCAGTTGAGCCGTTAGAACATCCCCAAGTTCCTTCAGTATTCTCGGATGTATCCCATCCAGTCCCATCGCTTTGTCTAAAGTTTAGCTAGTTCTTCACAAACACAGTCTTATGAAAGCCATACAAAATCCCCATCACTTCTGTTCCTCCTTGTCGGTATTTTCTGATGTCCTACTCTTGGTCCTTCATCTGTGAATACAGAACAGAAATATTTCTTAAGCAATTCCGCTTTATCCTCTTCAGCTTTTACATATTCCTCCCCTTCACCCTTGAGTCTGACAATACCACTTTTGCCCTTCCTACTCTCACTAACACATCTGAAAAATGTCTTATCCCCCCATTTTATTGCATTGGCTATTTCTTTTTCTATTTATATCTTTGCTTTCTTGACTACTTAGCTAGCTTCTCTAAGTTTTTCCAAATATAGATGCCCATCTTCCTCTCTCTGTGATCTCTTGTATTTCATAAAGGCCTCCCTCTTTTTCTTCACCTTTTCAGCTACTTCTTTTGAGAACCATAGTGACCTCCTTTTCCTTACCTTTCTAACAAAAAAGTTTGTTTCCCTTAAAATATCCCCTTTCAGTTTTTCCCATTTCTTTTCTACGTCCCTCAGCTGTTCCCATCCTACTAACGACTCCTTGAGTTATTGTCTCATCTTGGCAAAGTTAGTTTTCCTAAAGTCTAAGACCCTCGCTTTTGAATGGATTTTATCAGCCCTAGTCCTAATACTGAACACCACCATCTAGAATTTGGCAGCTGAGATTTAATGCAAGGTCATGCATTTGGGCTGCAGCAATCCAAGGGAGCAATATAGTATGGGGGGTCCACTAAAGAAGAACGGGACCTAGGCGTGATGGTGTCTAATGATCTTAAAGTGGCTAAACAGGTAGATAAGGCTATAGCAAAAGCTTGAAGGATGCTTTGGTGCATAGGGAGAGGAATGGTCAGCCGAAGAAAGGAGATGATAGTGCCTCTGTATAACTCTTTGGTGCAACCTCATTTGGAATATAGTGTGCAATTCTGGAGACCGCATCTTCAAAAGGATATAAACAGGCTGAAGAATGGTCACGTGATGTGGTGAGCTTGGGAAGTCGCATCTGTCCTGAGCTCCGGGCTCCCCTTGCTCTAAATCGGAACAATAGTACCTATTTTTAGGTACACCGACCGATACACAGCCCTCCTCAAGTGCCATACCCACGAGAAACTTGTCAGGGGGAGCTAGAAGCAAATGGCGACAACGGCTGCGCGAACCGGGAGGAGAGAGAAAGACCAGGCGGCAGGGGCCTCCAAGATGGCGGAATCACCCCCGAAGGTGGGAGAAGTGCAGGTATCAGCTTCTGGGGCCTCGGTAGCGGAGATTTCAGCTGCGGTCTCCAGTGCCCTCTCCCTTCAATTTGATTCTCTGAGAAGTAAAATGGATGCGGTGCAGAATTCCGTGGAGGCCATCGGGGCACGCATGCAGCAGGCCGAGGCCCGCCTCTCGCAGGCGGAGGATGAGGTGCAGAGACTGAGCCAGGAGCTGGCGCAGACACGGTCTACCGTGAAGGCCCACGAGGAGAAATTGGAAGACCTCGAGAACCGCTCGCGACGCGGTAACTTGAGGTTCCTGGGCATCCCGGCTTCGGTGGGAGATACTGACCTGCGAGACTACATAACTGCGCTGTCTGCTTCACTATTGGGAGAGGACGGCCACAACGCGCAGGTGGTGATCGAGAGGGCGCATAGAGTGGGCCCTAGGTATTCCAGGGATCCGCGGCCTCGGGTGGTGCTGGCCAAATACCTACAATTCCAGCAAAAGGAGGCTGTGCTGCGAGAGGCCAGGAAACGCGGAACTGTGGAACGAGACAATGTTCGGATCCGTGTTACACAGGACTATTCAGCGGCCGTGAGCAAGCAGCGGAGGGCGTACGCGCCAATTTGCAAGAACCTCAATGCCAACATCAGGTTCTCCATGCAGTACCCTGCACGCCTGTTGGTGTTTCACGAAGGGAAACAGAAGGTGTTCGGTTCGGCGGAGGAGGCAGCGACATATGTGGAACAATTTGTGAGGCCGGGTTTGACGTCGGGCAGTGAGACTGCGGGCGTGCCATGACTTTCTGGACGAAACTGTGCCTGTTCAGTCTTTGGAGAGGCCTGAGAGAGCCCGGGGAAGCTGTGTTCCCCCCCATGGGGTCAGCTCACGGGGGTGTGATATGGTGCAGGCAGTATGAGTGTTAAAGTTTAGATTATTGCCTGGATTATGATGGTACTTCTCCCTGTTCGACTGGCTCATGGGGTGGGCAACATGGGGTGCTTGTGGTCACCATGACAGGGGACAATAGGGAATGACCATGGGCCCGGCCTAGTCGGTCCCTCCAGGACAGTTACCGTTGTTTTGCTCATCCCTCAGTGTTGCGGGATGACCAGGGGGCACTGCATCGGGAGAGCCCGGCGATCGCGCGGGTTTTTCGTTTCTTTTTTCAGCAACTTTATGCAGCGGAGTCTCCATCCTTGTCGCAGATGGCGGACTACGTGGGGGAGTTAAATCTACCCCAACTCTCCGAGACGCAACGGGCGCAGTTAGATCGGCCGATCACAGTCGCAGAGTTGCAAGCTGCTATTTCCAAAGCTTGTTGCTACAAATCTCCAGGGTCTGACGGTCTTGGAGCTGAGTTTTATAAGATCCTTAATGAGCTGATTTCCCCAACCTTAGCTGCCGTGCATAATTTGAGGGTCCAGCAGGGACATTTTCGATGGGGGGATAATCATGCCAATGTTGTCCTCATTCCGAAACCGGCTAAAGACCCTCTATCAGCAGCTTATCATCGACCTATATCTTTGCTTAATTTTGATCTTAAATTAATGGCAAAAATTCTGGCCGATCGCCTGTCGGAGTTCTTGGGGCAGCTTGTCCATGATTCTCAAGTGGGTTTTGTTAGGGACCGCTACGCAGTACGTAACTTGCGCAGAATAATAACTTCCCTAGAGTGGGTCCGGCGCAGAAGTATGCCCTCCTTATTAATCAGCTTTGACGCGGAGAAAGCCTTTGACAAGGTAGATTGGCAGTATTTGATGTACCTTCTCCCGCGATACGGTATAGGGCCCTCTTTTTGTAATATGGTGGCGAGCTTATACACAAACCCGACTGCAGCAATCCTATGTAATGGGGTCTTGTCTGAAGCCTTTCCTTTACGAAGGGGGGCTAGTCATGGATGTCCCCTCTCCCCCCTTCTTTTTGCCCTGTCTCTTGACCCCCTCCTGCGTCGGTTGGAGCGGTCGCGAACGGTTCGGGGGGTGCGTATCGGAGATCATGAGTTTAAAATATCTGCTTTTGCCGACGACCTGTTAGTACATTTACTCTCACCCACAGAGTCTCTGCCCAACCTGCTGCGGGAGTTCCAAACCTTTGGGAAGTTTGCGGGGTTTACTATTAATTGGGACAAATCCGAGGCCCTGGATATCTCGGATCAGCTCCGGCGTAGCTGGCCAGGTGAGTTCCTTCTTAAATGGGCAGACAATCAATTTACATACTTGGGGATAGTACTGCCCAGTCAGTTGTCTCAACTCTACGAGTAATCTGTCTCGGGTGTTGACCAAAGTGAAAACTCAGTTGCAGGCTTGGCGGCCTCTTCCCCTCTCTTTGTCGGGGAGGATTGCGGCGATTAAGCTGGTGATATTGCCGAGGATATTGTATTGGTTGCAGACTCTCCCGGTTTGGTTGCTACGACGGGATGTTAGGCGTTTTGAGGTGGAATTCAGGGGCTTTTTGTGGAGGGGTGCGAGAGCACGGATCCCCTATAGTAGCCTGGTGGGGAAGGGGAGGAATGGGGGCTGGGAGCTTCCGGACCTCGGAGCCTACGCGCTGGCCTGCCAAGCCCAACATCTGGGGGACTGGCTGGGCTATACCGACTTGTATACTCCTTTGGCATTGGAGGAGGCCTATGTGGCCCCCCATTCCTTACAGGCCCTGTTACACTTGGACTTTAGCAGGCTGCCCACCCATCTGGTTGACAGTGTGTTATTGGTTCCCGTGCTCCGGACTTGGCGGCAGCTTAATGTTTATTGGGGCCGCAACTGGAAGGTGTCGTGCTGGTTGCCCATTAGGGGTAATGTTAGTTTTACTCCAGGCACGGAGACAACTGTATTCCGAGTCTGGGGGGAGAGGGGTCTGCGGAATCTAGGACATGTGGTCGATCCCGCTGGGAAAATTAAATCCTTTCCTTTCATATCCCAGGAATATGAGCTGGGGTCTCGCCACACTTTTGCGTATATGCAGATCGCCCACTATGTGGCCTCGCTTCCGGGTGAGGAGCTGCATGGTGACCGGTCAGCACAGATTATAGAGTTTTTTAGTCTGGGCGGGGTGGAGAAACCGTCTATACGTCTTTTTAACACTAGACTGGAACTTTTTCGGCCTCGACCGGACTTTCGCAGTGTGGAGCAGGCCTGGGGGGTGGAGCTGGGGCGGGTTATTCCCAAAGATACCGTTCTGGTTGCCCTTCAAAGAATCGGACACCTGGCGGACGGCGTCCGTTGGCGGGAAATACAATTTAAGTGTATCACTAGGGTTCACTTTTCCCCGAGACGGGCTTTCCGTTGTCATCTGACCCTGGATGGTAGTTGTTCGCGGTGTGCAGAGCCCATGGCGACTTTATTGCATATGTGGTGGGGATGCCGGAAGATCCGCTCCTATTGGCGGGAAGTTTGTTGTTTTATGGCGACCCTCCTAGGACAGCCCAGATCCTGGGACGCTGCCCTGGTTATCCTGGACCTCCTGAGCCTTAACTCCCCGAAGGGGAAATGGGGTCGCTGGCTGGTGCGGAAGGCCTGTCTGGTGGGCAAGGGACCACTTTTGCATCGATGGCGGGAAAAGAACCCTCACTCCTTTTGGGAATGGCGGAATTCCTTCCATCAGCTGATGCTCTTGGAGTGTAAGGGAGCACGGGGCCATGCCAAACGTTGGTCTGCTTTTATGTTACTTTGGGACCCATATATTCAAATTCTGAGTCCTTGGACCCGCAACGAAGTTCTGCAGCTAGGATGTTAATTGGTGGCTTAATCGGGAGTAGCTCATAGTGGAGATCTGTACAGTTCTATGATCTGATTCAGACGTGGTTTAATTGTGTGTATGTTGAGGGGAGAGGGTGGGGGAAAAACTTGAAAATGTTGTGACCGTCATTGTTCCCTCCCTGGCGATCAGAGTACACCCCAGGGGGGAGGTAGATGATTGTTGTATATCTATTTTTGTTTGTCTTGATGGTTCATAAATAAACATTGAAAAAAAAACAGGCTGGAGTCAGTACAGAGGTTGGCTACTAAAATGGTTAGTGGTCTTCATTATAAAGCATATGAGGAAAGACTTAAGGATTTTAATATATACACCTTAGAGGAAAGGTAGGATACAGGTGATATGATTGAGACATTTAAATACCTTTGTGGCATAAATGCACAGTAGAGCCTCTTTTGATTGAAAGCAATCCCTGCTATGAGGGGACATGGGATGAGAGTGAAAGGGGATAGATTCAGGCGTGATATACAGAAATATTTCTTTATGGAAAGAGTGGTGGATCCATGGAATAGTCTCCCAGTGGAGGTGGTAGAGATGAGGACAGTATCTGAATTCAAAGAAGCATGGGACAAACACAGAGGATCTCTAAAGGAAAAAAGGAGAATTTGGAGCGGTTGATATGGAAGGGCGGACTAGATAGAAACATGACAGAAGACGACCACATGGCCTATGTGATCACTGGATCAGAGATGATCCCCCCATTATACAATCAGATACACTCTCCCAATTGGTAAACACCAAGTCCAGTATGGCCCCTTCATGTGTGGGTTCTGTTACCAGTTACTGGAATAATTCTCCCTGTAGAGAATCTAGGATCTCCTTACTTCTAGATAACACCGCAGCAGGGGTGTGCCAATCAGCATCCAGCACATTGAAATCACCTACGAGTAGCACTTTTCCTTTCATGGCAATACTGTTTATGTCTTCTGTTAAATCTTTCCATGTCTTCTCCTAATGGGTTAGTTTTGTGCATACCATGGCAGTCGTGAACCTCACTTCTAAGCCAGGGTATGTGGAATATGATCTTAATCTCTCAAATTTACTGCAAATGCTCAGTGTAATACTTGCATCGTGCCAAAGAAAGCCTCCTGCTGGAGTTCATAAGATGTAACATGAATGGATAGTTTGTCAAGATGTACTTGGAAATTCTTCTTTATCAGGCCTGAGGTTCCCAGTACAATGGGAAATATTTCTGTAGCTTTCTGCCACATTTTCTTGGTCTCTAATTGCATTTCTTGATACTTCAAGATCTTCTCCCTCTCCATGCGATTCACATAATAATCACTCAGTACTGACACTTCTAATTATCAATGCTGTTCTGGTGTTCTTCTCCTTTACTACTAGGTCAGGTTTCCTGGCATCCAGTTTCTTATCTGTCTGAATGGGAATGTCCCAGGTGATCATAACCTCTTCATTCTCTGTTATTCTCTTAGGGTCATGATCCCAGTGCTTTTCAGGGTCAGTTATGTTGTAGTACTTCCAGAGTTTCCAGTGGAAACTACTTTGTTGTGCCTTTCTGTATAGAAATTTTCTGCCATCAGAACTTCACAGCCTGCTATTAGCTGAGTCACTGTTTCCAGTTCTTTCTTACTGAATCGGCATATGTCTGTTGTGCCAGTTTTTTTCAATACTTGTCGTAAACCATCCTGTCCGTAATCCACTGTCCTGGGCCGCAACTATTAACCTTTCATCCTTCGGTTTCAGTCCACCTCTCCTCAACCATTCGTGTGTCCGTTCTTGATCGACAAAAGGTTCTTGGAGTAACACTCTGTATTTTCTACTGTATTTGTGCATTTGCCACTTGTTTTTTCTCACCTGCTGATCTAATTCTTTGAAGAGTTTTTTCTCTTGTTTTGCAGATTCTGTTACTTCCTTTCCCATGCACGCCTGTGGATTCTTGTTCATTCCTTCTAATCGTCGGAACACTTATCCAAGTTCGATGATGGAGACAGATTCTGGACGTTTACTTTCATATTTCAGCACTTTTTGTGTATTTGGACCCGATGATGCTGTCAGATAGGCTTGGAGGCCTACGATAGTAACTCTGTAGGTGTAGTCAAATCTCTATAAGTCCTAGCCCTCTTTCAGCTCTAGGGATGTACAATCTTGGCATACACTGATTCTTGTAAATTACTTCATGAGCATGGATGAGTTTTCTTGTTCGCACATCCAGTTTTTCAAGCTTTTTATGAGGCCAATCTACAATCCCAAAACTATAGGAGAGTACAGGAATTGCCAGCTGATTGACTTGTATCTTATTTTGTGATGTTAAAGCACTTTTCAATAACAGTTTTAATCTCCTGTAATATTCTTTACTGATCTTCTCTCTCAATAGTTTCTGTTCGAGTGTCATTCCTTCCTCTATTCCGAGATACTTATATACGCCTTCCTGTTCAAGGTCCTTGATGTCACAGCCCTCAGCAAGGGAGATGTTTTCGGTTTTGCTCAATTTTCATCTGAGAAAGGTTGCCTTAGCACATTTGTCAAGGCCAAAAGTCATCCTGATATCATCAGAAAAGCTTTTCACCACACGAAGCTGCTCTGCTAATTGTTGGTCACTAGAACTGTACAGTTCCAGATCATCTACAAATAGCAGATGGGAGGTTGCTTCTGGGTTGGTGAAGTCTTTAGAATTCAGGTTAAATCCATACCCCAAAGAGTTGATGAGAGCACACATTGGATTAAGCACCAAACAAAACAGAAGTGACGACAGGGAATCTTCCTAAAATATTCCTCGTTGGATCTTAATGTTAGGAATGATGTACTGACCATCTTCATATCTCAAAAAGAGCGTGGCTTGCCACATTTTTAAAGTGAACTTAATAAACTCTATCAAACCAGAATTTATTTTATATATTTCAAGGCAATGTATTATCCAAGAGTGTGGGATGCTGTCAAAAGCTCTTATAATCAATCCATGCTATACTGGGCTGCAGTGTATGTGTGTGTGTGTGGTGCGAAGGCGAGGTGACCGCACATGTGTGTGTTTTTGTGTGCATGTCTATTGTGCGGAGGTAGTGTACCTGTGTGGTGGTGGGGATGGGGGTGCTTGTATGTATTCTGAAGGGGAGGGGAATGTACCATTTGGCAATACCTTGCACTCTTCCCTCCTCTTCCACCCTCTCTCTTGCTGGCTCCCTTCCTCCGTTACCCTTCCAGACTCTCTCCCCTTCACCAACCCCCCTAACACTCCCATCCCCTGCTGTAACATCCCCCATCCCCATCCTCTTTTTTAAATAGGCCCCTACCCCTTTAAATTGTCCCTGCCTTCCCTACCTCACTTGAACTCCTCACCCCCCCAAAATGCACAAGCTATCTTTCTGCAGGCCAAGACCAGGCCTTCTTTTTCTCTTGCCTCTGCAGTCCCTTCTCTTCTGCCTGCAAGGAATCTGATTTCCCAAGGGCAGATAGAAGGGGACTCTGCTGTGATTGCGGCCATTCCTTTCTCTTCTGCCTGTGGGAGATCAGATCCCTGCATGCAGACAAGCATTGCAGTCATCGTCAGGGCAACTTATTTGGGGAGGCAATGCCCCACCCTTTTCCCCCAAACTACACCCATGGTAGTAGTAGTGCCATTTTATACCCTTTTCTGCATGCAAAACATGTTTATACTTGAAAATTAAGTGCTTAAAAGCGCATGGGTCACTGTTCTTGCACAATTAACGTGACTGTTGAAAAGTTATGTCTAAGCCATAAGATTACTGCATGGATTCCAGTGCATTAGTTCTTGAGAACTGTATATGGAAATACGGAGCCCACTGAGAGCGTTATCTTCAGCACTGCTACTACAGAACGCATTACAGCCTGCCCTGATTGGATAAGATTAAGCATTTGGATTTACAGAGCATCGACTGTGGGAATCATAGCTTTGGGTCTTTTACTGCACTTCTCTGCAATGTCCCAGGCAGATCTCTTCCCCTTTACTAGTTAGTGCTGTGATCATAGTGTCTCAAGCACTGTATATGGTGAAGAACCTAATCGGAAGGAAACTGCCTCCAAGACCTCGCCACTGCCCTTTTCCTTTCTCTCGACACACCATAGAGCAGATGAATATTTATGTTAGTGGCTTGGTACCTTGACCCCTTCAGCTAGTCTCTTCCCCATATCAGAGGAAACCTGGTAACGAATCATTGGACATTTCTTCAGGGACAAAAGGAGGCCTGTCAGTCCTTGAGTTGTTCTGGAGAGGTGGAGAGAATCCCAGCTCTGGCCCTGTAAGCAGAAGGAAAGGCATCTGATAACATTCATGTCAAAGCTGAAATAGCTATTCTACCTACTCAAAACAAAACCTCCAGCTGCACTCTATTTGGTAAAAAAATAACACATTGTGGAAAGGTCTTTGTCAGAGTTAGGAAATATGTTGTATATACTAAAAGAAAAAAAATGGAGAATTAAATGCCCATGCTGCTATTGACTCTTCTGCTTCACCTAGTGCTTTGAATCAGGACTCAGTGACAAAGGAACAAACGCAGTCCAAACCTGAGAACAGCCCATGATGTTCAGGGAAAACACGTGTGGATTCACAGCAATGTAATCACCATAGAATTCCTGCAAAACACAAGAACCATAGCAGGGGTCAGACTCTTCTACATACTGCACACTAAGCCGTAACCCTGTGGTGACCCACCCGAAAATCTGAAAGAGTACAGTTCCTGCAGTTTAACTGACTTTAGACCAGGGGTTCTAAACCCAGTCCTTGGGACACACCTAACCAGTCAGGCATTCAGGATAACTACAATGAATATGCATGAGAGAGATCTGCATACAGTTGAGGCAATGCATGCAAATCTCTCTCATGAATACTCCTTGTGGTTATCCTGAAAACCTGGCTGGCTAGGTGTGTCCCGAGAACTGGGTTGAGAACCCCTGCTTTAGTCAAATATGAAAAGGGCCTACTTTATGTGGGGATATGTCATCTTTCCACTCACTGCACAAGTGGTGAGGGGGTTTGTAAAGTCAGAACCTTTGAAATGCTTGATGTTTGTGAAACCATTCTTAAGGTCTTAAAGAAGTGCTCCAGTGTATAGCAATACCCTAGGTTAGGATGCAGAGGACCAAAAAATACCTTTACGTTCAGCCTATCTAGCAGTTTCCTTGTGAGAATCAAGGGGAAGGCAAAGAGAGGCACTGTCCCAGCTATCTTCATGAAAGCAAAAAAGGAAGCCCTCTGGATCAGCGCCATATAGCAAAGTGGGCCAGCACTAATTTTTATTTTCAGGGAACACATTCAACATGGCTATAAAAGCAACCAAATCAAACTACATTGGCAGTACTTTTAACCAGTCAAAAACTTTATTAGGAAGCCCCAAAAAAAACTGGTGGAGAGTTCTTTTGTTGGTCAGACTATGGGAGGGAGCACAGATAGTTGGGAGAGCTCTTTGATTAGTCAGACTGCATGATAGGATGTAATATTTTGGTGCCCATAGGCAATGGAGGGAGAGGGGTCATCAGCGAGATGGGATAGAATGAGTTGGAGAGAGGTCTCTTAATCTCCCCAATCACCCTTGCCTAGATCTCCTCTCCCCTGCACCATTTGCCCTGGAAAGCAGCCTTGGCCCAGTCTGGCAGTAGCAACATCAAAACATGTTCAGCAGGGGATTCGGTGTGGCTGCGTAGGAGGAACCCCGGGTCTCTTACCGCGACCCAGAGACTGCTACCACTGGGCTGGCTGCTGGACGCGCTCCCTTCCCTCCGCCATCGGGCAGGCAGCGCTGGGACAACTTCTCCAGGAAGGACCCTGCTGGGTATAATTGTGTGCTCCGCAGCTACTCTACGGATTCGGTGTGGCTGCGTAGGAGGAACCCCGGGTCTCTTACCGCGACCCAGAGACTGCACCACTGGGCTGGCTGCTGGACGCGCTCCCTTCCCTCCGCCATCGGGCAGGCAGCGCTGGGACAACTTCTCCAGGAAGGACCTTTTTTCCTTCTATATATTGTAGTTCATTTTGTGACCGCGGAGCGTGCTCCGAAGGCAGGGGGGAAACCCACTGATAGTGCAGTGGATAAGGCGCCTAGTGGTCCTATGGACAAACATCTTGTCCCGCTTCCGGTTGCGCAGTCCTCCCCTGAAGGAGCCTCCCTCAGTTCTGGTGGGCGGTCTCCTCCTCTCCCTCCGTCTTCTGCTGGGTTTTCTTTTGCCTCTGTGGAGACCCCTGATAAGGTGAGTCTTACTGTTCCTGATGTCAGTTTACCTAAACCGGTTCAGTTAGTCGGGGTTGGAGGTTCCTTTGGACTTCCCACCCTGTCTCCAGATTCTGAGGTGACTTTAAAGGATCTTTGGAGTGCCCTTAAATCTATAGATGATAAAATTACTTCTACTTTAAGTTCCCTGTGTGTTTTCTCGGCTGAAACTGTTGCTTCTTTAAAGCAGATTGATGATAAAGTATCTTTTGTCAATGGGGTTTGTACTAAGTTGGAATCTCAGGTTAGCCCGTTGCACTCTGCACACGTGGCTAGCATTAAGGATTCTTTGCTTTTACATAGTAAATTGGAGGCATTAGAAAATTCTTCTCGTCAATATAATCTGCGTCTTCTAAATTTTCCACAAACGTCTCTCTTAGCTCCCAGAATTCTTCTGGATAAGTATTTGAAAGAAGTTTTACGTCTGACCGACTCTATTGAGTTCTCACAAGTGTATTACATTTCTAATGTGGTGAAAAAAGTTGCCCCAGATGAAGGAGATTTAGACGTAATTGAACCTTCTATTTCTAACTTGACAGCTTTTTTAGAGGCTTCCACAGATGCAATTGGTACTCGGGCTACTCTTTTGGTGACCTTGAAATCTCTTGACGCTAAACAACAAATTCTTAAGGCCTTTTTTAAATATAAAGCGTCTGAGTTTTGTGGCCACCGAATAAATATCTTCCCGGATGTGGCGCGTAGCACCCAGCTTCGACGTCGGCTTTTTTTAGCTCTTAAGCCACGGGTCCTTCAGCTGGGTGTTACTTTTTTCTTAAGGTTCCCTTGCAAATGTGTTGTAAATTATGAGGGTGCTTCATATATTTTCACTGATGTATCCCATTTGGAAAAATTTGTTGCTGACAGAAGCGTTGGGTGAGAATTACAGGGGAGTATAACCGTAGGTTTTGTATTTTTCCTCCTATATATGGGCTAAGCCTTAGTTTCCTAATGATGTTTTTTTGTGTTTTCTATTGTATATCCACAGCCGAATCCCAATAATGTGGACTATATCAGTTTTGTTTTCTTATATGCTTGGTACTGTGAGATGATTTTTTTTTCCTTTCTGATTGTCTTTATCTTTTAGTTGTTGTATAACTGGCTAAAATAAAAAAACAAACAAAAACAAACCACATTCAGCAGGAGTCCTACAGTGCCCAGCCTCTTTCCATAGGGAGGCTGTGCAGAGGAGGTGGGGTACCACAGGGCCCATCAATATACAAGACCTCACAGACCCGCAAGGCAGTTTCTTTCTGATATTGCTATGCAAGGCTGGACTCAGGACACTTTACAGGACAAGAGGCGACAGGACCAGATGGAGGTATGGCAGTAGTAGTGACACTCAAGTACCTATGAAAATTTGGTGCTAGAGACAGTTGCCCATTCCTAAATCTAGACCTGCATTAGAGAGCACAAATCTCTTCCCTCTCCCTGCTTTCCACAGCATCAGTTACAGAGAGCAATGGAAAATAAACAACTATAATATTTAATTTTTTGCGCTATAACACAGGCCAGAATGAGCTTTTTAGTTCTGATAAATTGTTTTATTCAAGGACAATTTGTGACCAAGAGGAAATTAAGTACCTGGACTTCAGCCACCACTTCCTGCTCATCGGCCTCAGCGAGGGACTTTACATCACTCTTACTGATCACATTACTGAAATCTGAAACCACCAGACAGAAAGGGGTAGGATTATAGCTCTAAATACACACCAACAATTAAAAAAATATATATATATACAGTATATATATAAAAAATGAGTAACAAACATATGCAAGAATTGATGACATTTACCCTAGTAAGTAATGCCATCTGCTGTAACCAGATTGGTCTGTATACCGGCAGGCTGATATCACCTACTCATGCTGCAATTTGATGAGCCCATCAACAAGTCAAAGGCTTTCTAAACAAATTGGTGACATCATAACATAACAGCCAGGTAAAGAAAGAAAATGAATGCCACATTCTGAGTTCCTCTTATCAACATCCCTACTTCTATATGGCCATGTTCTGAACACAGCTGAAGTCAAGGGAACTGCAAGAGAGGTGTATGCATACGGAATTTCCATAGCAAATAAAACATGCAGAAAAATGAGGAAAAAAGAAAGTTCTGTATATAGTTACCATGGTGGGGGTATTCAGTGGCAAAGGCTAACTGCCACCGCTGAACTCTAAACCCAGGTATTTAATGCCGAGGCCATATCTGAGCCCCGGCACTGAATATCGGGATTGGCGGGATTGCTAGGAAGCTAACTGGGCAGCAGCGATATCGAACTATTGCCTGGTTAGCTTCGGTAATGAAGGTTAGACCAGCCTTTACTTCGCTTGACATTCACAGCGTGTCAGTAACCAAGCAGCAGCTCAATATCACTGCTGCCTGATTATCACCGGGTGCCGACGCACAATGCCCCATTGAGATATGGGACCAAACGGGGCATGCAGAGGTGGCACCTGCGGATATTCAGCAACACTAACCGTGCTAGTGTCGCTGAAGACCCCATTGAGTGACATTTACAGGGTTTGCAAACCATGTAAATGCCTTTGAATACCCCCCTTCCCCCCCCCCAATATGTCCACATGCACTTTTTTATCTAACTTAAACATAATGTAATAAACTTAGTATTTTACTGTAAAGTTAGATTTTAAAAACTGCATGTGGACATATGGGGAGGGATATTCAAAGGCATTTACGGTTAGTGTCGCCAAATATCCACATGTGCCATCACTGCACGCCCCATTAGCCCCAGTTATCATTGGGGTGTTGCTGGGAGGCACTCGGTGATTACTGGCTCTATTCCCCTATTCAGACTGTTATGGATGCATCCCAGCTGCAAGCTACAGAGCACGACCACCTGCAAGATTTATCCTTATCCAGAATAGCCTTTTTTTGTCTCTCTTATTTGAATACTATCATCATCTTAGGCAGAGAGGATATAAGATCCCTACTCAGTTACTTCCAGCATGCACCTTTTCCCCATGCCTAACCCTAAAGTTCTCTAATAATCTAAATAGCTGGGAATACTGGCATGGTCATTACCCAAACATCTAGCTTTCTCTGCATAGCCTGCTAATGGACAAGACAAATGTGAGTGTCTCTGTTTCCAGTAGGACTTCTAGCTACTACAGAACTTACAACCTTGCCAGACAGACCCAGCTAGTAGTGGATTGTACCATCACAACCAGCCAGACAAACCTAGGGCAATTTCTCTAAATGGGTTAGTTTTGTGCATAACCTGACAGTCATGAACCTCACTCCTAAGCCACGGTATGTGGAGTATGATCCGTCTCTCAAATTTACTGCTAAAACGTACCATAGTACTAGCATTGTGTCAAAAAGAACTTCCTTCTGGAGTTCATATAAAGTAACATGTATGAGTAAATTTGTCAAGATGTGACTGGAAGTTCTTCTTTATCAGGCCTGTGGCTCCCAATACAATGGAAATATTTCTGTATCTTTCTGCCACAAATTCTTGGTCTCTGACTGCATTTCTTGGTACTTCAGGATCTTCTCACTCTCCACGCGATTCACAGAATTATCACTTGGAATAGACACCTCTATTATCAATACCATTCTGGTGGTTTTCTCCTTTACCACTAAGCCAGGTTTCCTCACATCCAGTTTCTAATCAGTCGGAATAGGAATGTCTCAAATCATCATAACGTCTTCATTCTCCAAAATTCTTTTTGGGTCATGATCCCAGTGCTTTTCTGGTACAGCGATGTTGTAGTGCTTACAAAGTTTCCAATGGATGAGACATGCCACTTTGTTGTGTCTTTCTGTGTAGAAATTTTCTGCCATCAGAACTTCACTGTCAGCTACAAGGTGAGTAACTGTTTCCAGCACTTTCTTACAGAATCTGCATATGTCTGTTTTACCAATCTTTTCTAAGCTTGCTGAGAACCATCTCATCCATAATTCACTGTCCTGGGCTGCAACTATCAAACTCTCATCTTTAGGTTTCATTTCACCTCTCCTTAACCACTCATGGCCCCTGGATTAAAGCTTTGTATTTCCCACTGTATTTATGAATTT
This sequence comes from Ichthyophis bannanicus, assembly GCA_033557465.1. Taxonomy (NCBI): domain Eukaryota; kingdom Metazoa; phylum Chordata; class Amphibia; order Gymnophiona; family Ichthyophiidae; genus Ichthyophis; species Ichthyophis bannanicus. The sequence continues at coordinate 43,083,692 of CM066048.1, read as the reverse complement.
GCCACTTCTTGTTCCTTGTTTGCTGATCTAATTCTTTGAAGATTTTTTTCTTCTTGTTTTGCAAATTCTGTTGCTTCCTTCTTTCCCTGTATATACTGGTGGATTCTCATCTATTCCTTCTATTCTTCAGAATGCCTGTCCAAGAGTAATAATGGATACAGACTTTGGCCGTTTACTTTCATACTGCAATACTTTTTATGCATTCAGATGTGTTCATGCTGTTAAGTAGGTCCGGAGGCCTATGATGGTCACTCTATATGTATAATCAATTTCTATAAGGCCCATTCCTCCTTCAACTCACGGAATGTACATTCTTGGCATACACAGATTCTTATAAACCACTTTGCAGGCATAGAGGAGTTTTCTTGTTCATACATCTAATTTTTCAAGATATTTCAGAGGTCAGCCTACAATTCCAAAACTATATGAGAGTATGGGGATTGCAAGCTGATTGATGGTTTGTATCCTATTCCTTGACAAGCCTGACCCCAGGTTTTTGCTGCCACAGGAAGAAGCCCTGGCCATGCCGCACAGCCTCCAGAGTCCCCCACTGCTTCCAATTAGATCGGCAGGGTCGGGGGGATGGCTCAGCTTTGTGTAGCGGCATACATGGCCTGCTTCTTCTGACCCCCCTCTGACACAACTTACTGTCGGAGTGGGAACAGAAGCGGTAGGCTGTGTGCGCAGAAGCACGTGGCCTGCTACAGGTGCCGTGCTGCCCACAGAGGTCTGCAGCCCTAGGAGGCCGCCTAGCAGACAGGTCAGCACTGTTCTTTGATGTTAATGCACTTTTCAGAATCAGCTTCAGTCTTCTGTAATACTCTTTGCTGGTCTTTTCTTGCAATACTTTATGCTGAATTGTTGCTCCTTCCTCTACTCCTAGATATTTATATATATCTTCAGGTTCAAGCTCCTTTATGTTACAGTCATCAGTTACAGAGATGTTTTCAGTTGTCCTCAAGTTTTCCTCCAAGGAAAGTTGCCTTAGCGCATTTGTCCAGACCATAACTTATCCTAATGTCATCAGAGAAGCTTTTACTAGATGGAGTTGTTTGGCTAAATATTTATCACTGGCTATCACTGCTGTAAGTTTTAACATTTCATATCAACCATTTTGCCACACATTCTTGCAGCTTCAGCTGAATCAGAAGCACACAGCATTATGAACACAAATGGGTGCCATTAGCTCATGCTTTCTGCTCTTTACATTTTTAGCAACTAAAAGGATCTTCTGTACATATCCTGTTTGGATGATTTTAATTCTCTTTCTTTAGCATCCTTACCAGCAGTCTAAAAGCTCAGCAGTATTCTCAGTCTCCAGGAGACGGTAACAAGCATACTGTGCAGTGATTCTGGTATGGTCTTAGGCTGCTGTTGGATCACTTAGTTTTCAGTAGAGCTGCGATAGGGAAAGAAGCGATATTGGATCTTCGAGATAGACGGCAAAGGTAGGGAAACCATAGTTGCCTCAGTCAGTAGTGTGCTACCAGAATTAGGTGGGCAGAGTCTGCTTTTGCTTTCTGGATTGTCCAGAGGTATTAGAAGTATTGGTAAAGCATGAGAGCAAAGGCATTGAATGCTAGGCAGCATAGACTCAGATGACAAGAGCAGAAGTTGTGGCATTTCCTGTTTTGTTCGGTGGTGAATAAGTCTATGACTTGGGTTCCTCATCTTTAGGGGAGATGGTTTTCGACTGATTGATGAAGGGACCACTTATGGCAATCAAGTTGATGACAGTCTGTCTGCCAAGTGATTGTTGCCCCAGGGAGATAAGTTGCTATGAGAAAAATACTGAAGGATAGTGCTAGGTGCCAAATGAGGATGGCCTCGTGACAGACAAAGAGAGCCCGTCTCCCATTGTTTGTCAATTTAAAACATTGCCACTTGATTGTCGGTTTGAATCTGGAGGATACAGCCTGTCACTGAATGCGCAAACATTGTCAGTGCTTAGTGGATTGCCCCGAGTTCCAAGAGATTGATGTGGAGGGACTTCTCTTTAGCCGACCACATCCCTTACATTTACAGTTCATCTAGATGGGCTCCCAATTCCATGCTGGAGGCATCCGTCACAGATCTTTGGGGATAGGAGGATGCATATATTCTGAAGGTGATGCCCACCACTGAATGGTTTTGTAGAGAGCATTGGTGACCTTGCCTCAATGGGATAGGGGTTTAGCAAGCTGATTCCATTGAAATCAGCCCAGTATTCTGTTTCCAACAGTGGCCAATTTAGGTCATATGTACCTAGCAGTTTCCCCAAGGGACACAGGTTCCACAATGCTTGTATTGGTTCAAGCATTGATATCCTGGGTCCCTTCTTAATAATGGTTTATGGACCTTTCCTCCAGGAACTTGTCCAAATCTTTTTTAAACCCAGCTACACTAACAGCCTTTACTATATCCTCCGGTAACAAATTCCAGAGTTTGATTACACGTTGAGTGAAAAAATATTTTCTTTTATTAGTCTTAAATAGTTTACCCTGTAGCTTCATTGCATGTCCCCTAGTCTTTCTATATTCTGATAAGGTAAACAATCGATCTACATTTACCCGTTCCACTCCATTCATTAATTTACAGACGTTTCAATGGAATCAGCTTGCTAAACCCCTATCCCTATTCCTGGGCATCCCTCATGTACAGGAGTGCATAAGGTACTACAAAGACTGCAGCTGTCATATGACCCACTAGCTTTAAGATAGGGCTGCAAATGTGTATTGTCTGGAAGTTATGTCACGGACTATAGCACGTATCATCTGAGCCCTGAAGTGGGGCAGTGTAACTGAGTTTGAGAAGGTGTGTATGAGTGCTCCGATGAATTCTATATACTTGGAAGGAATGAGGGGTGATTTCTTTGGGTTAATGATGAATCCTACATCCATTAGTAGTCACATAGACTGGTGCAAGTAATTGAGAACTACTTGCGGAGTGTATCCCATAATCAGCCAATTGCTGAGATAAGGAAAAACACAGTCCTTTTCATAGGTTAGCTACTACAATGGTGACACACTTTGTAAAGATATGAGGGGTTGAAAAGAGGCTGAAAGACAAAGCCTTGTATTAGTAGTGCTCTTCAAGAAATATGAAACACAAACCATTTATGCTTTCAATGTATGGAATATGTGCATAGGCATCCTTTAGGTCCATGATGGTCATTGGTTTGGATAACGGCAAGATCATTGCTAGGGAATTCATCTTGAACCACTCCTTCACAATATACTCGTTTAATTTTCGAAGTTCTAAAATAGGTCTCATTCCTCTCATTTTTTGGGAATGAGAAATTGGAATAGAAACTGCAATTTTGTTCCCAAGATGGTACTTCCTCTATTGCATTTGCTGACAGAAGTGAGATTATCTTCTCCTGAAGATTTGTCTCTGTTGAAGCAGTGGTCGATGGGATGAATAAGGTTTGAGTTGGGGGGGGGGGGGGAGAGCAGATATGAGACATACTATAGTCATGCTGGATTACATTGATGATCCCTTTGTCTGTAGTTATGCATTTCCAGTTTGTCAGAAAGAAGAAAGTCTACCTCAGACTGGTAGCTCTGTAAACAGTCAAAAATTGAGTGCCGTTTGGGGTGGATTTGATAAGGTTGCTTTCTGTGGTTTCTTGTCTCTGCTGTTTTGCTGCAGTTGATACAATTGAATTGGACGATTAAATCAGGATGTGCTATAATTGTACTGGTAATAGGGTCTCTTATAGTAATTATACTGATAGTGACCCTTTTTGGAGGCTGTTCTATGTTGTCCAACATCAGTGAAGATAGTCACTTCTCCAAAGAGATGCTCTCACCTATGCATGGGACATTAGCTATTCGCTTGTGAACGCCTCTCTCATACCAAGTGTTTTCAGCCATGCAATATTCTCTTGCTGTGATTGCAGTGGCTGCTCCTCTTGTGGCTGTGTCATAGCTATTGAAGTCGGACCTTATCAAGAACTTGGTGCAATCCTGTAGATCTTGTATCGTTGTTGCATCAACCTCAAAAGGATACTTAGAAGTGATGTTTGCTTAGTTTATATCTATCCTATCTATGACGCCATATGAGGTATTGGGACATTTGGAACTGATGTGCTGCTAATCTGGCAGTTAACATTGTATTCTGATGCACTTTTTTGGTGCTGATGATACCTAATAACCTGGGATCTTTGCCTGGAGGAGTATTTGACTGTGTTCTTGAACTCTTGAAACTTTTGAGAGCGTATTTGACTACCACTGAATGGTGTGGTATTGTAATTTTCCATGGCTCAGGGTCGAATGGCCTTTATACTTAGTTTCTGTACTCTTGGAAGAGAATGGCATTTGCAATGACTTGGCATTCTGGTCTAAGAGCAACTTATGTACTGGTATTATTACATCTTTTGGCGTATCAAGGAATTTCACAGCTCCCAAGAGTTCAGTTCTCAGATCTAGACTGTCTTGAGTAGATGGTATTATTGTACATAGTTATGTAAACTGCTTATTGTACATAGTTATGTAAACTGTTAATCTGTATAACCACATTTAGACCTGTAAATAAGTTCTCCAATGTTGCAATGTAAAGTTCCAGTTACGTTCTCTGTAAACCGCCACTGATCTTTGGAAGTGGCGGTATATAATTCTAATAAATAAAATGGTGTGAGACATTTTTAAATGTTTTGTTAAAAAGTGAGGGTATGAGGTATCCTCTTGTTGAGAATGGTTTTGAGGTTGAGGTGGAAAAGGGTCTTAGGGAATACCCAGGGACGTATTGCAAGGAGATGGTGGAAGACTGCTACTGTCATCTGATTGCTTGGTCAGTGGCTATGGAAGGGATCATTACCAATCCTCAGAGCTACTGAGTTGAGGAAGTAGAGAACTGGAACTCTTTGGAGGTGATGGTGACAGAGATAGTGAAGACGACAGCAGTCGGTTCAGGCAATAATTTGCACTTACGGCTGTGTGATGGTTTGGCTGGTGAAGGCTGTCTAGATTTATCTATCCCATACCTCTCTCAGAGGAATTCTCTTCAAAGTTCTGTGACGATGGCATGAGGCTGTGAAGATCTATGATAAGAAAGTTGTGGTGGGGAAGGAGTGCACTGCTAAGAGGAGTGCCTATGGTGATAAATATGATGCGCCGTTGCAGTAGCATGCTTTTTATGTAAGAGTTGTTCCAATGGGTGAGGTGCTGACCTTAAGGTTTTTCTGTGCTAGCAGCACCACTTGAAGAGTGGTGAGATAGAGCTACTGGAAGAAGGAGGATTGTGCCATGTGTTGGCATAGTGTCGATGAGAAGAGGGGCTGCATTTGTTGTTTGGTGCAGAAGAATGGTTATCTGCACTGTGCCTACAAAAGCAAGGGAGGAGGCAGTGCTTGTGATAGTGTGCAATGGCATCAGAAGGGGCATTTCCACGCATGCTGATAATGCAACAAGGGCAGAGTTACCGGCACCATGCTCAGAGTGGCTGACAGGAGATACATCCTTTAGAGCCTCGGAGAAAGGCTTAAGGATTTCTTTTTTGGCCCACTGGTGTTTACTGAAATTATTATTCTTGTACAGTTTGGAGCCAGGAGTATGTCCCTCAGGTAAAATTTGCTGGGAGCTCTTTCCATTAGAGATAGGGTAGAGTTCGGCACCTTCCTTTTCAACAAATTCCTTGAGTTTATAGTAGTGTATTTTCCTCATTTCAGGAAACATTTTGGCACACTTGGGGCAGTCATTAACCCTATGGTGTGGCTCCATACAACAAACAGATATCGAGAGAATCTGATTTTTGACATCTTTTTGCTGAGGGCAGCATTTAAAACATGGTTTGCTCTCCAGAATTTTAAAAAGAAATGTGAATTTGTGAATGATATTGAAGGAAATGAGTGCTTGCTTCTATGGAAGGAGGATAACAGGACCTGTTCAACCGCATTGGGAGATAAAAATATATTAAACTCCAACATGCAATGACGTGTGGGAACTCACACGCATACCCTCTAACTTTTTCTATAAAGTTTCCAAGCTATAGGAAGTAAGAATTGTTTTGCTCCATCACAGATGATTGTAGTTATACAATCTTTATTGGTCAAGTTACCGAACGATTGGTTTAAGCCTCAATATCAATGAAAAATCTCCACTTCATTGATACATGAACGATTTTTCATTGATATTGAGGCCATCACAGATGATGCCAACATCGGTGTGGCTGCAGCAATCCTTGCTGTCCATAGAGAATAGCTGTTTGCTGAGGTAAACTAGTGACAGGGGCCTGGTAAGTTTATCTGCAGGGGGTTGGCGGCCTAAATGAGCAAAAGGGTGGGCAGGCTTGATGAAGTTCAGGCAGTTTCACCCAAAGTCATTCAGCATTGTTTTAAACAAGTTGTAAGTGCTCTGTTTATTTTTTTTGTCTGCTGGCTGAAAGTAATTGCAGTTTGAGCACTGTTATTAACGCCATGGCTGTTTCCCCTCATGGAGGCTCCATCAGAGCATGCCAAGCACTGCTCCTGCTGTGGGGGCTGTCACAGTAGTTCGGGGCAGTGTGGCTCCTGTCGTGGTGAGTCACTAGGGTATGCAGAACAAACTACAAGCCCTATCAGACAGCATTTTAAGGCTGTAGAAAGCACAGAAAGAGAATTTTTCCTCGCAAGCCCGTTGGACTGCAGAGAAAAATGCAGGAATGGAAGTCATTTTGAGTCCCCCCAGTGTAACCATACAAAATGCTTCTGTCACTATTCCAACTGACTCAAATGAAGCTTCAACTGCTCCTGTTATGCATTTAGATAACATACAGGTGGGCTTGTCTGTTCCTGGAGCTCTATCCTCAGGGGACCTGCTTCTTTCCAGAGTTTATTCTTCTTTTCCACAAAAGCTCAGGGGGTTGGGCAGCCACAGGCAGGGCCCTCTAGCTCTAAGGGCTCAGAAGAGCCTAGACAAGTGAAGAGACTGCATTTAGAGGTCAGAGACGACAGAGTCCCGGTTGATGGTCTCAGCTGTGGCTTCTGAGTGCTGTAGTGGCGTCACCAGCATTAACTAACCTGACAGAGAGGCTTCACTGCCGGACCATTTAGAAGGCGAGAGAGGGCGATGACCCCATGCAAAGAAGAGCTTTATATGATTATTACGCAGAGCTTGGAGACTTTAAGCATTTCAGATGCTGTGTCTGAACCTTCTGTCTCTTCAGGTGACCCTATTCTTTCAGGAATTAGGAAACCTTACAAAGCATTGCCTGTCCATCGGTCAATTTAGGCATTAATTTCTGCCGAGTGGGAAATGCCTGAATCTGGTCTGTGAGTTGGAAGGGCCATGAGCAAATTGTACCCCTGATCCCACAGGAAAAAAGAAAAGCTGAAGCAACCAAAAGTGGATGCCTTAGTGATAAGGGTCAAAAGGAAGACCACCATACCTGTTGACAAGGTACATTGTTGAAAGAGATCCACGATAGGAAGCTCGAGACTTTGTTGAAGCAAACTTTTGATGTGTAGCTTTAGGGTTATAGGCAGCTGTCTGTAGTGTCTATGTTTCCAGAGCCTCCATGTGGTAGGTATAGCAGTCACCGGTGGACTCTCAGGAAGACATAGATCCTGGGTCCTCGGGACCCAGCTTATCTGGAAGCAAATTTGGCTTATATTGCTAATCCACTGTATGATCCGATTCGGGTTTCTGTAAGAGTCATGGCAAGATGTTTTCCACAGCTTCGCAACTGATCCATGGGACACCGCATCTCAGACCTGACTGAGCAACTGCCTTTTCAGGGAAAATTATTTGGCATGGATCTGGAAAAGTTAGTTAAAGATCTAGGCAAAGCAAAATCCCAGGAGGTTGCCAGAAGATAAGGAGTTCCTTTCACTTGTCCTCAGCTAGAAGCAGATTTAGCTAGGCGAGATGCTAGTGTCCAGGAAAGAGAGGGTCTTCTCAGCAATCTAGGTTTCATGCTAAGGATTCTCTCTTTTGCTCAGACAAAAAAAAAATGTCCCATGCCTCTAAAGCATCTGATGTGCCCATTTGATCTTGCAGCAAAGTCCACTCCTCCACAGAAAAGAAAGGTGATAGTCTTTACAGTTTTTGCTAGGAGTGGACCCTAAATACTTCTGACCAATAGGTGCTGAATGTGATCAAGCAAGTTTACAAGATGGAATTTTCCCACCATCTCAAAGACTCTTTTATAGTTTCATGCTGTCGTGCTCTGGCCTAAAGAGCAGCAGTCCATATCACTCTAAAAGGATTATTAGATCTAGAAACAGCGACTCTAGTGTTCAAAGCAGAATATGGCATGGGCAGATACTCCTTTTTCTTCATCGTTCTGAAAAAGGAGGGCAGTTTTCGTCTGATTCTAGATTTACAGAGTGTGACTCGGGTGAAGCAAATCCCTCATTTTCACATGAAAGCTTCCATATTCCCATTTGAAAGCCCCATCAGACATATTTAAGATTCACCACTGTAGGTGATCACTAGCAGTTTTGAGGTGATGGTGGTGGCAGTGGTAAAGCTATGCAGAGGAGGGATCACGATACATGCATACCTGGATGATTGGCTCAGAGTTAAGTCAAAGAAAGAGAGCAAACAGGTCACTTCAAGAGTTGTTCAGTTGCTGCAATTTCTCGATTGGGTACTGAATTATGAGAAGAGTCATTTGAATCCTTCTCAGAGCCTCAAATATCTAGGGGCTTGGTTTGACACATTAAGTGGGAAGGTTATTCTGCCCCACCATTGAGCTGTGAAAGCTAGTCACGGATCTGAAGTCTGCTAGTGCAGAGAACACCATGTGCCTGGGATTATATGCAGGTATTCAGGTCAATGGCAGCGATCGCAGAATTGATAGCATGGATACGAGCTCACAGGCATCCACTTCAGCTTCCTCTGCTGGATTAATGGTTCTCCTTGACTCAGAGTTTCAAGAATCAGCTTCCTTTGTTTTTAGATGGCTTGACACAGTTTGAACTGGTGGTTGATCACTCAAAACCTATCCAGGGACTCAATGTTATTTATTTGTTAGTTAAACAAAACTTTATATGTTGCTCATCATACATTTTTGAGCAGTGTACAATAAAACATAAGAAGGTTAAAACAACATGTCAACATACAATTCAACTTTATGGACCTCCTTCACTGTTGGAACCATCAGGAGACTCTGATACAGGGATCACAATGCACACAGAGCAAGATACCTTTGAAGTGCAGACTGAAAATGTGAGGGAGTCAACCTATGAAATGCCTCAAAAAAAACAACAAAAAAACCCCTTAAATTTAGACCACTCTTATGGGCAACCAATGTAGCTGAAATAAATACGGGTTAAAGAATTCATACCTGCATACATTAGGTATCATTCTAGTGTCTGCATTCTGAAAAATCTGAAGGCTGCATAAACAGGAGCAAAGCAACCCCAACAACATGAATTACAATAAACTAAGTACGGTAACAGCCATAACAGGAAACCACGTGAAATCTTGTGGAGAGATAAGCAGTCACAGCCGATGGAGTATATATAGAAACATGACGGCAAAAAAAAAGACCACATGGCCTATCTTGTCTGCCCTTCCATATCATCTACAATAGTCCCCTTTTTACCTTTAGAGATCCTCTGTGTTTGTCCCATGCTTTTTTGAATTTAGATACCATCCTCATGTCCACCACCTCTACTGGGAGACTATTCCACGCATCTACCACTCTTTCTGGAAAGAAATATTTCCACATATTACTCCAGAGTCTATCCCCTTTCATTCTCATGCTTGCAGGATTTGCCTTCAATTGAAAGAGACCCTCCTGTACATTTATGCCATGGAGGTATTTAAATGTCTCTATCATATTGCCCCTATCCCGCCTTTCCTCTAAAGTATATATAATTTATAGAATCCCTCCTTAAGCACAGCTCTCAAATATGGCCACAAAGTTAACTGGATATTCATCCTCATATCCAAAAACATAACATAAGATATGCCATACTGGGTCAGACTAAAGATCCATCAAGCCCAGTATCCTGTTTCCAAAGGTGGCTAATCCAGGTCATATACGACACTTTCTTATCTAGCCCTCTGAAGAGTCATCTAAAACAGACACCAATAAAGACCCTGTGCCAAATTTGGACCTTGAGAAGTCTCATTTGAGAAAGTGCGGACAAGTTACCACTGCTTTACTGCAGGAAGACAAAAAGTTAACTTCCCTGGCCCATGCAAGAGTCTGGAGAGTTTCTGAAGCGTGGTACGTGGAATTCTCCAGAAAGCCATAAGAAGAGATTAAATCTGCGAGATCTCTGAAGATCCAGGTTGTGGCACTAGCCTGTTTTCGTGAACACCTGGAAGTAGCACTCTTAGCTTCTCATCCAGATGTCTTTCATTTTCTGAGAAGTGTTTCATCTCAGACTTTCCCTTCGACCAGTTTTCTCCATCAAGTCTTCCATTTGTAGCCAAAATAATGGCGAAAACGGTTCAACAACAGTTACAAGATCACATAGACACCTACACTCCATTGGACCTCCATCAATACGGATTCAGGCAGAACCACAGCATTGAAACACTCATCACATCTCTGATGGGCACTCTTATTACTGGTATTAACAATATTCACCAAGGATTCATTCTTTGCTTCATTGACATCACAGCAGCCTTCGACTCTGTAAACCACTACTCCCTGTTACTAAGACTTCAAGATATAGGAATAAGTGGAATCGTTCTAAACTGTTTTTTTCTCATACCTATCCCACCGCCACCAACAAGTTAGAATCAAGAGCCAGCAGTCTAAACCCTTCACATAACACCAGGGTGTCCCCCAGGCACTGTTCCCTCTAAGCTGTGCGTGTGTGCGCGCGCGCGCACACCTTGCTGAGCGAGCGCACATACTTCACAACAGAGCGCACAAAAAGGTGAAATTAGGTCTTACCTGCTAATTACCTTTCCTTGAGCTCTCTCCGGGCCAGTCCAGGGAAATGCTAGGGTTGTCAATCCCCTTCAGCAGCTGAGGACTGAATACTTCAAGTTTTCTTGAGAGTCTAAGCCACTCCCCCTGAGGTGAATACTCCAGTCTACATATGACAAAGCAGCTAACTTATTGCCTGAAACGAAACAAATAAAAAACGCAGAACAGAGGAACTGAGAAACAGCCATATTCTCAAGGCAGAAATCACCCGAAGGTATGTTACCCACGGAATGTTCACATTGATTGTTATTATTATTTTTTTTTTGCACTATATTTTGAATAAAGAACCAAACAGGAGAAACAACTCCTCCGCCCACAGGTAAAGAAACTCCAGAGCCACGCCTAACCGAAGAAAAAAGATAATCCTTTAGCAGTCTTGCACTCCGGTAGACGAACCAAAGAAGGGGTGGGCCCTGGACTGGCCCGGAGAGAGCTCAAGGAAAGGTAATTAGCAGGTAAGACCTAATTTCACTTTCCTGATCACTTCTCCGGGCCAGTCCAGGGAAATGCTAGGGCAGTACCAAAGCAGTATCTAAATCCGGGAGGGACCCGCAAGACCAGCGATAATCGCCGAAGCTCCAACCTTCGCATCCTCTCGGGCCTGAACATCTAATCTGTAATGTTTAGCGAACGTATGCAAAGAAGACCACGTTGCCGCCCTACAAATATCAACCGGAGGCACGAACGCATACTCCGCCCAAGAAGTAGCTTGAGATCGAGTGGAATGAGCCCGCAGCCCATCAGGAGGAGCTTTCCCCCTGATCTCATAAGCTGCAGCAATAGCCCGCTTCACTCAGCGAGCGATCGAGGCTTTGGAAGCAGCTTGGCCCTTTTTCGGACCCGCGAACAGAATAAATAACCGATCGGACCTGCGAAAAGGCTGTGTAATTTTCAAGTAACTTTTCAAGACGCGACCCAGATCCAATTTACGGAGAGAACGATCCATGGGCGAACCGGAAAGATCGGAGAAAATCGGCAACGCTACCGATTGATTAACATGAAAAGCCGATACCACCTTAGGGAGAAACGAAGGCACTGTCCGCAAAAGGACCTTTCCAGGCAAGAATTGTAGGTAGGGCTCGCGACAGGAAAGAGCGTGTAAGTCGGAAATCTGTCTGGCCGAACACAAGGCCACGAGAAAGGCTGTCTTCCAAGAAAATTCTTTCACACAACCCGAGGAAGGCACAGCAAACGGAGGGCGGGACAAGGCCTCCAAAACCAGATTCAAATCCCAAGACGGCACCACCTGCCGTAACGGAGGTCTAATAAGCCGAGCCGCCCAAAAAAATCGTTGCACGTCGCCATGCGTTGAGATACAGCGACCCTGCACCAGACCTCGAAAACAAGTCAGAGCCGCCAAATGCACCCTCAACGTACTGAGAGCCAAGCCCTTATCCAAGCCATTTTGGAGAAACAAGAGCAGTTGTGGTAAAGTAGAAGACATAGGCCGCAGAGACCGCTGAGTACACCAATCCTCAAAAACCCACCAGACGCGAACATAAGTTAGCGAAGTTGTGGAACGCTTCGACCGAAGCAAGGTAGCCATTACGGAATCCGAGTAACCTTTGCGTTTTAAGCGATGCCCTTCAAGAGCCAAGCCGTAAGCAAGAAGCGATCCACCTGAGGCATGAGAACTGGACCCTGACTCAACAAATTGATCCGGACCAGAAGCCGCCAAGGAGAATCTATCAACAGCCGCACCAGATCGGCATACCAAGGCCTCCGCGGCCAATCCGGTGCAATGAGAATAACAGTGCCCCGATGAGCCACTATACGCTGAATGATCCGACCCAGCATCGGCCACGGAGGAAACACGTACAGAAGAACGTCCAAGGGCCAGGGCTGGACTAGCGCATCCAGACCCTCCGACATGTGCTCCCTGCGCCTGCTGAAGAACCGAGGCGCTTTGGCATTGGCAAGGGTGGCCATGAGATCCATCACCGGCCGCCCCCATCGCAGCGTCAACTCGTGAAAAACCACCGCGTTCAGCTCCCATTCCCCCGGATCGAGGACATGACGACTGAGAAAATCGGCTTGCACGTTGTCCTTGCCCGCTACGTGTGCTGCCGACAACGCCACGAGATGGCACTCCGCCCAAACAAACAATTCCTGGCATTCGAGGAGCAAGGGCAGACTCTTGGTGCCGCCCTGTCGATTGATATAAGAAACTGTTACCGCATTGTCGGAAAATACCCGCACAACCGCGCCTTCGATCAAGCGCTCGAAATGAAGAAGAGCGAGACGCACTGCCCGAAGCTCTAGCTGATTGATCGACCACGAGGCTTCCACTGGTGACCAGAAACCTTGCGTCACCTGAGACTGACAGTGAGCTCCCCAGCCGGAGAGACTGGCGCCCGTGGTCACTAGCACCCACGGAGGATCCTGCAAGGGCATCCCTGCCCTGAGATGTGCGGGATTCAACCACCAAACCAGACTGTGACGAACGAGCTCTGGACAGAGAAGTCTCCGCGAGAGAGGATGAAGCTGAGGAGACCACCTGGAAAGCAACGCCTGCTGCAGAGGCCTCATATGAGCCCTGGCCCACGGGACCAGATCCAATGTTGCCGCCGTGGACCCCAAGAGTTGCAAATAGGTCCACGCCGAAGGAGCCGGACTCAGCAAAAATGCTCACACCTGCTCCAAGATTTTTAACACCCTGCTCTCTGACAGGAAGACCAATCCCCGTGCTGTGTCGAAGAACGCTCCGAGATAAGTCAGTTGCTGCCCTGGCTGCAAGTGACTTTTCGCATGGTTGATGACCCAACCTAACCGCTCTAGCAGCTGCACCACCCGAGCCGTCGCCTCGACTGAAGCCGCCCGAGTATCCGCTCTGATTAACCAGTCGTCGAGATACGGATGTACCCGAATGCCGTCCTTCCTTAGAGCCGCCGCCACCACCACCATCAGCTTCGTGAAGGTGCGAGGGGCAGTGGCTAGGCCGAAGGGCAAAGCCCGGAACTGAAAGTGACCCATTGGAAGGGCGAAGCGCAAAAACTGCTGATGAGCTTCCCTGATAGGTATATGCAAATAAGCCTCCGTGAGATCTATGGACGAAAGAAACTCTCCCGGACGAACCGCCCGAATAACAGCGCGCAGCGTCTCCATGCGAAAATGAGGAACGCGTAAGACGTGATTCACATGCTTGAGATCTAGAATGGGACGAAAAGAACCTTCTTTCTTGGGAACCACAAAATAAATCGAGTACCGACCAAAGCCGTACTGGTCGCGAGGTACCGGAACTATTGCTTGCAGACTCAACAGGCGCGACAGCGTATCGGAGATTGCCTGCGACTTCGGACCGGGTGCACAAGGAGACTGTAGAAAAGCGCTTGACAAAGGGGAAGCGAAATCTAGCGCATACCCCTTTTGAATAATCTCTAACACCCATTTGTCTGAGGTTATTGCAGTCCAGGCCGAGAAAAAATCCCGCAGATGACCCCCGATAGGGATCAGAGCCTGGACCAGCAAACCTTCATTGCGCCTTTTTGGGAGCGGATGGCTGAGCACTAAAGTAGGGCCTACCGAATCCTCGAGCTCCGCGAAAGGAACTTCCGCGAGATCCGAAACGGCCTCTGGGATAAGGAGTAAACCGAGCTCCCCGAAACCTACGAGTATCTTTAACCTGACCGCGTTGACCAGGCAGTCCTCTAGCCGGCTTCGGCTTATCCTCCGGCAAACGACCGCCTTTAGAGTCCCCCAGGTCTTTAACAATCTTCTCCAGAGCCTCCCCAAACAGTTACTTACCCTTATAGGGGAGTCTACTAAGGCGCAACTTAGACGAAACGTCCGCTGACCAATTACGCAACCAAAGAAAGCGCCTGGCCGCTACCAGCGAGGCCATAGACTTGGCAGCAATCCGCACCAAGTCATAGAAAGCATCCGCCAAGTAAGCCGCAGCCAACTCCAACTTCGCACCTTCCGCCGGAGCCGAAGTCCCAGGATCCGCCGAGACCTCACCTTGAAGCCAGCGGATGGAAGCCCTGGAGACATACGCACCACAAACAGAAGCCTGCAGCACCAGAGCGCTCGAATCAAACGCCTGCTTCAAGAGAGCTTCCAACTTACGATCCTGCAGATCCTTAAGCGCCGCTGCACCTTCCACCGGAATCATGGTCTTTTTAGTCACCGCAGAAACTAAGGCATCAACCTTAGGCATCCGCAATAAATCTCTCTCGTCCTGCGGAACGGGGTAGAGGCGAGCTAAGGCACGACCACCCCTCAGGGAGGCTTCCGGACACTCCCACTCGGACTCAATCATCTGCTTTATAACCCGGTGCACCAGAAAACAGCGTTGTTCGGCTTTAAAGCCCTGCAACAACGGATCCTCCAAGGGTTCCTGAGAACCCGAGGGTAAGACGAGATTCAAGGCCACCAGGGAGTGAGAAATAAGGGCGCCGAGCTCCTCTTTCCGAAACACCCGAAACACATTAGGATCATCGCCCGGAACTATCTCACCCTCTTCAAGCTCCCCTGGCCAGGGATCGACCCCTGCCTCTGACAGGACTTCCCCGTCTTCCCCCAGCTGGGCATCAGCTACCAGGGGCCCCAAGGGGTCTAAAGTTGACGGAGCCGCCAGCCCCGCTAGGGAAGGACCCTCACCAGGATCACCTGCAATATCTGCAGCGCGAAGCTCCCCCAAGGCAGGGGAACCGGAGGACTCAGGTACTGACTGAGCAGACTTTAACAAAAATGCTTTATGCATTGCCAGAATAAACTCTGGCGAAAAAAAGGCAGGCACACCTTCCTGAGCTTCAGGAAGAGCCCGGGGAACTTTCACTGGCACCGGAGACTCTTTAGAAGATTTAGACTTGCGCTTCCCCGACTTCGGGAGGCCCGCGGGAGGAAAGGACGGCTCCTTCAAAATGGCCGCCGTTCCCGCCTTTTCCTGAATTAACACGGACCGCTCCGAATCAGAAGAGAGCTTGCCTTCCATACCTATGCGCACAGAACTCCCGTGCTCTCTGAAGGAACAAAAAAAAAACAAACAATGATCCAGCACTCTCAAAAACAACGGCGAAATCACTCTCCCAGACAGCCGCGAAACGAACCGAGCGGAAGGCAAGCGTCTCCCCGCAGCCCAAGCTCACCTGAGGAAGGAAACAGCGCGGCTCAAGGAGCGAAGTCCCGCTGCTAGCGGGAGCGCGATCCCTCGGCAGCACAGAAAGACAGAGGTTCACTGGGGCTCCCAGAACCAAACTATCGCAGAAATGCAGACGCCCGAGGAAAGGCAGGCTCTACCCCCCTCCGCCCCCTAGATAGGCAGGCAAGGGCCGTCTACACCGCTACCGGAGCTGTCTCTACTGTTGCCTGAATTAAATCGAGAGTCTCAAGAAGCTCCTGAAAATATAGCTCCTATCAGCCCTGCTAGGACTAAAGTGCTATATAACTGAGGAAAACAAGAAAAAAACAACAAATTGAATGGTATATAGGGAGATGGCTAACATTGATCCTCTTCAGCTGCTGAGGACTGAAAGACTGGAGTATTCACCTCAGGAGGAGTGGCTTAGACTCTCAAGAAAACTTGAAGTATTCAGTCCTCAGCTGCTGAAGGGGATTGACAACCCTAGCATTTCCCTGGACTGGCCCGGAGAAGTGATAAGGAATTACAGTTCTGATTCTGATAGAAAACACAGACATCTTAAAATTTAAAAGTTGTGATTGTAATTACTTGAAATTTTCCGCTTCATTTAGTAATTGTCTATTTTCATTTAATTTGATTAAAATCAATGTGGTGTATATACTGTATTCTGACGTGTAGTCAAATTTTAAAGTATATAACTCAAAGTGTCGTTATGTGGCGCACAAAAATTTAAACCTTCCTTCAAAAGCTGCACAGCTGATATTTTATGCGCACACAGCCTACAGAAAATTAGAGGGAACATTACCCCCAGGGTTCAGCCTTATCCGCATTACTCTTCAATATTTACATACAACCACTATGCAACATCATAAGACATCATAACATTTAATACAAAATATATGCAGATGATATTATGATATTTACCTCTATAAACACCAACAACCCAGACTACTCCCGAATTACATCATGCCTTGAATCCATGGCAAATGGCTCAATGAACAGAACCTACATAAACTTCAAAAAATCAGAATTAATGAATATAACCAGGAACACCACATTCTTTCCACTTGACTACATAAAAATACAAGATGACACCTTAACCAACAAACAGGAAGTTACATAACTTGGGATAACTTTTGACCAGCACCTCAACTTTCAACCCCACATAAAAAGAATAACTAAATCAGCCTAACACAAATTCAGAACCCTACATAAGCTTAAACCACTACTCGACGACTATCACTTTAGAACAGTATGCCAAGACATAATAACACCAATACTGGACTATTGTAACATAATCTACCATGGCTTACCTAATAAGACAATAGTCCCCATGCAACTGGTACAAAATACAGCTGCAAGAATCATTACTGGAGCAAAGTACAGCTATATAACACCTACCCTTCACCAACTACATTGGCTCCCTATCAAAACACGTGTTAAATATAAGACTATAATGATAATATTCAAAATACTAAATAACCTATCTCCGCCATGCTTCAACCACTGAACAAAAAAACATGTCCATCTACAACAAGAAGAGAAGCAGACGACAACACCCTAGAAATTCCATCTAGCTTCAGAACCTCAAAGCAATCCACCAGTAATAGAGCCTTCTCCCTCTACGCTCCCCATCTATGGAATGAACTGCCCAGATCTGTATGTGCAACCAAAAACCTACTGGATTTTAGGAAAGCTGTAAAAGACACACCTCTTCCTAGAATACTATGGCCTCACCATGGAAGAAACTGAACTATAAGAACTCACTGGAGTAACCTAATAACCTGCTAATCACTCTCCATCCCTTTCTACATCTCTACCCCACTTGTGATTTAACATAATGACTTTAAATCTCACTGACCTCTCCTACAACAAAAATTAATGAACTCAATCCATACTGCAACAATGTTGCCTCTAGATAATTATAAAATGTAACCACAACACCCACTTTCATGCAAGAATGCAGATGTACATAGTTTAAGAAGTTAAATGTTATATACTCCATGTAACCCAATAAGTTATTCCTCCCTGTTCTATGTAAATCTTCTTGCTACAATTGTTATATGTAAACCACTTTGAATCTATGAAAAGGCGGTATATAAAACCTGTTAAATAAATAAATCTTAGAATCTACATTTGGTTCTATATGCTTTGTTGATGGCTCCATTTGAACCACTGAAGAAAATGACCCTTAAAAGATCTTACCTTGAAGACAACTTTCTTAATGGCAATTTGTTCTGCATGTCACACTTCTGAGTTCTAAGCTCTGTCCTGTCATGAATCCTTCTTATATTTTACGGAAGTGGGGGTATCCATTTGAACAGTTCCTTCCTTTTTGCCCAAAGTAGTCTCTCCTTTTCATCTTAATCAAACCCTACATTTACCAGCTTTTCAAAAATAGGATTATAGAGATGATTTTTTTGTCTCTTTCATCCACTGAACGTTCAAAGAGCTCTTTTATGGTACTCAGAGCTAGTTAACAAAATGACACAAGTCTGAAAGATTGGGTTATTTGGAAGATCTAAGAAGGGTGAAGCAGCTTTAAAGGCCACGATTGCATGTCGGCTAAACGATATGATAGTATTGGCATATAGTCTGAAAGAATGTCCTCCTAAAATTATGAAAGCTCACTAGACCAAGGGCATGTCGACCTCATGGGGAAAATTACATGCAGTCTCTCTAATGGACATCTGCAAAGCTGCAACGTGGTCTTTGCTGCATACTTTTTCTAAGCACTATTGGCTGGATATTTTCATCAAAAGAAGAGGCGAGTTTTGGTGCTGCAGCGCCAGAGCCGGGCCAGCCAATGGGCGGGCTAGGCAGCCACCTAGGGAGGCAGACCTTAGTGGGTGCCATGGCAGCTTTGTACCATGCCACCATACCGCTCACTTGGAGGGAGATCAAAGGCGGCAGGCCATGTGTGCCGAAGCACATGGCCTGCCGCTGGCAGCAACACGGTGGCACAAAGCTTTAAAACTGCCACTGCTGGCCCCCCAGAAGACAGAATCAGCGGTGGCATGGCTGGGGCTCCTCCCTGAGGTAGGAGAAACCCTTTGGCCAGCATTGTGCAGGGCTTACAGCAGGGGTTTCTAAATCACACCAGCTTAAGGGGTGTTTTGCTACATCCCATTGGTTCTGGACTGTTCTGGTAACGACACTAAGGAAGGGAAAATTTGGTCTTATCTGCTAATTTTCTTTCTTTGGTTCTTAACAAACCAGTCCAGATTCCCATCCCGTTTTATTCATCTCCTATAGTCTAGAATTTTTCTTATTGTCTAAGAAAAGGAGGAATCGGTGACTTTACTCTGTTCTCAACGTTTGTGCAATTTTAGTTTGCAATCCTGGATTCCCCTCTTGCGGGGATTAATTTGGCTGTTGGTTATCTAAGCTTCATTACACAAATACTGCTCAGCTTAGGCTGTATGATGCCCTTATAGGGTAGAGCTTATAAGTGACTGGCTCTGTCTATCTGCTGGTAAACAGCATAACCCATTGGTTCTGGACTAGTTTGGTAGGACTCGAGAAAAGAAAATTAACAGGTAAGATCAAATTTAAGTGGGGTCTATCTGATACAGAATATGGCAGCAGGGCTGTTAACGAGAACTAAATTATTTGATCATGTCCAACTTAAGGTTAAATCTCTTCATTGACTGCTACTATTACAGAGCATGGAATTCAACATTATACTGAGGTGACAATTCATGCGCAATCTTAAAAATCAAGAAAATAAATGTCAGCACATGGTGACTCTTATGTCCCAAGATGCTGTCTTCACTCCTCAGAGAAGCTTGCTGCAGATCCCATTCAGAGTTAAGCTGGTAGGTCTAAAGTGTTTCTTTTCGTTCAATGGTCCCACCAATTGGAATTCACTTCCTCATGAGAAATGTTAGGTTTGGTTGTTTACTGCTACTTTTGGCTAATGGATTTTGATTGGCTTAAGCCTCAGTCACCTGCACTAATACCTCCACCAGAGCCTTCTCCCTCTATGCGCCCACAACCTGGAACTCCCTCACTCCAGAGTTACAATCAATTACAGATCTTGGTGAATTCTGCTGCAGACTAAAAACCTTCCTCTTCCTGGAACATCTTCGACATCTTCCGAGCTCTTACAATGTTCTGATGTATCTCTCCTGCAGCTCAGCCACTGAACAGAACCATGTTTTACATGTCCCCATTACTAGGTTTAAACTCATCTCAACCTAATTCATCCCTTCCCACCCCCGCCCCTGAGTTCCAAAGTCTTCCAATTACCAGTAATCATACAATTTACTTTGTTCTGATTATATCCATGAGTTATTGTTAAGATTGTCAAATACTGTTTACCTTGTTCCATGTAACGTTACTTGTTCTAATTGTTCCCTGTACAACGCTGTGATTGGTAGATACAGTGGTAAAAAAATGTTGCTAAATAAAATAAACTGCAAGGTCTTAAGGGCTCGATTTCCAAAGACATTTACATGGGTAACTTCCCTAGTTACCTGTGTAAATGCCTTATCTGGGATTTTCGAAGGGCACCTACATGGGTAGTGCCCTTTGAAAATCCCAGATATGTCCCTAACACGTGCAGATGCTATACAGTTAGTATCGGGGCATGTTAGAGGCGTTCAGGGGTGGCGCAGGGGCAAAGGAAAGGGCTAACCGGGTAGCAGATTTTCAATGCTACCCGCTTAGCCCTCTGCACCTTAAAGATAGGTACGGGTTTTCCATGCCTAAGCGGGTAGCATCGAAAATCTGTGCTACCCGGTTATTTATTTATTTTATTTTATTTATTTTAATGGTTAGTCACTACAGCTTCCAGGTTGTGCGGCAAGACCTGATTTTCAATGCCGGGGCTGCATAAGACCCCAGCATTGAAAATCCGGGTTAGGCGGAAAGGGGGCCCTAAATTTTTAAATTTGTTTTATGAGATGTTTCATGTATGTGTTTGATGTTATGTGAACCATCTTGTAGCCTGTATTTTTGGGGGGCGAGATGGTATATAAAAAACAAACAAACAATTAATCTCATGCCCTCTTAAATGCTGTTACTGTTTTAACCACTAGCATACACCAGGGGAAGCCATTCTACACTTCCACCACCCTTTTCACAAAGACTAAGAATTAATTTGGAGTACTGTGTGCAGTTATGTAGATTGTACCTTCAACAGGATATAAACTGGATGAAGTCTGTCCAGAATCTGTCCTCTCTACGGCAAACCATGCCCTGATCTCTGCCTGCCTATCTCACCACCATTTGAAATTGAATTTGGCCAAAACCGAGATTCTTATTTTTCCCCCCAAACCCACCTCCCCCATTCCTCCTTTCTCAATCTCTGTGGATAACACTTTTCTACTCCCTGTTTCTTCGTCTCACAACCTTGCAGTTGTCTTCGATTCTTCCTTCTCCACACACATCCAACTGATATAGAAGAGAAGACAGGTTTTAGCTATCAGCAAAATTTGCCACTTCCTTTCTGAATACACTACTAAGACACTTATCCACTCTTTAGTCACCTCCCGTCTAGACTATTGCAACTTCCTCCTTGCCAGTCTCTCTCTGAATCATCTCTCTCCCCTTCAATCTGTTCAAAACTCGGCTGTGCGGCTAATCTTCCATCAGCCTCGATATGCTCATATAAATCCTCTTCTCAAGTCACTTCACTGGCTATCAGTTTCTGTATCCAATTCAAACTTCTCCTACTGACCTATAAGTGCACTCATTCTGCTGCTCCGCACTATCTTTCCTCTTATCTCTCCCTACACCCCTCCTCAAGAACTCCGCTCTTCTGGCGGATCACTTCTGTCTATGCCCTGCTCTTCCACTGCAAACTCCAGACTTCGATCCTTTCACCTTGCTGCTCCTTATGTCTGGCATCTGTACGTCAGACTTCATCTCTGGCCCTTTTCAAATCCATGCGCGGCGTTTTTTGATCAAAACAACGGCGGAAGAGACAGTGATTTAAATGTTCTTCTGTTCATCTTGCACTAACAGTCGTTATACTAGAGAAGTCTATCCCCTGATGAAACACTTCCTGTGAAACGCGTGGGCGCCTTAGATACACGGCGTTGGTATTTCATATAGATTCTCTAAAACAAAGGACAACTGCCTAAGAAAGATGCATGAATTTCAAAGCTAAGTACTGGCTATATGTCTTTTTTGAGAATGATGGCTTAGATTTCAACAACTAGCATTAGCCGTACCTAGTAGTTTTAAATATAATATAATATAAAATACTAAAAACAAAAAAACTTGGTCTGTGTACCTGAAGACAAGGTCATTGATGTGAACAACAGCGAATGGTCAGGGTGTTCAAGGATAATCCTGTACAAACAGCTGTGTGTTTTTGACTGAGACCTTGGTACACTTGGAAAGGGTGAATTTCATGATTTGTTTTTTGTTTCATGTAGTTAAGTCTTGAGCAAATAACACACTATATACACATAGATAGCATTGCTCAATAAACTGACCAACAGTATTGTTATTGATACACCTTTTCAAATCCAGGCTAAAACCTCATCTTTCCAAAGCTGCTTTTGGATCCTGATCCGCCTAGTCTATGTGTTTCCTTACCATATCCCTAGATGTATTCTTGTCCTCAGCTGTTGTATTGTCTGTCTCAGCTAGATTGTAACTTCTGATGAGTAAGGACTGCCTTTTACATGTGCCTTTACAGCACTGCATATGCCTTGTAGCACTATAAATGATCAGTAGTAGTAGGGCAGCACATACAATGGTCAGTGCTCTTAGTTATAAATCATAAAGGGAAAGATCCCAATACATATATTTTGGAAGAAAGGCAAGAGAGGGGAGGTATGATGGACATATTTAAGTATCTCTAAGGTATAAATGTACAGGAGAGGGGCCTCTTTCAGTGAAAAGGAAGCTCTGGAATTGGGGGTGAAAGTGTGTAGTCTCACGAGTGATCAAAGGAAATCTCTCTTTACAGAAAAAGGTGTTAATGAGGCAGCCATGAGGTCTGGCTGTAGGTAGCCCTTCCCCCAAGCCATGCGGCAAGCCATGAGGTCTGGCTGTAGGTAGCCCTTCCCCCAAGCCATGAGGTAATCGGCCTGCTAAGAGAAGGCATTGAGATTTCAGTAGACACCCTTCCCCCACTCCAGGTCTGAGCACAATAGCCCCTAGCCCAGAAATCAGCAGACCTGAGCATACCGGTTTGGACAGGTCACCCAGGTACCTTCCCCAGGGGCTGCTGATTGGTGGGCAGGAAATACCTGTGGCAAATGGGATTGTAGAATGAGTTTAAAACTGTACTGTATATAAGGCATTGTAGGCCGTCCCTCGGGGCTCAGACCTTTTGTGGAGGGTACCGGCTCTCTGTCTGATCCTGTGTGCACATTAAAGATCCTGTTTGCATTCCAGCCTGTCTGAGAGTTTTCCTTCTGTGGGTGAGTGATTGAATAAGAGCTTTTCACAGCGTTTGCTATTACATTTTGGTGCATTGGCCAGGAAATTGAAAGAAAAGCCTCTCTCATCACACCCACAGTGGGAAGACTACTGCTTTTTGCAGGATCAGGGCCTCCACCGGTCAGGGACTGACCCCTCCAGGTGATTAACGGTCCTTGGCGCCCCGGGCCACCTTGTGCTCGGAAGGATACCTTGATTTGTCTGGGCAGTTGGTCCCTGCGGCTGAATCCCCGATTGAAAACCGGCTGGATAGACTGGCATCCAAACTACCTGTCTGATCAGAGCTCTGGTGAGTACTGCTACTTTCTGTACTCCGTCTGTAATTCCTAGTAAATTCTAGGAACCTGTAGCGGCCCGATCACCCGCACGAACGGTCCTAGTAGGGACCCCGGGGGGGGGTTTTCTGAAGCCATCGTTCGTCCAGTAAATCAGAGTCCTTTTGTGGACCAGTAAGATAAAATCAGAGTCCTTTTGTGGACCAGTAAGATAATTAACTGTAGTATGAATTAATTCTGCTACCTTGGGCCCCTTTGAAAGGTATTTAAAGTGCAGCGCTGCCAAAAGCTATTGAAGAAAAATTGCCTAGGATATTAGTATTAACTCCCTTAAGTGTGCCTTTCAAGAATAATTGCGCTGATCGCAATTCTCCGATGATCGGGGCGATTTATTTAGAGCCTTTGCCCCATGTGCTCCTATAGTGTTGGGGGTTTTTTTGTGTTGCTGGGGGTCTCCTTTTGTGTTGCTGGTGGTTTCTTTTGTGTTGCCATGTGCTCCTATAGTGTTGGGGGCTTTTTGTGTTGCTGGGGGTCTCTTTTTGTGTTGCTGGGGGTTTCTTTTGTGTTGCCATGTGCTCCTATAGTGTTGGGGGCTTTTTGTGTTGCTGGGGGTCTCCTTTTGTGTTGCTGGGGGTTTCTTTTGTGTTGCCATGTGCTCCTATAGTGTTGGGGGCTTTTTGTGTTGCTGGGGGTCTCTTTTTGTGTTGCTGGGGGTTTCTTTTGTGTTGCCATGTGCTCCTATAGTGTTGGGGGCTTTTTGTGTTGCTGGGGGTCTCTTTTGTGTTTCTGGGGCTTTCTTTTGTCTTGCCATGTGCTCCTATAGTGTTGGGGGCTTTTTGTGTTGCTGGGGGTCTCCTTTTGTGTTGCTGGGGGTTTCTTTTGTGTTGCCATGTGCTCCTATAGTGTTGGGGGCTTTTTGTGTTGCTGGGGGTCTCTTTTGTGTTGCCATGTGCTCCTATAGTGTTGGGGGCTTTTTGTGTTGCTGGGGGTCTCCTTTTGTGTTGCCATGTGCTCCTATAGTGTTGTGTGCTTATAGTGTTGCTGGGGGTCTCTTTTGTGTTGCCATGTGCTCCTATAGTGTTGGGGGCTTTTTGTGTTGCTGGGGGTCTCCTTTTGTGTTGCTGGGGGTTTCTTTTGTGTTGTCATGTGCTCCTATAGTGTTGGGGGCTTTTTGTGTTGCTGGGGGTCTCTTTTTGTGTTGCTGGGGGTTTCTTTTGTGTTGCCATGTGCTCCTATAGTGTTGGGGGGGGTTTTTGTGTTGCTGGGGGTCTCCTTTTGTGTTGCTGGGGGTTTCTTTTGTGTTGCCATGTGCTCCTGTGGCTCCATCTGGTGGACATTGGAGGAGTGGCTAGCTGTGTTTCTCGTTGCTATTATAAAAGTTAAATCCTATGCTAGTGTGTGTAATGTGTATTTGTAACGTATTCGCTGCTGAGACGTCTCTGTTTTCTGTTTTCCCTTTGTGGTCCTGTGTGTTTTGTGCAACCAAACTCTGCCTGTTGCCTGGATTATATTGTATATTGTATTCCCAGAAGTGGGATTGGAAAATTTACACTGAACATTGCATTCCTAGAATTGGGATTACAAGATTTGCACTGTAAATTGTGATTTTGCAAATTGTGATTAGAGCATGGGGTCCGGAGGCTAAATTGTGGTGGGGGAGTATCCGGACCAGCTTCCCTATATAGATTCATGGCTGGCCCATACAGTAAATGTGCTGTTATGTAAAAACCTTTAGTGTCTCTGTGTTTAGTTGTGACATTAGGGAAAGAAAGTTTTTGTCCAGACATTAGGTCTTTATATTTCAGGATTGATTTTGATACTCTATCAGTAAAAGGTGAAGTTATTAACAAATCGCCCCTGTGTCCCCAAACAGTGAAAAACACCAGGTCTACTGATTGCAGGGAAAGGGACAGTTTAGAAAGGGGGGTGGGGTTTGCTGTGTGTGGACTGTAGTACTGGTATAGCATTGAAGGAAGACAATTGCTTTGTTTGATGCATATCCAGTTTCATTGCTATGTTTCATGCATGATCAGTGGTCAGGGAACCAGGTGTTTTGGTCACACCTCTCAGCAGTGAGTGGGGGGTGATTGAAACTGCTGAAATAGTTTGCATAGCTATAGAAAGATACTGGGAGGAGTTCCTTCTTCTAGCAGATGAATGGAGGCCCATTAGAGAGGACAAAAGGAAAAAAAAATCACCTAGGAGTCTTTCTCCTAGAGGACAAAGAACCCCAATTCACCTAGCCACACCTAGCCTGCAAACAATCCTCTTGTCATCAATTTTAATTGTAGAGTTTTGAGCTTCTAGAACCATGAGGTGCCTCCTGTCTGCTGGAAGCAAACAAAGGCTGAAGAGAATCCTTATAAGATTATGAAGAAATGAAGATTTTTTTACTTGTCTTTTTAAAGCCTGAATTTTATCTCTGGTACATATATTTGGTTTTGACTGCACATACAAAATTAAACAAGTAATACTTCTGCATGATATGACATTTTATTCTGCAGACAGTAAATGCTGTTTTGGTGATTGCATTCTTTCCTGCTTAGTACATTAAACTGCCTTGATCAACTGTATTCATTTTTCTGATACTACAATGATACCTTAAAATGATTTTAGTACCAAATATACTGGTACCAGTACTTTAACTCATGATTTCTGATGAGAACATCTGGATTAGTTCTAGTATGCACTGTAGCTTGTTCTGATGTTCAGGTATGTTTTGGTTCAGGGTGAATACACTGATCATTGGCAATTTCAAAATAGAAAGATAAAATGCAGAATTAGCACTGCTGAAAGGCATATACTGTACAGTACACCGTTCACACTAATTCACACTTGAAGTTAATAATGCACTGATAATGCTGCCCCACTCCTCGTGTGCACTGCCCTTTAGTACTGATTCACACAGATCCATACAGTGCACACTGCACAAATAATGCTGGTGTGTATAATAATCTCCATCATCCCTTGGCTTCGGTATGAAGTTAATTTCTGTCATAGTATGTACACAACTAACCCATTTAGGAACATTGCATGCTGAGTCACCCCTGGAGTGTGCACAATTTTGGTAACATTGAACAGTTGTTGATTTACTAACTGAGTTCAACCTAGGGATAAAAAACAAACAAACTGCTTTTCAGCTCGCAATGCAATGATGTAGGGGATCCCAATATGTCTGATGTCACATTCTTCCAGAGCATGAGAAATTCAGTATTTCAGCCGCATTGTCAGTCATATATTTAAGGTTTAGTCCAATACTGCCTGAGGCTGCCCTGGTGAACCCACAGGATATCCACAATTAATATGAATTTGTATATAATGGGTCAGCAATGTATGCTGACATATCATGCATTTTCATTCTGGATGACTTGAAAACTTGACTGGCTTGGGGTCACTGGGACAGCTTCATAAAGCCTGCCTGAACTATCATGGGAATCAGCAAATATTTATGTATCAATTCCCAAAAACACTAAGTACTTATGATTAGAGAACATCCATGATTTTTGAAGCTTTTATATTTTTAAAGCCAAAGATTGATTTGTTGATTAATTGATTGATTTGTTGATTAACTTTATTTAAAAGCCTCATGTCCATTAGCATACTGGAAGTGAACAATTTATAAAAAATTGGTATAATTCAAAAAAGGACTTAGGTATATAGTTGGTGGAATGATGCAAGTGATAAAAAGTATGGTGAGGGATGAAGTGGGATATTAAGAGGAAGGACTCTGATAGACAGTAAACTGATGAAGGTAATTCAATGATGTGAAGTGATGTATCTGGCTAATGAATATGTAAACAAAAAAAAATGATGAGCACTTTATTCAACTATGCCATCTCCAGAATATTCAATTTAGGAATTCATCTAGGCCCCAACACATACTCAATAATTGGAAATGGACACCTGGAGACAGGCTAGGTGCACCCTGATGGGTTTTGGAGGACCTACACTGGCCATGCGGTACTTCCAGATGCTTTTTTGCCTCTGCATGTCCTGGCCAGGCATGCATGGGCAAAGGGGGAGCATGTAAAGGTCAGTCAAGGGCATAATGGAATGTTCACTACCAGCAAGTGAATCTCCAGTGACAGATAAACAAGAAGTTAATCAAACTGCCAGAGAAAAATTGACACCATACGAGATAGTTACTGGAAGACCATTGAAAGTTTAAACAGCAATATTTGTAGGATGTGATCTTGGTAAATGTGAAGGAAGTTAAGTTTATCTCATTGTGAAATCTAATCTAGCATATTTAGTCTTTTCATTCAATATTGGTGCTGCTTTTCTGAATGAGGCCTGGAACCATGTCACCAATGGCAATCCAAAGAGTCCAGCAGAGGAAATTGGCCAGAGTCCAGATGGAACAGACCATCCCGAGAACTCAGAGCTGCCCACCGCTGAGATGTGTGAAGGAGTCCCTATCTGGATCAGTGTGTAACATCGAAAACGGGCAAGGGTGTCTGCCTATGAGAATGAGAGGTTCAAATTTTGAGAGAGACAGAACTTGAACTTCAGAGAAAGGTGAAGCACACTGCGAGGTCCTGGAGAACTGCTGGGAGGCAGGAAAAAGAACTGTTGGACTGACTGGGGGGGTTTTGGGGGCTTCTGTGAATCCTTTTAATATTGTTTTCTTAGAAAGTAACGGAAATCTACAAGCCATTTCGGCTTCAGCAACTGCAATACCCACACCAGCTCAAGATTTTGCTGTACTATTCTCAGAGCTTTCTTTATCACATTATTAAGCACTGCTGCTTTTGACATACTTTCATGTTATGTGTTTTCAATATTATTGACCAGCTGCAAGAAAATGATATTACAATGTATGTTGTCTATAGGGAACAGTACCAGAAGCTGCTTTTCTGATGACTCCTATCTGTCTCAATATCTGTCTCAAATGGTTGCTTGTCCATTGCCCGTAGTGGGATTACCTTTCCCCCATAAACAAGAAAGAAGAAAGAAAAAAGAAAAATTGGGACTGAAGGGAAATTGGCTGATAGGTATGTCTAGTATGGCTGCATCCTTGCCTGAGGCTGTAATACATTATGATGGCACGGAAAAAGCATGTGGGCTAAGAAATGAGTACCCAGAGCCCAGCACAACAAGAGTAAAGCCAGGGGAACCATACTCTGAACAGAAGTGCACAGAGAATGGACCTAGCTAAGAAACAGGTCAGGCCTGAAAGTGCACAGAAAATGGACCCAGCACAAGAAAAGACATGCCAGGCCTGAACAGGTTAAACAGGCCAAACAAAGCTGGTGATACAAAGTACTCATATGCCCTGAAGATTACAGTGCCAGTGATTAATGAAGCAAAGGGAATGGCAGGGTGCAGCCAGAATGACTCAACACTAGCAAGAATAAAAAGCCATTAATATGCTGATAAGGGTGGATCCCAGGGAAAGAGCCTTTGCCCCAAAGGAAAGAAGCCTCTGCAGACTTTTTGCACACGGCCCTCCTTTGTCCCAAAGGGAAGAGGCCTCTGCAGGCCCTGCAACCTTTTACAGTCAGAACAGCAACTTTTGCACACGGAACAAAAACGTTGTGCAGGAGTTGCTATAGAGGGTATAGGGTATGTGTTGTTTTAAACTCACTGATGCAAGTGTTTCCATTGAACACCCTATCCAAGACCTAAGTGATCTAGTTACCTGTCCATGGGTCCTGGGTGGTTTATGAAGTGGTTCAGTTGGCCAGGGGGACTAAAAATCCCAGTGGTAGGGGTTCTTTTCATTTACTGCTATGTGCCATTCTGCCATGTTATATCCCTATTCTTTACCGCTTCATGACCACCACCCTTGATACCCTGGTAGAACGCAAGGTGGTTACCACTGTCATGGCCCTGTCCCAAATACAGCCCTCAACCGCTTCTAGTGGTTGAGGTCCTACTTAAAAAGGGGGGAATGAGGCAGCCATGAGGTCTGGCTGTAGGTAGCCCTTCCCCCAAGCCATGCGGCAAGCCATGAGGTCTGGCTGTAGGTAGCCCTTCCCCCAAGCCATGAGGTAATCGGCCTGCTAAGAGAAGGCATTGAGATTTCAGTAGACACCCTTCCCCCACTCCAGGTCTGAGCACAATAGCCCCTAGCCCAGAAATCAGCAGACCTGAGCATACCGGTTTGGACAGGTCACCCAGGTACCTTCCCCAGGGGCTGCTGATTGGTGGGCAGGAAATACCTGTGGCAAATGGGATTGTAGAATGAGTTTAAAACTGTACTGTATATAAGGCATTGTAGGCCGTCCCTCGGGGCTCAGACCTTTTGTGGAGGGTACCGGCTCTCTGTCTGATCCTGTGTGCACATTAAAGATCCTGTTTGCATTCCAGCCTGTCTGAGAGTTTTCCTTCTGTGGGTGAGTGATTGAATAAGAGCTTTTCACAGCGTTTGCTATTACATTGGGAGTGTGAAATGGCCTCCCAGCAGAGGTGATGGAGACTAAGACAATATCTGACTTCAAGAAAGCATTGACTAAGCATGCTTGGAGAAGAGGAAGGGGTTGTAAAAATGGGTACTTGGTGTGGATAGGCAGAATGGATAGACCATATAGTCTTAAATAGCTGTCATTTTCTCTGCTTTGTCCATTCACAGTATCACATGCATAAAGATACTGACCAGGGACGATCCATAATGTATAACGCTAATAATCTTTCTTTTACCAGATTTTATTCAATTTACCATGGACCTCTGTCATCACACAGCCAGTATCTAACTCAATCCATCTTGCAGCCTACTCCCAAATTGCTCAGTTTATTTGTGAGACCCCTATGTAGGATGGTGTCTAAAGCTTTGCTGAAATCTAGTTATACCACATATATTGTATGCCCTTGATCTAATTTTCTAGTTACCCAATCAAAGAAATTGATTAGATTCACCTGACACATTACCCCATTGACAAAACCATGCTGCCTCAGATCCTGCAACCTTGGGAGTCATAATGTGTTATTATCCTTCCCTTCAGAAGAGAAGGGGAAATTTCACTTACTGTTAATTTCCTTTCCTGGAATCCTGCTAGACCAGTCCAAACAAGTGGGTAATGTCCCCCTGCCAGCAGATACTGGAGACAGAGACAGTACCAAAGGCTTCACTGAGCATGCCCTGGCACATATGTGCTTCCTCTAGGTGTCTCCTTCAGTATACCCCTGGCAAAGCAGAAAGCCCAGAGATGAAGACACGTGTAAGCACCACTGCGCCCCACGAACACCAAACCAAAGGATGACACAACAGTGCTTCTCTGCGTGGGCCAAGAGGTACATGGAACTATGTACAAACTGAAACTTTGAACTGTAACTATGCACAGTATATGCTGAGACTAAATGCAGACTGTTGGCGGTAGCCACCGGAAAATACTGGATGTCCCAGGAACACAGTCAGAGCAGGCATAGGACTGGTCTAGCAGGATTCCAAGAAAGGAAATTAACGGTAAGTGAAATTTCTCCTCCCAAAACATCCTGCTAGACCAGTCCAAAAAAGTGGTCAGTACCAAAGCTACCCCACCGTCAGGTGGGATGCAACAGCTGCTGCCACCACACTGGCCCCAGATGATGCCGTATCACGCGCCTGCAGATCCAGGCAGTAGTGGCAAGCGGATCAGGATCCAAAGTGGACATGGAGGACCAAGTAGCTGCCTGACAAAATGTCCCCCGGATCCACGCAGGACCTTTCTGCCCAAGATGTGGCTTGAGCCCTAGTGGAGTGGGCCCAGAATCCCACTAGCACTGGCTTCTCATGCAAAATATATGTGGATTTGATAGTTCTCTTGATCCATTGTGCAATGGTCGTGGACCGGCAAACAGAATAAAAAGGTGATCTGACTTCTGAAAGGAATTAGACATCCTCAGATAGTGGCGAAGGACTCTGCTGACGTCCAACGCCCTGAGAATCCCAGATCCCGTTACTTCCTCACTTGAGAAAGCTGGTAGCATGATGGGTTGGTTAAGGTGAAAAACCGAAACCACTTTTGGCAAGAGGGAGACCTCTTCCATGGAAAATGATAGGAAAGGAGCACAACAGGATAGCGCATGCAGCTCGGAGACCCGGTGCACCGAGATGATGGTCACCAGGAAAGCAGCCTTATAGGACAAGTCACAGAGAAGCGCATCCTTAAGG
Source organism: Ichthyophis bannanicus (assembly GCA_033557465.1). Lineage (NCBI taxonomy): Eukaryota > Metazoa > Chordata > Amphibia > Gymnophiona > Ichthyophiidae > Ichthyophis > Ichthyophis bannanicus. The sequence continues at coordinate 43,051,993 of CM066048.1, read as the reverse complement.
GGCTCAAAGGGCAGCTTCCGCAGGCTCCATAGGACTAGAGAAAGATCCCATGGAGGAACAGTAGGCCTAAGGGGCGGGTGCAGGGATCGAACAGCTCGCAAGAACCGTCCGATATCAGCATGAGATGCGAGGGAGCAACCAGAAATGGGCCCCCTGAAACAAGTGAGTGTGGCCATTTGCACTTTCAATGAATTGAGTGCAAGACCCTTGTCGTAACCATCCTGCAAGGCGAGAATATCCAGAATCTGCACGAACCAGGGAGAGGCGTGGTTGCGAGCACACAATGACTCAAAGAGGTGCCAGACCCGCGCATAGGAAAGAGATGTGGACGCACAAAGAGCTTGCAAAAGGGTCTCGAAGACCCATCGAGAATATCCCTTTTACACTAGGCATCACCGCTCAAGAGCCACACCGTAGGAGAGTAGGGAGCCAGATCGTCCATCCAGATGGGTCCCTGCTGGAAGAATCCCCTGCGTGCTCCTAAAGGTAGTGGACAATCTATCAGGAGCCAGATGAGATCCACAAACCAGGGGCAGCGCAGCCAGTAGAGGGCCATGAGAATCACCGTGCTGCAGTGAGCCTCTATGTGGTGGAATAATTGCCCATGTAGCGCATCCAAGCACTGCGATCTGGGCTCCCTCCAGTGACTGAAAAAAAAAGCAGAGCCTTGGAATTGGCCACGGTCGCCATAAGGTCAATCGCTGGCTGACCCCACTGCTGGACAATTCGGTGGAAGGCCCAAGGGGTGAGTTCCCATTCTCCTGGATCTAAGACATGACGGCTGAGAAAAAAAATCAACTTGCACACTGTCTACACCCGCGATGTGCTAGGCAGACACCATCAAAAATGCTTCCTCGGCCCAGGTGAAGAGGAGGGCCATCTCCTGTGCTACACCCTGACACTTTGTGCTGCTCTGTTAAGTAAGACACCATCGTGGAGTTGTCGGATAGGATCCATACCGCTCTCTGATTGACGACCGGGAGAAACTGTAGGAGAGCCAGGCAGACTGCTCGGGCTTCCAGATGGTTGATGGACCAAGACGCTTCCCAGCGGTTCCAGGGCCCCTGCGTTGTCCATTCACCACAATGGGCACCCCAGCCAGACAGGCTGGTATCGGTCGTCACCACGACCCACTGCGGAGTCTCTAGCGGGATGCCCCTGACCATGCTGTCCGTCTGAAGCCACCAGCAGAGGCTGTGGGACAGGGAGCATGGGAGCACTAAGCAGCAATGGAAATCCTCTGACACTGGTAACCACTGAGAGAGAAGTGACTGCTGCAGCAGTCACATGTGTGTCTGAGCCCAGGAAACCACAATGATGGTGGCTGCCATGGCTCCGAGCACTTGCAGATAATCCCAGGGCCATGCTGTTTTCAGGAGCACCTGGAGTTGAATGACAAATCTGTAAAGCACACCTGTGTGAGATAGACCCTGCCGATCTGGGTATCGAAGCATGCTCCGAGGAATCTACAGACCGAGAGGACTGGAGGCAACTCTCGACATGACTGATCACCCAGCCGAGGCTTTCCAAGAACTGTATTACACGGTCCACCAACATGACTGCCTTGGGTGCGTCCGGGCTCTGATGAGCCAGTCATCAAGGTAAGGGTGGACTCAAATCCCCTCGCATCACAGTGCTGCTGTGGCCACCACCATGACCTTGGAGAAGGTGTGGGGCACCATGGCCAACCTGAACGGCAGGAGCCCTAAATTGAAAGTGCTGGCTGAGAATGGCAAATCGGAGAAACCTCTGGTGGGCCGCACAGATTGGAATGTGCAAGTAAACCTCGGCAAGGTCTAGAGACGCCAAGTATTCTCCTCATCTGACCACTTGAATGACAGACTAAAGCATTTCTATGCAGAACCTTGGGACCCGCAAAGAACGATGCATCCCCTGAAGATCCAGAATTGGGCACCAGGACCCATCCTTCTTGAGAACCATAAAGTAGATGGAGTAGCATCCGAAACCCCTCTCTGGAAGTGGCGGATGGCCTGGAGGGCTAGGAGTCATTGCAGCATGGAGATCACGGCCTACTGCTTTCGGGACATGCAAGGCAAGATGAGGAAGGCATCCTTGAAGGGCCTGATATCCATGTCGTATGATTCTTAAGACTCTGTAATCGGTGGTGTTGCGCTCCCACTCGCAGGGGAAAAGGGGCAATCGTCCCCCCACCAGCAGAATCCCAACGTGGCCGAGGGGCATCAGTGGCCCTGCCGGCGTGCTCCGGAGAACACTGTAGTGGGGTTGGCGAAGGAGTCCTTAGTTCTGCGAAAACCCTGAAAAGGGTTGAGACTTGGGTCCTGTCCTGCTAGATCCTGATGAGGATACTGGTCTGATGGGCTGGCAGTGTTGAGAATTGTGGTAGCAGGACCTTGTCGTTGATGGGCCCACCGAACCGATGTTCCCGCACTGTACGGCTGATCGAGGTCTATCCTCGGGTAGCTGCTGAGGTTTAACTTCTCCGAGGTCCTTGACCATGCGTTCCAGATCCTCTCCAAAACAGGAGCTTGCCCTTAAATGGAAGTTTGGCAAGGTGGGCCTTAGATGCTACATCGGCAGACCAATGCCGAAGCCAAAGCCAGTGGCGTGCCACCATGGCAGCAGTGACAGCATGTGCTGCAAGCCGGAGAAAGTCATAGAGGGCAACCTCTAGAAATGCGATAGTGAGCTGAATCCAAGTCTGCAGGCAAGAGTTGTATCCAGTGCAAGAGGGCACAAGCTGCTAGTCCACCAAAGGCAAAGAAGCCTGTAAGGCAAGAGCGGATAATGAGAAGGTGGTCTTTAACAGGCCCTCCACCTTTCGGTTGTTCTGGTCACAGAGAGCTGCGCCGCCTTCCACTGGGATGGTGATGTGTTTGGTAACTGCTATGACCAAGGCATCCACCGTGGGAAAGTGGAGCCATTTGTCGAGGTCAGCCGGAGACCACGCATAAAGGCGGGCCCAACCGCCGGGCCATCCAAAGAGACATATCCGGTGGCTCCCATTCCAGAGACACCATTTGTTGGAGTTCCAGCGGGAAAGGAAAGGCCTTCATCAGCTTTCTTATACCTGCCAGAATTGGATCTGCCTGTGCTGCACCCTGAGCTGTTGTCGCCTCCGACCCCTTGGTGATATGTAGAGCCTCCACAATTTGCATGAGGGCCAGCAGCTCTTCTCTGTGAAAGAGATGGACATCATGTGAATCCTGCTGGTCGTCCTCCGGTTCCTCTGATGGGGACAATTCCCATCCTTGCGATCTGAGGTAGAATCTGGACTGCTGGCCTCAGATAAATGATCCGGATCCAGATGTGGAGGGGAATTGCATTCACCCGCTTTCCAAGAGACTGCCTTGGCTAAGCGTATCGCTGCCCCCAATCCGTAAGAGTCACCCGTGCGTTGCGGATCACAGAAGGCTTGAAAGGTGAATGGGGGGGGGAGGGTAGGAAGAGGAGACTCCTGTATTATCGGAGGCTCACTCCACCAGACCTCCCAGGCCCGCCTGAATAGGGCCATAAATTGATCTGCATTTGTGTCCAAGTATCTGTGACACAAGCTCTGGTGCAGAGCACTGAGGCAGGAAACAGGGGGGAGGGGGAGAGGAGGCATCTCCCTGAAATCGTGATTGCGGCCATGGTTGCCGAGGAAGTCAAGGAGCGATCAGATGTAGCAGATGTCGCAGCTGTCGTAGGCGGGAATGCCATACCCTCCAGGGCTCCCACAGTGAAGTTGCAGGCCTCACCGGGGTGAGCCGAGTATGCAATGCAGAGCTGGTCCACCAATTACTGGCACTTGCGACTGCATGCCAGACACTGGGATAGTAGTGCCGGCATTGATGCAGTAAAGGGAAAAAACACTGTGCTGCATTTCCTGAGTCACTGTGCGATGGATGGCTGCTGGAAGCCATTTCCCTTAATCACGGCTGTAGAAGCGTGCGTTGCCCATGATGTCTGTAGCTCCGCGGATGCGTGAGAGTGAATCACAAGATGGCTGCCGCGTGCATGCCTTGTCTCAAAAATGGCGGGAAACCTCAAACTCAGGAGTCTTTAAAAATGCATTGGCAAGGAAAAAACAGCAAGAAAACACTGGCAGGAGCAGTGGTGCAGCTGCAGTCGGCAGTGACCGAGTTGTACACACTCCCCAAGCAAGTGACTTGGACTAAACAACACAATTGGAGAGGGGGTTACCATCACTCAATGCACTCCCGAGTGCTGTGGCCTGCCGAAGTACAGGCTGCTTGAGCTTGATCGGCTGTTAACTGTAGTGCCTGTATATTCCGTAAGCCTCCGTGCGCAAGCAGGGGAAACAGCTAAAGCTTAGACCCTTTGAACTGTCCGCTACTGAGGCAGAAAAGCTGCAGGCTGTGTTTCCTCAAGCCAGCAGTACAAGCCCTAATGGCCAGCTGCCTGACTCCCCTGCAGATAGCAGCCAAACCTGATCGTCTTGAGCAGTGGCTGCCTTCAGGTAATGAGGTACACGGATGTGTGGGCAACTCCAAAGGGGCACCTCCTGTGCTCCCCAGAGACCACCACAAAACTGAAATATAGATATAGTACATTGATTCTCAGAAGAGGGAGAGGAGGCGCCCAGCATCTGCTGGAGACAGAGAAATACTAAAGGCAACACCTAGGAGAAGCACATAGGAGCCAGGGCATGCTCAGTGAAGCCTTTGGTACTGTCTGTCTCCAACATCTGCTGGCAGGGGGATATTACCCACTTGTTTGGACTGGTCTAGCAGGATGTTTGGAATCTCCATTCATTTTATGGTCAACAAAATCTGACTAGAAACTTCTTTCCTGTTAAAATATCCAGACCCAAGAACCACACTGTTGGCAAAGATCTAATGAACAGGTATTTAGGCAAGTCTGCCAGAACCTTTTTGAGCTCCCATAATATCCAAGATGCATCCTATCCAATTGTGCTCAGTTTTTCTATTTCCACACATGCACTTCCTTAGGCAATGTAGCCTCTATCCACTACCATACCCTTTTCAACCATCAAGTGTTCTTCTCCAACCTCCACTTCAGTGAATAGCAAACAAAAGTGTTTATCATTTCTGCTTTTTCCTCGCTCCATATTTCTCTTTAACTTCTTAGTCTTAAAATTCTTTCACTAATGTGCTTGAAAAATTGTGTTCTCAGCTTGCTTTGCTTCTTTAGCTATCTTTCTTTCTCTTTATGCCTTTGCCTTCCTGACTACCCTTCCCTACCTCTCTTCAGCTTGACTACATTCTTCACATGTTCCTGTTCACTTGAATGTTTTGAATGCTAATCTTTTTGCTCTTAACTTTCTCAGCTACCTCTTTTGAAAACCAAATCAGTTGCTTTTTCTTACTTGTATTTTCCTTTTTAAAGACGGATTTGCTTATTTTTCTATAGCTCCTTTTAATTCAGCTCACTGCTCTGTCACTTCTCTTACATCTTTCCACCCTACTAGCATTTCCTTAAGGTACTTCCCCATTTAACTCAAGTCAATATTTCTGAAATTTAAACTCTGACTTTTGAATGACTTCTCATCATCTTGGCTTCTACATCAAACCACAGCACCTGATGATCACTGGTGCTCAGCTGGGTGCCTACACTTAGATTAGGAGAAACTTTCTCCAATTATAAGGATCAGGTCCAGTATTGCCCTTTCTGCATGAACAAGCTAAGGGAACTCAGCCACATACCAAGCCGATATCATCGACCTTGCCAAGACCCAAGATTTAAGACACAGCTTCCAGCCAGAGAGCGAGCTCTACTGACATCTAAATTTTATGTTTTAAATTATTTATTTATTTTTTTTACTTAAATTTAACCTTTAAATTTATTTTATGTTTTTATTTTTACACTAATACATTTTCACTGGTCTTTCTTATGTATTGACTGGCGTTTCCTTTTTATGTGATTGTGCAAACCGCTTTGATATTTGTTTTAAAAGCGGTATATCAAAAGCAAATAAACCATAATAAACCTCTTTACTTTCAATAAAACTCAAAAGATCCTCACAGCTCTCCTCAGCAAGTGTGGCAGTTCCCACGCTATTGATCTGCTCTTTCCCATTCATTCCTGTATATCTATCCGACTTACTGGATGTACAGTATTTTTGACAGCTCTCCGAAATGAAAAAAAGTGGCAATTTTCTTTAAAAATCAAAATCGAAACATAGCTAAAAGCCACATAACCAACAAGTTGGATTCAAGTACTGGCTGGGTCCTATCCAAAAATCCATATAAAAATGTAAGACCTTCTTAAAGACCTGATCTAGGTACCCGTGGGAGTAGCTAAGCCAACAAGGAAGCCAGAGGACTAAGTGAGCCCAGACAAAGCATCGTGGTCTGAAAACCCCACACCAGCAAAGTGCACTAAAGCAGAAAGCCAGTAAGCTGCGCCACACTTCCACCCCCGACCATGACAATTTTTCTTTGTCAGGCTCGGCCACAGCTGCAGCTTGCAGTGGCCCCATGGGCTCTGCTAGCACGGAAACTGTCACTCACCAGTTTCATTAATGACTCTAAAAGTCACTTTTTAATAGCATTTTAATAAAAACAGTTAAAACTATGAATATATAAACCTGTAAGCACATCCCTCCTGGCATGGAAGGGCAAACTGAATAGGCCGTATGATCTTTATTTGCTGTCATTTTTCTATGCTTCTATAATTTACACAGATGTCTAGAGCCAAATGCTTGACCTCCAAAATGCTAGAGCACAGATCCTCTTAGGCGGGTATTGCTGAAATTTTGGCCAGTACTGGGTGACAAATTTGTTTGAACTGCACAATGTGAGACTGCAATTGGCAGTTGGTAAGTCAGGAGCAGTTTGGAGATCAAGCATTTGACAGTGGACATCTGCTTCATGGTAGCAGAAAAGTGCTTACAGTGCTTTAGCTTCCATGCTTATAGATTCATAGTTTTAACTGCATTATAAAAACATTGTAAATCCCTCTGTATTTGTCCCGAAACTTAATTGCTTATTCGCCTAGTCAAACACACATTTACTAGTAACAGCAACCAAACACATTGTCTGACTGGAATCCACCACATCCACATCCTTTTATGTCTTGGCCCCGCAATTGTGGCATTTTCTTCCGCACTATCTTAGGGAAGAATCTTACAGAGAACTTAAAGGTTTAGTACTTTGAACTAGCCTACACCTAACTTGTAAATTGCTGGTATGATGGTCCTATTAAGGGGATAAGACAGCAGCCTTTTAGCCTTCCTTTTTCCCCCTTCTCCCCCAATGTAATTCCAACCATTTCTGTATTTTTTTTTTGCTTTCATTTCTCATTTTGATTGATTATAATTTAATTGTAAACTGCTCTGATACCGTGTGGTAGAGCGCTATATCAAGCAATGAATAAACTATAAAAAGTGACTTTTCGAGGAGGAAGTGCGACAGAGAGTAAGTGACTGTTATGGGGCTAACAGAACTTGTGAAGCCACTGCAAGCTGTACTACCATCAATTCCTCTTTTCTTTTTACATGTTTATTGCCCATTTATGAGGTGCATGCAACAATGCAAATTTAGTGGTGCCAAGTGGTGAACCCAAACCAGGTGACAAGAGAGAGCATACTTACAGATAAAATATATACTGTATTTTGGTTTCCGCAGTTCTTGAATGAGGTAATCCACGTTTTCCTACACCAAAGCCAGAAATGAAGCTGCATTAAAGTAACTGAGTAACAGCCCAGTGAGAGGCTAGATCTCAGAAGCTGTTTTCAATAGCTAAAACAACTTTAGCATTTTGATAAGGAAAATCATGCTCATGGGCTGGGGGGCTGGGAATGAGGAGGAGGTTTCAGTGGCTTTTATAAAGTAACAAGAGTATTTGTAGATATCAAAGCTAATGTTTAAAGACACTGCAGAACAGTTATGGTTCTGAAGGACAGACTTGGAAAACAAACTCCTAGGAACCATGAACTCAAGTCTTGCACATCCATAGATTTTGTCCCCTGCAAGTGGATGATAAAGACCATCTGCATAGCTCCATTCTCCCTTAGGGAGCCAGTCTGCAAATCCCATGGCAAATTCTGTAGCCAGAATTTCCACCCCATGGCCTGGTTTGCATGTATGTTTCTGAAATACAGAGAGGGTAATTTTCAAGGTGATTTAAATGGGTGATGTATTAACCATCAGCAAACTGCCCCCCCCCCCCAATGTGGCAGAAAGTGCAAAAACACACATTGAGAGGAGGCATTCATTCCTAGGGGCATATTTCGGTTGGGGAAAGAGGGAAACCATTATTAAAAAGGGACCCAGGATATCAATGCTTGACCCAATACAAGCATTGTGGAACCTGTGTCTTTTGGGGAAACTGCTAGGTACTTATGACCTAGATTGGCCACTGTTGGAAACAGGACACTGGGCTTGATGGACCTTGGTCTGACCCAGTATGGCATATCTAATGTTCTTATGAAGTACAAGCATAGATGGCATTTCCAAATTTTTAAAGGGGCTTTTCCAGCTACCTGGAGAAAGCTGGTGAAAATGAGCATGCAAGTTTCAAAGCAAAAGTAGACCTATATTTTTGCTTTGAAAATTGCTATCAAACCAACAGGTAAAACCATATATGATTTAACTGATGTCAATTGTCCACCGTCTTGAATTTTTATAAGATTAGGCAACTTATTAGGAAAGGGTGGCATGCAGAGTCCCGAATAGCGGGGTTGAATGTCCAGGGTGGACGTCCAACCCCCGCTATTCATCAGGACCCAATTCTTGGTCCAGATCTTCCCGCACATTCAGGGCCGCTGTGCGGAGAGCCCTGGACAGGGATGGACAGGAGGAGGAGACAGGGCAGGCCGGAGGCAGGACATACAGGGCTGATACCGGTCACAGCCCTGTACGTCTGTGCCGGATGAAATGGATGGGTGTGGCAATATGCAGCGGTGGACCCCCCCACCCCCAAAAGGTAGGGAGGGCACAGGAGATTCCTCGCAGTCTGATCCTGGCAGGCCCATTTGAGGATCGGACGGCGGGGAAAGGAAGCTATACTGGGTCCAGGGGTGAGCACGGCTACTGCATGGCATCCCACTGCCATGGCGACAGGACACCACGGCACCGGGCTCCATGCAGAAACCATGGCAGAGTGGACGGAGAGGGAGCAAGGCGTCCAAAGTGCCTGAATTGGGACATGTCCTGCCCACCCAAGCCCTTTGCACCCGATTCTGATCCTGCAGGGCCATTTAGTTCCCGCAGGATCAGAATCGGGTGCAAATCCGACCTGTCCAGATTTTGGACACCAGGATGGGCCTCTTTCTGAATGGGACTCAGTAAATAAATAAAATAGCTGTGGTCTTGGTCCCAATATTGACAGAATGAAAATTTGCCCCCTGATATGTGGTGATGCACTTTTTTGAAATTATACAAAGTATCCAGTCATACAGCTCCAAAATACTAAAGTGGACAGGATTTGGCACACGCTAACCATTAGCACAAGCCAGTAGTAATGGCTACTAAAACAGATAACACCGTAAAAATCCCATGCTAACTACTTAGTGTGGTGTGGGGCAGAAACTGGGTGGTTTATGGGCAAACAATAGTCATGGAGTGCACGTACAGTTAGGACATGGTACTTTATCCTGCGCTGTCATGGCTGCCAATAGCATGAGTGCACTTAGTGCTTCCTTAAAAGGAGGCGTTAAGTGCATTGGTGCTATCGGCATGCACTTAATGCAGTCTAGCTCCCCTGCAAAGTATCCCTACCCCTACGCACCACCTCTAAGATCAACAGCCCAGTCCACAATCACCATCTCTAACCCCCACCAATTACTATTTCCAACCATCACCAACCCACCCCATTCAGCAACCTTTCTGCCGACGGCGCTTCATCAGCATCTATCCCCCCCACCCTGTTCCTCCTCTCTTTGCATCAAGACTCGCCCTCCACCCCCTGACCTCCTCCTCCAGTACTTAATGAGGCTTTCCCTGGTAGTATAGAGGCAGGGCAGGAGTGATCCCCTGATTCTCCTGTCTCCATTGCTATCTGGATTCAAAATGGTGGCATTGTCTCCTAGCAGTAGTCTTGAGGTACTAATGTTAGGGGTTAGAGCTGTCATTTTGAACCCAGGCAGCAATAGGGCCACATGTGGGGGATTGCTGATGTTGATCTGGGTATTTCTTTCTTTTTTTTATTAATACAGTGGACCAGGCCTTGACAACTTTTGTTTGGATTTAGGAGTCAGGCCAAAATCTTAGGGACCAGTGGCTGCGACTCCTTCACGCCACCCTCTTGCGTCCCATTCGCCAATGACATTCCTCCATTTAGAAACTCATACATGTCTGGAGAAGGTGGAAGTGTTTGAAGAGAGATAAAAATGTGTCTTGTTATAGTAACAAAAGCTGTATGAGGCATCTTTAGACAGAAATATAGATACAGCAAGTGTCGTGTGTGTGTGTCTCTGTCTCTGTCCTAACTGAGATCTCATTTTCTTTTTAAAAAGGGTGGGGAAGTATGTGTGTTCCAAAGGGAGGGAATGCACCTTTTGGCATATACAGATTGCGGATTAAAGGATACAAACACCTTGCACTCTTCCCTTCCCTCTTCAACTCCTCCACACTAACTCTTTCCCCTTCCAGGTTCTTGCCCCTTTTTCCTCTCCTCCCCCAGCACTTCTACCATCCATTCCCCCTATCTTCCTTCCTTTATTTTGTAAACTACTACCCCTTTGAAGTCTTTCTGAATTACTCCCCCATCTTTTTTGTTTTTGCAAGGTCCATTGGTAGGCTGCCCTCTTCTGCTCGCAGAAGATAGGATCCCCGTGGGCAGACTGCTGTTTTGTAAGCCATATTCGGGGCCTTTCCCTACTGTTCTGCTCACAGTGATTCGATATGCCACAGGCAGACAGTAGGGGTCTCAGCTCTCTCCTCCTCTGCCCATGAGAAATCAGATACCCAAGGCAGACCGCTGCCTTGCAAATCACAAATCGGAGATTTCCCCTACTGTTCTGTCCGCAGAGGTCCGCTCTCCCATGGGCAGAAAGTAGGGGTCTGAAAACTGAAATCTCCCCTTTTTTTTTTTTTTAAAGGGTGAAGAGGCTTGAAAATCCCAGGCACCAGATGCAAATTTCTGGTTGCCATGGCAACCTGGCGTCTGGGATTTCTTGAGTCCTGCCGTGGGCTATCTGCCAATGCATTTACCAAGATAATATGATATCATGTCCCCTAGTCTTTCTACTTTTTGATGGCATAAACAATCAATAAACGTCTACCTATTCCATTCCATTCATTAATTTACAGACCTCTAATTTATAGAGATACGATAGAGGTCTGTAAATTAACGAATGGAGTGGAACGGGTAAACGTAGATCGATTTTTTACCTCATCAAAAAGTAGAAAGACTAGGGGACATGCAATGAAGCTACAAGTGACCTGTTTAAGACTAATAAGAGAAAATATTTTTTTCACTCAACGCGTAATCAAACTCTGGAATTTGTTGCCAAAGGATGTAGTAAAAGCTGATTATGTAGCTAGGTTTAAAAAAGGTTTGGACAAGTTCCTGCAGGAAAAGTCCTTTAAAGAGAACCTGAGAAATCCACTGTTTGGGACAAGCACTGTGGAACCTGTGTGTCTTTTTGGGAACCTGCTAGGTACTAGTGACCTGGACTGGCCACTGTTGGAAACAGGATACTGGGCTTGATGGACCTTGGTCGGACCCAGTATGGCATATCTTATGCTCTTATGTACCATGCGGTAAGTGTCTATCCTGTGTAATAAATGCAGGGCAAATGTTGGCATGTCCCGATCATTTATTGTATCAGCTTTGCACTTATCACATAGTTTTTTGTACTTGCTGTCTCTGTTTAGGTGCAAAGATTCTTACCACCCTCTAATAACTAGGTCCCTAAATGTTAATAGGCAAGAGTACCTGCACAGGGTTCTTAAAAAGTCTTTTTAGAAGGTACCTTTGTGGGTCGCAGAAAACATATGGCTTTCAGATGCTTCATGGTCTCTCTGTTCAGAGAATCGATGCGCTCAAAGAGATACACTTCCTTCTGCAGGATTTCCGACTGTGTGTATACCATACTCACAATACTTGTCTAAAACAAATATATACATACACATAATGACAAAAAAGAAGGGAGAAGATAGGCTTGGCCAGAGAATTACAAATACCCAAAGCCAGACCACTTACACATATCCAACAGATCAGCATATTTTAGGATGACTTTGCATCCAAAGTTACATAGTTAAAAACAACAAATTACAGCTTTAAATCAGTCCTGGGTAAGATAACTGAACAACAACATAATGGCTACAGCTTTAATAATCCTTGCCAATTTAAAATTAGAAGACGGAAACACACAACAAAACTTATTATTTTTTGATAGAAAGAGACTTTATGCAAGGATGGAAATCGAGTAATCATCCAACAACTATTTTTGTTTCTAGCTTTCTGTCTTTTCAGTCCAAAGACTACGCAAATCCATTAACAATCAAATTGATAACAATTCAATACAAAATAACAGAAGATGAGCAAACATAAAACATCAATTACAATCACAACAATCCAAAAGCATACCAAAATATCCTACTAAAAAAAAAAAAAAAACTTAAATACTTTTAGAAAAACTATATAATCCCCCACTCCTTTCAGAATAATTATAACTCATACTCCTCCCATCACTGACAGCAATATCCCCATATATTACCTCCCACTCCTAAAAGGAAGGCCCACCATCTGCAGCAGGCTGGCACTTTTTGTCAACCAAGGACAATAATGGGAGGGAGGACCACCAGACCTGACACAGCAAAGGTCACACAGAAATGATCATCCTTCACAGGAAAGAAGGGAGATTTGGAGAACAGGTCTCCATGGCTGCTTCTGCAGCTTTTCTCCTACTGATTCACTGTGGTTCAGTATTGTAAATATACAGAGTAATATTTAAAATCCAGAGGGAGGAGTGGCCTAGTGGTTGGGGCAAGTTGCCTCAGGCCAGGGGTTCAAATCCTGCTGGAGGACAGCAACCTCGGGCCAGAGGGACTGGGGTTTCTAGTCTCACAGGTGCTTCTTGTGGCCTTGGGCAAAGCCACTTAACTCTCTGTTACCTCAGGTACTAAAAACAGATTGTGAGCCCTTCAGGGATAAGGAAAATATATACCACACCTGAATGTACAGCACTTTGATTCAGTGAAAAGCAGTATATAAGCATTGCTAAATAATAATAATAGAGTCAATTGTTTTTGAATGCCAGCTGTGGTGTTTAAATAAAACCCAGATATTCAGTGCCAGTATCTAAATAGTGACCAGCATTGGATTCAACACTGACCACTGGTGCTATCGGGAGAGCAACAATTTTCAGCCTGCTATCTGGAAAGCCCATCCAGATACCTTATGGCAGCTTTTTTTGCTGTCCTCTTAGGTTATGCAGATAGTTGCCTGGATAGCAAGCTGAAACTAACCACTATCCAGGTAATTTCCTATTCCGCCCCAACCCAATCCTAGTCTGTGGTGCTATTCAGCGGCACTAAACAGATTAAATGTTGCTGAATATTGGGCCCACAGGTTTTACAAATCCACAGTAAAACAGAAAAATAATAAATAGGTTAGCAAGTGACATTTGCTAATTTAGGGTTGCCAGGTTCAGGCCCCAGCATTTTCTTCTCTTGCACTCTGTTGCAATTTCTAATTACGATTCAGCATTTGAGCCTCACTATAACACATCCTAGTCTTCTGAAAAATATACTATAAGTCTCACTAGGATTAGCGTGGCCTTTGCAACACACTTATCTTTTTTGTTGGCAGTTGACCCATCACCCAGAGATCAACTACAGAGGCTCATCCTCGGCTCATGCAGATGCTGTAGGTTAAATTTTCCAATTGATTTTCTTACAAATCTGTGCATGCGATGGAGCAAAACCAGGGCTGGCTCAACCTCTTTAGTTGACCTAGGTGAGACTGCAGCTCTATTTGCACCAGTTATACAGACTATGATGCTTCTGGGTGCGATGGGTAAGGCCCGCCCGACCCCTGCTCACCGTTTCCTTGTCCATCAGCAGCACTTTCATGCCCGGCCCGCTGTCTTCGATCATTTTGGCCACATACTGCTTCACGGCTAGCACAACGTTCATGGTGATCACAATCAAACCAGCTCCTCGCAGGGTCAGTGGATGGGAGAACTCGGTTGGCATCCACTTCCGATACAGAATCTGCGAGCAACTGGAAGTTGTAGTTCAGAGAGGAGAATCTGGGACCAAGTTCATTTTTATCAACTTCCTCTGGCCAAGGAAATTAATATTGCGTTCTTCCTTTAATAAACAGTAGATGATACTGTGATTCGATTGCCAAGATAAGCTTTTCCCAGACGCCGTGGCGGACCTGACCCACAGGAAGCCTGACAGGAAGAAAGACTCCATTTCCCGGCTTCTTTCCGCTTCTCTGAACGGGCGCGCTACCTGCCGGGAAATGTAGTTAGCGGGTAAGTGGGGACGCCCATTGGCTGAAAGGTTGCTCGCACTGCCTGCCGGGAAATGTAGTTAGGGAGGGGGTGCTCGTTGGCTGCGAAATTGTCTCGCGCCTCAATAGTCAGTTTGAATTTCTTTATATTGGTCGCGGAATTAAACGGTTAGATTCGGATGTAGGGAAGACGACGAAGTTGCTGAATCCGGTAAGCTGAGACTGTGCGGGAAGGATGAGCCGGGTTCTTAGTTGCTATTAAATATTGTCTGTGTCCCATACAGAAGTATCGGAGCGGCCAAAGGGGGAGATTTTGGGCCAGTTCTGCATTTATCACAACTTAATCATGTTGCATTATCGAACCAGTAGCACTGGTTTCAATAGGTAGAATTAGGGACTACAACTACCACATTGCTTTGGAAGGTCAAAACGACTGACCAAAAAGTCTCCCATCTGGAGCTGGCCAACTTGGCATCTCTGGGGTATTAAAGGAGATCAATAACAAGACTTCCACTTTAGAAACATTGAAAATGACGACAGAAAAAGATCACATGACCTATCTAGTCTGCCCTTCCTTATCCACTACAATAGTCCCCATTTATCCTTTAGAGTTCTTCTGAGCTTGTCCGATGCTTTCTTGAATTCAGATACGGTCCTCATCTCTACTATCTTCACTGGGAGATTATTCCACGCATCTACCACTTTCCGTAAAAAATATTTACGCATATTATTCCTCAGTTTAGCCCCTTTCGCTCTCATCCTATGTCCCTTAGTAGCAGAGCTTGCTTTCAATTGAAAGAGGCTCTCCTATTGGGTATTTATGTCATGGAGGTATTTAAATGTCTCTATCGTATCTCCTCTATCCTGCTAACATATACATTTTAAGATATTTAAGTCTGTCCCCATGTGCTTTATAACAAAGACCTCTAACTATTTTAGTAGCCATCCTCTGCGCTTTCTCCATGCAGCTTATATCCTTTTGAAGGTGTGGTCTCCAGAACTGCACACAGTACTCCAAACGTGGTCGCACCAGAGACTTCTATAGAGACACTATCACCTCCTTTTGATGCTGGCCAATCCTCTCCCTATACACCCAAGCTTCCTTCTGGCTTTCGCTGTCACTTTTTCTACCTGTTCAGCCACTTTCAGATCATCAGAAACAATCACACCAAGGTCCTGCTCTTCTTTCATGGACAGAAGTACGTCACTCCCTACATTGTACTGCAGTCCAAATGCATGACCCTGCATTTTTTATCATTAAATCTCAGCTGCCAAATTCTCGACAGTTCTTCAAGCTTAGCTAGATCGCTCCCCATGTTATCTACTCCTTCCTGGGTGTCTGCTCTGATCTATTGCAGATTTTGGTATCATCCACAAACAGGCAAACCTTACCCGACAGCTCTTCCACAGTATCACTAACAAAGATGTTCAAATGAATTGGATCAAGGACAGATTGCTGTGGCACACCACTGGTTGCATCCTTCTCCTCAGAGTAAGCTTCATTTATTTATTTATTTGGTTTTATACCGCACTATTCATGATCAGCACGGTTTACAATATAATAACATAGTACATGGAACAGTTTACATTTACCTGTACCCTTTGTCGCCTCCCACTCAACCATTCTCTGATCCAGTCAGTCACTTTAGGGTTCATCCCTAGGGTGCTCAGTGTGTTTATAAGTCACCTATGTGGAACGTTGTCAAAGGTTTTACTGAAATCTAAGTACACCACATCTAGGGCTCTCCCTCGGTCCAACTCCCTGGTCACCCAGTCAATCAATTAAATTTGTCTGACAAGACCTGCCCCTGGTAAACCCATGCTTCATCGGATCTTGCAGGGGAGATGCAATGAAGCTACAGTATAATCCATAGACTAAGAGAAAATATTTTTTTCACTCAACGTGTAGTCAAACTCTGGAATTCGTTACAGGAAGTTGTAGTTAAAGCTGTTAGAGTATCTGGGTTTAAAAAAGGTTTGGACAAGTTCCTGCAGGAAAAGTCCATAAACCATTATTAAAGAGGACCCGGGAAATCCACTGCTTATCCTGGGACAAGCTTTGTGGAATCTGTGTGTCTTTTTGGGAAACTGTCAGGCACTTGTGACCTGGATTGATCACTGTTGGAAACAGGATACTGGGCTTGATGGACCTTGGTCTGACCCAGTATAGCATTTCTTATGTTCTTATAGACTCCAGAAACCTCACTTTCCAGATCATCCTGCTAGACTAGTCCAGACAAATGTGTTGTGTCCCCCTGCCAGCAGATGTTAGAGACAGAGACAGAGAAAGTGTCAGAAGGTTTGATGACTCATCCCTGGCATACATAGTGCATTCCCTAGGGGCTGCCTTCAGTATTTCTCTGTCTCCAGCAGATAATGGTTGTTTCTTCCCTTTCTCCTGGAACTTCACTCTGAGTGTGTGGGGCAGTGGGTTTTTGGATAAGTGGACGTTTCCAGGGTGCACTGGAGGTGCCCCCCCTCGAAGTACCCACATTTTTGAGGTTGAGCACCTGGTCAAGAGGATCCGGGTTGCTTCCTTCCAAATAGGGTCAGGCTTCTGGTCACGAGGACCAGTTAGCCTGAGCTGGCAGAGGGACCAGTCTTCAGTGGCTCTGGTTGAGTAGAAAACCTCAGAACAGCCTAACACCAGAGCTCTGCGCTGGCGAAGAGAAGATCACAGAGAGTTGCCACCCCCCTCACCTCTCGCAGCCACCCCTCTCGCAGCCTGTACTGATGCTTGCCTGCAAAGAGATTGCCACCATTGCTCTCGGCTCTGTCTTGCCCGCCTGCCTTCCTGCATGGGCACTGGCGTCTTCCCGCCCTTCGGAATCGGGTCTTGCGCCGGCATCGGACCTCTAGCACTGCTCACCTTGTCCTCTCACACGGCACCACCGATCTTGCAAGCAGCAGCTACGAAGGACACATTTTCGGCTGGTGGCCGACCAGCGGTAGCTGCAGCAGGAGTCCCAGCTCAGCATGAACAGTCAGGCGTGGCTGCTCTCTGGCATAGTCCCCTCGGCCTGCCTCCCTGCAGTGAGTCACGCTGCTAGCGGCGGCCATTTTATCTGTGTTCCTGCCTTTTACAACTGAGTGTAGGGGCTCTCCTTCATACCGTCAAGTTCTGTTTGATCCTAGTGCGGCATGCCTTCCTCACTCCCCCGCTGCTTTGCTTGCGGACATAAGCACAGATACCTGGTAAATCGGCTATTTGCTTCATGTGCTTCAGACCCAGGTGAGATCTCCATGGCCACCCCAGACCCCCCAGCGCCAGATCGGGAAGCCACGGCAGAATTGAATCAGTCTTCCACCTCCTCCCCACCTCAACTTGACTCCAATCAGGATGGTCTGGCAGTGACACCTGTAGGGGCTTCCCCTCCCCGCCTCCTTCCCTAGCAGTACCTCGGGGACTTGGACCAGTTTCTTAGTCTTTTTAGGAAGGCCTGGGAGCTGTGGAAACGGGAACCAGTACCTTCCCAGTCTAAGTCCCCCCAGACATTGTCGCACAAGTGCAAGCCTCGTGCAAACGCACTCAGCGGTCTGAGGATACAGACTGCTCATCAAAATTAGTGTCTTGGGCAGTTGGGGAGGGGGATTCCTCTCATCTGGATGATCTGGATCTCGGGTCAGCAGAGGATAGCTTGGGCAGTGAATCAGATCACGAGGTGGGGGAATGTTCGCTGCAAGAATGTTTAGAGGAGGACTATGAATCCCTAGATGTGCATTTGTTTCATAAGGATGAGCTTCCTGAGCTAATCACCCAGATCGTCGATGCCCTCTGGCTCTCCGAGACTCTGGATGCTCCCCCCAATCAATCTAGATACCAGGCGGACCCTATCTTGGCAGGCATTTAAAAAGCTGCAAAGGCTTTCCCATTCCCTTCAGAACTCCCAGATGGTGTCCCTTAAGTGGAACTCTCCAGAGGCCTCCCTTCGTTCAGCCAAATGTCTCAGCTGCCATTCTTACTGGTCACTGATGGATCTGGATAGGTGGCTTCGCTACTCCACATTGGATGCAGTTATCACCGCTGTCACCAAGCATACCACCATTCCAGTTGAAGGCGGAGCTGCCCTTCGTGATTAACATAACCGCAAGGTCGAAAGTCTTCTGAAGACAGCCTTTTCTTCCTCCTCTTTGGCCCTCCAGGCCTCCACGTGTGGCGGATTAGCAGCTCGGGTGCTCTTGCACTGGCTCCAGCTTTTACAGGAAGATCCAGCTGCTGCACGCCTGGAGTCTGTAGCAAGTATTCTTGGCGGACACACTGTATGACCTTCTATGCCTGACCTGCCGTTCAGTGGCAGCCGCCACAATAGCACGGCGGTGGCTTTGGCTTCGGCACTGGTCTGCAGACGCTGCCTCCAAGGCGCACCTAGCAAAGCTCCCTTTCAGATGGCGGCTGCTATTTGGGGAAGACCTTGAAAAACTGGTCAAGGACTTGGGTGAGGTCAAGCCTCAGCATCTCCCTGAGGACCAGCTGTGGGCTCCGGCTCGCCGGTCTGGTGCTATTGCAGCCTATCCCACCTCTTCCCGGTCTTGGTTTCGGGACTCTAGGCATTATCGGCTTGGTAAGCCCTCTGGAGCCTCCTCTTCTACTAACAGCTCGGGAGCAAAGTCATAACCCTTTCGAGGATTTCATAGATCGAAAGCCCCCTTCTCCACCTCTAACAAGTTCTCCGGCACCAATTGATCTTCCTGCTGACGCCATCGAGACCTGCTCGGGGATGCCGCTAGTAGGCGGACACCTCTTCATTTTCTGGGCACACATCACATCGAATCATTGGGTCTTAAGCATCATCCAACAGGGCTATGTGCTGGACTGTGCCAAACCCATCAAGGCCGCATTCATGGTTTCTCCCTGCGGGTCCTCCTAAAAATGAGTGGCGGTGCACACCATGATCCAGCGGTTGCTTCAGCTTCAGGCCATTTCTCCAGTTCTGCCTACCAAATGAGGCTCTGGCTGTTACTCCATCTATTTCATGGTGCCCAAAAAGGACAATTCCTGGTGCCCCATCCTGGACCTCCAAGGCGTCAATCGCTCACTTTGTGTGCCACTTTTCCACATGGAGACTCTGAGATCAGTTATCCAGGTCGTTTGCAAAGGGGAATTTCTGGCTTCCTTGGACCTCGCCAAGGCATACTTCCACATTCCCATCGCGCCGGAACATCAGCGCTTCCTGCAGTTCTCCCTGCTTGGACAGCATTTCCAGTTTCAGGCCCTGCCCTTTGGTCTAGCCACAGCGCCTTGCACCTTTTCCAAAGTCATGGTCATGGTCGCAGCTGCCCCTACGTTGTCAGGGTATTTGTGTCCACCCCTATCTAGATGACTGGCTGATCAGGGCAAAGTCTTGGGCAGATGCACTCGCTGTAATTTCCCAAGTGGTGGCCTTCCTGGAGCGTCTTGGATGGGTCATCAATTCTGCAAAGAGTTGCTGCAACCTTCGCAAAGCCTGAAGTTTCTGGTGCATGGTTCGAGACCAGACTTGGAAAGGTCTTCCTGACCACAGAACGCTTCCATAAGTTTACGGGCCAGCTTCAGGCCTTCTTATTGCAGGGCAGCCCTCGCACATGAGATTATCTCCAGATCTTAGTGGCCGTGGCAGCCGCGATTGAAGTGGTCCCATGGCATTGGGCACACATGAGTCGATTACAACAAGCGCTTCTGTCTCGCTGGTTTCCACTCTCCCAGAAGTTTGAAACAAGATTTCCACCTCCAATTTGCTCCAGTCTTCACTGGTGGCTCGACTCAAACACTCTTCTCCGAGGAGTCTCGCTGGAGCACCCTCAATGGATGGTGCTAATGACCAATGCCAACCTCACCGGCTTGGGAGCCCATTGCCTGAACAACACGACACAGGGATCTTGGACTTGCTGGGAGTCCATTTGGACCATCAACAGACTCGAGGCCAGGGCAGTCCATGTAGCTCTCCTGGCCTTCTCGCCTCTTCTCCGAGGTCAGACGGTCCGCGTCCTTTGCAACAACTCCATGACTGTGTCCTACCTCAACAGACAGGGAGGCACCAAGGCTCCCGGTGTAGCAAGAGAGATGGCCCTCCTCTTCGCCTGGGCAGAGAAGCACCTGCTCATGATCTTAGCGCAATACATTCAAGCCGATTTCCTCAGCCAACATGCTCTAGACCCCGGGGAGTGGGAACTCTCCCCATGAGTCTTTCAAAGAATAGTGGACCATTGGGGCCTGCTGCGGATCAACCTGATGGTGACCTCGGCCAACTTCAGGGTGCCTGTCTTCTTCAGATGCCAGTGAGACCACAACTCCTCAGGAATTGATGCGTTGCTTCAGCTGCGGCCCGCGTTGACATTACTCTGCCTCTTTCCACCCTGGGCGATGATCTGCAGAGCTGTCCAGCGCATCGAGTCACACTCTGGCCCTGTGATCCTCATAGCACCCGATTGGCCTCACTGGCAGTGGTATGCCGACCTGGTGTGGCTGCTGACTGCCACCCCCCCCCCCGGCCCTAGGCTCGCGCAGGGGGCTTCTCCGGCAGTGACCGGTCAGGATGGATGACCCGGTTCCCTACTTGCTTACGGCCTGGCTCTTGAGCGGCACCGGTTAATCCACAAGGGTTATTCATGCCATGTCATCAACACTTTTTTGAAAGCACGCCAGTCCTCTACCTCTGCGAATTTGGCGTCTTTTCGAAACTTGGTGCTCACATCTCTATCTCTCCCCCTGGTGGGTACAGATATCAAACATCCTCACATTCCTCCAGGATGGACAAGGGTCTTGCCTTAAACTCTTTGTGCGTGCAGGTAGCCGCATTCACCTTTTTCCGGGGACCTCTTGGCAGAGCGTTCCATCACTTCACATATGGATGTTGGCAGGTTTCTCCAAGGAGTTCGGTACTTACGACCATCAGTCTGGCCAATAGTGCCTCCATTAGGCTTAACTCTTGTCCTGAACTGCCTCATGAAACCACCCTTTGAGCCACTCAAGCGCATCATCCTCCAGGATTTGTCCATGAAGACGGCATTTTTAGACACTGTTACTTCAGCGTGGCATGTCTCGAAACTTCAAGCTCTTTCCTGTCAAGACCCCTTCCTCTCTTTTTCTTTGAAGGGGATATCTCTTCACGCAGTCTCCTCATTCCTACTTAAGGTGATTTCAGCCTTCCATGTCAATCAGCCCATCCTGCTGCCTTCCTTCCCTAAAGAACAGTGTGCAGGCAGCAATAGGGGTCTCAAGGCGGCCGACGTCTGTTGGGTTCTCTGACGTTATCTCAAGGTAACCAACTCCTTTCGGAGCTCAGACTGTCGCTTTGTTTTGTTTGCGGGACCTTGCAAGGAGCTTGCGGCATCTAAAGCGACCATTGTGTGCTGGATTAAGCCGTGTCTAAGAGCCTTACTTCTGTTTGGCTGCTCTGTTAGTTCTTCAAGGTTGAGTGTATATAGTTATAGTGTTGTGGCAATAAGCATCCTGCTGCTTTTCCAGGGGTTTACTGAAGGTGGCCCCTAAGGGATGCACTATGTATTGCAGGGATGAGTCATCCAAGCTTCTGGCACTTTCTCTGTCTCCAATATCTGCTGGCAGGGGGGCACAACCCACTTGTCTGGACTGGTCTAGCAGGCTTCCAGGAAAGGAAATTAACGGTAAGTGAAATTTCTCAGTAGCATTTCCAATAATGTACTCAATCACAGAGGTTAGACTAACTGGCCCTATAGTTGTCAACTTTATCCTTACTTCCACTCTTGTGTATTGTGACCATATGTGCCTTCCTCCAGTCCTCTGGGACCACTCCCGATTCTAAAGAAGCATTGAAAAGGCCAGTCAGTGGAGCTGCTAGAACGTCCCCAAATTCCTTTAGTATTCTGGGATGTATCCCATCCGGTCCCATTGCCATGTATACTTTAAGTTTAGTTAGTTCCTCATGAACACATTCAAGATCCCCGTCACTTCTATTCCTCCCTGTGGGTGTTTTCTGATGTCTTGCTCCTGGCCCTTCATCTGTGAATACAGAACAGAAATATTTCTTAAGCAATTCCGCTTTATCCTCATCAGCTTTTACATATTCCTATCCTTCACCCTTGAATCTGACAATACCATTTTTGCACTTCCTCCTCTCACTAATATATCTGAAAAATGTTTTATCCCCCTGTTTTATTGCATTGGCTATTTCTTCTTCTTTTTGTATCTTTGCTTTCCTGATTACTTTGTTAGCTTCTTTTAATTTTTGTCTTTAATACTTTGGACACATCATGGGGAGAGATAATTAAGAAAGCCATCATGCTTGGCAAGGTTGAAGGTCAACACAAAAGAGGAAGGCCAGCACTACCATTGAGCAGCTTTGTTTTTTGCACATGGCCCCATTTTTTGGCCCCACTATTCAACCCCTATTGACTTATACAAATGAGATCCCACAATCAGTTTCTGCACATGGCCCCGCTTCCCTCTGACTGAATGCGATGGATTAATACAATACAGCAGCTATGGATGCTATCAACAATTAGCTGCCTGAGTGAAGACTGAACGCAGTTTAGGACAACTATCCAGAGGGTCACCATGAGTTGGTAATGACTCCATGACGCTTAACAACAAAAACAACAACAACTTATGCATCTATATGTATGCACATATATATACACTGTATACACACAGATATACAGATATACTCCAAGGACTACCAAAATGTACACCTCCCACTTCAGATAGCTCAAAACTTTGCAGCTCGCTTGATATCACTGACACCTAGACAAAAACATATCCCAGTATTATAGCAGCTACACTGACTGCCCATCCAAGCATGAATACAATACAAATCAATCATGAACATCTTCAAGAGTATGCACAACCTAACTGCTGGCTGCTTACAAACTGTCATACACACAGCTACAGACAACAGACCGAGAAGAGACAAAACCACGAACCTCCTTAAAGTCCCCAGGCGGAAAACAACCAGTATGCAAGAAACATGCCATCACACCTTTTCCATATATGGACCTACCTTATGGAATTCCCTTCCAAGTAATCTGAGAGCAACAATTGATCTGAAGGACTTCAGGAAGAAGCTTAAAATGCACATTTCCAAGTCTCCTGCTAGACCAGTCCTTACAAGTGGGTTATATTCCCCTGCCAGCAGATGTTGGAGACAGATATAATACCAAAGGCTTCACTGAGCATGCCCTGGCACCTATGTGTCTCCTCTAGGTGTCGCCTGCAGTATTTTTCTGTCTCCAGCAGATGCTGGTTGTTGCTCGCCTTGCTCCTCAAATAGAGCTTGATTTCAGGACTAATTCAGTCAACTTTCAACTGTGGAGGTCTCTAGGGAATACTGGAGGTGTCCCCACAGAGTTTCCCACATTCTTGAAGCCAATCACTGGGCAGTAGCCACTGATCACGAGGATCAGAAAGGCCTGCCATCTGCACAGGGGATCAGGCTCCAGGCCACGAGGGCCTGTGTAGCTTGTCTGGAGAAAGCTGAGTGCTGCCTTTGGAGCCTGAGCTGCCTGCCTATTCAGCAATTTTTGTTTTGTTTTTGTATTGGGATTCCATTTACAGAACTATGGCCAACTACTGCTCAGCTTCCAGACAGCTTGTCTGATCGGCTCTCTTGCAGCATCGGTGAAACTGTGAGTGACGGGTTTTCCCCTCCACGGAACTCTCTCTTCTGATGCCACGAGACCCTCTACCGCCGCAGTTCCGCTTCTGCACTACTACCACTGACTGCTCCTGCGAGTCACCACCGACCACGTTTTTACAGCTACCTTTTCACCGTAGCTCAGACTCTGCCTCCATTTGCTGTCCTTCTCCTCTGCCGCTGGCTCCTGCTTCAGCCACGTGGTATCTGGCTGCTCGACAACGTTTTCAGTGCGTCATCTCCAGTCTGCTGGCCTGAATCTTCCTGCCTTCGCAGCAGCCATTTTAAAGCACTGGTTTTTGCACTTATTGCATGTGGCGGCCATTTGCTCACCAGAGACTTCAGGCAGCACTCCAGAGCCCGTAACTCAGCAGGGGATTCTATTTCCCCAGAGATTCCAGGCAGCACTCCAGAGCCGGTAACTTAGCAGGAGATTCTATTTTTCAGACTTTCAGGACTGCACTAGGGCCCACCACATTAACTTGGCACTGGGGAAGACAACGCAGCGCTGCTATGTCTCTGCTTCTGTCGTGGTGCCTTGCTTGTGGACGTAAATGCCAGTAATTAATAGACTGTATTTGTTCCACCTGCTCTGCCTACCCTGGTGAGGCCTCGGTGTCCACATTGCTACTGAGAGCCCAGGAAGGCAGGACACAACCCCCTCCGCCGACAGACCATGCAGCTGCTCCCCCCGGTGCCGTTCCAGCTTCAAAGGAAGAACCCTCCCCCCCCCCCCCTGGCTGCTCCCCCAGAGATCCAGGATGGCAACCCCAGACCTCTCACCTGCAGACCTGGACCTCAAATCTGACAGATTCATGGCTTTTTCTAGAAAGGTGTGGGATGCCTGGCATGGTGCATCGCCCCTCTCACAGGATTCTTCAATGCCGTCGCTGACTTCATCTACTTCTTGCCAATATTCCACCAGGAAACGCGCCTCAGATGCTCAGGGGATGGAGGTCTCATTCTGCACAACCAAGACAGTCTCTTGGGTGGCTGGGGTCGGCAACTTGTCTCCTCAAATTGACTTGGATCATCTCTTGGAGGCTGGCAGCCAGCCTCCAAGTCTCAGATCATGAGGACGGCGAATGGTTCCCATCAGAAGATCCAGATGAGGACCCTCACAACTCCCAAGATATCAGGCTGTTTCACAGAGACGAGCTGGCAGCGCTTATTGTGCAAATTGTATAGGCTCTTCATATTTCCGACAGCCCAGAGGCAACGCCGGTTCAAACTTCGTCGCAGGCTGATCCCATTCTGGCAGGCATCCGAAAGCCAGCTAATGCCTTCCCGTTTCTGCTGGAGCTCCAACAAATGGTCTCCCTGGAATGGCAAGCCCCAGAGCCAGTGCTCCGATCAGTGCGAAGATTAGGCAAACTTTACGTGGTCACCAGCTGACCTCAACAGCTCGTTTCGCTTCTCCACAGTGGATGCCTTGGTCACGGCTGTAACCAAGCACACCACCATTCCGGTGGAAGGAGGAGCGGCGTTCCGCGATCAGAATGATGCAAGGTGGAAGGCTTGCTGAAGACAGACTTCTCCTCGCTTGCTTTGCAGGCTTCTGCCTGCGGTGGCCTGGTGGCTCGCACCCTTTTGCATTGGGTTCAACTCTTGCCCGAGGATTCTGCCTCAGTGCACATGGAGTCCGCTGTCGCGTTGGTGGCGGATGCTCTCTATGATCTCATTAGGCTAGTGGCCCGGTCCATCGCGGCTGTAACAGTAGTGTGCTGCTGGCTCTGGCTCTGGCATTGGTCAGCTGATTCCGCCTCTAAGGGCCACCTCGCCAGGTTACCCTTTAAGGACAAGCTCCTCTTTGGTGAGGATCTGGAGAGATTAGTCAAGGACCTTGGTGAGATGAAACCTCAATATCTACCCGAGGACAGACCCCGATCTTCCTCGCGTAGGGGAGACGGTGAATCCACAGCTCCTATGGCATCACGATCTCTCTTCAGGAGCAACCATCGCTACTGCCCTGGCAGATCCGCCTCTGTGTCGTCGGCCCGCAGGTTAGCACCCACCTGTCAGCCCTTTCAGGCATTTCACTGAGCAAAGGATTCCTTCTCTACCTCTACAGACAAGTTCCCCAGATCCCGCCAGCAGTCCTACTGACTCCCCCAGGCCCTATTCTGGGCCGCCGCTGGTGGGAGGGCGCCTATCCTTTTTCTCCTGTGAGTCTCCAGGCGATCTGTCCCATCCCAGCCCCTGAACAAGGGTCCGGATGCTATTCCGTCTTTTTTTTGTCGTATCCAAAAAGGATGGGTTATGGTGCCCTATTTTGGACCTCCAGGGAGTCAATCACTCGCTCTGGAGAGTTTCCATCCGAAACCGGGGAACCCAATCTGTTATTCAAGCGGTCAGACAGAGGGAACATAAGAACATAAGAACATAAGAAATGCCATACTGGGTCAGACCGAGGTCCATCAAGCCCAGTATCCTGTTTCCAACAGTGGCCAATCTAGGTCATACGTACCTAGCAGTTTCCCCAAAAGACACAGGTTCTGCAGTGCTTGTACTAGGCCAAGCATTGATATCCTGGGTCCCTTTTTAATAGTGGTTTATGGACCTTTCCTCCAGGAACTTGTCCAAACCTTTTTTAAACCCAGCTATACTAACAGCCCTTACTACATCCTCCGGTAACAGATTCCAGAGTTTGATTACACGTTGAGAGAAGAAATATTTTCTCCTATTTGTCTTAAATAGTTTACCCTGTAGCTTCATTACATGCCCCCTAGTCCTTCTATATTCTGATAGCGTAAACAATTTATCCACGTTTATCCGTTCCACTCCATTCATTAATTTATACACCTCTATCATATCTCCCCTCAGCCGCCTCTTTTCTAGGTTAAAGAGCCCTAACCTTTTTAGCCTCTCTTCATAGGAGTAGCCTTCCATCCCCTTCACCAATTTGGTGGCTCTTCTCTGTACTTTTTCTAATAACTCTATGTCCTTTTTAAGATACGGTGACCAGAATTGCACACAATATTCAAGGTGCGGTCGTACCATGGAGCGATACAGAGGCATTATAATATCCTTTGTTTTATTCTCCATCCCTTTCCTTATGATACCTAGCATTCTATTTGCTTTCTTGGCCGCCGCTGCACACTGGGCAGAGGGTTTTAACATGTTATCCACGATGACTCCTAAATCTTTTTCCTGGGTGGTGGTTTCTAATGTGGAGCCTTGCATCTTGTAACTATAGTGTGGGTTGTTCTTTCCTAGGTGCATAACTTTGCACTTGTCCACATTAAATTTCATCTGCCATTTGGATGCCCAGTCTTCCAATTTATCCAGATCCTCCTGCAGTTTTCCACAATCCTCTTGGGTTTTAACAACTTTAAACAGTTTTGTGTCATCTGCAAATTTGATTACCTCACTAGTTATTCCCTTTTCCAGGTCATTTATGAATATGTCAAAAAGTAGCGGACCCAGTACAGATCCCTGGGGTACTCCACTATTCACCTTTTTCCATTGGGAATATTGGCCATTTAGCCCTACCCTCTGCTTTCTATCTTTTAACCAGTTCCCGATCCACAATAGTACACTGCCTCCTATCCCATGACTTTTTAGCTTCGCCAAAAGTCTCTGATGGGGGACCTTGTCAAAAGCTTTCTGAAAGTCCAGATACACTATATCAACCGACTCACCTTTGTCTACCTGTTTATGCACACCTTCAAAAAAACAGATCAGATTAGTAAGACAAGATCTTCCTTGTCTAAAGCCATGTTGGCTGTCTCCCATTAGGCCATGACTATCTACATGCTGTGTAATTTTGTTCTTTATGATGGCTTCTACCATTTTCCCTGGTACTGACGTCAGGCTCACCGGTCTGTAATTTCCCGGGTCACCCCTGGAACCCTTTTTAAAAATTGGTGTTACGTTGGCGACCCTCCAATCTTCAGGTATTACAGATGATTTTAATGAAAGTTCACAGATTACCAATAACAGGTCTGCAATCTCATATTTCAGTTCTTTCAACACTCTGGGATGTATACCATCCGGTCCAGGTGATTTGCTACTATTCAGTTTATCAAATAGTTGTAATATATCTTCCCGGTGTAGCGATATTTCTCTCAATTCCTCTGCAGTATCACCTTTAAATACCACTTCAGTCTTGGGTAACACCCCTACATCTTCCTCAGTAAAGACCGAAGCAAAGAATTCATTCAGTCTCTCTGCTATAGCCTTGTCTCCTCTTATTGCACCTTTTACCCCTCTATCATCTAATGGTCCAATTGACTCTCTCACAGGCCTTTTGCTACGAATGTACTTGAAAAAGTCCTTATTTCGTGTTTTTGCTTCCGTAGCAAGTTTCTTCTCAAATTCCCGCTTTGCCTGCCTTATCAATGCTTTGCATTTAACTTGCCAGTGCTTGTGCTGTTTCCAGTTTTCATCATTTGGCTCTTTTTTCCATTTTCTGAAGGTTGCTCTTTTGGCAGCAACAGCCTCTCTGACCTCACCTTTAAACCATGCTGGCAGTTTTTTGGACTTTCTTCCACTTTTCTTAATGCGTGGAATACAGCTGGTCTGGGCTTCGAGGATAGTATTTTTAAATAACACCCAAGCTTGCTGTAAGTCTTTAACCTTTGGAACCGCTCCTTTTAGTTTTTTCCGAACTATATTCCTCATTCTATCATAGTCACCCTTTTGAAAGTTAAAAGGTAGTACTGTGGATTCCTTTACTATCTGTCCTCCACTGATTAAATCAAACATGATCATACTATGATCACTATTGCCAAGTGGTCCCAACACCCTTATTTCTTGCACCAGATCTGGCGTTCCACTAAGGACTAGGTCCAGTATGGCTTCCCCTCTGGTCGGTTCATGAACCAGCTGCTCCAAGAAGCAGTCATTCATTTCATCTAGAAACTTTATCTCTTTAGCTTGTCCTGCTGTGACACTGTCCCAGTCGATACCGGGGTAATTGAAATCACCCATTATTACTACTCTGTTGTGGCTTTTGTTAGCTTCCTTGATTTCTTTGAGCATTTCATCATCCATTTGTTCATTCTGGCCAGGTGGTCGATAGTATACTCCCACTGCCATCACCTTCCCCTTCGTAAATGGAATTTCAATCCATAGAGATTCTACAGCATATTTTGTTCCCTGCAAAACTTTAATCCTTTCTGACTCAATGCCCTCTCTAACATAGAGCGCAACCCCTCCACCAATTTGTTCAGCTCTATCATTACGATATAGTTTGTATCCAGGTATCACAGTGTCCCACTGGTTATCCTCCTTCCACCATGTCTCTGAGAGTGCAATCATATCTAACCTCTCATTTAATGCTATATATTCTAATTCTCCCATCTTATTGTTTAGACTTCTAGCATTGGCATACAAGCATTTTAGAGACTGTATTTATTAATATTAATCTGGCTATTGGTAGGCATGGGTAATGGGGAATCTTTATGCTCTGTCTGCTCCTTACTCAAGGGCATTTGGGCTACTATACTCCCTTTTGGAACCTCACTGCTTTTGGTAGTATCCTTCAAGGATACCTTTGTCCGAACCGTGCGCTCCTGGGTGACTGTCGGCTTTCCCCTATTTTCTAGTTTAAAAGCTTCTCTATCTCTTTTTTAAAGGTTAATGCCAGCAGTCTGGTCCCATCCTGATTAAGGTGAAGCCCATCCCTTCGGAAGAGCCCCCCCTTTCCCCAGAATGTTCCCCAGTTCCTAGCAAATCCAAAACCCTCATCCTTGCACCATTGTCTCATCCACGCATTGAGACTCCGGAGCTCTGCCTGTCTTTTGGGTCCTGCACGTGGAACAGGAAGCATTTCGGAGAACGCTATCCTGGAAGTTCTGGATTTCAACTTCCTACCTAAAAGCTTAAATTTAGCCTCCAGAACTTCCCTACCACATTTTCCTATGTCATTGGTACCAACATGTACCAAGACAGCAGACTCCCCCCCAGCACTATCTATGATCCTATCTAGGCGGTGCGTGAGATCTGCTACCTTCGCACCAGGCAGGCATGTTACCAGGCGATCCTCACGTCCACCAGCCACCCAGCTATCTACATTCCTAATGATTGAATCACCAACTATAACAGCTGTCCTGACCCTCCCCTCATGGGGACATGGCCCTGGAGAAACGTCCTCGGTGCGAGAGGGTTTTACATCACCTGGAGGACAGGTCCTAGTTACAGGATCACTTCCTGCCACACCAGGGTGATGCTCTCCTGTCACGTGACCTCTCTCCTCCATGGCAACAGGGATGCTGCTAGACTGGAGGTGGGACTTCAGGACTATATCCCTGTAGGTCTCGTCCATGTACTTCTCTGTCTTTCTTATGTCTTCCAGGTCTGCTACTCTAGCCTCTAGAGAACGGACTCGTTCCCTGAGAGCAAAGAGCTCCCTGCACTTAGTGCATATGTAGGACCTCTCACCAACTGGGAGATAATCATACATGTGACACTCGATGCAAAAGACTGGAGAACCCCCATCTCGTTGCTGGACCTCTGACTGCATCTTAGTTTAAAGCTTGTGTTTAGGTCTTTTAAATCGGTATATAATAAGGATTGGTGTAGATGCTTATACTAATAAAAGTGTATCTAATACCCCTAATACACCCTGTGTACCTGAAGCTAATTAATCACAGGTCCTCTGTGTATGACTGATTTGGATTAAGAGCTGCACCTGAGAGCAGCCCCTTTCCTCTAAGATGTCCAAGTACCTATAAAACTACAATTTCCCCAGGGGTGGGTGGGTGCTGGGGAGGGAGGGGGGGAGATAAGTCCTATTAAAGAGGGCAGTTACAAGGTACCCTGTCCTGAACCCTCAGCAGGGGGATGGGGGTACCACACAAAGCCCAGTTGAGAGAGGCAAGGTAAGTACAGCTGAGAAGGCTGAAACGTGCACACCACTAAGACAAACACTAAATAATTAAACAAACAACAGTTAGACAAACAGTAAATAATTAAATAAACAGCTAGAACTCACAGTAAGATGTCCCAGGAGGCAAAAATCCACTCACTAGCAGAGCTCTGTAAAAGTTCAGCCTTTCTCTGATCAGAGAAAAGCAAACTAAAACAGCCTATGCACACGTGGAGAAAACAGGAACAAGGTTACAGGATACCTCAGGGGGAGGTGGGCAGGGGGAGGAGTCACTCAGGCAGGCAAGGACAGGAAAAAGCTTAACAGCAGGCTCTGGGGAGAGAGATTAATTCAAAATGGCTACCACACACACAGGGGGAGGAGTCACTCAGGCAGGCAAGGACAGGAAAAGCTTAACAAACAACAGGCTCTGGGGAGAGAGATTAATTCAAAATGGCTACCACACAAAGCCCAGTTGAGAGAGGCAAGGTAAGTACAGCTGAGAAGGCTGAAACGTGCACACCACTAAGACAAACACTAAATAATTAAACAAACAACAGTTAGACAAACAGTAAATAATTAAATAAACAGCTAGAACTCACAGTAAGATGTCCCAGGAGGCAAAAATCCACTCACTAGCAGAGCTCTGTAAAAGTTCAGCCTTTCTCTGATCAGAGAAAAGCAAGGGAGTAATTGGCATCCTTAGATCTTGCTGAGGCTTACTTCCACATCCCAATCTATGCGGACCATCAGCGGTTCCTGCAGTTTGTTATCCTCGGACAACATTTTCGGTTTCGGGTGCTGTCTTTCGGTCTAGCAACAATGCCCCGCACCTTCTCCAAGGTCATGATCATGGCTGCCACAGCGTTGAGACGCGAGGGGGTGCAGGTGCGTTCCTGTGTGAGGCCACCGCAGGCAGAAGCCTGCAAATGGAATGTAATTTGTACTGCCTGTACATAGTTATAATGTTACATGTAAAAAGTTACTTGTAAAAAGTTAACAAATGTTCCATGTATTTAAGACTAGACATGTCCATCTGTCATGCCTTGCATCACTGGTTCTTTGTAAACCTCATCCGATCCTTGGGAGGTTGTGGTATAAAAGTGTTTGTAAAATAAATAAAAAATAAACCTGTTCCAGCGGATTCCCTTAGAGGCACCACATTGGATAGTCATGACTACCAAAGCCAGTCTCTTTGACTGTGGGGCTCATTGTCATGACTGCACCACTCAAGGTGTCTGGAACCCTCAGGAGACATCCTGGCCCATCAACTGTCTGGAAGCCAAGGCTGTGCACCTGATCTTGCTGCACTTTCTGCCATACATCCGTCACAGAGCAGTACGGATCTTCTTGGACAATGCTACGATGGTATCCTATCTCAACAAACAGGGGGGCACCAAGTGTCCAGACGTTGTGAAGGAGATGGCCCGCCTATTTGCCTGGGCTGAGAAACATGTGCTGATGGTGTCAGCTCAGCATATCGCGAGCATAGACAACGTGCAGGCCGACTTTCTCAGCTGACATGCCTTGGATCCCAGGGAATGGGAGCTTGCCCCATGGGCCTTCCAACTGATAGTTCAGCAGTGGAGTCGGACGGAGATTGATCTGATGGCAACCGCAGGCAATGCCAAGGCCCCAGTCTTCTTCAGTCGAAGGAGGGAGCCCTGAGCTCAGGGGGTAGATGCGCTGGTTCAGCCCTGGCCGACAGCGGCCCTCCTGTACCTCTTTCTTCCCTGGGTGATGATCAGGCGGACCCATTGACGCATCGAAGCTCACCAGGGACTAGTGTTTCTGGTGGCCCCCGATTGACCATGCTGCCCTTGGTTCTCCGACCTCATTTGCCTCACGGTGGGGCGGCCCCTCCCGCTGGGGTCTTGCCATGGACTGCTCCAACAGGGACCCATATGGATGGATGATCAGCTCCTTTCTCGCCTACAGCCTGGCTTTTGAAAGGCGCCATCTAGAGCGCAAAGGTTATTCGCAGCGGCTTGTCTGTCGTCTACCTCTCTGGCTTAAGCATGGGTCTGGCGCCTCTTCGAGGCCTGGTACACTCGCCACTGGGTGTATACAGATCCCTGACATCCTCACCACCTTGACATGACGGCTATGACAAGGGACTTGCACTGAACTCCTTGAAGATCCAAATGGCCACTCTCACTTGCTTTGGAGGGCCATCACAGGCTGCTCTGTGGCGGCACATGTCTATGTCGGACGTTTCCTTCGGGGCATCAGATTATTGCGCCCGCCTCTGCGTCCTATGATTCCTCTATGGGACCTCTCTCTGGTCTTGCGCAGCCTACGGAAACCTCCTTTCAAGCCTCTTAAGGAGGCTATGCTGCAGGATTTATCTTATAAGACTGCCTTCCCGGTGGCCATCACAACCGCTAGACAGGTGTCAGAGCTCCAAGCGCTTTCTTGTTGGACCCCTTCTTGACCTTTTCTACAGAAGGAGTCTCTATTCAACCTGTGCTGTCCTTACCCAAGGTCGTGTCTCCATTCCACCTTAATTAACCTATCCTTCTGCCTGCCTTTTCCAGTCAGGACTGCATGGCCTCTAAGCATAATCTTAGGGCGCTGGATGTCAGCCGCATTCTGCGCCGCTACTTGTGGATGACGAATTTCTTCAGGAAATCAGATTGCCTTTTTGTCCTCTTCACGGAGCCCCGCAAAGGGCTTGCTGCTTCCAAGCAGACCATTGGCCGATGGATCAAGAGAACCATTAAATCTGCCTGTATTTTGCAAGGCAAACCAGTCCCAATAGGCCTTTGAGCACATTCTACTGGAGCATAAGCCACCTCCTGGGCGGAGTGGTCCTGCGTGGATCTGATGGACATTTGTCGAGCAGCCACCTGGTCGTCTCTGTCTACTTTTGTGCACCATTATCGGCTGGATATCCAGGCGTGGACTGCGGTGGCTTTCAGAGTCAGTGTAGTGTCTGTGGCTGCCTTGTCCCGCACACAGGTAGGGTAGCTCTGGTACTGCCCACTTGTAAGGACTGGTCTAGCAGGAGATTTGGAAGGTGAATTTTACTTACCGTTAATTTCCTTTCCTGGATTTCTGCTAGAGCAGTCCATCTCCCACCCTCACTGTATTACTGGCTGTAGTTCTTCGGCAGCCGTCACAAGAGCCATTATGACAGAGCTTCCAGTTAGCAACTATCTTCTGCAGTCTGTCGATTTGTACATAGTTATGCGGCACTGGGCGCTAGTTGCACTATGGTTCTCATTTATAGTGTGCTCTGGTTCTCACTTTTAGTTTAATAGGGGTGCTACTTGCGCTCACTTGACACTTCTGCTTTGCCAGAGGTATATTGAAGGCGACACCTAGGGGGAGGCACATAGGTGCCAGAGCATACTCAGTGAAGCCTTTGGTATTCTCTGTCTCCAACATCTGCTGGCAGGGGAATATAATCCATTTGTAAGGACTGGTCTAGCAATAATCCATGAAAGGAAATTAACGGTAAGTAAAATTTCACCTTTCCCAGAATTTTACAGGACAAATTGTTAATCCCCCTCACACCCAAACATTGAAATACACCAAAACCTGGACCCTATACTATTCAAACTGTAAATAGTTAACAGTTCACAGATTAGACAGTAAATAGTAACTGTCTTAAGGGATAAACTATAAATAGTTAACTAAGGATTCAAATTGCATGTAACTTATTGTTAGTTGTAACCATGTTCTATGTACTGTAACTTTTGTTGATTATGTTTGATGTAAACCGCCTTGATAACACTGAAAGGTGGTATATAAGAAATGTTAAATAAATAAATACATATGCAGAATTGGAGAACTTCAATGTCAAAATGGTCAGACTAAGCCATGCCTGGTTTTAGCCCAATGCATATGAGAAGGTGTAGTTCCTGTTATTTTTATGAAAAAAAAAAACTCAAACAGAATAAGAGCAGCCTATTCCTTCCGATATGGAACTGTAAGGCTCCTAGCTTTGCTTGCTAAGGTTACCACTTTACCTAGCTCGGCTGAAGAGGCTGATCCTGTTCTCACTTTAGCCTCGGTGTGTATTGGAACTTGTAGATCCGATTTTCTCTGCAGGCGAGCTAATTAACAAACCTATTAAGTCTCACAACAGAAGTATAACTTTATATTCCTTATCACTTCTCCGGGCCAGTCCAGGGAATGTTAGGGTTGTCAATCCCCTATAGCAGCTGAGGACTGAAGACTTCAAGTTTTCTTGATAGCTTAAGCCACTCCCCCTGACGTCGACAAGCCAGTCTTTCAGTCCTCAGCAGCTAAAGAGGATCGATTTGCCTCTTTCCCTCAGAAAGATTTCAATTTTGTTTTTTGATTTCTAGTTTGTCCTCAAAGTTGGCTCTAGCAGGGCTGATATAATTCTTTATTCCTCGATACTATTGTAGCCTAGGCTGCATGGCAGGCAGTCAGAGACGTGGAGTTTATAGTGCAAAACTGCGGGAGTGAGGTAGAGCCTACCTTCGGGTCCGCCTCCGTCTCTGCTACAGCAGATTGAACCTGGGAGCCCCAGTTGTTCCTCTGCCTCTGATTCCCCGCGCTGCTGCGTGTCCCGCTGGCAGCGGGACAGCGTTTAGCCAAGGCCGCGCTCCACTCCTAGTCCTGGGGAGCCGGTTCGGGGGAGCGCGTTTTACTGTGAGTTTTATTTTTTACGTCAGGGTGTGTTACGCTCTCGGGGTTTCCCGCTCCGTTCCGCGGCTATCAGGAAGTTTTGCCCTTATCACTCAGCAGCGCAGCGCGCAAGTTTAATGGTGAACCTTAGGATCCAGGGCTGCGAGGGCCTGCAACGCTGAAAGGCAGAGCCTGCCTCTCAGGGATCCTAAGGGTCCAGGTAAGGGAATCGGTTCTGGGAGCTCCACGAACCTCTCCTCCTTCTGTACTTCCGCGGTTCCGTTCTCCGCTGGCAGCGGGGTTGCCGGGACGCGGGGCGACGGGGCTTACCTCGGCATCTGGGGAAGTGAGTCAGAGGCCTTATTGTTCCCCGGATCACCGCGCGGCGTCGCATCCTGCTTGGGAAGAGCGGTGCGATCGGGCTGTCTGCGGGGTGCGGCTGCTCGGTTGACCTTTCGGCGGGAGCAGTTTTCCGTAGCGCAGTGTAGTTCTTTTTCTTTGTTTTTGTCGATGAACAGCAAAGCATCGAGTGAGTTAGAAAAGCCTCTCAGCGCCTCCGAAAAGGCGGGAACGGCGGCCATTTTGATAGAGCCTGCCGTCTCTCCCAAAGAGCCTCACAAACAGGGGAAACGGGAGGCAAAAATCTCACAGGGCTGTGGCTTCGGTGAGTAAATCCAGAGTTGGAGGATTTTTAGCCTTAATGTTGGCATCCAAAATGGCTGTGCTGCTATAGCCAGAATTCAATACAGCTTGCAGCCCCGCGACTTGGCTGGACTCTGGGGCTCATCACATTATAATACTGAACATACATAAGCCCTAGCGAAATCTACCTCCCTTAGTATCACTTTTCAAAAGTAAGTTGCCGAGAATCTTTCCAACGCAGAGAGTGTTTCCTAGCACTGACTTGTTTACATTTTTGTACTTGGGCGGCTGTCTTTATTGGTTTTTCATTATGCCACTATTTGTACCAAAGTGAGAGCAGAATAAAAGGGCACATACACATCGGTGAAACTCCTGCACGTTTCTCAGTGTGCTACTGAACATTTGCCAGCTGTTTGATACTACAGCCAACTCCGCTCTATCCCGGCTTCCCCCACCAGTCAAACGATGGCAAGAGGAGGAAACAGAGCCACTAGTCCCATTTTACACGTTTGCTCGATTTAGCATACAAAGTGCACCTCAGGTTTTGGGAGCTATGCAATAAAACAACAATTCATGGAAATATTTTCCAATGCACTTCATGTGGCAGACGCTTTCTAGGCTTCTGCGGATTGCTGCATAGACCTTGGCATCACTTGTCGCAGACCGGCGTTTTCTCTGCTTGCGGAACTGGTCGGTAGATGTTTCCTCTGCGTTGCGTCTGAGTACCTTGCCCTGTAAAGGCCGCTTGCTTGTTGGGGAGGCATTGGAGAGGATTGTTAAGGATCTCGGAGACTCCAACGGCGGCCGCTTGCCAAAAGATAGGCCCACGCTGGTTAGAGGATCAGGGGGTCTCCGGGGTGCCCGCAGATTCCTGGGAGCGCGCTTTGCTCCCTATTCCAGGAGCCGTTCCGGGTTTCGCGGGCAGTCCTTTCGAGGGGTCAGGTGTTATGGTAGGTCCTACTTCCAGGCTTCTCAGCCCACCACTAAGAAACCGCACTGAAGGTTTGAAGGTCCAGGCGTTGATTCCTGTGGGAAGACGCCTACAGGAGTTCCTTCCAGCTTGGACCGCAATAACCACGGAGAAGGGGTATGCGTTGGACTTCGCTTGCCCTTTCCGCGACGCGTTTGTGATGTCTCCCTGTGCTCAGGGTCCCAAATCGCAAGCAATCTCCGACACGCTGTCCCGCCTCTTGCAGCTCCGAGAGGGGGTTCCCGTGCTTCGCGACCAATACGGCTGCGGTCGATACTCAATTTATTTCGTGGTTCCCGAAACGGAAGGTTCTTTTCGACGGTGCTGGATCTCAAGAACGTCAACCGGGCCTTGCGGGTGCCTCATTTTAGCATGGAGACGTGCGTGCAGTTATTCGGTCGGTTCAGCCGGGGGAGTTTCTCTCCTCCATAGATCTCACGGAAGCGTATCTGCACATGCCCATCAGACGGTATTATCAGCGATTTTTGTGATTGCCCCTGCCCATGGAGCCCTTCCAGTTCTGGCGTTGCCGTTCGGTCTTGCCACGGCTCCACGTACTTTCACGAGACTGCTGGTGGTAGTGGCAGCGGCGCTGCGGACAGAAGGCATCCGGGTTCATCCGTATCCCGACGATCGGCTCATCAGAGCGGGTTCTCACGTGGCAGCAGTGGTGGCGACGGCTCGCGTGGTTCAGTTTCTGGGGCAACTCGGTTTGGTCCTCAATCGGACCAATAGTCGCTTGCAACCGGTTCCACAACTGACAGCAGGTGAGCGCCTTCTTGCAGATGTCGGCTCCGTCGGCCTGAACGTACTTACCGCTCTTGGGGTCTCTGGTGGCGACCTTGGATCTTGTGCCGTGGGCCAGGGTGCACATGCGGCCCTTACAGCAAGCCTTGCTTCCCGCTGGTTGCCTCAACTTCAGCCTCTTTCGCAGAAACTCCTCTGCCCGGAGCTGGTTCGGCGTGATCTAGTGTGGTGCTTAGACCCCCTTCATCGGAGCGCAGGCATGCCCTTACAGGACCCAGCAGGGGTGTTCGTGACCACGGACGCCAGTCTCGCGGGCTGGGGAGCTCATTGTCGGTCACAAGTGACTCAGCGGTGTTGGAACACGGAAGAGAGCTCGTGGTAGTTCAACAGGCTGGAGCTTCGCGCAGCTCGGCTCGCCCTTCAAAGCTTCGCAAGCCTTCTCAGGGAAAAAGGCTGTTCGGATCTTTTCCGACATTGCAATGCAAGCGGTATAGATCAATCGGCAGAGGGGGACCAAGTGTCTGCATCTGCTACTCGAATGCCAGGAATTCATGACGTGGGCGGAGGGCCGTCTTCTGGCCTTGTCCGCGGCGCACGTGGCCGGCAAGGGCAATGGGCAAGCCAATTGTCTCAGTCACTATGTTCTCGATCCCAGAGAGTGGGAACTGAACGTAGCGGTTTTTCACGAGCTGACGTTGCGTTGGGAGCAGCCAATCATGGATCCCATGGCTACTGTCCGCAATGCGAAGGCCATCCGATTTTTCAGCAAGCGCAGAGAACACATGTCAGAGGGCTTGAATGCTCTGGTTCCACCGTGGCCTGTGGATGGTCTCTTGTGCGTTTTCCCGCCTTGGCCGAGGTTGAGTCGGATTATTCATCAGCGCGACACCGCGGTACCGTAATTCTGATCGCGCCGGCTTGGCCTCGACGTCCTTGGTATGCCGACCTCGTCCGGTTGTGGATGGATTCGCCTTGGCGTCTCCCGATCAGGATCAATCTCTTGAGTCAGGGACCGCTTCTCATCCCGCGGGTAGATCACTTCTTGCTTACAGCTTGGCTCTTGAGCGGGATTGCTTGAGACTCCACGGGTACGCGAATTCTGTTATTTCCACCTTACTTCGTTTTAAAAGCCCTAGCACTTACCTGGCTTATGTTCGGGTGTGGCGGCTCTTCGAGGTTTGGTGTGTACAGCGAAGTTTTATTCCTCGGTCGTCTACCTTACCGCGATTGCTTTTGTTTCTCCAAGAGGGCTTGGATAAAGGTTTGGCTCACAGTACACTTAAGGTTCATTTGGCGGAGCTGACGTGTTTTCGGGGGACAGTGCAAAAACGCCGGCTAGCAGCTCACTCAGATATGCAACGCTTTTTTCGAGCGGCGAGACTGATTCGGCCGCCGATTCCTCCGATCGTGCCCCCGTGGGATTTCAATGTCGTTTTGTACGCCTTGTCTCGTCCGCCGTTTGCGTCGGCTTCCTCGAGTAATTTGCGGTAGTACTCTTTGAAGACACCTTTCCTGGTGGCCTTGTGCTCGGCGAGATGAATATTGGATTTACAGGCCTTTTTCCTGTCAGGAGCCTTATCTGCAGTCCGGTCTGGTCGAGTATTGCTACACACGGTGCCTTTCTTTTCTTCCCAAGGTGGTGTCCGCCTTTCATGTTAATCAATCCGTGGCCTTACCTGTTTTTTCTGATTATCGGATTCTCAGATGGATCATGCACTTCGCCGGTTGGATCTCGGCCGAGTTTTTGGAGGCGTACCTTAAGATCACGAAACCTTTTCGGAAAACGGACCGGTTATTTGTCCAGTATGCAGAATTCAGGAAAGGTTAAGCGGCGGCTAAGTCCTCCTTGCTCGTTGGGTACCATTGCAACGGCTTATGAAGCCAGTGGGCGGACTCCGCCGGATGTTCTCAACGCTCATTCCACTCGGGCGCAGGCGGCTTCCTGGGCGGAGTTTGCCTTGGGTCATCCAGTGGATATCTGTAGAGCAGCGACGTGGTCCTCCTTGCATACCTTTGCCAAACATTTCCGGTTGGATGTTCAGGCCGCAGATGATGCGAAAGTTGGAGCTTCGGCTCTTATCGCGGGGCTTGCGGGTCCCTCCCGGGTTTAGGTACTGCTTTGGTACTGCCCTAACATTCCCTGGACTGGCCCGGAAAAGCGATAAGGAAGGAAGGTGAAATTAGGTCTTACCTGCTAATTGTCTTTCCTTGAGCTTTCTCCGGGCCAGTCCAGGGTCCCACCCTTTCTGTTTCGGTTGTCTTGACCGAAGTCAATATAGGCTATCAGGTTAATTAGATTCGTGCAGAGCGGATAGTTTGGGGTTTCTACGTTTCTATCTCTGGAGATGTCAGAGTTTTTTGAAAAACAAAAAAACAACAACAAAAAAAAAAATTATTATCTCTATTGGTCTTTTCCCAGCCGTGTCGGCAAGAATGGTTTATTTTTCTTGCTAGTTCCGAGGGACTATAGAGCTCTATCAGTTACTAACGACTTCCTTGTGTTTCCGATTGTCAGAAGAAGACTGGCTTGTCGACGTCAGGGGGAGTGGCTTAAGCTATCAAGAAAACTTGAAGTCTTCAGTCCTCAGCTGCTATAGGGGATTGACAACCCTAACATTCCCTGGACTGGCCCGGAGAAAGCTCAAGGAAAGACAATTAGCAGGTAAGACCTAATTTCACCTTATTTTTTTGTGTTGGTTAACCTTTCTTCCTTAGCGTTCCTCCAGCTTAGTCCTCCACCTCTGGGTTGTGAACCTCCTCCTGCAGCATGAAGACTGGATATAACAAACTTGTGACATCACGGGATATAGCATGCTGGAGTCTCCCATCAGCCCCAGTGTGTCCAGTCTTCATGCAGCAGGAGGACGTTGTGAGCCTAGGTGCTGGGCTCACTAGAGAAACGGATAAGGAGTAACTTAGTTAAGCTGTTAGTTTTTAGGTCCCTAGATTTTTTGGGGGGTTATTCTGATTTGATTTCTACCTATACCATTCTTTATTTTGCTAGCCCTTTAAAAATAAATAAATAATCGGAGGGGGGGGGGGGGCGCTGGTCAGTACCCCTGTCACACCAGGGCCTCCATTTCGTTTGGGGAGTCCTCTCCCCGGACAGTGTGGGAGAGAGCCCCTGAAGCGCATCGCCTGTTTCTATTCTTCAGTTTCTTTCTTCCCTGTTCGGCCCCGACGCGCTGATTTCTGGCGGGAGCGTGTTTGGCGGCGGTATTACAGGCGCAACGTCATGCTCTCGCTG
This sequence comes from Ichthyophis bannanicus, assembly GCA_033557465.1. Taxonomy (NCBI): domain Eukaryota; kingdom Metazoa; phylum Chordata; class Amphibia; order Gymnophiona; family Ichthyophiidae; genus Ichthyophis; species Ichthyophis bannanicus. The sequence goes on along the minus strand of CM066048.1, from coordinate 43,011,032 downwards.
CGAACGTTACTCCTAGAGCGGGGTAACGTCGCAGCTTGAAGGGCCCAGGGTTCATGCGGTGAGTGCTTCATTTTTGTCAACGGGACCGGATTCGGGGGGGACAGAACGGTATGGCTGTGCAGAAAGGCGCCAAAACCGGCTGTCCTTTGAAGCCGCAGCCATTTTAAAGTAGCGGTTTTTCCCGCGTGCAGTCTTCAGCGGCGGCGAGAGGGGGACAGTCCACTGTGGGTGGTCAAGTTCTCTGTTGCAGCTTGTTTCCCTACTAGTTGGTATTTTATTTTATTCTTTGAGTAGAAGCTCTATATCTCATAGATCTCTGCTTGATAGGTACTGGGTTCCCTGCCAGGGCAGTGTACTCTTGTTTGATTCGGGTATCCTCAGAGCAGGTAGGAGAGGCTCAGGGTCTGGGTTCTTTCATAGATTCGGGAATTCGTGGAAAAAAAAAAGACGAATATATTTATAATCAATTTCTGCGCTTCTTAGATTTATTGAACACGTCGGCACATGTCTGTATGCCCGCAGTGTGTGGTTATTACATTGCTAGCTCTCTGACTGGGAGCTCTTAAAAGGATTTTGTGTATATTTTTTAAAGCAAGGTTACTTTCATTTTTGCTGTTTTAGGGGAACTTTACTTGAGCACAGAAGGTTGCTGAACTCTGTAACCTCCTCAGGTTCAGAAACTGCTAACACCTAATCAGGTGTTAGTTCCCTCCCTACCCACCCCGACTCCCACCCACCCCTAGTGAGCAGTCTTGCTTTATAGGGCACCTCCCCCTTTAACAAATCACAGTGAATTGGACCAGCACATTTTGAATATAATTAAAGAGATTTAACTGCTTTTTCTCTGAAAGGACAGCTGCGAAACCAGCTGGTACTTGGTAGATCTCTCTCTTTTGCTTTAACAGATACCTAAGCTCCACAAACAGAACAATGGCTGGGAAAAATCGTATTGCTAAAGCTGTTGCCCCCGTTACAGCTTCTGCCTCTGTCCAGACAGAGGTCCTAATGCCAGTTGAAGAACCGGTTCCATGTGCAGGGTGCCTGCATGCTGAAGCTCTGAGGAAACAAGTGGAGGAACTCAGAGAGGAGGTGGCGAGGCTGAGGAGCATTCAAGACAGTGAGAAGTACATTGATGAGATGCTTCTTGCAGCAACCAGGCTCTCCAGCACAGGAGAAGATGGGTGCCAACAGAATGTTGATGGTTGGACAAAAGTCACCAGAGCCTGCAAAATCACCAATCCAACTTCTCCAGCCCTTGAATTGAAGAACCATTATGCAGCCCTGGAAGTGGAGGAGGTGAAAGCATCCCTGGAAAGGGAAGAACCAGAGTTCAAGTACCCCATAGTTACGGAATCAGTGACCAGAAGGAAACGAAGGGTAGTGGTGGTTGGAGACTCTCTTCTGAGGGGTACTGAGGCGTCCATCTGCCGACCAGACTTGATGTCCAGAGAGGTATGCTGTCTGCCTGGTGCCAAGATCCAAGATGTTACGGAGAGTTTGCCGAGACTCATCAAGCCCACTGACTATTACCCAATGTTGCTAATCCATGTTGGAACAAATGATACTGCCAGGTATACCTCGGAACGTATCAAAAGTGACTTCATGGCTCTGGGACAGAGGGTGAAGCAGCTAGGTGCACAGGTGGTGGTCTCTTCAATCCTCCCTGTTGAGGGTAAAGGCCAAGGCAGAGAGGCTTGCATCCTGGAGATGAATGCATGGCTGCGTGGATGGTGTCTTCGAGAGCGTTTTGGTTTCCTAGACCATGGGATGCTGTTCCAAGGGTTGCAGAGCAGAGATGGCATCCATCTGTCCAAGAAAGGTCAACGCATCTTTGGTAGTAGACTGGCTAATCTACTGAAGAGGGCTTTAAACTAGATTCGTTGGGGATGGGTGAAGAAAGCCCCCAGGTAAGTGAAAGCCCCCAGGTAGGTGATACATTAAATACCTTTATGGAAATGGGTAACAGGGGTAATATATGGAAAGCAGTGTGTATTAATGCCCGTAGCATGGGAAATAAGATCCCTGATGTTGAAGCTTTGGTGGGAGTGGCTGACTTGGATTTAGTGGCAGTTATAGAAACATGGTTCACAGAAAACCATGACTGGGATGTAACTATACCTGGCTATACTTTATTCAGAAAGGACAGGGTAGGAAGAAGGGGAGGAGGAGTGGCACTGTATGTAAAAACTACTATTAAAGCTTTGGAATTACAGAGCTTAAAAGGGAGAGAGGAGGCATTGTGGGTTAAACTAGAAAGAGGGAAAGAGAAATCTATTTGCATTGGTGTGATATACAGACATCCCTCACAAGAGGAAGAGGTGGACAGAGAGTTAATTGAAGACATACGCAGCATTGCTAGGTAAGGGGAAGTGCTACTGCTAGGAGATTTCAATATGCCAGATGTTGATTGGCACATTCCTGCTGCAGTATCATCTAGAAGTAAGGAGATCCTGGATTCTCTACAGCGAGAACTATTCAGGCAATTGGTAACAGACCCCACATGTGAAGGAGCCATACTGGAATTGGTGCTTACCAATGGTGAAAGTGTTTCTGATATTGTAGTGGGAGATCATTTTGAATCCAGTGATCACCAGATGGTGTGGTTCAGTATTAGGACTAGGGCTGTTAGAATCCATTCCAAGGTGAAGATCTTAGACTTGTGACACAGCAGATCTGTCCTATGCTATAGAAGTGCAGAATTCTGAGAGAAACAGGTCAGATTCTGTCAGGCAGTCTAATCAGAAGCTTCCCTGTTGCCCTGAGCAACCTAGGCAAACACGAGGTTTGCAGCCTTGCCTCCCTGACAAGCAATTCTCACAGAGAAAAGAGAATGATTTGCACGTGAGGGAAGCCACGCCTTCAAGGCACTATAAGACCTGCTCAGGCAGAGGAGCAAGGGGGTGGAGTTGCAGTTGCAGTTCAAGCTTGGGTACCTGTTCTTGTTCTTGTGGTGATTCAGGTTATGATTCCAGTCCCAGACTAGGCTCAGGTTGGGACTCAGAAGAATTCAATTTCAACTTACCTTGCAGAAGGAAAGCAGGTTTTACTTCACGTCAGAATCCAGGCTGGTTTCCAAAGCCTAAGGCAGCTTACAGAGGTAATTGCCAAGGGGGTTGGAGAGGAAGCTGCCCTGAGTGTGACCCAGGAAGCTCTAGAGAGAGTTGGAGGAGGGGTTACACTAGACATGCTGGCAGAGACAGAAGCCAGAGTGAGAGAGAGCTGATTGATTCCGACGGCACTGAATTTGCAGGCACACGCTGTGAACCACTGAGGATTCCCCCAGGAGAAGCTCACAGTAACCCCAGGAGTGGAGTGAGGAAAGCTGCAAAACCAGAGGTCAGTAAGAAGTTAACCAAACCTCTGACGCAGGGAGAATTTCCCCAGCTCTTTGAGAGTGTGGAACGTGACATAAGCAGGAAGCCTTATGTAAATGAGAAACAAGGTGTTAAGACACAGTTACCTTACTTTGAAAGAAATCCTATTGTGGAAGATGTGTGTATGAGGGATATAGAGGATTGTATGCATGAAAAGTCCAGACACCGATTAACTAAAGGGAAGTCTGTTTGCCATGAAAACCAGCAGTTTGAGCTAGCAGCCATTAAGGGAAACAGAGGGTTTAAAGATAGCCCGAGAACAAAGCATACTAGGAAGCCTGTCTTTATACCCTCCTGTTATAACGTTGATGATAATTTCTGGCCATGCTCTTATGAAGAGGGCTTAATAAACTCTGGAGAAGAAACAGGGTTGAGAAGCATACAATCGGGCTGTGCAAAAGACAATGACATAGAACCCATGTGCACAGAGGATAATACTTTGTCTCCACAGTATGAACAGATGGATTGTTCTCTAATGTTGGAAGAAGAGCCAATCTCTTTATTATAAAGTTCTGAGCAATTGATTTCATAACACTGTTTGAAGCTAAGAGGAAGCGATCAGCTGCAGTGAAAAGTGAATGTGTTTGGAAGCAAGTTGCTATACTTTACTTTGTCAGTTTGTATCCTGAGTTTTCTTTGAGTTGCTGTACTATTTGAAAATCCTAAAACCCCGGGAGGGGAAATAAAACCCTTATTTGAACTTTAACCACTTTGGACTCACAACTACAATTATTCCTTAGTGAAAGATTCATGCACCCCTATTAACCTAGCCTACTGCCTACGCCTCGGCTTCGCGGGGATATAGGGGGTGACAGACTTTAGGAAGACTAACTTTGCGAAGATGGGCCAATACCTCAGGGAGTCGTTAGTGGGATGGGAACAGCTGGGGGTTGTAGAAAAACAGTGGGCAAAACTGAAAGGGGGTATTTTAAAGGCAACCAACCTTTTTGTTAAAATGGTAAATAAAGGCAAAAGGAACAGGAGACCGCTATGGTTTTCGAAGGAAGTAGCTGAAAAAGTGAAGAAAAAGGGAGGCCTTCATGAAATACAAGAGATCACAGAGAGAGGAAGACAGGCATCTGTATTTGGAAAACTTAGAGAAGCTAGCAAAGTAGTCAAGAAGGCAAAGATTCAAAAGGAGGAGGAAATAGCCAATGCAATAAAATGGGGGGATAAGACATTTTTCAGATATATTAGTGAGAAGAGGAAGGGCAAAAGTGGTATTGTCAGACTCAAGGGTGCAGGGGGGAATATGTAGAAGCTGATAAGGATAAAGCGGAATTGCTTAACAAATATTTTTGTTCTGTGTTCACAGATGAAGAACCAGGAGCAGGACCTCAGAAAACACCCACAAATAGGAACAGAAGCGAGGGACATCTTGAACAATTTTCAAAAGACTGTGTTCGTGAGAAACTAGCTCAACTTAAAGTAGACAAAGCGATGGGACCGGATGGGATATACCCTAGAATACTGAGGGAACTTGGGGACGTTCTAGCAACTCCACTGACTGACCTTTTCAATGCCTCGTTGGAGTCGGGAGTGGTGCCAAAGGACTGGAGAGAGGCTCATGTGGTGCCTTTACACAAAAGCGGAAGTAAGGATGTGGTTGAAAACTACAGGCCGGTTAGTTTAACTTCGGTGGTGAGTAAATTATTGGAAACGCTGCTGAAAGAGAAAATAGTGAGGTTTCTGGAGTCCGGCGGATTACAGGATCCGAGGCAGCATGGATTCACCAGAGGCAGGTCTTGTCAGACAAATCTGATTGATTTCTTTGACTGGGTGACCAGGGAGTTGGACCGAGGGAGAGCTCTAGATGTGGTGTATTTAGATTTCAGAAAAGCCTTTGACACTGTTCTTCACAGGCGACTTATAAACAAACTGAGCACCCTAGGGATGGACCCTAAAGTTACTGCTTGGGTTAGAAATTGGTTGGGTGGGAGGCGACAAAGAGTACAAGTAAATGGAGCTCACTCTGAGGAGAAGGATGTTGCCAGTGGTGTGCCCCAGGGATCTGTCCCTGGTCCGATTCTTTTTAACATCTTTGTTAGTGATATAGCGGAAGGGCTGTCGGGTAAGGTTTGCCTCTTTGCGGATGATACCAAAATCTGCAATAGAGTAGACACCCAGGAAGGTGTAGATAACATGAGGAGGGATCTAGCTAAGCTTGAAGAATGGTCTAGAATTTGGCAGCTGGGATTTAATGTTAAAAAATGTAAGGTCATGCATTTGGGCTGCAGCAATCCAAGGGAGCAATACATTATAGGAGGTGAAGTACTTTTGTCCACTAAAGAAGAGCGGGACCTAGGCGCAGTTGTGTCTGATGATCTTAAAGTAGCTAAACAGGTAGAAAAGGCGACGGCAAAAGCTAGAAGGATGCTTGGGTGCATACGGAGAGGAATGACTAGCAGAAAAAAGGAGGTGATAATGCCTCTGTATAAATCTTTGGTGCGACCTCATTTGGAGTATGGTGTGCAATTCTGGAGACCGCACCTTCAAAAGGATGTGAACAGGATGGAGTCGGTGCAGAGGGTTGCTACTAAAATGATTAATGGGCTTCATTATAAAGCATATGAGGACAGACTTAAGGATCTTAATATGTACACTTTAGAGGAAAGGCGGGATAGAGGTGATATGATTGAGATGTTTAAATACCTCCGTGGCATAAATGTTCAGGGAGAGACCCTCTTTCAATTGAAAGCAAGTTCTGCTACGAGGGGACATGGGATGAGGGTGAAGGGAGATAGATTCAGGAGTGATATGCGGAAATATTTCTTTATGGAAAGAGTAGTGGATCCGTGGAATAGTCTCCCAGTGGAGGTGGTGGAGATGAGGACAGTAACTGAATTCAAAAAAGCATGGGACCAACACAGAGGATCTCTAAAGGTAAAAAGTGGACTGTTGTAGTTGTTATGGAAGGACAGACTAGATGGGCCTTGTGGTCTTTTTCTGTTGTCATGTTTCTATGTTTGTGGAACCCACAGAGGCACGGTGGCAGATACTGGCATCTATAGGGGCTGTGCTGCAGGTTCTGTCAGTGTGGAACAGCAGATGGAGAGCTCTGCTTCCCCGCCTTTGCAAGGGGCCAAGACAACGGGGGAGGGCTAGCTGAGGGGGCCTTCTCCGTTGGCAGTGGTTCCAGAAGCTCTGGCAGGGGGCCCGTCAACGTCCTCGGGGGCTGGAACGGAAGCGCAGCAGATGGATTTTTGTCCTGACTTTGTCCTGTTGATGCATTAGGCATTTTGTTTAAGGCGTCAGGGTAGGGTACTGGATGCCTCTTTACTTACTTCAGCTGTCTTGCCATCAGGTGGTACGGAGGGGTGTGTTCTATCTCCAAGGCCGCCAAAGAGGTCTCGGTCATAGGACCAACCCACTTCTGAGCTTGGGTGGCAGGAGGTGGGACACACAGACCTCGATGTGGATGCTGCTATGGAAGTGTTGGAAGAAGGGGAGATTCTGGAGCCGGAGGATCAGTCAGAAATCATTTGCGTGTTCTGAAGAGAGGAGCTAACGGCATTAATCTCGGAATCTCTCCAAACGCTGAAGCTCGCCACTGCTCCGCCGGTTGTAGAGGACGAGGGAGAGGACCCTATCATTCAGGCGGAGCGTCAAACTCAGGTAGTGTTTCCTGTCCACAAAGTGTTGGATAAGATGATCCAGGATGAGTGGGATCAGCCAGGAGCGGGACTCCGAGGGATTCGGACTATGAACAAGCTATATCCCTTGGCGGATAAAGACAAGGAGAAATTGCGCTCTCCCCGGATTGATGCTGCGGTGTCCGCGGTTACTAAAAAGACCACCATTCCGGTGGAAGGTAGTGCGACCTTAAAGGATGTGCAGGATCGAAAAGTTGATGGCTTGTTGAAGCAATCCTTTTGAGGCGGATGCGGTGTCATTGCAGGCTTCCATTTGTGGAGCTTGGGTGGCCAGAGCCTGTCTCAGGTGGTTGCAACACTTGCGTCAGTCGGCTACCTTGGACCAAGACAGTGTGCAGGAGCTTGAACGTCTGGAGTCGGGTACCGTGTATTTGGCGGATGTGCACTATGGCCTGGTCAGGGCGCTAGCGAATAGCATGGCCTCGCTGGTGGCTGCTCGCAGGTCCCTCTGGCTCAGGCAGTGGGCGGCAGATGGTTCTTCCAAGTCTAGATTGAGTAAACGTCCGTTTAAAGGAAAGTTATTATTTGGGGAGGACCTTGACAAGCTGGTCAAGGATTTGTGGGAGTCCAAGGGCGGGAGACTGCTGGAGGACAAACCTAAACCAGGAAAATTCTCCCCGGCCTCCAGAGGTCAGTTTAGAGATTTCAGGAGATTTCGTTCTTCTCGTTTGGGTGGTTTCCAAAGGGGAAGGTTTGCTTCGAGCGCAGGGGTTTCTTGGCTTTCGTGGAGCAAATAGAGGTTTCGCCGCGTCGCCCGCAGGGTCCGCGCGAAGACCACAATGAAAGGAGGCGGGTTCAGGCAGGAGTTCTGCCCGTAGGGGGGCGTCTTCGGGGGTTTCTCTCTGTCTGGGCCCAGATAACGACGGATCAGTGGGTGTTGGAGATCATTCGCGACAGATATGTTCTAGACATGGCAAGGCCAATTCGAGACTCCTTTGTGATGTCTCCTTGCAGAGGGCTTGTAAGGACCCTAGTGGTACAGCAGACGCTTGACAGGCTTCTGCAGCTAGGAGCCGTGGTTCCGGTACCGTTGGAGGAGTATTGTCATAGAGCGGATGCTAATGAAAGTGAAGACTTAGAAAAAAACGCTGTCTTTCACAAAACAAATGATGTGCAGAAGATGCAATTGCCCTGCAGCGCAGCTAGAGGGAGCAGGCGAAAACTTACAGAGGCTGAGTTAACATACCCTGCTGATGTTTCTGCAGAAGTTAATCAGCTGCACCTGAAAAGTAGCCCGGGGAACTCAAACGTGGAATGCCTTTATAAGCAGAAGGCTAGTGCAGGAGCAGGGAGGAGGAGGAGAAGGGGAGCTGAGACAGCCAGGAACAGCAGCCCAGCCAGGTCAAGCAGTGCAGCCAAGACAAGCAGCATGACAAGGACAGCAGGAGCAGAAAGAACCAGAGAGAAAGACGGGCAGTGGAGAGTCAGTCCGGAGAGAGATTTGGTAGCAGGAGACCTCAGAGGTAAAGCGCTCAGGAGAGAGCCATACCTGGAGAGAGGCCTACGCTCACCAGAAGACTCTGAAACAGGATTGAAAGGCTCCAAAAGGAAAGGTACTGATAGCAGAGTTACCTGTACCATGAAGCAAGGAAGTCTGGATTCCTCACCAGGTTTTCCTAGGCTACAGAAAGGTCAAGCAGTGCCTAGAAGCTTCCAAGAGAGAGTCTGCCAAAGAGACTGTGTCCTGAGAGGTGCCTGAGAAGGAAAACTCCAGTTATACCAGCTACAGGAAGCCAAGGTATGATGACACTTTATTCATAAAGAGAAGCTCAGCTCCTAGAAGCTCTTGTAAAGCAGATATCCAGTTTGAAAGGAAAAGAAGCAGGCCAGAGTTTTATAAGCCAGGACGTAAGTGCATAGGAACAAGCCATGCTTATTTGAGAGCCCTAGAACAGCCTTACTGGAAACAAGGGAACAGAAACAGTGACTGGCAAACTATAGCGGCCAGGGAAAGCTCCAAGTCAGAGGGAGATAACAATGACCCAGAGCCCATGCAGATAGCGCTTGAGGACCCTATTCCCTTATCTCAAGACAAATTAATGGATTGCTCCATTTGTATTGCGGGCAGTTTTGAATCACTCCCTGAACTGTGAGTTATGCAGACATTGCTTTGAGAATATACATGTTTGTGCTGAATGAAAGATCTCTGCTGATCGCTGAAAGCAGCGGTATATAAATGTGTTCTAAATAAAATAAATAAATAAATAAAGAGTAATGTTCACTCCTTTGTTTTGCTTTAAAGTTTCAAAGAATCCCTGGGCTAAATCCTACCAGCAACTGTGAAGTTTGTAACAGTTTACCTCTTTACTTATGTTGTGGTGGAAGCCTGAAAAGAAGGACTTTCTGTATTTCTGTATCTCAGCGAACCTTTTGCGTTAAAAGGGAAATAAAAGCCTTATTTACCCTCTACTTGGCATACACAATTTATTCACATAAGGAGTAGGACTACAAAGACCAAGATACCCTTGGCCTTAAAAGAGCCCTCTAATCCCAGAAAATAATATGCTTAACCTACCCTTACAGCCACTGGCCACCAGGGGGGGTTGATGACAGTATGGAATGGGTCGGTATTCCATTTATTTCGTGGTGCCAAAGAAGGACGGTGCCCTCCGGCCTATGCTCGACCTCAAGGAGGTAAACCGTTCTCTCCGCGTACCGCATTTCCGAATGGAAACTCTAAGGTCGGTCATTGTGGCGGTGAGGCAGGGGGAATTTCTGACTTCCCTCGATCTCACGGAGGCTTAACTTCATGTCCCGATCAGAGCGTCCCATCAACGATACTTGCGCTTCGCTCTGCCCTGGGGACATTATCGGTTTCAGGCTCTTCCTTTCGGGCTGACTACAGCTCTGCATACTTTCACCAAGATCATGGTGGTGGTCGCGGCAGCCCTTCGAAAGGAGGGGGTCCTGGTTCACCCTTACCTCGACGATTGGTTGATCCGGGCGAAGTCCGCAGCAGAGAGCGAAGCGGCCACGGCCAAGGTGGTGGTGTTCCTTCAGAGTCTCGGTTGGGTGATCAATCCATCCAAGAGCCAGCTGGTGCCGACTCAGAGCCTCGAATATCTCTGAGTACGGTTCGATACGCGGAGGGGAGCGCTGTTCCTGCCGGATCACAGAGTAAGAACGCTCCAGCGGCTGGTACGAGAGTTCTCTTTGGTTCCAGCGCCCACGGCTTGGAGTTACCTTCGGTTGCTGGGTACAATGGCGGTGACCCTGGAGGTGGTGCCATGGGCCTGCTTTCATATGCGGCTGTTACAGAGGTCTTTGCTGCGCCAGTGGTCACATCAGACCGATTTGTTAAACAAATGGCTTCCTTGCCCGTCAAGGGTCAAGCAGGCCCTTCGTTGGTGGCTGAGGCCCCAGTCCCTGTCGTTGGGGATGCCTCTGGAGCCGCCAGAGTGGCTCCCGTTGATGACGAATGCCAGTCTGGCAGGCTGGGGAGCCCATTGTGGAGAGCTTTTCGTGCAGGGCGTTTGGTCTCTGGAGGAGAGCAAGTGGTCGATCAATCGGCTGGAACTCTGCGCAGTCTGGCTAGCCCTAGGAAAGTTCGAGCCAGAGGTGACAGGCTGAGCGGTCCGGGTGTTGTCCGACAACGCAGCGACGGTAGCCTACATCAACCGGCAGGGAGGTACTGGAAGAGGAAGCGGACAGTCTGTTCTCTTGGGCAGAATCTCAATTGACAGCAATCTCGGCGGCACACATTGCAGGGAAGGACAACGTTCAGGCCGAATTCCTCAGCAGAGTCCAAGTGGATGTGGGGGAATGGGAGCTGCATCCGGACGTGTTCGAGCAACTGGTTCAGAGATGGGGGGCCGCCAGTCATGGATCTGATGGCGACTCTCCAGTCCACAAAGGTGACGCATTTTTTCAGCAGAAGGCGAGAGAATGTTGGAAGGCATCGACGCTCTAATGCAACCTTGGCCGTCGGCGGGGCTTCTGTATGTCTTCCCGCCGTGGGCGCTCATCGGTCGAGTGATTCAGCGGATCGAGGCGCATCGGGGCCAGGTACTGTTAGTGGCTCCGGACTGGCCGAGACGCCCTTGGTACGCCGATCTCATGCGGTTGCTGGACGGAGTCCCGTGGAAGTTGCCGGTGTCCGAGAAGCTGTTAATCCAAGGTCCGCTCCAAATGCCTCTGGTAGATCGGTTCTCGCTTACAGCTTGTCCATTGAAAGGGCGAGGCTGAGAAAGAAAGGATATTCCAGGGAAGTTATTTCCACTTTGCTTCAGGCACGGAAGCGTTCCACATCGTTAGCATATGTGTGCGTTTGGTGGATTTTTGAGGACTGGTGTTCGCAACGGCAGTATCGTGTGGCTACGGCGTCCGTTCCGGTACTGTTGGCTTTTCTGCAAGATGGTTTCAATAAAGGCTTAGCAGCCAGTTCTCTAAGGGTTCAGTTAGCGGCCCTAGCCTGTTATAGAGGGAAGGTTCAAGGGGTGTCTCTTGGATCGCATGTCGATGTGGTGCGTTTTCTTAAAGCAGTTGCCAGAATGCGGCCGGCTCGTCTAATTTCGGTTCCATCCTGGGATCTTAATCTGGTCTTGGGGGCTCTGGTCAAGGAGCCCTTTGAGCCCTTGGATCAGGCGTCGGTTAAGGATGTCACTTTGAAGGCGGTCTTTTTAGTGGCCATTTTTTCGGCAAGGTGCATCTCGGAGTTACAGGCGCTTTCTTGTAGGGAGCCGTTTTTGTGTTTTTCTAAGGAGAAGGTGGTTCTTCGCACGGTTCCATTGTTTTTGCCGAAGGTTTCCTCCCCGTTTCATTTAAGTCAAGCGATTTCTTTGCCGGTTCTCGGAGCTAGCGTGGAAAGCGTTGCAGACCGGGGGTTGCGCCGCCTCGACGTCAAAAGGGTGTTGAAGCATTATTTGAAAATTTCCGATTCTTTTCGCAGATCGGATAGGCTTTTTGTGGTGTTCGGGGGTCCACGAAAGGGAGAAGCGGCGGCGAAGGCAACTATTGCCAGATGGATTAAAGAAGCCATAGTGTCATCATATGTTTTGCACGGTCGGCCAGCACCGGTGGGCTTGAGGGCGCATTCCACTAGAGCGCAAGAGGCTTCCTGGGCGGAGCATAGCTTGGTTCCACCGGTGGAAATTTTCAGAGCAGCTACGTGGTCCTCTCTTCATACTTTCAGTAAACACTACCACCTGGATGTGTTGGTGGAAAATGATGCCTGTTTCAGGGCAGCGGTGTTGCGCTCTGGATGGCACGGTCCTGCCCGTTAGTACTGCTCTGTTACATCCCAGAGGTGGAGGACTAAGCTGGAGGAACGCTAAGGAAGTAGTAATTACACTAACCTGGTAATTGTAGTTCCTTTAGTGACGACAGCTTAGTCCTCATCCCCGCCCAGGGGGGTATTGTCTATCGGAGTGCGTTCGATGGAATTCAGTGCAAATTTTCAGGTAAATGTTCGGGTTCGTTCCTTGCTGTGCTGTGCTCTCTGGCTTGCGTCTTTGGTGTGGCAAGGAGGCTGGGGAGCAAGAGCGGTCACAAGTCCCCTAGCCCCAGAAGGGGATTGGTCAAGCCGGCTAGTTATCGGTTCTACCTTAACAGTTTTAGAGTTGAGTTATTGAATTATTGTTGATTTGTTAGCTACTTGTTGCTCTTTTGAGTCTGCTTTGTCAGTAGTTCACTGGGGTCTGATGGGAGACTCCAGCATGCTATATCCCGTGATGTCACAAGTTTGTCATATCCAGTCTTCATGCTGCAGGAGGAGGTTCACAACCCAGAGGTGGAGGACTAAGCTGTCGTCACTAAAGGAACTACAATTACCAGGTTAGTGTAATTACTACTTTCCATGCATTGGAGCAAAACTTAAAATATGTATACTATTGCCAACTCAGATTTAGTACTTACTTTAATTTCTAGCTCATCCTGCTAGACCAGTCCAGACTAGTGGGTTGTGTCCCCCTGCCAGCAGATGGTGAGACAGAGAAAATAACAGAAGCTTTGAGACCTTCCCCTTATAATATAGTTTCCTACACCTAAGGGTCAGCTTCAGTATTTTCTCTGTCTCAGCAGATGGTGGACTTCTTTGACTCCTGAGGGATTCCCAAGAATTTGGTTGAAGCACTTTTTACTTTCCTGGGTTTCCTTTTTTCCAGCCTTTCAATACATGTCAGAGATGCTGCTGGTCATGAGGATCAGTACAGCATCTCCTGAAGGGAAGGGTTTCTATTCAGGAGGAATAGTACAGCTTTCCACTTCACCCATTTGTGCAGCTTCTCTAGTTATAAACTAAAGACGACAAAAAAAAAAAAAAAAAAAAAGAACCAGCTTCTGGACAGAGGCACCAACTCAGAGCTCCGAAGGGAAGAATCTACATTGGCTCCCTCATAACTCTTCAGGATCACCGGACAGCGCAGGGCAGTGAGTTCTTTCCCCTTCGGGCCTGCTCACCAGCGTTGTCGCAGCTGCGTCTCCGCACTTCACTCTCCTCTCTTCATCGGGTTACCGCTCTTCCACTCTCCCTCCCTCTGCCTCTGTTTGGCTTTTGCAGCGGGGTTCCAGGGCTCCAACCTCAGCATTCTTGGCCCAGCAAGGTTCCTCGTTGCTCCCACAGTTCCCGCCAAAATTTTCAATGGCCACTTTGTGTGCGGCAAGGAACTGACAACGTTTCTTCTGCGGCGGACATTTTATGTGGGGCAGGCAGTCTCCCAGTTTACTCTCTCAATCTCCCAGCTACGTTCTCACTGCCCATGGCCGTGCTTGCCTCTCTGCAGTGATGTCTTGCTTGTGGGAGGAAACACAGGCATCTTGTCAATGATCTCTGTGCCCGCTGTGGGGCTGACCCCAGAGGCCCCTCTGACATGCCAGTGGCTCCTGCTATGCCTCCATTCTCTCCTGACATGCTGCTAACTTCTCTCCGCTCGGTTTCCCAGTCCTTGGGGGACACTCTTCCTCCTCTGCTTCACCCTGAGAGCAGCTCGATGCCCTTGCACAGCTCCTCCCAGCATCCGTTATCTCAATGTCCAGCTGTCAATATGGTTGCCTTCAATGCCAACCAGCAGTTTCTGTCCTTGTTCCAGCAGGCATGGGATGCATGGTGTTCAAGACCCCTGACGGGATCCCCCCAGGCACCAATCCCACAAAGGAAGCATGCCAGGCTCAGTTCAGCTGCAGCTTCTGCCACCCTTTCTACTTCCCAGCTCCAGGGTACCACTTCTCCGTCCGGGGACTTGCACCTGGTCGGAGACGACGGAGAGTGTCCGTCAGAGGATCTCTCCCTAGACTCTGCATCTGACAGAGAGGAGGGGAAGCTCTCAGGTCCAGAGGAACAGCAGGAAGAACCCAAGGAGCAGGATGAAGGAACTGAGATCCTGCTATTCCATTAAGAGGAACTCCTGGCTCTCATCACTCAGATTACGGAAGCTCTTCACCTCTTCGAGGCACCGGTGAATGCTGACCCGGCTGGGCCTCGGGTGGATCCCATCATTGTGGGCATCAAGAAATCCTCCAAAGCTTTTCCCTTTTCCCACGGAGCTACAGCACATGATCACCACGGAATGGACATTCCTGATGTCTCCCTGTGCTCCACATGCCGCTTTTGGATGTTTTTACTTTTGGTCTCCGGAAGACCTTGACAAATGGTTGCATTTTCCCATGGTGGATGCTCTCGTGATGGCTGTTACTAAGCACACCACCACTTCTGTCGAGGATGGCACTGGCCTTCAAGATCAGATTGACTGGAAGGTGGAGGGACTGCTCAAGACTTCTTTTTCATCTTCCTTCTTGGTCTGTGGGGGACTCGCAGTCAGGGCCCTACTGAGGTGGCTTCAGCTCCTCCAAGCAGATCCTCAGTTGCCTCGACTACATTTATCGCTGATTGCTTGTACGATCTCCTGAGCCTCTCCACATGCTCAGTGGCAGCAGGTACAGTGGCACGTCACTGGCTTTGGCTCAGACACTGGAATGTGTATGCAGCTTCCAAGTCGCACCTCGCTAAGCTCCCTTTTAAGGGGAAGCTTCTTTTCGGCGATGATCTGGAGAGGTTTTTCAAGGATTTAGAAGAGATTAAGCCACAGTACCTTCTGGAGGATCAGCTGAGATCTAGTTCTCATTGCCCCGCGCCTACGTCCTCTGCCTCCTCGGTCTACAAGGGACGCTTCTGGGAGGCCTGACAATACTGCCCAGGCAAGCATGGGGGTTCCTTAAATATGTCTGGTGGCAGAGGTCCGTCTTTTCGGGGCGTCTGCCCCAACAGAAATAATGACTCTATCTCCAAGTTTGCCGGACCCTCACAGACCTCCCATTGATGGGTCCATTTCAGGGTGCCGCGTGTAGGAGGAAGACTGCGGCATTTTTCCCATGAATGGACCCAGATAACTTTGGACAAGTGGGTGCTTGACATGATTTCAAGCTGTTACGCTCTCGACTTCGCTGTGTCCGTCCCCAGAAAATTTCCGATTTCCCCATGCAGGTCCTCCGGCAAATGGGTGGCCGTGTATCTCACCCTGCAGCGCCTACTTCAGCTCCGGGCTATTCATCCGTTCCCTGCAGGTGAGTGCGGTATCTGCCACTATTCCATCTACTTTGTAGTACCCAAGAAGGAAGGCTCCTTCTGCCCCTATTCTGGATCTCAAGGGGGTCAATCGCTGCCTTTATGTACCTCGCTTCTAGATGGAGCCACTCCGGTCCATCAGGCAGTGTGCTCAGGAGCATTTCTCGCTTCTCTGGATCTTGCTGGAGCCTACTTTCACATTCCAATTCGCAGGGAACACTAGCAGTACTGTGTTTCATGGTGCTCGGCAAACATTATCAGTTCCAGACTCTGCCCTTTGGCCTTGCCACAGCCCCCCGGATGTTTTCCAAGGTCATGGTGGTTGTTACAGTGGCACTATGGCATCAAGGGATCTGTGTCCACCCATACCTTGACAACTGGCTCATCCGGGCCAAGTCGCTTCAAGAAGAGCAGGCAGCGGTGGAGCACATGGTCACTTTCCTGTGCAAGTTAGAATGGCTGATCAACCACGCCAAGAGTAATTTTTAGCCAATGCAGTTGCTAGACTTCCTGGGAGCTTGTTTCAATACACCAGCAGACCGAGTCTTCCTCACCCAGGACTGGTTTCGGAAGTTATGCGCCCAACTCCAAAGTCTTTCAGTGCAACCCTTCTCCGATAGTCTAGGACTACCAGCAGGTGCTTGGCACCATGGCAGCCACCCTCAAGGTGGTTCTCTGAGCACACATGCGCCCATTGCAGCATGCCCTCCTGTTCAGGTGGTCGCCTTCTACCCAACAGTATCAGACTCGTCTATCCTTACAACCCGCAATGTGCCGTATCCTCAGGTGGTGGCTGTGCCTGCAGAACCTCCTGCGAGGCATGCCTTTAGCCACCCTGCAGTGGATCATGCTCACCACGGATGCTGGGCTGGGGGGGCGCACTACCTTGATGACACAACACAGAGGGCTTGGTCAACCCCATGAAGCCAGCTGGTCCATCAATCGGCTCGAAGCACGGGAAGTTCGGATGGCTCTTCTAACCTTTCATGCTCTGCTGCAAGGTCATGCAGTGCGCATCATCTCGGACAACTCAACGACCGTGGCATATTTTAACCGGCAGAATGGAACCAAGTGCCCAGGGGTGGCCAAGGAGATGACTTCTCCTATTCCCCTGGGCGGAACGCTATCTCCAGGCGCTCTCGGCGCAATAGATCGCGGGCGCAGAAAACGTTCAGGCGGATTTCCTGAGTTGCCACACTCTGGATCCCAGTGAGTGGGAACTGGCTCCGTGGGTGTTTGCAATCATAGTACGCTGTTGGGGATGCCCAACGCCGAACCTCATGGCCATGTCGACCAATGCCAATGTGTCATTCTTCTTCAGCCGGCAGAATCACGCTCTCTGAGTCTGGATGCTCTGACTCAGCCTTGGCCCTGCACTAATCTCCTGTATATCTTCCCCCCCCCATGGCCAATGATCGGCTGCATGCCACATCGGATAGAGGCACATCCTGGCTGAGTAATCCTGGTGACGCCGACCCCGTGTGTCTCCTATGGAAGTCGCCCCTGCCCCTTGGGGCACACAGGGATCTTCTTCATCAGGGTCCCATCTGCCTGGATGACCCCGTTCCCTACTCGCTTACAGCCTGGCTCTTGAGTGGCACCGACTAGAGTGCAAAAGCCTCTTCACCAACAGTGGTCATGACCTTGCTTCAGGCATGTTGACTCTCCACCTCTCGGGCACCTCTTCTCCTCTTGGTGCTCCTGCAAGAGCGTCTCTCCATGGACGGTGGAGGTCACAGTTGTCCTCTCCTTTCTCCAGGATGGCCTTGATAGGGGCCTTGCCCTTATCTTGAAAGTGCAGGTTGTGGCCTTGACATGCTTCTGCAGTCCGATACAGGAGCATACTCTCGCCTCTCATGCGGACATTGCCAGGTATCTCTGAGGAGTCTGCTCGTTGTGGCCACTGGTACGCTCAGTAGTTCCCGGTTGGGATCTCTCCCTGGTGCTCCATGCCCTCACTTGCGCTCTCTTCGAGCCGCTTCATGCCTCTTCCATTAGGGACCTTACACTCAAGACCGTGTTTCTGGTTGCAGTCACCTCCGCCCGGCATATCTCCGAACTCCAAGTTCTGTCCTGCTGGGACCCCATCCTGTCTTTTCCTGTGGAAGGGGTCACAATTTATATAGAACTGGCCTTTTTGTCTAAGGTCCTCTCAAAATTCCATCTCAATGAATCAATATCTCTGCCTGCCTCCTTTCAAGAGGGGCCTTCTAGCTGCTGGCAGACTTTGCATTGTCTTGACCTTACCTTGGTTTTGCGTCGCTATCTCAAAGTGACCAATCTATTTCTTCTTTCTGACCACCTCTTTGTGTTATTCGCCAGCCCTTGGAAGGGGGCAGCCGCGTCCAAAGTGACGATAGCATGTTGGATCAAGCAGGCCATTGAATCGGCCTATATTCTCCAGAGCAAGCCTGTTTCGACAGATCTATGGGCGCATTCCACACGTTCCCAAGCTACTTCCTGGGCTGAAAAATCATGGGTTTCCCTGCTTGATATTTGCAGGGTGGCAGCCTGGTCATCCCTGTCTACCTTTGCACGTCATTATCGCTTGGACCTCCAAGCCCAGGAAGCAGCTCAGTTCGGTGCCACCGTTTTGGCTGTAGCTATGTCTTCCCGCCCTATGGTGGTATAGGTCTGGTACTTCCCGCTAGTCTGGACTGGTCTATTTCCTTTCCTGGAATCCTACTAGACTAGTCCAGGTCCCACCCTGGGCAGACTCGTTCGCCACCTCCAAGAAGTGTTAAGGGACAGATTGGCGACATTCTGGTTTGTAAATACTCCATTTTGGTCTGTACATTCTCCAGTATGCTCGATGTGCATTCTTCTTACCTGAGAGTCTCGTTGGCTGCTTCTGTTTTTTAATATTTTTAGTCTGGTATGTTTGGTCTTAAACTGTTTACTGTCCTGGTGCTTGCCAGGGTTATACTGAAGCTGACCCCCTAGGGTAGGAGACTATATGTTAAGAGGGGGGTCTCACCAACGAGATGCTTTTGTGATTTTGTGTCTCGCCATCTGCTGGCGGGGGGTCACAACCCCCACTAGTCTGGTCTAGCAGGATTCCAGGAAAGGAAATTAATGGTAAGTAAAATTTCATCTTGTATTACTTTTATATTTTTCACATGGTTTTCCTCTTACGAGAATGCTTTGTCATAGTTTATAATTCATAGGAAAAGATGGGAGACAGTTAGAAAAAGGGTGATGAGTGTCCAGTGTGAATGAAAAGCAGCAGTTGCTTAGACAACCTACTTGGTACCCAGATGAGGGTTTACTTTTACTATTTGCAAATTATATTATTGGAAGCTTTGTATGGCAGCCTGCTGGTTGCCCTTGCAGTTATTACACATTTTATATTATTTAAAAAAAAACCACATCGTTTTTAATCCTATTTATTTCAAGAGTCTCTTTTCTCTTATGCATTCCAGTTAAAGATTGAGGTTTGTTAAGTGCCTCGCAAACTGTCCCTTGCTGCAGCTTTCAAAAGGTGGTAAGTATTGGACTTCTTCTATGTGGAGGGTAATTTTATAACATGTCACTTAGGTTGGCAGGCGAAGTAGTCACCTATTTTAAGCCTGTTTTATAAAAACATAGGTACCCATGTCTCTTTATAAAATAGCAACACAAAAGCAGCTGAAATGAGAGCTAAAATGTGCTATGTACATGTATACCACCTTGGTAGTTGATGATGTAAATATATGCAAATGAAGTATGTACATATTTTATGACTCTGCCTGTGAACCACCCGAATTCCTCTCCCAAATTCGCCTACATTTGAGTCACATACAAGTATGCATCTATTTGTCATACTGTTTACTTGTACATATGGGATAGCTTTATAAGGGCATTTCCTGAGCTGTCCTCCAGTTTAGTCCTCCACATCCGGGTAGTGCACCTCCTCCTGCAGCTTGGAGACTGGACCAATCAGAATCTTCCTATGTCAGGATGTATGCTGCTGGCGCTCCCATCAGCCCCCAGTGTGTCCAGTCTCCTTGCAGCTGGGGGACGTGTGTGCCTGGTTTTAGGCTCACTTAGGGACGGTTGGAGGCAACACTAGAGAGACTTTTTTGGGGGGGTTTCTTTCATATTTCCTTTGATTTATTTTTAATAGGTAGCTGTATCTTTAAAAAAAAAAAAACAAAAAAAGGGTAGCAGGCGGCGATCGAGGAGCCGGCTCTGCACTGCCCTTCTGCCTTTGCTGCAGAGGTGTCATTTGCAGTCAGGGAGGATAGATCTCTCCTCCTAGACTGTACAGAGGAGAGATCTGCCTTTGCCAGCCATCTGCTTGGATTCGGGAAGTCTCTGCACGGTCAGCTGGCTTCCGTTTCGCGATCCGACCTACTTTTTGGCTTTGATTGGCAGCCCGGAGCGGTAGCGCACTCCCGCTCAGGGTTTGAGCGGCGTGCCGTCTGCCGGCGATTCTGTGCCAGTGCGGTGAGTTTGGATTTATTAGAGTACTCTGGAGATTGTTCTTCTTTTGTCAAAGGCATTTATTTCCTTTCTTTTTCTTTTCTTTTTCGCGCCATTTTCTCGCCGGCTTAAATGTGCCGGCGGCCATTTTATAGCTCAGTTTTTTCCCACCCGACATGAAAAACTGTGCAGTGGGTTCCCTCTGCGCTTGGCGCGGTTTTGGCCTGGCGTTTATTGCTTGGGGGCATCTGAGCATTCCCAGTTGTTAGTTGTTAAAGAAAATTATCCTTTTTTTTTTTTTTTTTTTTAAAATTTGCTTTTTCACTTGGGTGTAGGGTCAGGCCCTTTTTCACTGTAGTGGCTACTGTGCCTGCATGGCTACGAGACCGCAGTGCGTTATCTGCGGTTCGCGCAGGGGGGCTGTGGCTGAGTCTGGGATTTGCAGGGGCTGCGCCTTGGTTTCCACAGACTTTGAGCAACAAATGGAGCATAAAGAGCTGTCAGACCCAGGAAGCCCGGCTGTTCAGGCGGAGGGAGATCCCTCTCCTGGACCTCTCGCATCTTTCTCTACGGTCCCCCCAAAGGGGCAGGCAAGCACGTGGCCGATTGAAGCAACAGAGTCTTCCTTCACAGATTTTTCCCCAGACTTTGTCCTTATGCACCAGGCTTTTCGCTTGGGGCGCTCGGGCAAGTTGCCAGAGGCCTGGCCGTCGCCCCTGCCCTCCTTAAAAGGTGAGGAGCCCAGGCGGAATAGCCAGCCTTCAGCCAAGCGCTTTAGGTCCATGGACCTGGAGCAGGACGACATGGGGTGGCAAGATCCTGATACAGAAGTGGATCCCGATGGTGGTGGTGAGGAGCTGGAAGACGGGGAGATCCCCGAGCCGGAGGATCAAGCCCGGATCATTCGGGTGTTCCGTAAAGAAGAGCTGGTGCCTTTGATTACGGAATCTCTTCACACGCTCAATCTGGTGGCAGCTCGTCCTGTTGAAGAGGACGGGTTGGAGGATCCTCTCATTCAAGCGGTGCCGGGAGTCTCAGGTGGTGTTTCCGGTGCACCGAGTGGTGGAGCAGATGATTCAAACTGAGTGGGATCAACCTGAATACGGACTGAAGGGGATTAGGACTATGAACCGCCTGTATCCGTTAGCAGACAAGGACAAGGAGAAGTTTAAGTCGCCACGAGTAGACGCCGCGGTGTCGGTGGTAACCAAGAAAACCACCATTCCTGTTGAAGGCAGTGCGGCTTTAAAGGACACTCGACAAAAAGGTGGATAGTTTGTTGAAACAAGCCTTTGAGACCAATGCCTTATCTTTGCAGGCCTCTATCTGTGGAGCTTGGGTGGCTAGGGCCTGCTTGCGATGGGCTCAGCGCTTGCGGCAAGTTTCCGGCTTGGATCAGCAGGGCTTGCTAGAGGCGACCCGGCTGGAGTCTGGCTCGGCGTATTTGGCAGATGTGCATTATGATTTGATTAGAACATTGGCGAATAGCATGGCTTCCTTGGTGTCGGCGCGGAGATCTATCTGGTTGCGGAATTGGGCGGTCGACGGATCTTCTAAATCCCGACTCAGTAAGCTTCCCTTTAAGGGCAAATTGTTGTTCGGAGACGATCTGGATAAGTTGGTAAAAGACCTCGGAGAGTCTAAGGGCGGTAGGCTGCCAGAGGATAAGCCTAAGCTGGGTAGAAACTTGCCACCGGCGTGGGGTCAGTTTCGGGACTTTCGCAGATTTCGTTCTTCCCGTCTTTGGAGTTCCCAGCGCGGCCAGTATAGCTCTAGATCCCAAGGGTTTCGAGGTTTTAGAGGAGCGGGCAGAGGATTCACAGCGGCGTCCTCCTCTTCGTCCTCTTCTTTTGGTCGAAAGCCACAATGAAGCGAGGCGGGCTCCGGAGGGAAGTCAAGTCATCGGGGGTCGCCTGCGGGACTTTCTTCCTTCCTGGGCCCAAATAACCTCAGATCAGTGGGTGCTAGAGATAATCAGAGAAGGTTATGCGCTGGAGTTTGCTTGTCAGCTTCCAGATTCCTTTGTCCTTTCCCCCAGCAAAGGCGAGCAGAAGGTGCGGGCAATTCGGTTGACGTTGCATCGACTCATAGCCTTGGGAGCGTTAATCCCCGTTCCTCCTTCTGAGCGCGGCGTCGGTCGCTACTCCATTTATTTTGTGGTGCCAAAGAAAGACGGTTCGCTCCGCCCGATTCTAGATCTCAAGGGCGTGAATCGTTTTCTCAGGGTACCACATTTCCGGATGGAGACCTTAAGGTCCGTCATAGTGGCGGTGCGTCAAGGGGAGTTTTTAACTTCTCTCGATCTCTCGGAGGCCTATTTACACATTCCAATCCGAGCGGTTCATCAAACGTTCCTGAGGTTCGCGTTCCCGTGGGGTCACTTTCAGTTTCGGGCCATGCTGTTCAGTTTAGCCACAGCTCCGCGCCCCTTCACAAAGGTCATGGTGGTGGTTGCGGCGGCCTTGCGAAAGGAAGGTATCTTAGTCCACCCTTACCTCGACGACTGGTTGATTCGAGCAAAGTCCAAAGAAGAGAATGTGCAGGTTACGGGCAGAGTAGTGGCCTTGCTGCGGTCTCTCGGCTGGGTGGTCAACGAGAGAGTCATTTAGTGCCAACGCAATCCCTCGAATACCTCGGAGTTCGTTTCGACACGGCGAGAGGTATGGTGTGCTTGCCGGAGTGCCGCGTCCAGGCCTTGCAGGGCCTCGTGCGCACATTCTTGAGGATCCCCGTGCCGTCCGCATGGTGGTACATACGGCTGTTAGGCACTATGGCGGCAACGTTGGAGGTAGTTCCGTGGGCCAGGTTTCATATGCGGCCACTTCAGAGCGCCCTGTTACGTCGCTGGTCGAACCAGTTGGATTCGTTGAACAAGCGGTTGCCTTGCCCGAAATCAGTTCGTCTGTCTCTTAGGTGGTGGCTGTGCTCGAAGAACCTGCGAATGGGGCTACCTTTGGAGCAGCCCCTTTGGATCCCGTTCATAACAGATGCGAGTCTGTTGGGCTGGGGAGCCCACTGCGAGGGTCGTTACGCGCAGGGGACGTGGTCCCCTCTAGAGGCTTCTTGGTCGATCAACCGACTCGAGCTGCGGGCGGTGAGACTCGTGCTGCAAGCCCTTGAGACGTTGGTGAGGGGGCGGGCAGTGCGAGTTCTCTCGGACAACTCGGCAACGGTGGCCTACATCAACCGCCAGGGAGGCACTGGAAGTGTGGCCATGGAAAGCGAGGCAGAGGCTTTGTTCGATTGGGTGGAGGCCCGTCTGCCGGCTCTTTCGGCGGCGCATATTGCGGGAAAAGACAATGTGATGGCAGATTTTCTCAGCAGAGTGCAGGTGGACCCCGGGGAGTGGGAACTGCACCCGCAGATATACACGCAAATAGTTCGCAAATGGGGGCCTCCGATCATGGACCTCATGGCAACCTTTCATTCGGCAAAGACAGGGCGGTTCTTCAGCAGGCGGAGAGAACGCATGTCCGAAGGGATCGACGCGCTCATTCAGCCGTGGCCGGAGTACGGTCTTCTTTATGTCTTCCCCCCTTGGGCGTTGATCGGTCGCGTCGTTCAGCGCATCGAGGCGCACCGGGGGCGGGTCTTACTAGTTGCTCCGGATTGGCCCAGGAGACCGTGGTATGCCGATCTGGTGCGGTTGCGCGACGGAGTGTCTTGGACACTGCCTCCGTTACCGGATCTGCTGCTTCAGGGTCCGCTGCGGATGCCTCAGGTGGATCGATTCTCGCTTACGGTTTGGCCATTGAAAGGGCTCGGTTGAGGAAGAGGGGTTATTCTCCAGCGGTTATTGCCACTCTCCTTCGGGCGCGGAAAACTTCCACCTGGCTCGCGTATGTGCGGGTGTGGAGGATTTTTGAGGACAGGTGTTCACGGCGTGGTGTTTGCGCGGCGACGGCTTCGGTATCTGTGGTTCTCAGCTTTCTGCAGGACGGTTTTGACAAAGGTTTAGCAGCCAGTTCTCTGAAGGTACAGTTGGCAGCGCTCGCGTGCTACAGGGGCAAGGTTCTGGGAATTCCCCTAGGGGCACATTTGGACGTACAGCGTTTTCTTAAGGCGGTATTCAGGTCGAGGCCTTCGCGCAGAGTGTCAGTTCCTTCGTGGGATTTGAATCTGGTGTTACAAGCCTTGGTTCGCAAACCCTTTGAGCCCCTTCGGCAGGCGTCTATTAAGGATCTGACCCTGAAGGTGGTTTTTCTGGTGGCGATCTGTTCGGCGAGGCGCATTTCCGAGTTGCAGGCGCTTTCGTGTAGAGAACCGTTCTTATCTATTTCTAGGGATCGAGTGGTTCTTAGGCCAGTTCCCTCCTTTTTGCTTAAGGTAGTTTTGCCTTTTCATTTAAATCAGCCCGTTTTTCTTCCGGTCCTTAATTCAGAAGCGGCAAGTGCTACGGACGATGGGTTACATTGCCTGGATGTACGGCGAGTTCTTCGTCGCTACTTAAAGGTGTCGGAGACGTTCCGTAAGACCAGCCGGTTGTTTGTGCTTTTTGGCGGAGCCCGAAAAGGTGAAGCAG
Source organism: Ichthyophis bannanicus (assembly GCA_033557465.1). Lineage (NCBI taxonomy): Eukaryota > Metazoa > Chordata > Amphibia > Gymnophiona > Ichthyophiidae > Ichthyophis > Ichthyophis bannanicus. The sequence goes on along the minus strand of CM066048.1, from coordinate 42,986,582 downwards.
CGGCAAAGGCGTCCATCGCTCGGTGGATTAAGGAGGCGATTGCATCGGCTTACATTTTACAACGTCGGCCGGTTCCGTTGGGTTTGCGGGCCCACTCTACCAGAGCACAAGCGACATCCTGGGCAGAGCATAGTCTTGTTCCGCCTGTGGAAATTTGTAGGGCGGCTACCTGGTCGTCTCTTCATGCCTTCAGTAAGCACTACCGGTTGGATGTGCTGGCCGCTCGGGATTCTTGTTTTGGTTCGGCAGTGTTGCGTGCCGGTTGGCAAGGTCCCGCCCGGTGTTGACTGCTCTGTTACATCCCGGATGTGGAGGACTAAACTGGAGGACCGCTCAGGAAATAGAAATTACACTTACCTGATAATTGTAGTTCCTGGAGGGTCCAGTTTAGTCCTCATTCCCTCCCATATGTCAGGTTTGGTTGGTGCGGCGCGCTTGCTGCGAACGGAGCGGAATTGTCTCAGCATATATCTTCAGGTTTCCGTATCAGGGGCTCGTTTATACTTTCTTTTTGCCAGCTATTAGGTTCATGTGGCAAGAGGCACTGCCTCTTTATTCGGGTAAAAGGCAAAGGCAATGTGCAGAGTTCTGGCTTCCTCGTTTGGGGAGGGGGTCGGTTAACAAATAAGGGGACTAAATTCTGTTCCGGTTAGATATTTATGCTTATCTCATGTGTTGCTTCTTTAAGTCTGCTTTGTTACTAGTTCACTGGGGGCTGATGGGAGCTCCAGCAGCATACATCCTGACATAGGAAGATTCTAATTGGTCCAGTCTCCAAGCTGCAGGAGGAGTTGCACTACCCGGATGTGGAGGACTAAACTGGACCCTCCAGGAACTACAATTACCAGGTAAGTGTAATTTCTATTTATTTTACATAATTAAAATAAAGTAGGGTTCCAACCTTGCTTTTTGTTTGAGAGGTTTATGACTGGAGAGATTCAAGTATGAAGGATCAGAGATGGAGAGAGAGAAAAAAATTGGGATATGAAGGAGGAATGGGGAGAGAAGTAGGGACTTTCAGGGATAGGAGAATTAGAAGGAGAGAAGACCAAGATAAGGAAGCTTCTGCTAATACTGATTCCTTAGCTTCTCTCTCTTCCTGAAAAAGGAGTTGGTGCTAGAAATTTAGAGAGGAGTATCTAGAACACGGAGCGGAAGATCCTTGCTCTGGCTGTAGTCCTGCCCCTCTTTAACTCCCTCACTGCAGCCCCCATCCTCTTCACCTCCTCATATCACATATTCCTTAGCGTCTCTCCAGTCCAGTCCCTATCTTCTGGGTTGTGCCCCCCTTCCAGCAGCGAGGAGACTGAGCACGTCATCTTCTTTTGATGACTCCAGGGTACATATAGTACTGGCACCTCCCACCAGCTTCAGTTTTGCTCAGTCTCCAAAGCAGCTGGAAGGGAGGCAGTAATCTAGTTTAGTTTACTGGAGAGACTTAGCATAGGATTGCTTTGTTACTTTCTTCTGTTCTAGTTTTGTTTTATTTCCTAACAGATTGAGTTTATTTAATTTAGTTTTCTGGGGGCCTTTCTATATTTAATTTAATTTTAATTTAACACTTATTTATATACCGCATCTTCCAGCGATCAGTTGCGGTGTACAATTAACAACAGTTAACAATGCAGAGCTTGTTTTACATGGAACAAAATAACTTTTTACATAGAACATCTTAACATGCACACATAGGTTTAAATACTAAGCAGAATAATTCAACTAACACAGATTGTGTGACAATTTAAACAACGTATTGACTCTACCGTATAGGCAGATCATATCAGTTTCAACTATGTACAAGTAGTTTCAACTATATACAAGTAGGGTATCAGTGCATAGGAGTGGATTGTTCATTCGATTATGTTTTGTATGTTATCCCTTGAAGAAGGGAGTATATGCTTGATGTGGGGAGGTTCATGTTTAGCCTTTATCTAAGTTGAGTGGAATGTTTTCTATGGAATTATAGTGTTTAGTGAATAGATATGTTTTCAATTTTTTTTTTGAATTCTATTATCTCTGTTAGTGATCGTAAGTCCTCTGGTAACGAGTTCCAAGTTATTGGAGCTATGTGGGAAAAGGCTCTATTATTTGTAATTTTGTGAGATCTTATATATTCTTTTGGAATCTTCAGTTTATTTGATTGTCCTTTTCTATGAGTGGACTTAGGTGGTTCTTTGCTTATTAAATTACATAGTGTCTTCGGGGCCATGTCGTTTAGGGCTTTGAATGTAGTTATTATTGTTTTGTAGGTTATCCTGCTTTGTATTGGTAACCAGTGCAGGGAAGCTAGTATTGGTGTAATGTGTTGGAGTGAATTTATCTTTAATATAATTCTAGCTGTTGCATTTTGTGCGAGTTGGATTCTTTTGATATTTTGTTTTGAAATGCCTATAAGTGTTAAGTTAGCGAAATCAAAGTGGGGAGTAATGGTGGCCTGTGTTATGTTGATAAAATCTTGCATAAATACCAGGGGGCGCAATTGTTTGAGGATTTTAAGTTTGAAGTAGATTTTCTTTAAGGTGTTTCTAATGTGAGTTTCCATAGTGAGGTGTGTATCTAAAATGACTCCTAGATATCTTATTTCATTTTTTATTTTAATTTCTTGGTTTTGTAGTGTTATGTGGGTTGGGGGAATAAATGATTGGTTTTTTGTTACGATCAAAACTTCGGTTTTAGCATAGCATATCATATCCCTTTGAGGATATCATAGCATAGCATATCCCTTTGAGGATAGGGGAGGGGGAGTTCGGCCCGACCTGCAGTAGCGGTCCCTGCCCTCTCCTGCAGTTCCCGGCAGTGCTCTGGCTACATGGAGGAGGAGACGCTCCCTGTAGCCTGCCGTCAGCCCCGAGGCCCCGAAACATCTTCCGCCATGTTGCCGAAGCCCTTCAGGTGGCTGAGCACGCGGGCGGGAAGAAGCCTGCAGCTGTGGCGCTCCTTGAGTGTAAGGGGGAGCCCGTGAACAGGCGACCGGCGCAAAGGAGCAAGAGAAGAGGATCGGGGCCGGATTGAGTCTGCGGCCAGCGTGGCGAACATGTCCGACCATGCAGCAGGAGCAGACATGCGTCGGAAGAGGTGCCGGGAGAGAGAGAGCTGGTAGGGGCCATCTTTCTGCTTTGCGTGCTTTTTTGGCGCGCATTGCACAGCGTTTCTGCTTAGGTGGCCCCGTTCAGAGGGCCTTAGCAACCGGGGATTCCTAGCTTGAGGGAATTGGCGGGAGGTGCAGGAGGCTCCCGGGAGGAGGCCCTAGAGGACTCTTGATTTGGAAAAAAAAAAAAAAAAGATTGGCTTTAGTTTTTTTGCCACTATGCCTAAGGCCCAGTGCTTGCTTTGTGGCACCCGGAAGTCTACGGTGTCAGAGGCTGGGATCTGTAGGGGCTGTGCAACAGAGGCAGCCGAGGGAGAGCAGGGGATGCAAGGTCTTTCTCAGGATTGCCTTGCTTCCTGCTGTCAGGAGCTTGGGGACCTGCTAGAGGTAGAGGGTCAGTCTACTACTTTCCTTCCTGTTACGCCGGAACATTTGACCATTCCCCTGGTGCAACCCGGGCCTTCTACCTCCGGGGGTGGCCTGGAGGCGACTGGGGTAGGGGAGTTTTCCCCAGAATTTGTACTGTTGATGCATAGGGCCTTTTGCCTGCACAAGCAAGGAACTCTGGAGCAGTGCTGTAGGCCGTTCTTTGGATACTAGAGAGGAAACAGGAGTTCCGTCAAAGCGGGCTAGGCTCTCTCAGGATGAGGTTCCGCATCCCCCGCTGTCGGAGAATCAGGAGGGTGAATCCTCAGATAGGGAGATGGGGGAGGGCGAGGAAGAGCTGGAGGAAGGTGAAATTCCAGAACAGGAACAAGCTAGAATTGTTCGTGTCTTCTGCCGGGAGGAATTGCCGGCATTGATTGAGGAATCCTTAAAGGTTCTTAATATGGCAGCCGGTGTCCCAGCGGAGGAAGAGGCGCTGGAGGACCCACTGATTCAGGCGGTCAGAAAATCGCAGAAGGTTTTTCCGGTGCACCGGGTAGTAAAGCAAATGATTCAGGAGGAATGGGATCAACCTGAATCGGGACTGAGAGGAGTTCGGTCTATGGCCCGCCTGTATCCGTTAACCCAGTAAAAAATGTGGAATGCAACGAAAGAACGTATGAAACAAAATTGTAAGCTTCATTAAATTATTCCACTCCAGCCACTGGCCCGACACTGGCCGTGTTTCGTGAAGCCTTCCTCAGGGGCTTTAATGGCTAAAAACAATATATAATAAATAAATAAAAACATAAAACCATAAACATAATCGTAGAGGATAAAGAATATATATAAAATAAATGAAAAGGAGAGAACCTAAAAAACAAACATAAGCATATAAATAAATAGTCAAATGCTAATATTAAAATATAAACAAATAAATGTACAGCTAGAAATCGGAGCTAAAATAAACAAACATATTGTAACTATAAATAAAAGCATGCATATTTATACAAACCGAGCTTCCTTATCGTTTCTCCGGGCCAGTCCAGAACAGATGGGTAGTCAAATCTCCCTCCTCTAGCAGCTGAGGACTGAATACTGATTCTTGTTGCCAGGATACCCAGCCCCCCCTGGAGGCAGCAAGGCAGTCTTATTGTCCTCAGCAGCTGAGCTGGATGTGTGGAGATTTGGCTCCCCACAATGGTTCTGTTTGTATTTCTTCTTTTATTAATTTTTTGTTATTTTATAAGGAAGAGTTTCACATTAGGCTTAGTGCTTTGCCCTAGCTGGGTATTTTAGCACTGCTCTGTACTTCAGACTGGCTATTATTTCTCTTCGGCGCTGCTTACCAGTGTGCTAATCTCAGAGTATGGGGCAGAGCCTGTCTCCTCTACTCTGTTAGTGGCGATTGTGGGAACCAGACCTGGGAGCCCCAGATACTGGTGTCCTTCTGCGCTGTCTCTCCTGCCCTTTCTTCCACTAGCAGCGGTTGTCGGGGTCTCAGGAGCGGTTTCACTGATCCGGCATTTGTGCAGGTATTTTTTTTTTCGGAACGCCGCGCCGTTTCCCTTTCATTTTGCTTCCGTCTTCCTTCCTGCGGGCGGTTTTCAGCGGGGGCTGTGCATCGCGGTTTTGTCTCTGGTGTTTGAAGGTCTCCCTACTGCGGATTCGTGCCGGCAATGCAGGAACAGTTGGGGGAACAAATGGACCGCATTTCCTCAGCGCAGCCATCTGAGAAATGCGCGGGAACGGCGGCCATCTTAGGTGCTTCTGCCGTTTCTTCAGTCCCTCTTGCTAAGCCGGCCAAGCGCAAAGCTAAATCAAAGCATACCACGGTGGAACCGGATCGGCCTGTGGTGGTAGCCATGCCACAGGTACTTGATACTTTTCTTTCTCCGGAGTTTATTCTCGCTTTTCACAGGGCTTATCTGCTTCAGAAAGCTCAAGCTCCTGTGCCAGTGGTGGCAGATTCACTCCTAACGCCTCAGGTTGAGGTTTCTTGCAGGGCAGAGCCTAGAGAAGGGGTTTCTTCTTTGCCACCTCTTAATGATTCTAAGGTGGATAACATTTCTCTGGCCGCAGAGGTTCTGGGGCCAGAGGAGGGAGAGCTCCTAGCAGACCCGGATTGCGATTCCTGGCCCACAGAATTAGAAGAAGGGGAGTTGGGGCCGGGGGAGGACCCTAATGTTTTTCGGGTTTTTAGAAGGGAGGAGTTATCGGCCCTGATCGCTCAGTCTCTGTCTGCTCTCAGTCTTCTTCCTCCGGTGGCGCAACAGGAACCTTTGGAGGATCCCTTGTTACAGGGTTTCCGGTCTGAGCAGAAATGTTTTCCCTTCCACAGAGTCATAAAGCAGATGATAGACTCAGAATGGGAATTCCCGGAGGCTTCCTTGCGAGGAGCGCGGACGATGGCTCGTTTGTATCCTGTGCCTCCGGAGGAACGGGAGCTCCTGCGTATGCCTAAGGTTGATGCTCTGGTGTCGGCGGTCACCAAGAAAACCACCATTCCCGTGGAAGGTGCTGCGGCCCTTAAAGATATGCAAGATCGTCGGCTAGAGGCGCTTTTGAAGCAGACCTTTGAGGCCAGCGCCTTGGCACTGCAAGCGTCCGTGTGCGGAGCATTCGTCTCTAGAGCTTCTATTAGGTGGAGTCAGCAGACTTCGACTCCCGAGGGGGACTCTGCTCCTCCTATGCAAGGCGCTCAGCTAGAATCGGTGGCAGCTTATCTCGCGGATGCCTTTTATGATTTGATTCGTATTTCCGCAAAAGCTATGGCTTCCACGGTTGCCGCCCATCGCTTTCTTTGGTTGCGCACTTGGGCGGCGGATGCTTCTTCCAAAGCCCGTCTCAGTAAACTGCCTTATAAGGGTAAGCTTCTCTTTGGCGAAGCGCTAGAGAAGATTGTTAAGGATTTAGGTGACTCCAAGGGAGGACGCCATCCCGAAGACCGTCCTCGGGCGGTTAAGTAGTCCTCTTTTTCTCGAGGTCAGGGACGTGACTTTCGCCGTTTTCGGGGAGCTCGCTTTGCTCCTTATCAGCGAGGTCGGTTTCAATCTCGGGGGCAGTCCTTTCGAGGCGCTAGAGGTTCCGGAAGGGGCTACTTCGGAACCGCCTCCCCTGCCCTTAAGAAGCCACAATGAAGCGAGGCCGGTCCAGGCGGAGCTTCCGGTAGGGGGTCGTTTGCAGGCGTTTGTCTCCGCTTGGGCCGCCATTACCACCGACAGGTGGGTGCGCCAGATTATCCGAGAGGGGTATGCCCTCGAGTTCGCTTGTCCTCTGGCAGACGCCTTCGTTTTCTCTCCTTGTGGTCCGCTGGACAAACGGAGAGCGGTCCACGACACGTTGCAGCGCTTATTGCAGCTCCAAGCCGTGGTGCCCATCCCTCGGGACCAGTGCGGCTTCGGTCGATACTCGATTTATTTCGTGGTTCCCAAAAAGGAGGGCTCTTTTCGGCCCATTTTGGATCTGAAGCATGTCAACCGGTGTCTGTGTCTCTCATTTCCGGATGGAAACTTTGAGGTCAGTAATTCGCTCCGTGCGTCCGGGAGAGTTTCTCTCTTCCATCGATTTGACAGAGGCCTACCTCCACATTCCTATCAAGCCGCAGCATCAGCGCTTCCTTCGTTTTGCGGTTCCCATGGGGCATTTCCAGTTTCGGGCTTTGCCTTTCGGTCTAGCAACGGCACCACGCACCTTCACCAAGGTGATGGTGGTCGTGGCGGTGGCTCTTCGCAGGGACGGTGTCCAGGTTCATCCTTATCTGGACGACTGGTTGATTCGGGCGGCGTCAGAGCGAAGTCGCTCACGGCGACCGCTCGGGTGGTTTCTTGTCTCGAGAACCTCGGTTGGATTGTAAACCAGGCCAAAAGTCGTCTGCAGCCGGTTCAGCGGCTTCCTTATCTGGGAGCGTTTTTCGCCACAGACAGGGGGCTCGTCCTCTTGCCTCCGGAACATGTTCGGAAGCTTCTCGCTCACGTGTCGGGGTTTTTGCGTCTTCTCGCGCCAACAGCTTGGAAGTACTTGCACTTGCTAGGTCTGATGGCAGCCGCCTTGGATCTGGTGCCATGGGCCCGAGCGCACATGCGGCCGCTCCAGCATGCCCTGCTGTCACGCTGGTCTCCGCAGCGTCATCCCCTCTCCCGGCGCTTGAGCTGTCCCGAACAAGTCAGGCTCAGTCTTCAGTGGTGGTCGGATCCGGACCATCTTCTGGCGGGCGTTCCGCTGTCCCTCCCGGATTGGATTTTGGTCACTACCGATGCCAGTCTGACCGGTTGGGGGGCACATTGTTTGGCTCACATAGCACAGGGCGTCTGGTCGCCGGAGGAGACGCTGTGGTCCATCAATCGTCTGGAACTCCAGACGGTCTATCTGGCGCTGCTAGCTTTTGCCGAGCTGCTGGAGGGGAAGCCGGTTCGCGTCTTCTCCGACAATCTAGTGACAGTTTCCTACATAAATCGCCAGGGCGGAACGGGAAGTCTCCCTCTCCTGGAAGAGAGTCAACGCTTGTTTCAATGGGCGGAGTTGCACCTCACGGCGCTTTCCGCGTCCCATGTGGCAGGAAAGAGCAATGTGCAAGCCGACTATCTCAGTCGCAATCTGTTGGATCCGGGAGAGTGGGAGCTCCATGCGGAAGTCTTTCGCGAGATCACATTGCGTTGGGGTCACCCGATCATGGACTTGATGGCAACTCTTCGCAATGCAAAGACAGGGCGTTTTTACAGCCGGCGCAGAGAACATATGTCGGAGGGGCTCGACGGCCTCGTTCAGCCCTGGCCGTCGGGGCAACTTCTCTATGTGTTTCCGCCGTGGCCGTTAGTCGGCCCGGTTGTTCACAGGGCAGCCTCTCACGATGGGCGAGTGATCCTTATTGCTCCGGATTGGCCCAGGCGTCCTTGGTATGCCGACCTGATGCGGCTTCTGGTGGAGCCGCCGTGGCGGTTGCCCGCTCGGACGGACTTAATGCATCAGGGTCCCGTACCGATGCCTCAGGCGGATCAATTTTCACTTACGGCATGGCTCTTGAGCGGGAAAGGTTGCGCCGCAAGGGTTATTCGTCAACCGTGATCACTACCTTGTTGCAGTCCCATAAGCGCTCCACGTCGTTGGCTTACATCCGCGTGTGGCGCGTGTTTGAAGCCTGGTGTGCTGAACGCACCTTGCGGGCCCGTGGTTCTTCTATTCCGGATATTCTCGCTTTTCTTCAGGGCGAGCTAGAGAAGGGGCTTGCTCTGGGCACCCTTAAGGTGCAGTTGGTGGCGCTGACGGTTTTTCGGGGTCCGATTCGCGGATCGCGTCTTTCCTCGCATCCGGATGTTATTCGATTTCTTAGAGCGGCTCGGCATATTCGTCCTCGTGTTCGGCAGGTAATTCCTCCTTGGGATTTGAATCTGGTGCTCGAGGCTCTCACTGTCTCTCCTTTTGAACCGCGTTCCTCCAGTTCTATCCGGGAGTTCTCCTGGAAAACAGCTTTTTTGGTAGCCTTGTGTTCTGCTCGTCGCATTTCCGATTTGCAGGCGCTTTCGTGTCGGCCGCCCTTTCTGCAGTTTTCGGTGGAGAAAGTGGTTTTGCGTCCGGTTCCGTCTTTTCTGCCTAAGGTAGTGTCAGCCTTCCATCTCAACCAGACAGTTACTCTGCCCACCTTTATAGCGTCAGGGGCCGAGGCTTCTTTGGATCGTTCTCTGAGGAGATTGGATTTGGGGCGTGTGCTCCGTCGGTATCTTAAGGAGACGGCCTCGTTTCGACGATCCGATCGGTTGTTCGTGCTATATGGGGGGCCGTCCAAGGGGAAAGCGGCCTCCAAAGCTTCCATCGCACGTTGGGTGAAGCAGGCCATTAGAGTCGCGTATGAATCCAGAGGTAAAACTGTGCCTGTCGGTCTTAGGGCTCATTCTACCAAAGGTCAAGCGACTTCGTGGGCGGAGTCGGCGTTGGTTTCTCCAGTAGATATTTGTCGAGCGGCGGCCTGGTCTTCTCTCCATGCTTTTTCACGTCATTATCGTTTAGATGTACTTGCGCGTCAGGATGCATCTGTGGGGGCTTCTGCCGTCATCGCGGGGCTCACAGGTCCCTCCCAGGGTTAGTTACTGCTTTGGTACTACCCATATGTTCTGGACTGGCCCGGAGAAACGATAAGGAAGGAGAAATTAGACCTTACCTGCTAATTGTCTTTCCTTGAGTTATCTCCGGGCCAGTCCAGACCCCGCCCTAGGTGTGTCCTCGGTATCTTCTCAGTGATGTGCATTTCGTGTTCTTCTCTGTATTTGTAGTTCGTTTTAGGAAAATTTAAAAAAAAACAAAAAAAAAAAACAAATTTTTTTTAAATTATACTGTAGCAGTATACGTAGCAGAGCAGCTCCCTGGGGAGCCTATTCTTGCTCTGTCTAGCTGCCGCCAGTCCTTGCTCTTACTAATGCTACCGTGCTCGTTGACAGCCACAGTGCACGGTCAGTAGCCTTCTGTGTACCTCTTCCACTGTTTTCGTGAGTTCTTCGGCATGTTTGTTTTTCTCCTTGCTTGATACATTAAGACTGCCTTGCTGCCTCCAGGGGGGGGGGCTGGGTAACCTGGCAACAAGAATCAGTATTCAGTCCTCAGCTGCTAGAGGAGGGAGATTTGACTACCCATCTGTTCTGGACTGGCCCGGAGATAAGGAAAGACAATTAGCAGGTAAGGTCTAATTTCTCCATTGAAATAAATAAATAAATAATTAAATCAATGTATAAAATTATTAATGGTAAAAAAGCAAACGATTAAATGATTAAATAGTAAAAGACATGTATAAATAACATATAGTTCAAACATAAGATAATTCTTTATATTTTTGACAGAATGTTGGTATTTACAAAATAATATATAAATATGAGCTAGATGACCATATAAAATACAAACCAAACAGAAGACATATGTAAATACCATGTAAAGTACATATATAGTACACAAAAATTGCTCATCGGGGACGTGACTAGTAATAAGCAGGAAAGAAACATACCTGTATTTTATGCTGCGTTTATTGGAGTCTCTCCTATATTATCACAAAACTAAATCAACATAAAAAAACTTTTAATTAATAACTGTGGAGGAACAAAGAGACAACAAGGGATGAGGACAAACTAAAAACTAATAAATGCATGTGGCATAGGCAACCTTAAAACCAAGAATTCTTTTATATACATGGTTTTAAGGTTGCCTATGCCACATGCATTTATTAGTTTTTAGTTTGTCGTCCTCATCCCTCGTTGTCTCTTTGTTCCTCCGCAGTTATTAATTAAAAGTTTTGTTTCATACGTTCTTTCGTTGCATTCCACGTTTTTTAATGGGTTGCCTTTTGCACGTGGAATCGTGCTTGTTTTGTTGGACTTTCCGCCTGTATCCGTTGCCAGAAGGGGAAAAGGAATTGCTTCATTCCCCCAGAGTAGATGTGGCAGTGGCAGGAGTCACGAAGAAGACCACAATCCCGGTAGAGGGCAGCACTGCCCTCAAGGACACCCAGGATAGAAAGTTGGAAGAGCTGCTAAAGCAAGCTTTTGACGTTAGCGCCCTGGCTCTCCAGGCTTCCGTTTGTGGGGTCTGGGTAGCCCGGGCTTGCTTGCGGTGGGCCCAACAGCTTCAGCTGTCTGGGGACCCAAAGGCTCAACCATCAGGTGAGGCGGCTAGGATTGAATCGGGAGCTGCCTATTTAGCCAATAGCCAGTATGATCTTGTGAGGAGCTTGGCCAAGAACATGGCTTCGGTGGTGGCGGCCTGCCGCTATCTTTGGTTATGCAACTGGGACGCAGATGGCTCATCAAAGGCCCAGCTCAGCAGGCTCCCATTTAAGGGGAAGCTCCTCTTTGGAGAGGACTTGGAGAAGCTGGTAAAGGATCTGGGGGAGTCTATGGGAGGTAGGTTTCCCGAGGATAGGTCTAAGCAGAGTCGGCTTCCTGCGCCATTGCGCTGTCAGCCGAAGAAGTCACGGAGGTTTTGTGGTTTCCATTCGACGCCCTTTCAGAGGGGTCGCTTCAACTCCAAGGGACAGAGTTTCCGGAGATTCCAGGGGGCTAGAAAGGGGTTTGCCGCCTCTTCTGCCACCTCGGCTCCTAGAAAGACACAATGAAACAACGGGGGCCCAGCAGGAAGAGCTGCCGGTAGGGGTGGCGCCTTTGGCAGTTTTTCCCAGCCTGGGCCCGGGTTACATCGTATCAGTGGGTATTGGAGGTGGTTCGAGAGGGGTATGCTCTCGAATTCTCAAGACCCGTTCCTCATTCCTTTGTACTCTCCCCGTGCAATTCTCCCGTCAAGAGGACCGCAGTAAGGGAGACATTGGCGAGGCTGCGAGAGCTGGCGCAGTCGTACCCGTGCCTTCAGAGCAATGCGGTTGCGGTCGATACTCCATCTATTTTGTGGTGCCCAAAAAAGAAAGGACCTTTCGGCCGATTCTCGACTTAAAGGGAGTCAATTGTTGCCTCAGGGTGCCTCATTTTTGGATGGAAACGTTGAAGTCTGTCTTGGTAGCGGTAAGACAGGGAGAGTTCCTGACCTCTCTGGATCTAACAGAGGCCTATTTACATATTCCTGTTCGCGAGGCTCACCAGCAGTTCCTGAGGTTTGCAACACCAGAAGGTCACTTCCAGTTTCAAGCATTACCCTTCGGCCTGGCGACAGCCCCGCGCACCTTCACCAAGGTCATGGCGGTGTTGGCCGCGGCACTGCGCAAGGAGGGGATATTGGTTCACCCTTACCTAGACGACTGGTTGATCCGGGCGAAATCCGAAGAAGAGAAGAGAGTCGGAAGGAAACGGCCCAGGTGGTCGCATTTCTACAGAATCTGGGATGGGTGATCAACATGGCAAAGAGCAAGTTGGACCCTTCACAAGAGATCGAGTATCTGGGGGCAAGGTTCGACACAAGAGAGGGCAGGGTGTTCTTACCGGCCCACAGAGTGGAGGTGTTAAGGCGGCTAATCCTTCGGTTCCTGGCCATGGAGGCTCCCTCGGCCTGGCATTATCTTCAGATCCTGGGAACCATGGCGGCAACGATAGAGCTGGTACCCTGGGCCAGGGCACATATGAGGCCTCTGCAACGGGCCTTGCTGTGGCGTTGGTCTCATCAAAATCAGTCCATGTCGATGGAGCTCGTCAGCCCAGCAGTGACCAGAAAAGCCTTGCAGTGGTGGCTAAATCCAGGGAGCCTGGAACGGTGCATGCCTCTCGATTCCCCGGTATGGGTCCAGGTGACAACGGATGCCTCACTTTCGGGGTGGGGCGCGCATTGTGAGGGGCACTTCTCCCAGGGCATTTGGGATGCCCAGGAAGCCCAGTGGTCAATCAACAGGCTGGAGCTGCAGTCAGTAGCCCTGGCTCTCAAAGCCCTCCAGACATTAGTAATTCAAAGGGCGGTCAGAGTGCTGTCCGACAACATGACGGCAGTAGCATATATCAACCGGCAATGCGGCACAAGCAGTCCTCCCTTGGAGGAGGAGGCGGAAGGCCTGCTAGAGTGGGCTGAGGTTCATCTATCAGCTTTGTCAGCACAGCACGTGGCTGGAGTGGAAAACGTGACAGCGGACTTCTTGAGCAAGAACAGAGTGGACCACGGGGAGTGGGAGCTCTGCCAGGAGGTTTACGAGCGCATAGTGACTTGTTGGGAGACCCCAGTGATGGATCTCATGGCACGATTCCAGTCGGCCAAGGCGAGTTGCTTCTTCAGTCGAAGGAGAGAGCGGATGTCAGAGGGCTTGGACGCTCTGGTTCAGAGGTGGCCGTCAGAAGGCCTGCTGTATGTTTCTTTTCCCCTTGGGCGCTCATAGGCAGGGTACTTCATTGGATAGAGGCTCATCCAGGTCTGGTGATTCTTATAGCCCCAGATTGGCCTCGTCGCCCTTGGTACGCCGATCTAGTGCATCTGTTGGCCACTCGTCCGTGGTGCCTTCCGGTGCGGGAGGATCTTTTGAAGCAAGGGCCAGTACGCATGCCGCAGGTGGATCGGTTCTCGCTTACGGCCTGGCTATTGAGAGGGCATGGCTCCTGAAATGGGGTTATTCTAGGGCAGTGATTGCGACCTTGCTGAATTCCCGTAAATGGTCAACCTGTCTATGTAAGGGTTTGGCGTATATTTGAATGTTGGTGTACGGACCGGAGGAAGAAGCCTGCTTCAGTTTCGGTGCCTGAGATTCTGGACTTCTTGCAGGCAGGATTCGACAAGGGCCTGGCAGCTAGTTCTTTGCGGGTAGAGGTAGCGGCGATTTTGTGTTACAGAGGCAAGGTTCAGGGCAAGCCGTTGGGAGAGCATGCGGATGTAAGTCTGTTTCTAAAAGCGGTAGGTCATTTGTGGCCTCAGTTGAGGTCTCCGGTTTCTCCTTGGGATCTCAATCTGGTTTTGGATGCCTTGGTCGGGGAGCCCTTTGAGCCGATGCGGAGGGCTTCGTTGAAGGACGTGACTCTTAAGGCGGTCTTCTTAATAGCCATTTGTTCGGCCAGGCAAATTTCCGAACTTCAGGCCCTGTCCTGTCACCCGCTGTTTCTGTCTTTCTTTAAAAAGAAGGTAGTTCTCCGGACGGTGCCTTCCTTTTTGCTTAAAGTGGTTTCACCCTTTCATGTGAATCAGGTGGTTTCTCTTCCCTCCTTCTCAGGAGCAGGGCAGGGGGGGAAGTGACGTTCGCCTTCGCTTATTGGATGTGTGCAGAGTTCTGAAGCGCTTTCTAGAGAGGACAGCGTCGTTCCGCAAATCTGATAGATTGTTCATCTTGTTTGCAGGACCGCGTAAGGATGAAGCAGCTTCCAAGGCATCGGTTTCTAGATGGGTCAAGAAAGCTATTAATTCGTCATCTCCTTAAGGGAAAGCAGGTACCGGTTGGACTTTGGGCCCATTCCACTCGAGCTCAAGTGGCATCGTGGGCGGAACTTAGTCTTGTTCCACCGCTAGAGATTTGCAGGGTGGCCGCTTGGTCTTCTTTGCACACTTTTTTGCTAGGCATTACAGGCTGGATGTTCTCGCCTCTGGGGATGCGGGGTTTGGAGGATCGGTGCTTCGGGCCGGCCTTGCAGGCCCCTCCCAGGCTTGAACTGCTCTGTTACATCCCAGAAGATAGGGACTGGACTGGAGAGACACTAAGGAAGGAATAATTAGCCCTTACCTACTAATTAGCGTTCCTGAAGGAACTCCAGTCCAGTCCCTGATCCCACCCAGAATTTTTTCTTGTTTCCTAATAGGCTTCAACGGCCCGAAGCAGCAGATGAGCCACGGAAGATAAGTACAAGAACATGGTCTACAGGAGGCTTAGGTGCTGAGAAGGTGCGGATATGGATGTGCAAGGAGCCATGATGATGGCAATGGCAGGCTCAGGTAGTCTTCCTCCTCTTGGGGGGGGGGGAGGATAACCCTTTCCCAGGGAGGGGGGATTGGTGTTTGTTGTTATAGTTTGGATGGCATAATTGGTCTCTCCTTTTAAGTTGCTTTGCCAATAGGATACTGAAGCTGGTGGGAGGTGCCAGTACTATATGTACCCTGGAGTCATCAAAAGAAGATGACGCGCTCAGTCTTCTCGCTGCTGGAAGGGGGGCACAACCCAGAAGATAGGGAATGGACTGGAGTTCCTTCAGGAATGCTAATTAGCAGGTAAGGTCTAATTATTCCTTTGTATCCTCCCCTTACTACGTAATGTTATTGTTCCATGTAAACCGCTTTGACTTTTAGATAAAGTGATCTATAAAATAAAAATTATCAAATAAATAAATAAATAATTATAATCGGGTCCCTTTTCATCCTGTGCAAATATTTATACACAAACACCTCCACCCACTTTTTCAGCCCCTTCCAATCTTGTTTTCCCATGCACCCCTCCCCCATTTCTGTTTTTTCACAAGTCAGTCATTCCCCCAGTTCATCTTACAAAAACCCTTCCTTCCCCAAGCCACTCTCTTAAGCCTCCATTCCAACTCTTCCTGCTAGACCAGTCTATACGTGGGTTATGTCCCCCTGCCAGCAGATATTGGAGACAGAGAAAGTACCAAAGGCTTCTGGGAATATGCCCCGGCACATATAGTTATACCACTAGGGGTCGCCTTCGGTATTTTCTCTGTCTTCAGCAGATATGGATGCATTTCTCAGGCTCCTGACAGTCACCAAGAGGGTTCCATGTCAGCAGTTCTCCACTATTTTCCTATACTCCTTTCTTCTGTGGTTAGCTTCAGCATACAAAAGAGGTGTTCTCTGAAAGCATTTCAACTAGGCAGGATTCCGCTCCTAACTACGAGGGTCAGTAGAGCTGCCTGCATTTCACAGGGGGAAGGGCTCCTGGTCAGGAGGACCAGTTGAGTCAGTACTCTTCACAAACTCAGGAAGCAGCACTCCTTTATTGTTTTAAAGGAGTTTATTATTTTAAAAGTTAAACAGACTTAGTGTTAATGGCACTGTTTGTACTGATAGGCTCTTCTCTGATCGTGGATTGCAGTGAGTTGTACCTGTTCTCTACCCCCCTCCCCCCGGGCCCTCCGGTACCTTGTGGGAAGTTGGGGAGATCAGCCATTTCTCCGGTAACTCCTGGAAGTGGAGGAACTCAACCATCCTTACCACCGTTGCTTCCTGCCATTTCTGCCTTAGCACAGCATGCCCCTTTTGCTGCGGTGGCCATTTTGGGAGCTGCGTGTCTTTCAGGGAACTGCGGTAGCATGTCTTTGGCTGCAGCAGCCATTTTGTGAGCCACATGTCTTTCCATGAACCACAGCAGCATACCATGGAGGCTTCGTTTTTAGCTCTGCTCTTCCATTTTGACCTGCCTGGTCTCTGTTTAGGCAGCCTGCCCTGTTTGCCGGCATTTGGTAAGATCGGCCCTTCCGATTGCAATGCCTTTGACCTTGCCGCGCTGCATTGCATGTGGTCGCAAACACTGGTATTTGGTGGACCGGCTTTGCACCGCATGTTTAGAGGTCCCAGGGAAGTCATCTCGAAAGGGGTGGGATGCTCCCAATTCCAGCATGGCTGTGCAAGGGATTGCAGTCATGGAATCTCCTGCAGGGCCTGAAAAGTAACCTGCTCCCTCCTCGCGCCAGGCGGAGACCTCCTCCCCTCCTCTCCTGTTACCACAGGAGACATCTCAGCCACCAGAGGTGTCTGATCAGCAGGCGGACACTTTCATGATGCTCTTCAGGCAAGCATGGGATCTCTGGAAGGCAGATCCTGGCCCCAGCACACCTAGCCCAGCCATTCCTGTGTCCAAGAATTATCCTACCAAGAAGTGTGCCCGGGACACCCCACCCTCTTCTGGTGGTTCCCATGCAAAGGAGATAGAGCAGCTTTTAAACTAGATAATAGGGGAAAGCCGACAGTCGCCCAAGAGCAGATGGTTCGGAAGAATGTATCCTTGAAGGATACTACCAAAAGCAGAGAGGTTCCAAAAAAGAGTAAAGTAGCCCAAATGCCCTCGAGTATGGAGCAGACAGAGCTTAAAGATCCCAAATTACCCATGTCTACCAATCGTCAAATTAATATGAATAAAATATAGTCTCTAAAATTCTTGTATGCAAATGCTAGAAGTCTAAAAAATAAGATGGGAGAGTTAGAATATATAGCACTAAATGAGAGGTTAGATGTGATTGGAATATCAGAGACATGGTGGAAGGAGGACAACCAGTGGGACACTGTGATACCTGGGTACAAACTATATCGTAATGATAGAGCTGATCAAATTGGTGGAGGGGTTGCGCTCTGTTAGAGAGGGCATTGAGTCAGAAAGGATTAAAGTTTTGCAGGAAACAAAATTTGCTATAGAATCTCTATGGATTGAAATTCCATGTAAAAAGGGGAAGGCGATGGCAGTGGGGGGTGTACTATTGACCGCCTGGCCAGAATGAACAAATGGATGATGAAATGTTCAAGGAAATCAAGGAAGCTAACAAAAGTTACAGCGCGGTAATAATAATGGGCAATTTCAATTACCCCGGTATCGACTGGGTCAGTGTCACAGCAGGACATGCTAGGGAGATAAAGTTTCTAGATGACATAAATGACTGCTTCTTGGAGCAGCTGGTTCATGAACCGACCAGAGGGGAAGCCATATTAGACCTAGTCCTTAGTGGAACACCAGATCTAGGGCAAGAGATAAGGCCACTTGGCAATAGTGATCATAGCATGATCGCCTTTGATTTAATTAGTGGAGGAGGGATAGTAAGGAAATCCACATTACTACCTTCTAACTTTCGAAAGGGAGACTATGATAAAATGAGGAAAATAGTTAAGAAAAAACTAAAAGGAGCAGTTGCAAAGGTTAAAGACTTACATCAAGCTTGGGTGGTGTTGAAAAATACCATATTGGAAGCCCAGACCAGCTGTATTCCACGCTTTAAGAAAAGTGGAAGGAAATCCAAAAAACTGCCAGCTTGGTTTAAAGGTGAGGTCAGAGAGGCTGTTGTTGCCAAGAAAGCATCTTTCAGGAAATGGAAAAAAGAGCCAAACGATGAAACCTGGAAACAGCACAAGCACTGGCAGGTCAAATGCAAGGCATTGATAAAGAAGGCAAAGAGAGAATTTGAGCAGAAGCTTGCTGCGGAAGCAAAAACGCAAAATAAAGATTTTTTTTCAAGTACATTCGTAGCAAAAAACCTGTGAGAGAGTCAGTTGGACCATTAGATGATAGAGGACTTAAAGGGGCACTAAGAGGCGACAAGGCGATAGCGGAGAGACTGAATGAATTCTTTGCTTCGGTCTTTACTGAGGAAGATGTAGGGATGTTACCCATGACTGAAGAGGTATTTAAAGGTGCGGAAGAATTGAAAGAAATATCGATACATCAGGAAGATGTATTACAACTATTAGATAAACTGAAGAGTAGCAAATCACCTGGGCCGGATGGTATACATCCAAGGGTGTTGAAAGAACTGAAATATGAGTTTGCAGACCTGCTATTAGTCATCTGTGAACTATCATTAAAATCATCTCTAATACCTGAAGATTGGCGGATCACCAATGTAACACCAATTTTTAAAAAGGGTTTGAGGGGTGATCCGGGAAACTACAGACCGGTGAGCCTCACGTCAGTACCGGGAAAAATGGTAGAAACCATCATTAAGAATAAAATTTACTCAGCATGTAGATAGTCATGGCCTAATGGGAGACAGTCAACATGGCTTTAGACAAGGAAGATCTTGTCTTACTAATCTGTTATGTTTTTTTGAAAGTGTGAATAAACAAGTGGACAAAGGTGAGTCGGTTGATATAGTGTATCTGGACTTTCAGAAAACCTTTGACAAGGTCCCTCATCAGACTTTTGGCAAAACTAAAGAGTCATGGGATAGGAGGCAGTGTACTACTGTGGATCAGGAACTGGTTAAAAGATAGAAAGCAGAGGGTTGGGCTAAATGGACAATTTTCCCAATGGAGAAAGGTGAATAGTTGTGTACCCCAGGGATCTGTGCTGGGTCCGCTGCTTTTTGACATATTCATAAATGACCTGGAAAGTGGAATAACGAGTGAGGTTATCAAATTTGCAGATGACACAAAACTAAAGTTGTTAAAACCAAGAGGATTGTGGAAAATTGCAAGAGGATCTTGATAAATTGGAAGACTGGGCATCAAAATGGCAGATGAAATTTAATGTGGACAAGTGCAGAGTTATGCACCTAGGGAAGAACAACCCAAACTATGGTTACACGATGCAAGGTTCCACATTAGGAACCACCACCCAGGAAAAAGATTTAGGCGTCATTGTGGATAACATGTTAAAACCCTCAGCCCAGTGTGCAGCGGCAGCCAAGAGAACAAATAGAATGCTAGGTGTCATAAGGAAAGGAATGGAAAATAAAACAAAAGATATTATAATGCCTCTATACCGTTCCATGGTGAAACCGCACCTTGAATATTGTGTGCAATTCTGGTCGCCGTATCTTAAAAAGGATATATCGTTATTAGAAAAGGTTCAGAGAAGAGCCACCAAAATGGTAAAGGGGATGGAAGGATACTCTTATGAAGAAAGGCTAAAAAGGTTAGGGCTCTTTAACCTGGAAAAGAGACGGCTGAGGGGAGATATGATAGTCTATAAATTAATGAACGGAGTGGAACGGGTAAATGTAGATCGACTGTTTACATTATCAGAATATAGAAAGACTAGGGGACATGCAATGAAGCTACAGGGTAAACTATTTAAGACTAATAAAAGAAAATATTTTTCACTCAATGTGTAATCAAACTCTGGAATTTGTTACCGGAGGATGTAGTAAAGGCAGTTAGTGTAGCTGGGTTTAAAAATGGTTTCGACAAGTTCCTGGAGGAAAGGTCCATAAACCATTATTAAGAAGGGACCCAGGATATCAATGCTTGACCTAGTACAAGCATTGCAGAACCTGTGTCTTTTGGGGAAACTGCTAGGTACGTATGACCTAGATTGGCCACTGTTGGAAACAGTATACTGGGCTTGATGGACCTTGGTCTGACCCAGTATGGCATATCTTATGTTCTTATGTGTCCTAGGCTCCTGGTGACTCAGCTACCTCTCTGCTGGAGGAGGGCAAGTAGCTGTCCTCTGTGAGTTCAGCGGATAGTGGCTCGGACCGAGTGGATGGGGAATGGTCACCTCAGGAGGACCCTGCAGAAGATTTAGTAGACTCACGATGTCCGCCTTTTTCATAAAGAGGAGCTTTTGTCTCTCATCACGCAGGTTGTAGAGGCCTTACAGCATTCACCAACCCCCAATCCTCCGATATCGGCGACAGATCAGTCTCAACCAGACCCCATCCTGGTGGGGATCCGCAAGCTGTTCAGGTCCTTCCCTTTCCCTTTGGAGCTCCAGCAGATAGTTGCACTTGAGTAGAATTTCCCGGATACCTCCTTATGCACTGCTAGGCGACTAGGTTGTCAGTACAGTCGGTCCCCGGATGACCTTGACAAGTGGCACTGATACCCCAAGGTTGACGCCATCATTGCAGCGGTAGCCAAGCATACTACCATCCCTGTTGAGGGAGGAATGGCTCTCCGTGATCAGCAGGACCATAGTCAAAGAACCTTTGAAGACTGCCTTTTCTTCCTCTCCCTAGCTCTTCAGGCTTCTTGTGGAGGGCTTGCTGCTCAGGTCCTTCTCGGCTGGATTCAGCTTCTGCTGGAGGATACAGCAGCTGCATGGCTAGAGTCGGTCAGCCTTTTTGGCAGATGTCTTTTATGACTTGCTCCGCTGGCAGTTTGTACAGTTGCAGCAGTGACAGTCGTTCGGTGCTAATTGTGGCTGCACCTTTGGTTGGCTGATGTGGCCTCGAAGGCTTGGCTAGTTCTGCTTCCCTTCAAAGGCAAACTTCTCTTTGGAGAGGACCTTGAAAAACTCGTCAAGGATCTGGGGGAGGTTACTCCTCATTGCCTTCTGGAGGACAGGCCCAGGACTGCTTCATGCTGCTCGGGATTGGGTGTGTCATCTACCTCCAGACCTCGCTTTCGCGATGCCCAACGTTATTGACCTGGCAAGTCTTCCCAGCCTGCGACCTCTTCCAGGCCAGAAGCTAAATCTCAGCCCTTTTGAGGCTACCATGGAAACAAGGAGATGTATTCCTCCTTTGCAAAGTTCTTCTGGCCCGGATGCACCACTTGCTAATGGCCCTTTGGCCCATTCCAGGGTGCTGCCGGTAGGCGGCCAACTATCCCTTTTCTCCGGAGAATGGGCCAAGATTACTACAGACCAGTGGGTGCTTGATGTGATCTGCCATGGCTGCATTCTAGACTGTGCTGCTCCTATTACAGAAGCCTTTCTGGTCTCCTCTTGTGGATCTGCAACCAAGCGGGCTGTGGTGCAAGCCACTCTTCAGCGCCTCTTACATCTGCAGGCTATTGTTCCAGTTCCTCCATCCAAAAGAGGCATGGGACGTTACTTGGCTATTTTATCGTACCAAAGAAGGATGGCTCCTTCCAGCCGATTCTCAGTCTCAAGGGCGTCAATCGCTCCTTTCGGGTTCCGCGGTTTCAGATGAAAACTCTCATTCAATGGGGCATTTCCTGGCTACCCTTGACTTCACAGAAGCTTACTTCCACATTCCCATCCAGAAGGATCAGCAGCGTTTCCTCTGCTTTGCTGTTATGGGTGGGCATTACCAGTTCTGTGCATTGCCATTTTGGCCTCGCCATGGCACCTTTCACATTCTCAAAGGTCATGGTGCTCGTGGCTGCCACCCTCCAGAAACCAGGAAATTCACGTCCATCCATATCTGGACGACTGGCTCATTTGAGCAAAGACTCATGAGAAGGCTCGGGAAGCCATTTCCTGCATGGTCAGTTTTCTTGAGAGCCTCGGCTGGGGGTCAGTTGTGCCAAGAATGTTCTTCGCCCCTCTCAGTCCCTTGACTTCCTGGGGCAAGATTCGATACCCACAAGGGGAGAGTCTTCCTCATGGTCAACCGCTTTCAGAATTTTTCAGGCCAGCTTTGCCTCTTTCTAAATCAGACTCAGCCCCAGGCCTGGGATCTCCAGGTTCTAGGGGCCATGGCGGCCATGATCAAGATGGTGCCATAGGCACAAGCACATATGATGCCTACAGCACTCTTCTGTCCCACTGGTCTCCCATGACTCAAGAGTTTGATGTCTGCCTACAGCTACCTGGAACGGTTTGCCAAGATCTTCAGTGGTGACTTTCTCCTGCATATTTCCTGCGAGAGATGATGCCATTGGACACCCCGCACTGGATTCTCCTCACGACCGATGTCACCCTATCTGGCTGGGGAGCTCACTGCCATGATCAGACAGCACAGGGTAGGTGGTGCCCTCAAGAAGCATGGTAGCCCATCAATCACTTTGAAGCTCAGGCAGTCTGCCTGGCCTTGTTACAGTTTCAACCTTTACAATGCAACAATATGGCTTACCTCAACCAGCAATGAGGCGCCAAGTGTCACTGCATAACCACGGAGATGTCTTTCCTACTGCCTTGGGCAGAAACCAACTTACAAGCATTGTCCGCCCAACACATAGCGGGGGTGGACAACGTTCAGGTGGATTTTCTCAGTCGCCACCTGATGAACCCCAAGTGGGAACTAGCTACCTGGGCGTTCTATAAAATTGTGAATAGTTGGGGGCACCGGCTCTTGACCTCATGGCCATGGCAGCAAACTCAAAGACACCTGCCTTCTTCAGTTGAATGCGGGAACGTGGCTCCAGCAGACTGGACGCACTAGTTCAGCCTTGGCTGCCAAACCAGCTTCTTTATCTTTTCCCTCTCTGGGTGATGATAGAGTGGTCGCTCCACTGCATCAAAGTTTATCCAGGCTCAGTGATTCTCGTGGCCCCTGACTGGCCTCGCCAACCCTTCTTGCAGCTCCCCCTCTTCCGCTTGGGACACGCAGGAGTCTCCTTCGCCAAGGGCCCATGCTGATGGACAATCCAGCTCCTTACTTACTTACAGCTTGGCTTTTGAAAGGCAATGCTTGGTGTGGAAGGGTTATTCCACCAAGGTAGTCCGCACTCTTCTAAAGGCTCGGCACTCCTCCACCTCTGCTTGGGTTTGATGCCTTTTTGAGTCATGGTGCTCTCAGCGTAGGGCAGAGGCTTTCAACCCAGTCCTCGGGGAACCCTAGGCTAGTCAGGTTTTCAGGATTCCCAGAATGAATGTGCATGAGAGAGATTTGCATATTCTGCCTTCATTGTATGCAAATCTATTTTATGCATATTCATTGTGGGAATTCTGAAAACATGACTGGCCTAGGGTTCCCCGAGGACTGGGTTGAAAACCTATGGCGTAGAGTCTCGCCATGATGCTCATCTATTCTGGATGTCCTGTCCTTTCTACAGGATGGCTTTGATAAGAGTTTGGCACTTAACTCCTTGTGCGTTCAGGGCACAGCCCTTACCTGCTTCCGCGGTCCCATTGCAGGACGCTCCATTGTTTCCCATGTGGATGTCAGTCATTTTCTTAAGGGCATATACTCCCTTCGCCCTCTGCTGCAGCCAGCTATCTCTTCCTGGGATCTTTCGCTGGTATTTCATAGGTTTCATAAGGCCACCCTTTGAATCCCTTCAGGGCTTTATCCTCCACGACCTCTCCATTTAAGATGGCCTTCTTGGTGGCGATTACTTCGGCCCGGAGAGTATCCGAGCTCCAGGCCTTATCGTGTCATCCTTATCTCACCTTTTCGAAGGAAGGGATATGTCCTCGGTCTGTCATCTCCTTTCTGCCTAAGATCGTTTTTCCCTTCCACCTTAACTACAGTAACCATTTCTCTTCCCTCCTTTCCTAAAGAGTTGTGTGTCTGTGCCAATGCTGGCCTCCAAGCCGTGGATGTCCACTCGGTCTTGCGAGTGACTGAGGCACTCCACAAGAATGACAGACTTTTTGTCCTCTTCGTGGGACCCCACCAGGATTTTCAGAAAACATCTGATGAAGCGATACCTGGGTGCAAATGATAGGGCAGATCAAATGGTGGAGGGGTTGCGCTATGTTAAAGAAGGCTACGTGTCAAACAGGTTAAAAGTTTTGCAGGAAACAAAATACATTGTAGAAACTCTATGGATAGAGAATATATGTAAAAAGGGAAAGGAAATGGTAATGAGGGTGTACTACCGCCTGCCTGGCCTGAATAAGCAGATAGATGATGAAGAGCTAAAATAAATTAGGGAAGGTAACAAAAAATACAACTCGGTAATAACAGGCAGTTTCAATTACCCCAGTATTGACTGGGGCGATGACACATCAGGACATACTAGGGAGATAATTTCTAGATGAAATAAATTACTATTTATGGAGCAGCTAGGTCAGGATCCAATATGAGGGGAAGCTATTTTAGACCTAGTCCTCAGTGGAATGCAGGATCTGGTGCGAGATATAACATTGTTACAATAGTGATCATGTTATTTAATTAAAATAATATTAAAGCTATAGAATTGCAGGGCTTAAGAGCAAGAGAGGAGGCACTGTGGGTTGAACTAGAAAGAGGGAAAGGGAAATCCATTTGTATTGGAGTTATATACAGATCCCCATCAGAGGGGGTAGAAAGGGATGAAGATTTAATACAAGACATACAAAGTGATTGAAAAAACCTATGTACCGGATGTGAATTGACACATCCCTGCTACAGTGTCATCTAGAAGTAAGGAGATCCTGGATTCTCTACAGGGAGAACCATTCAGGCAATTGGTAACAGAACCCACATGTGATGGGGGCCATACTGGACTTAGTGCTTACCAATGGGGAAAGTGTTTCTGATGTTACAGTGGGAGATCAACTCGCATTCAGTGAGCGCCAGATGGTATGGTTCAGCATTAGAGCTAGGGCTGATAAAATACATTCAAAAGTGAGGACTTTAGGAAAACTAACTTTGCAAAGCTGGGACAATACCTCAGAGAGGAGTTAGCAGGATGGGATCAGCTGGGGGATGTAGAAAAACAGTGGGCAAACTGAAAGGGAATATTTTAAAGGCAACAAACCTTTTTGTTAGAGAGGTAAATGTAAAAGGAAAAGGAGGCCGCTATGATTTTCAAAAGAAGAAGCTGAGGTGAAGAAAAAGAGGGAGGCCTTCATGAAATACAAGAGATCACAGAGAGAGAAAGACAGGCATCTATATGTGGAGAAACTTAGAGAAGCTAGCAAAGTAGTCAGGAAAGCAAAGGTGCAAAAAGAAGAAGAAATAGCCAATACAATAGAATTTAGGGATAAGACATTTTTCAGATATGTTAGCGAGAAGAGGAAGGGCAAAAGTGGTATTGTCAGACTCAAGGGTGCAGGGGAGGGATATGCAGAAACTGATGAGCATAAAGCAGAATTGCTTAACAAATATTTCTGTTCTGTGTTCACAGATGAAGGGCCTGGAGCAGGACCTCAGAAAACACCCACAAATAGCAACAGAAGCGATGGGAATCTCGAACGATTTTCAGAAGACTGTGTTCGAAAGGAACTAGCTAAACTAAAATTAGACAAAGCGATGGGTCTGGATGGGATACATCCAAGAATACAGAGGGAACTTGGGGACATTCTAGCAGCTCCACTATCTGAACTTTTCAATGCCTTTTTGGAGTCGGGAGTGGTGCCAGAGGATTGGAGAAAGACACATGTGGTCCCGTTACACAAAAGCAGATGTAAGGATGACATTGAAAACTACAGGCCTGTTAGTCTAACCTCTGTGGTTAGTAAATTATTGGAAATTTCTGGAGTCCAATTTATTGCAGGATGCGAGGCAGCATGGATTCACCAGAAGCAGGTCTTATCAGACAAATCCGATAGATTTATTTGACTGTGACCAGGGAGTTGGACTGAGGGAGAGCCGTAGATGTGGTGTATTTAGATTTCAGTAAAGCCTTTGGCAGCGTTCCACACAGGCAACCTATAAACAAACTGCATGCCCTAGGGATGGACCCTAAAGTTACTGATTGGGTTAGAAATTGGTTGAGTGGAAGGGTACAAAAGGTACAGGTAAATGGAGCTCACTCTGAGGAGAAGGAGATTACCGGTGGTGTGCCGCAGGGATCTGTCCTTGGTCTGATTCTGTTTAACATCTTTGTTAGTGATATTGCAGAAGAACTCTCTGGTAAGGTTTGCTTGTTCCCAGATGATACCAAAATCTGCAGTTGAGTAGACACACAGGAAGGAGTTGATAACATGAGGAGGGATTTAGCTAAACTTGAAGAATAGTCTAGAATATGGTAGCCAAAATTTAATGCTAAAAAATGCAGGTTCATGCATTTGGGCTGCAAAAATCCAAAGGAACTGTACAGTGTAGGGGGTGAGGTACTTCTGTTTACAAAAGAAGAGCGGAACCTGGGCATAATTATGTCTGATGATCTTAAAGTAGCTAAACAGGTAGACAAGGCGACAGCGAAAGCCAGAAGGATGCTTGGGTGTATAGGGAGAGGAATGGCCAGCAGAATAAAGGAGATGATAATGCCTCTATATAAGTCTCTGGTGCGACCTCATTTGGAGTACTGTATACAATTCTGGAGATCGCACCTTCAGAAGGATATAGACAGGTTGGAGTCGGTGCAGAGGGTGGCTACTAAAATGGTTAGTGGTCTTTGTTATGAAGCACATGAGGACAGACTTAAAGATTGTAGTATGTATACTTTTTTTTTTCAAAATTTGTTTATTAAACACCAGTTCAACAATACAACCATTTTAAGAACATAGATACTTATTTTCGTGAGTTCTTCCCCCCCCCTTGTCCCTCCCCCCTCCCTCCGAAGGTTATAGCAAGAAAGGCATCCTTCCTAAACAATTTCCTGGACAGGGTTGTGTCTTATCCCCATCCAAGAGCCCTCGAGTCCCAGAGAGAAGAGAGAAGAAAGAGAGAGCAGAAAAGCCCCGATACTCATAGAAGCCCGCTAAGGACTCTTTCCCTTGTGGTATACTAAAGGAACCCTCCCCCCCACCCCCACCCCCCCCCTCCCCTTACCCCCCTCCCCCAAGCCAGAGCCAAACCGCTACCCACTGGGAACCCATACCTCTCCTATCCCAGTCAGCCACCAACTCCCTCCCCGCACCCGACAACCCTGAATTGCAGAATTACCCCATAGCTAAAACCTCGCTCCTAGCTTTGGGACCTAAACTCTGGATGTAGGGCGTCCATATCAGCAAGAAGGAGGCCCAACACTGAGGATTCCCCCTGGCCGCTCTACTCTCCTGTAGCATGAGATGATGAAAGCTAATACGCCACTCCCAGAAGGTAGGGGCTGACTTCTCTCTCCACTTACGAAGAATGGGGCCTTTCCCCACCAAACAAGCTTTACGCGCTAAGATGCGCCCCCATTTCCCTTTAACCTGTAGGGGCCCCAAACAGTCCAAAGCAACCAACAAACCCGACCACGGGACGGGTTGACGTAATAAGACGCTTAAATAAGCCTCAATACGCGCCCAATACGCTTTAATGCGCCCACAACCCCACCACATGTGGCCCAAGTCTGCCAAAGGTAGGGCGCACCTAGGACAACCACCACAGTCAGTTAGCCTCGTTCGCAGCGCTCGCCTCGGGGAGAAGTAAGCCCGTATTATACACTTGAATTGCGTCTCCCGCCATCTGGTACCCTCAACTAGTCGAGCAATCCGCCGTAAGGCCGCTCCAACCGTGCCTGGAGGGACCTCACACCCTAGTTCTTGCGCCCAAGCCGCCTCCTCTTTGGAAAAGTCGCGGGGGGTGCCACATTGATCCAGCTTACGTTTGAACACCGCTACCCGAGGTGGACAATCCGTCCCCAGGGCCAAAAAGTCGATAATTCTCGCAGAATGAGCCTCATGCAAACCCGTCTGTGGTAGAGATTCCACATAATGCCGAAGCTGGATATACGCAAAGCGGGAGGTACCCTGATTCAAGTCGCATTCTTTACAGAGCATATCCAAGGGTTTACAACAGCCCTCTAACGTGACCACATGCCCGAGACACTTTATCCTCTTCCCCCTCCACTGCCTAAATACAGCGGAATCCGTACCCGGAACAAAAGTAACATTTCCCTGCAGGGGAAGCCAACTAGACACCCGGGGAGAACTGCCCCAAATAGTATTCAGCCTCTGCCAGGTACGCCGAAGCGGGGCCACCAAAACACTATTCCTCACCCTAGGCGGCAACAGCGCACCATCCAGGTGCACCACGGCCTCCAGCGCGTGGGGGGTTAGCAAGGCCGCCTCTAGGGACCTAGGCGTATAATAATCAGTGGCACTCAGCCAATCCCCCAAATGTCTGGCCTGACATGCCAAAGCATACTGAGACAAGTCGGGAAGTCCCATTCCGCCCCTTTTCCAACCACCCCTCAATCTAGACAAGGGTATCCGAGCTCTAACTGCCCCCCAAAGAAATTTCCGGACTTCCCTTTCTATCTTTTGAAGATCCTTATGTAGCAACCACACCGGTAGTGTTTGCAGCCAATACAGCAGCCGAGGAAATATAACCATCCCTATAGCCGCCAATCGGCCAGACAATGACAAGGGAAGAGGGGTCCAGGCCTGCAGCTGAGTCTGTATCTTCGAAAAGAATCGGTCGAAGTTAAGTTTATAAAGCGTCTTGGGATCCCGAGGCAGCAGAATACCCAGATACAAGAAAGCCTCCTCCGCCCAACGAAGAGGGAAAACTCCCCGCCAAGTTCCCCTTAGTGAACCCACAACATCCAGCGCTTCAGATTTGTCCATATTTATCCGCAATCCTGCAAATGCTCCGAAAAGGACAAACTCCTCTAGAAGGTTGGTGAGCGATCGCTGGGGTGAGAGCACATGTACTAATAAATCATCAGCAAATGCCGCCAGTTTGAATTCTTGAGCCCCAACCCTTACCCCTCGTATGCTTGGAGAGGACTCAATGCTACGCACCAACGGATCTAAAGATAACACAAAGAGCAATGGGGAGAGGGGACAGCCCTGTCGCGTACCCCGCTCCAATGGAAAGGAGTCAGAAAGCACCCCATTACAAGAAATACCTGCTGTCGGATCCGTGTAAAGTAAGTCCACCATTTTACAAAACATCTCCCCGATACCATATTTAGGCAGGAGAAACTGCAAGTAGTCCCAGTGAACCTGATCAAAGGCCTTCTCGGCGTCAAAACTGATTAACAAGGATGACAAATTTCGTTCTCGGACCCATTCTAATGATGCCAATATTTTACGCAAATTACGGACAGTGTAGCGTCCTTTTACAAACCCCACCTGTGACTCGTGTACCAGCTCGCCCAGGACATCCGCCAATCGATCAGCCAGAATTTTAGCTAACACTTTCAAGTCAAAGTTTAGTAGGGAGATAGGCCGGTATGAGGCAGCTTGAGTAGGATCCTTCCCTGGTTTAGGTATCAGAATGATGTGGGCATGGTTGTTCCCCACGTAAACGTGCCTCGGTCGATCCGGTTGCGATACATGTCCACTAGAATCGGAGATATCTTCTCACTGAGCAGCTTATAAAATTCTGCCCCAAACCCATCAGGGCCCGGAGCACAGTAGCAATTAGCACCACGTATCCCTTTGATCACCTCTTCCACGGACACAGGCGAATCAAGATGTGCCCGCTGAGCATCCGTAATCTTGGGGAGCTGTAGCTCCCGAAAATACTCCATCATATCCAACGGGGACCCCTGTCTTCTAGCATAGAACTTCTGAAAATAAGTACGAAACACCTGTGCTATCTCCCGACTGTCCTTCCGTAATTGCCCCTGATCATCCCGCAAGGCAACTATCGAACGAGTCCCTCTACTTCCCCGAAGACACCTCGCTAGGAGCTTCCCTGGCTTATCTCCAAAGCGATATAGTTGGTAGCGAAAATACATGTGGGACTTTTTTGCCCGTTGATGTATGAGCTCATTGAGAGCCACCTGGGCCTCCCATAATCTTTTTCTATTAACCGGGGTGGGATTACTTGCACACCGTCTGCGCTCTTTCACGGTCTGTTTTTCCAAGTAAAGGATCCGTGCTGCCAGCACTTTGCGTTTCCTAGCTGCATATGCTATTATATCTCCCCGCAACACCACCTTCGCTGTCTCCCATAGCAACTCCGGGTCAACCTCATGATTCTCATGATTTTTCCGGAAATCCAGCCAACATTGCGTGAGATAACCCTGGAAAGCCTGATCACAATATAAATCCATGGGAAAGCGCCAAATCCGTGATTGCGGGGCTCGAGTTTCCCAAGTGAGACTCACCCAAATAGGAGTGTGATCAGATATTTCCATGGGGCCAATCTGTGCTTCCTCCACCTGCGCAAAAAGCCTTTCAGAAATAAGAGTGTAATCTATCCTGGCATGCGAACCATGGGCCCGGGACTGGTGTGTGAAGTCGCATTCCATAGGATGTAATAAGCGCCAAGGGTCTACCAGCCCCAACCGAGTATGTAAGGCCTGCAGAGCCTTGGTGGCCGGTGCCCGAGATCTCTCCCCCGCTCCCATCTCCGTGTCCAGAGCGATATCAAGGACCCCATTTAGATCGCCCGCCAGCACCAGAGGGGCCTCCGGCCACTGCTCAATCCTAGAGGCCAGACGGGCATATAGCGTCCTATCCAGAACATTTGGGCTATATATAGTCCCAAGAATAAGAGGCTTTCCAGATAAGGTACCATACAGCAAAAAATACCGGCCTTCCGGGTCCGCATACTCCCGCACTGCCTCAAATCGAAGGCGCTTGTTAACTAAAATGACCACCCCGCCCTTCTTCCCACTGGCCGGGGCCCCCCAGACCTGCCCCACCCAGTCCCGTTGCAATTTGTTATGTTCAACCACAGTTTGGTGAGTTTCTTGTAGCATAGCCACATCACAGTGGAAACGAGCCAAGGCCTGCAAGACTTTATATCTCTTGATAGGGTTACCAATACCACAGACATTCCAAGATACGATCTTCAGAACGCAAAACTATTACCGATGTCTTCCCATGCACATCTGCCAATTGAGAGGAGGGTGGCTGTCCCAGCCCGCAGCCAGCCTCCAAAAGTCCATGACTTCCGAAATGTTAGTCTCCCCTGTGTTAAACGGTTCCACTCTGGCCCTGTGTGCACTATCCTATCCCTTCGTCCCCCCTCCCCCTCCCACCCCCCCAACCCCCCTCCACTTCCACACCCTTAAACGATCAAGTCCACCCATCCGGCTGGACAACTTCCCTATGGCAGTCGGGTCTGCCCCATACTTCCCCGGCTCCAACATTAAACCTAACTAGCTAATAGAATTCCATTCTCCTTTAAACCACCCCGAGATGGACGTTGCAGTACTCCCCACCACTGCCCCTCTCCACTCATCCCTAGGGCCCCAGCACTCCTTGACCTACTCCATTAAGTATTGGGACTAAGTACCCCCAGGCCCCCCCTTCCACTACCCCCACGGGCCTTTGTCCCCCAAGTCTCCTATCACCCCCATCCCTAATTCTAGGGCCCTACACCTCCCCTCCACATCCCCCCACCCTGATAGGTAAGGTAACCATATTTCACCTCTGAGGCATAATCGAAGGCCACCATATGAATCTACCCCTACCACCCCCCCACCCCTCGAGTCGGTAGGGCTGCCATCTGAGTGCTCACAAAATGACATAGAGGGGCCCCATTCAGCCGCTAAAGGCCACCACGGAAATTAAACTAAACATCTAGGAAATGTCATAGGTATAACATACACAACCCACTCACTCATCCACTCAGTCCCCTTTTACACACATAACACCCCCCACCCCCCCCACACAGATCTGCACCTAACCACCCATACAAGTATGCCATTCACCCAACTTAAACAGTAATGAGCTGCACATACAGTTGCTCCACGAAACAATTGAAACATAATAACAGTTTAACAGTGTTGCCAGCTAAGGATCTTAGACAAAGGAACAGTTGACACAATATGGCCCGATGTAGCAAGGCAGATCCCAAACAAACCAAGAAAGTAACAGTGCAACACCGGGAGCAGAGAGGAAAGAAAACAAAAACTAGCTGCTCTAGTCCAGAGCTACATCCGGTCTTTGGGCCCCTCCCCTTCAGCGGGATATCCAAATGTCATTCCCTTTGGCGATCCCGGCTTCACGAGGGCGGAGCAGCGTGGGCATTGAGAGTTTCCAAGAGAGCAGAGGCCGCTGCCGGTGTCGTCAGGTAGCGGTTCTGTCCCTGGACCTCCACTCTAAGCCGGGCAGGATACAGCAGTGAGAATCGCACTCCTTTATTCAGCAATTGTGTGCAGATCCCCGAGAAGGCCCGGCGCTGCTGACTAACTAGGGCCGAGTAGTCCTGAAACACAAGTATCGGTTCCGAGTCCTGTGGTCGCAGTCTTCGACTCCGGGCGGCTTTTAACACAGCTTCCTTTTGTCGGTAGTCCAAAAAGCGTGCAATAACTGCTCGCGGCCGCCTCGCCTGCTCCCTCCGCTGTCCAAGTCTATGCACGCGCTCCAACTTTACGGGATCCCCGTCCTGATTATGCAACAGGTTTTCAATCCAGGTCTGCAAGTAGCCGAAAAGGGCGCCATCCGCCACACTCTCCGGTATCCCGATGAAACGCAGGTTCTTGCGCCTCCCCCGGTTTTCAAGCTCGTCCAGCTTGTCACCCTGCTGCTTTACCAGAGTCTCCAAGGCCTCCACTTTAGCTACTAAGGACTGCTGGGTGTCCTCTACATCTGAGACACGGGTCTCCACTTGGTCTATCCTCCCGGTAAAGTCAGCAAACCGTTGGCTAAGAGTCTGTATCTGGTCTGCCAGGTCTTGAAATCGAGAAGCTAGCGCCTGGACCACCGCGGCACTAACCTCCGTGACCAGATCCGAAGTGCCACCAGGTTTCGGGCTAACAGGCGCGCCCTCCGCCATTTTTCCCTCCATGGCACGCGGCTTCTCTCGTCGTGGCCCTTTCGTCGCCATCCGACTTCGTAGCAGGGGGGGGGGGGACGGCTTCTAGCACCAGGTAAACACCCCCTGCCCCGACCGGGCAGAGACAGCCGCAGGCCTCCTCACTGCTAGAGGCTCAATACCCCCGGAGGGAAAAGTTAAATAGGCCAGTAAAAGAGATGTCTGATCGCGCTTTAGCGCGCTTACTTTTAGATGTAGTTGCCCACTTCAGTTGGGCAGGGATGGCCGCAGGTCCCCTCGCCGCTAGAGGCACTTCCCCAAAGGAGAAGAGAGCTGATGATGGCGTTGAGAGGAGTGCTCGATCACGCCGCTGTTTGTCTGCAGCTGTCTACCCCGACCGGGCAGGAATGATCACAGGCCCCTTCTCCGCTGGAGGTACCACACCTCTTATAGAAAGAATTAGGAAGGGTAGTGGGGGAGGTGCTCGATCGCGGCCCGATGCTCCTTCTCTCACGTGCGATTGTCTGCCCCGGCCGGACAAGGCAGCCGCAGGTCTCTTCGCTGCTGGGGGCCAGCACCCCGTGGGGGCAGAGCGGATGGTAGTGGTGGGGAGAATACCCCGTCGCGCTGCCTGTGAAATAGAGTTGCCTGCCCCGATTGGGCAGGGAAGGCCACAAGCCTCTTCCCGCCAGAGGGACAGTACCTGGTGAAGGTAAGCCTGATGCTGGCGGTGCAAGAAGTGTCCGATCGTGCCCCGGCACACTTTTAATATTTTCAATGGTCGTCTCCGAGTGGGCCGGAATGGCCGCGGGTCCCTTCGCCACTGGAGGCACAGTACCCCGTGAGGGAAAAGCTGATGGTAGCAGTGGGGGTAGTGTCCGATCGGCCCCAGCACGTTTTCAGCTACCGTTAGTTGCCGGTCTTGATTAGGCAAGGACAGCCGCAAGTCTCTTCAACGTCGATACTGAAAACCTCGTGAGGGGAGAATCCATGCAGGTGGCCCGAAAAGGTTTGCAAGGGTTTTTTTAGCCGTTTTGTGGGGCAAGTTGCCCGGAGCTGATCGTGAGCCGTCCGATCAGCTCATTGCCAAACCGGAAGTCGTAGTATGTATACTTTAGAGGAAAGGTGGGATGGGGTGATATGATAGAGACATTTAAATACCTCCGTGGCATAAATACACAGGAAGATCTCTTTCAATTGAAGGCAAGCTCTACTACAAGAGGACATAGCATGAGAGTGAAAGGGGATAGACTCAGGAGTAATATGTGGAAATATTTCTTTACGGAAAGAGCGGTAGATGAGTGGAATAGTCTCCCAGTGGAGATGGTGGACACGAGGGCAGTATCTGAATTCAAAAAAGCATGGGACAAACACATAGGATCTCTAAAGGTAAAAAGGGGACTATTGTAGTTGATATGGAAGGGCAGACTAGATAGGCCACATGGTCTTTTTCTGCCATCATGTTTCTATGTTTCTAAATGGCAGGAGGACAGCAAGGAAATCCACTGCCCTAGCATTTAACTTTCAAAAGAGACGCTATGATAAAATGAGGAAAAGGGTTAAGAAAACATTACAAGGAGCACCTGCAAAGGTTAAAGATTTACATTAAGCATGGATGTTGTTTAAAAATAGTGTCTTGGAATCCCAGGCCAGATATATTCCATACTTTAAAGAAGGCGAAATGACTAACAGCATGGTTTAAAGGTGAGGTCAGAAAATCTTTTTTTTATTTTATTTTTTTTATAAAACAGCCTTTCAGAAAATGTTAAAAGGAGCCAAATGATGAAAACAGCACAACAAGTACTCGCAAGTTAGACGCAAGGCACTGATTTTTTTTTTTTTTTTTTAGTGCCATCAAGTCATAGTGACCCAGCTACCTCTGGGTTTTCTTGGCAATGTATCACCGGAAGTAGATTGCCAGCCTTTTCTTCCGAGGCAATGGAGGGTAAAGTGACTTGCCCAAAGTCACAAGGAGTGCCAGTGGGAATCGAACCCTTGATCTTCTGGGTACTAGGCAGTTGCTCTAACCACTAGGCTACTCCTCCACTCCTGATAAGGCATTGATAAGGTAAACAAAAGGAATTTGAAATGAAGATTGTCTGTGGAAGCAAAAACTCACAATAAAAATGTTTTCAAGTACATTCGTTGCAAAAATACCCCAAGAGAGTTAGTTTGACCATTAGATAATAGAGGTGTAAAAGAGGCAATAAAGGAGGACAAGGCCATAGCAGAGAAATTGAATGAATTCTTTGCTTTGGTCTTATCTGAAGATGATGTAGGGAAGCTACCCATGTCAGAAATTATATTTAAAGGTGATGTATCTGAGGAATTGAAACAAATCTTAATACACTGGGAAGATGTAGTATAGTAATTTGATAAATTAAAAAGTAGCAAATCACCTGGATTGGAAGGTATACATCCCAAGATGCAGAAAGAACTCAAAAACTAAATCGCAGATCTACTTTGAGAAGTTTCTAAGCCATCATGCCAACTCATCCTTCTAGACCAGAGTAGGCTAGTGGGTATTCATCCCCTGCCAGCAGATGATGGAGACAGAGAAATAAACCCCAGAAGCTTAAGCCTCTTTCCCCTTTGGGAGTAAACCCAGGACCCCTAGGGGTCAGTTTCAGTATTTCTTTGTCTCCAGCAAATGGTAGACTTCAATTTTGTAACTCCTGACAGACACTTTGAGAGTGTCTTCTCAGGGGAACTTTTCCAGCTTCTTCCTTGGTTGGCTCCAAGGCACACAAGGGGTGCTCCCTTGCTACGTCCCAAGTTTGTCTGAGGCTGTGCTCCTGATCAAGAGGATTAGTTAAGCCCCTCAGTGGTGGAGGAGAGGTCTTCTTGTTCCCGAGGAACTGCTTAGCCCACTGGAATGATTACTTCATTGCCCCGCTTCAGTTTCTTTAGTTAGCTTATCTGTTAAGGGCTTCTGCAGGGCAGCTATGTCAAGGGAGAGGACGCCAGATGCCTCCTTACCGTGAGTCTCATCTCATCCATCCTTCTTCCTTCCCCTTACCGTGTAACAAGGTCAGCAGTGCGATCCTTCTCGCATGTCATCGCTGAGGCCTGCTGCAGCATTACTCGCTGAGTGCAGCATGCCATTTCCCTCGCACTTTTACTGAGCAACACTATTTTCTGAGCTGTGCTGGTTTGCTGATGACATCTGCACAGCTCGATCCCTTTAGGGTGGTGGTTTTCTAGCCTGACGGGACAACACAGCTACTGGTGGGGAGACTTGTCTAGCACTTTGTTTGCCGGCATTAGTTTTCACCACAGCTGCGGTTTCCCACTCTTTTTTTTTCTGTACAAGGAAACTGCCATTTTGTTTACTTCGTGCGCTCGCAGTCTATCGTAAACAGGGCCACAGGCATTCTCTTTCCAATGCGGTATGACAGGTCAACAAGAGAAGAGGACCACCTTTACTCTGGGATATGTTTTCAGCCCCATGAAGAGGGAGAGTTTTCTCCTCTGGAGGAGGGCTCCGAGGACCAGGAACATAAGAACATAAGATATGCCATACTGGGTCAGACCAAGGTCCATCTAGCCCAGTATCCTGTTTCCAACAGTGGCCAATCTAGGTCATACGTACTGTCACGGGCCTCGTAGTAGGAGACTCCGCGTGTCCACTAGGCGACTGCCTAGGGTGTTGTGAATGCCTTGATCTGCTTCACCTTTTGTATACAGAGTCAGTCAGTCAGAGTGGTAAATTAAAGTAGGGTTTATTCACGTTCCCTGGCGGATATCATTTCTTTGCAAACATATACAGAACGATGAAACAAACTAAACAAAAACAGCTGGAATACTTTTTCCTTCTCTCTTGTTCCTTTTACAAGACAGTTCAGCCTAAAGATGTTATCTCATCAGACAAGCATATCGTACAGTCCATCGGTTCAGGATCAGGGTAAATATTATTGCTTTCCCCCTGTATTACATCTGGATGGTGACTGTTACAGCCCGGCTCACATTCATAGCATGTGCTGGGTTCACTTGCTGGGGGAAGGTAGACTCTCTCTTCTCCCAGACACTTGTCTAGCTCAGGGTTGTAAAAACCTCTTGTATAATAAGTCTCTTTATGGCCAGTCTCCCCTGGCTCTCTTATAGGGAAGTCTGTACACCTTCCTATGTTAAAACTTTGCTCAAAACATGGATTGTAAAAACTCCCAGCTTCTCTTCTCTCCCCAGCATAAGGCTTTAACCCTGTTACCTTCTGTGTGCTTCTGGAGTCAGCTGTGGGGTTTCTTTCTCTCAGCAAAGCTTTACCGGCATGTAGAAAGTTTCTCCGTGGTTTGGGTAAACCCTCGGAGTTAGTGTCCCACTTCCTGCTTGAAGGGAAATCCTCTTGGAGACTATCTCTCCAGAGATTCGTTTCTCTACTGCTCCACTGCTCTTGCCTGGAGCTTCCCTTACGAGTTCTTGGTCCTCCCAGACCTCCAAAGCTTCCCCGGGAGTTGTAACGTCTCCTGGGACTCTGTGACTCTTTCTGCCTCGGAGACTTGCCTGCCTGATGCTGGAACTCCACCTGCATCTGACTGCCACTCTCCTCCTCAGAGTCCTGCTTGCTTTCTTTCAGGTAACTGCTTGGACTTCTTCTCGTGCTCTCCTTCCTGCTCTTTGCATGAGTCTCAATCCTTGTCTCGGTCTGCCTTCCTGGTTCTAACCAGGGCCCTTTGTACCTCCCCTCTCTGCACGTTACGTCAGCTTCTGGGGACAGGTGTTTGTGATGAGGTTCCTGAATTCTATCTGCGTCACTGCTCAGGAAAGGAAACCTCATTTTAAACCCTTTCTGTTCTATCTGTGCTGACGGCACCGGCTGCTCAGCCCTTCCTAGCCATGCTGAATCCTTCTGCCTAGCCAAGTTTGAGGTGAGTTCTTCACTCCCACTAAGCTCACTTGGCTCCACTGTATCACAGTACCTAGCAGTTTCCCCAAAAGACACAGGTTCCACAATGCTTGTATTGGGTCGAGCATTGATATCCTGGGTCCCTTCTTAATAATGGTTTATGGACCTTTCCTCCAGGAACTTGTCCAGACCTTTTTTTAAACCCAGCTACACTAACAGCCTTTACTACATCCTCCGGTAACAAATTCCAGAGTTTGATTACACGTTGAGTGAAAAAATATATTCTCTTATTAGTCTTAAATAGTTTACCCTGTAGCTTCATTGCATGTCCCCTAGTCTTTGTATATGCTGATAACGTAAACAATCGATCTACGTTTACCCGATCTCCAGGAACAAGCAGGAATGAGTCTTCACATATGGGTACGTCGGTACTGACGGAGCCTGCGTGGGAATGCTCCCCAGCGTCCAATCAGAAAACTTTTGGTAGAATCCCTCAGCGCCTGCGTGCTGCCTTCCCGCCTTTCCAACTGTCTCTCCTCAGTTTTCGTTTTTCCGCGGAGCCGGCAGGACGTCTTCCTGTCACCGCAGAAGATTTTTTCTTTAAATCTTTTACTTTTTGTTTTCTTGTGGTTGCGGCTGTTTCCCCGACTCCACCGGTACCGCCGGTGGTTTTTTCTTTTCTTTTTTCTAAAACTCAGGGAGTTTTTTTCCCTCTGTTTCTGTCTTGAATTTTTGGGCCTGTAAGGCCTCTCCATTACGGAGCCGCCTTCTCCTAAGAAGTGCCTTAACTGTGGAACTACAGTTTTCTTTTTAGACTCCAATAACTGGTGTCTAACCTGTTTGGGTCCTGACCCCTTTCCTCCAGAGCCATCAGGCTACAATTTTATGAGAAGAAATTCTCCATTTCGAGTTTCCCTCGATGCAGTTTTCCCTTCCAGTGTAAGGGCACCGACCATTTCTTCTCTACAGGATCAGTCTTGAAGGACTGGAAAGGGGGGCTGTTACTTCTGGAGAGAAATCTGAAATTGTGAGTATATACTTCTGGGAATTTTTCTGAAAGGAATTTTTTTTCTTTTAAAGCTAATTAATCTGTGAACCCACTATTTTTTTTGTTAAATCAGTCAGGGCCTAGTAGCAACAGTTTAAGATTCAATTTAAAAACACAGAAGAGAACTTTCTGGTTACCTTTCATACCCAGTAGACAGCTGTAGTTTAAATTTCATAGTCACTCAGGGCCTAGCATCAGCAAAGTACTTTTAGTTTCAAATTAGAACACAGAAGAGAGCTTTCTGGTTAAATTTAGAATCCAGCAGAGAGCTTGTAGTTTAAATTTCATAATAGGTTAGAGCCTAGTAGCAGCAAAGAGCTATAATTTAAATCAAATCAGAATATAGTTTTCCTCAGCAGCACAGGACAAGGTACTGTGTAGCAGCCCTTTTTTAATAAGTGTTATATCCCTCCCTCCCTCCCCACACCCACCCTCCCCTGGGAAAATCACAGCTTTATAGGTACTTGCACAACTTAAAAGACAGGAGGTGCTCTCAGGTGAAGCTCATTACCCAAATCAGTCATACACCAAGGACCTGAGATTAATTAAGCTTCAGGTGAACAAGGTATATTAAACTTCTTAGGTACAGTTTTAGTGGTATAAATATCCATTGCACCCTTTAGTACATATAGAACTTAAAGATCTAAACACAAACTTAAAACTAAGATGCAGACAGCAGTCCAGCAGCGGGATGTGGGCTTTCCAGTCTTTTGCATTGAGTGTCACATGTATGATTTTCTCCCAGCTGGTGAGAGGTCTTACGTGTGCACTAGGTGCAAGGAGCTCTCTGCTCTCAGGGAACGAGTCCGTTCTCTAGAGGCTAGAGTAGCAGACTTGGAAAACATAAGACAGACAGAGAGGTACATAGACGAGACCTACAGGGATATAGTCCTGAAGTCCCACCTCCAGTCTGGCAGCATCCCTGTTGCCATGGAGGAGAGAGGTCACGTGACAGGAGAGCATCACCCTGGTGTGGCAGGAAGTGATCCTGTAACTAGGACCTGTCCTCCAGGTGATGTAAACCCCTCTCACACCGAGGAGGTTTCTCCAGGGCCAAGTGCCCATGCGGGAAGGGTTAGGACAGCCGTTATAGTTGGTGATTCGATCATTAGCATGTAGATAGCTGGGTGGCTGGTGGACGTGAGGATCGCCTGGTAACATGCCTGCCTGGTGCGAAGGTAGCGGACCTCACACGCCACCTAGA
This sequence comes from Ichthyophis bannanicus, assembly GCA_033557465.1. Taxonomy (NCBI): domain Eukaryota; kingdom Metazoa; phylum Chordata; class Amphibia; order Gymnophiona; family Ichthyophiidae; genus Ichthyophis; species Ichthyophis bannanicus. Next base: position 42,946,904 of record CM066048.1, on the reverse strand, counting down.
TAAGGTCTTAGATAGTGCTGGGGAGGAGTCTGCTGTCTTGGTACATGTTGGTACCAATGACATAGGAAAATGTGGTAGGGAGGTTCTGGAAGCTAAATTTAGGCTTTTAGGTAGAAAGTTGAAATCCAGAACTTCCAGGGTAGCGTTCTCCGAAATGCTTCCCGTTCCACGCGCAGGACCCAATAGGCAGGCAGAGCTCCGGAGTCTCAATGCGTGGATGAGACAATGGTGCAGAGATGAGGGGTTCGGATTTGTTAGGAACTGGGGAACATTCTGGGGAAAGGAGGGGCTCTTCCGAAGGGATGGGCTTCACCTTAACCGGGATGGAACCAGGCTGCTGGCATTAACCTTTAAAAAGGAGATAGAGCAGCTTTTAAACTAGATAATAGGGGAAAGCCGACAGTCGCCCAAGAGCGCATGGTTCGGAAGAATGTATCCTTGAAGGATACTACAAAAAGCAGAGAGGTTCCAAAAAAGAGTAAAGTAGCCCAAATGCCCTCGAGTATGGAGCAGACAGAACTTAAAGATCCCAAATTACCCATGTCTACCAATAGCCAAATTAATATGAATAAAATACAGTCTCTAAAATGCTTGTATGCAAATGCTAGAAGTCTACAAAACAAGATGGGAGAGTTAGAATATATAGCACTAAACGAGAGGTTAGATATGATTGGAATATCAGAGACATGGTGGAAGGAGGACAACCAGTGGGACACTGTGATACCTGGGTACAAACTATATCGAAATGATAGAGCTGATCAAATTGGTGGAGGGGTTGCGCTCTATGTTAGAGAGGGCATTGAGTCAGAAAGGATTAAAGTTTTGCAAGAAACAAAATTTGCTGTAGAATCTCTATGGATTGAAATTCCATGTAAAAAGGGGAAGGCGATGGCAGTGGGGGTGTACTATCGTCCGCCTGGCCAGAATGAACAAATGGATGATGAAATGCTCAAAGAAATCAAGGAAGCTAGCAAAAGTTACAGTGCAGTAATAATAATGGGTGATTTCAATTACCCCGGCATCGACTGGGTCAGTGTCACAACAGGACATGCTAGGGAGATAAAGTTCCTAGATGAAATAAATGACTGCTTCTTGGAGCAACTGGTTCATGAACCGACCAGAGGGGAAGCAATATTAGACCTAGTCCTTAGTGGAACACCAGATGTAGTGCAAGAGATAAGGGTGTTTGGGGCCACTTGGCAATAGTGATCATAGCATGATCGCCTTTGATTTAATTAGTGGAGGAGGGATAGTAAGGAAATCCACAGTACTACCCTTTAACTTTCGAAAGGGAGACTATGATAGAATGAGGAAAACAGTTAAGAAAAAACTAAAAGGAGCAGTTGCAAAGGTTAAAGACGTACATCAAGCTTGGGTGTTGTTGAAAAATACTATCTTGGAAGCCCAGACCAGCTGTATTCCACGCTTTAAGAAAAGTGGAAGGAAGTCCAAAAAATTGCCAGCATGGTTTAAAGCTGAGGTCAGAGAGGCTGTTGTTGCCAAAAAAGCATCTTTCAAGAAATGGAAAAAAAGAGCCAAATGATGAAACCTGGAAACAGCACAAGCACTGGCAAGTCAAATGCAAGGCATTGATAAGGCAGGCAAAGAGAGAATTTGAGAAGAAGCTTGCTGCGGAAGCAAAAACGCGAAATAAAGACCTTTTCAAGTACATTCGTAGCAAAAAACCCGTGAGAGAGTCAGTTGGTCCATTAGATGATAAAGGGGTTAAAGGAGCACTAAGAGGCGACAAGGCGATAGCAGAGAGACTGAATGAGTTCTTTGCTTCGGTCTTTACTGAGGAAGATGTAGGGATGTTACCCACGACTGAAGTGGTATTTAAAGGTGTGGAAGAATTGAAGGAAATATCGATACATCGGGAAGATGTCCTACAACTATTAGATAAACTGAAGAGTAGCAAATCACCTGGGCCGGATGGTATACATCCAAGGGTGTTGAAAGAACTGAAATTTGAGATTGCAGACCTGCTATCAGTAATCTGTGAACTATCATTAAAATCATCTCTAATACCTGAGGATTGGAGGATCGCCAATGTAACACCAATTTTTAAAAAGGGTTCGAGGGGTGATCCGGGAAACTACAGACCGGTGAGCCTGACATCAGTACCGGGAAAAATGGTAGAAACCATCATAAAGAATAAAATTACTCAGCATATAGATAGTCATGACCTAATGGGAGACAGCCAACATGGCTTTAGACAAGGAAGATCTTGTCTTACTAATCTGTTATGTTTTTTTGAAGGAGTGAATAAACAGGTGGACAAAGGTGAGTCGGTTGATATTGTGTATCTGGACTTTCAGAAAGCCTTTGACAAGGTCCCTCATGAGAGACTTTTGGCAAAACTAAAGAGTCATGGGATAGGAGGCAGTGTACTACTGTGGATCAGGAGCTGGTTAAAAGATAGAAAGCAGAGGGTAGGGCTAAATGGCCAATTTTCCCAATGGAGAAAGGTGAATAGTGGTGTACCCCAGGGATCTGTGCTGGGTCCGCTGCTTTTTGACATATTCATAAATGACCTGGAAAGTGGAATAACGAGTGAGGTTATCAAATTTGCTGATGACACAAAACTATTTAAAGTTGTTAAAACCCAGGAGGATTGTGGAAAATTGCAAGAGGATCTTGATAAATTGGAAGACTGGGCATCAAAATGGCAGATGAAATTTAATGTGGAGAAGTGCAAGGTTATGCACCTAGGGAAGAACAACCCAAACTATGGTTACACGATGCAAGGTTCCACATTAGGAACCACCACCCAAGAAAAAGATTTAGGCGTCCTTGTGGATACCATGTTAAAACCCTCGGCCCAGTGTGCAGCGGCGGCCAAGAGAGCAAATAGAATGCTAGGTATGATAAGGAAAGGAATGGAAAATAAAACAAAAGATATTATAATGCCTCTATATCGTTCCATGGTGAGACCGCACCTTGAATATTGTGTGCAATTCTGGTCGCCATATCTTAAAAAGGATATAGCAATTTTAGAAAAGGTTCAGAGAAGAGCCACCAAAATGGTAAAGGGGATGGAAGGCTACTCCTATGAAGAAAGGCTAAAAAGTTTGGGGCTCTTTAACCTGGAAAAGAGACGGCTGAGGGGAGATATGATAGAAGTCTATAAATTAATGAACGGAGTGGAACGGGTAAACGTAGATCGATTGTTTACCTTATCAGAATATAGAAAGACTAGGGGACATGCAATGAAGCTACAGGGTAAACTATTTAAGACTAATCAAAGAAAATATTTTTTTCACTCAACGTGTAATCAAACTCTGGAATTTGTTACCGGAGGATGTAGTAAAGGCTGTTAGTGTAGCTGGGTTTAAAAAAGGTTTGGACAAGTTCCTGGAGGAAAGGTCCATAAACCATTATTAAGAAGGGACCCAGGATATCAATGCTTGAACCAATACAAGCATTGTGGAACCTGTGTCCCTTGGGGAAACTGCTAGGTACGTATGACCTAGATTGGCCACTGTTGGAAACAGAATACTGGGCTTGATGGACCTTGGTCTGACCCAGTATGGCATATCTTATGTTCTTAGGTAACCCACAAATAGTCTGTTAAGACTAGCCAATCCTTGGGTGGTAGGTCTCATGCCAAGCATGATGACTGCTCCGGCCTTGCCCTCAAGACCTCATTGGCTTCAAAACCCCGGTGGGAGTCTTCGGTCTCCAAAGCCTTTCAGGGGTTTCAGGTTGTTCCTGGGGCTCACCCCTCACAGAACATACCTGAGCCATGCTCGGGGGTGGCATCCGCTTCGAGCGGTACCGATAACCCGGCATCGGCACTGGTGTTGAGCGATCCACTCCTCACCAGGGATCGTCATCTGGTGTACTCGGTGCCTTCGGGACCGATCGATACCCAGATTGACTTTCCAGTATCGGCAGCTCCGTCGATACGACCCCTGACGTCGGTACCATCTAGACATGCATCGATAGATTCTCTTCCTTTGATGTCGAGTCTAGAATCGATATCTAGTCTGGAAGACTGGGTACCGACGCGTCTCGGAACCGACATGCACCGATTCCAGATGCCCGGTACCGAGGATATTCACCGAGACTTTCGAGTTTCCTCTGTACCGTTTGAGCAGCCTCCGATGACTGTTTCGATGTCGGTATCGCCTTTGATTCCGGCTCAGCTACCGGTATCGGTGTCGACGCTGGTACCTGCAGTAACATCGGGACCAGCTCCATCCATGCTTTTTTCACCAGGATCGCTCTTTTCTATACCTAGTTTGGAGTCGATACCTAGCATGGACGATACAATACTGACGGTTTCAGGTCATACCCGCCAGTCCCAGTATCCATTCATTAGAGATCCTGTTTTGCACCGGACAAGTACTGGTGCCCAGCCTAGTTCTTCGAGTTTAGCCTGTCCAGGGATTGTTCCCATTGGAGATCCTTCTTTTCAGAAATTTCTCCTTGACATGGCAACATTCCTGGCTATTCCTATCCTTGGCTATGATCCTACACAAGGCTTTTCTGGGGAAAAGGAAAATATAATGCTTCCTTTACATCATTCTTTACAGGATCTTCTTCTGAAAATATGGGAAACATCTTTAAGGGCTTCTTCACCTTCTACAGCAACTGCTCTTCTGTATCAGGTGCCCCCCTCTCCAGGGTTTCAAAAGACTCAACTTCCCCATCATTCCATTGTACTGGAATCAGCAATGAGGAAGGTAAAAAGCAAGAAGAAGCATTCTTCTTTCCCGCCAGGTCGTGCATCTCTAGAACACTAGATGCCTTTGGACGTCAAACCTTCCAAACATCTATGCTGGCAACAAGGATTCTCTCATATATTTTTTATATGAGTCTATCCCTTCAGGAGGTCACAGAGAAATTATCTCTTTTGACTCCTTTTCTTTCAGAGCCCAAGGCTGCAGACTGTTCCTTGCTTCTTAGTCATAGCCAGAATATCTCTAGGTTTCTTTCTCGTGCTTCCCTAGACTCCTTTGAGTCTGTTAGCAGAACCTCTGCTGTAGCCATAGGGGCACGACGTAGAGCCTGGCTCCAAGCTTCAGACTTGAGCAGATGGGCACAACAAAGACTGGGTAACACTCCTTGTACTGGAGAAAATCTCTTCAACAAGGAGTCTTTGCGTCAGGTTGCTCATTGCTCCACTGACTTCCCTGCTTCTGAGGGCCATCCTAAACCTTCTCCTTCCCCAGCAGGTAAGAAATGCCCTACCAAACTTCCTTTTCCTAAAAGAAGAAGGTTTTATTCTTCTCCTGCCCATCATGCCGATGTTCCCAAACAGGGGAAACCTCGCCCTGGTCTGAAGAATCCAAACTCAAGCCAGGAAAATTAACCCTCAATAGGGTTCCAATTAATCTGTTATAACATACAGTTCAATTCTTCTCATTAGAAGTTTTTTCACTGTTTTTTCATTTAAACCTCTACACTTGAATTCCTGTTTCCAGGACATCCACTTGTTTTTAGCTATGCTGAGCTGTCAGGATATTCATGTCTATGGGTCACAGGATTTTCCTCCTCTTCCTACATTGAAGAGAGGTTTGCCAACTATCTCATGATAGTTTTTCTGTACCACCATGAATTTTTCCTTCTACAGACTTACCGTATGGCAAGTCTTACCTCAGCTCCTATTTTATCTTTACCTTCTTTTCCAGGGTTCCCCTGTAAGAGTGGCATCATACCAATGGAAGGCTTTCTTAGCCTTTCCAGTCTTCCTTTCCATTCCAGTGTAGAGTTCTTTCTCTTGAGTAAACCCCTTTTTTCCTCATCTGGGCAGCTTGTCAGACAGGGACAGGATATTCTCCTCTTGTTCTGTCTGTTCTCTCTGTTAAAAACAGAAAGATCTTTCAGCAGCTGCCCATGCAGGAGCTTCAGTGATTGGTCTACTGGTACTTTTCTATAAGTTCCAGTATTATCTTCCACTACTTTTGTCTAACCTTAGTAGTGCTTCCAAGATAGTGCTCATCTATCTTGGATAATCCTTATAACTTCTTTTCTGCCATCTCCAAATCCTTGGAGTTGACAGCATAGTTGAGCTGGCAGCTGGTTGTCTCCAACAGCCAGTTTTCTTTCCCAACTCTCCTGCATAATGCTCTCTGCAATCCTACAGAGAAGCTTTCCACTATGGGCCCTTGCTAGAGAGCATGAGGGTTTTTTTCTCTAATGACTATCCTATATGGTTGAAAAGGGCTTCCCCAGTCACCTCCCATGACTGTGAGGGTTCTTACACCCTTCTATTTCCTTTTAATAAAGGACATAAGCCTTTCCTATGTGACAGTCTAAAGAGTTACCAAATTCCTACAGGAAATATGCTCTTTTTCCTTGTAGCTCATCCTCATGGTATCCTAATCCTTCATGGACAGCACATATTTAACTAAATAACGCATGATACCCCACCCCTTGTCCCTCAAGTGGGTCCACCTGGTGTCTCTTCCTATGCGTATTCTGTCCCTTCACCATGTTAGAGTTCTACTGGACTCAGGACTTGCTGTTTACGGACTAATATTATCCTCTGTGTTCTCGCAACCAGCCTGGTTATTTTACTGGGTAGCATTCTACTCCATCTTAACCAGAGGGAATAGATTCTCTATATCTTCTCAAGTAGGTTCCACCTTCTTGTTATGAGATGAATCATTCCTCTTCACATCTTCCATGTGAAGATTCCTGTAGACATATCTCTTTCTGCTTAACTGCAGACATTTCTCTTTAGACCTATATTTATATTCATATAGGTTCATATGTCTATATGCTTCCTTAGATGCATATGTCTGTCAGCCATGTGTGCATAGACTATACCCCCAGGATCTCGCCATAAACATATCTATCTATCTACCTATCTATCTACCTATATATATATATGTGTGTGTGTTTCTCTGTCGAGATACTTTTTTTAGGTAGATATGTATTCACATACTTATCTCTCTAACTGTCTTTGCTCATAAAGGTATTTTGTCCTTCCTATCTGTTCCAGACAGTGGGTTTTCACATGTTCATACTATTCACAGTATGTTTCGGTTTTTTGCACACAACCACTGCTGTGGTACTGACAGCTTTTTCCATAACCTTAGGTTCAGGTATCCCTGAAGCTCCCTATTCCTTATCTTCCTACCTCTCATCAGTTAGGACAGACATGGGGGATCTTCAGTAGTTCTGAGGTTTCCAACTCCTCAGACATCTGTCCTTCCTTGGGATTACGGGGTTTTTCTCCATACCCCTTCTTCCCTCAAGGATTAAGCCAATTTTTGTCCAATTCGGTCAGTCTTCCTCTTTTGCTCCTAACTATAATTAACTCTGTAGCCAAAAGAGTTTTCAGCTTTTTCCATAAAGCTTTCTACCAAAGACCTACCGTTTTTGTTCTTCCCCAGTTGAATCCTGGGGTCACCTGTCAGTTCCAGATTTTGACCTTCAACTCACTTCTGTGAGGTCATCTTGAAGATTCCTCTACTGGATCCCCAGTAGATTCCATCAGCCTCTCTACTTCCTGCAATCCAGTAGGTGAGGTCCATATGGTGATTGTTCATTTCAATACATTTCATGATGCTTATCATATATACAGGGCCTCCTTGTCTGTAGTCATATTTTAGGTCAGCTGTCTCCTACAGCTCCTCTCTTCTTCAACTCCTACCCTCCATCCTCGGGATGCCTGGGCATATGAGGTGGAGCATGTTTCAATCACCAACATGCTAGGGCTCCAGGCATCTTAGCTTGGGAGTCCCCATATGTGAAGACTCATTCCTGCTTGTTCCTGGAGATAGCACAGTTACTTACCTGTAACAGGTGATCTCTGGGAACAGCAGGAATAAGTCTTCACAACCCACCCACCTCACCTAGGAGTTGTATCTCTCTATCTATCTTCCTTTCCTCTTTCTCTCTTTTTGTCTCAGCTATAAAACTCAACTGAGGAGAGACAGTTGGAAAGGCGGGAAGGCAGCACGCAGGCGCTGAGGGATGCTCCCAAAAGCTTTCTGATTGGACGCTGGGGAGCGTTCCCGCGCAGGCTCCGTCGGTACCGACGTACCCATATGTGAAGACTTATTCCTGCTGTTCCCAGAGATCACCTGTTACAGGTAAGTAACTGTGCTTTCCACTCCGTTCATTAATTTATAGACCTATCATATCTCCCCTCAGCCGTCTCTTTTCCAGGTTAAAGAGCCCTAACTTTTTTAGCCTTTCTTCATAGAGGTATCCTTCCATCCCCTTTACCATTTTGGTGGCTCTTCTCTGAACCTTTTCTAATAACTCTATATCCTTTTTAAGATACGGAGACCAGAATTGCACACAATATTCAAGGTGCTGTCTCACCATGGAACGATATAGAGGCATTATATGGAGTGGAGGAGTGGCCTAGTGGTTGGGGCAAGGTACTTCAGGCCTGAAGGTCGGGGGTTCAAATCCCACTAGAGGACAGCAACCTTGGGCCAGAAGGACTGGGGTTTCTAGTCCCACAGGTGTTCCTTGTGGTCTTGGGCAAGCCACTTAACCCTCCATAGCCCATGTTCCCTGTAAAATAATTATCTCCAGGTTATAATGCCCTGTTCAATGTAATTTCAGTTTGTTCAATGTAAACCGCACTGATGCATATATTTTGTTTTCCATTCCTTTCCTTATCATACCTAGCATTCTATTTGTTCTCTTGGCTGCCGCTGCACACTGGGCGGAGAGTTTTAACATGTTATCCACAATGACGCCTAAATCTTTTTCTTGGGTAGTGGTTCCTAATGTGGAACCTTGCATGGCCAAGATGTGCATTTGTTCCGTAAAGGTGAGTTGCCGGCATTGATCGTAGAGGCTCTTCATCTTGAGGAACCTTCCGCGCTGAAGGACCTGGTGTAGCCCACCTCTCAAGCCGACCCGATCATTGTGGGCATTCGAAAACCTTCCAAAGTCTTTCCATTCCTGGAGGAACTTCAGCAGATGGTGTCCTTGGAATGGCACTCTCCAGATGTTTCCCTACGATTGGCTTGACACTTAGGTCGCTTTTATGCCTGGTCTCCGGCAGACCTGGATAAATGGATGCACTCATAACGGCGGTCACAAAACATACTACGATTCCAGTTGAAGGCGGAATAGCTCTTCAAGATCAACAGGATCGTAAGGTCGAGGGTCTCCTGAAGACTGCCTTCTCCTCCTCTGTGTTTGTGCTACAAGCCTCAGTGTGTAGGGGCTTGGCGACGTGAGCCTTTTTATGTTGGATACAGCTCTTGCCCGAGGACCCCTCCTTGATGTGGCTGGAATCAACAGCCGCCTTTCTGGCCGACACCCTCTATGACCTTCTTCAGTAAGCAGCTCAGTCTGTGACTGCGGTGACAGTGGCGTGTCATTGGTTGTGGCTCCACCACTGGGAATACAGATGCAGCATTCGAGGTAAGGCTCGCATGTCTTCCTTTCAAGGGGCGCCTCCTCTTTGGAGAGGATTTAGAAAAGCTTGTGAAGGATTTGGGTGAGGATAAGCCGCAACACCTCCCAGAGGATAAACCCAAATTGAGTGCGCGTCGGACCAGTGGTGTCCTTTGTCCTCCTTGTCCCGCTTTTGAGATTAAGACCGCTTCAGACCTGGGAAGTTATCCTTCTCCTCCTCGACTAAGGAGACCTCCGAGACTCAGTCCTTTCAGAGATTTTGCCACTTGCAGGACACCTACTCTTCCTCCACCAAGTTCTCCGGAGACGGTTGCTCTTCTTACTGACAGGCTTTGGGCCTGTTCCGGGGTGCCGCAGAACTGTGGGCGGTTAAGCCTTTTTTCCAATGAATGGGCCCAAATTGCCTCAGGCAGCTGGGTTCTCAGTGTGATATTGCATGGTTTTGTCCTTGACTGCTTCATGCCAATTCACTTTGACTTTCTCATCTCCCCTTGCATATCTCTCAACAAAAAGATGGCGGTGCAGCTGACTCTCCAGCGCTTGCTTCAGCTTCAGGCAATCTGTCCTGTGCCTCCATCAGAATGGGGATCCAGTTGCTACTCCATCTATTTCATCATTCCCAAAAAGGATGGATCCTTTTTTTCCTATTCTCCACCTCAAGAGGTCAGTTGCTGCCTGCGGGAGATGCTGAAGTCTGTGATATACGAGGTGTGACAAAAAAGAAACAAGACTGTCCCATAAATATTTTATTACAAAATGTACAGAGAAATTATGCATTGTCCCCTTCATTGTCCCCCCAGAGTTAATGCACTTCTGCATTCGCTTCTGCCACGTACGGAAGCACTCGGTAAAGTCCTCTTCCTTGGGGTCCCTCAGCTCCCTCATCACAGTGGCCTTGATCTGTTCTACAGAGACAACATGAGTTCCTTTGAGCACAGTCTTGAGCCTGGGGAAGAGCCAGAAGTTGCACGGTGCGAGATCTGGGTAATAAGGAGGGTGGTCAAGAGCTGTGATCTGTTTGTTGGCCAAGAACTGCCTCACACTGAGCGCAGTGTGTGTGGGTGCGTTGTCGTGGTGGAGCAGCCACGACTTGTCTCTCCACAGAGCCTGCCTGCTGCGCCGAACCCAGTCATGGAGGCGATTGAGGACCTGCTGGTAGAAGTGCTGGTTGACTGTCTGACCGTCAGGCACAAACTCGCGATGGACCACTCCCTTCTGGTTGAAGAATGCGATCAGCATGACCTTGATCCTTGATTTGGACATGCACGCCTTCTTGGGTCTGGGTGACAGTCGAGTCTTCCACTGCAGGCTCTGTCTCTTGCTTTCAGGGTCGTACTAGAAGACGCAAGTCTCGTCTCTTGTGATGACTCAGCCAACAAACTCTGGATCTTCTCTGATCTTCTCTAGCAAGTCTCGACAAACATTGACCCGGTGCTCCTTCTGGTCGTCCAATAAAAGCTTGGGCATCATCTTGGCGCACACCTTCCGCATCCCCAGCTCCAAGATGGTCTGCACTGACTCACTGTTCAGGCTGAGCTCCTCAGCTATCATCCGCACTGTCAATCTGTGATCACTCTGCACCAGCTGGTTCACTCTGTCAGTGTTCTCAGCCGTCTTTGTTCTCAGCCGTCTTTGTTGTGGAAGACCGTCCTGACTTGGGCTCATCCTCCACCTCCTCATGGTCAGTCTTGAAGTGTTTGTGCCACTCGAAGACTCGCGGCCTTGACATTGCATCTTCTCCATAAGCCTTTTGGAGAAGTTGGAGACACTCAGTTGGGCCCTTCTCCAACTTAACCAGAAATTTCAAGTTGATTCTTTGCTCCATATTTCTGCCACCTCCAGTTGTTTGACAAAGCGATGGAGCAGTGTGCTACAAAAAAAAACTGAAAAAGAAAAACAGAGTGAGAGAGATGAAAAATATTATAGCAGAATAGTGGCGAGATGTTGCACAACACACAAGCGACATAAGTGACATAAGCAGTTAGTCAATTGGCATTGAGTCATGGGTGTGGCTGTCACAGTCTCGTTTCTTTTTTATCACACCTCGTAGGCTGTTTATCCGGGCGAGTTTCTGGCATCACTGGACCTGGCAGAAGCCTACTTGCACATTCCAGTCCACAAAGATGTCCCATCCTGGGTCAACATTATCAATTCCGAGCGCTCCTGTTTGGCTTGGCCACAGCGCCTAGTACCTTCTTCATGGTGATGGTCATGGCAGCGACATCATTACGTCGACAGGGCATTCGGGTTCATCCCTACCTGGATGACTGGCTGATCAGAACCAAGTCCTTCCAGGAAGCAGGGTCAGCAGTGTCTCGAGTGGTGGAGTTTCTGGAGCATCTTGGCTGGGTGGTCAGCTATGCCAAGTGTTCCCTCTGTTCAGCTCATTTTCTTGACTTTCTTGGAGCTTGCTTTGACACGCAGAAAGGCTGAGTCTTCCTGACCATCAAGCAATGCTAGAAGCCATGGAACCAGCTGTGATCTTTCCAGCGCTTAACAGCACCCATGGCGTGGGAGTACCTTCAGGTACTTGAAAACATTTTTATTATGCATTTTTGCTTCCATGGCAAGCTTTTTTTGAAATTCTTTCTTTGCCTGCCTTATCAGTGTCTTACTTCGAATTTGCCAGTGCTTATCTTGTTTCCCATTTTCATCATTTAGCTCCTTTTTCCATTTCTTGAAAGATGCTTTTTTGGCTACAACAGCCTCAGTAACCTCGCCTTTAAATCATGCTGGTAGTATTTTGGCCTTCCTTCCACTTTTCTTAAAGTGTGGAATGCATCTGGTTTGGGCTTCCAAGATAGTATTTTTATAGTTGTGGTCAACATTATTGGCACCCTAGCATCTTAGGTATGTTGCGTACAATATCTTGAGAAATAATTCAAAATATTCCATCTACATGTCATCATAATACGAGTATTTTAATAGTATGTTCAAAGATATATAAAAAAAAGATGTCTGTGGAACTTAGATGTAGTAATTTCTGAGAAAAAAAAAACAAAATATGACCTGGAAGGATTAATGACACCCTTCACTAATATTTGGTTGCACAGCCCTTGGCAGTGATGACAGCCTCCAAACGTTCCTTGTAGCCATCTATAGGTTTTGTACATCTGTCTGCTGGTAGTTTTTCCCACTCTTCAATTGTGATTTGTTCCATCTCATGAATGCTTCCAGGATTCCTTTTATCAATGGCAGTTTTCAGTTCTTTCCAAAGGTTCTCGATTGGATTGAGATCAGGACTCATTGCTGGCCAGTTTAAAACAGTCCATTTGTTCCTTTTTAACCATTCCTTGTACTTTTGGGTGTATGTCTTGGGTCACTGTCCTGCTGGAGGACCCATGACCTTCAGCCTAGACCTAGCTTTCTGACACTAGAAAGCACATTTTGCTCCAAAATACGTTGGTAGTCCTTTGACTTCATGATTCCTTTAATATATTCCAGGCCTCCAGCTCCACAAGATTATGGAACCTCCACCATATTGAACGTAGGAAAGCTGTTTTTTCCTTTTATAAACTTAATTTCTTTGCCTGTAAATGTATTGCTGGTATGCATTGCCAAAGAGCTCAGGCCTGGTTTCATCTGTCCACAACATTTTCCAAGAAGGATTGTGGTTTCTCACGGTAGGTTTGGTAATAAGCATGCCTTTTTATGTCTGTCTTTGAGCAGTGTAGTCCTCCTTGACCTTCGCCCTTTTAAGTTCTTTTTTTTTTTTTTTTTGTAGTGTACGCCATATGCTGCAGGTTGAAACCACCACTCGAGATTGCTCCAGGTCAGCCTTAAGTTCTTTGCCTGTTGTACTTGGTGTTTCTCCAACAATTTGCACTAACCTTTGAAGACTTATTGGATTAATTTTCCTCTTCCTACCACGTTCTGGGTGGAGGGCTTCAATGTGTTATCCACGATGACTCCCAAATCTTTTTCCTGGATGGTGGTTCCTAATGTGGAACCTTGCATCTTATAACCATAGTTTGAATTGTTCTTTCCTAGGTGCATAACTTTGCACTTGTCCATTGATGTTACACCAGCAATTCTCCAATCTTCAGGTACTACAGATAATTTTAATGATAGTTCACAGATTACTAATAGTAGGTCTGCAGTCTCATCTTTCAGTTCTTTTAACACCCTCAGGTGTATACCATCCAGTCCAGGGGATTTACTACTCTTCAGTTTATCAAATACTTGTGATAGATCTTCCCAGTTTATCAATATTTCTTTCAATTCTTCTGATATATCACCTTTAAATACCATTTCAGGCATGGGTAACTTCTCTATATCTTATTCAATAAAGACTGAAACAAAGAATTTGTTTCTTCCTTATCATTCCTCCAGTTCAGTGCTGACCTGTGGGCAGTTGCCTCTCACCAGAAGCTTGGAGACTGAGCATGTCAGATTTTTTTACCTCACCATAGATAGGCAGCTGGCACCTCCCACCAGCCCCCAGTATCTCAGTCTCCGAGCAGCTGGAGAGGGACTCACTGAAGGGGCAACTAAAAAGTTGGGCAAGTGTGGTTTTGGTAGAGAGCTGGCCTGTAAATTGTTTTGGGGGGCCTTTTTAATTTGAATAAAGCCTGGTTTGAAAAACAAAAAACAAAACAAAGAAAAGGCACTTGGTGCTGACAGGCAGTGAAACCCCCTTCTGGGGATACATTTGAGTCCTGTTGCTGTACTTGTCCAGGACTCAGCGGCTTCCGAATCTTGCCATGGGTGAGGAGCCATTGACAGTAGCAGGCCTGTCATTGTTGGAATTGGCGTGCTCCAGGAGCCCGACACTGATGAAGCTTCTTTGTCAGTTGTGCAGCTGTCCGGGAAGCTCTTTGCGGCCAGCAGCTGACGAGAGCAGAGGGGTTTTCCTGCTTGACTCGGCATACTGATGGCCACATGTTAGTGCTGGCTGGACTTCGGAGGATTGCAGCGGGCATCAGGGACTGCGAGGGTGAGTCTCTCTGTTCCGCTTTACGCAGGAACCGTTGCCATTACTCTGATACTTCTGCAACGTGGAGGGGGGGACTCCGGCAGTGGGACGGACGTTGCAGGTACCTGCCCTCACCTTTTACTGTTTTTTCTGCCCTGTCTGCATCCTGGATTGTGCTGGTAATTGAGAGTCTGGGCAGTTGGAGGTATTGTAAGCTACAGAGCATTTTTATACCTGTTCCCAGAGTGTTTTAGATACATAGAGTCTAAGAGAGCTATACCCCGGCCAAGGGGCTTATTGGCCTGATTGTTGACTTCGGTGGAGCGGAGCCCTCTAGATCTACTTGTTTAGCTTGCAGCTTTCGCAGGGGATCAGTCTCAGCTGTGGGTTTTTGCCGTGGCTGTGAGGTGGAATCCAGGTCAGCTAAAGAGGGATTTCTGGAAGGGGGGATGCACCAAACATTTAGGGAAGCAGAGGGGCTTTCCCCGCTAGGGGTAGCCGCCAACATACACGGGGCCAGGGATAGTCCCACCCCACCGGTGCTGGAGCCTAGGGCTCGGGTGCCTAGTTCTCGCAGACCATTCACATTTAAGGATCTGTTCGCGGATGCACTCCCAGGAGGTTTTTCACTCAAATTTGTCCTACTCATGCACAAGGCTTTTTTTATGAAGCAGCATGGAGAGGAGGGGCTGGTTGGCTCCCAGGGGCAAGCTAAGAAATGAGATTTGTCCAAGGCCCTCTTGGGGATGAGAGCAGAAGGGGAGCCCGGCCCTAGTAGGAAACTTATGGAGAGTGACCCTTGGGAGGTCCTGTAGTCGGCTCATTTGGTAGAGGTTGATGACCAGGGGGTGGAGAGATGTGGAAACAGACTATGGAGCTTAAGGAAGGCAAGATTCCACAAGGGGAAGAGTCTTGCATTGTTCGCATTTTCCGTAGGGAGGAGTTGGCATTGATCACACATTCCGCTAAAGCCCTTAATATGGCAGCTAACGCCCCAGTAGAGGAAGATCCTCTGGAAAACCCATTGTTCCAAACCATTAGAAAGACAAAGATATTTTTTCCGCTGCATTGGGTGGTCAAACAAATGATGCAGGAAAAAAATGGGACGTCCCGGAGGCATCCCTGAAGGATACGCTAGCGATGGCCTGTCTGATACCCGCTACTGGATCGCGATAAGGAGCTCTTTTGCTCTCCCAAGGTGGATGCAGCTGTGGCGGCGGTCATGAAAAAGACCACTATCCCAGTGGAGGGCGGTTTGGCATTTAAGGATGTGCAGGATAGGAAGTTGGAGACCCTCTTCAAGCAGGTGTTTGATAGTAATGCCTTGACCTTGCAGGCATCAGTTTGTGGGGGCCTTTGTGGCCCGTGCCTGTTTACATTGGGCGCAGTAAATTGCCTTCGCCAAGTTGGAATCCAGGGCGGCATACTTGGCGGACACCTTTTATGATCTGATTAGAGGATTTCCAAGGGCATGGCCTCAGCGGTGGCCGTTCACTGCTACTTGTGGTTGTGGAATTGGTCTACGGACGTCTCTTCCAAGTCTTGGCTGAGCAAGCTTCCTTTTCAGGAAAAACTGTTGTTCAGATAGGATCTGGATAAGTTGGTAAAGGATCTCATGGAGTCCAAAGGAGGTAGGCTTCCTGAGGACAAGAAAAGCTGGTTTATTCTGCGGCTCCAGTGAGGGGTTAGTCGCGGGACTTTCAGCATTTCCGTGCGGTTCGGTTTGCTTTGCGCCCTACCAGAGAGGACGACTTTCTTCCCAGGGACAAGCCTTTCGAGGTTTATGAGGGGAAAGCAGGGGTTTCTACTCCTCCACTCCCTCGTCTGCTAAGAAGACACAGTGATGCCAGAAAGGTCCAGGAGTGGTTGGTTCCCATGGGAGGTCAGCTGCAGGACTTTTACAACACCTGAATCATAGAAACATAGAAACATGATGACAGAAAAAGACCACATGGCCTATCTAGTCTGTCCTTCCATAACAACAACTACAACAGTCCACTTTTTACCTTTAGAGATCCTCTGTGTTGGTCCCATGCTTTTTTGAATTCAGTTTCTGTCCTCATCTCTACCACCTCCACTGGGAGACTATTCCATGGATCCACTACTCTTTCTGTAAAGAAATATTTCCGCATATCACTCCTGAATATATCTCCCTTCACCCTCATCCCATGTCCCCTCGTAGCAGAACTTGCTTTCAATTGAAAGAGGCTCTCTCTCCCTGAACATTTATGCCACGGAGGTATTTAAACATCTCAATAATATCACCTCTATCCCGCCTTTCCTCTAAGGTGTACATATTAAGATCCTTAAGTCTGTCCTCATATGCTTTATAATGAAGCCCATTAATCATTTTAGTAGCCACCCTCTGCACCGACTCCATCCTGTTCACATCCTTTTGAAGGTGCGGTCTCCAGAATTGCACACCATACTCCAAATGAGGTCGCACCAAAGACTTATACAGAGGCATTATCACCTCTTTTTTTTCTGCTAGCCATTCCTCTCCGTATGCACCCAAGCATCCTTCTAGCTTTTGCCTTCGCCTTTTCTACCTGTTTAGCTACTTTAAGATCATCAGACACAACCACGCCTAGGTCCCGCTCTTCTTTAGTGGACAAAAGTACTTCACCTCCTATACTGTATTGCTCCCTTGGATTGCTGCAGCCCAAATGCATGACCTTACATTTTTTTACATTAAATCCCAGCTGCCAAATTCTAGACCATTCTTCAAGCTTAGCTAGATCCCTCCTCATGTTATGTACACCTTCCTGGTTGTCTACTCTATTGCAGATTTTGGTATCATCTGCAAAGAGGCAAACCTTACCCGACAGCCCTTCCGCTATATCACTAACAAAGATGTTAAAAAGAATGGGACCAAGGACAGATCCCTGGGGCACACCACTGGTAACATCCTTCTCCTCAGAGTGAGCTCCATTTACTTGTACTCTTTGTCGCCTCCCACCCAACCAATTTCTAACCCAAGCAGTAACTTTAGGGTCCATCCCTAGGGTGCTCAGTTTGTTTATAAGTCACCTGTGAGGAACAGTGTCAAAGGCTTTACTGAAATCTAAATACACCACATCTAGAGCTCTCCCTCGGTCCAACTCCCTGGTCACCCAGTCAAAGAAATCAATCAGATTTGTCTGACAAGACCTGCCTCTGGTGAATCCATGCTGCCTCGGATCCTGTAATCTGCTGGACTCCAGAAACCTCACTATTTTCTCTTTCAGCAGCGTTTCCAATAATTTACTCACCACCGAAGTTAAACTAACCGGCCTGTAGTTTTAAACCACATCCTTACTTCCGCTTTTGTGTAAAGGCACCACATGAGCCTCTCTCCAGTCCTTTGGCACCACTCCTGACTCCAACGAGGCATTGAAAAGGTCAGTCAGTGAAGTTGCTGGAACGTCCCCAAGTTCCCTCAGTATTCTAGGGTGTATCCCATCCAGTCCCATCGCTTTGTCTACTTTAAGTTGAGCTAGTTTCTCACGAACACAGTCTTCTGAAAATTGTTCAAGATGTCCCTCGCTTCTGTTCTTATTTGTGGGTGTTCTGAGGTCCTGCTCCTGGTTCTTCATCTGTGAACACAGAACAAAAATATTTGTTAAGCAATTCCGCTTTATCCTTATCAGCTTCTACATATTCCCCCCCTCCCCCTGCACCCTTGAGTCTGACAATACCACTTTTGCCCTTCCTCTTCTCACTAATATATCTAAAAAATGTCTTATCCACCCATTTTATTGCACTGGCTATTTCCTCCTCCTTTTGAATCTTTGCCTTCTTGACTACTTTGCTAGCTTCTCTAAGTTTTTCCAAATACAGATGCCTGTCTTCCTCTCTCTGTGATCTCTTGTATTTCATGAAGGCCTCCCTCTTTTTCTTCACTTTTTCAGCTACTTCCTTCGAGAATCATTGCGGTCTCCTGTTCCTTTTGCCTTTATTTACCATTTTAACAAAAAGGTTGGTTGCCCTTAAAATACCCCCTTTCAGTTTTGCCCACTGTTTTTCTACATCCCCCAGCTGTTCCCATCCCACTAACGACTCCCTGAGGTATTGGCCCAGGATCAGGATCACTTCTGACCAGTGGGTGCTGAAAATCATCAGAGAGGGATATGCACTGGAGTTTGCCCATCCTCTCGCAGATGCCTTTGTCAGTTCCCCTTGCAAGGCAACTCGAGGCTGTATGGGACACTCTATGACGCTTGCTGAAGTTGCAGGCAGTGGTATAGGTGCTCAGAGACCAATGCGGTTGTGGTTGATACTCCATATACTTCGTGGTCCCCAAGAAGGAAGGTTCTTTCTGTCCCATACTGGATCCCAAGCATGTAAATCGCCGCTTACAGGTACCCTGCTTCCACATGGAGACACTCCATTTGGTCATAGTGGAGGTCAGGGAAGGAGAATTCTTGACCTCGCTTGATCTCACAGAGGCATACTTGCACATTCCCATCCGTCCTGAACATTAGCAGTTCCTATGCTTTGCGGTGCGCATATTGTCATTTTCAATTTCGGGCTTTGCCTTTTGGGCTGGCAACCACCCTTCTGCATGTTCACCAAGTGATGGTAGTGGTGGCAGCAGGGCTCCCGAAGGAGGGGGATTCTGATGCATCCTTGCCTAGATGATTGGCTAATCTGGGCAAAGTCCAGGGAAGAAAGTACATAGGCCACAGTGCAAGACATAGCCTACCTGCAGAGTCTGGGCTGGGTCATCAATTTTGCAGTCTCCAGTCATCTCAAGACTTAGTATACCTGAGAGCTTGGTTCCAGACAAACATGGGGAGAGTTTCTCTGCCGCAAGACAAGATGGTCTCTCTGCAGGCACAGATCAGTCAGTTTCTCTGCATGATTGCACCCACGGCATGGCATTACCTGCAGGTGCTGGGATTGATGACCGCAATGATCAAAATAGTGCCCTGGGCTCAAGCCCACATGAGACTGTTGCAGAGGGTGTTGTTGTTGAGGTGGTCAGCTCAGCACCACCAGCTCACTCATCCATTGCCATTCCTGCGGTCAGTTCAGGTGGCGCTGTGATGGTGGCTGCAGCTGGATAAACCTTTGGCGGAGATGCCATTAGAGACTCCAGATTGGATCCTGCTGACAGTGGATGCCACTCTGTCAGGATGGGGGGGGGGGGGGCATTGTAAGGCTCAGATAGTCTCTCATCTCTGCCAGAGAGAAGGTGGCCAATCAGTCGGTTGGAGCTGAGGGCGGTATTCTTAGTGTTGCAAGAGTTTCAACCCTTCCTGCAGGGGAAAGCGGTGAGAGAGTTTTCAGACAATGCCACCGCAGTAGCTTACATCAGTCAGCAAGGGGGCACAAGCAGCTTACAGCTAAAAGAGAAAGTAGGCTCGTTGTTAGAATGGGCAGAGGCCAATCTGCAGGCATTATCTGCGGCTCATGTGGCAGGCAAAGAAAATGTGGCAGCAGACTACCTCAGTCGGGTCCAGTTGGATCCAGGGGAGTGGTCTCTTAATGAGGCAGTCTTTGCTCAGCTAGTGCGCCGCTGGGCTCAGCCCATCATGAATCTGATTGGGACCTTCAAGTCCGCCAAGGTGGAGCGTTTTTACAGCAGGAGACAGGTGCGCATGTTGGAGGGGCTTGATGCGCTGGTACAAAGGTGGCCAGTGGAGGGTCTGCTCTATGTCTTTCTTCCGTGGATGCTCATAGGTCAAGTCATGCAAAGAATTGAGGCGCATTGGGGGCTGTACTTCTAATAGCTCTTGATTGGTCGCAGTGCCCATGGTATGCCAACCTGATCTGTCTAGTGATCGATCACCCATGGCGTCTGTCAGTTCGGGACTACCTGCTGGTGCAGGGCCCAATTCTAATGCCTCAGGTGGCTCGATTCTCGCTTATGGCTTGACTCTTGAGAGTGCTCGGTTGAGGAGATGGGATTATTCAGCCTCGATGATCTCCACCTTGTTGAAAGCCCGTAAGTGCTCCACTTCTCTAGCCTATATCCAATTGTGGAGGGTCTTTGAGTGCTGGTGCTTACTGCATGGTTGTCGCCCTCTCTCAGCTTCGGTGATGGACATCCTTATCTTCTTGTAAGCAGGCTTGGATAAAGGTTTGGCTTGCAGCTCTCTTCACATGCAGGTTGCTGCTATCACCTGATATCGCAGTCAGGTCTAGGGGGTTTCTCTGGCGACATCTCTGGATGTTTCTTGGTTCCTATGGGCGGTAAAGCACGTTTGACCCCCGGTCTGGGCAGTGGATCCTCCTTGGGACCTCAATCTTGTGTTGACGGAGGAACCTTTTGAGCCATTGAGATCTTGCTTCAGAACTGCAAGCGCTATCATGTCACACTCCTTTTCTGTGCCTTTCCGGGGAGAAGGTTATGCTGCGACTGGTGCCTTCCTTTCTATCCAAGGTACTGTTGCCTTTCATCTCAATCAGCCGGTGTCACATTCAGTGTTTTCGGAGGCAGAAGATCCTCTTTTATGACTTCTGAATGTTCGTCGGGTTTTGCAACATTATCTGAAGCAGATGGATCCTTTTCACAGGTCCGATCGTCTCTTTGTACTGTTCAGAGGTACACACAAAGGGAAAGTGGCTTCAAAGGCTTCCTTCTCATGATGGGTGAAGGAGGCTGTCTCCTCAGCTTACATGCTGCGGCGCAGGGAGTTGCCCAAGGGGTTGCGGGCTCATTCCACATGCACCCATGGGCGGAATCCAGCTTGATTCTGCCGGCAGATATTTTCAGGGCAGGGGAGCAGCAGGGGATATGTGGTTTGGTTCGGCAGTGCTTCAAGTCGGGCTTGCAGGTCCCTCCTGAGGTTAGAACTGCTATGGGGGTCACGTGATGACGCTCTGAATGGACACCGCAGTGCTGAGCTCCACTTAGGCCCTGGGAAATAATCTTGCTAAAACCAAATACCATAGCCGTGACTCTCCCTGGAGCTATCGGAACCCAAGGGGAAGCATGCACAGCCACATCTACCCCCAAAAGTACTGTATGCCTGAATCCCCCTGCTTGTATCCGGAGAATGGATTCACTCTGAAGCTTCTCACTACCTATCCTCTCTTATACCTCCCTACACCCCTTCCCGGAAACTCTGTTCTTCTGGCAAATTGCTTCTATCTGTGCCCTTCTCTTCTTTTGCTAACTCCAGAATTCGCTCCTTTCACCTTGCTGCTCCTTATGCTTAGAACAAACTACCTGAGTCTGTACATCAGGCACCTTCTCTGGCCCTTTTCAAATACAGGCTGAAAACTCACCTCTACGTTGCCACTTTCAGATCTTGACTCAAATGATCTCCTTTGTGTTTCCTTACCATTCCCCTTAGATGTATCCCTGTGTACACCAACTGTGTTGTCTCTCTTGACTAGATCGTAAGCTCTGATGAGCAGGGACAGTCTCATCTCCAGGAACAAGCAGGAATGTATTCTTCAATATGGGTGACATCGGTACCAACGGAGCCGCGCAGGAATGGTCCCCAGCGTCCAATAGGAAGGCTTTTGGGAGCATCCCACTGCACCTGCTTTGCTGCTTTGCTGCTTTCCTGCCTCCCAACTGTCTCTCTTCAGTTCTTAGTTTTCTGCAGAGCCAGCAGGAAGCAAATCCTGTCATCGCAGAAATTTGTTTATTTTATTTCTTTTGTTTTTTGTGGTTTGCATCTACCTTCCCGTTGATGCCAGAACCGACTACCGTCGGTTCTTTTCTTTCTTCTTTCTTATTCCTGTAAAAAAAGAAAAGAAAAGTAGAACTTTCTTGGGCGCATCAATGTCATTTTAGGCCTTAAGCTTACCTTTTTGTCTACTGACATAATGGAAATACCACCTGGTGGTTTTAAGAAATGTTCTAAGTTGTGATAAGGAAGCTTATCATAACTCAGGAAGGAGCTATAGAAAAGGTGAAGTGTCTCTGAACAAGCAACCTGTCAGTTCTGGTAGAAATAAGAAAACAGAATTTTCTCATAAAAGACTACCAGTCCCAGAATGCACCAGGTTTCCAACAGCCATTAGAGGAGCTGAAGTGGGGAAACGTGTGTTCAATCAGGAGAGCTATGAGGTAATCCCTAAGCACTCATCTCAAAGGGCAGGGCCTGATTCAGCACAGCTGCGCTGTGTTAGGGAGGAGCACTCATCCAAGCAGAATAAGAGTAGAGTTTATTCTACAGATGACCATCTTCATGATCACCTTGGATATCCAGAGAATTATCCTCAGTTTCATCTGAAGGATTATCAGAAGCAGAAGCCAAACCGGACGGACAGAGAGGGAAAAAGACCCTTTGGAAGAAGGAAGAGAAAAGCCTTTGAGAGGTCTAGAAGAGTCCAAAGCAGTACGTATACTGGGAGGTATTCCAAGGGCCAGCATATACCATTGGACTGGGGAAAGCCAGAGGAATGGTGCTGCAGAGCTAGGAATCTCCAGACGCTATCTGTGAGTTCTCCTGAAAGTGCTCCATTGAGAGATTCATCTGTGCCAATCCATGATATTGAACCTATGCTTGTTGAAGATGGGGAAATGATTGCAGATGAAGGATGTGTTTATATGGACTGTTCTCTATCCAAACTCCTTTGGTAACTTTCTGTTATAAAGTACAGCAACCATCACAAAGAAATACAAATTTGTTCTTTAATCTACTCAGAAAAGCTCCTGAAGCAGGATTTGACCCACACAGTAGAAAGCAAGCCAGCTAAAGGGTTTCAGCTGGATAACTGCTAGCAATTAAGCCTTACCTAATTGCTTGTGAGCTAGGAGAGAATCACTTCTGAATCTGTGGGAAGTAATCAGAAGTTAACCTGAAAAGAACAGTTTTTTTCTTTCTTTGTGGCTTTTCGTTTGTTAGATATATGCTAAGAAAACATTAGCTAATTGCCTGACAAGTTTAAAGGTTGTTTTCTTGATTTTGACTTTGTTTTTCCAAGTTAACACTGAAAGCAAGTAACCTGATTTATGTGCTACCAAGCATATCTGTGTTGGGAGAAATAACCCCATAAATAAATATCTTATTGGCTTTACCCAAGAGCACAACTAAATTATTGTCAGCAGCTGTGTCTGGTGTGAATGAACTACATTGCCCACAATACCTTGCAAATCATATAGATATATGCACTTGCCAAGACTGTGAAGATTCTCACCCAGGCAGCCGTCTGACAAAGTGTGGCGGTACCACCTCGGCTACCGACACCCACAACTGGTGTCTCAAGTGTCTTGGACCTGACCACCAGTCATCAGAGTGTCCTTTATGTAGGAAGATGACAAAGAGAGGCCTGAAGAATCAAGATGCAAAGTTAGGCACACTCTTTGCCTCAGATGCAGTGTCTTTAGCATCGACATTATCGAGGACATCGTCTTCCTCTCATGGATCTCGGGGATCAAAGCATAAGTTTTCTTTGAAGACATGCTGTTCCCCCAAGGGTAGATCTCTTTCTAAGCATTGAGATGTCTTGAGCGTTGCCCTAGAGGTGGATCGGCCAGCCAAACAACCCCGACGGGAGGACCTTTCCTCCAAAGCCATCAAGGATGCTTCTGAGGCCTCTACCTCTGGAGAGCTCCTAGTGCCATGCTCTGGGACGGTAGCCTGCATGTCCATTACCGAAACCCAAGCATCGGCAGGCTCTATGGATCAACATATCCTGGCTATCGAGTGCAGCTTAGCGGCTCTACTAGCAGTGTCGGTCACGATCAAACCATTACCAGCGGTACCACCGGCACCATCTACGGTACCGATGCAGACCGCATCGAGGTTTTTACCGTTCGATCCGCTACCACCCCTGCCTGCCCTCAAATCCATACCTGGTACCGGTGGTTGGTCCAGGCAAGTTCCCTGGTCCAATATCAATTTTGATAGGTACCGAGCCTTAGCGGAACATGGACATCGTTCACGCCGATACTTTGAATCTTCCAATTCCAATTCATCCTATGATGAATCGATCGATACCCAAAGACTTCAAATTATACCAAAGGATCCATCTCCGGAATGGCGTATGTCCCCTCCTGAGTATGTCTTTTCAAGAATTTATTCAGGACCTAGCCAGAGGCCTGTCCATAACGGTAACATCCGAGAAAGAGCCTAGAGCAGAGGAATTGGAGATCCTCCAATACCCTATGGCTCCTATGGAGGCGGCCACTCTTCCAATTCACCGCATTCTCTAGGATCTCATGCTCTGGATGTGGGAGATGCCCATTAACCTAGCTCCCCATACTCGATGACTCAATACCATGTATTGAGTACTGGAGTCTCCCGGATTCCAAAAAACACAGTTGCCTCATCATTCAATGGTAGTGGAATCGGCAGTGCATCAAATTAAAAGTTCAAAGACGCATTCTTCTAACCCTCCCAGTAGAGAATCAAGGATTCTCAATGCTTTTGGGTGTCTATGCTTTCAGGCCTCCATGCTTTCAGTCAGAATAAGTTCATACATATACTATACATGGGTATGTTCCTCAAGGAGGTTACTAAAGATCTTGAGTCGATGTCTCTTCTTCTCCCTGATGATAAGAGAGCCGACTATCTCACCTTGGTCAAACATGCCCAAAACATCTCAGTTTGTAAATATTGTGCTATTGTCCTTTGACTGTTTTGAATGCACCAGTAGAGCCACCTCAATCTGCATTGGAGCACACAGGATTGCTTGGCTTCAAGCATCAGATCTTGAACAATGGATTCAAGATAAACTGGGTAATATTCCTTGCACAGGTGAGAAATGTTTTGGTAAGGATTGGCAAGATAAAGCTTCTCAGTTAGAATCTGAGAATACTACCCTGAATAGGCTTTCTAGAACCACTGCCAAGCCAGCTAAGAAGAAAGCAGCTGCAAAGAAAAGTTTCTTCAATAAGAAAAAGACGTTTTACTCTTCTTACACCCTGCTTTGCAATACCAGTCTCATGGTGCTCAGAAGAAGCAATAGCCTCCCAAACAGCAAAAGAAGCCACAGGCTCCTAAAAACCAACAAGTTCCGCAGGCTGTCTGCTCCTGGTTTTTGACTTTTTCCTAGAGAACATAGCCACTCTGCCTCTGGAGACCCCCCTCCCCACCGGGCCAACATTGCTGGCAGACTCTGTCATTATGTCCACAGGTGGCATCTAATCACTTCAGAACAGTGGACTCTGACCATAGTGACAGAAGGGTACAGGCTTCACCTGGAAATTCTGCCCCCCTCCATGCTAGTAGGGGAATATCCTTCTCAGCCTCCTCTCACTGCTCTTTTGCTACAAGAGGTGACTTCCCTTCTATTAGAAGGCGTCATAGAGGAGGTCCCGACATCTCAACAAGGAAGGGGTTTCTACTCTCCGTACTTTCTCATACCAAAGAAAGCCAGAGAATACAGACCTATTCTGGACCTCAGAAACCTGAACAAGTTTCTCGTCCGCGTGAAGTTCAAGATGGTCTCTCTAGGGACCCTCCTACCCTATCTCCAGAGTCAGGACTGGCTCTGTTCTCTAGATCTAAAGGAAGCGTATACACATATCCTCATTCATCCAGAGCACAGGAAATATTTACGCTTCGTGTTTCAGGGAAGACATTATCAATACAGAGTCCTGCCATTCGGACTCGCCTCTGCCCCAAGAGTCTTCATAAAGTGCATGGTGGTCATGACTGCATTTCTAAGATCTCTAGGGATATTTGTCTTCCCTTACTTAGACGTCCTGGCTCATAAAGACAGGCACCTTCCAAGAGGTCCACCTGTGTCTCTCCCGTACCATGCAGGTACTTCAACATTTGGGATTTGGGATAAATCTTCCAAAGTCCTATCTTGCTCCTACACACACTAGAGTTCATAGGAGCTCTCTTAAACATTCAACAGTCAAGGGCGTTTCTACCTCAGCCCTGCTGTTCTCATCTCATTCAGCAGGCATCTCAGGTACGTCTCAGAGACCACCTAACTGCCTGAGAAATGCTGCAGCTTCTAGGTCATATGGCCTCAACAGAAATGTATGTATGAACATATGTAGAACCATATGTCCTTCTGCAAATGCGCATAGTCCAATGGGCTTTGGCCTTCCAGTGGAAACATGCCTCAGGCCGTCTCACGGACAAAATCCAAGTGTCTGCCCCTCTGGCCACATCTCTTCTATGGTGGTGTTCCCCAGAGAATCTCCTCGTCGGGTCACCGTTTCAGATGCCTCCACATCAATGTACCCTGACAACGAATGCCTCCAAACTAGGATGGGGAGCCCATCTAGAGACCCTCTCCACTCAGGGCCTCTTGACAGAGGAGGAGACCAAGCTTCAGATGAACTTCGGGCAATCTTCAGAGGCATCTAAACTCCCAGAGGGTCCTGGTCCAGACGGACAATCAAGTAGCTATGCTCTTTGTGAACAAACAAGGAGGAACAGGATCATGGCCTCTCTGCAGAGAGGCCCTCCATCTCTGGTCCTTTGCCATGATATACACTTCTAAGCGGTATATCTCCCAGGGGAGCAAAATGTCTTAGCAGACAGATTTAGTCAGATCCTCCTTCCCCACGAATGGTCTCTCCACATGGAGACAGCATCCTTCATCTTTCAGACCTGGAGGACTCCAGGGATGGACCTATTTGCCACTCCGCAGAATGCCAAACTTCCACACTTCTGCACAAGGACTCCTATGTGGCAACCAAGAGGTGGATGCTTTTCACCTCTACTGGGGTCGAGAGTTCCTGTATGCCTTTCCTCCCATTCCTCTGATTCCCAAGATGCTTTTCAAGCTCTAAGCAGACAGGGGCTTCATGATACTCATAGCCCCACATTGGCCACGTCAACCTTGGTTTCCTTTCCTACTACATCTGTCTCAGACTCAGCCCCTAGATTTTGGATCTGCTCCAGATCTCCTCTCCCAAGAGGAGGGGACACTGCTCCATTCCAATCCACAGTCTCTCCACCTCACAGCATGGCTGCTGAAAGGATAGTATTGCAGGATCTTAACCTTACTCAGGAAGTAAAGGAGATCCTGTTTGCCTCTAGAAAGCCATCCACCAGACTTTTTTAGCTTTCAAGTGACATAGATTTTCTCTCTGGTATTCCCAGAAGGACCTTAATCCCTTCTCGACTCCTGTGGAGGCTCTCCTTCAGTATCTCCTCCACTTATCCTCATCCAGTCTCAAGACCAACTAGGTAAGAGTTCACCTAAGTGCAATTGCAGCCTCTCATCATCCCTTGGATGGGCAGCCCATTTCCTCATAGCCGCTGTCATGAGGTAGACAGCACAGACCCTGAAATATTAAGAAATGAAAAGGAAGAAGAGCTTACCTTGCAGCCTCAGGGGCAGTTGCAGCATTCACAGTACAGAGAGGCAGGGAAAAGGAAAACAAACTTTCCACATGGGTGTAGTGACGCAGTAAGAATTGAGAGTGCCAATCAGGCTCACCTGGACTCAGACTCACGTTCCACGTTAGAGGAGCTGAGAGATAAAAGCAGGTGGGAAATCTCACAGGGACAGAGTTGACCCCAATAAGTTGGGGTTGGCTGTGTCCAAGCGTACCTTGTCCATCTGGGTAGCTGACTGTATCACCTGGGCTTATAAGGCGGCTGACCTTCCTTTGCAGGGTTGGGTTACGGCCCACCGAGTCAGGGCAATGGCTGCCTCAGTGGCTCATCTCCGCTCTGTACCCTTGGTAGACATCTGCAGGGCTGCAACTTGGTCTTCAAGCCAGACTTTTGCGGCCCATTACTGCCTGGAAAGGGAGTCCCGTAGGAACAGTGCTTTTGGCCAAGGGAGTCCCGTAGGGACAGTGCTTTTGGCCGGAATCTCTTTGAGGTTTAGGCAACTCCTGCCCTCCTGCCCTCTGTTGGGCTACCGGTGGAGGTTGTGTCCTTGAAAAGCCTTTCTTTGCAGCTGGGACTAGAGGGAGTCCTCTTGTTCAGCTTGGGTTCCTTGGTAGCCCAGAGCTGGGGAGTCACCCATATTTGAGGACTGACGTCCTGCTTGGTCCTGGAGAAAGAGTAGTTACTCACCTGTAACAGGTGTTCTCCAGGAGCAGCAGGAATCAGTCCTCACAACCCTCCCTCCTCCCCTTGGAATTGCAGTTGTACATAGTTTATTTTTCATTTTTTTGTGCTGTTCTTAGCTATGTCATTTGACTGAGGTAAGATGGCACCTTTAGGCGGGAAGGGAACCGTGCATTCGTGCCTGCATTCCCAAAGGCTTTCATAGAAAGCTGGGGAAATGCTCTGCTGGGGATTCATCGGCGCCGATGACACCCATATGTGAGGACTGATTCCTGCTGCTCCTGGAGAACACCTGTTACAGGTGAGTAACTACTCTTTACATATCTGTGGAGCACTGCGTATGTCTTGTAGCACTATATAAATGCTCAGTAGTAGTAGGTTGTTTACTCCTTCAGAAAGCAGAATGACTAGTCTGAGAAAAATGTTTTTCACTTAACATGTAATCAAATTTGTTACTGAAGGATGTAGTAAAAGCCGTTAGTGTAGCTGGGTTTAAAAGAAGTTTGGACAAGTTCCTGGAGGAAAAGTCCATAAGCCATTATTAAAGTGGACTGTGGAAATCCACTTCTTACTCCTGGGATAAGCAGCATGGAATTATGTATACATTTTGGACTGTTCATAAATAGCTCAAGCTGGTATCAAATTTGTTTTACTCCCCCTGCCCATACACCCAGTTCTTAGGTTTGTTTTAACAAATGTATGTCTTGAATACACCATCTCATGTTCATTCTTTTGAAATGTTCAGTGCCTTTATTCCATGGAGTTACCACATAATTCACCAAGTGGAAGAGCATCATTCACCACCTAGATGATGTTCTCTGTTATTGCACTTGTAGCAACCTTGTGGATAGTTGTCCTAAGCTATTTAATCTTCAGTCAGATGGCTAATTGTTGATAGAGTGGCATCCATAACTTTTTTGTATCAATCCATCGCATTGCTGATCTTCCTCTTTTGCCTCAACCTTCAACTTTGTGTCACATGTTTTTTTCTGAAATCTTTCTCTTCGCATAATTTGTCCAGAATATGAAAATCAAAGTCTTGTCATTTGAGCTTCCAAGAAAAGCATAGGTTTAATCTCCTCTTGTACTGGTTGATTTGTTCTTCAGGCAATCCATGATAAATATAATATTCTTCACCAGCACCATAATTCGAAGGCCTCAGTTTTCTTCCTGTCTTGCTTTTTCACTGTACAACTTTCACATCCATCCCATACTTGCAAGCATTTGCTTAACAAGCTTTCAAACTGTTGCAGCAAAACAGAGAGCCCTTCAACAGAAATGACCCTTTGGGAATCAAATTCAAAGTGGGCTGCTGACTCCCCAGGGGAAGTTGGAGAGGATGTGAGAGTTAAGCCAGCCAATAGTTTCAGCCCAAAACATCACCGTGCTATCCATGCAATCACTGGCAGCATGAGGGGTCATTTCTATGAGCTGAGTCATTTTGCACAGTTTGATCCTGTCAGTTGCAGGCTTTCAGACTCCATCATCACATCTGCATTACCAAACAATTGAAGAAGGATTTAGAAATATGGCAGATTTCTTGTGAAATTATAACCACTTGTCTGCATGGCAAGCACTGCTTATCTCTAGTTGGGATCTTGGTATTAGATGTATCGGTGAGAGGGGGGGACTGAAGGAAATAGGCTTTAAGATTTATTCTCTAGGTGTGCTGCATAATGGCTGAAGGAATGATTGGAATCTAACTTTGCTAAAAATATTACTTAACTAGAACTTTTTCATATGATAGTATTTACATATGCGATTTAGGCTTCTGAGAAAGAAAGTTAAAATTTTGGTGAAACAACTTCTACTACTTCAAGGTCTTTGATTGTCAATTAACCCTCTATTCTGTCTCTGGGATGTAAACCCAGGACTTTGTAAACCTGTGCTGCTATCTTTTCAGAATATTCAGAGTCTATATGATAAGAAAAATGTACATACTTTTTAAGACTTAGTATACACAAAAGTATTTATGTTACTTTGCTTGCAGCTTAATATAAAGTGCATGAATAAAGCATGTTGGGGCCCATGTTAGACATGCAGGGGTCCAAGACAGAAAGTGGTGAGGTGGACCCAAAGCTCACCTGTAGGCTATGGGGTCTATTCCATACCACGAAGGGCGGGGATGGACGTCCCGTTGGGATATCCATCCCCGCTGTTCGTCTGCCTTTCCCGTCCCCGCCAAGCCTCCCCATACGAACAGGGAGTTTGTACGTGGAAGTTAGATGGGGGCGGGAAAGGGACGGTGTGGAGATGGGTCGGGCAGTGTACGGTCTGCGGCCTTGGATGTATAGGGCTGATTCTGATGTTGGCCCTGTACGTCCAGGGCCTGCAGAGTAGACAGGGAACTTATTCAACCTCTGAGGTGGAATAAGTTCCCCTAGATGGGGGGAGACAGCAGGCCCGGGGCGTGTCAAAAGTAGGAGGGCATGCAGGGGATTCCCTGCAGCCCAACCCTGGCCGTGGGAGGCCAGATCAGGGGTTGGGCTGCAGGGAAAGCACAAAGTCGGCGGTGGCCAGGGATCGAGGCTCCTGAATGCAGCCGAGGTGCCATGGCAACTGGATGCCATGGCGCCTAGCCTTCATTCAGGAACCTTGACTGAGTTAGCTGGGCAGGTGCTTGTACGTGCAGGCCAATCGGAATCGGGACCCAGCCTGCACGTACAGACTTGGATGGTATTCTGATCCCTCCATTGCCCATGTTCCCTGTAAAATAGTTATCTCCAAGTTATAATGCCCTGTTCAATGTAATTTCAGTTTTTTCAATGTAAACCACCTTGATATCATGAAAGGCGGTATATAAGAAATGTTAAATAAATAAAATGTGCCCCACAGGATCAGAATCCCGTCTATCTCTGTGCGTCCGGTTTCGACAGATGCACAGAGGCCAGGACATCCTCAATAGAATAGGCCTTCATGCCTCCTTCAGCTTGAGGCAGGCTTGGAGCTGTCTATAGCATGGGGGCTCAGGGCAGTTGCCCTGTTGGCCATCCCCTTACACCAGTCCTAAAATACATATTTGTGGGTCAGAATAACCTTGTTGACTTTCTTGTTTTAAATTCTCCCTTTGCAGAAAATCAGCACTCGGAAAAGACAAATAATGAGAGCAAGTACCCACTGAACTAGGGCACCTTGGGAATCCCCTGCATGGGAATTTAATTTGAGATTCCTTATCGCTTCTCCGGGCCAGTCCAGGGAAAGGTAGGGTTGTCAATCCCCTATAGCAGCTGAGGACTGAAGACTTCAAGCTTTCTTGAGAGGTGAAGCCACTCCCCCTGAGGGTAATCCAGCAGTCTTTCAGTCCTCAGCAGCTAAAGAGGATCGAATCTCTATTTCTCCCTCATATGCAAACCTACCGGTTATTTTTCTTTCTTTGTTTTTGGGGAAAATATCTTAGCTCTAGCAGAGCTGATTTATTCTATAGTCCTTGTAGTGTTTTTGGTACACTAGTACTTTAAGGACATTTGAGACGTCGAGTGAGTCATTCTTTTGCGGTGTGAAGTAGAGCCTGCCTTTTTCACCGTCTCCGTCTCTAACGGCAAAGTGATCCTGGGAGCCCCAGTTGTTTCCTCTGCTGTGAACACTGCCGGTTTAGAGTACTTCCCGCTAGCAGTGGGACTGCATTGGGTACTCAGGAGTTTGCTCTCTTCTCTCCGGTGAGTCTCTAGGTTTTTTTTTTTATATTCTTCCTGTCACGAACCAGTTCTGCATGCGATATACAGGCACCGGGTTATTTTCTCAGCGCCGTTCCTCGAACAGTGGCGTTGTTGTTTTCCCGCTACTGCTCTCGTTCGGAGATACAATTTTTAGATGGCAGACAAGCCTGTGACTAAAATAGAGGAGCCGTCTTTGCCCGCCGAAAAGGCGGGAAAGGCGGCCATTTTGACGCCGCCGGTCAGTTCGCCTGCAGAGCAGCCCCGGCCGCATAAAAGGAAGGCTAAATCTTCTAAAGATGCCGTTCCACAAGAAAAGCCTTTGCGATCATTTTCAGAGGCTCAGGAAGGAATGGCATCGTTTTTTTCGCCCGAATTTATTTTGGCGATGCACAAGGCTTTTTTGCTGAAGTCTTCACAGCCTGATCAGTCAGCAGCGCTTCCAAGTCCTGTAGCACTTCCCATTAATTTTCAGGTGACAGAGGATCCTGGTGAGGGGTCTTCTCAGACTAAGGACATTATTAAAGATCCTTTGGATCCTTTTGCTTCTCAACCTTCTGCACTCCTGGGTCAGGGGGACGCAGAGGTTCTGGCAGAGACAGGCTTAGATCTGGATACAGAGGACTTGGAGGAAGGAGAGATTGCTCCTGGGAAGGATCCAAATATTTTCAGGGTCTTCCGTAAAGAGGAGCTGGCGGCTCTCATTTCTCAATCTTTGGCGGCGCTGCACCTGCTTCTTCCTTCTGCATCTCAGGAACCTTTGGAAGATCCTTTGTTGCAGGGGTTTAAGGCTGAACAACGGTGTTTCCCGATGCATCGGGTTATCAGGCAAATGATTGATTCTGAATGGGAGTGTCCGGAGGCTACCCTACGCGGTAGCCGCACCTTAGCTCGCCTGTACCCCCTACCGCAGGAGGAAAAGGAGTTATTACGCATGCCAAAGGTGGATGCCATTGTATCTGCGGTGACTAAAAAGACTACCATCCCTGTGGAGGGAGCGGCAGCGCTTAAGGACCTCCAGGATAGAAAATTGGAAATTCTTCTCAAGCAGGCATTTGATTCTAGCGCTTTGGCACTGCAAGCTGCAGTTTGTGGAGCTTATGTTTCTCGGGTGTCCATTAGATGGTTGCAGGGGGACGCTTCAGGGGAGTCCGCTTCTGAAGTTCCAGAAAATGCGAAGTTGGAATCAGCCGCTGCTTATATGGCGGATGCTTTTTATGATTTGCTGCGGATTGCGGCTAAAACCATGGCCTCTCTGGTAGCTGCCAGGCGTTTTCTCTGGTTGCGTAACTGGTCTGCAGATGTTTCCTCGAAGTTGCGGCTCAGTAAATTGCCCTATAAGGGGAAATTACTCTTTGGGGAGGCGTTAGAAAAAATTGTGAAAGATTTAGGCGACTCAAAAGGGGGTCATTTGCCTGAGGATAAACCTAAGCCGGTGAGAGGTACTGGTAGTCTCCGAGGCTCCGGTCGGGACTCCCGTAGATTTCGCGGAGCGCGCTTTGCACCCTATTCCAGGGGATGTTCCGGCTTTCGTGGTCAGTCCTTTCGAGGAGCCAGAGGTTTTGGCAGGTCCTACTTCAGTGCGTCCCAACCCTCAGTTAAAAAGCCGCAATGAAGGTCTGCTGGTCCAGGCGTTGGTTCCTGTAGGAGGGCGCCTGCAGAATTTTCTGGCAGCCTGGACCGAAATCACTTCAGACAAATGGGTTTTGGAGATAATTCAGAAGGGGTATGCTCTAGACTTCGCCTGCCCTTTGTCGCCCGCCTTTGTAATGTCTCCCTGTGCACCCGGTCTGAAAATGCAGGCCATTTCGGACACGCTCTTTCGTCTCTTACAGCTGCGAGCGATAGTTCCCGTGCCTCTAGACTAATACGGTTGCGGTCGATACTCGATCTATTTTGTGGTTCCCAAAAAGGAAGGTTCTTTTCGTCCCATGCTAGATCTCAAAGGCGTAAACCGTACTTTGCGGGTGCCTCACTTTCGCATGGAAACGTTACGGACAGTGATTCGGGCGGTTCGGCCGGGAGAGTTTCTCTCGTCCATAGATCTCACGGAGGCCTATCTTCATATTCCCATCAGACAATTTCATCAACGATTTTTACGTTTTGCCCTTCCGATGGGGCATTTCCAGTTTCGAGCATTGCCGTTCGGTCTCGCTACGGCTCCGCGGACGTTCACAAAGCTGATGGTGGTTGTTGCAGCGGCGCTTCGAAAGGAAGGTATCCGAGTTCATCCTTATCTCGACGATTGGTTGATCAGGGCCGATTCTCGTTTGGCTTCAGTGAGGGCGACAGCTCGAGTGGTACAGCTTCTCGAACAGCTCGGTTGGGTGATCAATCAGGCCAAAAGTCACTTAGAACCGTTGCGACAGCTGACTTATCTCGGAGCCTTCTTCGACACAGAGCGAGGGGCGGTCTTTTTTCCCGAACTGCGAGTGGAGAAGCTTTTGCAGCAGGTACAAGCTTTTCTGCGACTGACAGCTCCATCGGCGTGGACGTATTTGCAGCTCTTGGGGTCCATGGCGGCGGCACTGGATCTAGTCCCGTGGGCCAAGGCTCACATGCGGCCCTTGCAACAAGCGTTGCTTTCCCGATGGTCACCGCAGCTTCACCCACTCTCGCAGCGCCTGCCCTGTCCGGACCTCGTGCGACACAGTCTGGAGTGGTGGTTAGTTCCGGAACATCTAACGGCGGGTATTCCCTTACAGGAGCACTCGTGAGTGTTGGTCACCACAGATGCCAGTCTCACGGGCTGGGGAGCTCATTGTCAGGCACACATCGCTCAAGGTTCTTGGTCTCCAGAGGAGAGCTCGTGGTCGATCAACCGGCTAGAGCTTCGCGCAGCTCGTCTCGCCCTGCTGCACTTCGCGGACTTGCTCAAGGGGACTGCGGTCAAGATATTCTCCGACAATGCAGTGACAGTCGCTTATATCAATCGTCAAGGGGGAACCAAGACTCTTTCCCTCCTTTCCGAATGTCAGGAATTGATGGTTTGGGCAGAATCCAATCTCCTGGCGTTATCAGCGGCACATGTAGCTGGTAAGGAAAATGTGCAGGCCGATTATCTAAGCCGCAATGTGCTCGATCCCGGGGAATGGGAGTTGAACGCGGCAATTTATCACGAGCTGACCTTGCGTTGGGGGCAGCCGGTGATGGATCATATGGCGACGTGCAGCAATGCCAAGACCAGCCGTTTCTTCAGCAGGCGCAGGGAACACATGTCTGAAGGTCTAGATGCTCTCGTTCAGCCGTGGCCACTGGACTCTCTCTTGTACATTTTCCCGCCTTGGCCGATGTTGAGTCGAGTTATCCAGCGGGTAGCGCAACACCGGGGGGTGGTGATTCTCATTGCGCCGGATTGGCCTCATCGTCCTTGGTATGCCGATCTAGTTCGGCTTCTAATAGCTCCACCTTGGCCTCTTCCGGTACGCATCAATCTGTTGCATCAGGGACCGATACTCATGCCACGGGTGGATCGCTTCTTACTTACGGCTTGGCTCTTGAGAGGGCTCGCTTGAAGCGCAAAGGGTATGCGAGTTCCGTTGTGGCCACCTTACTTCAGTCTAAAAGGCCTGGGACTTCTCTGGCATATGTGCGAGTATGGCGTCTTTTCGAAACGTGGTGTGGACAGCGCAACGTTCCTCCTATGTCGTCTACCTTACCTCAACTGCTCCTTTTTCTCCAGCATGGGTTGGATAAAGGGTTAGTACCCTTAAGGTTCATATAGCCGCGCTCGCTTGTTTTAGGGGGTCAGTGCAACATCGCCGTCTTTCGGCGCATCCGGATGTGCAACGATTTTTACGTGCAGCAAAAATTCTCCGTCCTCCAGTGCGCCCAATCGTGCCTCCCTGGGATTTGAATGTAGTTTTGGAAGCTTTTTCCCGGTCGCCCTTAGCTTCCCTCTGCTCTCGGGATCTCCGGGAGTGTTCCTGGAAAACAGCTTTTCTGGTGGCTTTATGTTCAGCACGCCGAATATCGGACTTGCAGGCCTTGTCTTGCCGGGAGCCTTATCTTCAATTTCTTCCGGAACGGGTTTTGCTACGAATAGTGCCTTCCTTTTTACCTAAAGTACTGTCTGTTTTTCATGTTAATCAATCGGTAGCCTTGCCCGTGTTTTCTGATAGGTCCGGTTCTCCCATGGACTGTGCGCTCAAACGGTTGGATCTTGGCCGGGTCTTAAGGACGTACCTTCGGGTTTCGCAGCCCTTTCGGAAAACGGACAAGCTCTTTGTCCAGTATGCAGGGCCTCGTAAAGGTCAAGCAGCGTCAAAGTCCACCATAGCTCGTTGGGTTCGCTGTGCTATTGTGGCAGCTTACACTGCCCGAGGCATCTCGCCGCCGGTTGGTCTGAAGGCTCATTCCACTCGAGCTCTAGCAACTTCCTGGGCGGAGTTTGCCTTCGTTCCGCTGGTAGATATCTGCAGAGCAGCGACGTGGTCTTCGTTGCATACTTGTACAAAGCATTACCGGTTGGATGTTCAGGCCAGAGAAGATGCGAAAGTGGGGGCCTTGGCTCTTATCGCAGGTCTGGCGGGTCCCTCCCGTATTTAGGTACTGCTTTGGTACTGCCCTACCTTTCCCTGGACTGGCCCGGAGAAGCGATAAGGAAGATGAAATTAGGTCTTACCTGCTAATTGTCTTTCCTTGAGCTTTCTCCGGGCCAGTCCAGGGTCCCACCTCTTTCGGTTTTTCGAGTAATTTTTCGTAACCATAAGAATTTCACCCTATTTGAGTGTTCGTCCGAGAGAGGGGATGATTGGGGCTTCTAGGTTTCATTCAGTGCCAATCGATGCTATAGTTTAATTTTAAAAAAAACAAACAAAACAAGAAAACCGAAAGGAGCACGTTTGTTGGCTTCCGCGTTTTCAGGGACTATAGAACTTTATCAGTTTTAAAGGGTTAATCTGGTGTTTTCAGTTCTTTCTTTTTAGTTGCTTTGTCAGAAGGAGACTGCTGGATTACCCTCAGGGGGAGTGGCTTCACCTCTCAAGAAAGCTTGAAGTCTTCAGTCCTCAGCTGCTATAGGGGATTGACAACCCTACCTTTCCCTGGACTGGCCCGGAGAAAGCTCAAGGAAAGACAATTAGCAGGTAAGACCTAATTTCATCATCTTTTCCGCCAGGCAACATATCAGTGAGGATACAAGAAGATAAAGCAATTCATTCTCCAAAAAGGATGGGTCTGTGGTCTCCTAATGGTTCACGTTATAATCCAATTATATTATTCACGCAAAGAATAAGGGAACAATGGCATCTCATCTAGTCATTCTTTTCTCCTTCACCAAAGTGTACAGCATTAGGAAGATCTATGCCAGACCTTCAAAGTGAAGCATATCTAATTAGAATGAAGTACAGGACTACCACTTGATCAACGTTAAGCATGATGTACTTGAGCAGTTGCGACACGTGTTAAGAATTATCTGTGAATCCTTTTTGAGGCAAAGCTATTCCAGGTAGCATATTCACTAACCTTTTTCTGAAGCATTTTGCTTTGGCAAACAATCTCTGCAGCCAAGAAATACAGACATTTTGAGGGTCTCCTAACCAATTTTACATGGTTGCAAGTTGGACAACTGGTTATGGGGGTCATTCTGAAATTCAAATAAGCCGCCTGGACGTAAGGCATAGATATTTTTCCTAACAAAAACATTTATGACTATATTCTGAAACCAGTTTGGCACTGCACGTATATGGCATCTGTGCAGGGATCTTGGAATGTGGGCAGGAGGGGGTGGAACAGGGGCGTGGTCAGCTGCAGATGCATATAAAGCGTATTCAGGAACGGGCCGTGTACGTTCTCAGTGTTACCCGCAGACATATAATTTATACTTGTGGAATAAGGGCAGGACTTAGAATCTTTTTAGCTCTGCGCTTCAATGCGTTCCATAAGGATGATTGGCTGTGACAAATATGTAGCGAACAGGTGTGGCTGCAGTCTGGAAGATCACAATATACTGTCATAATGAACAGAGTGCGTAGGTGAGAGAAGGTAATGTAACAACAATAAACACCCCAACAGAAATAGTTGGATGAGCAATAGTTTTTATTCTGGCAATGCTGACAAATCCTCTGTTCAGACATTAAATTCTGCTAATATTTGGAAAGTATATGAGCGAATATACGAGGGCATCATGTTTGGGTGAGAAACGCCAGTCAGATTTGTAGTCCAGAGACGCTATGCCAACATGTTATACCACCTGTTTGTAGGTGCTGCGCATCTATTTGGCAGAGGTATGTCGTGTGGGTACGAGATATGTGGTTTGAGGGTGGCACGGGAGGTTCGGTTGTGCCCAGCCACAATTTGCGGGGGACATGACAGTTTGGCCAGTACCTGAACAGTCTGGTTTACCACAGTGTTACCAGCTGCCATTGTGAACGGACAGGAATAATCTGCACATTATCTGCCACCTTTGTAGAGACGACAAAATCAAAAAGCAATAATCCCAAATTCGGAGTCGTTCAAAAATTCAAAAAGCAAGACCCTGAAACAGTCCCACAGTGAGCTCCCTATTGTTTTGTTTGTCGGATCACATCGAGGGAGGGAAAGATATTCAACTTAACCACGCCAGTCAGATGAGATCCATTTTATTCAATTGAAAGTTCCTTTTGTGTGACAATATTGATATAAAACCAAAAAAGACTTATCTCAAGCTGTACTGAAACAACGAGCGTGTCCTCGTCACTGCAACGAATCTGAAATTATGAGCACGACGTGCACGTTTCGGGACATATATATATTCCCTGTATCAAGTGCTCCAATGTAGATCATGTTCAATGGCGTTCTTCCACCTCCGACAGCCGACTACAAGCCAGCATGAAATCACTATATAGGACTGGAGAATTCAAAATTGGCTGGTCGATGATGTCAATCACAGAGGAAAACCAATCACAAACAGAGGGTGGCAAAATAGCAGAAACCCCGTGCTGGTTGGATCAAACCGACTGCTCTCCGAGATACACTGGTGAATCCCATTGGTGGTTCTTTTGTGATTGACATGATTTTTCATCAATCATAAAGGGGATAACCTATTGAAATGGAGAAACCCCTTACCCGATTGGTGTATGCTTAAAACAAACTGGACTAATCGATTTCCCGATTTAGACCAGTAGGTTGCACAGAGTTTAAATCATGAATCCATCTTTGCTCACTCCATTGCAAACGGGCTACCTGATCACCCCCTCGCGGATCCTCTGGGATATGATCAATAACTGTCCAAAATAAGTCACTGATCTGATGGCCATTCTCCATACAATGCTCCACTATGGGTGCTGAAACCACCTGTTGCCGAACACAGGAGGCATGTTCGCCTATCCGAACCTGTATTGGCCGTGTGGTACGTCCCACATAGATCAAGGAGCATGGGCATTGAATCAAATGCACAACAAAAGTGGAGGAGCAGGTGGTCAACCATCTCAGATGAAATTTAATGTCAAAGTTTGGGTTGTTTTTTCTTGGGCGCGTAACTTTGCACTCGTCCACATTAAATTTCATCTGCCATTTGGACGCCCATTCTTCCAATTTATCAATGGTCTTCTTGCAATTTTTCCAATCTTCTTGTGTTTTAACAACTTTAAATAATTTTGTGTCATCTGCAAATTTGAGTACCTCACTCGTTATTCCCATTTTCACATCATTTATGAATATGTTAAAAAGCAGTGGGCCCAGCACAGATCCCTGAGGTGCTCCACTATTTACTTTATTCTACTGAGAAAAAAGGCCATTTAGCTCTACTCTGCTTTCTGTATTTTAACCAGTTCCTGATCCACAATACTCCAATCCCATGACTTTTTAATTTCGCCAAGAGTATCTCATGAGGGACCTTGTCAAAGGCTTTCTGAAAATCCAGATATACTATATCAACCAGTTCACCTTTATCTACAGTACTTATTTATTCACACCTTCTACAAAATATAACAGATTAGTAAGACAAGACTTTCCTTGACTAAATCCATGTTGGCTTTCTCCAATTAAACCATGACTATATACATGATCAGTAATTTTATTCTTTATAATGGTTTCTACCATTTTGCCTGGTACTGACATCACTCACTGGTTTCCCGGATCACCCCTTGAACCCTTTTTAAATACTGGTGTTACATTGCCCATTTTCCACTCTTCAGGTATTACAGATGATTTTATTGATAGTTGACAAGTTACTAATAGGTCTGCAATCTCATATTTCAAGTCTTTCAATACCATCCGGTCCAGGTGATTTGCTACTCTTCAGTTTATCAAATAGTTGTAATACATCTTCCCGGTTTATCAATATTTCTTCCAATTCTTTGGATATATCACCTTTATACACCATTTCAGGTATGGGTAACTTCCCTACATCTTCTTCAGTAAAGACCAAAGCAAAGAATTCATTCAGTCTCTCCGCTATGGCTACCAAAATGGCAAAGGGGATGGAAGGATAACCATATGGGGAAAGGCTTAAAGATTTAGGGCTCTTCAACTTGGAAAAGAGACGGCTGAGGGGAGATATGATAAAAATGTATAAATTACTGATTGGAGTGACATGGGTTAACATAGATCTGTTGTTTATGCCATCAAAAATAGAGGACACTAATGAAGCTACAATGTAACACATTTTAAGACTAGTAAGAGAAAATATTTTTTCACTCAACGCGTTACAAACTCTGGAATTCGTTACTGGAAGATGTAGTAAAAGCTGTTTGTGTAGCTGGGTTTAAAAAAGGTTTGGACAAGTTCCTGGAGGAAAGGTCCCTAAACCATTATTAACGAGCAGCCAGGAAATCAACTGATTACCCCAGGATGAGCATTTTGGAACTTGCGTGCCTTTTTGGGAGACTGCCAGGTACTTGTCACCTGGATTGGCCACTGTTGGAAACGGGATACTGAGTTTGAGAACCTTGGTCTGACCCAGTATGGCATTTCTAATGTTCTTATGTACTCACAACAGTAGTCAGACTAACCAGCCTGTAGTTCCCAACCTCATCCTTCTGTATTTGTGTAAAGGGGTCACATGTGCCCTTCCCCAGTCCTCTGGGACCACTCCCGACTCTAATTAAATATTGAAAATGTTAGACAGTTGAGCCACTAGAACTTCCCTGAGTTCTTTTAATACTCTTCGATATATTCCATCTGGCTGCTGACC
This sequence comes from Ichthyophis bannanicus, assembly GCA_033557465.1. NCBI lineage: Eukaryota > Metazoa > Chordata > Amphibia > Gymnophiona > Ichthyophiidae > Ichthyophis > Ichthyophis bannanicus. Next base: position 42,906,008 of record CM066048.1, on the reverse strand, counting down.
TATAATTGCCTTCACTCTGCAGCTCCTCACTACCTTTCCTCTCTTATGTCTCCCTACACCCCTCCTCAGAAACTCTGCTCTTCTAGCAAATCGCTTCTATCTGTGCTCTTCTCTTCTATTGCTAACTCCAGACTTTGCTCCTTTTACCTTGCTTCTCCTGAGTCTGTACATCAGACGACTTCTCTGACCCTTTTCAAATTCAGGCTGAAAACTCACCTCTTCGCTGTTGCTTTCAAATCTTGACTCATCTGTTCTCCTTTGTGTTTCCTTACCATTTCCCCTAGATGTATCCTATGTCTACAGCTACTGTGTTGTCTGTCTTGATTAGATTGTAATCTCTGATCAGCAAGGATCGTCTTTTACATGTGACTGTGCAGTGCTGCGTACGTCTTGTAACGCTATATAATTTGTCTACTTTTAGTTTAGCTAGCTCCTCATAAACACAGTCTTCTGAAAATTATTCAAAATTCCCTTTACTTATGTTCATATTTGTGGGTGTTTTACAAGGTCCTGCTCCTGGCCCTTCATCTGTCAACACAGATGAAAAATATTTTTTAAGCAATTCTACTTTATCCTTATCAGCTTCTACATATTCCTCTTCTTCATCCTTGAGTCTGACAATACCACTTTTACACTTCCTCCTCTCGCTAACATATCTGAAAAAATGTTTTGTCCCACCATTTTACTGCATTGGCTATTTTTTTCTTACATTTGTATCTTTGCTTTCCTGACTCTTTCCTGATTTAAGTATCAGGCCACACGGTGGAATATAGTTTCTCCAGGAACAAGCAGGAAGTCAGTCCTCAATTATGGGAGATGTTGGCACCAACAGAGCCCCTATGGAGCATTTCTCCAGCTTTCAAAGAAAGCCTTTGGGACATGCTACCATGCATGTGTGATCCCCTTCCCGCCCAAGGGTGCCATCTTGCTCAGTCTCCTTTTTTCCATGGGGCCAAACGGATGTCTGTCCTGTTTCCCCAGAAAAAAACCTTGCTAATTAGCCTTAAAAGTTAGCTTTCCCAGTTTGCTGGCACCGACCTCTGGGCTGTTCTCCGCCCCCTTTTCCTTTTTTGATTGAGGCCTGCCTCGACTGGCATTCGTGCCTTTTTTCGCCCGGAGGTCATCGACCCTGTCCAGGTGTTCCCCATCATGTCCCCTGGTGGGTTGAATAAATGTGACCACTGCAGTCAAATCATGTCAGTGACTGACACCCATGACTGCTGCCTGGGCCCGGGTCATGATAGCACCTCCTGTGACCTGTGCCAGGCCATGATGCCTAAGACCAATAAAAAGAGGTCGGAGTTGCAGGAAAAACTGTTTTCCAGGTCCAACTCGGCCCTGGCCTTCCCGACGTCAAGTCGCCCAGCACGTCCCGTGAGGCCTGAGCATCCTCAGAGTCCCTCGGTAGTGGCTCCTCCGAGAAGATCTCGGACCCGGAGAAGATGAAGAATAAGTTCTCGAAGTCCGCCAAGGTTGCACCGGAGAAACCTGGTAAAACCGCCCAAAGAGACTTGGGTGGCTGCGAGTAGCACCCTTCCAAGGTTCTCAAGAAGGATTCTCTGGCCAGCGTAGACTGTGCGAAGTTCCTTGAGGCTATTGTCCTCATTGAGGTGCCTGCGCCGAAAGCTGCAGAGCCTTAAGGCTTGGAAACCAGAATGGTGACCCTGGAGCACAATATCAATGCTATCCTGGCCCTGCAGCAGACAATGATGGCTGGTTCATTTGCATCATCTGCCCTGACGACTGGGCCCCCGACTGCGAGGGAATCCCCAGTTGTCGAGCCGAGTTCCGAGGCCACTGACCTAGGGTAAGCCCGCAGCGCCGGTCAAGGTCCCGGTCCCATTCCTCGGGCATCCAGTCCTCCCTGGCTAGTTTCCGTGATTCAGACCCCAGTTCCTCTGGTGGCCACCAACCCCTCCGTGCCGGCCTTGAGGCAGTGAGTCACAGGGCCTCAGATTCGTCATCACCACTTGACTCCGAGTGGGAGACCGATGACGAGGCATCCACAAAAACCAAACGGCACCAAGATATTCCCTCAGACCCATCTCCCCTCGTGCTCCGGCGCCATTCTCCTCTAGAGGACGTGGCCTTCCATGACTTTGTCAAGGACATGGCCAGAGCCCTCTCTGTTGCACCAAGGAGCTGGAGATTCTCCAATATGAAGCTCCACCCAAGGAAACCCTCACAGTGCCTGTGCAGCCAATCCTCGAGCGGCTACTGCTCAGAATGTGGGAGATACTGGCATGTAGTGAGTCGACGCCTCAACGCCATGTACTGCATCTGGAAAGGCCCATGGTTCCACAAAGCCCAGCTCCTACATAACTCCATGGCTGTCGAGTCAACCATGCAAAAACTTAAGAGCCCAAAGACCCACTCCTCTGTTCCCCCAGGAAGGGAGGCCAGAGCCCTCAATGCCCTTGGGCGCAAGTGTTAACAGGGCTCGATGCTGGGTTGCCAGATCCAGGCCTATGAATTATACATAGGTATGTACCTGAAGGCTCTAACCCAGGAGCTAGGTACTGCGACGCTCCTGCCCCCGCCCTAGGGCTAACGGACAGGAGTGGCCTATTGTCCCGTGAGGAATGGAGTTAAACTGTTCCCTTGGAATGATGGGTAATGTAGTTTGTTCTCCCTTCTCTCAGGAATAAATGTAGTTGTGCCAGAGACGGTAAGGCTTTTGCAAGAATATTTATTCGTGTTGGGGAAATTCCTCCAGTGCATCAAAATTCAGATACATGAACATAAATGGTGCTTTTAAATAGGAACAGAAGAAACTCAGGAATATAAGACAACCAAAAATAGGATTAGCTTTCCTTCTTATGGAGCTTAACTCAGCTCTGCCTCAAGAGGTGACTCACATACATTGCAGCCTCATAACAGTCACTGTTCCTTTCACAGTGTGAGCTCAAACTCAGGTGCAAACAATCAAGTTTCCAAGCACGGCAGCAGAAACTACCACGTTGTATTCTTTCCATACAAGGTATAGCAAGCTTCTTTATACTGTTACTTCCTTACAGCATATTGAACAGTCCATGCTACAATTGTCAGAGTTTGTAGAAGGTAAGGCATAATCTATCTGCATTAAATCTTCTGACTGCACAGAACTAGTGTCCTCATTCAGCTTTGGCTGTCTGCCTGCTTTCAACTCTAAGAACTGTTTAAACTCCTGGAGGAGCAATTCAGCCTGTTCATTTCCTGACAAGCAGTTGTCAGCAAATACTGGGTTTCTCTCCCGGTCAGTAATGCTTCCCCCTTCAGCTCTTGGCTTAAATAAATCAGGGTAACAATTGGGATCCTTTAACAAAGCCCCAAACATAGGAGATTGAATTTTACCTTCTCTATCATGACTCCTATTGGAACTGCTTTCTCTCTGCCAGGCTCCTCTCCTCTTAGGTAGCTCATAAGCTTTCCAGCTGTGAGTGCTTCTGGGTCTCTCCGGTCCAAACTGTATCCCATAGAATGAGTTACCTTTTGCAGGTGTCTGCCTTGGAGGCTTTCTATTTGAGGGCTCTGCCTTTTCCCAGGACTCTAAACCAGGGCTCCGTCCACTTCTCACAGGACTTCCTTTCACAGCACCTGTAAAAATCCTTGCAGGTCCTCTGTTGCTACCAGGCTCAGACGTGCATCCAAACTGCTTCCTGGACTTGCACTCACTGCTTGACTCGGTCTCACCTGACGTTCCATACGTCCTCTCACAGCTCGTCTGTTCACCGGCCCTCTGCTCACAGGTCATCTGCTCATGGCTTTTCTTTTTCTGTCTCTGTTTCTCTCTCTGGCTCCCTTTAGCAGCGTCATTCACCACTTCAAAAAGGGATTATTTTCCAGCCACACCCTGTCCAACCCCTGTGTGTGCCCAATCAGCACTGCTCAACTCCTCCCCTGGGCTGGTCTCCATTCTCAGCTCAACAGAAGAGGGTTTTTTCCTTCTAGGATTGAAAATCCTGTGTAAATCCTGCTGCTTTTCAGGATTTCCTTCAGTCTCCATTTCCTCAGGAGGGCGCTCTTCACCACAGTACTTGTGACTTAGATTGGCCACTGTTGGAAACAGGATACTGGGCTTAATGGACCTTGGTCTGACCCAGTATGGCATATCTTATGTTCTAATTCTCAGGAAGGTAGCACTCAACACATTTTAAATTGATTCTAGATGGTCTCAAGATCATTAATAGAGAATAAGAAAAAAGACTTATGCACTGACAGCATGTCATTCTTCTCTTTCCTCAAGGACGCTGTGCTCTTAACTGCTGCCTCTTTTCCCATACAAACCCCACCACACCCAGTACAGGCAATGACAAGTAAGCGGACAGGACCTTGAACCTTAGCTGTATGGGCAAAAGCAGTATTTTTACTGGCAGTTGCAAAAACATAAAGTTCAAGGCCTGCAGCATTGGAATTGCTGCTCCATTCTCAACCCCTATTCATGAACACATAACCAGGTCACTTCCTGCCTAGCTGTGAGCTGCTAAAAATCACCATTCATCCTCCTCCCAAGTGGCTCCTTCCAGCCACACCACCAAATAGGACAAGAGATAAACAAAAATTATCTTCCCACAAGGTTGTCCTACTTCAGGCAGAGCACAGGAAAGTGAAGAGGACCAGCCATAAAACCAAGGGTAAGGAGAAATCATCAGGCTACAGATCACCCCACAGCCCTGAGGTAAAAACAAAATAAAGCGCACCACAGAGAGGAAGCTCTAGCTAATCAGGCAAAAGTACTGAGCCCCAGCTGGGCCATACCTCTTCTCTTTCTGGAGCTACCCATATAAATTGCACTCTGCTGCAGTGTTTTGCTCCTTCGACAAGCTCCTTGAGGCGACTCCAGCAACTCTGATGATCCCCAATTTGCCTGAATACTTTGCTCCCTTGACGTATACTCTGCCAGCTCATACTTGTCACGCTTATTTCTGCTCTTGCTCCTTATCACTGCTCTCCACTTCTCATTGTGTTCCATCCTGATGCACTGGATCTGGCCGCCCCCTAATCTGCAGCATGTCCTCTCGGGAACCATGAACTCTTAGTAATTTGATTCCCTGCACCTCTACTCCTACTTCCCATCCCGGCCCTGATGTTTCCTCGCTGCTTCTTCTTCAATTGGCCCTACTAAACTGTAGGTCCCTTCATGCAAAGACACTTCTGGTTCACGATCTCATACTACAGCATCATCTCGACGGTCTCCTTCTAACTGATACATGGCTGTGAGAGGGTGAGGATCCCTTGCTCAACCGCTCCCTCCCTACAGGTTTCACCTCATTTTCTACTCCATGAATGGGCCACAGTGGCGGCGGGGTGATGATCATTCTGCGCTCTTCCTTACCTGTCTCAGAGATCTCTTACTCTGCCTTGCCTCTGAGGCACTCCTCCTTCGCCTGTCTTCCTCCCCACCCCTCCATCTTCTCATTTATTCTCCCCCGCTGCTTCATCCACACCTCTGGGACTCCCTTCTCCTCATCCTCTCTGAGGCATCTCTTCTTTACCCCCACCTTCTTATTCTTGGAGACTTTGTCCATTCTGACCATCACTCACATTCAGGACCTTTCTCTCACCCAACACATCTGTTTCCTGACTCATGCTGCTGGTCACACTCTTGACCTGATTCTCTCCCTGTCGGACTCTCACTTTCTGCCCTTTTCACTGTCTGCATTGGATTTCCCTTGGACCGATCACCGCTGTATTTTCCTCTCTGCAACTACGCCTGCACACTGCCACCTTCATTATGCACCACTCTTCTTCTGTCATCTCAGGCAGTTCATGAATCCCACGACAGAGGTAACATTTTACTTGCAGTTTCCCTGTCCTCTGCTTTCAGCCTCATCGATCACACCACCCTTCTCTCTCACCTTCATGACTATGGTATCTGTGGCACTGTCCTGCATTGGTTTCACTCATTTCTCTCCCACAGGTCCTTCTCCATTTTCACTAATGCCTCCTCATCCTCTTTCACCCCCCTCCCCTATGGGGTCCCACAGGGCTCAGTTTTAGCTCCATTATAATTCAATGTTTTCCTTGTCCTTTACTAATCCAGCAACATGGAATCTCAACGTACTATTATGCCAATGACATCAGTCTCCTCCACCACACTGACTCATCTCCCTGACTTGTCACCATTTAATACCTGCCTAGCCTGTATTTCCAACTGGCAGTCCTCTAACATTCTTCATGTGAATCCTGCAAAAACCTCCGCTATCTGATTCACGGCTTGTGGCCTCTGTCCTTCCCTTGCCCCAGTCCTTCAGAGATTTCCAGAGGTTCAGGGCAGCTTGGTTTGCTATGGAGCAAGGGGGCAGCCTTTTTGGGGGGCCTGAGGTTTCAGATGGGGCTACTACGCTGCCTTTCAGGCCCCAGCTAACAAACCCCAATGAAGGCCAGAGGGTCCAGACGGAGGTGATCGGGGGTCAGCTACAACAGTTTTATTCCATCTGGACCATCATTACAACCGACCAGTGGGTCCTGGAAATAATCCACGAGGTATGCTCTGGAATTTTTGAGGCCCCTGTTTGAGGCATTTATCATCTCGCCCTGCAGTGCGCCAGAGAAAAGGACAGCGGTCCGCTCCACCCTTCAGCAGCTGATAACTGGAGGCGGTAATTACAGTACCCCGAGAGCAGTACGTATCCAGTCAATACTCCATTTATTTTGTGGTGCCCAAGAAAGAAGGGTCCTTTTGGCCCATCCTTGATCTCAAGCACGTGAACCAGGCCTTAAAGGTGCCGCACTTCTGAATGGAGACCTTGCATTCGGTTATTTTGGCAGTGAGGCAGTGCAAGTTCCTGTCCATGCTAGATTTTACAGAGGCCTACCTTCACATTCCCATCAGACTGGATCACCAGCAATTCCTGTGGTTTGCTGTGCTCATGGGACATTTTCAGTTCCAGGCATTGCCGTTTGGCTTGGCTACTGCGCAGTGCACCTTCATGAAGGTCATGGTGGTGGTGGCGGCAGCCTTGAGACAGGAAGGGTTTCTGGTACATCCCTATCTGGACGATTGACTCATTCAGACGAAGTCAAAGGTGGAAGCTTATGTCGTGACACAGCAGGTACTGGAGTTTCTCCAGGACCAAGCAGGAAGTCAGTCCTCACATATAGGTGACATCGGCGCCGACGGAGCCCTCGTGTGGAGCATTTCCCCAGCTTTCAAAGAAAGCCTTTGGGAATGCAGCGCGAATGTGCGGTCCCCTTCCCGCCCAAGGGTGCTATCTTGCTCAGTCTTTCTTTTTCCGCGGAGCCCAACGGACATAGTTTGTGTCACCCGGGAAAAGTAGATTTTTTTTTTCTGCAATTTTTTGCATTTCTTTATCCGGTTCAACGCCGGTTCCCCTCCCGCCTCGGCTCGGTACACCGGTATCGAGTCCAGAACTTCTTTTTCGTTTTTTGTCCTTTGTGACTAGCGTTCGTGCTTTTTCTGTTATTTTCACTGGCAGCCCTGTCTTTTGAACTTGTAGGGGCCCTTTTTCCCCCGATGGCTGCCAGCGGGTTCAAAAAATGTGATCGGTGCAAGAAACTTATGTCTCTCACCGACACACACGACTGCTGCCTCCGATGCCTCAGGCCCGACCATGAGCTGCTGGTCTGTGGCCCGTGTGGCAAGATGTCATCAAAGGCACTTCGGAGACGTCAGCATCAGCATGAAAGAATTTTTTCGGAGTCCGCGTCCGGACAGACCCGGACTTCGTCAGAGGCCTCGACATCTCGGGAGTTTGACCCCGAATGCCATCATGGGTCCTCTAGAGAGGGGGTCTCCCGCCCGAGAGCACAAAAGGAAGAAGAAGCTCGTGAGGGTGGCGTCAGTGGAGGCACCTGGATCCTTGAGGGCCAGGTCGCGCAGCCCTGACCGCCATCCCAGGCTCTCGGAGTCAGAGCGGTCGACCAAACTACCTCGCCTGGAGCCGGAGTCGTCGAGTCAGGTAACTTCGGTTGTCCTCGTTGACTCTCCTCCGGGAGAACCGACGTCGGGCCCGATGCCGTCGGGGGCTGCGGAGTCTCCTAAGATCGGTCTCAGGTTAACGGCCCTGGAGAGCAGCCTGGCTGCCTTCATGGAGCAGCAGCGGGTACAGATCGCTGGTTTGACCGGTGCATCTGCCCCGACCACCGGGACCTCGACGTCTAAGTCGACCCCAGAGGCCGAGCCGATCCTCGAGTCAATCAAGTTTCGAGTCGATCCTCGGCCAAGGTCTCCCTCGACCTCCCGTGCGGGGCCGAGGTCATCAACGCCGGTGTCCTCAGCGTCGGGGCGGGTGGCATCGAGGCCCACACGGCCGGAGCTGCTCAACTCCTCGGAGGAGGAGTCGGCATGGCAGAGGGAGGACGAGGAGTCTCCCGACACCTTCCAGACCCGGTGTGTCCTGTCAGACTCACCGGAGTTCGAGCCTCGGAGAAGGTCCCCCCCCGGAGGATACCCGGTTCTCTGATTTCGTCAGGGACATGGCCAAGGCTCTGGCATCCCCGGCGGATGCCGAGGAGGAGCCTCGAGCCGAAGAGTTTGATGCTCTCCAGTATGATTTTCCTCCGAAGGAAGCCTTTACTGTACCGGTTCTTCCAATGCTGGAATGGCTGCTTTTACAAATATGGGAAGCACCAGCCTCGGCGCTGGTTCTTAGCAAGCGGGTCGATTCTATCTGTCGAGTCCGTAAGAGCCCTGGGTTCGAAAAGGCGCAGTTGCCGCACAACTCCATGGTTGTGGAATCGGCCATGCACAGGCTGAAAAGCCAAAAGATGCACGTCTCGGTGCCTCCCGGTAGGGAGGCCCGGAACCTGGATGCCCTCGGTAGAAAGTGCTTCCAGGGCTCGATGCTGTCTTGTCATGTCCAGACTTACCAGCTATAAATGGGCATGTACTTACGAGACCTGGCAAAGGAGATTGCCGGGTTTTCGGCTGGTCTCTCCGAGGAACCCTTGCAGAGATTCAAAGCCTTGTCTACAGGGATCCGAGAGTGCTCGAAGTTTATTTCTCGAGCAGCCTATGACTGCTTCGAGGCTTCGGCCCGGGTAGCTGCGGCCGGCATTGGTGCACGTCGTCAGGCCTGGCTACAGTCGTTGGACCTGGAGTCATGGTTGCAGGATAAGTTGGTCGATGTCCCGTGCTGAGGTGACAACCTGTTCGGCAAACCCATGACTGAGAAGGCTGCAGAAATTGAGACCGAGACTCTCACCAGGACAAGGCTGTCCAGAAAGATATCTGCCCCTTCTCACAAAAAGAAGCGCTCAGGGAAGAAGCCCTTTTTCCCAAGGAAGGTTACTGCCTATAAAACCTACCCTCAATATCAGGCCTCTCCAGCTCCCCAACAGGGCCAACAGGCCAAAGGGCAGGGGCATGGGCCTCGTAGGCAGAAACCCCCCCAAGCCTCCAGTTCCGGCCCCTGCACAGCAGGGAGGGGGTTTTTGACTCACAGGGCATAGCCTCTCCTCTGCCGGTGGCCCCACTCAGCACAGGAGGTCGGCTGACTCTGTACGCCTACAGGTGGCCAGCCATCACAGGGGATACATGGGTGCTGAGCATAGTCCAGAAGGGCTATATGCTCCATTTCCACCAGCTACCCCCCTCCTGCTATCCAGGGGAGCCTCCAAGACTCCCTCTACACGGGAACCTTCTCCTTCAGGAGTTGGCAAGTCTTCTAAAGGAACAGGTGGTGGAACCGGTGCCACACCACCTGAAAGGGCAAGGCTTCTACTCCAGGTACTTCCTGGTACCAAAGAGAACAGGAGGCCTAAGACCTATCCTGGACTTGCAAAATATGAACAAGTTTCTGGAGAGGGAAAAGTTCAAGATGCTTACCCTTGGGATACTGCTGCCCTACCTCCAGCAGGGAGACTGGCTATGCTCCTTTATTTATTTATTTATTTATTTATTTATTAGCTTTTTCTATAACGCGCTCTTCAATATCAGTGCGGTTTACAAATAACAAATTCTTGCAAAGACAAAGGGAACAGCCTTGTGCGTACATTGAAACAGGATCAATAACTTGGAGCTGCAACTGGGTGAACTATTTACATATCCAGCCACTCAAGCTGTGGTGGGTAACTATTTACAGGTTATACATTAGACCTGGACTGAATGGTTAGGACTGGGTCTTGACAATTATTACAGTAAAAATTATGGATTATCAGCATATGATTAAAGTGCCTGATGGATGGATCAGTTGTTTGGTTTGTCTAAGTTAGGTTGTAGATGAGTTGGGTGCGGCTTGAGTGAGTTGGGGTGTGGGATGTGGTAGTGTTGTGTTTGGCTGTGCAAAGTGTAAAATGAACAGATGGTGCTTAAGGGCTTTCCTAAATTGAATCAGGTCCTTGATTGATCTGATGTGTGGGGGGGAGGTTGTTCCAGCACCTTGGGGCGTAGAAAGTGAAGGTTCTATTCCTGGTTGTTTGTGTACAGTTTGTAGATTCCTTAGGGATAATTAACGTGTTGGCGGCTACTGTCCTTCTCGACTTGTTGTTGGGGGTGGATCTAAGGAGAGCTGTGAGGGACGAGGGGAAAATCAAGTTGATTGCATTGAAGGTTAGGAGTAGTGCCTTGTATGTGAGCCTGCAGTTTATCAGTAGCCAATGGAGGTCCTTAAGGATGGGTGTGATGTGGGTCCTTCTGGATAAGCCGCAGAGAATTCGGGCTGCCACGTTCATCACAAGTTGTAAAGGATTGAGCGTGCTCTTGGGGAGGCCATGCAGAATGATGTTTGCATAGTCGAAGTGTGGTGTTACAAGGGCCTGGAATATTATTGTCCTGAAGTCGTCGGGATCTAGCAAGGGTCTTAGGTGCCTTAGAGTTTTGATTTTATTGTATATAGCCCTGGTGGTGTTCTTTATGTGTTCTTTGAAGTAAAGCGTAATACCCAAGTAGCGTATCGTGGATTTGCATGGGAGCTCTGCATCTCTCACCTTTAAGGTAGCTGGAGGTGAGAAAACTTTGTTCTTTGTAATAAATAGGACCTCGGTCTTCTTGAAGTTAATGCGTAGGTTCTGAGCTTGAAGCCAGTCAGTGATTGCATTGAAGCAATCGATTAAGGGCGTAAGGTCGGGATGCATGACTTTGAGTGGTGCAAACAGCAAGACATCATCTGCGTATATCAGGCTGTGGATATTGAATGAGCGGATGATTTTGCATATAGGTTGCATGTATACGTTAAAAGAGTAACGCCTTGGGGTATGCCCTGGTGTTGTTGGAATGGATCAGATGTTGTGGCCCCCATCCGTACATGTTGCCATCGGTCGGCTAGATAGGACTTACACCATTCCCAAGCCATGCCCTGGATTCCCTTCTCCTGGAGTCGGGTAAGGAGTTGATCGTGGTTGACAGAGTCAAATGCCGCAGCAATGTCAAGGAAGACAAGTGCAAACCCATTTTCAGTTTTGTCTATTCCCCTGCTTAAGGTGTTGGTTAGTGTGGTGAGCAGTGCCTCTACTCCATGGGATTCTCGAAACCCGTGCTGGCAGGGATAGAGGGGGGGCTGATAAGTCGATGTGTTGCTGGATCTGTCTCTGGACAACCTTCTCAATTATTTTGGCTAGAAGGGGTATACTCGAAATCGGGCGGTAAGAATCAACTTTAGTCGGGTCCAGTCGGCTGTTTTTCAGGAGTGGACGTATTGACGTCTGTTTAAGAACTGCCGGGAATATTCCTGTTGAGAAGGAAAGTTTCATGATGTTGGTTAGTGCTGGGCTGAGTTCAAGGCGCATCAATCTGATCCAGTACGCTGGGCATGGGTCATTTGGTGCTGTGGTGGTGTTGATGGTGGCGATAAGGTTAACGATGTATTTCTCTGCTACGGGTGTGAACTCTGTCAACGGTGGATGTAGAAAGAGAATGACTGGGAGTGGGTCTTGGTGAAATGTTTATTTTGAGGATTTTGGCTTGGAGGTAGTCTGCATATAGCTGGGGTTGAATTGGTTCAGGCTGGAGAGAGGATGGTTCCTTGATTAAGGATTTTGCTATGCTGAAGAGTTCACGGGGTTTATTTAGAGAACGGAGAAGGAGATCGGTGTGGTAAGCTCTCATTTTGTCAGATATTGACTCGCGGTGGAGTTGTAGGTGGTCTATGTATGTTGCTTGGTCCACTGTAGAACGAGAGCATCGCCATTTTCTTTCGTGCTTCCTTAGGAGAAAGAGAGATGACCGCAGTTCAGCTGAATACCATGGGGCTGGTTTTCTTTTCCTTGTCAATTTGTTGGATGTTAGCGGTTTATCTGAGGAAGGTAACTGCGACAATGTTTTCAGGGTAGTATTCCATCTGGAGATCATATCTTCAAGGTTTCGTGCAGGTTGATCAAGTGTTGGGAGAACACTTTTGGTGAACTCCTTATCAAGGGATCTGAAGCGGCGAGGTTGTACTAGAGAGGCTGTGTCTGTGTGTTTAGCTGGAACTTGATCTTGCTGTGAGGGGATTTGGAAAGTGATTAAGCTGTGGTCGGACCATGGGATGGGAGTGATGGAAAGGTTGAAGTTGACTCGTCGCTGAATGTGGAGCGAAAATAAGGTCAAGTGAGTTTCCTCTGTGGTGGGTGGGAGCATTCACCATCTGTACATAGCTGAGTTCGGTCATTGCATCAAGGAAGGTGTTAGCATGGGTGGGTTGTAGGGGGATGCAAGGTTGAAGTCACCAAACAACCAGTTAGGCTTACGTGGGTTTTCAGGATTGCAGGCTAGGTCGATTATGTTGGATAGATCTTCTGGAGGGGAGGTCGTGGCTCTATAGATGAGATTTACTGTGGTGTGTTTGTTGGCTATGGTAACAGTATCCAAGTGCATAGAGCTTTTGGATGAGAGCATCTGAAACTGAAGTTCTGTTTTTACTAGGATGAAAACCCCACCACCTCTCTGGCTAGCTCTGTGGCATGTGTGTATTGCAAAGTCAGGTGGGATGAGTTGATTTAGGAGGACTGTGTCTGTGTCTGAAAGCCAGGATTCTGTAATCATTAGGATGTCTAGGTTATGGTTTGCTATGAGATCTATGATGGCTGGCCATTTCTTGCGAATTGAGCGTACGTTTGAGAGCACATCTGAGGTTACTATGTCCCTGTGCCAGCTCAGGTTTGGAGTTACCAGGGTAGTTGAGTGTTACATAGAGTAGGTGTGAGTGTCTGACATGGTATGTGTGTGGTAGTGGATGGTGCGGGCTGCTATAATTTCTTCTTCCAAGACTATGTAGGATGGGGATGTGGTTATAGCCAGGTGATAGTGCCAAGGTAATCTGGGTGGCATTGGCTAGAAGGTGGATGCTGGTAAGGGCTAGTAGGGAGAGGGCCATGTTGGGCTGCTGAGTCTGCCTTAGCTCTCACACTTGTGCAGCCACTATCTGGTGACAAGGGTGTTGTAAAATCACTATGATTGTGTAGTAACAGGATAGCAAGATCTATGGAAAACGTGCAGTGTATGCGGTTGACTAGAATCAATGGTATGGTACAATAGATAGTCATTTAGTAGCAATGGTACAATAGATACAGTCATTTAGTAGCAATGGTGAGATAGATACGGTTGTTTAGAAGCAATAGAACATAAGAACATAAGAGATGCCATACTGGGTGAGACCAAGGTCCATCAAGCCCAGTATCCTGTTTCCAACAGTGGCCAATCTAGGTCATACGTACCTAGCAGTTTCCCCAAAAGACACAGGTTCTGAAATGCTTGTACTAGGTCAAGCATTGATATCCTGGGTCCCTTCTTAATAATGGTTTATGGACCTTTCCTCCAGGAACTTGTCCAAACTTCTCCAAACCTTTTTTAAACCCAGCTACACTAACAGCCTTTACTACATCCTCCAGTAACAAATTCCAGAGTTTGATTTCACGTTGAGTGAGAAAATATTTTCTTTTATTAGTCTTAAATAGTTTACCCTGTAGCTTCATTGCATGTCCCCTAGTCTTCCTATATTCTGATACCGTAAACAGTCGATCCACGTTTACCCGTTCCACTCCGTTCATTAATTTATAGACTTCTATTATATCTCCCCTCAGCTGTCTCTTTTCCAGGTTAAAGAGCCCTAACCTTCTTAGCCTTTCTTCATAGGAGTATCCTTCCATCCCCTTTACCATGTTGGTGGCTCTTCTCTGAACCTTTTCTAATAACGCTATATCCTTTTTAAGATACGGCGACCAGAATTGCACACAATATTCAAGGTGCGGTCTCACCATGGAACGGTATAGAGGCATTATAATATCTTTTGTTTTATTTTCCATTCCTTTCCTTATGATACCTAGCATTCTATTTGCTCTCTTGGCTGCCGCTGCACACTGGGCTGAGGGTTTTAACATGTTATCCACAATGATGCCTAAATCTTTTTCCTGGGTGGTGGGTTCCTAATGTGGAACCTTGCATCGTGTAACCATAGTTTGGGTTGTTCTTCCCTAGGTGCATAACTTTGCACTTGTCCACATTAAATTTCATCTGCCATTTTGATGCCCAGTCTTCCAATTTATCAAGATCCTCTTGCAATTTTCCACAATCCTCTTGGGTTTTAACAACTTTAAATAGTTTTGTGTCATCTGCAAATTTGATAACCTCACTCGTTATTCCACTTTCCAGGTCATTTATGAATATGTCAAAAAGCAGCGGACCCAGCACAGATCCCTGGGGTACACCACTATTCACCTTTCTCCATTGGGAAAATTGGCCATTTAGCCCAACCCTCTGCTTTCTATCTTTTAACCAGTTCCTGATCCACAGTAGTACACTGCCTCCTATCCCATGACTCTTTAGTTTTGACTGTATACTAGATACAGTCGTCTAATAGCGGTGGTAAGGCATACTCAATATAATTAAATAGCCGTGAAGCATAGAAGGTCTTCCATTGAAATGACAACGGATTGAGACACTGGATATAACTGCCTGGTAGGTACAGCAAGGATCTTGCCTCGGGTGAGCTCAGTTCAGACTATGAGTCTAAGATGGTGGGTCGGCAGATGACTTTATGCTTATAAGTTACCTTCAGGTTGTTAGTGATCCTGCATGCTTCGGCGGCCTCCTAGGATGTTGAACGTGGTATATAGCCCAGGATGTAGCCGCTGGAAGGTTCTCGGGAGATCTGTTTAGCCCTGGCCTCTAGTTTCCCGCCTAAGGACCACGCCAAAGGGCCCTCTGGTGAGGCCCTCAGGCGTGGGCCCGCCCGATGGCGCTTCCCTTTATATGCAGGCGTCTGCCCCGATTGGGCAGCACGCCGAAGATGGCCGATGTTCTCGCCAGTGCCTCGGATGATCACTCTATCCCCGGTGGGGAGAGCCGCTGGTGATGGCTGGAGAGCATCCGTCACAGCGCCCGATGGCGTTTCCCTTTATATGCAGGCGTCTGCCCCGATTGGGCAGGACGCCGAAGATAGCCGATGTTCCTGCTGCTGCCTCGGATGATCGCTCTATCCCCGGTGGGGAGAGCCGCTGTTGATGGCTGGAGAGCATCCTTAGACCTAAAGGATGCTTATACTCACATCCTCATTCATCCAGACCACAGACAATATCTCAGATTTGTGGTGGGAGGAAACCACTTTCAGTACAGGGTGCTTCCTTTTGGCCTGACCTCTGCCCCTAGGGTTTTCACCAAATGCCTGGTGGTGGTGGTGGCTTTTCTTAGAAATCAGGGGATTTTTGTTTTTCCGTACCTAGACAACTGGCTAATCAGAGGCCAGTCACTCCAGGAGGTCCGACAGGCCACTCTTCGCACTGTCTCTCTTCTTCAGCATCTGGGCTTTGTCATAAACTACGCAAAGTCCACTTGGCTCCCCTCTCAGAACCTAGAGTTTATAGGGGCCAGGTTGGACACCCTTCAGGCAAGAGCTTACTTGCCCGAGGACAGGGCCCACAGACTTATGGATTTGGTCAATCAGGTCCAACGCAATACTCATATTTCCGCCAGGCATTTCCTGCGTCTCCTGGGCCACATGACATCTACTGTACATGTGACCCCGAATGCCCGTCTGCACATGCAGACTGCTCAATGGTGCCTCAGAGATCAGTAGTCACAAGCCACCGGCGACCTCCGAGACAGAGTAAAGGTGTCCAGATGACTTCTGAACTCCTTGCAGTGGTGGCTACATCCACCAAATTTTCTCAGGGGTGTACCTTTTCAGGCTCCAGCACACACAAGGGTGCTGACGACGGATGCTTCCTTAAGAGGCTGGGGTGCACATTGCCAGGGCTCATGCACTCAAGGCCTGTGGTCCCCTCAGGAGGCCACACAGCAAATCAACCTTCTAGAGCTGCGAGCAATATGCATAGCTCTGCAAACTTTGTCATGCCCTCTCTCAACAGTCTGTTCTGGTTCAGACGGACAATCAGGTGGCAGTGTTCTACGTGAACAAACAAGGGGGCACGGGGTCCAGGCTCCTATGTCAGGAGGCACTGGCCCTTTGCTCCTTTGCGGTCAGGCAGGGTATGTTTCTCAAAGCAGTCTACCTACCAGGTCAAGAAAACCTCCTAGCAGACAAGCTAAGAGGATTCTCCAGCCTCACGAATGGCAGTTGAATCCATTGGTGGTCCAGCAGATCTTTCTCCGCTGGGGACTTCCATCCATCGATCTCTTTGCAAGTCTGCTAAACTGTCAGCTACCCAGGTTTTGCTCCAGACAGCTGCACCCCCTGAGGATGGCAGCGGATGCTTTTCTGATCTCTTGGTCTATGGGCCTCCTGTATGCATATCCTCCCACGCCCCTGGTGGCCCGAACTCTGTTCAAGATCCTTCGGGACAAGGCCTCGGTGATTCTGGTAGCCCCCAGATGGCCGAGGCATCCTTGGTTTCCACTTCTTCTGCAGTTGGCGGTGGAAGCTCCTTTCCCTCTAGGGCTGCAACATGATATCCTGTCTCAAGAGCAGGGGTCCCTTCTGCACCCCAACCTAAGGTCCCTCAATCTGATGGCCTGGCTGCTGAAAGGATAGTGCTAGCTCCCTTACTTCTACCTAAGGAGGTTGAGGAGGTGGTATTGGCCTCTAGGAGGCAGTCCACCAGAAAGTCCTATGCCCGAAAGTGGCGTACGTTTATGGTGTGGTGTGCTCAGCGCAATGAAGATCCTTTCTCTTGCCTTGTGCCAGTAGTACTGCAGTATCTCCTTCACCTTTCAGACCTAGGCCTTAAGTCTAACTCTGTTCGGGTCCACCTCAGCGCTTTGTTGGCGCACCACTTACCGGTGGAAGGACAGTCTCTGTTGGTTCACCCCTTGGTGTCCAGGTTTCTCAGAGGTCTGCTTCTGCTCAAGCCTCCGGTTTGCCCACTGGCGACTGAGTGGGATTTGAATGTGGTCTTGCAGCAACTTACTCGCCCACCGTTTGAGCCGATGGCTACTTGCCATTTACGCTTCTTCTCTTGGAAAGCGCTCTTCCTGGTAGCTCTTACCTCGGCCAGATGTGTGAGTGAACTACAAGCTCTGGTTTCTGATAGGCCATACACACGGTTCTATAGGAACGGGGTGGTCCTGCGGACCCATCCCAATTTCCTCCCAGAAGTGGTCTCCTCTTTCCACCTCAATCAGGAGGTGGTTCTTCTGACCTTCTTTCCCAGGCCGCATACTAGGCGGGCTGAAACAGTCTTGCATACCCTGGACTGTAAGAGGCCGTTGTCCTTTTACATAGAACGTACGCAGGAGCATCGAAGGGCTTTTCAGCTCTTCATCTCGTTTTGACCCTAATAGGATGGGGTTACCTGTCTCCAAGCGCATGTTGTCCACTTGGGTAGCAGATTGCATCGCCTGGGCGTACAGGGCAGCCGACATCCCCTTGCAGGGTCGGGTCATGGCCCACCGTGTCAGGGCGAAAGCCGCATCAGTAGCTCATCTCCACTCTGTTCCGTTGGCAGACATCTGCCGGGCCGCAACTTGGTCTTCAAGCCAGACTTTTGCAGCCCATTACTGCCTGGAGAGAGTGTCCTGGTGAGACAGTGTTTTCAGCCAGGCGGTACTCCGTAATCTCTTTGAGGTTTAGGCAACTCCTACCCTCCGGCCCTTCGTGTTGGGCTACCGTATGGGGTGCGTTCTCAGAGAAAATTCTTGTCATAGATGCTGTGGCTCTCGAGAGGGAGCCATTTTTTCAGCTTTGGGTTCACTGTGGCCTAGAGCTGGGGAGTCCCATATGTGAGGACTGACTTCCTGCTTGATCCTGGAGAAAGTGTGGTTACTCAACTGTATCAGGTGTTCTCCAGGAGCAGCAGGAATCAGTCCTCACGACCCTCCCTCCTCCCCTGGAGTTGCAGTCATATCCTTCATTTTTATTTTTTTGCTGTCTTTTAGCTATGTCATCAGACTGAGCAAGATGGCACCTTTGGGCGGGAAGGGGACCGCGCATGCGCGCTGCATTCCCAAAGGCTTTCTATGAAAGCTGGGGAAATGCTCCGCACGAGGGCTCCGTCAGCGCCGACGTCACCCATATGTGAGGACTGATTCCTGCTGCTCCTGGAGAACACCTGTTACAGGTGAGTAGCTACGCTTTCTGCAACAGCTGGGCTGGGTGGTCAACCACACCAAGAGCCAGCTTCAGCTGGTATAATGTCTGGTGTATCTCAGAGCACTATTTGACACAAAAGCAGGGTGTGTATCGCTACCCGAGGACAGGGTGCAAATGTTATTAGCGCAGATCCAGAAGTTTCTCCATATGAAGGTGCCAACAGCGTGGTACTACATGCAGCTTCTGGGTTCCATGGCGGCAGCCCTAGATCTGGAGCCGTGAGCCAAGGCCTATATGTGGGCGTTGCAACAGGTGCTTCTCTCATGATGGTCTCCGCAGAGACATCCGTTATTTCTGAAGTTGGTTTGTCCGGAGTAAGTGAGAACAAGTTTGGAATGGTGGCTGGAACTCACTCATCTGGTGGCAGGCATGTCATTGGAGCAACCATAATGGATCTTAGTGACCACAGATGCCAGCCTCTCAGGCTGGGGAGCACACTGCCTTTCTCAGGTGACACAAGGTTGCTGGTCCCCAGAGGAAGCTTCTTGGTCGATCAATCAACTTGAAATGAGGGCAGTCTTCCTGGCACTGCAGAGCTTCCAACAACTGATAGAAGAGAAGGCTATTCGGCACTTCTCCGACAATGCAACAATGGTAGCCTGTATCAACCAGCAGGGGGGCATGGACAGTGCTACCCTGGTGAAGGAGAGTCAGGTGCTCCTGCTCTGAGCAGAGGAACATCTGATGGCCCTGTCAGCGGCTCACGTCGCTGGGAGGGACAATGTTCATGTGGACTACCTCAGTTGGCACACGTTAGACCCTGGAGAATGGGAACTCAACACGGCAGCCTTTCACAACATCACAGTACATTTAGGGGGTGCTGGTCATGGATTTCATGGCCACCCTGACCAACACCAAGGCAGAATGGTCCTTCCAGTCACAAAGAACACATGTCCGAGGGGCTTGATGCTGTGGCTCAGGCTTGGCCAGCAGAAGGATTTCTATATGTCATCAGACGTCTGCTACAGCGGATAGAAGTGCACAATGGCTCCGTGATTCTCATAGCACCGGATTGGCCTCGGAGATCATGGTATGTTTATCTCACTCGTCTCCTTATCAATCGCCCTTGGAGGCTCCCCGACAGGATCAATCTGTTAGCGCAGGGACCAGTACTGATGCCGCAGGTGGATAGATTCTTGCTTATGGCTTGGCTTTTGAAAGGGCAAGGTTGCACTGCCAGGGCTACTCTGTGGCAGTCATTTCAACCATGCTAAGGTTCAGAAAGTATTCAACCACACTTGCCTATGTCAGAGTATGTCACATATTCGAGGGGTGGTGCGCTACCAAGGGCATAAGCCCTTTAGTTTGCTCGCTTTCTAACATTTTGATGTTCCTTCAGAGTGGCCTCGAAGGGCTTGGCCTTCAATTCACTGAAGGTACAGGTGGTGGCATTGGCCTGTTATTGGGGGCAAGTGCTGGGTTGCTTGCTGGCAGTGCACCCGGATGTGATTCATTTGCTTAGAGTAGTGAAGCTCGTATGTCCTCCTTAGTGGCCAGTGATTTCGCCATGGGACCTGAACTTGGTGCTGGAGGCTCTAGCGGGGGCTCCTTTTGAGCCTATCTCAAGAGTGTCCGTGAAGGACTTCACCCTGAAGACGATGTTCTTAGTAGTGCCTGCTTGGCACAAAGGGCCTCCAATCTTCAGGCTCTCTCATGTCGAGAACCCTTTCTGCAGTTTAGCAAAGAGAAAGTGATTTTGCAGCCCGTGCCATCCTTTCTGCCAAAAGATATGTCTCGTTTTCACTTGAATCAATCTATTTCACTACCAACTTTCCTGGACCTTGCGAGATCCGCGGGGGATCATCAGCTTCATAGACTAGATCTCCATAGAGTCCTGCGGAGATACATCAAGGGGATGGAGTTGTTTCGTAAAGTGGACCGGTTGTTGTTTTTGCTGGCTCTCGCAAGGGAGAGGCGGCCTCCAAAGCCTTGATCGTCC
The DNA here is from genome assembly GCA_033557465.1 of Ichthyophis bannanicus. Classification (NCBI taxonomy): domain Eukaryota; kingdom Metazoa; phylum Chordata; class Amphibia; order Gymnophiona; family Ichthyophiidae; genus Ichthyophis; species Ichthyophis bannanicus. The sequence continues at coordinate 42,885,665 of CM066048.1, read as the reverse complement.
ATTGGGTGAAGCAGACTATTTTTGCAGCGTATGATACATGCGGGAAGGTGCCGCACTTAGGGTTATGGGCCCATTTGACCCGAGGTCAAGCAGTGTCCTGGGTGGAGCATTATTTGGTTCCCCTGGCAGATATTTGCAGGGCAGCAACATGGTCGTCATGTCACACTTTTTCGAGGCATTATCATCTGGACATGTAGGCAGCAGGAGACGCAGTGATTGGAGCCTCGGTGCTTCAAACCAGACTCGCAGGTCCCTCCCATATTTACGTACTGCTCTGGAACATTCCATTCATAGCTGGACTGGCCTGGAGGGACGATAAGGAAGGCGAAATTAGATCTTACCTGCTATTGTCTTTCCTTGAGTTCCCTCCAGGCCAATCCAGGACCCACCCGGTTATTCAAGAGGTTTGGTGCGGTTATCTGGATGTAGCACTTCTGGCCTAGTGGAAGATATTCAGTTTTTTTTCAGTTATAGCTCATACATACAGACTTAGCCCCGCAGAAGGGGTGTGTTTCTGAGTGCAATGGCTGGCTGGGCAAGTTGGCCCTGCTTACCTGTTTTATCCCTATTCGTAATATATGTAAATAGTGCCAATGTGTTACATGGCTCATTATGAGACATGGGGAGGGGGGGGGGGCAAGTGCTCTCCATTCTTCTCTTGCGGAGTTGGTGCTCTCTCGGGGGGGGGGGGGGCAGTAATTGTAGGTTAGTGTGGTTAGCTGCTTGGTCAGAAGGAGACTGGAGATGGCTGCTGTAGGGGGCTCTTATATTGCACCTGCAAGACTCTGTCATGCTCAGTCCTCAGTTGCTGGAGGGGGCTGACTACCCATTCGTAACTGGACTGGCTTGGGGGGAACTTAAGGAAAGACAATTAGCAGGTAAGATCTAATTTTGCCTTATCTAGTCAAGGCACCTTGAGTTGAAGTACAAAGTGCTCCTGGATCCTGCATATTTATTTATTTAACAGGTTTTTTTATACCGCTTTGTCATTTCAGTCAAAGCGGTTTATATTGTAACATTTATTTATTTATTTACAGTCTCTTATATACCGCACTATTCAGCATCAGCGCGGTTTACATGGAACAAAAATGCTCAGTACAATTAACACGTATGAGTTTACAGATAACAGGGCAAATAACTTGGATAACAGGGGTAAACTATTTACAAATCTTGCTACATAGAGTCATATGAACATGAATTCCATAGAAACATATGCACCACTAAGGGTTAGAGTATCTTTCTTGGCATGTTGTTGGGAAACCATATATTTGCTTAGCGGATTGCATCTCTGGTCTCAATGGGGTGGGGTTGGGTTGGGTTCTATGAGGTACTTATTGAAAAGGTGGCATTTGAGGGCTTTCCTTAAACTTGGTAATGTACATTAAACAGGGACATTAATAACTTGGATTTTTCTGAGGCAACGGAGGGTTAAGTAATTTTCCCAAGGCCACAAGGAGTTCTAGTGGAAATTGGTTTCCAAGCCAGTGCTCTCACCACTAGGCTACTCTAGGCATTGACCAGCAGCAGCTTTCACATCAATTATTGGTTTCTGAGGCAGCCCTCAAGCACGCTAAAGCATCAAAAGCATGGGCATATGCCCCTCCTGGTGAGTACGCCATGGGGAATGTATACTAGAGCACCAGGCTAAATCTGAAGATAGGAGCACCAGTTAAAATTCCTGCACTACCACTACACTCTGCTTCAGCATCTTGATGATCTATCTCAGTTACCCTCTTCTTCACAAGCTCAACTTCACTTTAACCTTCAAGATTTGTCCTGTCACCTCATTCATTCAGCATATACCACATACAGCACACTATCTTGTTTTGCAGTGACGGCAGTTAGTGTAAGACAGACTGTATAGCTCAGAGTGCTAGGCCTCTGAAAGGACCTACATGATTACCTAGTGGACACTCCCTGTTTGGGAGATGACCTATTTGAGGACACTGTCAGAGGTGCATTCCCAAATAAGACCACTGCTGCACATGAAGGGAACTCTCTCCATAACCTAAAGACCAGACTTTCCAGTTTCACAAAGGTCAACAAACACAGTTGAAGAGGCCCTACCACTATCCATATTTCCAGCAGTTCTATCCATGAAGATGGTATCTAGCATAGCCCAGAGCCCCCACCCAGTGCCAAATGCCCCAAGACTACTTACAGAGACCACAGTAATGCAAGCAGTAGGCAACTTCCACAGCTTCTGTTGTAAAGGCAGCTTCCAGCTTTTCAATATCCGCCAGTAGGGCAGACCCCAGCATGTCAGAGAAGCATGGCTAGTCATAAGCATGGATTGTTGGGTTCTCAACATCATCAACCAGTTAGAGGATAAATTTCTCCAGATATCCACTGAGCTCTGATCCACTCAATGTGATGAATGTTCCTCACCCCCCCCCCCTCCCACTACCATATCACTGTTCTGGCAGAAGAGATTGCTACATTCTTATATTGTAGAAAAGAGCCATTAATGAAGTTTCACCATACCAACAGGGATGAGGGAAAGAAAAAGAAAAATTCATCATTCAGGATAAAAAGGTGCCCACTTGTAGCTTATACACTAGGGCTAATAATGGTGGTATCAATGGTGCAGACTGCCTAAAACTGGAAGAAAGAGGCATACTGCACTAGAAAAAGTGCAAAAAACGATTGATGCAAATTTAAGATCCTGGAGGGGAGGGATATTGAAAAGTCATTTAGGCGGTTTGCAGACCTACAAACCACTTAAATGACATTCAGCGGGATATTCAGTGGCACGAAAGCAGTTGGTACCACTGAATATCCCTGGGTGCAGCCTCTATGCGTCCTGATGCTGGCTAGTGTTGGGCATTCTGGGGGTGGGGGTGGAGCCGGGAGCGGCACTGCAGTTTAACTGGGCAGCAGCAATATTCAGCTGCTGCTCAGTTAACGCTAACCGACTAAAGTTAGGACAGTTGAATGGCTGCCCTAATTTTAGTTACTTTTGCGATTCGTCCAGCAGCTGAGTATTGCCACTGACCAGATTGCAAAATCACAGTCCTGCCAACCTGTATTTCAATGCCATTGATCAAGTATGACCCTGACATTGAATATCCAGATTCAAGGTTTAGTTTTGACAGCTAGCTGCTGTTGAATATCACCCCCTTAATTTTAAGGATCAAAGTAAGTATGTTGAGTGATAACGCCTTAGAACTCTAGAAGAAGAAAGAGAAAGAGGAAATCCAGGCAGAAGCACCATAAAAGAGGCATATGCAAAAAAAAAGGAAAGCCTTAGAAAGAGTCAATAGAAGAAAGTCTGTTGCAGAAAGAGAGAGAGCGGCCTGGAAAGGAGTACCAGGAGAGAGGGTGGTGCACAGGGAGGAGGAAATTCAAAGAGGAGCAAAAGAAGAAAAATTATAGCAGTGAGAGAAATAATGATATTAGAATGGAGCATCAGAAAAAAAAAAGGTTGAATAGGGGAAAGAAAAAGGAGGTTTGAAACAGAGCACTAAAAGGAAGGCTGAGGTAGAGACAGGAGAGATCCAGAAATGATGGAGAGCAGAATAAATGAAGAACAGATGAAAAAATCAACTGAAGAGGAGGAAGAAAGTCAGGAGAAGGACCCAGAGGTGGAGGAATTAGCAAATTACTCCTGGCCTGTATTGAAATAGATCATGTGCTGGGTTCCAGGTGAGGGAAAGATGTAGTAAGCTGAATTTAACATCAGAAGTTAGAAATATGATAAGTAAAATGAATAAGGCCATAATCTATATGAAGGGGGCCATCTATTGACATCACATAAATAAATTGAATGCTATATTGTGCAGAAAAATTAATTACTGGAAGAATTATACCAAGAAAAACTCAGTTTCAAAAGAAAATGAGAGTGGTAACAAATCCTTGGGGAAAAAGCATTGAAGGGAAAATTAACATCTTTGTGTGCAAAGCTACCCCTGATAGACAGGTATCTAAAAGGATTCAGGTCATCAAAGATAATGAGGAATATACATAACAATAAAACTGAAACTTTCTGCATTAACAAAAAAAGACCTTAAATTCATATGCTCCAATAATACATTAAAAAAACAATAGAGGCACAAAAATTACATAGATATGAAGAAAACAGAAAAGTGAGATACTAAAATAAATTATTTAGAGAAAACCCAAAACAGTTCTGCAGGACACTGGGGAAGAGTGTTAAATGGTGAAAATAACCACTGACAAAAGCTGAAACAAACATTCGGGGAAGACTGATATGAAGACCCTGGAGTACAGAATCAAGAAACTGAATGGCTATCCTACATATGGGAGAAGTTGGAAAAGGCAACATCAAACTAATGGAACGGCCTGAAGGAACTAGAGAGTTGGAAACCAGGTTGAAAAGGATTCCAAACTGGAAAAAGCCCTGGCCCAAATGGTGTGCCCAATTTGTCCCTAAAAATTACAGGCCAATAGCTTGTCTGCCTGTTTACAGCAATAGATGCTGTCTGAGCATCCGATAACATCATGGCAATACAGCAGAAGGGCAATAAGAAAGAAACCATCCTGGTCAGTGCTAACAGGAAAAATCTCATTGCAACATGGATTGACTATAAGAAAATGTTTTGATAGCATTCCACACTTATGGTAATAAGTTGCCCTGAAATATACAAAATATACGCCAAATTCATTGGGTGCATCAGGTTTACCATGAAAATGTGACAAACCACACTCCATTTGACTATGAAGATGGTCAGTTCATCATTCCTAACATCAAGATTCAGAGAAAAAAAATTCAGGGAGACTCCCTATCACTACTTCTGTTTTGTATGGCACGTATTTCGCTGAGTACTCATTAACTCTTTGGGATATGGATTTAACCTTAATCCTAAAGAAAACAACAATTTAGAGATAATATCACATTTTACTGTTTGTAGATCTGAAGCTCTACAGTTCCAGTGACAAACAATTAATGTAACAAGTACATGTAGCAAAAAGTCTCTCTGGTGGTACCAAGGTGACTTTTGGCCTCGACAAATGTGCTAAGGCAATTGCCCTTGGAGGGAAATTGATCAGACAGAAAACATCTCCCTGTCTGAGGATTATGACATCAGGGAACTTGAAGAGGAAGGCATATATAAATATCTAGGAGTAGATGAAGGAATATCAAAAATTACTGAGAGAGATCAGTAAAGAATATTACAGGAGATTACAATTGTTATTGAAAAGTGCTTTAATATCGCAGAATAAGATATACTGTAAGTTGTTAATCGGCTGCCATTTCCTATCCTTTCATATAGCTTTGGGATTGTAGACTGGTCTCTTAAGGATCTTGAGAGACTGGACGTGTGAATAAGAAAACTCCTGCATGCCCATGTAATTTATAAGAACCAGTGTATGCCGAGACTATACATCCCTAGAGCCGAAGAAGGATTGGGCCGAGTAAGAATTGATATATCTACAGTTACTGTCAAAGGCCTTCAGGCCTTTTTAATAGCATCATCGGATCCAAATATGCAGAAAGTGCTGAAATATGAAAATAGATATCCAGAATCTGTTTCCACTATTAAACTTGGACAAGCATTCCGAAGAGTAGAAAGGATGGTTGAGAAATATTTCCCCACTGTATTTATGCTTTTGCCAATTGTTTTTCCTTATGAAGGTAAAAAAGTAGAGCTCATTTAACATTATACTGCTGAATTGTTTTTCCTTGTCTACTGATCTGATTCTATGAAGAGCTTTTTCACTTGTTTTGCAAATTCTCTTGTGTCCTTCCCTATGTGTGTTGGTGGAAAAGTGTTATTCCAGGAACCTTTTGTCGATAAAGACTGGACACATGAATGGTTAAGGAGAGGTAAACTGAAACCTTAAGATGAGAAATTGATAGTTGCATCTCAGGATAGTGGATTACGGATGAGATGGTTTACAACAAGCATAGAGAAAACTGTTAAGACGTATGCAGATTCTGTAAGAAAGACTTGTTAATGGTTGCTCATATCATGCAGAAAGGCACAACAAGGTGGCACTCCTCATCCAGTGGACATTTGTAAACACTGTAATATCGCTGTACCGGAAAAGCACTGGGATCATGATCCCAAGAGAATTACGGAGAATGAAGAAGTTATAATCACTTGGGACATTCTCATTCTGAAAGATAAGAAGATGAATGTGAGGAAACCTAAATAATTGTGTTAGCAGTGGGTTAGTTTTGCACACACTATGACAGTCATGAACCTCATTCCTAAACCAGGGTATGTGGAGTATGATCTCAGTATTTCACATTCATTGCTAATGCTTACCATAATACTTATGTCATGTCAAAGAGAGCTTCCTTCTGGAGGTCATAAGATGTAACATGTATAGACAACTTGTCAAGGTGCAATTGGAAATTCCTCTTAATCAGGCCTGTGGCTCCCAATACAATGGAGAATATTTCTGCATCTTTCTGCCATATTTTCTTGATATCTGACTGCATTCCTTGATATTTCAAGATCTTCTCCCTCTCCACACCATTCACAGAAGAACTGACACCTCTATTATCAATGCTGTTCTGGTGTTTTTCTCTTTAACATTGTTTCCTATCATAATAAAGTGTTCCATTTGTTGACTGGAATTAGCACCACAGTTGTTTGGCATTTAAACCTGGGCTGGTCTGTCCATTGTGCAGGAATGTTGCCTGCACATGGCCCTGCACCTCGGGGGGGTCCTGTGCCTGACCGTCTGCAGAGGGAACTGGGGAGGCCTGAAGCACCGGCTCACCTCTGAACAGCTGTGGGAGTAAAGAGCGCATTTGTCTTCTCTCCCGTGGCTGTGATAAAAAGGAACTCACCACGCGCTGAGTGCCAGGAGGTCAAACTGGGGCATGGGACGTGCCCCTGTTTGACCTCAGCATTCAGCATGCCGATGGGCTCCTTTTTATACAGCTGCGGGAGAGAAGGCAAACGCCGCTCTTTATTCCCGCAGCTGCTCAGAGGTGAGCTGAGGCTTAGGGCTTCCCCAGCTCCCTCTGAAGCCAATCAGGCACAGAGCCCCTTTTGGTGTGTGACTGGGGGGGGACGACTGGGGGCTGGAATAGGAACGGGAATGGGGAGACTGTGGACTAGAATGAGAATGGCAATGGGGGGCTAGAATGGAATGGGAGGACTGGGGGCTAGAATGGGAATGGGGGGGCTAGGACTGAAAATGGGTTGATTTTGGGGGATCTGGGACTGGAAGGGAACGGATGCTGGGAGGGACTGGAAGAGAACTGGTACGGGAGGGTTAGGATGGGAAATTGTCGGGGGATAGGGGACGGGCTAGAAAGGAGCTGATGCTGGGAGGGACTGGAGGAGGACTGATACTGGGGATTTAGGACTGGAAATGGGCTGATGCTGGGGGACTGGAAGGAGTACTGGGGGACGGGCTAGAAAGGAGCTGATGCTGGGAGGGACTGGAGGAGTACTGTTACTGGGGGGGTTAGGACTGGAAATTGGCTGATGCTGGTAGATGGGGGGACTGGGACTGGAAGGGAGAGGGGATGCTGGAAGGGACTGGAGGAGGACTGATATGGGGGGCGAGGACTGGAAATGGGCTGATGTGGGGGGATGGGCGAATGAGACTGGAAGGGAGTGGATGCTGGGAGGGGCTGGAACTAGAAGGGAGTTGATGCTGGGGGAAGACCAGAAGGGGGTGGGGCTGGGACAGGCGGGAGAAAAAAAGAAGCTAGGGGAGTGAGGATGGAGAGAGGGACAGATTTTGTGTGGGAGGGAAGAAAAATCTATGATTGGCTGAATATTCGGAGAGTAAGTGGGGATTGAGGATGGAGGGGTGAAATTTGAGTGGATGAAAAAGGAATAAAGAAAGAAATGGAGGAAAGAGCAAAGGCGAAATATCAGTATGTTAGAGGCAGATGTAGAGAGAATGGAAAAACTAGAAGAGAGAAAAAAGGATAAATGGACAGCAGACAATGGAGAGTTAGCAGAAGATTCGAAGAAAGCGACTGGGATAATTGCAACTGAAAAATAAAATGGCCAAACAAGAAAAGGTAGAAAAAAACTATTTTATTTTGAATTTATTTACTAGAATATGTCAGCTCTGGGAAATGAGCATCACTAACGTTTTTTGTTTTGTTTAGTACAAGAGGAAATTAATTTATAGTTTTCCTTAGCGTTCCTTCAGCTTAGTCCTCTACTCCTGGATTGTGAACCTCCTCCTGCAGCTTGAAGACTGGATATGACAAACTTGTGACATCACTGGATATAGCCTGCTGGAGTCTCCCATCATCCCCAGTGTGTCCAGTCTTCATGCAGCAGGAGGACGTTGTGAGCCCGGGTCCTGGGCTCACTAGAGGAACGAATAAGGAGTACCATAGTTAGGGTGCTTGTGTTGTTTAGGGGGGTATTTTTCTTTACTTTCTTTTTTCTTGCCGGTGTGCTGGCTCTTTAAAAAAAAAAAAAAAAGGAAAAACACCACTTTATTTCGGAGGCGATGGGGGGGGGGAGGCTGGTCAGTTCCCTCTGCCACACCGGGACCTCCGTTGCGCCTAGGACTCCTCTTCCTGGACGGTGCGGGAGAGAAATCCTGTTTCGCACTGCCTGTGTCTTCTCAGTGTCAGTCTCCACACAGCCCCGACGCGCTTCGGCGTCTATATTGCTGGCACTCAGGCAGGCTCTCGCTGTGAGCGTTGCTCCTGGAGCGGAGTAGCGTCACAGTTTGAAGGGCTCTGTTTTTTCGGGTAAGTGGTCCCTTTGGGCTCGGGGGAGCCGGGTTCGGGGGTGTTCTTCCAGGCCGCAAAAAGGGCGCCAATTCCGGCACGGCAAAAAAGGCGCCAAAGTCGACACGGTTTAGGCCTGCGGCCATTTTGAGTGGCTGGCCTTTCTTTTTTTCGCCGCGTGTCAGCTCCGGAGGCAGCATGAGGTGGGGAGCCTGCTGCGGGGGGGGGGGGGGGGTCAGCTCCCTGTTTCCGCGGTTGAGTGAGCTGCCACCGGTTTGTTTTGTTTTGTTTTGTTTTATTTTTATTAAGTGCACAGATACAAGGGGTCTCGAGTTCAGGACGCTGTCGTTTGACCCGGGGGTACTCTGAGCAGCTGGGAGGCTTGGGGTGCTTCTCTCTCTTTTTTTTCTAAGGGCTGTGTTTTAGGCCGCAACATAAAAATAAAAAAAATAAAAACGTCATAGAAAAGTCAGGAGGCGCCCATATTCCTGCCCGTATTAGTTGGCTTGAACACGGGGCAGCACATGTCGGCGCGCCCTCAGTGCGTGGTTTGTGGAACCCACAGGGGCACAGTGGCAGACACTGGCATCTGCAGGGGCTGTGCTGCGGTTTCTGTCAGTGTGGAGCAGCAGATGGACAGCGCTGCTTCTCCTCCTTTGCAGGACGCATCGGGGGAGGGTGAGCTGTGGGGGTCCTTCCTGCCGGTGCCGGTCCCGGTCCCGGAAGCTCCGCCAGGGGGCCCTTCTATGTCCTTGGGGGCTGGGGCGGAAGCGCAGCAGATGGATTTTTCTCCGGACTTGGTCCTGTTGCTGCATCAGGCATTTTGTTTGAAGCGTCAAGGTAAGTTGCCGGATGCCTCTGTGTTTCCTTCGACGGTTCTGCCGTCGCCTGGGATGGAGGGGAATGTCTCCTCTCCAAGGCCATCTAAGAGGGCTCGCCCGTCAGACCGGCCTTCCTCTGACTTCGGTTGGCAGGACATGGCAAACGTGGATCTGGATTTGGAGGCTGATGCGGAGGAGTTGGAAGAAGGCGAAATCCAGGAGCCAGAGGATCAGTCGAAAATTATTTGTGTGTTTCGTAGAGAGGAGCTTACGGCTTTAATTTAGGAGTCGCTCCAGACACTGAAGCTCGCCACTACTCCACCGGTTGAAGAGGACGAGGGGGAGGACCCTATCATTCAAGCGGTGCGTCAGACTCAGATAGTGTTTCCAGTACACAAGGTGGTAGATAAGATGATACAGGAGGAGTAGGATCAGCCCGAAGCCGGGCTCCGCGGACTTCGGACTATGAACAAGTTGTATCCCTTGGCCGACAAGGACAAGGAGAGGTTCCGCTCCCCCCGGGTGGACGCTGCGGCCTCTGCGGTTACGAAAAAGACCACCATTCCTGTAGAAGGTAGTGCGGCATTGAAGGATCTTCAAGATCGCAAGGTAGATGGTTTGTTGAAACAATCCTTCGAGGCGAATGCGGCCTCTTTGCAGGCGTCCATTTGTGGGGCTTGGGTGGCTAGAGCCTGTCTCCGGTGGTCACAACACTTGCGTCAGTCAGATTCGTTGGATCAGGACAGTGCTGGAGTCCGGTGCCGCGTATTTGGCAGATGTGCATTATGACCTTATCCGGGCTCTTGCAGATAGCATGGCGTCGTTGGTGGCTGCACGCAGGTCCTTCTGGCTCAGGCAGTGGGCGGCGGATGGTTCTTCCAAGTCGCGGTTGAGTAAGCTGCCGTTTAAAGGTAAATTGTTGTTCGGGGAGGATCTTGACAAGCTGGTCAAGGACTTGGGGGAGTCCAAAGGCGGGTGGATGCCGGAGGACAAGCCTAAGCCTGGGAAATTCTCCCCAGCCTCCAGAGGTCAGTTTAAGGATTACAGGAGATTTCGTGCTTCCCGGTCCGCTGGTTTTCAGCGGGGAAGGTTTGCTTCGTGAGCGCAGGGGTTTCGTGGCTTTCGTGGAGCCAGTAGAGGGTTCACTGCGTCGACCTCCGGAGCCCGCGCGGAAACCGCAATGAAAGGAGGCAGGTCCAGGCAGAGGTTCTACCCATAGGCGGACGTCTTCGGGGGTTTCTCTCTGTCTGGGCCCAGGTAACGACTGATCAGTGGGTGCTGGAAATCATTCGCAACGGATATGCTCTAGATTTGGCAATGCCGATTCGAGACTCTTTTTGTAATGTCCCCTTGCAGAGGGCCCGCCAGAACCTTAGCGGTGCGGCAGATGCTCGACCGGCTCCTGCTGTTAGGGGCCGTGGTACCGGTACCGTTGGCGGAATATGGAGTGGGGCGATATTCCATTTATTTCATGGTGCCAAAGAAGGACGGTGCTCTTTGGCCTATTCTCGACCTCAAGGGGGTAAATCGTTCTCTCCGCGTTTGCATTTTCGAATGGAAACCCTGAGGTCTGTCATGGTGGCGGTGAGGCAGGGGGAATTTCTGACTTCTCTCGATCTCACGGAGGCTTACCTACATGTGCCGATCAGGGCATCTCATCAACGGTTCCTGCGCTTCGTTCTGCCCTGGGGGCACTTTCAGTTCCAGGTTTTGCCGTTCGGACTGGCTACAGCCCCACGCACCTTCACCAAAATCATGGTGGTGGTCACGGCAGCGCTTCGGAGAGAGGGTGTTCTGGTGCATCCTTATCTCGACGATTGGCTGATCCGAGCAGAGACTGCAGCCGAGAGCGCAGCGGCCACGGACAGGGTGGTGTCGTTCCTTCGCAGCCTGGGCTGGGTGATCAATCCGTCCAAAAGCCACCTGGTGCCAACTCAGTGCCTCGAGTACCTCGGAGTGCGGTTCGACACGCTGAAGGGGCAGGTGTTCCTGCCAGAGCGCAGATTCCGGGTGCTCCAGAGGCTTGTACGAGAGTTCGTTTTGGTTCCGGCACCCACAGCTTGGAGTTACCTTCAGTTGCTGGGGACGATGGCGGCGACTTTGGAGGTGGTGCCATGGGCCCAGTTTCATATGAGGCCATTGCAGAGGTCTTTGCTGCGCCGGTGGTCTCATCAGACAAGTTCCTTGAACAAGCGGCTTCCCTGTCCGTTGCATGTCAAGCAGGCTCTTCGTTGGTGTTTGAGACCCCAGTCCCTGATGAGGGGGATGCCTCTGGAGACGCCGGAGTGGCTCCCGTTGATGACAGATGCCAGACTTGTAGGTTGGGGGGCGCATTGCGAGGAGCTTTTCGCGCAGGGCCGTTGGTCTCCGGAAGAGTGCAGGTGGTCGATCAATCGGCTGGAACTCCGGGCGGTCTGCCTTGCCCTTCGAAGTTTCGAGTCAAGGGTGGCAGGCAGGGCGATCCGGGTGCTGTCCGACAACGCAGCGACGGTGGCCTACATCAACCGGCAGGGCAGTACAGGGAGTCTAGCGATGGAGGAAGAAGCAGACAACCTGTTCTCTTGGGCCGAAGCTCGATTGACAGCGGTGTCGGCAGCACACATTGCAGGGAAGGACAACGTTCAGGCCGATTTTCTCAGCAGAGTCCAAGTGGATGTGGGCGAATGGGAGCTGCATCCGGCCGTGTTCGAGCAACTGGTACAGAGATGGGGGCAACCAGTCATGGATCTGATGGCAACTTTCCAGTCTGCAAAGGCAACAAGTTTTTTCAGCAGAAGACGAGAAAGGCTGTCGGAGGGCATTGACGCGCTGATGCAGCCTTGGCCATCGGCGGGGCTCCTGTATGTCTTCCCGCCGTGGGCACTCATCGGATGGGTGGTTCAGCGAATCGAGGCACATCGGGGTCGGGTGCTGTTAGTGGCTCCGGACTGGCCGAGACGGCCGTGGTACGCCGACCTCTTGCGGTTGTTGGACGGCGTTCTGTGGAGGCTCCTGGTGTCCGAGAGGCTCTTGATACAAGGTCCGCTTCAGATGCCGCAGGTGGATCGGTTCTCGCTTACGGCTTGGCCATTGAGAGGGCGAGACTGAAGAAGAAAGGCTATTCCAGGGAAGTTATTTCCCCCTTACTTCAGGCACGTAGGCATTCCACTTCTTTGTCTTACGTGCGTATTTGGCGAGTTTTTGAGGACTGGTGTTCGCAGCGCCAGTATCACGTGGCTACAGCTTCCATTCCGGTCCTTTTAGCTTTTCTGCAAGACGGCTTCGATAAGGGGTTGGCTGCTAGTTCGCTTAGGGTGCAGTTGGCGGCCCTTGCCTGTTACAGAGGAAAGGTACAAGGGGTTTCCCTTGGTTCACATGTCGATGTGGTGCGTTTTCTCAAGGCAGTTGCCAGGATGCGGCTGGCTCGTCGGGTGGCGGTGCCGTCCTGGGATCTTAATCTGGTCTTGGGTGCTCTGGTCCAGCAGCCCTTCGAGCCCCTCCACCAAGCGTCGGTTAAGGATGTCACTCTGAAGGCGGTCTTTTTGGTGGCCATTTGTTCGGCGAGGCGCGTGTCGGAGTTGCAGGCGCTATCTTGCAGGGAACCGTTTTTGAGTTTTTCTAGGGAAAAGGTGGTTCTTCGCCCGGTTCCGTCTTTCTTGCCGAAAGTTTCCTCTCCGTTTTCATTTGAATCAGGTCGTGTCCTTGCCGGTTCTCGGGGAGGGGAAAGGCGGTGTTTCGGACAAGGGTTTGCGCCGTCTTGACATCAAGAGGATACTGAAGCATTATTTGAAGATTTCCGCTCCTTTTCGCAGATCCGATCGGCTTTTTGTGCTCTTCGGGGGTCCGCGTAAGGGGGCAGCGGCGGCAAAGGCGACTATCGCCAGATGGATTAAAGAAGCCATTGTGTCAGCATATGTCTTGCGTGGCCGACCAGCGCCGGTGGGCTTGCGGGCGCATTCCACTAGGGCGCAAGCCGCGTCCTGGGCGGAATGCAGTTTGGTTCCGCCGGTGGCAATTTGCAGAGCAGCTACATGGTCTTCTCTTCATACTTTCAGTAAGCACTACCGCTTGGACGTATTGGCGGCACAGGATGCCTGTTTCGGGGCGGCGGTGTTGCGCTCCGGGTGGCATGGTCCCGCCCGTTAGGACTGCTCTGTTACATTCCAGGAGTAGAGGACTAAGCTGGAGGAATGCTAAGGAAATAGTAATTACATTCACCTGGTAATTGTAGTTCCTTTAGTGACGACAGCTTAGTCCTTATTCCCGCCCTGTAGGGTGTGGTGTATCGGAGCGCGTTCAATGGATTTCAGTGCAAATTTTCAGGTAAGTGTTCAGGCCTTTTTTCTTCCTGTTCTGTATCCTCTGTCTTCAGTTGTTGGTGTGGCAGAGTGGGCTGGGGAGCCAGAGAGGGCGAGAGTTCCCTAGCCCAAAAGGGCGGTGGTTGAACTGGATAGTTTTCCAGTTACCTGTTTTCAGTTTCAGATTGAGTGGTTCAGTTATTGCATTGTTATTGCATTATTAGCTACTTATTTGTTGCTCTTTGAGTCTGCTTTGTCAGTAGTTCACTGGGGATGATGGGAGACTCCAGCAGGCTATATCCAGTGATGTCACAAGTTTGTCATATCCAGTCTTCAAGCTGCAGGAGGAGGTTCACAACCCAGGAGTAGAGGACTAAGCTGTCGTCACTAAAGGAACTACGATTACCAGGTGAGTGTAATTACTATTTATTTCTCCAGTGTTGTACATTCCAAGTTTGGCTTTTGGGGTTCACATTTTAATTGTCTTTTATTTCTACTTTGTGATCCCTTGTTCTGTATTTGGTGATGGACTATGTTTTGCATGTGTAACTGAACTGCAGTATTCTGTTCATATAGTTTCCCTGTGACAGTCCCACTTGTTCTCTTTTCCCAATAGATGTATTGGTATTCTCTGAGATGTATTGGTTTAATATTTGCAGTGTTGCCTTTTGATAGGTAGGGTTTGCTGTTTTGTGAATCCTGGTAGTGCTGTTAGGGTACAGCGGGTTTGCTATGGATTCTAAATGAACAGGGAGGGTGTATAGTACTTCCTAAAGTGCCTGGCAGTTGACACTGGAGAATAGTAATGTAGAAATCTGGTCTCTTTATCCTCACTGCCCATGCAAATGGTATTGAGACACTCATTAAGAGGCATGTCTGCTAAAAGTTAATGCGCATTCACAAATGTTAATGTGTGTTAAGTGTAGCAACACCCATTTATTTCTATTGGTGCAGTGGCACTTAATGCACATTAATATTTAGTAAACATGCCCCTAAGTCATGGACAGGACAACAACGAGGGCTGTGAAGGCTCCTTTGATAGCGGCCTAAAATTTTAGATGGATAACATATACATTTTAAAATAAAATAAATTAAATTTATGCAAATGAGGTCCAGTGGCTATGCAAATGAAGCCCTGCAATGAGTCTCTGCACATGGCCCCGCATCACCCTTGAGCTGCCCCTGACTCTGACCAACTTATGCAGGTCTACTAGATATACAGAGAATTGGGTGTTGACAGTCTGCAGTATTTAGTATCTGTTCCATCAAATGAAAATTTAATTTTAAGAAGTAACATTTTTTTTCTTTTCTTTTGCTGCATGCTTTCTTGCGATGCAAAGGATTGTGTGGTTTATTAGGTGTCACTGTTCTTTTTTTGGGCAAGCACATGGGCCACCCAATAGCCAAATGACAGTCACCTAGGCTTGGCAATGAAGGAGTCCTAATTTGCTGGAAAAAAATGATCGGAGACTGCTGATTCATCTTTTCATTCAGTAGCAAACATGCATGTAGGCACAACCTGATATATTGGTCTTAGATCTTAGAAGCAACAGCATCAGCGATATAACATACCATCGTTTCATAAACACTGCAAAGCCTGATTTAACCAGATTAGGAACTCTTCTCTTCAGAATAGTCATTTTCCTCTGTTAATGGAGGAATTCAAGGCTATGGAGTCTCAGAAAATGCAGTTAAGACAGATTAGTGTTTTGGCTTAGCAGGATTGGAAAATGATAGTTTCATCATGATTGGGCATCAGTTAGTTGATCTGGCCTTCACAAAGAGGATGATCTATGATTTACGACATTTCTTTTTAATAACAGTACAAGAGATGACTGAATAATTTCTACTGGAATAGACAGAAACCTGAATATGGGGGAGCACTAGGGTAAATCCCCAATTTAACTGCTCGAAGCCTGAGGCAGGAGCATTTGAGACAAGGGGATAGTATATAGGTAGGACTAGTATCCTTGGGACTTTCTCTTGGAGCAGGAAGGTTTGGTTTTATCCCTCCTGCACAGGGCATCCTTCTCTCTTCAAGGAGGAAAGGGTTTGGCATGGCATATCCACAGTTGAGATGGTGCAGTGGCTTACCTTCAAACTGACGGGACCATTACTAAGGACCGCAAGAAGATCATTTGTAGGAGCTGGCACTTAACTTAGTGAACATGGTAGGTTCCAAGGTAAATGACTTGAACCTGCCTTGCTATCATCAATGGTGGGTCCGGTTTGAGTTAGTTGTTGCTTAAGGTTAATACTTGACTAAGGGTGCATTAAATTGTGTGAATGATAAAGTAGGTTGTGCCTTTTAAATGTTAATTAGTCTCAGGTATTTTAGTGGGAGGAGGATATAAGGGTAGGCAGTCATGGATGACTGTTTTGTTATTACTTGCACATTGATAAAGAAATTGCACTGTTACCCATCAATGTGCTTGATTAGAATTAAGAAATATTTGTGAAATATTTATGTATGTATTTATTAAGTAGTATTTAACTCACACTTTTCCAGTAGCAGTTCAAGATGAGTGTTACAAACAGGTACAGTAGGTACTGTATGTCCCCAGAGGGCTTAAAATCTAAGGGGTATGTTTACTAAATGGCGGTAGTGGCTTCCATGTGATACCGGAACCACTGCCCCATTGATGGGGCCGCAGCTCCGATATCGCATGGAAGCCGCTACCGCCATTTAGTAAACATACCCCTAAGTTTATACCTGAGGCAATGGAGGATTAAGTGACTTGCCCTGGCACCAACACTGCAATTCCAAAAACCTCTATGGAAAGGATAAAAATATGTAACCTAATGGAGGCAATTGGGTTGTTTTTTTTTTTTTTTGCAGAATTCCTCCCAGAAATGCCGTTATTGGAAACTCAAGGTAAACACATTCCTTATATATGGTGAACAATTTTTTAGAACTCATTTTTCCCATTTTCCTAACAATTATGTGCAGACTGTTTGCTAAAGCTGTATTTCCATTTCGTCTCTCCGGGCCAGTCCAGGAAACATGAGGGTTGTCAACCTTCTCCAGCAGCTGAGGACTGAATTCTGAAGTTTTGCTGAGTGGACATCTGGCTCCCCCTGCTGACCGAACCTCAGTCTATTCAGTCCTCAGCAGCTGTAGGTCGCATGCTCCTGTCTGGCTCTTGGCGAGATGAGGAAGTTTTTGAAATTTTAAGCGGCTCACTTCTTTTTTTGTTTTATTTAGCTTTGGCTGGTATTAAAAAAGTAGAGCCCTAGCAGGGTTCTGCTAAACAAGATTGCAGGATAAGTTTTTCTGTGAGAGCACAGAGCGGTCTTCAATCCGGAGCAAGGGAGGCAGGGCCTGCCTCATTCGGCAGCTCCGGATACCGGGGGAGCAGGCAAAGTGGTGCTGGGAGCCCCAGAGACCATCTGGCCGCCCCTGAAGGCATGTCCATGCTGCCGCTAGCTGCAGGGGTGAGTGGCTTGCGTTAGGGACCGCCATACCGTAAGTTGGGTTCAGGTACGTGGTTTTTTGTTTTTAATCAGCTGGTTCCCGCGGTTTCTTAGCGGCGGTTTTCGTTGGCGTGGTTCACTGTTGTTGAAAGCTTCTGCGGGCAGTTTGTTTTCTTCGAGCTATCGGCGATTCGGTTGCTCAGCGTTGTGTTTGCAGTTCTTTGTTCTTTAAATGCCATGGAAAGCAAGCCCGAAGTTAGCGGGTCTGTAGGGGGGCTCCAGACCAGCGCGGAGAAGGCGGGAATGGCGGCCATGTCTGCTGCTGCTCCTGTGTTGGCATCTAGTCATGACAAGCCTGCTAAAAAGAAGTACAAATCAAAAAGATCAGAGCACGTGGCGTAAGCTCCCCCACAGTCTCTGAATTCAGTACAGGGGGGCTTGGAGTCTGTATTTTCTGCAGATTTTATTTTAGCCTTACATCAAGCTTATTGCTTGAAATGGCAGCAAGCGCAGGACAAGGGCTCTGTTCCCCTACCCGGGCATCCTATGGACAAGCAGCCTTCTTCGTCGGATCCGGGGGTAGGCTCCTCCAAAATGTCCTTGGGAGTTGGGATGGGGGCTGATGGCATCGGTCAGCCCATCTTGTAGCTACAAGGCATGGAGGATGGAGAGATTCTATCAGAGTCCGGTGTAGAAGGGCCTATGGATTTGGAAGACACTGAGCAGAGTGGTAGTGAGGATCCTAATATGTTTAGGGTGTTTAGGAAAGAGGAGTTAGGAGCCCTCATCGCCCAAACTTTGGCAGTTTTAAATATTGCCTTGCCAGCAGCTCAGGAGGAGCCTTTAGAAGACCCTCTTCTGCAGGGGTTTAAAGTAGAGCAGAGGTATTTTCCAGTTCACAGGGTTATGAAGCAGATGGTAGAATCTGAGTGGGAATGTCCGGAGGCTATCTTACGGGGGGCTCGGGCTATCGGCCGCTTATATCCTTTACTGCATGAGGAGCAGGATTTATTAAAAATGCCTAAGGTGGATGCCTTGGTTTCGGCAGTCACTAAGAAGACGACTATTCCTGTGGAAGGCGCGGCTGCCCTGAAAGACTTGCAGGATAGGAAGTTGGAATCCCTGCTGAAGCAGGACTTTGAGTCTTGCTCACTGGCGTTGAGAGCAGCTATCTGTGGAGCGTATGTTTCTCGAGCCTCCATTAGATGGATCCAGGGCAGGACTCTCTCCCGCAAGGAGGAGGACGAAGGTGCAAAGCTAGAATCGGCGTTGGCTTACTTAGCGGATGCTTTTTATGATCTCATAAGGATTTCAGCGAAGTCCATGGCGACTGTAGTTGTGGCTAGAAGATTTCTCTGGTTACGAAATTGGGCGGCGGATGCCTCCTCCAAGGCGCGGCTGAGTAAGCTTCCGTACAAAGGCACTCTGCTGTTTGGAGCGGCTTTGGAACAGATCGTTAAGGATCTCGGTGACTCGAAAGGCGGAAGGCTTCCAGAGGACCGCCTGAAAATTCAGAAACCTGGCGTTTTGCACAAGGGCGTTTCGGAGATTCCGGGGATCCCGTTTTGCCCCGTACCCGAGGGGTCGCTTTGCTCCCAGAGGTCAGTCCTTTCGGGGAGCTAGAGGATTTGGTAGAGGTTATTTCGGGGCCCAGCAAGTTACCAATAAAAAGCCGCAATGAAAGGAGGGTGGTCCAGATAGGGATCCCGGTGGGGGGACGGCTTCAGGGCTTTCTTTCTGTCTGGGCCACAATAACATCCAACCAATGGGTTCTGGAAATTATTCGCGATGGCTACGCTGTGGAGTTCGCTCGTCCTTTTGGCGGAGGCCTTCGTGTTGTCCCCATGCAGATCTGCGGAAAAACAAAGAGCGGTAACGGACACTCTGCAACGGTTACTGCACCTGCAGGCGGTAGTTCCGGTTCCTCCAGGCCAGTTAGGCTCAGGTCGATACTCAATTTATTTTGTCGTTCCCAAGAAAGAGCTTCTTTTCGGCCTATTTTTGATCTCAAACATGTGAACCGCTGCTTGAGGGTTCCTCATTTCCGCATGGGGACTCTTCGGTCGGTGATAGGGTCTGTGCGTCCGACGGAGATGCTTACTTCCATAGATCTTACCGAGGCTTATCTTCACATTCCAATCAGGCTGGACCACCAGCGTTTTCTCCGGTTTGCGGTGCATATGGGTCATTTTCAGTTCCGAGCCTTGCCGTTTGGCTTGGCCACAGCGCCGCAAACCTTCACGAAGGTGATGGTGGTGGCGGCGGCTGCCTTGAGACGAGAAGGGATCCTAGTGCATCCGTACCTCGACGACTGGCTGATTTGAGCGCCATCCGTGTCAGTCGCTATCGGCAACGGCGCGGGTGGTTCATCTCCTGGAACAGCTTGGTTGGGTGATAAACCAATCCAAGAGTCAGTTGCGACCGGTGAGTCGTCTCCAATACTTGGGAGCAGTTTTCGATACGGAGGTCGGCGCGGTTTTTCTGCCGGAAGTCAGGGTGCAGAAGATTTTAAGGCAGGTGGCGGAGTTCTTGCATCTGAAAGCTCCAACGGCGTGGCGTTATTTACAGCTCCTAGGATCTATGGCGGTGACGTTAGACCTGGTGCTTTGGGCGAGAGCCCATATGCGTCCGTTGCAGCATGCGTTGCTGTCAAGGTGGTCGCCTCAGGAGCATCCTCTCACTCTGAGATTACCCAGGTCGCAGGAGGTGAGCAACAGCCTTTGGTGGTGGTTAGATCCTGCCCACCTGAGAGCGGGAATCCCCTTACGGCAACCGGACTGGGTACTCGTGACGACAGATGCCAGTCTCTTGGGCTGGGGGAGCGCATTGTCAAGCTTCCATGGCGCAAGGTCTTTGGACCCCAGAGGTAAAGGATGCTTCCATAAAGTTTTGGAGCTCAGGGCCGTCTTCCTGGCTCTTCACGAGTTTCTTCCCCTGGTAGGCAACAAAGCCGTGAGAGTGTTTTCGGACAATGCAGTTACGGTGTCCTATATTAATCGGCAAAGGGGAACCGGGAGTGCGCTATTGTTGGAGGAGAGTCAGCAGTTGATGGACTGGGCGGAGTTACATCTGGTAGCCATTTCGGCAGCGCACGTGGCAGGAAAAGACAATGTGCAGGACGATTACCTCTGCCGCCATGTGGTCGATCCTGGGGAATGGGAGTTGAACGCGGCAGTTTTTCACGACCTAACCCGACGGTGGGGCCCGCCGGTGATGGACTTGATGGCTACCTTTGGCAATGCCAAAGCCAGTCGGTTTTTCAGCAGACGCAGGGAGCATATGTCGGAGGGGCTCGACGGCCTAGTGCAGCCGTGGCCGACCAGAGTGTTGCTTTGTCTTCCCTCCATGGCCAATGATAGGGAGAGTCCTTAGGAGGATAGAAGGTCACGCCAGTCGAGTAAGTCTCATCGCCCCGGATTGGCCCAGGAGAGCGTGGTATGCCGATTTGTTTCGTCTCTTGATAGACCATCCCTGGAAGCTTCCCAATCGGGCGAATCTGTTCGTTCAGGGCCCGCTGCTCATGCCAAATGTCGATCGCTTCTCACTTACGGCTTGGCTATTGAAAGGGAAAGGTTGAAACGTAGAGGCTATTCACCTTCAGTCATTGGCATCTTATTGCAGGCTAGGAGGAGCTTGACGTCGTTAGCTTATATCCGCGTTTGGCGGGTTTTTGAGAGCTGGTGCGAGGAGTGGAGTTTTCATCCATGAGACGCTTTGGTGCCGCAAGTGTCTTTTCTTCAGGACGGGCTGGATAAAGGTTTAGCCCTCAGTACTATTAGAGTTCATTTAGCAGCCATTTCCTGTTTTCGAGGTTCCGTCAGAGGTTTCCGACTTTCTACTCATCCAGATGTCGTTCGGTTCTTGAAGGCGGTAAAGAACATTCGTCCTCCACTTCGGGTGGTGGTCCCAGCCTGGGATCTGAATCTAGTGCTGGAGGCGTTGGTGAGACCTCCATTTGAGCCGGCTGCGGATGCTCCGCTACGAGAGCTTTCCTGGAAAGTGGCTTTCTTGGTAGCTTTGTGTTCTGCGCGGAGAATTTCAGATCTCCAGGCACTTTCGTGTAAGGCTCCGTATCTCCAGTTTTCGACGGAAAAAGTGATGTTATGGGCGGTTCCGTCATTTCTGCCAAGTTGTCCAAGTTGTCCAAGTTTCACATGAATCGGACTATTTCGCTTCCGACTTTTCAGAAACAGGGTCAGCTCCCTATCGATAGGGTCCTGGAGAAGTTGGATTTAGGTAGAATGCTCAAGAAGTACCTTCACAGAACCAAGTCTTTCCGTAAGTCGGAACGGTTGTTTGTGCTGTTTGGGGGACCTAGGAAAGGGGAGGCAACGTCCAAGGCTTTCATTGCTAGGTGGGTGAAGCAGGCCATAGTGGCCGCATGTCAGGCAGGGGGACAATTGCCCCTGGAGGGGCTTAGAGCTCATTCCACTCGGGGCCAGGCGGCGTCCTGGGACGAGTTGGCTCTGATTCCACCGGTGGATATATGCCGGGCGGCTACTTGGACTTCGCTTCACACGTTTGCAAAGCATTACCGCTTGGATGTTCAAGCCCGTGGAGATGCAAATGTGGGGGCTTCCGCCATCATAGCGGGCTTAGCGGGTCCCTCCCGAGGTTAGTTACTGCTTTGGTACTTCCCTCGTGTTTCCTGGACTGGCCCGGAGAGACGAAATGGAAGAAGAAATTAGACCTTACCTGCTAATTGTCTTTCCTTGAGTACTCTCCGGGCCAGTCCAGGACCCACCCATGTCATTTGCGTTATGGCGAGGAGGAATGTCCTTCGTTCGAGTCATCCTCCAACCCTTTGTTGCGGCCTCCCGAGTTGGATTATCAGACAGCGGTGGTCAGAAACACGTACGGTGCTCTGTTTTTCAAATCCGTAGTCGGGGTGGTCTGTGGGGCTGCGTCGATTTCTGTCACCCACAATTGTAAATGTGTTATAAAAATAAAAAAAAAGAACAGGGGGATATCGGCAAGTAGCAGCTGCTGGTCTAGGAGGTAGTTGTGCTGTTTTCCTTGCCTGTTTAGTGCTTTAGGGTACTTTATCGTTTTGTTTTGTTCAAGTTTTAAGGGCTGTTCATAGTCTGCTTTGTTAGAAATAGACTGAGGTTCGGCCAGCAGGGGGAGCCAGATGTCCACTCAGCAAAACTTCAGAATTCAGTCCTCAGCTGCTGGAGAAGGTTGACAACCCTCATGTTTCCTGGACTGGCCCGGAGAGTACTCAAGGAAAGACAATTAGCAGGTAAGGTCTAATTTCTTCTTATCCTATGTTCTTGGAAATGGACCTAATATTTGTTGTTTGTTTCACATAGAAAATGATGAACAGATATTTGAGAAAAATGACATATGTATGGAAGCCCTGTGAGTAATAAAAAGCCACACAGTTATTTCAGTGTCAGTTGTTCCTTTTAATGTTGGTACTTCCTTGTCCTCTTAGAAACATTGCTGAAACAACGTTTACATTTTTTTATATTTTTAGTCAAAACAAGGAGAAAAGACAAAAGCTTGTAGATGAAATTTATGCCTTTTTAGACAGCAGTAAGTCTGTAAGTAGTACATGAAACCTTCATTTCAGAATTTTGCTTTGTTGGGCTATATGTATATGCCACTATAATTAGGGGAGCAATAGGGTGATTAGTTAATTTTATTTTTTCCTTTTTGGTATGTTGTCTAGTTTTCTTTTAGCCCACTGAACAGCTAATTATCATTCTAGCCACAGTTGGCTGTCACTAAATAATTGCCACAGTAAGCAATAATTACAGAGATCACAGATAATAATTATTAGCAATCAAGCCTGCTACTGACGGCCTGTGCTCTGATATTTTATTTTTTATTATGCCTCAAATTTGACTGAAAAGCATCCAGTGATGGGAGCTTCTGTCAGGTGGAAACTGCTGGAGTGTACAGCTGTTCCACTATTAGATGTATCCATTCCCTTTTGATAAATCTGATATTTCCAGGACTTCTGTTGGTCCTGTACAGACTAGGCATATCATAGAAGTAGTTTAAAGTTCTATAATTAGTGATTCTCAAAGCAGGGCATTGCTTCATTCAGTTGTACAACTCTAACTTTAATAGATCCAGGAAACGGAAGCTTTAAGGACAGAAAATCGGAAATTAAAAAATGCGGTAAATATTTTTATCTTTTCAATAATGTATTTGTGTTTATACATTTTGAATAGAGTCTTATTTTTGGATTGTACTGGTTGTAATT
This sequence comes from Ichthyophis bannanicus, assembly GCA_033557465.1. Classification (NCBI taxonomy): domain Eukaryota; kingdom Metazoa; phylum Chordata; class Amphibia; order Gymnophiona; family Ichthyophiidae; genus Ichthyophis; species Ichthyophis bannanicus. The sequence continues at coordinate 42,862,313 of CM066048.1, read as the reverse complement.
TTGAAGGTCCTATTTTAGGATTGAAAAGTCAGGCTTTTTAAATCGGTAACTATCTCAACAAAAATGAATTCCCTTGTTCCTGCTCCCCAGAGGCACATATTTGCCTCAGATTGTTGGGTAATAGGTCTTTTTAGGGTTTGGCTTTCTATTTTTCTTTGTGGTGTTTATTTTGGAAGTTGTAATTTTAATTTTTTTTTTATGTACACTGCTCTAAGCATAGAACATTTGGTGGGTGGTAAACGCATGCTACGAAATGAGATTGGCTTTGCTCTAGTAACAATTTCTCTTTTTCTCTTGTTCTTCAATTAGAATTCAAGGCTTCGTTATAAAACAAAAGGTAAATGAATTCGGATAAAGCTGAACATTTCCCTATGGGTAATTAATTATCGAAAGAATGTGTGTGCATGATGGGAAGAGGGAGGAAACTGGGCTTCTCACTATTGGACCTGCATTACTTGATATTCTCTGGGGTGTCATCAGGCTCCTTTGGCATGGTATAGTTACAGTAGAATAAGTCCAGTTTAATAAATCATATGTAAACAATCTGTGCTGAATTTTAGCACGCTTTATTTAAACTCGTAGTTAAGACCAATGCAGTAAGCTAATACTATGCAGATGCATCAGGAATTTAAAAAAAAACATGCTAATTCAAACTGCTAAAAATGAAGTATAAATGTTCAAACTTAGAGCAACTTATTACTTTTGCAAACTGCACTAAAAATGGTAGTAAAATTATCATTGCTATCATTATGAGTTTAAAAAATTGGAGGTTGTCTCGTCCAGCCCAGGACCACCAAGACAAGGTAACTTTGCCAAACCATCCCTTAAGGCATCTTTACTTAGCATGCCTATCCACTCTGCCCCATAACCAATTTGAGAGGGTCAGTAAGGAGCATTAATAGTTAGGGGTGCCAATGGGGTACAGTAGATTTGGGGGAGTCAGTAGACTATGCTGTTGGTTTAGAAGAATAATGGCCTATGATAGTAGTCTGGAGTACTTCAGGGATTTGAGGGACTCAATGAAGTGAGATAGTGGTAATGGGTGATGTACCTCACGAAGACCCTCAAATCTAGTAATGAAATCCATTGACCCACTAAAAAAAAATTATTACCTGTAAATGGTGTTCTTTGTGGACAGCAGGATGAAAGGTCCACAAGCAATATAACGAGGCACTAACCACTGCACAAGGCAATGCAGGAATGAATAGAAGGGGCAGAGTGAAAAAAAACCTTGAGGTAGATCTAATACACTTAACAAATAATAAATACGTCCAATAATCAGAAAATCGAATGTTAATGCACAGTATATTATACCTGTGGTTTTTGGCAGTGAATTGTTAATTTCATTGTTTTTATAAATAAACTGTATTGTTATTGCTCTGTTAAAGTTGGATTATTGGAGGTTTTTATTATGTGTTAAGGGTATTAGATATACCTCAAGGTTTTGTTTTGTTTTAACTCTGCCTCTGCTATTCTTTTATAATAAAAAGTCTCACATATGGGTAATGACGTGACATGGCACTATAGACTGGCATTGCCCTAGGATTGGCTAGAAAAGCCTAGGAGGCTCTTTTGTACATGTGCGGTGGACACTGCACAAGCTGCTATAAATAAGGCCCCCCTCAGTCTTCTACTATAATTATGACAAGGTGTTTGGACTGGTGTAGCAGTGCAGATAGGCCTGTCTCCCCTGGCCCAGACTACAGTCCTGTGGCCTATGTGAATGAGACCTGTAGGCCCAATGATTCCTCAGAGCTCGGTTACGACTCTGTCTCCTTGAGCCAATAGATGCCCTGTATCCAGGAGTGTTACTCATGGGCTCCAGCACTGGAGAGCCCATGGGTAACAGACAGGAGGACCCAACGGGGTCCCTGAATGGGGTGGTGAATTTGGACCCCCCCTTCCCTCTTTCTGCCCTCTGTCTGCTTGTTTTGAATTATTCCTATTTTTTCTTCTTTTGCCTATTTCAGTTGACTTCAATTTGGCTCTCTTTGTTGCTTGTCAAAAAGAGAAGGGAATATTCAATGCGATTAACACAGTTAGCAGGCCTGCTAACCATGTTAACCACAGTCACCAGGATATTCAGTGGCACTAACATGTTTAGTGCTGCCGAATATCCACGGATGCCGCCGCAGAACATCCTGTTACTAGCTAGCTAGCATCAGGATGTTCCTGGGACAGGATGGAGGCAGCACTCAGCAATAACTGGGCAGCTGCGATATGCAGCTACTGCCCTGTTATCGCTAAGCAGTGAAAGTTAGGCACCTTAAAACAGGCCTTGACAAATTTTGTGCGGATTTAGGAGTCAGTGCTTGTGACCTCCTTGTCCCCCCCCCTCCCCTTCTGGTTCTCTTGTGCTGGTCTCATGTTCTTATGAGACCAGCATCAGAGTTCCTACATCATGCATCATCTTTAGATAACAATAGTTCTCCAGGACCAAGCAGGAAGTCAGTCCTCACTTATGGGTGACGTCGGCGCCGACGGAGCCCTCGCGGAGCAATTTTCCCCAGCTTTCAAAGAAAGCCTTTGGGAATTGCAGCGCGCATGCGCGGTCGTCTTCCCGCCCGAAGGTGCCATCTTAGCCAGTCTTCTTTTTTCCGCGGAGCCCTACAGACGTCCCCGTCTTGTCCCCGCGAAAAAGTTGATTTTCTTCTTTATTTTATCCTTTTTTCTTTCGGTTCGACGCCGATCGTTTTCCCGCCGGACTCGCGACGCCGGTCTCGAGTCCTCTTACTTTTTTTCGGTTTTTCTGACTTAGTCAGCTTTCGTTTTCGTTTTCCCTGGCAGCCCGGTCCTTTGACCTCGCAGGGGCCCTTTTTCCCCCGATGGCTGCCAGTGGGTTTAAGCGGTGTGGTCGGTGTGACCGAAATATGTCACTAACCGACACACACGACTTTTGCCTCCGCTGCCTGGGCCCGGATCATGAGGAACTGATCTGTGGGCCCTGCAGCAAACTGTCCTCAAAGGCGTTGAGAAGTCGGCGGCATCAGCGTGAGAGAATCTTCGCTGACCCCAGCCGTACCCGGACCTCGTCGGAGGCCTCCGTGTCGAAAGGCTCCAGCTCGGACCGTCGCCGGAGCTCCTCCGACCGGGGTTCTCCCTCCGGGGACCATCGTCGGAAGGAAAAACCCGCGAGGGCGGCGTCGGTGGACGCTCCTGGCTCCGCGAGGGCCAGGTCGCATAGCCCCGACAGCCGCCCCGGGTCCTTGGAGAAGGAACACATCCCGAAGCGACCTCGCCTGGAGTCGGAGATGCCTGCCCGGGTAAGTCCTGTGGTCCTTCTGGACTCGCCTCCGCGACAGCCGACGTCAGGCCCGACGCCGTCGGGGCCCGAGTCGGGGGCTGCTGGGTCGCCTGAGCTCGGACTCAGGTTGACGGCCTTGGAGAGCAGACTGTCTGCCTTCATGGACCAGCAGAGGGCACTGCTCGCTGGCTTCGCTGGCGTCGCTGCCCCGACCGCCGGGACGTCGACGTCCAAGTCGACCCGGAGACCGAGCCGATCCTCGAGTCGATGAGAACTCGAGTCGATCCTCGGTCGAGGTCGCCCTCGGCCTCCCGTTCGGGACCGAGGTCGCCGACGCCGACTCCCTCAGCGTCGGGGCGGCTGGTGCCGCACCCTGCCCGGGCCGACCCCACCGAGTCCTCGTCGGAGTCGGTCTGGGAGTCTGAGGAGGAAGAGTCACCTGATTCTTTCCGGACTCGGTGTGTCCCATCGGACTCACCGGAGTCCGAGCCTCGGAAGCAGTCCCCCCCGGAGGATGCCCGGTTCTCGGACTTCGTTAGGGATATGGCCAAGGCTTTGGCCTTCCCTGCGGATCCCGAGGAGGAGCCTCGAGCCGAAGAGCTCGACGCCTTCCAGTATGACTCTCCCGCGAGGGAACACTTTACTGTGCCGGTTCCTCCTATGCTGGAACGACTACTCTTCCGCATGTGGGAGAGTCCGGCCTCCTCGCCGGTCCTGAGCAAGCGGGTCGATTCTATCTATCGGGTCCGCAAGAGCCCTGGCTTTCAAAAGGCGCAGCTGCCACACCATTCCATGGTAGTGGAATCGGCCATGCATCGTCTTAAGAGCCAGAAGATGCACTCCTCGGTGCCTCCTGGAAGGGAGGCCCGTAACCTGGATGGCCTTGGCAAGAAGTGCTTCCAGGGCTCTATGCTCGCATGTCGTGTCCAGACTTACCAGCTATACATGGGCATGTATCTCCGGGATCTGGCTAAAGAGCTAGCCGGATTCTCCGCTGGTCTCTCCGAGGAGCCCTTGCGGAGGTTCCTAGCCTTGTCCACGGGCATTCGGGAATGCTCAAAGTTCATGTCCCGAGCAGCCTATGATGGCTTTGAAGCCTCGGCTCGAGTAGCCGCAGCCGGCATCGGTGCCCGCCGACAGGCTTGGCTTCAGTCGTCCGACCTTGAGCCCTGGGTACAGGACAAGTTGGTCGATGTCCCCTGCCGAGGCGAAAACCTCTTTGGCAAGCCCATGGCGGAAAAGGCTGCACAAATTGAGACTGAGACTCTCACCAGGACCAGGCTTTCTAGGAAGACCTCCGCCCCTTCCCAGAAAAAGAAGGGCTCGGGGAAAAAGTCCTTTTACCCGAGGAAGGCGGCTGCCTACAAACAATACCCCCATTATCAGGCCCCTGCAGCTCCCCAACAGGGCCAGCAGGCCAAGGGACGGGGTAACGGGTCCCGTAGGCAGCAAGCCCCCAAGCCTGCACCACCAGCCCCTGCTCAGCAGGGTGGGGGCTTTTGACTCGCTCAGCATAGCCTCTCCCCCCCGCTGGTTCCCCCCAGCACCGGAGGCCGGCTGGTTCACTTCGCCCACAGGTGGTCCAGCATCACCGCAGATGCCTGGGTGCTTCAGGTCGTGCGAGAAGGTTACCTTCTCCACTTCCATCAGGTCCCTCCCTCCTATTTTCCGGGAGAGCCTCCGCGCCCCCCTCTGCACAGGGAGTTGCTCCTTCAGGAGTTAGCAGGTCTTCTGCAGGAACAGGCGGTGGAACCGGTGCCACACCACCTGAGAGGTCAAGGCTTCTATTCAAGGTATTTTCTGATACCAAAGAGAACAGGGGGCCTCAGACCCATCCTGGACTTGCGCAACCTCAACAAGTTCCTTGTGCGGGAGAAGTTCAAAATGCTTACCCTTGGAATCCTTCTGCCCTACCTCCAGCAGGGAGATTGGCTATGCTCCTTGGATCTAAAGGATGCCTACACGCACATCCTCATCCACCCAAGCCACCGCCAATACCTAAGGTTTGTGGTGGCAGGAAATCATTACCAGTACAGAGTACTGCCCTTTGGCCTGTCCTCCGCACCGCGAGTCTTCACAAAATGTCTCGCGGTCGTGGCGGCCCATCTCCGGCTTCACGGCCTCTATGTCTTTCCGTACCTCGACGACTGGCTCATCAGAGCAGCGTCCACTCAGGAGGTCACCAACGCCACGTGCCGCACGGTGACTCTGCTGCAGCACTTGGGCTTTGTCATAAACTTCGCAAAGTCCACTTTGCTCCCCTCACAGGATCTCGAGTTCATCGGCGCAAGGCTGCACACTCCTCAGGCGCGAGCGTATCTACCGCTCGACAGGGCTCAGCGGCTCATGGACCTAGCCGACCGCTTTCGCAGCCAGCCCCTGGTCTCCGCCAGGCGCTTCCTGAGACTGCTCGGCCATATGGCTTCCACTGTCCATGTGACCCCCAATGCCCGCCTGAATATGCGGTCTGCTCAATGGTGTCTCCGCCGGCAGTGGCGACAGGCCACGGGCGGCCTCGCAGACCTAGTGCGCGTTTCCGAGCCGCTGATCTCGTCTCTCCGGTGGTGGCTCCGGCAGCCGAACCTGACATTCGGTATGCCCTTCCAGTCACCTCAGCCGACCCGGGTGCTGACCACCGATGCATCCCTCCTGGGCTGGGGAGCGCATTGCCAAGAGGCGCGTACTCAGGGCCTTTGGACCACGTGGGAGTCTGCTCAGCAGATCAACTTCCTGGAGCTCCGGGCGATCCGCCTAGCTCTCAAGGCCTTCTCCCACCTGACTTCCCAACAGTCCGTCCTTGTCCAGACGGACAATCAAGTTGCCATGTTCTACGTGAACAAACAGGGGGGCACGGGCTCCTTTCTCCTCTGCCGGGAGGCTCAGAAGCTCTGCTCTTGGGCCGTCAGTCACGGCATTCTCCTCAAGGCAGTTTATCTCCCGGGCCGAGACAATTGCCTTGCGGACAAACTCAGCAGGGTCCTCCAGCCGCACGAGTGGCGTCTGGATCCCTTGGTAGTTCAGAAGCTCTTCCTCAAGTGGGGCCTCCCCACGATGGATCTCTTTGCCAGTCCTCGCAACCGGCAGCTTCCTCGCTTCTGCTCTCATCTGCCACACCCCCTTCGGGTTGCGGCGGACGCCTTTCTGATCTCATGGTCGGGGAGCCTTCTGTACGCTTTCCCTCCCATCCCGCTGGTCTCTCGGACTCTTTTCAAGGTTCTCCGAGACAAAGCCTTTTTGATCCTGGTGGCCCCTCGCTGGCCCAGACAGCCGTGGTTTCCGCTCCTGCTGCAACTGGCGGTGGAGGGTCCGGTCCCTCTGGGAGTACAACCGGATCTCCTCACTCAGGATCAGGGGTCCCTACTGCACCCCAACCTCAGGTCTCTCAACCTCATGGCCTGGCTGCTGAGAGGGTAGTCCTTGCTCCCCTTCTCCTGCCGGCGGAGGTGGAGGAGGTCGTCCTGGCTTCGCGACGCCCTTCTACCCGCAAATGCTACGCCCTTAAATGGCGTCGCTTTGCGGTCTGGTGTACCCAACAGTCGCGGGATCCCTTCTCCTGCCCGGTGTCGGTGATCTTGCAGTACTTGCTACACCTCTCTAATCTGGGACTTAAGTCCAACTCCGTCAAAGTTCACCTCAGTGCTCTTTCGGCACATCATGTGCCGGTGGACGGTAGACCTCTCTCCAGCGACCCTCTCGTAGCGAGGTTTCTCCGAGGTCTTCTTCTACTTAAACCACCTCTGCGCCCGCCAGCGCCGGACTGGGACCTGAATGTGGTTTTGCAGCGGATCACCTGTCCGCCTTTTGAACCCATGGCTACATGTTCTCTCCGTTTTCTGTCTTGGAAAACACTGTTCTTGATAGCCCTCACTTCCGCTAGGCGCGTAAGTGAATTGCAGGCCCTCGTGTCTGATCCCCCCTACACTCGGTTCTACAAGAATAGGGTAGTCCTACGGACTCACCCAAAGTTTCTGCCTAAAGTGGTCTCCCCTTTTCACATCAATCAGGAGGTGGTACTTCCAACCTTCTTTCCCAGACCGCACTCCAGCCGAGCTGAGACGGTCCTCCATACCCTGGACTGTAGAAGGGCATTGAACTTCTACCTTGACCGTACGCGGGAGCACCGTAAAGCTGCTCAGCTTTTTGTGTCTTTTGACCCCAATAAATTGGGACTCCCGGTCTCCAAGCGTACTCTGTCCATCTGGGTTGCGGACTGTATCTCTTGGGCTTATGGGGCAGCCGGACTCGCCTTAGAAAGTCGAGTCACGGCTCATTGCGTTCGGGCAAAGGCCACGTCAGTGGCTTACCTCCGCTCTGTTCCGCTGGCAGACATCTGCCGGGCCGCTACTTGGTCGTCGAGCCAGACTTTTGCGGTCCATTACTGTCTCGAGAGGGAGTCCCGTAGGGACAGTGCTTTCGGACAGGCAGTCCTCCGTAATCTCTTTGAGGTCTGAGCAACTCCTACCCTCCATCCCGGATGTGGGCTACCGGTGGGTGATAATTCAGCGAAGATTCTATCCTTCTGTGCTGCTGAGCTAGAGGGAGCTCATTTTTGTGCTTAGGGTCTCCGGTAGCCTTGAGCTTGGGAGTCCCATAAGTGAGGACTGACTTCCTGCTTGGTCCTGGAGAAAGCGTAGTTACTCACCTGTAACAGGTGTTCTCCAGGAGCAGCAGGAATCAGTCCTCACTACCCTCCCTCCTCCCCTTGGAGTTGCAATCGTCTGCTTATGTTCTTTTTGCAAATTTTTATGCTGTCTTTTTAGCTATGTCATCTGACTGGCTAAGATGGCACCTTCGGGCGGGAAGACGACCGCGCGCATGCGCGCTGCAATTCCCAAAGGCTTTCTTTGAAAGCTGGGGAAACTTGCTCCGCGAGGGCTCCGTCGGCGCCGACGTCACCCATAAGTGAGGACTGATTCCTGCTGCTCCTGGAGAACACCTGTTACAGGTGAGTAACTACGCTTTATAGCTTCAGATAGCAAGTGTCTCTGTAGGTGTGTGCTGCAATGGTGGTGTGTCTGTCTGTGTGGGATGTGGCAGTGGGTACAGGGCTGCGGTGTATGTGTGCGTGTCTACTGCAGAGCTGGGGACCCTCTCTGTGGGTTGCCTGTGTGTGCGTATGATGTGTGGTGCAGAGGTGAGGTGTGTATATATGTGTAGTACCTCTGTGTATGTCTGTCATCCAAAGGTGGAGTGTGTGTGTGTGTGTTGTGGGGAGGGGTGTGGTGCTTTCGTGTATGTTCTAGGGGGGGGAGGCTCCCTTTGGTATATACAGATTGTCATTTTTGTCTCCATGTAGTCATCCTTCTCAACAAATAGGGGTGTCCTACATGGAGTGGTGGGTCCACCCCTAAACAAAGACATGGGGAGGGATGACCTGCACAGAGCGTCAGGTGCACCTACTCTTGCCGTATTGCTGGGCAGACTGGATGGACCATGCTGGTCTTTATCTGCCGTCATTTACTATGTTACTATCCTTTTAACCTCCACCATGCTCTCTTCCCTCGCCCCTTCAACCCCTCCCTTCTCTATTCCCCTTCCAGACTCTCGCCCTCCTTTTCCCTATTCCCATCACTCCCATCCTCTGTCCTCTATTTACCCATCCTCTGTACTTTTTTTTTCTTCTTAAGATATTGCCCCTTTAAAATTTTTCTTCCTCTTTCCCGGTCTTTCTTTTTAAATGAAAGCTCTGTTCTCCGGAGACAAGCAGGGGGATGCAGGAACACTCAGAGGTGTGAAGTCCCCAGCCTTGTGCCAGATCTCCCAAAGCTCAGTGAAGCTTTGTTGCTTCACTGAGCATGCGTACCTGCTTATCGCCTGCCTGTGCCCGGAGAATCCATTTTTCCTTATCGCTTCTCCGGGCCAGTCCAGGGAAAGGTAGGGTTGTCAATCCCCTTTAGCAGCTGAGGACTGAAGACTTCAAGTTTTCTTGAGAGGTGAAGCCACTCCCCCTGAGGATAACCTGTCAGTCTTTCAGTCCTCAGTAGCTGAAGAGGATCGATTCTATCTTTCTCCCTCATGTGCATACCTAGTGCTTGTTTTAATTTGTTTTTCTTTCTGGGGGTACAAGTTGGCTCTGGCAGAGCTGATTTTTTTCTATAGTCCTAAGAGTCTATATCAGTTCCCTAGTTATTTAGGGACGTTAGAGACGTCGAGCAATTGATACTACTGCGGTGTAAGGTAGAGCCTGCCTTCTTAGCCGCCTCCGTCTCTCTTTGCAGATTGAACCTGGGAGCCTCAGTAGTTTCCTCTGCCGTGGACAAAGTCGCACTTGTGCACGTTCCGCTAGCAGCGGAACAAAAATTTCGGCCCTACAGCGTTTCCTGTCTGGTCAGGAGAGTCTGTTCGATTCTGTGGTGTAGCTGTGTGGCGGCCGTTTTTTTCAGCGTCGCGATCTGAACGAGCGACTGCTCACTTCTCGGAGCCGTAGCGCGGCAAGCAGAAGTCCTTTTCCCTGTTAAGGGTTCCTTTGTATGCGTAGGAATAATGGCAGAAAAGCTGGCCTCAGAGGCGGAGAAGCCGTCTTTACCCGCGGGAAAGGCGGCCATTTTAGGTGCGCCGGTCATTTCAACTGCGGAGCAGCACCAGCCTACTAAACGTAAGGCTAAATCCTCTAAGGAAGTCTTTCAGCCGGAGAAGCCTTCGCGGTCCCTAACTGAAGCTCAGGAAGGGATATCGACGTTTTTTCCACCAGAATTTATTCTGGCGATGCACAAAGCATTTTTGCTGAAATCTTCTCAGCCTACTCCTGTAGCAACGCTTCAAAGCTCCATGGCAGTTCCGCTGAATTTTCCAGTACTAGAGGATCCTGGAGAGGGTCCTTCTCTACCAAAGGAGGTCCTACGGGATCCATTGGATCCTTTTACTTCTCGGCCCTCTGTACCCCTAGGTCAGGGGGAAACAGAGCTTATTCCAGAAGCAGGCTTAGACCTGGATCCAGAGGAGCTAGAAGAAGGTGAGATTGCACCCGGGGAGGATCCTAATGTCTTTAGGGTCTTTCGCAAGGAAGAGCTTGCAGCTCTCATTTCCCAATCCTTATCTGCGTTGCACCTGCTTCTTCCTTCTGCGTCTCAGGAACCTTTGGAGGATCCGTTGTTACAGGGTTTTAAGGCGGAACAGCGCTGTTTCCCGATGCACCGGGTTATCAAGCAGATGATTAAATCTGAATGGGAGTGTCCGGAGGCTACGCTCCGGGGGAGCCGCGCCTTGGCTCGCCTTTACCACATGCCGCAGGAGGAGAAGGATTTATTACGCATGCCAAAGGTGGATGCGATTGTGTCCGCAGTCACCAAAAAGACTACCATCCCTGTGGAAGGTGTGGCGGCGCTTAAGGACCTCCAGGATCGAAAATTGGAAATTCTTCTCAAGCAGGCGTTTGATTCTAGTGCTTTGGCGCTGCAGGCTGCTGTTTGTGGAGCGTATGTTTCTAGAGCGTCCATTCGGTAGTTGCAGAGAGACGCTTCGGGGGATGCCGCTTCAGTAGTTGGGGCGGAAAATGCGAAGTTAGAGTCGGCCGCGGCTTATATGGCGGATGCCTTTTATGATTTGCTGCGGATTGCCGCCAAGACCATGGCGTCGCTTGTCGCTGCCAGGCGTTTTCTGTGGTTGCGTAACTGGTCAGCGGATGTTTCCTCTAAGTTGCGACTGAGTAAATTGCCCTATAAAGGGAAGTTGCTTTTTGGAGAGGCGTTAGAAAAGATTGTTAAGGATCTCGGAGACTCTAAAGGAGGGCGTTTGCCAGAGGATAGGCCTAAGCCAGTAAGAGGTGCTGGTGGTCTCCGAGGCTCCGGTCGGGACTCCCGTAGATTCCGAGGAGCGCGCTTTGCTCCCTATTCCAGAGGGCGTACAGGATTTCCTGGGCAGTCCTTTCGAGGAGCCAGAGGTTTCGGCAGGTCTTACTTCAGTGCGTCTCAGCCCTCAGTTAAAAAGCCGCAATGAAGGTGTTCTGGTCCAGGCGTCGGTGCCTGTAGGAGGGCGTCTGCAGGACTTTCTGGCAGCCTGGACCGCAATCACTGCAGACAAATGGGTATTGGAGATAATTCAGAAGGGGTATCCGCTGGACTTCGCCTGCCCTTTGTCGCCCGCCTTTGTAATGTCTCCCTGTGCGCCGGGTCTGAAGTTGCAAGCCATCTCAGACACCCTTTTTCGCCTCTTGCAGCTACGGGTGATAATTCCCGTTCCTCGAGACCAATACGGTTACGGTCGATACTCGATCTATTTTGTGGTTCCCAAAAAGGAAGGTTCTTTTCGACCAGTACTGGATCTCAAAGGCGTAAACCGTACTTTGCGGGTGCCTCATTTTCGCATGGAAACGTTGCGTACCGTGATTCGGGCGGTACGGCCGGGAGAGTTTCTCTCGTCCATAGATCTCACGGAGGCCTATCTTCACATTCCCATCAGACGGTCTCATCAACAATTTTTGCGCTTTGCCCTTGCTATGGGTCATTTCCAGTTTCGAGCGTTGCCGTTCGGACTCGCCACGGCTCCGCGGACTTTCACGAAACTCATGGTGGTAGTTGCAGCAGTGCTGCGGAAGGAAGGAATCCGTGTTCATCCGTATCTCGATGATTGGCTAATCAGGGCCGATTCTCATTTGGCCTCAGACGGCGACAGCTCGAGTTGTGCAACTTCTGGAGCAACTCGGTTGGGTAATAAATCAAGCCAAAAGTCAATTGCAGCCGATAAGGCAACTGACTTCTGACTTATCTCGGGGCCTTCTTCGACACGGCTCGAGGGGCAGCTTTTTTGCCCGAGATCCGAGTGAACAAGCTTTTGCAGCAGGTGCAAGCGTTTTTGAGACTGTCGGCTCCGTCGGCGTGGACGTACTTACAGCTCTTGGGCTCCATGGCGGCGGCCTTGGATCTCGTTCCGTGGGCCAAGACTCACATGCGCCCCATACAACAAGCGTTGCTTTCCCGATGGTCGCCGCAGCTTCACCCTCTCTCGCAGCGCTTGGCCTGTCCGGAACTAGTACGGCAAAGTCTAGAGTGGTGGTTGGTCCCAGCACATCTGAGAGCAGGCATTCCTTTGCAGGAGCCGTCATGGGTATTAGTCACCACAGACGCCAGTCTCACAGGCTGGGGGGCTCATTGTCGGTCGCAAATCACTCAAGGGTCTTGGTCCCCGGAAGAGAGCTCGTGGTCGATCAACAGGCTAGAGCTTCGCGCAGCTCGACTCGCCCTGCAGCACTTCGAGAACTTGCTCAAAGGGACTGCAGTCAGGATATTCTCTGACAACGCAGTGACAGTTGCATATATCAATCGACAAGGGGGGACCAAGAGTCTCTCACTCCTCACCGAATGTCAGGAATTGATGGCTTGGGCAGAGAGCCATCTCGTAGCGTTGTCAGCGGCGCATGTGGCTGGCAAAGAGAACGTGCAGGCCGATTATCTCAGTCGCAATGTGCTTGATCCCGGAGAGTGGGAGTTGAACGTAGCAGTTTTTCACGAGCTGACCTTACGTTGGGGGCAACCAGTTATGGATCTTATGGCTACTTGCAGCAATGCCAAAGCAAACCGTTTTTTCAGCAGGCGCAGGGAGCGCATGTCAGAGGGTCTAGATGCTCTGGTTCAGCCGTGGCCGGTGGACACACTCTTGTACGTCTTCCCTCCTTGGCCGATGTTGAGTCGGGTTATACAACGAGTAGCAGGACACCGTGGTACTGTGATTCTAATTGCGCCGGATTGGCCTTGGCGTCCCTGGTATGCCGATCTGGTGCAGCTCCTGTTAGCTCCACCTTGGCGTCTTCCGGTCCGGATCAATCTGTTACATCAGGTACCGGTGCTCATGCCGCAGGTGGATCGCTTCTTACTTACGGCTTGGCTCTTGAGAGGGCTCGCTTGAGACCCAAGGGTTATGCGAGTTCCGTCGTGGCCACCTTACTTCAGTCTAAAAGGCCAGGGACTTCTTTGGCGTATGTACGGGTATGGCGACTTTTCGAGGATTGGTGTGGACGGCGCAACGTTCTTCCTCTGTCGTCTACCTTACCACAATTGCTTTTGTTTCTTCAGAGCGGGTTGGAAAAAGGTTTAGCGCTTAGTACCCTTAAGGTTCATGTAGCAGCGCTCGCGTGTTTTAGGGGGTCGGTGCAAAATCGCCGTCTTTCGACGCACCCGGATGTGCAAAGGTTTTTTCGGGCGGCTAAGATTCTCCGTCCCCCAGTGCGCCAAATAGTGCCTTCCTGGGATTTGAATGTAGTTTTGGAGGTGTTTTCCCGGTCGCCATTAGCATCCCTTTCCTCCCGGTCTCTCTGTGAGTGTTCCTGGAAAACAGCATTTCTGGTAGCCTTATGTTCAGCACGCCGAATTTCAGATTTACAGGCCTTGTCTTGTCAGGAACCTTATCTTCAATTTCTACCGGAACGGGTTTTGCTACGGACGGTGCCTTCTTTTTTGCCTAAGGTACTGTCCATTTTTCATGTTAATCAATCAGTGGCCTTGCCCATTTTTTCGGATTTATCAAACTCTCCGATGGACCGTGCTCTCAGAAAATTGGATCTTGGGCGTGTTTTAAAGGCGTACCTTCGGGTCTCGAAGCCTTTTCGGAAGTCAGACAGACTGTTTGTCCAGTATGCCGGACCCAATAAAGGTCAAGCGGCGTCGAAGTCCACGATTGCTCGTTGGGTTTGCTGCGCTATTGTAGCAGCTTACCATGCCAGAGGGCGATCCCCGCCAGTTGGTCTAAAAGCTCATTCCACTCGAGCTCAAGCGACTTCCTGGGCGGAATTTGCCTTTATTCCTCCGGTGGATATCTGTAGAGCAGCGACATGGTCTTCTTTGCATACGTTTACGAAGCATTACCGTTTGGATGTTCAAGCCAGAGAAGATGCGAAAGTAGGGGCGTCGGCTCTTATCGCAGGGCTGGCGGGTCCCTCCCGAATTTAGGTACTGCTTTGGTACTGCCCTACCTTTCCCTGGACTGGCCCGGAGAAGCGATAAGGAAGATGAAATTAGGTCTTACCTGCTAATTGTCTTTCCTTGAGCTTTCTCCGGGCCAGTCCAGGGTCCCACCCTTTTCGTTTGTCGGATACCTCTGCATAAGCGCAGGAATGATAGCCAGATGATGGTGTTCGTGCGACTGGGGTAGCTTGGGGCTTCTATGATTCTTTCTTGGAGACAGGCGATACTCATTTTGAGATACAAAAAAAAAAAAAAAATGAACAAGCACTATTTTTTGCTTCCTCGTTCCCAGGGACTATAGAGCATTATCAGTTTTAACGAGTTAACCTTGTGTTTTCAGTTCTTTCCTAGTTAACTGCTTTGTCAAAAGAAGACTGACAGGTTATCCTCAGGGGGTGTGGCTTCACCTCTCAAGAAAACTTGAAGTCTTCAGTCCTCAGCTGCTAAAGGGGATTGACAACCCTACCTTTCCCTGGACTGGCCCGGAGAAAGCTCAAGGAAAGACAATTAGCAGGTAAGACCTAATTTCATCTTTTCTCTCACTGCACAACAGCCTGTATGGGTCTCCCTTACTCTTCATTTTTGCCTGCATTTTTCCTTTTTCAGGCGTTTCTTGGTTCCATTAATTGATTCTCACACCAGCTCACTCCTGCTGCTGTTTTCTTTCAGCTGTGCGAATATGGAACTGCCGGGCAGTAAAAAGGATAAACTTCTAACTCATCCTACTAGACCAGTCCATACAAGTGGGTTATCGCCCCTTGCCAGCAGATGATGGAGACAGAGAATACTCTTAGTGAAGTCAGGAGCTGAAGAAAAGAAGTCCACCATCTGCTGGAGACTGAGAAATACTGAAGTTGATCCCTAGGGGTTCTGGGCTTATTTCCAAAGGGGGAAGTAGTTAAAGCTACTTTTTTTTTTTGTCAGCATGCTACTTTCCTTTCTGATGTCCTCAGGGTATACTAGAGGTGTTCCCCTGGGGTTTCCCATCCTTGTTTAGTTTGGGGTTGACTTCTGATCAAAAGGATCAGTAGAGTCTCTCAAATGGGGGGAGTTTGTTCTGCTCATGAGGAGCAGTTCATTCTCCTTGCCTCTCTGGACTCAGCTACAGCTTGCCTATTTGGACTCAACTACAGCATTACCAGTCAGTTTAGGTGTTTATATCTTTAAAATACAAAAAAAAAAGATATTTTAGTTAATGAGTCTTGTCTACAGCTCTCCCTCTTGTCCTGTTGGTCCCCTTGCACTCAGGAGTTCAATGTTCGTCTTCTGCTCCCAGCATCGGTGCACTGCAATCTACAGTGATGGCTCTGATGCGAACACCTGTTGAAAGGGATACCGCTGGAAGTTCCCCACTGGACTCTGGTGACAACTGGTGCCAGTTTCTCTGGCTGGGGAGTGCACCATGTCAGCCAGATGGCACAAAGGACGTGGACCTACAGAGGGGCCAGGTGGTCCATCAATCATCTGGAAGCCCACGCAGTGTGGCTGACTCTACTACACTTTTGTCACTTGCTCCATCATCAAGTGGTCTGCATATATCTGATGTTTTGTAGTTCTATGTAAACCGCGCTGATAATAAATAGTGCGGTATATAAAAATGTTAAATAAATAAATAAATAAATAAATAAAATGCCACAATGGTGACCTAATTTTTCAGCTCAGCCCATCTTTGTCAGTTAACAGAAAAAAAAAATATATATATATAAACCATTTTGAGAGGAGAGTAAAGGCAAGTACTTGAAACTGCAAGGGGAGCTGTTTCTTTTCACGTCACTAGAATCAAGCCATGTTCGGCATTTTACCACCTCTGTGGGGCCAACTCTCATGTCATATTCCTCCTCCTCTCTCCCCTCTTCGGGCCAAGCACAGGCTCAGGGGAGTCTCTAAAGGCAGCCTCAGCACCAGTCTTGTCGTCCTCGGGTACGGCTGTGGGGTCTGGGGCTCCCCCTCGGCTACTCCTGTCATCTGGTAGTACCTCCTGAACTGTCTCCAAGTACATTGGTTTCCTTCTGTATTCCTCTGGGAGCACATTCCTGCGTTGGGTCAAAAGGCTAAGACCAAGCATAAACATCGGCTCCCTCCACAAGCACACTTATTGGGTAAGCATCATACAAAGCGCAAACCCCTGCCCTCCATGCCTGACAACCCTCCCCCTTCTCAAGAGGCCCCACAGACTTCTCAGTCTTCCCTCCTCTGTCTCCTGTCACCACCAGGGGGCAGTGTGCTGCTGATGGTGAAGAAATAGTTGTGCAAACTCGAATGGTAAAGCAAAATGTGGATTTATTCCCCTCCCGGGGTGGATTAATAAGTGAACAGAACACAAGCAGAAACAAAAGTATTCCAATCTTTTGGCAAAAACACAAAGGACATACAGCAATAACTTCTTGCTTCAAGGTAGGACCTTAAACTGTAGCATACAGGCTTTTGCTCTGTCTAGCGCAGAGATATTCTTTCAGATGAGACTAATGTACAGTCCATTAGGTCAGATATAGATGAGGATTCACTGAGAGAGTCCACTAACATGGGTTCCTCCTCACGTTCCAAACCCTCTTGGCTGAACTCTGCTTGGACATTTCCCCTTGGCAAGCCCTCACGGTAAGTTTCTCTGTTGCTATCTTCTGTTTGGGATAGAGGAACTCTCTGTCCCCTCTTGCTAACAGACTTTAGCTTGTAAGGCTTCTTTTGGGGTTTAAAGCTTACTGCCAGCTCCTCTTCTGACATATACACGTCTTCTGGCCAGTCTCTAAGCTTTTCTGACGGCTGTGAATGCTCTCTATTCAGGTAGTTAGGTTGGGAGTAGCTGCCCTGCCCCCACCTCTGGCTTCCTGTGTAAGGTTGCTCTGCATTCACTCTACAAACACTTTTATTCCTTTTAACTTTCAATGGCTCACATTCATTCCCCAAGTCCCAGCTTCTTGTTACATACTTTTTAGCTACTGGCTTGCAGTTCCTCTGGTTAGAACGTAGGTTCCATGCTGCCGTGTCTCTGCAATCAGCAGGAGCTGCCCAGCTGGCCTCGGCTCTAGCAAGCTGCTTCCTCCTAGTGGATTCTGGGTATCTCTGAGGTTGAACGCTTCCTGGTTCAGACTCTGAGTCACTTCCTATACTGAAGTGAGAGATTCTTCCTGGTTCCTCTCTGGTAACTGCTGTAGGTAAGACAGGCTGTCTTCTCTTCCTACAGTGCTCACCTTGTCCCAGGTTTCTCCCTCTCAGGGTTTGTTCCAAATCTGAGCTCTCTGACAATTCCTCTCCTCCTGGCAACTCTTTGGAGGTGTCGTCCTTGTAATGCTTCCCCCTTGTGTTCCCTGCACTATCCTTATAAGGGCTATGCATACTCCTCCCTACCAGGTGTGTGCTATTGGGAATTAGGGCGTTTCTTCTTACTACACGTTTCTCCAGACCTCGTGGCTGCCTTTGTTGTCGTTGCCACTGACAACAGCTATCCACCTGGTCTGTTCTCCTGTCAGTTTTTGCACTGACATGCTGCATGTTTTGTATTTTAACAGTGGAAATTGGGGCTTCTTCATCACACTCCTCCAAAGGTTTCTTCAGGATAGTTCTGCTCATTTGCAAAACTCCTCCCAAGGGCTCGATACGTGACCCAGTGTACCCTCAGATCCCCGGATACCTCCCACCCAGGAGGTCTCGGGATCCCCTCCACTCATTGACTGGTGCATACCCTCGCTTCTTGACGAGGACATCCATTCACTCCTGTATTATCCTTGGGAGCCATGTGAGGCCTACTTGGAGGACCCATTCTGATTTCCCCAGCACAGAATTTCCAGGGCGATCTGTCTGAGGATCTTTCCTATCCGAAGTTCTCCAGAAACTCTTCCATGCTCTGGCTCTCAGTGACTCGCAATGCCCAACCAACAATTGGGATTTTCACTCCATTTTGAAAACTTGCAGTACCCCTAAGGAGGTCCCTGAATTCCTTGTTCCTCAGATCCTTCAGGATCTTCAATCTGGAAGACTCCATCTTCAGGCAGTGCTGTGTCCCTGTGCATTGGTCTTTACTGTCCTGCTGGCTCCAGGATTTCATCACATTCAGCTCCCTCATCAGTCAGTCATATCTGAGGTAGTCCTTAAAAAAAATCCAGAAGCACTAAGCTGCCATCCCAGATGCCTCCAGGGAAACAGCAGCGTACCCTTGACACTATGGGTCATAAGTCTTATCAGAGCAGTACTCTTGCCATGCACATACTAGCTCATCAACAACACATGCTGCACTATCATCATGACCTGCTGCTGCAGCTGGATAACCCCTCCTTGGCAGATCCAGCTCCTTTGGCTGCTGACTTATATTATTCGTGCTATGTATGACATCTATAACTCCGTGGCCTGGTGCGCAATAATGACTATTTTGGCCAGACACATTGCCTGCCTTTGTGTGTCTGGTCTCTGCGAAGACCTTCATGACCACTTGGCAGACACCCCCTGCCCAGGTGACAGCTTCTTTGGGTCCAAGGTTCAGGAGGCGATCTTGGTCAAGGACCATTCTACCATGGTCCAAGATCTCTCGGCTCAGCTGGCAGAGGCAGCTTCCTCCACCCGCCGCTCTTCTCTGCCATCCTATTGCCATTCTTTCTTTTCCATTGGCACCCCACTGCATCGGCCAGATCAAGGGGATCCCCAGGAGAAGCACTATGGCCTAGGATCAGCATGCTAATGTGGACTCCATCAGGCTACCTTTTGCAGGTACGGAACTTTCTCTCAAGCTACATGCGACTCCCTGCACTGCTCTCAAGCCCTCGTGTCTAACCAGTGACTACAGACAGCTTTAAACATGCCATGCTTCAGGTTCACTTGCACCTGGCGGGCCTGTGCCTAGGGGCCACACCAAAGGGCCCTTAGGTGTGGCCTTTGAGTGTGGCCCACATTGTCGCCCCAAAATGCGGCTCCCCATTTTATTTATTTATTTGCAGAGCTTGATATACCGCCCAAACCGGAGTATCAGAGCGGTGTACAGTAAAAGCAGGCTGCTAGAAAATTAAAGGAGGAAAGGAATGCCATTCAATCGACAGGAAAGCACTAGAGAGACGCAGATAGGATATGCAGATAGAAAGATAGAGAAGGACAGAATAACACGGCTAGGTAGTCTGAACACTGAGGGGACGGGAGGGAGAGGGGGGGAGGTGGCATAGGATAGTGGGACCGTCATGACCATCATGGGGGTGTGGGGAGGTCAAAAGCCTGGGAGAAAAGATGGGTTTTAAGGAGAGCTTTGAAATGCAGGAACGAGGACTCAGTGCGGAGCGAGTGAGAAAGGGAGTTCCATAGAGCAGGACTCAGAAAAAAGAATGCGGAATGACGGGTGAGTTCGAGATGAGCCTGGGATGGGGAGGGAAGAAAAAGGCGATTGCTATGAGAAGAGCGGAGGAGACGGGGGACGGGTTGATGATACATAAGATCAGATAGATATTGAGGAGTACCTGTGTGAAGAACTTTGTGGGTAGTGATGAGGTATTTATAAACAAACCTGAATTTAATAGGAAGCTAGTGAAGAGAGAGAAGGCAAGGAGTGATGTGGTCGAAAGGGGAGGAAAAAGTGATCAAACAGGCAGCAGTGTTTTGGATGAGTTGAAGACGACGGAGCTGGTAAGAGGGAAGGCCAGCAAAGATTAAGTAACAATAGTCCAAACGAGAAATCACCAGGGAGAGAACTAGAGTGGTGAGGGAATTAGCAGAAAGGTAGGGCCGGAGAGATCTGATACGACGAAGATGAAAGAAACAGCTACGAACAAGGGAAGAGATATGAGGGTGGAAGGACAGGGAGGAATCAAGGGTAACACCAAGGTAGCGGAGAGAGGGGACAACAGGGATGGGGAGGGAGGACATTGTGGGGGCTAGAGTGGGAGGAGGAGTAGTGAAGGAGAACCAAATAGCCGAGGACTTAGAAGGATTGACGCAGAGAAAATTATCGGAGAACCAGGAGGCAATAAGGTCAAGACAGGCATTGAGAACGGAGAGATCCGGGGATACAGAACTGGTGTGATGAATGAGAAGAATATCGTCGCAATAGAAATAGGAGGAAATACCGGACTGTTGAATGAGGAGGGCAAGTGGGGCAAGGAAGATATTGAAAAGTAAAGGGGCAAGGATAGAACCTTGTGGAACACCACAGTGCAGAGGGAAAGGGGCAGAAGCGGCGGGACCTGAGTGAACGGCAAAGGTGCGGAGTGAGAGAAAAGACTGAAACCAGCGCAACACAGTGCCTCGGATACCAAAATCTGACAGGCGGGTGAGAAGAGTATGGTGATCAATGACATCAAAGGCGGCGGAAAGGTCCAGAGAGACAGCAATGGATAGGTCACCCTGGTCATGAGAGCGGTGAAGTTCACTGAGAAGGGCAAGAAGTACAGTTTCAGTGCTGTGCCCAGTCCTAAAGCCAGATTGACAGGGGTGAAGAGAGAGGGTGGTGTCGAGATGTGCTGAGAGCTGGGTGAAAACCAATTTTTCAAGAACTTTGGAAAGGGGGAGATTTGAGACGGGCTGCCAGTTGGCGGGAAGGCTAGGATCAAGGGTAGGTTTCTTCAAAAGAGGGCAAACGACGGTGTGTTTCCAACGGGTGGGGAAACTGCCAGAGGTAAGACCAGAGTTGATTATGGCCAGGATGTTTGGGGGAAGTCGAAGAGAGGGATCAAGGAGCCAGGTGGAGGAAAGGGGGTCGAGCGGAGAGGTTGTTTTGTGGGATGACGAGATTATCTTAAGGAGCTCAGCAGAGGTGACGGGGTGAAAGGCGCGCCAAGTGTGGGGAAAGGCACTGGAAGAAGGGGAGGGGAAGGAATGGCGGGGGGAGCAGAAGGGGAGAAGAGGGGGGAAAGAGGAGGGGGACAATGGGGAAAGGAGGAACGGAGAGACTGGATCTTATCAACTAAAAAGGATGCGAGACTCGTCGGACTAGGAGCAGTGGGAGGGAGTGCTGATGAGGGGGGATGGACTGAGGGAGAAGATAATGAGTGGAGTACCTGATACAGGCAGCGGGAAGAATTAGAGGAGGAGGCGATGAGATCTGAGAAATAGTTCCTTTTGGCCTCAGTGATCATGGTGCGGTAGTGATGATGCTCGCAGTGAAAGGAGATTAGAGAGGCGTCAGAAGGGTGTTTGTGCCAGTGGCGCTCGGCACGTCGAAGATAGGTGCACTGGAGGTAAAGACCCGGGTGATACCAAGGATGATGAGACATAAGACGGCAAGGAGTGGGACGGAGGGGAGCTAGAGTGTCAAGGGTACCAGTGAGGGTAGAGGACCAAGAGTCAACCTGCTCGTCCACAGGAAGGGAGAAAAATTCGGGGGAAAAGAGAGAGTCAGCTGGGGGGAAGGCTTGTAAGGTGAGAGGCATAAGATGCCGTTTGAGAATCTCGGAAGAGGTGACAGCAGCAGGTGAGATGGAAGCTTGTATGGGAGGAAGAGAGAGAGAACAACAGACAATGATGATCAGACCAGGGAAGAGGGATGGACGAGACATCGGATGGAGTGTAAGGGGACGAGGAAAAGGTAAGGATAAGGTCGAGGGTGTGGCTGAAAGAATGAGTTGGACAATCTATGTGCTGGATCAAATCGAGGTCGGTAAAGAGAGAGCCGAGGGCCTTATCACGAGGACGAGTTTGAGAGGACAAATGGGCATTGAAGTCGCCGAGAATGACCAGGTGCGAAGTGAGAAGGGATGTCATACATTCCTGGCTCATAAGATCAAAAAATAAGAACACCTAAATCCCCTTAGACAATACCTTTAACTTTTTGTCGGGCATAAACCGCAGGAGGAAAAGGGAAAGTCCTTTTACTCCCACGCAGTACATGCCCCTTTTATTCGTTTCTATTCAAAATGATTTATTCAGTCCTTGTTCACAAATTTGTATAAAAACCACACTTATCTGATCGATCATACACGACGTGCATGTTTTGAAGCTGATGCTTCTGTATCAAGTGCCCACGATATAAAGAAGTGCGTCCATCCTTGCCATATAACTGACAAAAAACGCCATGATGAGTGGTCAGCTGACGTCATCGGCCATTCATCATGGCGTTTTTTTGTCAGTTATATGGCAAGGATGGACGCACTTCTTTATATCGTGGGCACTTGATACAGAAGCATCAGCTTCGAAACATGCACGTCGTGTATGATCGATCAGATAAGTGTGGTTTTTATACAAATTTGTGAACAAGGACTGAATAAATAATTTTGAATAAAAACGAATAAAAGGGGCATGTACTGCGTGGGATTAAAAGGACTTTCCCTTTTCCTCCTGCGGTTTATGCCCGACAAAAAGTTAAAGGTATTGTCTAAGGGGATTTAGGTGTTCTTATTTTTTGATCTTGTTGCTTGGAACACCGAGTTTGCTGGGTTTAACAATTTTCCTGGCTCATAAAGCAGTACGAAACAGATACAACTCATCCCTAATGATCGTCACTCAAGGCCAATGCAGCGTCTCCCAGAAAACCGACTTCATCGAAAAGACACCCCAGCTCAGAAGTTGAGACCTTATTCTCACCTATACCCATCAAGTGCCCCATCCACACAATCACTCAAACAGCCACAAGCCACACCTCAAATTAATTCAACCAAATATACAAACAACCAAAGCACCAATCGGACAACATGAATGCCATCACCCCCAGACATGCACTCAACATCATAATCCTCACACTGATGCTTCTTGCAGAT
Source organism: Ichthyophis bannanicus (assembly GCA_033557465.1). Taxonomy (NCBI): domain Eukaryota; kingdom Metazoa; phylum Chordata; class Amphibia; order Gymnophiona; family Ichthyophiidae; genus Ichthyophis; species Ichthyophis bannanicus. Next base: position 42,839,511 of record CM066048.1, on the reverse strand, counting down.
GCATCCCCATCCACCAATGAACTAATCCCGATAATTCATAGCTACAGGCAGATCACCCCCTGGATCCATTGGAGAAAACCTCCCATCAGAGGACAATCCAGACTGATACAAAAAATTCCATGCCAACTCACACCTCAAAGCCCATTCTACAGCCCCCCTCCATGCCTCCCCTAAATTGCACACTCATAAACGCCCAGTCCAACTAAATAAAATTTACACCATAGTAGACTTCATCAATGACAATGATTTGGACCTCCTCTGCATCACAGAATCCTGGATTACACCAACAGATACTGTCCTGCTAAACCAACTCGCACTCACAAATTTCAAACTCTTCAACTGCCCAAGACAAACAAAGAGAGGAAGTAGGATCATGATCATAGCCAAGGAACACCTCCGCTTCACCATAACCAAAAATATCTCAAGCAATACCTTGGACATTGTCTCAATCACAAATAAGAACCAAACCTTATTCCTCAAATATAGATTGCCCAATGCAAAAACAGATGAACTCTCAATTTTACTAGAGGAAGCATGCATCCACACCACATCAACAAAATCCTTCTACATGCTAGGCGATCTGAACCTCCCCTCTGCCTCACAAACCAAAGCACATGCTTTTCTTGACACAATGGAGGCCCTGTAACTTTGTCAACTAATAAAGGAACCCACCCATGATAAAGGAAGAACAACAGACCTACTCTTCATCCCCTCCTACCTTGCCAACAAACACAACAACCTTGGCTACAAGGCATCCCCAGTCCCATGGTTAGACCATGCCTTAATTACCTTCCTTCTACCTCAACATCCCCCCCCCCCCCCCACAACACAAGAAGCTCAATTCCCAACATCGCACATCGCTTCGAATCCTTCAACTAACAGTCATTTCTGCAGCAAGTCTGCCCCCAACTAGACTTAAACACCACTAACCTGCACCACTTAATTCACATCTCGACTACTACCCTTGCAAGTGCTGCCTTGACCCCCCACAACTCTCTTTAACAACCCAAAACACATAACAACTATCTGCCAGCTAGCCCCCTGGCACTCCAAAGACATCAAAGAAATGAAACAAAATTTCAGATGAATTGAAAGAAGCTGGAGAAGATCAAAAGACCCTATACCCAGAGATCTATACTCAACAAAACAGACAGAATACAAAACACTATTAAACAAATGGAGAAAATACCACTCCAGCATCCTTATACGGTCTTTCAACCACCCAATAGAACTTTTTGCCATCGCAAATGCTCTCAAGAAAGACCTCACATAAGACCTCCTCACTCCACCTCCCCAAACATTAATCCTCAAGCAACAGCCAACTACTTGGAGCATAACCTCAACACATACCTGCCCTTCCTCCCACAACAACAAACACCATTAAATCCAACCCACACATGGGCCTCCTTTCGGACCATATCCACAGATGAACTAGAACATATCATAATGAACATGAACACTACCACCTCTCTGCTTGATCCCTGTCCAGTTTCCTGAATCAAGATCTCCAGAACAGAATTTTAATCAACCCTACAAAGAATAGTCATTTCCTCCCTATCTGATGGCTACATGCCCACTTCCCTCAAAATTGCCTCTATCAGACCAATCTTAAAAGAACACACTCTGGACCCAATAGCCCCCAACTCATACCAGCCAATTTCCAGCCTGCCCTTCATTGCCAGACTAATCAAAAAAGTAGCAATGCGGCAGTTCCAAGACCATATTGACTTCCACACGCCACTGGACCCCCAACAGCATGGCTTTCACCCACTCCACAGCATAGAACCCTCCTCATGAACCTTTTTGACACCTAGGTCAGAGGCATTGAAAAAGCTGAACAAGGTTTCATCATGATATTTCTAGATATTACCGCAACATTCAATTCAATTTCCCACAGTATACTTTTATCCACACTACAAGAGATCGGCCTCTGCAAAACAACCCTATCATGTTTCACCCTTTCCTATCCAACTGCCACCAACATGTTAAATTAGGTACACAGACCTCAAAAACCTTTCACCCAGATGATAGAGTGCCACAAGGCTCTGCTCTCTCCACCTTACTCTTCAGCTTTTACATCCAACCCATCTGCAACCTAATCAGAAGCCATAATATCCTTTTCCACATTTATGCAGATAACATAATGATATACACACCCTTCAACACCAAGAAACCTGACTATACAAACAATCTCTTGCTTCACAGCCCTCACCCACCAACTTGCCAAACTCAGCTTATCAGTGAACCACAACAAATCTGAAGTCCTCCACATCACAAGAGACAAAACCTTCACCCCTCCGCTAAAAATCACAATTGACAATGCAACCCTAACCACCAAAACCGAAGTCAAATACCTAGGATAATAACTGGGACACCTGAACATCACTCCCATGTTAAAAAGACTCCACTGGCTACCAATAACTCCACGAATAATGTACAAAACAATCCTCACCATTTTCAAATTACTACAATACCAACTAGCTCCCAGTCTCCAAATGGTAATAATTAAAGTTCCAAACACAAGATGGCATTCCTAACAGGGGCTATACATTTCAAGCAAAGCTGGGAAACCAGCTGATACTTTGGTAGGCCTCTCTCTTTTGCTTTAACAGATACCTAAGCTCCACTAACTGAACAATGGCTGGGAAAAATCATATTGCTAAAGCTGTTGCCCACATTACAGCTTCTGCCTCTGTCTAGACAGAGGTCCCAATGCCAGTTGAAGGACCGGTTCCATGTGCAGGATGCCTGCATGCTGAAGCTCTCAGGAAACAAGTGGAGGAACTCAGAGAGGAGGTGGCGAGGCTGAGGAGCATTCATGACAGTGAGAAGTACATTGACGAGATGCTTCTTGCAACATCCAAGCTCTCCAGCAGAGGAGAAGATGGGTGCCTACAGAATGATGAAGGTTGGACACAAGTCACCAGGGCTTGTAGAATCACCAATCCAACTTCTCCAGCCCTTGAATTGAAGAACCATTATGCAGCCCTGGAAGTGGAGGAGGTGAAAGCATCCATGGAAAGGGAAGAACCAGAGCTCAAGTACCCCAAAGTTGCAGAATCAGTGACCACAAGGAAGCAAAGGGTAGTGGTGGTTGGTGACTCTTTTCTGAGGGGTACTGAGGCATCCATCTGCTGACCAGACTTGATGTCCAGACAGGTATGCTGTCTGCCAGGTGCCAAAATCCGAGATGTTACGGAGAGTTTGCCGAGACTCATCAAGCCCACTGACTATTAGCCAATGTTGCTAATCCATGTCGGCACAAATGATACTGCCAGGTATCCCTCTGAGCATATCAAAAGTGACTTCATGGCTCTGGGACAGAGGGTGAAGCAGATAGAGGCACAGGTGGTGGTCTCTTCAATCCTCCCCGTTGAGAGTAAAGGCCAAGGCAGAGAGGCTCCCATCCTGGAGATGAATGCGTGGATGGTATCATCAAGAGCATTTTGATTTCCTGGACCATGGTATGCAGTTCCAAGGGTTGCAGAGCAGAGATGGTGTCCATCTGTCCAAGAAAGGTCGACGTGTCTTCAGTAGCAGACTGGCTAATCTACTGAAGAGGGCTTTAAACTAGATTCGTTGGGAATGGGTGAAGAAAGCCCCCAGGTAAGTGAAACATTAAATACCTTTATGGATATGGGTAAAAGGGGCAACATATGGAAAGCGGTGTGAATAAATGCCCGTAGCATGGGAAATAAGATCCCAGATGTTGAAGCTTTAATGGGAGCGGCTGACTTGGATTTAGTAGCAGTTACAGAAACATGGTTCACAGAAAACCACGACTGGGATGTAACTATACCAGGCTATACTTTATTCAGAAAGAACAGGGTAGAAAGAAGGGGAGGAGGAGTGGCATTATATGTAAAAAATACTATTAAAGCTTTGGAATTATAGAGCTTAAAAGGGAGAGAGGAGGCACTGTGGGTTAAACTAGAAAGAGGGGAAGAGAAATCTATTTGCATTGGCGTGATATACAGACATACCTCACAGGAGGAAGAGGTGGATGGAGAGTTAATTAAAGACATATGCAGCATTGCTAGGAAAGGGGAAGTGCTACTGATAGGGGATTTCAATATGCCAGATGTTGATTCGCACATTCCTGCTGCAGTATCAACTAGAAGTAAGGAGATCCTGGACTCTCTACAGGGAGAACTATTCAGGCAACTGGTAACAGAACCCACAAGTGAAGGGGGCCATACTGGACTTGGTGCTTACCAATAGTGAAAGTGTTTCTGATGTTATAGTTGGAGATCATTTTGCATACAGTGATCACCAGATGGTGTGGTTCAGTATTAGGACTAGGGCTGTTAGAATCCATTCAAAAGCGAGGGTCTTAGACTTTAGGAAAACTAACTTTGCCAAGATGGGCCAATACCTCAGGGAATCGTTAGCGGGATAGGAACAGCTGGAGGATATAGAAAAACAGTGGGCAAAACTGAAAGGGGATATTTTAAGGTCAACCAAACCTTTTGTTAAAATGGTAAATAAAAGGTAAAAGGAAAAGGAGACCGCTGTGGTTTTCGAAAGAAGTAGCTGAAAAGGTGAAGAAAAAAAGAGAGGCCTTCATGAAATACAAGAGATCACAGAGAGAGGAAGACAGGCATCTATATTTGGAAAAACTTAGAGAAGCTTGCAAAGTAGTTAGGAAAGCAAAGATTCAAAAAGAGGAGGAAATAGCCAATGCAATAAAATGGGGGAATAAGACATTTTTCAAATATATTAGTGAGAAGAAGGGCAAAAGTGTATTGTCAGACTCAAGGGTGAAGGGGAGGAATATGTAGAAGCTGATGATAAAGCGGAATTGCTTAACAACTACTTCTGTTCTGTGTTCACAGATGAAGAACCAGGAGCAGGACCTCAAAAAAACACCCATAAACAAGAATAGAAGCAAGGGGCATCTTGAACAATTTTCAGAAGACTGTGTTTGTGAGAAACTAACTAAACCTAAAGTAAAAAAAGTGATGGGATCGGATGGGATACACCCTAGAATACTGAGGGAACTTGGGGACGTTCTAGCAGCTCCACTGACTGACCTTTTCAATGCCTCGTTGGAGTCGGGAATGGTGCCAAAAACTGGAGAGAGGATCATGTGGTCCCTTTACACAAAAGCGGAAGGATGTTGTTGAAAACTACAGGCAGGTTAGCTTAACTTCAGTGGTGAGTAAATTATTGGAAACTGCTGAAAGAGAAAATAATGAGGTTTCTGCAGTCCAGCGGATTACAGGATCTGAGGCAGCATGGATCCAGCAGAGGCAGGTCTTATCTTACAAATCTGATTGATTTCTTTGACTGGGTTACCAGGGAGTTGGACCGAGGGAGAGCCCTAGATGTGATGTATTTAGATTTCAGTAAAGCCTTTGACACCGTTCCTCACAGGCGACTTATAAACAAACTGAGCACCCTAGGGATGGGCCCTAAAGTTACTGCTTGGGTTAGAAATTGGTTGAGTGGGAGGCGACAAAGGGTAGAGGTAAATGGAGCTCACTCTGAGGAGGAGGTTACCAGTGGTGTGCCCCAGGGATCTGTCCTTGGTCCGATTCTTTTTAACATCTTTGTTAATGATCTAGCGCAGGGGTGGGCAAGTCCGGTCCTGGAGAGCTGCAGACCAGTCAAGTTTTCATGATGTCCCTAATTAATATGAATGAGATCTATTTGCATCCACTGCCTGCCATTGTATGGAAATAGGTCCATGAATATTCATTAGGGACATCATGAAAACCTGACTGGTCTGCGGCTCTCCAGGACCGGACTTGCCCACCCCTGATCTAGCAGAAGGGCTGTTGGGGTAAGGTTTGCCTCTTTGCGGATGATATCAAAATCTGCAATAGAGTAGACACCCAGGAAGGTGTAGATAGCATGAGGAGGGATCTAGTTAAGCTTGAAGAATGGTCTAGAATTTAGCAGCTGAGATTTAATGTTAAAAAATGCAAGGTCATGCATTTGGGCTGCAGCAATCCAAGGGAGCAATATAGTATAGGGGGTGAAGTACTTCTGTCCACTAAAGAAGAGCGGGACCTAGGCGTGATTGTTTCTGATGATCTTAAAGTAACTAAACAGGTAGAAAATGCAATGGCAAAAGCTAGAAGGATGCTTGGGTGCATAGGGAGAGGAATGGCAAGCAGAAGAAAGGAGGTGATAGTGCCTCTGTATAAGTCTTTAGTGCGACCTCTATTTGGAGTATTGTGTGTAGTTCTGGAGACCGCACCTTTAAAAGGATATAAGCAGGCTGGAGTTGGTACAAAGGGTGGCTACTAAAATGGTTAGTGGTCTTCATTATAAAGCATATGAGGACAGACTTAAGGATTTTAATATGTACATCTCAGAGGAAAGGCGGGATAGAGGTGATATGATTGAGATGTTTAAATACCTCCGTTGCATAAATGCACAGGAGGAGAGCCTCTTTTGATTGAAAGCAAGCTCTGCTATGAGGGGACATGGGATGAGGGTGAAAGGGGATAGATTCAGGAGTGATATGCGGAAATATTTCTTTACAGAAAGAGTGGTAGATCCGTGGAGTAGTCTCCCAGTGGAGGTGGTAGAGATGAGGACAGTATCTGAATTCAAAGAAGCATGGGACAAACACAGAGGATCTCTAAAGGAAAAAAGGGGACTGTTGTAGGGGTTGATATGGAAGGACAGATTAGATAGGCCATGTGCTCTTTTTCTGTTGTCATGTTTCTATGTAAGATCAAGATGAAGCAACCAGCTAAACGTACTCACCATACCAGCCCTCAAAAGAAAGAGCTCCCAGCAATCATGCAACAGAGCCTTCACCCTCTTCGCACCCACTATCTGGAACGCCCTCCCAGAAACCCTAAAAACAGCTGAAAGCTTACCAGAACTACGAAAAAACTCAAGACCTACCTCTTCACCGAATTCTTTGGACATGATGAACCAGGATAACTTACATGATCCCCCAACTCCCCATCCCTAACACCTTAAGTAATCTGACGTTCTTTTAACACCTTGACCACCATGTTTATCTTCAGCTGTACCCAGTTAATGCCCACCCCAACCCAACCCTTGTTACTTAGCCATCCCACCCAACCCAGTTCTATGTATGTTCTCAGTTCTATATATTTTCAATTCAGTTCTATGTAAAGCAGTTCTGCTGTTAATGTTCCATGTAAACCTCTTTGACTTAATGAGAAGCGGTATATAGACCTTGTTAAATAAATAAAGAAATACAATAACTTTCAACAATTTTACCCGCAGTGGCGCTACCAGCTCTACTTGCGGCAGTCCCCCCCTCAGCCTCAGGGCCACCCATACAAGTTATATCCCCAGCGGGGTCACTTTCCAGAGAGGAAACCCAGGCGCTCCCACAGACTGTCTTTCCGAAACCCTCCCCTGGTTTTTGACTACCTGCCGGTGGGGGGATGCATCTGGCACTTTGCAATGGCCTGGCAGTCCATCACAATGGACCACTGGGTTCTTTCCATTGTTCAGTCAGGGTACAAGCTTCACTTTGACGTACCATGGCCTCCGGTCCTGACCAGCTGTTCCCTGAGGGAGCATATGCCCCAACTGACAAAAGAGATAGCTCAGCTCTTCCTCAGCAATGCAATTGAGATAACATAGAAACATGATGGCAGAAAAAGACCACATGGCCTATCTAGTCTGCCCTGCCATATCAACCACTACAACAGTCCCCTTTTTTCCTTTAGAGATCCTCTGTGTTTGTCCCATGCTTTTTTGAATTCAGATACTGTCCTCATCTCTACCACTTCCACTGGGAGACTATTCCATCCATCTACCACTCTTTCAGTAAAGAAATATTTCTGCATATTACTCCTGAGTCTATCCCCTTTCACTCTCATCCTATGTCCCCTCGTAGCAGAACTTGCTTTCAATCGAAAGAGGCTCTCCTCCTATTCGTTTATGCCATGGAGGTATTTAAAAGTCTCAATCGTATCACCTCTGTCCCACCTTTCCTCTAAAGTATACATATTAAGCTCCTTAAGTCTGTCCTCATATACTTTATAATGAAGACCACTAACCATTTTAGTAGAAACCCTCTATCATCTTAATCTTTTCATCAAGTGGGAAAAGATCAGAATGTATTCTTTGAGCACAGTCCTTCCCCTGCTTAGTCTTTGGGATTGGCTCGCCCTGCTGGACCTCAAGGATGCCTATACCCATATCCCCATTCACCTTCACAACTGGAAATTCCTTCGCTTCACCTTCCTCGACCACCGCTATCAGTACAATGTTCTTCCTTTCGAACTCTCCTCCGCCCCTTGCAAATTCACCAAGTGTCTCGCGGTTGTGGCAGTCCACCTTCGGCGCTAGGGCCACTGTGTTTACCTCTACCTAGATGGCTGGTTGATCTCAGGCTCCTCTTGAGACATAGCAGCTGAAGCTGTGCAGGACACAGCCATTACCTTGCAGACCCTCGGGTCTGTCCTCAATGCAGTGAAGTCCGAGCCCATCCCTCAGCAACGTCTGGATTTCATTGGAGCACATCTAGATACTCTTCCTTCCCGGCTAGAGGGTCCAAGCCTTGGGGTTCCTCAGCAGCCACAAGCCAATTAGCGCCAGCCCACCTGCTCCTATGTCTCCTAGGGCACATGATGGCGTCTCTACATGTAGTGCCACTCACCCGGCTGCACATGTACTCTCTGCAGTGGCATCTCAGCCTCAATTGGTGCCAACGCACCCATCCCCTCTGGGCCAGGATTTCCCTTGAAGGCCTGCAGTGAACAGTCCTCCTCGACAACCTCAGGTGGTGGGCGACTCCGGCAAACCTCTTGGTGGGGTGTCCCTTCCAGATGCTGACTCATCATATCGTCATCACCACCGATGCAACCACATATGGCTGGGAAGCCCACCTCCTCTGTCTTTACACACAGGGCACATGGTCTCCTGAGGAACAAGCCTTGCATATCAACGTGCTCAGTCTACTATGCCCTCATGGTCTTTGCCTACTGGGTGCATCACAAGATTGTCCTGGTGCGTACTGATAGCCAAGTTTCCATGTTCTACATCAACAAGCAGGGCAATACAGGCTCACTTTGACTCTGTCGCAAGGCCACGCGACTCTGGACCTTTGCTTTCTCCATAGACTCTATACTGCGAGTGGCCTACCTTTCAGGGACTCACCACCAGCTAGCTGACAAATTGAGCTATCAGCTGGACCCGCACAAATGGTCCCTCCTATCCTGCCGCCCTTCAGAACATATTTGCTCTAGGGGGAGCCAGAGGTGGACCTCTTCACCTCTGCAGATAACGCCAAGTATCCCATCTTCTGCTCATTCCGACCATGCCTACAGAAGCAAGCACCTGATGCCTTTGCTCTCTACTAGTCTCAGTCTTCTGTATGCATTCCCTCTGTTCCTGCTCATCAGATGGGTTCTGCTTAAAATCAAGCAAGACAAAATGTTATTCAATCTGATAGCACCACAATGGCCTCTCTCCAGCTTTGGTTTTCCCATCTGCTGGTGCTGCTACAGGGTTCTCCTATAGCTCTGGTGGCTCGCCAGACTTGCTGACTCAACATCAGGACTGCTTTCGGTGTCCTTATCCCTCACGGTATGGAAGCTTCAGGGCACCTTTTATCACTGCTACAGGATGTCCTATCTGTTATCGCTGCTTCTTGAAGACCCTCTACACAGTGTTTGTATCAGCACAAGTAGTCCCATTTTGCCCACTGGGCTGCATCAAATGGACAAGATCCAGTTCACTGCTCAGTGAGACAGTTTTTGTCTTATCTCCTTCACCTGTCCCACTCAAGCCTACAGACTAATTCAGTACATTTTCACCTTTTGGCTATTGCCGGATTGCACAACCTGTCTACTGTAAACCAATATCAGTCCATCCATTTGTATCCTGATTCATAAGAGGTCTCATGAACACAAATCCTCCCATCTGACCGCCTATGCCGGCCTGGACCTGAATGTTGTTTTAGCTCAGCTGATGCAACCACCAGGGCTGAAGCACATGGCCTGCCATGGCAACAAAGCAGCAGCACAAAGCCGCCACTTTTAAAAGACTGCCGCTGCCACCCGTCTCCCACCCAAGACTGAATCAGCAGCAGTGGCTTGGCGGGGGGGGGGGGGGGTGCAGCATAGCCGAGGTTTCTGCCTAGGGCTTCAGAAACTCTTGGGCCAGCTCTTGCAACTGCCATTTGAGCCTCTCCTATCCACTTCACTCAGATACCTCACCTGGAAAACATCCTTCCTTGTCACCATTACTTTGGCCAGACGTCTGGGGGAAATTCAAGCATTGGTGCATTATCCCCCATACATGCAATTTTTTCATGACAAGGTCATCCTCCAGGCACATCCGAAATTTCTCCTGAAGGTGGTCTTTGACTTTCACATCAACCAGCCCATAGTGCTGCCTGCCTTCTTCCTGAACACCCTGTTGGCTCTCCAGAGGAGAAGTTGCATACCTTGGACTGCTGAAGGGCTCTTCTGTACTATCTACATCGTACTGAGCCTCTCCGCATATCGTCACAATTGTTCCTGATCCTGAAACCCGGCAGTGAAGCTGGACATATCCTCGTGGACTGCATTACCTTCTGCTACGAACAAGCTGCTCTCCCTCCTCCAGGGCATATTGCACCTTACAAGCTCAGGGCCACAGCCACTTCCATTTCCAGCTTGGCTTCTGTCTCCATCCAGAACATCTGCAGGGCAGATACCTGGTTTTCTATCCATACATTCATTAAGCACTACAGTTTGTATCGCTCATCTGCGATGGACTTTGACTTTATTTTATTTTATTTTATTTATTTTATTTACATTCTCTTATATACCGCGCTATTCTGCATCAGTGCGGTTTACATTGAACAAACTGAAATTACATTGAACAGGGCATTATAATTTGGAGATAACTATTTTACAGGGAACATGGGCTATGGAGGGTTAAGTGGCTTGCCCAAGACCACAAGGAGCACCTGAGGGACTAGAAACCCCAGTCCTTCCGGCCCAAGGTTGCTGTCCTCTAGTGGGATTTGAACCCCCGACCTTCCGGCCTGAAGTACCTTGCCCCAACCACTAGGCCACTCCTCCACTCCACTCCACTTTGGCCAGGCTGTCCCTTGGAATCTGCTACCGTATTTTACGGGGGCCGCCCAGTTTGCGCAGACATTCCAGACAGCCATGGTTACATGACCAGGCAACCCCTAGCTCTGGACTCAACTTTCAGTGTGCCTGCATCCCCCTGCTTGTCTCCAGAGAAAACGTAGTTGCTTTCCTTTAACGGGGGTTCTCCATAGACAGCAGGAGTATGCAGCCACACTCTCCTGCCCACGTTCCCCACAACAACAACAAAAAACAGGAAACACCAACAAAGGAACTAGCGTCAACTCTTCACAGTGCCTCTGTGGTGCCTCTTCTCTCAGAACTTCTGTCTCGGTCTCTTCTCTGCTCTGGTGTGAACTGATTCTCCAGGCACAGGCAGGCGGGAAATTGTGAGAGATCCGGCACACGGCTCAGTCTGGAGACTTCACCTTTGAGTGTGGCTGCATACGGAGAACCCCGTTACAGGTAATCAACTACGCTATCTCCTCAGTTCTTTGCTGCCCTGGGCTTCCCCTCCTGCTCACAGGGATCCAATCTCTCCCAGACAGAACAGGAGGGATCTTTGCCATGATCAGGGGTTAGATGCAGCAAACAGCCCGTGGATTGGATCCCCACGGGCTGTCTGTTGCATCTAAGCCCCGATTGCGGCAAAGATCCCTCCTGTTATGCCCATGGGAATCTGATCTCCCACGTGCAGATGGAAGGGGATTTCTGCCTATTTTCGGGGGGGGGGGGGGGGGAGGAAGAGAGCAAATCCCAGGCACCAAGTATAAATTTTTGGTTGCCATGGTGGCCTGGCGCCTAGGCTTTGTCGAGCCATTCTTAAAGAGTGTCCTGTCTTTCATCACAAAAGCTAACCAAGCAGCAGCTGAATATCGCCGCTGCCTGGTTAGCTTCTCTGCTATCTGACTGACCCAAATGCTCAATGCCAGTGGCCAGATATGGTCCTAGTATTGAATATCCGAGTCTTTAGTTCAGTGGCAATGGCTAGCTGCATTAACAGTGCTAGCCACTAAACGTTGGGCCCAGAATGTCTTTTTTTTCAGGCAGCAAGTCTTCTCAGGCCTGCAGAGGCTGTTGGGGCAGTCCTCCTCAGGTTTCCCTGGCTGGTTTGTCAGGTTCTGGGATTCCCTTTTCAGGTTCCCTTTCTCAGCATAGCTTTATGCTAGTGGTTTCTATTTTTGCATTTTTTTTCCTATCTCCAGGAAGAAGCAGGAATGTAGTCTTCATATATGATGATGTTGGTACCGACAGAGCCAATGTGGGAATGCTCCCCAGTGTCCAATAGCATTTCATCATCTGTCAGTTCATTCTGTCCAGGCGGTTGGAACTACACCCCCACTGCCATTCCCTTCCCCTTTTTACATGGAATTTCTATCCATAGAGATTCTACAGCCGGGGTCTCAAACATACGGCCCACGAGAGCATCTTGTGCGGCCCGTGATGCATTTGGCCCAATGTGTTAAGCAGCTGGCCGGTAGAGTAAAAAAAAATCCAAACTTGCTGCTGCTGCTACCGCCACCATCGCAGTATCAAGCGTCCCGTGGCGCACCCTGCCCGGCAGAGTCCTCTGCTCCCTGCAGCATCAGCTCCAAAAGCGGCGGCTTTCAGAGCTGCGAAGAGAGAGAGTTTCTTTCTTGCGGCTCAATTCCCGCCGCTTTTGGAGCTGAAGAGAGAGAGAGTTTCTCTCTCGCAGCTCTTCAGAGCCGCGAGAGAGAAACTCTCTTCGCGGCTATGAAAGCCGCCGCTTTTGGAGCTGATGCTGCAGGGAGGAGAGGACTCTGCCGGGCAGAGGGGCCCGCGGGACGCTTGATACTGCGGCGGCGGCAGCAGCAGCAAGTTTGGAGTTTTATGTTTAATCTCTTTTATTTCTTACGACAAATAAAGCAATACAGGCATTTAACTACAATACAAACAATGCAAACGAAAAGGGCATAAGGAATCATCAATAAACAGAGACAACCTCCTGCAAACAAACATAGGCGCTCCCACTGGCCTCAATACGCCAAGCCGCCACTACCCCCGCAGTGAGTACCCAGGCACAGTGGGGGCACCGTTAACAAGTGGTAGATAACATGCGCGGAGAATGCAGCTGCTATATCGTTGTGATTGTGACACCCCCCCCCCCAGAACCCCCCCCTTAGCCACCCAGCGGGCAGGGTATCACCAAAAAGGATAGGGGATAGTCCAAGCGATGCAGGATACCCCTGACCGATCTGGTCAGGTGGTTCCATCCAGCCCTCGAACGCCACGGATATACCTGCACCCTTTCTCACTACATTCCTCCCAACTCTCCAAGATATCCCCCCTTGGGGGGGTCCGGGCCTATCCCCTGCGGGCCCCCCCCCTTTGCACGCCTCCCCAGCCCTCCTATGGCCCCCAGCACTGTTCCCTCTAAGCTGTGCGCGTGTGCGCGCGCACACACCTCGTCGAGTAAGCGCACATACTTTACAACAGAGCGCACAAAAATTACGGTTCTGATTCTGATAGAAAACAGCACAGACGTCTTAATATTTAAAAGTTGTTGTATATTTACGGTTTTCACAAGTTCTACAATATTTTCTAGTACAATCAATGTGGTGTACATACTGTATTCTGACGTGTAGTCAAATTTTAAAGTATATAACTCCGAGTGTCGTTATGTGGCGCACAAAAATTTAACCTTCCTTCAAAAGCTGCACAGCTGATATTTTATGCGCACACAGCCTACAGAAAATTAGAGGGAACATTGCCCCCCAGCCCCTCGTCACTAGGCCAGCAGGCTTACCTCAACAGATCCAGGGTGTATTCTTCTCCCAGACCCGTCCCCCAGGCCCGGGGCAGAAGGGCCAGGCCACTCCGGGTAAAATGGCATAAAGTAGTAGTAGGGGAGCAAATACTCCAAAACCCCCCACCCTCCCCCCCCTTCCCCCCTTCCCCCCAACCCAACCCCTATCCATCCCTTCCCTACCCATTCCAAGCAGGGAGTGGAGACAATGAGAAGAAGAATTGAGAAAAATAGGATGAGAGAGTAAAATGAAAGAAATACAAGTAAATAAAAACAAGACGAAAGAAGATAAAATGGAAGAAAAATGAAATGAAAGAAAAATGAAATGAAAGGAGGAGGAGTACCCCACAGCCCGTCAGGAGCCCGAAACGATTATCTGGTCCAAAGAGAAAAAGAGAAAACAGGAAGGCCCAGAAAAGCGCTCCCCTCCAAGTACACTCCCCCCTTAGTGTCATCACCCGGGGGGTGACTGTCAATGGGGATCCACTGTGTCATGCCCCAGAAAGTCGGTCGATCTAGGAGTCCCCTAGGACGCGGCAGCGAACCCCCGCTGACAACAATTGCAGGTGGGGCCCCCACCCCTGAAGAAACCGGGCCCAGCGACGTTCATGTCCAGCTGCGGACAAACGCTCCATAAGTAAAAGCTTATGCAGTCTAACTCTCCAAAGCCCAATGCGCGGGCCCCCCACATCCAACCAGTGCTGCAAAATCATCATTCGTGCGGACATCACCACCAGACGCAACCAACACAGTGTCCAATCACCTAGAGAAGTCCTCCAGCCATCCTCCCACAGGTCTAGGACTAGATGACGTGCCGTAAGGGGCTCCAAGTGCGGCACACACCGATGAAGATACTCAGACACCCGTTCCCAGAACAGCTGGACCCCGGAACAATGCCAAAACATGTGGCCCAACGTCGCCCGATCGGCGCCACACCTGGGGCAGCAATGACTTGCTGCAAGCCCCGCTCTCCAGGCCCTGACAGGAGCGAAATATAGACGACGCGAGAGGCGGTATTGAGTATCGCGATGCAAAACCTGTATACTCATAGTAGGTATATTCGCCAGCCCCCCTAGGAGAGACTCTTCCTCGATTTCCTCGCCAAGATCCGTCGTCCAGACCGCCGCCAACGTGCCAACATCAGTGGGTAACCCCCCATCCCACAGCATCTTATAGAGCACGGACACCCGGGTCCCCAAGGTACCTCCCAAAAGAGTCAGTTCCAATTCCGAGCATACTTCCCCTCTTAGCACCCCCTCCGGGATCGTACATAGATAGCTCCTAAGTTGGGTATATTGAAACACATCCCAGGGTCCCAGGGAGTACTGCCGACGAAGCTCGGCGAAGGCCACCAACTCGCCTCCAGGGGTCAGTACATGCTCCAGATTCACCAAACCGAGGCCCTCCCAGAGCTGGAAGCGGGTCCTCCCAATGCCCGCCACAAAATCGGCGTTACCCCGAATAGGAAGATATGGTGTATGATGTGCTGAGATTTGACGCCCCACGCAAAAGAACTGCCACGCCGTCCGAAGGGGCACCAAGAAAAGGCTCCGGAGAAGTGGCGCCACCTCCCGAAGCGTGCGAGCATGTAATAAATAACGGGGATGGAAGGGCGCCAACACGACCTCGAACAGCTCCCGCGGGGTCCAATCCATTAAGTCCCACATCCAATCTCTGACGTGTCTTAATAAACAAGCCATATTGTACCGCCTGACATCGGGAAAGCCCATTCCCCCCAAGGCCCATGGCTGCTGCAAAATAGCCAGACGAACTCTGGGTCGGCGGCCCCGCCATATAAAGCGGTTAAAATAACGTTCCAGTTGCCGGAGATCTGCACGCCGAAGAACCAACGGAAGTATTTGAAGAGGGTAAAGAATTTTGGGGAAAAGCGCCATCTTAACCAGAGCTACCCTACCCCCCAATGACAGCGGCAGGTCCCGCCAGCGGTCCACACAGGCCGACACCTCCCCCAAAATTTTAGTGACGTTCAGCTGATAAAGGTCTTCTAAGCGCACCGGCAGATAGATCCCCAGATATTTAAAGTGTCCCTTCGCCCAGCGCAAAGGAAAGGGGCCCTGCCAACCCAGCTGCCCCTCTGGAACCAAATACAGCGCTTCCGATTTGTCGAGATTCAAGCGTAGACCCGAGGGCTCGCCATATTCCGTGATAAGGCGTAACAGATTGGGCAATCCAGTCGACGGGTCCCCCAAGTGCACAAGCAAGTCATCCGCAAAAGCGGCGACCCGGAATTCACCACTGCCCAGCCTGATACCCCTAAACTGAGAAGAGGCCCGAATACGGAGAAGAGGCTCCAACGAAAGTACAAAAAGAAGAGGCGAAAGCGGGCAACCCTGACGGGTCCCCTTTTGGATAGCAAACTCGGGGGACATGACTCCATTAACCATAATGGCCCCTAAGGGATCCGCATATAACAATTTGATCACGTCCACAAAAAAACCCATAAATCCCATCATCTCTAAGGTCTGGTACATAAAGCCCCAACTTACTCGGTCGAAGGCCTTCTCCGCATCAAAGCTAATAAGCAGAGAAGTCTCCCCCTTTAACCGCCCCGCACTGATAGACAATAGAATCCGTTGCAAACTGTAGGCAACCTGGCGTCCCCTAACAAAACCCACCTGATCCTGGTGGATTAGAGACGGTAAAAAGATCACCAGTCGGTCTGCCATGATCTTGGCCAATAATTTAATATCAACATTAAGCAACGAAATAGGGCGGTAGGAGCCCGGCAAAAGGGGATCTCGCCCCGGCTTGGGTAGAATAGTGATCAAGGCCTTATTGGAGTCATACGGAAACTTACCACGACTCACAAGATCCTCAAAGTATCCTATAAGGGAGGGGACGACTGCATCGCTCAGAGTTTTATAGAATTCGCTCCGGAATCCGTCGATGCCCGGGGCTCGCCCAGTCTTCAGGTGCCGAATCGCTGCTTGCACCTCCTGGCCGGAGAGAGGCTGATTGAGGGCCTCCAAGTGATCCGCCGCCAGCTGAGGAAGCCCGCAGCCCTCGAGAAAGGAGCGCCCCACCGAGGCCTCCACCTCCTCACCAGCGTACAATGTCCGATAAAAGTCGGTAAAAACCTGTTCAATGGCGGCAGAGTCGCGGGTAATAGTACCATCAGCTTTTCGAATGGCCCCTATCTGTCGAGAGCCACCCGGGGGTCTTAATAGCGAGGACATCAGCTTGCCAGCCTTATTCCCAAATCTATAAAGTTTATAGCGATAATACAACATCGACTTAGACACTCGCTGGTGGAGAAGCGATTCCAATTCGGTTTGCACCTCACGGAACCTACGTAAATGCACCCCTGTACGGGTGCCCGCCGCCACCCGGCGCATCCGACCCAGCTCCCGCTCCAGCAAGAGAATCCGATGGTTCAACTGCCGGCGCCGATGGCTTTGGTAACTAATAATATCCCCTCGGAGCACCGCCTTACCAGCTTCCCAAAATAACGCAGGGGAAATATCCAGCGAAGCATTCAAAAGTGCATACTCCTTCCAGCGATCCCGCAGATACGTTTCAAATCGCGCGTCCCCACACAGCTCCAAGGGATAACGCCAGACCCTACGGGTAGATGGGCAGCTCCCCCCGCAAATCTAAAATCACCATGGCGTGATCCGAGATAGCAAGAGGGCCAATACTCGCCTGTAAAACCCAACCAAAAAGAGATTCCGCCAGGAGAAAAAAATCTATGCGAGACCAAGTGCCATGCGCCCGGGACAGATGCGTATAGTCCCGTTCTCCAGGATGTAACACCCTCCAAATATCGAGGAGATCATACGCTTCACATAGGCCTCGCATCTTCCGGCGCGCCCGGGGTTTCCCGCTCCCCGTAGGACCTGAACGATCGAGGTCGCTGTCCAAAGCCACGTTAAAGTCGCCACCTAACAGGACCTGGTACCCACTAGTCTCAGCCAACAATTTGGAAAGACCCTGAAAAAAGGTGACCTCGTAAACATTGGGTCCATATACAGAGCAAAGAAACACCTTCCTCCCCGCTAAACTCCCCCACACACCAACATAACGGCCCAGTGGGTCGGAAACAACCCTTTCCTCCTCCCAGGGGACAGACTTGGCAATAAGAATAACCACTCCACGCTTCTTTCCCACCGCGGGGGCCCCATAGACATGAGCCTTAAATCCTAGGCCGAGTTTCTGATGTTCCCCCACTGATTGTTGCGTCTCCTGCAATAAAGTAACATCCGCCCGATGACGCTTCAAGTGTTGCAAAACCTTAGATCTTTTCACCGGAGAACCCAGTCCACAAACATTCCAAGAGATCACTCGAGTGGCTTTATCCATAGTCAACCAGACTGCGAAAGAGCCAGAACCGAGTCAGCAAGTATACCACATAATAATGGGGACCCCCCCAGCCAAGGGCCCCCTCCCTAAATGTTCCAGACCAAACATACCCAGAGATCCAAACCCTCCTTTCCCCAGCATTCAGTTGTCTCCCATACTCACTCTCATCCCATTCAATCAATCGAGTCTCCCCCTCCCTACCCTGCACACACATTCGCTTGACACCTAGGTGTCCCTCCCCCCCTCTGGCCCCCCCCTCCCTGTGCCCCCCCCCCACCAGCCCTCCCCCCCCCTTTCCTCTCCCATGCCAGTCGGAACTGGCCCCACCTTGACTTCCGTAGCATGTAGGCCCCCCGCCCCTCCCCATCCGCAACAGTATAACCCAGCCCACACAGCCTTCACAGCCTCCCACCCACCTTGGTCCTACAAATATGGAGAGAGCTACCGCCCATAAAACTACATGGCGGAAGGTCCCACCTAAAGGAGCTAACCTCTCCCAAAACCAAACACGGCCCCCCTAACCCCACAGACTTATAGGGTGCAGGAAGGGGGGGTCCAACGCAGGGCAAAAACAACTCTTCTCACCATTGACCACCCTCCCAACACTACCCAGCACCACCCCCCCAGCCACATCGGTGGGTAGAAGGAGTATTCGAAAGCCCCGGGGGATCCCTGAAACCCAGCCCCGTCCCAGGGAGCCACCCACCTCCGGAGAGAGTACATGTGGCCCGTCAAACTCATGGCAGACTGCTTCCCCGCTGCACGCGCACGCAATGCAATTAAACATACAGTAACATAATCGAAGCACAGCGCCACAGAGCACCCGGTATTCCTATCGACACTCCCCCCAGCAGAACCCACGTGCGCTTGGTGTCTACACCTCCATAAGCGAAAACAGGCTGCTATACACATCGGAAGGGCAGCGGCCCTGCCACCACTCACCACCCCGTTTGACAGGGGCGCTGCCCCGCCGACCCCCACACCCAAGAGCCCGCAACCCCCCGTCACCAGATCTCAAAGTGCCCCTCAACCTCCCCACCGCATATCAGACCAGAGCCCCACCCCCACCCCAACCCCTGCATACCATACTAACATCCCGCCAAATGACCGAAACCTCTACAAAGGGATCTAGAAACCAGTCGCCCCTAGTATTAGAGAACAAGAAATAAGTAACAATTGGAGAATACAATACAGGCAAAAAGTAGCCAAATAGTAACTCATAAAGTAGTAACAAACAGGGATACACAGTTGCTCAAGCGCGGAAAATCCTCTTCACTACACCATCCCGATTGCACTCTCTCTCCTCGGGTATCGGGGAGCCGCTGTATGCGTCCACATGGCGAGTCATCAGTCTGAGTGTCAGCGTAAGTCCCGCTGGAGTCTCGGCATAACGGAGCTCCGATCCACCCGCCGTTGCTCCACAACTGAGTCATCGGGGTGCGAGGCCAGACCCGGCCAAGCCAAGGAAGGCAAAAGCATCAGGACCGTTCCCGAAGATACAGCAGCGGGCCCGTGGTAAAAATTTTAGCCCAACCTATTGCAATAGTCTCGGGCTTCTTCAGGGGAGGAGAACACTCGACTCCCCTTGTCACCATATATCATTAGAGTCGCCGGATAAGCGAGCGTAAATCGAACGCCCCGTTCAATGAGTTTGCTACATGTGTCCCTATAGGCCCTGCCTTGCAGGGAAACACCAGCGGAATAATCCTGAAAAATAAGTAGTGGGCTGTTGGGGGCTCCGGTCCGCCTCAGTTGCCGCGATGCCCGCAGTACTTCCTCTTTGTGCGTGAAATTGAGAAATCGGGCGATCACTGCTCGCGGTCGCCGGTCGTCAGCCCGAGAAGGCCCCAATCGGTGCGCTCTCTCTAGCACAACCCTCCCTACCTCCTCAGGCAGGGACAGATTATCGGTGATCCACTGTTCCAGATGGCGCCGCAAATCTCTATCGGGAACGGACTCCGCAACACCAATGAACCGCAAGTTATTCCTTCGACTTCGGTTCTCAAGGTCCTCCAACTTATCCCGATGTTGCGCCAGTGTCTCCTCCAAACTCTTAATCTTTGCAGCGTCCTGCATGTGCTGGTCCTCCAAAGACCCTATGCGGTTTTCGGCTAGTTCAACTCTCTTGTTGAAATCGGATACCGCTTGGGCCACCTCCTGCATTTGGCTGGACAGGCCTCCCAGTCTGTGTTCCAGAGCACCCACCACCGCTCTTGACACTTCAGCCACTAACGCTGGGGTATCCAGCGGTCCCGAGGGCTCCTGCTCGCCCTCCGCCATCTTGTCTTCCCCACCGCGTGTTCTGGTCCGGCGGGGGATTCTTGTGGCCATGCAGCGAGCTCCAGTCAATGAATATTAGTAGAGAGACGCTTCGATCCTCCACGGAACAGCTCCCCCACTTTTGTAGCGAAAGTAACTAAATTAGCTCGAAGTAACGGCGGGGGGGAGGGAGCGGGCTCCGGAGCCGAGACGAACACGTCTTCTCAGCTCACCATGCCACGCAAGTTTGGAGTTTTAAAATCTACTTGGGCTGATGGGGGGGAGGGGGGTTAGGACTGGTAATGGGCTATGGGGGGATAAGACTGAAAATGGGGTGATGGGGGTTAAGACTGCAAGTGGGCTGATGGGGGGGTTAGGACTGGTAATGGCCTATGAGGGGGGTAACACTGAAAATGGGGTGATGGGGGGTTAGGACTGGTAATGGACAATGAGGGGTAAGACTGAAAATGGGGTGATGGGTAAGACTGGAAGTGGGCTATGGGAGGTTAGGACTGGTAATGGGCTATGGGTGAGCTAGGACTGGTAATGGGCTGGGGGGTTTGCTAGGACTGGAAATGGGCTGAGTGGAAGGGGGGGCTTGAACTGCAAATGGCTGATGGGGAGGGGGGCTTGGAATGGAAATGGGCTGTGAGGGGAGGGAGCTAGCACTGGAAATGGGCTGTGAGGGGAGAGAGCTAGCACTGGAAATGGGCTGATGGGAGGGGGAGCTAGGATTGGAAATGGGCTGATGCAGGGACTAGAAGGGAGCGGGTGCTGTGTGGGGCTGGAACTAGAAGGGAGCTGATGTTGGGGGAGGATTAGAATGGGATGGAGCTGGGAGAGTGAAATGGAGAGGGGAAAAATATTTTGTGTGGGAGGGAAGACAAATCTACAATTGGCCAGGTATTGGGAGAGTAAGTGGGGATTGAGGATGGAGGTAAAATTTGAGTGGATGAAATAGGAATGAGGAAAGAGCAAAAGGAGAAAGATTAGTATGTTAAAGCAGATGTAGAGGGAGAATGGAAAAAAAACTAGAAGAGAGAAGAAAGGACAAAAATGGACAGCAGACGATGGAGAGTTAGCAGAAGACACGAAGAAACGAGAAGAAAGTGGCTGGAGCAATTGCAACTGAAAAAAATGCACAAAAGGTAGAAAAAGATCTCTATTTTGAATTTATTAACTGGAATATGTCAGCTCCGGGAAATGTGCATCAATAACGTCTGCGCTTTGTTTAGTACAAGAGGAAATTAATTTATAGTTTTATTTCTACAGTGTTGTTATACATTCCAAGTTTGGCTTTTGGGGTTCCCAGTTTAATTATTGTCTTCTTGTTTCTAAATTTTGATTCCTTGTTTGGTGATGGTGTATGTTCTGCATGTGTAACCAAGCTGAGGTATTCTGTTTATGTAATTCCTATTTGACATTGCTACTTGTTCTCTTTCCCCAGTAGGTCATGTATTGTTAGTCACTGAAATGTATTGATTTAGTATTTGCAGTGTTGCCTTTTGATAGGTAGGGTATGGTGCTTTGTGAGTCCTGGTAGTGCTGTTAGGATATGGCGGGTTTGCTATGGGTTCTAAATGGGCAGTGTTTGTTTGTAGTAGTTCCTAATGTGCCTGGCGGTTGGCACTGGATTATAGTAATGTAGAAATCTTTTAGTCTTTCTTTATCCATACACTCATTAAGAGGTATGTTTACTAAAAGTTAGGGTATGGTAACATTATGCAAATATTTACGCAAATGAGGCCCCGCATCTTAAGCGGCCTCCGGGTTATTTTACAAGTCCTCATTTGGCCCTCAAAGCAATTTGAGTTTGAGACCCCTGTTCTACAGTGTATTTTGTTTTCTGCAAATCCTATCTCCAGGAACAAGCAGGAATGAGTCTTCACATATGGGTTTCTTCGGTACCGACGGAGCCTGCGCGGGAACGCTCCCCAGCGTCCAGTCAGAAAGCTTTTGGGAGCATCCCACAGCGCCTGCGTGCTGCCTTCCCGCCTTTCCCAACTGTCTCTCCTCAGTTCTTCTTTTTCCGCGGAGCCAGCAGGTCGTGTTCCTGTCACCGCAGAAGAATTTCCTTATTTTTTCTTTATTTCTTTTGTGTCGTGTCGGCCTTCTTCGACGCTGTACCGGTACCGCCGGTCTTCGTTTTTTTCTTCTTGTAAAAAAAACCAAACAAACTTCTTTCCGTTCTTTTTCTTCAGGTGCACTTGCGTTTTTGGGCCTTAAGCCCAAAACAAAAGCCTGCCTCAGGATTTAAGAAGTGCACAAAATGTGGCGGTACCATTTCCGTCACCGACATCCATGACTGGTGTCTAAAATGTTTAGGTCCTGACCATTCCATAACAGATTGTATGTCCTGTTCTATGATGTCTAAAAGAGGTCGGCAGAACCGAGCTGCCAAGCTCAGTACCCTGTTTCCCTCTGATGCGGCTTCGGTGGCATCGACGTCTTCCAGGGCTTCTTCTTCCTCACATGGATCTCAGGTAACTAAACATAAATCCAGCCGGTCCTCAAAGGGTAGATCTCCTTCTAAGCATCGAGATGCCTCTGGCATTGCCCTCGAGGATTCTGCACCGGCAAAATTACCCCGGCGGGAGGCTTCGGCCTCTAAAGCATCATCATCGGGGTTCCAGGATGATCTCGATGGCGTGGCCTCGACAGATCTCCTGGTGCCATGCTCTGGGGTACTGGTGGCTTCCACCGGTACCGACTTCCAAGCATTGGCGGCGTCGATGGATCAGAGGATTCTGTCCATAGAACGCAGTCTGGCGGCTTTCCTTGTGGCATCGACGCCTGTGGTACCGCAACAGACTACTCCGCCGGTACCGGCTCTAGCATCGCCATCGGTACCGATCCCGGTACCGGTGGCATCAACATCGGCATCGGTGTCCGCTATGCCGGTACTCTGTCCTCTGAAGCCCTCCTGTACCGATTATTCCCGATACCGATCTCGGTCGGTATGGGTATCGGGCTTTGAAGGAGCATCCGGACAGACGATACTTCGATTCCTCTGAGGACTCTGAGGATTCTGAAGAGTTGGTCGATGCAGTGATGCTTCTTCCACAGGAGGAGTCCTCTCCTAAACGAAGGATGTCTCCTCTAGAGGACTTGTCTTTTCAAGACTTTATCAGGGAGGTGGCTCGGGGCCTTTCTATCACAGTGGCCCCTGAGACAGAGCCCAGAGCCAAGGAGTTAGATATCTTACAATATCCTAAAACTTCTAAGGAGGCAGCTACCTTGCCTATTCATGAGATTCTGTATGATCTCATGTTGAGGATGTGGGAAGCACCTCTGACCACCTCTCCTCATTCTCGCAGGTTGGATACCATGTATCGTGTCCCTCCTTGTCCTGGTTTCCATAAAACTCAACTTCCTCACCACTCTATTGTGGTTGAGTCTGCAATGAGAAAGATTAGAAGTGCCAAAAGACATGCCTCTAATCCTCCAGGGCGTGAATGTAGAACCCTGGATGCTTTTGGAAGAAGAGTCTTCCATGCTTGCTGCGAGAATTAATTCTTATAGTCTCTAAATGGGAATGTTCTTAAAAGAAGTCACTGACCATTTGCAGACTTTAAGTCCTTTTATGTCTGAAGATAAAAGGCAGGACTTTCTCACTGGGCTCAAACATGCCCAAGATATCTCCAAATTCTCCAACCGTGCAGCTTTCGACTCCTTTGAATGCGTAAGCAGAGCCTCAGCTATTGCCATAGGTGCACGTAGGATTGCTTGGCTTCAAGCATCTGATTTGGAGATCTGGGTTCAAGATGAATTGGGAAATATCCCTTGTACCAGGTGAGAACCTGTTTGGTAAAGATTGGCAAGCAAAAGCCAATCAGATGGATGCTGAAAATTCTGCTTTGGATAGATTGTCCAAATCCACAGCTGCTCCTGCTAAGAAAAGGTTATTCAAGAAAACACCTTTTTCTAAAAAGGGAAGATTCTATTCTGCTTATGGTCAGCGGGCATCTTCTGCAGCTCAGTTCCGTAACAAACGTCAGCAATCATCCAAACAGA
This sequence comes from Ichthyophis bannanicus, assembly GCA_033557465.1. Classification (NCBI taxonomy): domain Eukaryota; kingdom Metazoa; phylum Chordata; class Amphibia; order Gymnophiona; family Ichthyophiidae; genus Ichthyophis; species Ichthyophis bannanicus. The sequence continues at coordinate 42,815,124 of CM066048.1, read as the reverse complement.
GCAAAGCAAAGGCTGCTAGGCCTCCTCCAGCCCAGCAACCTCAGCCCCCTCAGGGCCTTTGACTTTCCGCTAGAGAACTTAGCCTTCCTGGCTCTGGAAGGACCAGAGCCCTCCACCATTCCAGGAAGGTTATGTCATTTTGCTCCCAGGTGGGGGCAAATTACAGCAGAGCATTGGACACTCTCCATCATAAGAGAGGGGTACAAACTTCATTTTTCAAGCTTGCCTCCTCTCACAAGAGTGCACCAGTTCAATTCTCCAACCTCCCTCCTCAACCTGTTGGGGCAGGAGGTTGCCACCCTTCTCGCCCAGGGGGCAATAGAGGAAGTGCCTCTTCAACAACAGGGCAGAGGTTTCTACTCCCCCTATTTTCTTATTCCGAAGAAAACAGGGGGCTTCCAACCCATCTTAGATCTCAGAGAGTTGAACAGATTCCTAGTCAAGGAAAAATTCAAGATGGTTTCTCTGGGAACTCTGCTGCCATACCTTCAGAGTCAGGATTGGCTTTGTTCTCTAGATCTCAAGGATGCGTACACTCATGTTCTCATCCATCCAACTCACAGAAGGTTCCTTCGGTTCCTTTTTCAAGAGAAGCACTATCAATACAGAGTGCTCCCTTTTGGTCTGGCCTCTGCACCAAGGGTGTTCACGAAATGCATGGCAGTGGTAGCTGCTTTTCTGCGCACCCTGGGAATATTCGTCTTCCCTTAACTGGATGACTGGCTCATTCGAGCTCCCACTCAGTCAGAGGCCAAGAGTTCTCTAACCTGCACAATGCGTATTCTTCAGTATTTAGGGCTGGTAATAAACATCCCAAAATCCAATTTGATCCCTACTCAGTGCCTGGAGTTTATAGGGGCATTGCTGGATGCCACAAGGGCAAGGGCCTATCTCCCCCAGGCCTGTTGCCTTCGCTTGGTGCAGTTAGCTTCTCAAGCAGAGTTGAAGCCCCTCCTAACTGCTCAAGAGATGTTACAGTTTCTAGGCCACATGGCTTCCACCGTGCATGTGGTACCATATGCTCGCCTTCACATGAGGGCAGCTCAGTGGACTTTATCCACCCAATGGACCCAGGCATTAGGCTGCCTGTCAGACAAAATAGCAAACACAAGTCGCCTCATTTTGTCCCTCCAATGGTGGAAGTCCTCTCAAAACCTGTTGCTGGGGTCCCCCTTTCAGCAGGCTCTACCCCAAGCAACTCTTACAACAGATGCTTCTCCAATGGGGTGGGGAGCTCATCTGCAAGACCTCTCCACCCAAGGCATCTGGTCCCCACAGGAGAGTTGTCTACATATCAATCTCTTGGGACTCAGAGCAATCTTCCTTGCTCTGCAGGTGTTCCACACCCTGCTCAGCTACAAGACATCCTTTTCCACATGGACAATCAGGTAGCCATGTTCTATGTGAACATGCAGGGAGTGCAGGGAGGAACTGGCTCTCTGTTGCTTTGCAACGAAGTTTTGCGACTGTGGGCCCTCGCCAGAGAGCATCACATTCATCTTCTGGCAGTTTATCTTCCAGGCGTTCAAAACTCTTGGGCAGACCGGCTCAGTCGAGTTCTGCTTCCACACGAGTGGTCCCTACATGTGGACCAGGTGGCCAAGATTTTTCAAATTGGGGGAACCCCGGACATAGACATCTTTGCAAGTCTGTGGAATGCCAAACTTCCCCGGTTCTGTTCTAGAACTCTGGCTCAGGGAGCTCAGGCAAGGGATGCTTTCCTCCTTCACTGGGGTCAAGACTTCCTCTATGCCTTTCCACCCATTCCCCTAATTCCCAAAACCCTGTTCAAGCTTCAGAGAGACAGAGGCCACATGATTCTCATAGCTCCACATTGGCCATGGCAAGTGTGGTACCCTCTGCTTCTACATCTCTCTCAAGCTCCCTCCCTGGAGTTAGGGTGTGCTCCAGACCTCCTCTCTCAAGAGGATGGAAAGTTATGGCATCCCAACCCCCAATCTCTGCATCTCAGGGCTTGGTTGCTGAAGGCCTAGATCTTCAGAATCCTCATCTTTCTCAACAAGTGAAAGATGTTCTTTATGCTTCCAGGAAACCTTCCACTAGACATTCTTATGCTTTCAAGTGGAAGAGGTTTACTATCTGGTGTTCTGGGAAGGGTCTTAACCCCCTTGCCATACCTCTGGAATCTTTGCTGGAGTATCTCCTCCATCTGTCTAATGCAGGCCTTAAGACAAATTCAGTAAGGGTCCATTTGAGTGCTATTGCAGCTTCCCTTAAGCCTCTAAATGGACAACCTATTTCCTCTCATCCTCTTGTAGCAAGATTCATGAGAGGCCTCCTTTTAACAAAGCCTCCCATTAGACCACCCCCGGTGGCATGGGACTTAAACTTGGTTCTTGGTCAGCTTATGAAGCCGCCTTTTGAACCTTTGGCTACCAACTCCTTGAAATACCTTTCTTGGAAGGTCATCTTTCTCATTGCAATCACATCAGCACGTCATATTAGTGAATTGCAAGCACTCGTAGCTAATCCACCTTATACAAGGTTCCATCATGACAAGGTGGTCCTTAGGACTCATCCACACTTTATGCCTAAGGTGGTCCCACCTTTTCACCTCAACCAAGAGGTCTACCTACCTGTCTTTTTTCCAGGACCTCATGCATCAAGTGCAGAGAGGAATCTTCATACCCTGGACTGTAAAAGAGCTCTGGCTTTTTACTTACAGAGGACACAGCAACATAGAAAGTCCTCTCAGCTCTTTGTTGCCTTTGATCCTTCTCATTTGGGACTACCAGTCTCCAAGAGAACATTATCTAACTGGATTGCCCAGTGTAGTTCCTTCGCCTATCAGAGCAAGAACCTTTCTCTGGAGGGCCATGTCACAGCTCACAATGTGAGAGCCATGGCAGCCTCAATGGCTCATCTGAACTCTGTGTCTATTGACGACATCTGTCGAGCAGCCACTTGGGCCTTGGTTCATACCTTCACAGCCCATTACTGCTTGGACAAGGACTCCCGCCGGGATGCCTTGTTTGGTCAGGCTGTTCTTAAACACCTGTTCCATACTTAATCAACTCCTACCCACCATCCCTCATGGGATGCCAGAGATCCATGTGGGGAAGTGCAGCCCTGTCCCAGGGACACACAACTTTCTGGGGCCCTCTCCCTGGCATCTGCAGCTAGGGAGTCCCCATATGTGAAGACTACATTCCTGCTTGTTCCTGGAGATAGCACAGTTACCTGTAACAGGTGATCTCTGGGAACAGCAGGAATAAGTCTTCACAAACCACCCACCTCCCCTAGGAGTTGTCTCTCTCTTTCTCTCTTTCCTTTCCCTCTCTCTCTCTTTGTCTCAGCTCTAAAACTCAACTGAGGAGAGACAGTTGGGAAAGGCGGGAAGGCAGCACGCAGGCGCTGTGGGATGCTCCCAAAAGCTTTCTGATTGGATGCTGGGGAGCGTTCCCGCGCAGGCTCAGTCGGTACCGACGAAACCCATATGTGAAGACTTATTCCTGCTGTTCCCAGAGATCACCTGTTACAGGTAAGTAACTGTGCTTTATCATGTTTGACTCGATGCCCTCTTTAAGATATAGGGCCACTCCTCCACCAATATGATCTACCTTTTCCTTGCAATATAGTTTGTAGCCTGTTATCACAGTGTCCCATTGGTTATCCTCCTTCCGCCAGGTCTCTGAAATGCCACATATCTAACCTTTCATTCATTGTTATATATATATTGTGTTCATAACATTTATTAAGCATTTTTTAAACTTAACAAAGACAGATTAGGAAAATGAGAAGTAAAATAACAAAGGAAAAATAAACAGTATCTCACATTATTCACAACCAGTCCATATCAAGCGAGAGGAATATCAACCAAATACAATAAAAGAGAAACAAAACAAATACCCAAGAAAAGTAGAGTAGTCAAGATGATGGTAAATCAAAATCTTATGACCCTCTAAACAATTTCCCAGATATCTAGAAGACAAATATTAAGTAAAAAGAGTCTTTTAACAGTAGCTAATATTTATATGAGGTACATCAAAACTTCCTTTAGCTACTTTCTTTAAAAAAGTTCCAAGGGGATAGAAAACAAGTGACAGGGGCTCTTACAAGTTTCAAGTTCCTTGATCTTAATGAGATTTCCATAGCTTCTGATTTGCTGTAAACTACCAGAGTATCCTTTTTTTTAAATATTTATACAACCATACATCGTAAAGCAGTAATAAGTCCCCACCAACAATTTTATTACATCATAATACCTAATTATCTCTCCCTTCCAATTTCGTATTACTTTACTTACTAACCTTCCCCCTTCCCCCTCCTCCCCCCTCCCTCCTTCCTTCCTCTTCCCCCCCTCCCTGATGACACGCTATAACGTTCCACAATCAACTTCAAACTTATCTGCTTTCTGTCGCCTTGCAGCTGTTAATTTTTCCATAAGTACTATATATCTCAACCACCCCTCAAAATTTTCCATTGAGGGTATCTTTTTCTGTCTCCATGCCTCTGCCAGCTAACACCGAGCCGCGCTCAGACATGCCAATACCATTCCATTGTTATATATTCTAACTTCCTTATCGTTCCTACAGTTCAGTCCTCCACCTCTGGGTTGTGCACCTCCTCCTGCAGCCTGGAGACTGGACTTGCCAAAGCATTGACGTCACTGGATAAGATCTGGTGCACACTCCCTTCCTCTCCAGTGTGTCCAGTCTCCATGCAGCAGGAGGATCTAGTGAGCCTAGGTGCTGGGCTCACTTGAGGAACTCATAAGGAGCCTTAGTGTAGTTAGGGGTAGTTTAGTTGGGATTTTGGATTTTCTTTCCCACTACCTTTCTTTTCTTTTTGGGGAGTTACTGTTCCTTTAAAAAAAAAACACAAAAAAAACACAAAACGTGGGACCTGTGAACAAGCACTGCCTCAGCTGCCGGTTCTTGCCTGCCTCTGATCTCCGGGGCTGTGGGCTCATATTCAGGTCTCTCTCCCTGGACTGCACGGGGGAGAGCCCTTGAGCAGGACCGGAACGGCGTCCTTGTCGAGGTCAGGGAGCCGGTCTGCATTTGCGGGCAGCAGCGTTTATGCGGGAGGCTCGCTGGCGGGAGACTGCTCAGCTGTACAGCAGTCCCGCTAGCTGGAGCCCCGTGGAAGCCACGTAAGTTTCTGTGAAGGGCATACTCCCTTTCGGTGGGGTTTGGGGGGATCGTTGCCCTGGCCCGCGGCAGAGCGGGACGCCTTGTTTGCTCCCTCTGCTCACGCGGTGAATTTTGGCGCCCTTTTCTGCTGCGCTCAGCTGCTGGCGGCCATTTTAGCTTCGGGCGCGTTTTTTTTTTCACCGCGGCTCCAGTCAGCTCTGCGCTTCGACTTGTTTCAGATTTTTTCCTTTTGTTTCTTGTTTATTTCTTTTTTTTCTTCCATTTGACCCGGTCTGCGTCGAGAGGACTTCCTTTTTTTGCTGTCCTTGTCCCAGGGTGTTTTTTTCTTTCGTTTTAGAACACAGCAAAAAAAAAAAAAACCCAGAAAATAGAAACAGAGGTTAAAGGAAGCAGGCTTGCGTTTGTGATGAGCTACAGAGCCCAAGATTCCCTTTCAAGAGTGGGGTCTCTGGGATGGCGTCCCGACCCCAGTGCGTCCTCTGTGGTTCACACAGAGGTACGGTGGCGGAATCCGGGGTTTGCAGGGCTTGTGCCTCGGGGTCTGCCAGCATGGAACGGCAGATAGAGGCCAAGCCGTGCCAGGATCTCCAGCCGGCGGCGGTGGTCCCCGAAGATGACTTGGCATTGGCTTCCTCGTCGGGGGCTCCCCAGGAGGCTGCGGCTGGGCTTCCGGCCTCTTTTCCAGCCCTGGAGTCCCCTTCTCCGTTTGGAGGTTTCTCCCCCGACTTTGTCTTGCTTGTGCACCAAGCGTTCTGCAGACAACGCCAGGGGCTCTTGCCAGAGACAGGGGATAGGTCTTCGGCCGCCCCTCAGGCCACCGTAGCTGGTGGCCACTCAGCGTCCCCCAGGCCATCTAAGAGATCTCGGGCATGCGAACTCTCCCCTTCCTTCAGGGAGGCGATTGATTCGGATGCGGAGGACCGCGATTTGGAGGCGGATATCGAAGATCTAGAAGAGGGGGAGATTCTAGAGCCGGAGGATCAGCCAGAATTGTCCGGATTTTCCGCAGGGAGGAACTCACTGCTCTTATCACCGAGTCCCTCCAGATGTTGAACTTGGCGGCTGTTTCTCCGACGGAGGAGGTGGGGGTGGAGGACCCCATCATCCAGGCGGAGAGGCAGACCCAGGTGGTTTTTCCGGTCCACAGGGTGGTGGAGAAGATGATACAGGATGAGTGGGATCAGCCCGGCGCTGCGCTCCGCGGTATCAGGACGATGAACAGGCTCTATCCTCTGGCTGAAAAGGACAAAGACCGTTTTAAATCCCCCCGAATTGATGCGGCGGTCTCGTCGGTTACCAAGAAGACCACGATCCCTGTGGAGGGTAGTGCTGCCTTAAAAGATGCACAGGATAGGAAGGTGGATGGACTTTTGAGACAGTCCTTTGAGGCCGACGCCTTGTCATTGCAGGCTTCTATTTGTGGAGCTTGGGTGGCCAGAGCGTGCCTCCGATGCTCTCAGCGGCTGCAACAGTCCTCTGGATTGGACCAGGAGGGGACGGCGGAGCTGGATCGCTTGGAATCCGGTGCCGCGTATCTGGCAGATGTTCATTATGATTTGATTAGGGCCCTCGCTAACAGCATGGCTTCCTTAGTGGCGGCGCGCCGCTCCCTGTGGTTGCGGAGCTGGGCAGCAGATGGCTCTTCTAAATCCCGTCTGAGTAAACTGCCCTTTAAGGGCAGGTTACTCTTTGGAGAGGATCTGGATAAGCTGGTAAAGGATTTGGGTGAGTCCAAGGGCGGCAGGCTCCCAGAGGACAAACCCAAGCCAAGTAGGACTGCGCCGTCCTTTCGGGGCCAGTCCGGGAATTTTCGACGGTTTCGGACATCTCGACTGGGCGGCGCCCAGAGAGGTAGATTTCCATACAAGGGCCAGAGTTTTCGGGGCTTTAGGGGGGCAAGTAGAGGATTCGCAGGAGCCCTCCTCCTCCTCGACTGGCAGAAAGCCCCAATGAAGGTTTGCGGGTCCCGGTGGAAAGCGCTCCGGTGGGGGGAAGGCTGCGGGAGTTTCTTTCTGCTTGGACCCAGATCACCATGGACCAGTGGGTGTTAGAAATCATCCGCGACGGGTATGCTCTGGAGTTCGCCTATCCGGCTCGAGATTCCTTTGTGATGTCTCCCTGCAGAAATCAGAGCAAGGCCCTGGCGATTCGTCAGACCCTCGATTGCTTGTTGCGCTTGCGGGCCATCCGGCCCGTTCCGTTGGAAGATTACGGGTTGGGTCGGTACTCAATCTATTTCGTGGTGCCCAAAAAGGATGGGTCCCTACGTCCCATTCTGGATTTGAAGGGCGTAAATCGCTGTCTGCGGATGCCACACTTCAGGTTGGAAACTTTGCGTTCCGTTATTGTGGCGGTGTGGTGCGAAAAGGAGTTCTTGACCTCCCTAGACCTCACGGAAGCGTATCTTCATATTCCGATCAGAGAGGGTCACCAAAGGTTTCTCCGGTTCGCTCTCCCCTGGGGGCATTTTCAATTTCAAGCATTACCCTTCGGTCTAGCTACGGCTCCGCGTACCTTCACCAAGATTATGGTGGTGGTGGCGGCGGCGTTGCGAAAAGAAGGCATTTTGGTTCACCCCTATCTCGACGACTGGTTGATTCGGGCAAAGTCCGAGGCAGAGAGTGTGCGAATGACAAACAGAGTGGTGCAGTTTTTGCAGCATCTCGGATGGGTAGTCAACCCGGCCAAGAGTCATCTTGCTCCGACCCAGGAGCTCGAGTATCTGGGGGGTGCGGTTCAACACCCAGTCGGGGACGGTATTTCTGCCTCATCACCGGGTCCTGGGCCTGTGGAGTCTTGTCAGCAGATTCCGCGCAGCCAAGACGCCCTCGGCGTGGGAGTACCTGCGCGTGCTCGGGACAATGGCGGCGACCCTGGAGGTGGTGCCCTGGGCTCGGGGTCACATGCGGCCCTTGCAGCGGGCGCTTCTCCGCCGCTGGTCCCACCAGTCAGACTCATTGAGCAAGTGTCTTCCCTGTCCTCCGCGGGTCCGGCAGGCATTGCGGTGGTGGCTCGTGCCCGCGACACTTCGGGCGGGCATGCCCCTGGAACAGCCTGTCTGGGTTCCGCTGATGAAGGATGCGAGTTTCGCGGGCTGGGGAGCCCACTGCTGCGATCAGTATGCGCAGGGCCTGTGGTCCGCCCAGCAGGGCGGTTGGTCCATCAACCGACTGGAGCTGAGGGCGGTTTTGCTGGCGCTCCAGGCCTTCGAGTCAATGGTGGTCGGTCGGGCGGTCAGAGTGCTGTCGGACAACTCCGCGATGGTAGCCTACATCATCCGTCAGGGAGGGACCGGCAGCGTAGCCATGGAAGAGGAGGCGGAGTTGCTGTTCTCTTGGGTGATCCAAAAAAGCTTGGTCAATGTATAAGAGTGTAAGAAGCAATCAAAACAAAAACTCACTCCAAAACAACATTAGTTTCTGATTGAAAACAATGTATCCATCTTCATTCTGATGTTTAAATACTTGAAAAATTGTATAACAGAAGTGGTAGGCAAGGTCTCAGCAATCCGGGCAAAAAGCAAAACGTGATCAAGGCACAAGCCGAGGTCACATTGCCAAACAAAAGCCCTTTAACATCAAGGACCCAATGCCACCACCAACCCACAAAGGTTAAAAATACTCAGGAAACATACAAGAACAGGCGACAGCCAAACCCAGCCACAATTACTTAGCTTAACAAAAATGGGGGAAAGGTCCGCCGCCTGCTGCCCTGTTCTTGTATGTTTCCTGAGTATTTTTAACCTTTGTGGGTTGGTGGCTTTTTGCCCGGATTGCTGAGACCTTGCCTACCACTTCTGTTATACAATTTTTCAAGTATTTAAACATCAGAATGAAGATGGATACATTGTTTTCAATCAGAAACTAATGTTGTTTTGGAGTGAGTTTTTGTTTTGATTAGTTCTCTTGGGTGGAGCAGCGTCTTCCAGCGCTGTCCGTGGTGCACATTGCGGGAAAGGACAATGTGACGGCGGATTTTCTCAGCCGGGTCCAGGTGGACGCGGGGGAATGGGAGCTCAATCCCTAGGTGTTCGCTCAGATAGTCCGTCGATGGGGACCCCGATTATGGATCTCATGGCAACCTTCCAGTCCGCAAAGGCGAGCTGATTCTTCAGCAGGCGGCGGGAAAGGATGTCGGAAGGGATCGACGCCTTGATGCAGCGGTGGCCGAGACACGGCCTCCTCTACGTTTTTCCGCCTTGGGCCTTGATAGGTCGCGTGGTGCAACGCATCGAGGCTCATCCCGGAAGGGTGTTGCTGGTGGCTCCGGACTGGCCGCGGCGGCCGTGGTACGCGGACCTGGTCCGTCTGCTAGACGGCGAGCCGTGGAGGATGCCTGATTCGGAAGATCTCTTACTCCAAGGTCCGCTTCGGATGACTCAAGTGAATCGATTCTCGCTTACGGTTTGGCCATTGAAAGGGCAAAGTTGAGGAAGAAAGGCTACTCAGGCTCGGTGGTGGCGACGCTGCTGCGCGCCAGGACGAGGTCAACGTCCTTGGCTTATGTTCGGGTATGGCGCGTTTTTGAGGATTGGTGTTCGAGGCGGCAGATTCGCGCGGCTATGGCCTCTGTGCCAGTGGTCTTGAACTTCCTACAGGACGGTTTCGACAAGGGATTGGCGGCGAGTTCCTTGAGGGTACAATTAGCGGCCTTGGCCTGCTATAAGGGCAAGGTGCAGGATGTCTCGTTGGGAGCGCACCCGGATGTGTTGCGTTTTCTAAAGGCGGTATCGAAGCTGCGGCCCTGTCATCGGGTTCTGGTGCCTCCATGGGACCTCAATCTGGTCTTGGGGGCGTTGGTTAAGGAACCCTTTGAGCCTTTGAGTTCGGCGACGGTGAAGGATCTAACCTTGAAGATGGTGCTCTTGGTGGCCATCTGTTCCGCGCGGCGCATTTCGGAGTTACAAGTGCTTTCTTGTAGAGAGCCATTTCTGTTTTTTTCAAAAGAGAAGGTGGTCCTGCGTCCAGTGCCCTCCTTTTTGCCTAAGATCATCTCTCCGTTTCACCTTAATCAGTCGGTCCCCTCCCGGTGCTTTCCTCTGGGAGGGACTCTTCTTCGGTGGAACCGTTACGTCGGTTGGATCTTAAGAGGGTGTTGCGGCGTTATTTGCAGGTCTCTGCGTCTTTTCGTAAATCGGATTGTCTGTTCGTGCTGTTCGGCGGACCTCGCAAAGGTGAGGCGGCAGCTAAAGCTTCCATTTCTAGATGGATTAGGGAAACTATTGCGTCTGCGTATCTCCTTCAGGGACGCGCGGTACCGTCGGGCTTGCGGGTGCACTCTACTAGAGCGCAGGCGGCCTCTTGGGCGGAGCTCGGCTTGGTTCCCCCGGCGGACATTTGCAAAGCAGCAACGTGGTCTTCTCTTCACACGTTCAGTAAGCACTATCGTCTGGACGTGCTGGCGGCGGGGGACGCCTCCTTCGGTTCCGCGGTTTTGCGTGCCGCAATGGAAGTCCCCTCCCGTTGAACACTGCTCTGTTACCTCCCAGAGGTGGAGGACTGAACTGTAGGAACGATAAGGAAATGATAATTACACTTACCTGGTAATTGTAGTTCCTTGAGTGAGGACAGTTCAGTCCTCCTTCCCACCCGGACAACTAGGGGAGATGTTTTCTCTTGGATCGCCTGATTCAGTCACAGGTAGGTCCTACTCCTTACTGTCGTGTTTCTGTCTGTCTCCGTTCTTTCTATGAGGGGGTTTGCAGGGACCGGTACTGAGCAACGTTTGTTCCATGTTGGTTTTTAGATAGTTATAGTTGCTTAGGTTGATATTTATTCCTTATTGGCTACTTATTGGTTGCTCCTTTGAGTGTGCTTTGTCAATAGTTCACTGGAGAGGAAGGGAGTGTGCACCAGATCTTATCCAGTGACGTCAACGCTTTGGCAAGTCCAGTCTCCAGGCTGCAGGAGGAGGTGCACAACCCAGAGGTGGAGGACTGAACTGTCCTCACTCAAGGAACTACAATTACCAGGTAAGTGTAATTATCATTTTCCTATCTTATTTTTTAGATGTCTAGAATTTACATACAGACATTTCAAAGTTTGTTTTTTGCTAATATTAACAGTCTGGTTATTTGATGACAGAGTTAATTTGGAATCTTTCCACTGTCTGAATTTTACTTAAAAGCACCTGGGTTACTTTTAGCTTTCTTGGAACCTTTCTATTGGAATGCCCTGACTTCCCTGTTTTGCTAGTATCCTTCAAGGATATATTTTTCCGAACCACGTGCTCTTGGGCGACTCTCGGCTTTCCCCCATTATCTAGTTTAAAAGATGGTCTGTCTCCTTTTTAAAGATTAATGCCAGCAGCCTGGTTCCATCCTGGTTAATTTGGAGACCATCCTTTTGGAAAAGCCACCCCCCCTTCCCCAGAATGTTGTCCAATTTCTAACAAATCCAAAACCTTTTTCCTTGCACATAAGAACATAAGATATGCCATATTGGGTAAGACCAAGGTCCATCAAGCCCAGTATCCTGTTTCCAACAGTGGCCAATCTACGTCATAAGTACCTAGCAGTTTCCCCAAAAGAGACAGGTTCCACAATGCTTGTATTGAGTCAAACATTGATATCCTGGGTCCCTTTTTAATAATGGTTTATGGACCTTTCCTCCAGGAACTTGTCCAAACCTTTTTTAAACCCAGCTACACTAACAGCCTTTACTACATCCTCCGGTAACAAATTCCAGAGTTTGATTATACATTGAGTAAAAAAATATTTTCTCTTGTCTTAAATAGTTTACCCTGTAGCTTCATTGCATGTCCCGTAGTCTTTCTATATTCTGATACGTAAACAATTGATCTACATTTATCCGTTCCACTCCGTTCATTAATTTATAGACTTCTATCATATCTCCCCTCAGCCGTCTCTTTTCCAGGTTAAAGAGCCCTAACCTTTTTAGCCTTTCTTCATAGGGGTATCCTTCCATCCCCTTTACCATTTTGGTGGCTCTTCTCTGTACCTTTTCTAATAACGCTATATCCTTTTTAAGATACGGCGACCAGAATTGCACACAATATTCAAGGTGCGGTCTCACCATGGAACGATACAGAGGCATTATAATATTCTTTGTTTTATTTTCCATTCCTTTCCTTATGATACCTAGCATTCTATTTGCTCTCTTGGCTGCTGCTGCACACTGGGTGGAGGGTTTTAACATGTTATCCACAATGACGCCTAAATCTTTTTCCTGGGTGATGGTTCCTAATGTGGAACCTTGCATCGTGTAACCATAGTTTGGGTTGTTCTTCCCTAGGTGCATAACTTTGCACTTGTCCACATTAAATTTTATCTGCGATTTTGATGCCCAGTCTTCCAATTTATCAAGATCCTCTTGCAATTTTCCACAATCCTCATGGGTTTTAACAGCTTTAAATAGTTTTGTGTCATCTGCAAATTTGATAACTTCACTCGTTATTCCCTTTTCCAAGTCATTTATGAATATGTCAAAAAGCAGCGGACCCAGCACAGATCCCTGGGGTACACCACTATTCACCTTTCTCCATTGGGAAAATTGGCCATTTATCCCTACCCTCTGCTTTCTATCTTTTAACCAGTTCCTGATCCACAATAGTACACCGCCTCCTATCCCATGGCTCTTTAGTTTTGCCAAAAGTCTCTGATGAGGGATCATGTCAAAGGCTTTCTGAAAATCCAAATACACTATATCAACCGACTCACCTTTGTCTACCTGTTTATTCACACCTTCAAAAAAACATAACAGATTAGTAAGACAAGATCTTCCTTGTCTAAAGCCATGTTGGCTGTCTCCCATTAAGCCATGACTATCTACATGTTCAGCAATTTTGTTCTCTATGATGGTTTCTGCCATTTTTCCTGGTACTGACATCAGGCTCATTGGTCTGTAGTTTCCCGGATCACCCCTGGAACCCTTTGAGACTCTGGAGCTCTGCGTGCCTCTTGGGTCCTACACATGGAACAGGAAGCATTTCTGAGGGTGCTACCCTGGAAGTTCTGGATTTCAACTTTTTACCTAAAAGTCTTAATCTGGCTTGCAGAACCTCCCTCCCACATTTTCCTATGTCATTGGTACCAACATGTGCCAAGACAGCAGACTTCTCCCGAACACCATAACCTTATCTAGGTGGCACGTGAGGTCCGCTGCCTTTGAACCAGGCAGACATGTTACCAGGCATCCTCATGTCCACCAGACACCCAGCTATCTATATGCCTAATGAATGAATCACCAATTATAACGGCGTCCTAACCCTTCCCTCATGGGCAAATGGTCCTGGAGTCACATCCTCAGTGCAAGAAGGTATTACATCACCTAGAGGACAGGTCCTAGTTACAGGATGACTTCCTGCCACACCAAGGTGATGCTTTCTTTCACATGATCTTTCTCCATGGCAGCAGAGAGGCTGTCAGACTGGAGGTGAGACTTCTCACTGTAGGTCTCATCGATATACCTGTCTGTCTGCCTCAGCTCCTCCAAGTGTGCTTCTTTAGGCTCTAGAGATTGGACTTCTTGCCTGAGAGAAAAGAGCTCTTTGCACATAGTGCATACATAAGACTTCTCACCAACTGGGAGAAAATCATACATGTAACACTCAGTGCTAAAGAATGGATAAGCCCCCATCTCGCTGCTGGACTGCTGTCTCAATCTTAGATTTAAAGCTTTCTTTTAGCTATTTAAAGTTGTTATGTAAAGTTGCTAGGGGAATAGGGATACTTGAACCAATACAATTGTATCTAGTAAGTATAAAGGACTTTTAGTGTTCCCCTCAAAGTGAGCTGCAAGGACTTAATAAATCTACTCCTAAGAAAACCCAGGAGCTTCTGGGTTGCCAGGAGTCAGGACTGACTCGAAGGCACACATTGCATTTGCAAGGCCTAGTAACCTGCTGATGAAGATAATCCGTTAAACCTGAAAGTGAATAAGATCACCCCCTTCACCTTAAAACTGGTTTAAGAGGCTATAAATCAAGGATTATGCCTGGGGTGGATGGGAAGGATGACCTATTTTTATCTGTGCTTATAAGGCAATCTCTTAATTTCCTCTGTCACTTGGCTTTGACACCTATTTATTTATTTATTTTTTATTTATATTTTTTAGAAAACATAACAATTTGTTCCTAGACAGTTATATCATATATCTCACATAAGGTCCATACAACTGTATAACCTCTCACATTCCAACAATCCCTTTTGTCATGTAGTTTTACTATGTTTAATTACCCTCCCCCCCCCAAGTCCCAAGTACCCACTCCTGCTATCACCCTACCAATTAAGTTAAAACACACCAACATTTTGGGTCATTAAACACTTAAATGTTTTAAGTAAGAGCTGTCCACTATATATATTTCCCCCACACTTGCATGAATTTTTGTGGCCTATCCCTTTTAAGCGCTGTTAGTTTACTCATTAAGTAGATCTGGGACAACGATCCTTTATATTCTACCAGCTGTGGCACTGCTACTTGTTTCCATTTTCGTGCCAGTATAACTCTGAAGGCGACACAACCCAACTCAATAAAGAGACCCTCTGCCTTATTCAGGTTTGTGGGCTTCATCCTCAACATAGCCGTGGCTGGTTGTGGTTCAGTATCTTTTCCCAGCATCTTCCGCAACATTCCAAACACTTCTGACCACATTTTATTTACTGCCACACACTCCCACCAGACATGAAAGTACGTTCCTTTCCCACCACACTCCCTCCAACATTTATCTTCCACATGTTCATATATTTTATGCAGCCTTACCGGCATCAAATGCCATCTATATAATATTTTATAATTATTTTCAATTAAATTTATGGCTAATAATCCTTTATATCTATTCAGATATATTCGTTCCCATATTGAGTCTTCCCACTGTACTCCCAAATCTACCTCCCAGGCTCTTTGATAGGTTTCCCTTCCCATCGCCCTATTCATCATCTTATAAAAACTTGTCAAGACCTTCTTCGTCTGTCCTCTCAGAAAAAAATTCTCAACCCCTGTTAGCTCCCCCTGGAGCTCTGTTGAATGTAATGGCTGAGCTGCAGATAACTATAAATATCCTTCCCATCTAGATGATACAATGTTATGAGTTCAGCAAACTCTTTTATTTCCATATCCTCCAGCAATTGACCACCTTTTCGTAGCCCATTCTGCTCCCACTTTTCAAAGGCGTTCTTCCCCATTGCAGGCGGAAAATCTGGGTTTCTCCAAATTGGTACCAACCTAGAAATTCCATTCCCCCCCAACCAAATCTGTTTCCACTTCCCCCATATCTGTAATGTACTTTGTACATAGGGGTTATACCCTTGATATCCTCTTTTGACATTTTTAGGTAGCCAGACATAATCCCCAATTGTCCCCTCTTCCAAATCCTCTGATTTCATCTGTACCCATTCTTTCTGATCTTCCGCCCCCCACTCCACAATAGCATACATTTGTGCTGCTTCCCAATAGTTTAACAAATTCGGTACAGGCAATCTCCAGGAACAAGCAGGAATGTAGTCTTCACATATGGGTATTGTCGGTACCGACGGAGCCTGCGTGGGAACGCTCCCCAGCGTCCAATTAGAAAGCTTTTGGGAGCATCCCACAGCGCCTGCGTGCTGCCTTCCCGCCTTTCCCAACTGCCTCTCTCCAGTTCTTTGTTTTCCGCGGAGCCAGCAGGTCGTCGTTCCTGTCACCGCAGAAAATTTGTCCTTTTTCTTTTTTGTGGTTGCGCCTGCCTTCCTCGATGCTTACTGGTACCGCCGGTTCTTCTTTCTTTTCTTTTCTTTAAAAAAAAAATACTTAGTACTTTTCTTTTTGCCAGGTGCATGTGCCATTTTGGGCCTTAGGCCCAACATTTTTTCCATCATGGAAAAACCCGCTTTGGGTTTTAAAAAGTGCACCAAGTGTGGCGGTACCATCTCCATCACCAATACCCATGAATGGTGTCTGAAATGTTTAGGTCCTGACCACTCCATCACGGAATGTATGGCCTGTGCCATGATGTCCAAGAGAGGTCGACAGAACTGAGCTGCCAAGCTCAGTACCCTGTTTCCCTCTGATGCAGCCTCGGTGGCATCGACGTCTTCCAGGGCTTCGTCTTCCTCCCGTGGATCTCAGGTAATTAAACATAAGTCTAGCCAGTCCTCAAAGGGTAGATCTCCTCCTAAGCATCGAGATGCCTCTGGCGTTGCCCTTGAGGATTCTGCACCAGCAAAATTGTCCCGGCGGGAGGCTTCGGCTTCCAAAGCATTATCGGGGCTCCAGGACGTTCTCGAGGCCTCGACCTCGGCAGAACTACTTGTGCCATGCTCTGGGGTACCGGCTCTTTTCTCCGGTACCGACATCCAGGCATCGGCAGCGTCGATAGACCAGAGGTTCCTGGCTATTGAACGCAGTCTGGCGGCTCTCCTTGCGGCATCGACACCCTCGGAACCGCGTCAGACAGTTCAACTGGTACCGGCACCGACTCTGGCACCGGTACCGACAACATAGGCATCAGTGTCCACATTGCCGGCACCCAGTCATCTGATGCCTTCCAGTACCGATACACCGGTTCCGATTTCCCCCGGTACCGACTTTGGTCGGTATGGGTATCGGGCTCTTCAAGAGCATCCGGACAGAAGGTACTTCGAGTCCTCAGAGGAATCTGAGGATTCTGACAGTTCTGTCGATGCGGGAATACTTCTCCCAGAGGAGCCTTCCTCCCCTAAACGCAGGATGTCTCCTCCAGAGGACATTTCCTTTCAGGATTTCATCAGGGAGGTAGCTTGAGGTCTGTCTATTACTGTAGCTCCTGAGACAGAGCCCAGAGCAAAGGAGTTGGAAATTTTACAGTATCCCAAAGCTCCTAAAGAGGCAGTTACTTTGCCTATCCATGAGATTTTGCATGATCTCATGCTACGAATGTGGGAAATGCCTCTTACTACCTCTCCTCACTCTCGTAGACTGGATACTATGTATAGAGTTCCTCCTTGTCCTGGTTTCCAGAAAACTCAGCTTCCTCACCACTCTATTGTAGTGGAATCAGCTATGAGAAGGATCAGGAGTGCAAAGAGGCATGCCTCTAATCCTCCAGGACGTGTGTGCAGAACTTTGGATGCTTTTGGACGTCGTTCCTTCCAAGCTTCCATGCTTTCTGCCAGGATCAGTTCCTATATTTTATATATGGGAATGTTCCTGAAGGAAGTCACAGGAGATTTAGAGGTTGAGAGTCCTCTTCTTCCTGAAGACAGAAGGCAGGATTTTCTCACATTGGTCAAACACGCCCAGGATGTTTCTAAATTTGTCAACCGTGCAGCTTTTGACTGTTCTGAGTGCATAAGCAGAACCTCTGCCATTGCCATAGGTGCACGTAGAATTGCCTGGCTCCAGGCATCTGATTTGGAGCTCTGAGTACAAAACAAACTGGGCAATATTCCTTGTACTGGTGAGAACCTGTTTGGCAAAGATTGGCAAGAAAAGGCCAATGAGCTGGATGCTGACAACTCCACCTTGGATAGATTATCCAAGGCCACAGCTGATCCTGCAAGAAAGAAATCTTTCAAAAAAAACATTATTTTCTAAAAAGAAAAGGGTTTATCCTGCTTATTCCCAGCAGGGACATTCTGCACGTCAGCCTGTCTGGAAAGGTCAGCAACCGCCCAAACAAAGAAAAGCAAAGACTGCTAAGCCTCAACCGTCCCAGCAGTCTCAGCCTCCACAAGGCCTTTGACTTTCAGCTAGAGAACTTAGCCTTCCTGGCTCTCGACGAACCAGAGCCTTCCACTATTCCAGGAAGGTTGTGTCACTTTGACCCCAGATGGGGGCAGGTAACAGCAGAGCATTGGACACTCCATCATAAAAGAGGGGTACAAGCTTCATTTTTTGAGCATGCCCCCTCCCACAATGATAAGGCAGTTCAATTCTCAGACCTCTCTCATCAACCTGTTAGGTCAGGAGGTCACTATGCTTCTTGCCCAAGGGGCAATAGAAGAAGTACCCATCCATCAACAGGGTACAGGGTTCTACTCCCCCTATTTCCTTATTCCAAAGAAAACAGGGGGATACAGACCTATTTTGAACCTCAGAGAATTGAACAAATTCCTGTTCAAAGAGAAATTCAAGATGATTTCTCTGGGAACTCTGCTGCCATACCTTCAGAGTCAGGATTGACTTTGTTCTCTAGATCTCAAGATGCATACACTCATGTTCTCATCCATCCAACTCACAGAATGTTCCTTCGTTTTCCGTTTCAAGGGAAGCACTACCAATACAGGGTTCTTCCTTTTGGCCTGGCCTCTGCACCAAGGGTGTTCACAAAATGCATGACTGTGGTGGCAGCATTTCTCCGCACCCTGGGAATATTCGTCTTCCCTTACTTAGACGACTGGATCATTCAAGCTCCTTCAGAGCCAGAGGCCAGGGTTGCTCTCTCTCGCACAATGCGCATCCTTCAGTATTTGGGACTTGTCATAAACTTCCCAAAGTCCCACCTTGCTCCCACTCAATCCCTAGAGTTTATAGGAGCTCTGCTGGATACCAGACAGAAAAGGGCTATCTCCAGGAACAAGCAGGAATGAGTCTTCACATATGGGTACGTCGGTACCGATGGAGCCTGCACGGGAATGCTCCCCAGCATCCAATCAGAAAGCTTTTGGGAGCATCCCTCGCGCCTGCGCGGTGACTTCCCGCCTTTCCCACTGCCTCTCCTCAGTTTTCGTTTTTCCGCGGAGCCAACAGGACGTCCTCCTGTCACCGCAGAAACTTTTTTCTTTAAAATCCTTATTTTCTTGTTTTCTTGTGGTCGCGGCTGTCTTTCCCGCCGATACCGGTACCGCCGGTGCTTTATTCTTTTCTTTTTCAAACTTAGAGAAATATTTTCTCCTCAGTTTTTTGTTTTAACTTTTGGGGCCTACCAGGCCTTTTCCAACATGGAGCCTTCTTCCCCTAAGAAGTGCCTTCACTGTGGAAACTTAGTTTTCTTTTTAGACTCCAATGCTTGGTGTCTAACCTGTTTGGGTCCTGACCCTTTTTCCCCTGATACCTCAGGCTATATTATTGGGAGAAGACCTTCCCTTTTTCGAGTTTCCCTCGATGCCGTTTTTCCTCCTGAGGTGAGGACACCGGTTTATTCTTCTCTCCAGGATCAGGTAACCCACAAACAGTCTGTTAAGACTAGCCAATTCTTGAAGGATACGTCTCATGCCCAGCATGATGACGGCTCCGGCCTTGCCCTCAAGACCTCATTGGCAATAAAACCCCGGCGGGAGTCTTCGGGCTCCAAAGCATTTACGGGGTTTCAGGTTGTTCCTGGGGCTCACCCCTCACAGAACATACCTGAGCCATGCTTGGGGGTGGTATCCGCTTTGAGCGGTACCGATAACCCGGCATCGGCACCGGTGTCGAGTGTTCCACTCTTCACCTGGGATCGTCATCTGGTATCCTCGGTACCTTCGGGGACGATTGATACGAACCAGATTGACTTTCCTGTATCTCCGCCATGCTCGGGGTTGGTATCGGCTTCGAGCGGTACCGATACCCCGACATCGGCGCCGGTGTCAAGTGTTCCACTCTTCACCAGGCATCGTCTTCGGACGTCCTCGGTACCTTCGGAACCGATCGATACGACTCCGATTGACTTTCCTGTATCGGCATCGCCGATACCACCACCACCGTCGGTACCTTCTAGACATGCATCGATAGACTCGCTCCCTTCGATGCCGAGTCTAGAATCGCTATCCAGTCTCGATGACTTGGTACCGACGTGTTTCGGAACCGATCCATTTCGTTTCCAACTACGCAGTACCGAGGATATTGACCAAGGCTCTCTGGTTACCTCGGCACCGCTTCAGCAGCCCCCGATTCCTGCTTCAATGACATTATCGTCTCCGATACCGGTACCGGTATCGATGTCGATTCCTGCAGTTCCATCGGTGCCATCGATCCTTTATTTATTTATTTATTTTATTTTATTATTTATTTGAACTCATTTCTATACCGCTCCTTCCGGTAATCAGCAGCGGTTCACATCAAACATTTAACTCTGCAAAGTTAGCAGTTTACATAAAACAAAAATTAGCAGTTTACATAAAACAGTAGTGTGGATCACTGAACGTGTAAAAAAGGTAACATTAACTTCATAACTCAAACTATTTACATAATAAGGAACACATATGGTGATACATATGGTTAAAAACTATATACAATATATTTGAATTGGTACAGTATATGAATTACATACATGTGGGATTTACAGTTAGTTTAGTGGTAGTTTGTAATTTTATATGATAATGGATGTGTTAAACTTCATCAAATTTGTTTTGTGTGTACCTTTTGCTCTATGTTATTTCGGACTGATTGTAGCATTCTTGAAAAAGGTGTGTTTTAAGGTTTTTCCGGAATGATAAGAGGTCTTTGTTAGCTCTTAGTGTGTCAGGTAGTTTGTTCCATTGTGTAGGCGCTAAGTATGTGAATGCTCTATTGCTGGTGTTCATTTTTACTTTGCAGATAGAAGGTGGAATTTGTAGTGTATTTAAATTGTGTGTCCGTCTTTTTCTGTCGGGGGGTTGAGTTTTAATAAGTGTGGCAAGGTAGGATGGGGCAATATTGTGTATTAATTTGAATGTTGTAATTATTATTTTGTATCTTATGCGCACTTGTATGGGTAGCCAGTGAAGTTCTCTTAGTATGGGTGTGATGTGATCCGAGAGTGGTACATTCATTAGGATTCGCGCTGTTACATTTTGGGCCAACTGGAGTATATTGGTTGTTTTTTTAGGGAGACCTTGTAAGATGCCATTACAATAGTCCAAATGTGGAGTGATGAGTGCCTGTATTATTGATCTAAAGTCTGGAAGTTCTATAATGGTGCGTAAAGGTTGTAAGGTTCTTAGTTTGTAGAAGATCGTTCTATTTAATAGTCTCAGATGGGTTTCCATTTTAAGTGCTGTATCAAGGGTGACACCTAGGTATTTTAGCTCTTTTTTAATGTTGTAGGCTGTGTTATTTAGGGTGATTGTTGGAGGGTGTATAAATTCTGGGTTTTTAGATATAAACATTATCTCAGTTTTTTTATGATTGATATTCATGCTGTTACTTTGGAGCCATTGTTGTGCTTCTTTGAGACATGCTTCAATGTGGCTGTAATCTGGGTTGCCTATATCGAGTTGGGTATACAGCATTATGTCATCTGCATATAGATGATAGTCAATTTTGTGTTTTTGGAATATTGTGCAGATAGGTCTTAGGTATAGGTTAAATAGCGTGGCAGATAATGCCGAGTCCTGAGGAATACCTTGTGTCTGTGGGAAGGTATTGGATAGATTTTGGTCAAAGTGTACTTGTTGTAACCTATTAGATATATAGGAAGAGAACCATTTTAAGGGAGTTCCCTTTATTCCTATTGATTCCAATCTTGTTAAAAGAGTCTTATGATTCACTGAATCAAAGGCTGCAGTTATGTCAATGAATATTAAGATGAACATTTTCTTGCAGTTTTCTAAGCCTCTATAAAGTTTATCGAATAGTACGAGTAGGAGTGTTTCTACTCCATGTGATTGTCGAAAACCATATTGATGAGCATCGAGTGCGTTTGTGATATCTATATGATCTTGTAATTGGTATTGTACAGTTTTTTCAATGATTTTGGCTATAAAAGGTATACTTGATATTGGTCTGTAGGCAGAAGGGTCTGCTTTGTTTAGTGATTTGTTTTTTAGTATAGGGCGTATAAGGGATCGTTTTAGTTCTGCTGGCATGGTTCCTTGGAGTAGTGATTGATTTACTATGTTTAGTATTATGGGTGCAATTTCTGTTTTTGTAGACTTGATCCAGGTAACTGGGCAGGGGTCTAGTGGGGAAGTCGTGGTGTTTATGTTTGTAATTGTGTTCAGTAATTGTCTACTATCTATTATGTGGAAGTCATCCCATATTATGGAATTAATATTCTGTATTACCTTTTGAGTTGTGTTGATTTCAGTTTTGAACTTTCTATGCCTAGTTTGGAATTGATCCCAGGCACTGACAATGCAGTACTAACTGCCTCAAATCAGAACTGTCAGTATCACTGTCCATCTAGCAGGAATCTTTTTCTGCACCAGGCCAGTATGTCTTCTGGTGCTCAAGCTGCTCCTTCAACCTCAGCTTACCCAGGAATAGTTCCTATTGGAGATCCTTCTTTTCAGAAATTTCTCCTTGACATGGCAACCTTTCTTGCCATTCCTATTCCTGGCTTTACTCTGGACCAAGATCCTGCAGATAAGGAAGATATAATGCTTCCTTTACATCATTCTTTGCAGGATCTTCTTCTGAGGATGTGGGAATCACCCTTAAAGGTTCCTTCGCCTTCTACAGCCATGAATGTTCTGTATCAGGTGCCTCCCTCTCCAGGGTTTAAAAAAAATCAACTTCCACATCATTCCATTGTAGTGGAATCATCAATGAGGAAGGTAAGAAGCAAGAAGAAGTATTCTTCTTATCCGCCAGGTAGTGCATCTAAAGCACTTGATACCTTTGGACGTCAAACCTTCCAAACTTCTATGCTGGCTTCAAGAATTATCTCATATATTTTTTATATGAGTCTGACACTTCAGGAGGTCACAGAGAATTTATCTCTTTTGTCCCCTTTTTTGTCAGAGCCTAAGGCCACTGACTATTCCTTACTTCTTAATCATAGCAGGAATATCTCTTGGTTTCTTTCTCGTGCTTCCCTAAACTCTTTTGAGTCTGTTAGCAGATCCTCTGCTATTGCCATTGGGGCACGTCGTAAAGCCTGGCTGCAAGCTTCAGACTTGAGCAGATGGGCACAACATACACTGGGTAATTCTCCTTGTACTGGAGAAAATCTCTTCAATAGAGAGGCTTTACGTCAGGTTGCTCATTACTCCACTGACTTCCCTGGTTCTCGAAACCATCCTAAGCCTTCTTTTTCCCCAGGACGTAGGAAATGTCCTACCAAACCTCCTTTCCCTAAGAAAAGAAGGTTTCACCCTTCTCCTGCCCATCCTCCAGATGTACCCAAGCAAGGGACATCTCATCCTAGTCTGAGGTCTCCAGACTCTAGCCAGTCTAATCATAAACAGCAACCATAGGTTCCTATATGTTGCAATC
Organism: Ichthyophis bannanicus; assembly: GCA_033557465.1. Classification (NCBI taxonomy): domain Eukaryota; kingdom Metazoa; phylum Chordata; class Amphibia; order Gymnophiona; family Ichthyophiidae; genus Ichthyophis; species Ichthyophis bannanicus. Next base: position 42,791,975 of record CM066048.1, on the reverse strand, counting down.
TACAGTTAACTTCTTAGCAGAGGTTTATTCTTCAAACTCTACACTGGTTTTTCAGTATGCTAAGCTGTTAGGATACTTTTGTCCATGGGTTACAAAATTCTCCCCTTCTTACTACTACGAAGGGAGGTTACAACTATCCCATGATAGTTTTTTGTCCCCATATGGACATCTTTTCCTTCAGCTAACTTACCATATGGTTAGTCACCTTCCATCCCCCTCTCTTCCAGGGTTTCCCCTGCTTGAGTTGGTACCATACTGAAACACTTCTCTTTCTTTCCAGTGTAGACTTTTTTGTTATCCTTCAGTGCAACTCATCAGACAGGGACGGGAATATCTCCGCTCCCTTTGTCTGTTTTTCTCTCTGTCTTTATACAGGAGAATCCCCTCTGCTCTTTTGTTCAGTTGCTGTGCATGCAGGAGTTCCAGTGATTACTCTAGTGCTCATTGCAAGCTACTTTCAACTATCTTGCATAATACTACTCACTGCAAGTTATCTTCTTCTAGCCATATCCTTTCCTAGGATGTGGCAACACACCTGACTTCAGTCAGTTTTATCTCATAATTCTCCTGCACAATGCTCTCTGCAATCTTCAGAGAAGCTTACTACTATGGGCCCTTGCTACAAAGCATTGAACTTTATCTCTGAGGGTTTTTTCCATATAGTAGAAAAAACTTATATAATCATTCCCTGACTATATGGGTTCTTTATACCCTCTTGTCTCCTGTTGTGAAACAGAAGACAAGCTTTTTCTGCGTGAATGTCCATGAAGTTTCCAATCTTGCAGGAATCTACCCCTTTTTCCTTACAGCTTGGCATTATTTATTTTATTTATTTATTTATTTAATATTTCTTATATACCGCACTATTGTCATCAGCGCGGTTCACATGGAACAAAAACATATACATACAGGATAACTGTAGTACATTTTACATGTAACAGGGATTTGAAAACTTGGAAGAAACAGGGTAGTCTATATAAATCATATATAATGCTTTCCTGCTCCACTTGGACAACACATACTCTTTTACTGTACCTGATACCCCTATGTCCCTTGGCTGGGTCATCCTGGTATCTTACTTTATGCGTTTTTCTTTTGTCCTTTGGACATGTCAGAGTCCTAAAGTACTCCTGACGTGCTCTTGCCAGACTGCTATTATCCTCTGTTTTTTCACGCAACCGTCCTGGTTATTCCACTGAACTATATTCCTGCACCGCAGAAATAGATTCTCTATATATCTTCAGGTGGTTTTTCACCTCCTTATTATTAGATGAATCTTTTCCCATCACATTCCCCAAGGGAATGTTTTTGTGGGGCTCAGTTGCAGGCATGTATCCTCAGACTTGTCTTCATGTATGTATATGTCCTATTCCTTATCGTCACTCCAGTCCAGTCCCTTCACTTCTGGGTTACGCAACCCTTCCAGCAGCTTGGAGGCTGAGCCCAACCTTTTTGGGGGATGGAGCGGTATAAATACCACTGGGACCACCCACCCATTCCAGTATTCTCAGCCTCCAAGCAGCTGGAGGGTTCCGTAAGCCTGGGGCTTACTGGAGTCCTACCTTGAACTTGTTTAGTTTTCCCTTAAATTTCAGCTTTATTTGTGATCAATTTTACTGATTGCATTTATTTCATTTATTTAATTTGGGGTTTTTTTCCTTAGCGTTTTGAGGGGCTCTGCTCCTTTAAGAATTAGCTTTCCTCTCTCTCCCTCCCCCCCCCCCCCGGGCTCCGACGCGGCGCACCGAGCAAAGCCTCAGGTTTGTAGCAGCGAGGAGGTGCTCTGCTACACCCGGCTTCCTGCCCACCTTGCTCTGCCGTCTTCGGGGGAAACAGCCTCGCGCCGAAGCCCTGAAGGTGGCTGAGCGCTAGAGGCTGCAACGACATCTTGAGGGAAGTCTCCATCTTGTCCCGACGCGGCTGACCGCGGGGAGAGAACCGCGTGGTGCTCCGGTTTCCCACGGTGCGATCAGACGGCGATCGCACCCGTGCTGCGGTAAGGGCTCAGCGCCGGTTTCAGCGGGGGAGTGCAGGCAGGCACCAGAGTCTTTTTCCCCGAGCAGGCTCCACGTGGTGAGGCCTACCACGTGTAGAGCCCTCGGGTGGGATTCGCAGCATCGGGTCCAGGATTTGCAATCTCCAAACAGCAAGTACCTCCCTTAGGGGACCAAGGAGTGATAGCCACGAATTGTTTTTAATTTCAATTTATTTTCGATTTAATTATGATTAATTTGGATGTTTCTTTATTGCTTTGTTTTCATGCTCGATTTCTGTTTTATGTTAATCGCCATTAACCAATAAGAAATCCCTTTAAGTCTCCTAGGGGTATTTATAGGAGTTGAGTCCTAAGGGAAATTGGGTTTTTAGGGCCTACCAAGATAAGCCCCAACCCTTTCTCATGGCATCCAAGCCACGCTGTCCTTCTTGTGGGACGTGCAGGGGCACCTCCGCAGAAGCAGGAATCTGCAGGAGCTGCGCTGCAGCGGCTGCATCAGTTGAACAGGAGGTACTGCAGCCTTCCCAGGGTTCATCTGACCCTCTAGTAGGGGAAGGGGGGTCCCAGAGTTCGGTCTCTACCCCCTCTGAACTACCCACTCCTCCTCTGCTCCCTCAGCCCCCCCTCTCGAGTGCAGGAGGGGACGGAGAATTTTTCTCCCCTGACTTTATCCTTTTACTCCATAAGGCCTACTGCCTACGCAAGCAGGGCCTAGGGGCGGATGAGGGTATCCCCCCAGTGGAAGAGAGATCAAGACTCCTAGGGGCTATCAATCCAGAATCTGGCATCCCTTCTAAGCGTCAGCGGCTGGAAGGGGAAGACCCCCTACCGTCCCTTTCCCAGGGGACTCCGGAGGAGGGGGGCTCGGTGAAGGACTGGGACGAGGATGAGGAGGAGCTGGAAGAAGGAGAGATCCCGGAAGAAGATCAATCTCGGATAGTTAGGGTCTTTAGGCGGGAGGAGCTACCGGCGTTAATTAATGAATCCTTAAAAATACTCAATGTGGCCTCAGATGTACCATCACAGGAAGAGGCATTGGAGGACCCCTTAATTCAGGCCATTAGGAGATCCCAGAAGGTCTTTCCGGTCCACAGAGTGGTACGCCAGATGATCCAGGAAGAATGGGACCAACCAGAATCCAGTTTAAGGGGAGTCCGCGCCATGTCTCGTCTATACCCTCTCCCAGAGTCGGATAAGGAGCTGCTAAAATCGCCCAGGGTGGACGCAGCGGTATCTGCAGTCACTAAGAAGACTACTATCCCAGTGGAGGGCAGTTCAGCCTTAAAAGACGCGCAGGACAGGAAGCTGGATACACTCCTGAAACAAGCCTTTGATGTAAGCGCTCTTGCATTACAGGCCTCCGTGTCAGGAGCATGGGTAGCTCGAGCCTGCTTAAGATGGGCTCAGCAGCTTCAGTCAGAGGACTCTTCGGCAGAGACCCAGGCAAACTCGGCCAGAGTGGAATCCGGCGCAGCCTACCTGGCGGATAGTCAGTATGACCTCATCAGAAGCCTAGCCAAAAACATGGCCTCGGTGGTGGCGGCTAGGCGTTATCTGTGGCTACGTAATTGGGCAGCGGACGCTTCCTCGAAGGCTCGGCTTAGTCGGCTCCCTTTTAAAGGGAAACTCTTATTTCGGGAGGATCTGGAGAAGCTGGTCAAAGATCTGGGCGAGTCTAAGGGTGGTAGACTCCCGGAGGATAGACCGAGACTAGGCCGCTCCCAAGCCCCAGTGCGCTCTCAGCCTAGGGAGGCGCGGAGGTTTCGAACAGCCAGGTCAAATCCCTTTTCCAGGGGCAGGTTTCCCTCTAAGGGGCAAGGTTTCAGGAGTTTTCGAGGGGCAGGTCGGGGATTTGGGGCTCCCTCCTCCTCCCCCTCCTCCTTTTCGGGCCCTAGGAAACAACAATGAGGGGTCGGGGGTCCAGGGGGAAGAACAGCCGGTAGGCGGCCGCCTGATGCTGTTCCTCCCGGCCTGGACCCGGGTCACGTCCGATCAATGGGTCCTAGAGGTGATCAGAGAAGGTTATGCGCTAGAATTCGCAAAGCAAATCCCACCAGCTTTTGTTCAGTCGCCCTGTGGAGCTCCAGCAAGAAGGGCAGCAATCGAGTCCACCCTTACCCGTCTAATAGCCTTAGGGGCGGTAATTCCAGTACCTCCAGACCAGTGCGGGTCCGGTCGATACTCGATTTACTTTGTGGTCCCAAAAAGGGAGGATGCCTTTCGGCCAATCCTAGATCTAAAACAAGTCAACCGCTGCCTCAGGGTACCTCACTTTCGGATGGAGACCCTACACTCAGTCATAGCGGCCGTGAGAGGAGGGGAGTTCCTTACTTCCCTCGACTTGACGGAAGCCTACTTGCACATCCCGGTCAGGAAGTCCCATCAACAATTCCTGAGATTCGCGGTGCCAAGAGGCCACTTTCAGTTCCAGGCCCTGCCCTTTGGCCTAGCCACGGCTCCCAGGACGTTCACCAAGGTAATGATCGTAGTAGCGGCCTTCCTAAGGAAGGAGGGCATATTAGTACACCCCTACTTGGGCGACTGGCTGATCCGCGCAAAGTCGGCACAGGAAAGCCACTCGGCAACGTCCAGGGTGATTCAGGTCCTAGAAGAGTTGGGGTGGGTCATCAACCGGACAAAGAGCAGGTTGGCCCCCTCTCAGGAACTCGACTACCTCGGAGCAAGATTCGACACCCGCAGGGGCAGGGTATTCCTGTCACGGTCAAGATCAAGGGACCTAAGAGTTCTAATCACGCAGTTTCTGGGCAGACGAAATCCCTCAGCATGGCATTATCTGCAAGTTCTGGGCACTATGGCGGCATCAATAGAGGTGGTGCCATGGGCCAGGGCCCACATGTGACCACTACAGAGGGCACTATTGCGTCGCTGGTCCCCCCAACTTCAACCGCTCTCGACGCAATTGCCTTGCGCTCCACGGACCAAACAGTCCCTCCAATGGTGGAGGTGCCCGAAGAACCTGGACCGCGGAATGCCCCTCGATTCCCATCAGTGGCTGCTGTTAACGACGGATGCCAGCCTGTCAGGCTGGGGAGCGCACTGCGAGGACCAGTTCGTCCAGGGGCGCTGGTCACAGGTGGAATCACAGTGGCCCATCAACAGACTGGAGTTGCGGGCCGTCTCTCTGGCTCTCAAGGCATTCGGGAAATTAGTGCAGGGAAAGGCGATTCGCGTTCTCTCCGACAATGTCACCGCGGTGGCCTACATCAACCACCAGGGGGGCACCAGCAGTCGCGCCTTAGAGAAGGAGGCGGACTCTCTTTTCCAGTGGGCAGAGTCCCGACTACTAGCTCTGTCAGCACAGCATGTGGCGGGAGAGGACAACGTCACGGCCGACTTCCTCAGCAGGTGCAAGATAGACCACGGGGAGTGGGAGCTAGAACAAGAGACCTTCAACCAGATAATAGCCCTTTGGGGCCGCCCAGTCATGGACCTCATGGCACGGTTCTCGTCAGCCAAGGTGGACAGATTCTTCAGCCGAAGAAAGGAAAGGATGTCCGAAGGGTTAGACGACCTGTCTCAAAGGTGGCCTTCGGAGGGTCTTCTCTATGTGTTCCCCCCTTGGGCGATGATCGGGAAAGTTCTCCAACGGGTGGAATCTCACCAGGGCTTGGTAATCCTCATAGCTCCAGATTGGCCTCGCCGCCCATGGTATGCCGATCTGATCAGGCTGCTCGCCGACCGTCCTTGGCGGCTCCCTTCCAAAAGGGACCTGCTGAGGCAGGGTCCGGTCCGGATGCCTCACGTGGATCGGTTCTCGCTTACGGCCTGGCTATTGAGAGGGCGCGGCTGCTAAAACGAGGCTATTCAGGTGCGGTGATCTCGACGCTACTGAAGGCCAAAAAGCGCTCGACCTGTCTTTCTTATGTAAGAGTTTGGCGCATCTTCGAAGCTTGGTGCGCGGAGCGTCGTCGGAAACCGCTTTCGGCTTCGGTGCCGGAGATTCTGGACTTCTTGCAAGCAGGTTTCGAGAAAGGTCTGGCGCATAGCTCCTTGCGGGTTCAGTTGGCGGCTATCTCTTGTTATAGAGGGAAGGTCCGGGGGAAACCCTTAGGGGCCCACCCGGACGTTGCCAGGTTCCTACGAGCGGTTAGCCGGCTACGCCCGCAACGGAGATCGGTCGTCCCCCCTTGGGATCTCAACTTAGTGCTAGGGGCCTTGATCGGGGTACCCTTCGAGCCAGTGAAGAGAGCCTCCTTGAAGGATTTAACACTAAAGACAGTCTTCCTGGTCGCCATCTGCTCGGCCAGAAGGGTCTCGGAATTGCAGGCGCTTTCCTCCCAGCCCCCCTTCCTGGCCTTCCTCAAGGACAAAGTGGTTCTGCGCACAGTACCGTCCTTTTTACCCAAGGTTATCTCGCCCTTTCATGTGAACCAGACAGTTACCCTACCAGTCTTAGCGTCCAAGGGGCGGGCAGGTAAGGACGACAGGCTGCGTCTGCTAGACGTCCAGAGAATCTTAAAGCGTTACCTCTCGCGCACAGCACCATTCAGAAAGTCCGAACGACTATTCATCCAGTTTGGAGGACCGCACAAAGGGGAGGCAGCGGCCAAAGCCTCCATCTCCAGGTGGATCAGAGAGGCGATTGCCTCCGCTTATATCCTGAAGGGGAAGCAGGTTCCGGTGGGCCTGCGGGCCCACTCCACAAGGGCTCAGGCGGCCTCTTGGGCGGAGTTTTCCCTGGTACCTTCGCTGGACATCTGTAGGGCAGCAACCTGGTCATCGCTGCATACCTTCTCCAAGCACTATAGGTTGGACGTGCAGAGTGCATCGGACGCCCGGTTCGGGCTAGCGGTTCTTCAATCCGGTATGCCGGAACCCACCCAGGGGTGAACTGCTCTGGTACTTCCCAGAAGTGAAGGGACTGGACTGGAGTGACGATAAGGAAATAGTAATTAGATCTTACCTGCTAATTGCTGCTCCTGAAGGAACGACAGTCCAGTCCCTGATCCCACCCGCTCCGGCAACCGTTTCAGACCGCAGGTACATGGCAAGGCATTGGTTTTGCCGTAGCTCCGGTACGGCAGGGGGAAGACCGGGAGGAAGCCGGCTCGGGTTCAAGCAGACATCTCCTCGGGCTATTCCCAGGCCTCCTCTCCTTTGTTTTTCCCTTAACAAAAAATTAAAAAAAAAAAAAAAAGAATTTCATCATATATGCCTGTTGCATAGGTTTGAGTTGTTTGTTGTTAGGTTTCATTATAGAGTGTCCAGTAGAAGTTAGTTACATCTGCTTTTTCAGTCGAATACTGGAATGGGTGGGTGGTCCCAGTGGTATTTATACCGCTCCATCCCCCAAAAAGGTTGGGCTCAGCCTCCAAGCTGCTGGAAGGGTTGCGTAACCCAGAAGTGAAGGGACTGGACTGTCGTTCCTTCAGGAACAGCAATTAGCAGGTAAGATCTAATTACTATTTCATACATATTTCTGTAGTCTGTGTAGGCATAAGTCACGCCCATCTATATATATATATATATATATATATATATATATATATCACACATATCAAGACATATATGCACATATATATAGAAATGTATGTCTCTCCATCTATATATATTGTCACCCACCTACTTACCCCGGAGGCAAAAGGCCTGGGGCTTCAGTGAGGCTCCTCTTACGTAGCAGGGACTGGTAGTGCCCTCTGGGAGTTGAAGTCCCAATAGCTATTCAATAAGAGTGTAGTCGTGGACGAGTAGCTATGCTTATAAAGAGGCATTTATTTCCCTTCCCGGGAGAACTTTTTCAAACAGGAATTATAAAGGAAAGTAAACCATGCTTCTGGCACAACACAAAAGGGTATTACAAAATGACAAAGGAAATGCTTCTTTTCAGCTTTAAGGAAAACAAAAGTGAAAAACAGGCTTTTTACGTCACAAAAAGCTGTAGAGTGAAATCTGTGTCCTTACACAGATTTCTCTTTTGCAGGCTTTTCTTATGCTTCAACAGAAAGAGGTCACGCTATCTGAAAACACCAGTGTACAGTCCATCTGGAAATCCTCTGAGTTTTCTCCACAGAAATCACAGTCCATGGCCTCATGAGCTTCCCTGCTATTATCTCTTGTATGGCTGTAACTTGTATCAGTGTTTAGCAATCCCTCCTCTTCCTGGCAAGGGCTTCTCTCCCCTCTATTAACGTGGAAAAGCAGGTTATCATGCAATGTGGATTTTCCCTCTAGAGGGCCATACACCTCAGGACTAGTGCAGGTAAAATCAAGTGCCCCTCTATTCCAGGGAATTGGCCTTTCTTCAGGCTTAGCTCTGCCTGAACGTTTGCAGCCGGGAAGCTGAAAACGTTTCTCCCTTTCACTTCCCCTCACAGGACGTCTTTCTTTCAGCCAGGAAATCTCTTTTGGATAAGAGCTTCTATTCCCCAGGTACCTGCTCTCGTGGGAGTTCCCTCTCACAGCTCCTCGTCGTTTGCTGCCTGGAAACCCTCTGGGTCCCCAACCGGACTCTGGTTCAGTGCAGCCCAACTCTCTAGCACTAACCTCGGGTAATCCCTCCTGGGCAAACTCCTCTGAGGTGCTGCTGGAATCTCCGTCAGATGCTCTCAGGTATGTATCCTGGTTCTCATATGTTCTGCTCTTCCCTGTTCCTGTTTCTGCCTCTGTTCTCCTTCCTCGTGTTCTGTTTCTGCTCAAGACTGACTCTATTTTAAATGCGTCATTCTTTGAGCCCCTCATCAGCTCAAGTCCCCGCAGCTGTTCCTGCTCCTCTAATGAGCTATGAGGTAATGCATCTCCGGGGCGTTTACCTACACCCGGTGCTAGTGTTTTGGTCGGTTGTCTATAGCAACCCCTAGCCATGTGCTTTGAGCTGCCTGTTTTAAAACTGCCCTGCACATTTTCATCTATTTTTATAGGCACTATTTGCCTTGCGCCATGACAATATATCTCTCTCTATATATATATATATGCCCATTGGGAGATGTCCATAGGACGCCATGTATTACCTGCTATCTCCCTCACTGTCTGTGCTATAAAGCTTTTACCTTCTTAAGAGGTCCAGACAGTCTACTTGCCTATTCTCATGCGGCTCAGTAAGTGGGAGCGGTTATACACACAATTACGGCTGTGATATCAACAGCTTCTATTTTTGTTATGGATCTCCCTGTCTATGAAGTATCAAACTTCAATGTCTTCCTATCTCTCATCAGCTAGGAAAGACGGTGTACATCTTCAGTATTCTGAGTACACTTCTGTTCTCCTTGGGAATAGGGGCTTTTTTCCATACCCCCTCTTCCCTTCAAGACTGGGCTAATTCTCCAGATCGGTCAGTCTTCTTCTTTTAGTCCTCAATGTTGTTAACTCTGTACCTAAAAGAGTTTTCAGCTTTTTCCCATAAAGCTTTCCATTGAAGACCTGCCATTGTTCTCCTGCCCCAGTTGACACCTGGGTTACCTGCCCATTCCAGGTTTGGAACTTCATCCTCACTGCTGTGAAGTTACCTTGAGGATTCCGCTACTGCATCTACAGTACACTCCATCACAGTTCTACTTCCTACAATCCAGTAGGTAAGCTCTATATTGTACTAGTTCATTAAATATTTTAATGATACTTGACATACATTCTAAAGACTCATTTTTTCTCTAGTCTTTAGATTCGCTGTTCCTCTACAGCTCTCTATTCAACTCCTACCCCCCATCCCTCAAGGGATGCCGGGGATCCAGGTTTGGGAAATGCCGTCCTGTTCTAGGGATACACATTTTATGGGATCTCCCCTGGCACCCACAGCTAGGGAGTCCCCATATGTGAAGACTCATTCCTGCTTGTTCTTGGAGATAGCACAGTTACTTACCTGTAACAGGTGATCTCTGGGAACAGCAGGAATTAGTCTTCACAACCCACCCACCTCCCCTAGGAGTTCTATCTATCTATCTCCTTTCCTCTTTCTCTCCTTCTGTCTCAGCTATGAAACTCAACTGAGGAGGGGCAGTGGGAAAGGCGGGAAGTCACCGCGCAGGCGCGAGGGATGCTCCCAAAAGCTTTCTGATTGGATGCTGGGGAGCATTCCCGTGCAGGCTCCATCGGTACCGACGTACCCATATGTGAAGACTAATTCCTGCTGTTCCCAGAGATCACCTGTTACAGGTAAGTAACTGTGCTTTCCTTCCACATCCCCCGCTGCCTTCGCATTGTGCAGTTAGCTTCCCAAGCAGTGCTAAAACCTCACCTCACTGCTCGGGAAATGTTACAGTTGCTAGGCCACTTATGCTCACCTCCATATGAGGGCAGCCCAGTGGACTTTATCCACTCAGTGGACTCAGGCGTCAGGTTGCCTGTCAGACAAAATAGCAAACTCAGATCGCCTTATTTTGTCCCTCTAATGGTGGCAGTCACCCCAAAATCTTCTGGTGGGGTCTCTTTTTCAGCAACCCCCAGCCCAAGCCACTCTAACAACAGATGCTTCACAGGTGGGTTGGGGAGCCCATCTGCAAGGCCTCTCTACCCAGGGTACCTGGACTCCACAGGAGGCCTATCTCTATATCAATCTCCTGGAGCTCAGAGCAAGCTTCCTTGTTCTTCGAGTATTTTACACCCAGCTCAGCTACAAGACAGTCCTAGTTCAAACGGACAATCAAGTAGCCATGTTCTATGTGAACAAGCAGGGCGGAACAGGCTCTCTGTCACTCTGCAATGAAGCTTTGCGACTGATCGTAGGAAGCAGCGGTATACAAGTGTTTACTAAATAAATAAAATAAATAAATAAATATGGGCCCTCGCCAGAGAGCATCAGATTCATCTCCTTGAGGTGTATCTTCCAGGCATTCAAAACGCTTGGGCAGACAGACTCAGTCGAATTCTGCTTCCACACAAATGGTCTCTCCATGCAGACCAGGTGGCCAAAATTTTTTATATTTGGGGAACCCCGGACATAGACCTCTTTGCAAGTCCGCTGAATGCCAAACTTCCCCGGTTCTGTTCCAGAATTCCGGCTCAGGGTTGTCAGACCAGGGATACCTTCCTCCTCCATTGGGGTCAGGAATTCCTGTATGCCTTTCCACCCATTCCACTAATTCCCAAAACCCTATTCAAGCTTCAGAGAGACAGATGTCATATGATCCTCATAGCTCCACGTTGGCCATGGCAAATGTGGTACCCTCTGCTCCTACATCTCTCTCAAGCGCCGCCTCTGGAGTTATGATCTGCTCCACATCTCCTTTCTCAAGAGGACGGGATGCTGTGGCATCCCAGTCCCCAGTCTCTGCATCTCAGGGCCTGGTTGCTGAAAGCCTAGAACTTCAGGATCTTAACCTTTCCCAGCAGGTAAAGGATATCCTTTATGCTTCTAGTAAGCCTTCCACAAGATGCTCTTAAGCATTTAAGTGGAAAAGGTTTACCATATGGTACTCGCAGAAGGGTCTTAACCCTCTTGTGATACCGCTGGAATCATTACTGAAGTATCTTCTTCATTTATCAAATGCAGGGCTTAAGACCAATTCAGTAAGAGTCCATTTGAGTGCTATTGCAGCTTCTTTTAAGCCTCTAAATGGACAACCTATTTCCTCTCATCCTCTCATAGCGAGATTTATGAGAGGCCTTCTTTTGACTAAGCCAAGCCGCCCATTAAGCCGCCTCCGGTGGCATGGGACTTAAATCTGGTTCTTGGGCATCTCTTGAAACCGCCTTTTGAACCATTAGCCACTACCTCTTTGAAATTCCTTTCTTGGAAGGTCATCTTTCTTAATGCAATCACATCATGTCGCATCAGTGAATTGCAAGCCTCGGTGGCGGATCCTCCTTATACAAGGTTCCATCATGATAAGGTAGTCCTTAGGACTCATCTACACTTTATGCCAAAGGTGGTGTCGCCTTTTCATTTAAACCAAGCGGTTTACCTTCCTGTATTCTTTCCAAGGCCTCACTCCTCAAGTGCAGAAAGGAATCTTCATACTTTGGATTGTAAAAGAGCTTTGGCCTTTTACTTGCAAAGGACACAGCAACATAGAAAGTCTTCTCAACTCTTTGTTGCTTTTGATCCTAGTCATTTGGGACTTCCAGTCTCCAAAAGAACACTGTCCAGCTGGATTGCACAGTGTATATCTTTTGCCTATGAGAGTAAGAACCTTTCTCTTGAAGGCCATGTCACAGCTCACAATGTGAGAGCCATGGCAGCCTCAGTGGCTCATCTTCACTCTGTGTCTATTGATGACATCTGTCGAGCAGCTACTTGGGCTTTGGTTCATACCTTCACAGCCCATTACTGCTTAGACAAGGACTCCCGCTGGGATGCCTTGTTTGGTCAGGCTGATCTTCAACACCTGTTCCACACTTAATCAACTCCTACCCACCATCCCTGGTAGGATGCCAGAGATCCATGGGGGGAAGTGGAGCCCTTTCACAAGGGCACACAACTTTCTGGGGCCTTCTCCCTGGCTTCTGCAGCTAGGGAGTCCCCATATGTGAAGACTACATTCCTGCTTGTTCCTGGAGATAGCATAGTTACTCACCTGTAACAGCTGATCTCCGGGAACAGCAGGAATTTAGTCTTCACAACCCACCCACCTCCCCTAGGAGTTGTATCTCTCTTTCTCTCTTTCCCTCTCTCTTTTGTCTCAGCTTTAAACTCAACTGGAGAGGGAAAGGCGGGAAGGCAGCACGCAGGCGCTGTTGGATGCTCCCAAAAGCTTTCCTATTGGATGCTGGGGGCGTTCCCGCGCAGGCTCCGTCGGTACCGACGATACCCATATGCGAAGACTAAATTCCTGCTGTTCCCGGAGATCACCTGTTACAGGTGAGTAACTATGCTTTAGGTAAGGTCATCATTTTGATAATAGATTTCCTCCCCATCTAGGATAATGTTTTCCGTTTCCACTCATCTAGCTCTCTCCTAATTATTTTTTCCACCATATATAATTTTCCCTAAACATATCAGTCTCCCAAGCGGTTAAATATATCCCCAGGTACCTGATACTATGGTTGGCCCACTTAAAGGGAAATTGTGCTTTTATCACTGCTTGTGTCTCTATGCTTGCCATTATATTCAATATCTCTGATTTTGTAGCATTAATTTTAAAACCTGAATAGTCTCCAAACTCCAATAATAAGTTATATAAAGGTGTCAGAGACTCCCTCGGCTTAGTGAACATAAACAACAGGTCATCTGCAAAGAGAGATATTTTGCTTTCCAGCCTTTTCTATTTTACCCCATGAATTTCCAAACACTCCCTCACCTTCTGAGCTAAAGGTTCCATGGATAGTACAAAAAGCATCGGGGACAGAGGGCACCCCTGCCTTGTTCCTCTAAACAATTCAAACGGCCTTGTATATTCCCCATTGACCCTAATCCTTGCCATTGGTTGTGCATTTATGGCTTTAATCCACTTTAGATAATTCCCATCAATCCCCATTCGCTCAAGTATTTTGAATAAGAATGGCCATGAGACACGGTCAAACGCCTTTTCCGCATCTATTGTCAACAAAATTGTTTGCTCTCCCTCTCTCCTTCCCTTCCACATTGCATTTAACACTTTCCGCATATTATCCATTGTATGACGCCCCAGAACAAACCCAGATTGATTTTCATGTACTAATTTGGACATATATGGAAGTAGCCTATTCGCCAAAACTTTAGTGAAAATCTTAAAATCTGTTCCTAATAGGAATATTGGCCTATAAGATCCACATAAATTTGGATACTTCCCCTCTTTAGGTATAATGGTAATTCCTGCCTCCGCATTGTTTCTGGAATTTCCACACCCTCCTTAAAGGAATTAAAAAGTCTAGTCAGGAGATTACACACCACATCACCAAATGACTTATAAAATTTATTCGTAAAGCCATCCAAACCCGGAGCTTTATTTGGTGGGAGTGATCTGATCACCTCCAAAACCTCCTTTTCTTCTATGGGATGAGACAATTGCTTGGCTTCTTTTTCCCGCTAGCTTCGGTAGATTCATTTGTAAATATTTATCTATATTTTCCCCTCCGTTAATATTCTCAGCCTTTTATAGTTGCATATAAAAATCCACAAATCTTTGCTGGATTAGTTAGCTTGCCTCACTTCCTTCCCCTGTGCATCCCTGATTTTAGTTATATAATTCCTATACTGCCTCTGTTTCACTGTATGGGCCAACAGGCGACTAGGTTTATTACCGGATTCAAAAAATTGTTGCTTTAGTTTATGTTGCGCATGTTTAATCTCGACCAGTTCTAATTCATTTAATTCCCTCTTCACCTTTAGGAGTTCCTGTATTATAGAATTCTCCACTCTTCCCTGTACTTGTAAGCTCTCTAATTCCTCTAATCTTTCCCCTTAAGGATTCCTTTTGACACTCTTTAAGCTTCTTCATATAGGTACCTATAGAGATTAAATCCCCTCTCACCACCACTTTCAAACATTCCCATAATGTTCTAATCTTACAGTCCTCCCTATCATTCTCCTTCAGGTAAAGTTTTATTTTGTCTCTTATTTGTTTGGTAGTATCTCCAGGAACAAGCAGGAATGAGTCTTCACATATGGGTACGTCGGTACTGACGGAGTCTGCGCGGGAATGCTCCCCAGCGTCCAATCAGAACGCTTTTGGAAGCATCCCAACATGCCTGCGTGCTGCCTTTCCCAACTGCCTCTCCTCAGTTTTCGTTTTTCCGCGGAGCCGGCAGGACGTCCTCCTGTCACCGCAGACAATTCTTCCTTTATTTTTGTTTTTTCTTGTGGTCGCGTCTACCTTCCCTCGACTCACCAGTACCGCCGGTGTTTTCTTCTTCTTTTCTTCTACAAATATTTCCTTTTGTAGGGAATTTTTTCCTGTTTAGTGCCTGACAGGTTTCGGCCTGTTAGGCCTCTCCACTTTCCCTCATGGAAATGCCAGCCACTAGAACGTGTTTCAACTGTGACGCTACCAAATTAGTTTTAGACACCCATAATTGGTGCCTTCCATGTTTGGGACCTGAACACCATCCGCTGGAGTGTCCCTCCTGCACTACTATTTCTGCAAGAAGTTTTCAGCATCGAGCTCAACTCGATATGCCGTTCCCCTCAGACCTGAGGGTACCAGCTACATCTTCTTTTTCGCAGGATCAGGTAACCAAACAAAAGTCTGTAAAGACTAGCCAGTCCTCGGGTGGTAGATCTCATGTACATCATAGAGATGCCTCTGTGCTTGCCCCCGAGGACATATTGGCTTCAAAACCCCAGCGGGAGGCTTCTGTCTCCAAAGCATTAACGGGATTTCAGGTTGTTCCCGGGTTTTTACCTCGGTGAACATACCTGAACCATGCCCGGTGGTGGTATCCGCTTTGAGTGGTGCCGGTACCCCGGCATCAGCAATGGTGCTGGATGAAACATTCCACACCGATGATCGCAGTCGAGCGCTCTCTGTATCTTCGGTGCCGCTAGAGCTGCTACCGACCGATCTTCCCTCATCGGTATCAATCCCGGTACCGATGCTGGTATCCACGTCAGTGCCCTCCAGATATGCATCGATAGACTTGCTTCTTTCGATGCCGAGTCTAGAATCGATCTCTAGTCTGGATGACTGGGTACCGACTCGTCTCGGTACCGACTTCAGACGGTACCGAAGACATTCCACCGATGATCAAGGTCTGCCATATTCGGTTACCTTGGTACCGATAGTGCCATCACAGACTGATCTTCATATATCGGTGTCACCGACGGTACCGGTCCCGGTATCGACATCAACATCGATGTCGATACCTCCCCCTCCCATGCTCCTTTCAGCCGGCTCACTTCCTTCCATACCAAGTTTGGAATCGATCCCTAGCATGGACGATTTGCTACCGACGATTTGCGGTACCGGTTTTCAGCGGTACCGACAACTATCTTTCAAAGATAATCTGATGCTCCACCCCTCCAGATCTCCTATTCTACAGAATCTGAATGAGCCGGTGGGTGCTAGAGCTAGTTCTTCAACAGATCTAGTTCTTCCTCCTCTTCCTCGAGGACTCCCCTCTGGGGAGATTTCTTTTCAAGCTTTTCTGCTTGATATGGCGAAGTTACTTGCCATCTCTATACCTGGTCACCAGGGGACCCACAACCTATACAGATCTCCTGCAATCCAAAGGAAATCATTGTTTCCTTTGCATCAGACCTTGCAGGATCTCCTATTTAGAATGTGGGAAACTCCTTTAACGGTATCCCCACCTTCTAGGGCAACTGGTCTTCTATACAAGGTGCCCCCTTCTCCAGGTTTTCAAAAGCCTCAGCTTCCTCATCATTCTCTTGTTGTAGAATCAGCAATGAGTACTAAGAAGCACTCTTCTTATCCGCCAGGTCGTGAGGCTAAGACTTTAGATGCCTTTGGACGTCAAACTTTCCAGGCATCCATGTTTTCAGCAAGAATCCTTTCATATATTTTCTATATGGGATTATCTCTTGAGGAAGTCACAAAAGATTTACTACTTTTGACCCCTTTTCTCCAAGAGCCTAAAAGAGCAGATTTTTCTATGCTAGTCAATCATGCTCAAAATATTTCTAAGTTCCTTAATCGTGCTTCCCTGGACTCTTTCGAGTCTGTTAGCAGAACTTCTGCTATAGCCATAGGGGCACGACGTAGAGCCTGGCTCCAAGCTTCAGACTTGGACAAATGCATACAAGATAGACTGGGAAATACTCCTTGCACTGGAGAGAATCTCTTTAATAAAGAGACTTTACTCCAGGCTGCTCAGTTAACCACTGACACTATTGCTTTCAGAGGCTTGTCTATGCCTTCCTCTATCCCACTTTGTAGAAAATCTACTAATAAGCTTTGTTCCCTTAATGGGAGAAGGTTTTATCCATCTTCTACCCATCATACAGATGCTCCTAGGCAGGGGAAACAACCAACCAGGCTCAGGAAAACACAACCTCAACGGGTCCAGCAAACCCAGCAGCCGCAGGGTTGCTGATAGACTCTTCCCTGAATCCTTTTTCCTGTTTGAGGTTTAGATCCTGTAGTTTGCTTCTTACCATTACAAGTATCTACATCGGCTCCATCCTAAAATTTACATATGTCTCTCTTAAAGAGACATCCTGACTATTAGCTCAAAGAGCTTCTTAAGATGATTATGCTTTACAGGTAGTATAGTTACTCCTCGTCCTCTGAAGTACACAGAGGAGTAACAGCTGTCAATAAGGTTGCCAAGCCTTTACCTTTGACTTTTTCTCCTGTATCAGCATCTCTCATATTACTTTTCCAAAGATTTACTCCACCGTAAGTCGTCTTTTCAACTCTGCCACTCTTACTAAGACATTTGGTCTGTAAGAGTGATACCACTTTACTGAGGGCTTTTCCTTAAGCCCCTAAGTTTTCTTTCAGAGTTGTCTCCCCCTTGCATTCTTAGTTTTCCTGGCAGCTTCTCAGACAATAGCGAAGTCTTACCACTCCTACTTATGTCTGTATTTCTTTCCCAATCTTGGGACCCAAGATTTCTTCTGCTGCCCTATCAATAGTTAGAACTGCAGGGGCTCTTACTGGTTAGACCACTGACTTGCTGACCAAGCAACCAGGGCTTGTTCTCCAATTTCAATTATTTCTGGCCTGACCACTAAGTCCCAGACGGTTTAAGAACCTTTTCTGGCTATTGTTGCAGACACATCACCTTACCTTCTATCCTTAGCCTTCCCCAATCCTTGGGCTTGGCGGAGTAGTTCATGATACCTACTGGCTCTTAAACACCAGTTTTTCTTCTAATTAACCTGCAAAATGCTCTCTGCATCTCTACGGAGCAGCTCTACACTGTGGGGCCTTGTTAGAGAGCACATAATTCCAGATGGTTAGGAAGGGCTTTACCTAGTCATACCTACTGGGTTCTCCCCGCCCTTACCATTTCCAGTAAAGTCTTCTTAAATAAAGGACACAGGCCTTTAATTAAGGGAAGACCTAAAGAATTATCCAATTCCCTGGATTGCTTCACATCTCCAGGGGACCCCTTCACCAGGGATGTTTTTTCTTTCAGTATAGACAGTCCTTGTCTTGTATTTTCCTTCCATCCTCAATTCTTCATGGCGTAATCCATATTGAGCACAAGAATGCACCATACCTTTTTTACCCTCATTAAGGGTAAATATGGTATTTTTATTTCATTGCATCTTTTTCTTCAGCTCCCTGCTGGAGTAATGGAAGGATTCAGACTTACTGTCTGCAGATTAAAAACATCCTCTGCATTTGCCAGTTAGGTCTCCATTCCTGGTTATTCAGGGGCTAGAGTTCTTAGAGGACTCTAGACTTCTCCTTGCCAGTGAGAGAACTCCCTTGGCTTCCTACTAATAACCAGGACGTAGGGATTCTCTAAATATCTTCTCAAGCAGGTACCTCCCTTCTTGTTATTAGATAAATCTTTCTCTCTCCACATCCCTATGTGCGGACATGGGTGGGTATGTATATATACAGTGTGTGTGTGTGTGTATATATATATATATATATATAATGTTTACATGTATATGGACATCTGCATGTCTGTGCCCATATATATACATATATAATGGATATATCTGTATTTACCTATCTATGTATATGTATTGCAATATATGATAGTGGGTAGATATTTTTTATTTATTTATTTACATTCTCTTATATACCGCGCTATTCTGCATCAGTGCGGTTTACATTGAACAAACTGAAATTACATTGAACAGGGTATTATAACTTGGAGATAACTATTTTACAGGGAACATTGGCTATGGAGGGTTAAGTGGCTTGCCCAAGACCACAAGGATATAGATATATGTCTATATACTGTTTCTGTCTGTCCGCCTACATATATATATATATCTTCCCCTACGGACCCGACAGATACTCTCTATCCCTTTCCATGCTGTCCCAGCATACTTAGGGTTCTCCGTAATCAACCACTTCCTGTGGTAGTTGAGGGGTTTTTGTACCATGACCTTCAGTTTAGGTACACCAGAAGCCCTCCATATACACTCTTTTTCCTACGTGATTTCAATTAGGAAGGACTTTCTGAATCTTCAGAAAATGTGAGGCTACAATGCCTCATGCTCCTATCCTTCTTTGTTATCGTGTATAGGGATCTTCGAAGCTCCCTTCTCCTATAAGAACTATCTCTCTTAAAGTCAAAAGGGCTTCAGTCTTATCTAATAGGGACTTCCGCGTTTCCCGCAAAGTCCTGCCTCATTGAACTACCCCAGTTCCACTGGGATTTTCTCTTCTCACCCTAAGGGTTCTAACCTCAGCCTGTTTTTTGCACAGTTATATACCTCTCCTTACATTGAGGTACTCCCTGGGGATATTCTGCTGGTTCATATTAACAAATCCATATGAACCTCCATATACCTTTTTACAATACCACCAGGTGAGGTCCATATTGGTTTATTGCTCTTCAACGTTCAACTTTACTACTGCCTAGAATATCCAAGTATCCTGACACCACCAGCATTCAATTCTACTGCTGCCTATAGCATCCAGGTATCAGAGCAACAATCCTCCTCCCAAAGCCTGCCTCGCCCAATCGGAGCCAAACAGCCATCGCTTAAAGAAGAGCCACCAGCAGGCATACCCGCGACTGACACGCCTCGCCTGAAGACCATCGAAGTGCCCTTATACCGTGACCCAACAGGAATAACACCAAAAGATGATCATGACTACATCAACCATAACGCTCGTTTTTCTCTACGCTATTGCCATGACCATTCATGACTCTCTCTCATACATACCTGATCATAACCCTATCCCAGCACTCCTAGGCTCAAATAGAAAACATCACTACAACTACTATCAACCCTACCCAAACCTTCAACACAAGAGACAATCACGCCTACTCTACATAACACTGGAGACCATTACTAACAAAAAGACCAACAAAGACGACCTGCAACAAGAGCTTAGATGTGCACTCATCAACGCACAGTCTGTGCGCAACAAATGGCCAGCCATCACAGACCTAATATCCAACTACAATCTAGACCTCCTAATGGTCACTGAGTCATGGCTCTCTGACTCAGACACTGTCCTAATTAACCAAATCACGCCCCCCAATTTCTCACTCTTCGCCTGTAACAGAGATAATAGAAGAGGTGGAGGAGTCTTCATTATAGCAAGGTCCGAGTTGCAATACCGAGTGTCCCTAACCAGGAGCTCCCAACATCTAGACACTATAACTATCTCAAATAGAAGCAACTCCATCAATCTCATCTACTCAGCACCAAATGCAGTATCAGAAGATCTCTCAGATATAATAAACTTAGCCTGCAGTCCTGACAACCCCAACAAACCAAACTGGTTGTTAGGTGATTTTAACCTTGCCTCTCTACATCACGACTTATCCAGTACATTCCTCGATGCCATGACAGACCTTGGATACAAACAAATCGTGCACAACCCCACACACAAACAAGGGAACATCCTCGATTTGATATTTGTTCCATCAACAGTATCAAGCTTATATAATGACACCAAACCATCTATTATCCCAGTCCCTTGGTCAGACCATAGCCTGATCTTATTTCAGATTCCAACAAACTCAAACGCACTCGCCCAACCAGTCACCTCAACAACAAGCGCAGGGTGATTTAAGCCGTTAGACATAGAGACCCTCACTAAACAAGCGTTGCCAAAATTATCCAAGCCAACGGACAATCTAAACGAGTTGATCTCTAACTGGAACGACACTCTCCACCAGTATGCCCATCAACCAAGCATGAACAAGAAGCTCCCATCCAGGAACCGCGCCAATAAAAAGCAGGATGCCCCTTGGTTCTCTCCAGAACTACGTACATCTCTACTCCAATTAAGGAAGTTAGAAAGAAAATGGAGACATACCCACAACAACCAGGATCAAGGAGAGTATCTTACCCACCTCGAAAAGCACCGCGAACTAACTTGGACTACAAGGAAAGAATTCCACTCCAACCTTCTCAGCAAAACATTAAACAGACCACGCGATCTCTTCAATTTAGTGAAAACATTAACCAAAGATCCATCGCCACCGCACCAAGAATCCGTACAACCACAACTTTATGCTAATTTCATCCAAGCCAAAATGGTCAAGGCGAACACAACGTCATCACAAATACTAATCCAACTCCCGCAAGCTCAGGCATCACTCGATAAGTTCTCACCACCATCAAGAAAAACCATAGAAGAAATTATCGCTACCATAAACACCACCACGGCACCAAATGACCCATGTCCAGCACACTGGATCAAAACCTTACGTGCCGAGCTTAGCCCTTACATAGCTAAGATCGCAAATATTTCCTATCTAACTGGAATCTTCCCTACCGCCCTTAAACAAACATCAATTCGCCCTCTGCTAAAAAACAACCAGATGGATCCAACGAAGGAAGAGTCCTACCGCCCAATCTCCAGCATTCCCTATCTAGCCAAGATACTTGAAAAGGAAACTCAGAGGCAGATCCAACACCACATTGACACAGCAGCCCCGTTGGACCCATGCCAACACGGATTCCGAGAAGCTCATGGAACAGAAACACTCATGACTTCACTACTTAATAAACTCATTTGCGGGATTGACAACATTCAAATGGCGATTGCAATGATTTTTCTGGACATATCAGCGGCGTTCGACTCAGTCGACCATAAGATTATGCTAGCCAGACTTCACGAAAAAGGTATCCGTAACCAAGCCTGGAACTGGTGCAAATCTTACCTAGATGAGCGCTGGCAACAGGTCCGTACAGGCAACATTACATCCGAACCCTTCAAACAGAAACAGGGAGTACCTCAAGGCTCATCTCTATCTGCATTGCTTTTTAATATATACATGCAGCCAATCTGCCAAATCACCAAAGACTTCGATATATCCTGCCTATTATACGCGGATGACGTACTAATATTCACACAGATCAATATCTCAAATCCTGACTACTCTCCACTAATCAACTGTTTCAACACAATAACCGACTGGCTTCTCAATCAGAACATGAGAATAAATTTCAAGAAAACCGAAGTACTCATAGCCACAAGAAACAAGCAATTTGCTCCGCCAACCACCCTCACAGTAAGAGATGCAGAACTCCCAATCAAGACCTCCATAAAGTACCTCGGTGTGATACTCGATCAACAACTCAATCTTAAAGAACACATAAAGAAAACAGTAAGGTCAATTTACTACAAACTAAAAACACTGCGCCACCTGAAACCAATGATGGAGACCAAGGACTTCCGTACAGTCTTCCAAGCAATAGTCACACCACATTTTGACTATGCGAATATCATCCTTCATGGCCTCCCCAAGAATACTCTAAATCCACTTCAACTGGCGATGAACGCGGCAGCCCGCATCTTATCTGGAGCTTCTATAAGGGATCATATAACACCAATTCTGATCGATCTGCACTGGCTCCCGATAAACTGCAGAATAACATACAAAACCCTCCTCATCACATTCAAAGCAATTAATAAATTATCTCCTGCATCGATCTCAAACCTCATCACCCTCACACCAAACAACAGACCCAGGAGACTAGTAGCAGAAAACACACTAGTTACTCCTAGCATCTCCACAAAATGGACACAACAAACTACTAACAGAGCTTTTGTGTCCTATGCTCCCAAATGCTGGAACAAACTACCTCCAAACATCAGATCAATCAGGGATATCACCCAATTTAGAAAGTCCATCAAGCACTACTTATTCACTCTGCACTTCAGGCTACCATACACCCAATAGAACCGGCCCCCACCTCACTCAGATAACTCCTACACATAACAACAACCCAGAACAAAAAATCAAAACGTAATAACACTGTATTCTTGTCAAACTCAAATTTTGATGTAACCTATCTAATGTATATATAATTATGTATAATTATGTAGATAGTTATCCCCAGTTTACACCCAGTTTATCCTCCCTGTTATCTGTAAACCTAGATCAGTCATGTATTGACAGGTATGTTGTTGTTCAATGTAAACCGCACTGATGATGAATAGTGCGGTATATAAAAAATGTTAAATAAATAAAATAAAATAAATAAATAAATAAATATTACCACTAAATATCACCTGCACAGAGACTCCTATCTAGGCGTCCTGTTTGGTCCAGCTGTTCCACAGTACATCTTTTTACTTCAACTCCTACCCTCCATCCCTAGGATGCCTGGGGTTCGGTACAATAGCATGGCTCTCAGATTCGCAACATGCTGGGACTCCTCCAGGCATCTTAGCTTGGGAGTCCCCATATGTGAAGACTCATTCCTGCTTGTTCCTGGAGATAGCACAGTTACTTACCTGTAACAGGTGATCTCTGGGAACAGCAGGAATAAGTCTTCACAACCCACCCACCTCCCCTAGGTGTTGCATTTCTCTATCTCTATCTTTCCCTTTCTCTCTCTCTCTTTGTCTCAGCTTTAAAACTTAACTGAGGAGAGGCAGTTGGGAAAGGCGGGAAGGCAGCACACAGGCGTGTTGGGATGCTTCCAAAAGCGTTCTGATTGGACGCTGGGGAGCGTTCCCGCGCAGACTCCGTCGGTACCGACGTACCCATATGTGAAGACTTATTCCTGCTGTTCCCAGAGATCACCTGTTACAGGTAAGTAACTGTGCTTTCCCCATTATCCAATAAAGATTCATTTAATGTCCACCCCATTCGCCTCATTCCCTTACTCCCTATACAAATTTCAATCCACACTGGGACATGGTCAGACCATGTCCTCTCCTCAATCTCGCACCGTTCTAACCCTACGACTTACGTCTTGGACACTCATATCAGATCTATTCTCGAGAATGATTTACGCACTGGTGAGTAAAACGTGATTAGTTTTTCCCTCCCTTTCAATTCCCTCCATGCATCTACCACCCCAAAGTTTTTGCCCATTGACTGCAGGCTCCTCCTACTTTTAGCACATCCCAATAAATTCCCCATAGAATTATCTAGTACCGGGTTGGATGTTAGATTAAAATCTAACATCCATGATTATTTGTCCTTCTGCAAACTCCGCCACCACACTATTTAAGCGTTCATAAAAAGCCCCTTGAGCTACCTTTGGACTATATATATTTACCAGGGTATACATATGCTCCTGAATTTTCAGCTTAATCATATCTTCCCTCTTTATCTTGTTTCACCACACATCCAGAACACTGCATTTGCCCATTCACCAAAATTCCCCCCCCCCCTTTTTTCATTTCCAATCTATTTGAAGCAAACCATTTCCCTGTAAATATTTTATGCGCCACCCTCCATTCATCACATTTTTTCAGCTGTGTCTCCTGTATAAAGATAATATCCCCTTTAAGTCTAATTATCTCTTTAAACATTCTGTCTTTTAATCAGGGAATTCAACCCCCTTACATTCATCGTCAGTACCCTAATTCTCTCCATTTGTCATCTTCCCCCCCCTTGCTCTCCCCCTGATGTGTAACTGGGAATCCGTATACCCCCCTCCCCCTCGTCCACACCCCCTCCCCCTTCCCATTTCTTTCCTCCAAACCACCAACTTCACTACCTCTTTGAGGCATGACTCCTCACCACTCCTGGAAACTCTACACCTTCCCTCCTTCTTTTTACCTTTGCCCATGTAACATATGCCTTAACTTTACCCTTTTTTTTCCATTATTATGTTTTTATTATTTTGTTTATTTTATTTATATTTTTTTTCCTCCTGCCTTCATTAACAATACACTCAACCCCAAAACAGACCTCTCTTATATATTACAACTCCTTGTAATCATAACCCCAATTGTTCTCCTCTTTGTCCATTCCTTCATCCATCTCCTTCCATTTCCTGGACAATCCTTTGTTTTTGTCTACGCAGCCTGCGAACTCCTTGCGGCGCCCGTCTCCACTCACCTTCCCTCACCTGTCGTCTCATCGCTTTGTTGAGCTTTGGAGGCTGAATGTCCGGTATCTCAGTCCATCCTACTTCCTTCATCACCTTAATCGCTGCATCCACTGTTTTGACATAAAATGTTTTTCCCTCAATACAAAATTGTAATCCAAATGGGAATAGCCACTTATATCTGACTGATTTCTCTCTCAACTTCTTGGTAACTGCTGCCATTTCCCTCCTTTTCCTCATTGTAATAGACGATAGGTCCGCATACAATTCAATTCGATGATTGTTCCATTTGAAGTTAGTGATCTTCCTTGCTGCTTCTACCACTGCACTTTTAGTGGTATATTCGTGGAAACAGGCTATAATGACCCTGGTGTAGCCATCTCTTTTTGGCCCTAGTGCTCTATGAGCCCGATCTATTTTCCAACAGCCATCTTGATCTGCCTCTTCCAAACGTTGTTGGCAGAATTTTTCCACTAGCTTCCCACAGTCCGAATGTTCCATATCCTCAGGAACCCCTCGTATTCTGATATTGGCTCTCCTCAATCTATTTTCCAGGTCCTCTACTTTAGACCACAAATCTTCCGACTCCATTTCTAAATTGTCCATTCTGTCCTGCATTTTCTGCATTGCTCCATCTTGCACCTCCATTTTATTCTCAATCTCCTCCACACGCTGCCCAATATCTCTCACGTCTGTTTTTAGCTCCTCCAGCCATGTTTGTGCTTCGGTCTTAAAATGAGCTAAATCTTGCCTGAGCATGCTGAACCAGCCTTTTATTTCTCCTCTCAGCACCTCCAGCTCTTCATTCTGGTTATTTTCCCCAGGCCTTGTCATACCAGCTTCCTCCACGCTCAAAGATCTCACCACGGCCATCTTGTTTTTCCCCCGGAGTTCGCTGCAGCATTTTTGCACGCGAATGCCTTCAGATCCGCAGGGCTCTTCTTCATTGTGCCAAGAATCCTCACCTCCACAGCCCCTGGTAGGTTGTTTTATCAATTTGTTAGACCCTCCGGTGTGCTTTTTCTGGACAATTTTCTTCTCGCTTCCACGGAGCTCCGCTACTACACGTTCACGCCAGGTGCTGACATCATTTCCTCTCCGGCTTTGACACCGATTTAAAACAATTTCTCAGTTCTCTTGCCTCCTAACTGGAAGACCTCTTTGTAAAAGGTCCATGCAAAAAAGGACTACTATGCCAAGCAAATCCAAGCCTCACTCAATCGCCCTTGACAGCTTTTCGAGGTGGTTAAATCCTTAACTAAGGACGCAACTCAACCAAGAGATAAAACAAGTCTAACCTTGCAGATGATGGCTGACCACTTTCAGGCCCTCACATCTCCCCATCAACAACCTAAATGCCCCCACAAGCTCAACAAACCAACAATGGATGAAACCTAAAAGCATATGGAGATCCTTCATAACAATCACAGCTGAACACCTAGAAAAAGTTATCACCACCATCAACACAACAACCACCCCACTTGACTCATGCCCAGTCAGCTGGATCAAGCTAGCCAGACAAGAACTAACACCCACCATTCTCAAGATCACCAAGCGATCACTGCACCGAGGATACATACCCCCTGAACTCAAAATGGCCTCCATCCACCCAATAAGAAAAGGAACAGTTAACGACATTAATCAGCCAACATCTTATAGAAATATTGCTAGCCTCCCAGTCATGACTAAAGTTCTGGAAAAATTGTACAACAGCAGTTCCAGCCTCTCCATTCGACCCTCAGCAATATGGATTTAGACCCCACCATGGATATGAATCCCTTATGGCTGTGTTGCTGGACAACCTAATAAAAGGCACGGACAAACACAAGACAGAATTTATAATCTTCCTTCATATCAAAGCTGCTTTTGATTCAGTTCCACATGACCTAATCATTCACCACCTTCAATCAATTGGGATAACAGACACCCCTCTAAACTGGTTCAAGTACTACCTAACAGACCGTCAACTTCAAGTAAAATCAGACTCCACAAAATCAGCACTATACACACAATGTCAAGGAATCCCTCAAGGCTCTGCCCTTTTCTCCTTAATCTTCAACATCTTCCTACAGCTGATCTGACGTCATAACGCAGCAGAAGACCAGGGAACTACACTGCTCTCCAAACAACAGTGCCAAAAAATCAACTGTATATTCCCAGCATATTTTAATAGAACCTTCTCCAACCAAGTCCTCTCCAGTAAGCTACTGACATTCAACCAAACATGATACCACACATTCTCAAATGATAATTATGCTCGCTATGTTTGTCCTCATAAATCCACTCAGGTACTCATTACTCAGAGTAACAACATACCAATCCTATACAGACCAAATCTCCTTCACCTTACAACCTACCATAAAATACTGCCCTCAAAATCAACTCATTCAGATCAACACAGCTCAACTTCAGCCCAAAACAACAGGATTCAAACACCATGACTACCCACTGAAATGCTCACTTATCAATGCCCGCTCAGTCCGCAACAAACTTCAAACAATAGTAGACCATATCCAGCTTACAGACACCGACTTAATGTGCATCACTGAAAGTTGGATGGCTAGCTCTGATAAAGTCATCCTCACCCAGCTGCTCACATCCCAATACATGCTGTTTAACCATCCCAGAATAGATAAAAGAGGGGGAGGAGTCCTAATTCCAGCAAAGAAACACTTCAATTTCTCCATGGTCAGCTCACAATCCTTACAAACAATAGACTACTTAACAATCTCCAACTCTGAGCACACCATGGGGGTTATTCGGTGCCACGAATAGCGGGGATGGACGACCCAACAGGATGTCCATCCCTGCTATTCGTGCCTTCTCCCTGCCTCGACTAACTTCCCCACCGATTGTGTGGGGAAAGGGCAGCTCGGGGGTGCAGTCTGGGCGGTCGCCGGCCCTGGACATTCAGGGCCGATTCTAATGTCTGCTCTGTACGTCCAGGGCTGGCGACATGTGCGGGGAAGTTATTCCACCTCCTCCGAGGTGGAATAACTTCCCTGGACATTTTTAAGGTGTGTGCCCGGGGCGTGGATGGGGCAGGGGGGCCAGTGGACATTCCCCGCAGCCCGACCCTGGCCTTAGGAGGCCAGATCGGGGGTCAGGCTGCGGGGAATAGTCTTTATTTTGCGGCGGTTCTTCAATAGAGCCCTATATGTTTAACATATAGAAAACCTATCACTAACGCCAACGAACTTTCAGCTATTGTAGACGAGGTATGCACTCACATAGCATCAAAAAACACTTTATACTCATGGGGGACCTTAACTTCCCAACCACAACAACAAAGCAGGCCAGTGCATTCATGAGCGCCATGGAATCTCTACAATTGAACCAGATAATCGATGCACCAACTCACTGTAAAGGATCCCTCCTTGACCTTATATTTGTACCCAACACTCTACATATATTCCGGTACTACAAGACAAGATCACATCACACCCATACTGAAAGAACTACACTGGCTCCCAATCATCTCACGCATCAAATACAAAACTATCATAAACATATTCAAGATCAAACAACACTCTTCTGCCATAAGCCTACACACACTCGTACAACCTGACACAAGCACAAGGCCAAGAAGAAGAGGCACCTCCAATCGTGTAAACACTCCAAAAGACTTCACCAAGACCCGCAAAGACACAGCACAACGAGCACTCTCCCTGGCTGCTCCATCCATCTGGAACTCTCTCCCAGATGAACTGAGACTAACCACAGAAATCAAGGATTTCCGAAAACATCTGAAGACAACCCTGTTCATCGAATACTACCCCTTGAGCCAACAGACATGACAGAACTGCAGTCCCTCCCACCACCCCAAGACTGTATATAAGAATGTATAATGATGTATAATCATGATGTATAATAGTGCACTATGTAGATAAACCAACGCTAATCATTTCCCCACCTACACCCACACACCACACTTTCCACTGCATGAAGACACTTGCCCCCCCTTGATTGCTTGCTGTGGAAACCGCCTTGATTGAATGATAAGGCGGTATATAAATACCATTAAATAAATATTCAGATCTAAACGTGCAAATCAACCCCGTATCATGGTCAGGCCATGCCACGATATCCCTAAGTATACCAACCAACTCTTCCCAACCAAATACATCTCTACAACATCAGCACAGACGACGATTCAAGGCATTTAATCCACAACACTTCCTAGACAAGGTCTCCTCACTGTTAGATTCCGGCTATTGAAAGGGCAAGGTTGAGAAAACGGGGTTTCTCTGCGCAGGTGATCTCCACGCTTCTGAGGGCCCGTAGAAGATCTACCTCGCTGGCATATATTTGGGTGTGGCGAATTTTTTCAAGAATAAATTATCCCCAAATCGCACCTGGTAAGCACCTTCCCGATCACAATCTTAATCCCTCCCCGATCACAATCTCAATTTATTCTTGACATCACTCTCATTTAATTTATTTGACTGGAACCAGAGGTTGGCGAGGTTCATTTGCCTGAGGAAGAGCTGGAAAGCTGAGCGGCTTAAAACACTGATTGGTGTAGCGTGAACCTTGTTATTAGCACTAACCCAATGGGCTTGGAGAGCAGAAGATCTGGGAGCCGTTGAAGAGTAGAATTGTGAACAGCGGGTAGACAGAGGTTATTGGTCTACTGAAGTTTTGGGATCCTACTGCTCGTTCGCCATTTTTGGGAGTTTCATCAGCTAAGTACTTTTTTATTGTAGGCATGTGGAGAAAACAATTGCCACTTTAAAGTTATTCGCGAGAAAGATATATTTCTTAGTTTGAATGGCAGCTGAAGTTGCTGTTGATTCTGTGGTTTACAGGATCTGTTTAGGTCCTTTATAAGTGATTAAAATGGAGGGCTCACTTCAAGAGAGGAATTGTTCCTTCTCACGGTGAGTGATCCAACAAAAAATTAGATATTTTATGTATTTGCACATTTAGGATGTGGTAGGGTTTAATTGGTTCCTGTAGGATTAATAGATAGTAGAAATCAAGTGTTAGGTGGATACATTTGGGTTGATTTCGGAGGGTGTATATTCATTCACATTTGATGGGTTCTAAATGGGCAGTGTTTGTAGTAGTTCCTAAAGTGCCTGGCGGTTGGCACTGGATTATAGTAATGTAGAAATCTTTTAGTCTTTCTGTATCCATACACTCATCAAGAGGCATGTTTACTAAACGTTAGTGTATGGTAACGTTATGCAAATATTTATGCAAATGAGTCCCTTATGCAAATGAGGCCCCGCACCCCCCTTGGGCCGCCCCTGGTTACAAGCTGAGGACACAGTGAAGATGACAGCATTATCCACAGAAATAGAAAAAAAAAGGACGCGGGGAGGTAGATTTAGGGGAAAAGATAAGCTCTGCCTTGGCCATGTTTAGTTTCAAATGATGGTGGGACATCCAATCTGCAATATTGGATAAGCAGGCTGAGATTCAGGCCTGGATTCTTGGAAAATTTTCTGGTGCAGGGAGGTATATCTGGGAATCATCAGCATAAGGATGGTACTGAAAACCATGGGAGGAGATTAGGGCACTTAGGGAAAGAGTATAGAGAGAGAAGAGATGAGGTTCCAAGACAGAGCCCTGAAGGTATACTGACTGATAGTGGGATAGTAGTGGAAGAGGATCCATCGCAACATACACTGAAAGTGCAATGAGCAAGATAAAAACTAAAACCAAGACATAACCCCAAACTTCTTGCAAGGACAGTGTATCAAGAAGAAGGTGGTGATCAATGGTGTCAAAAGCAGCAGATAGGTCAAGAAGGGTGAGAATCAAGTAAAGGCCCTTGGATTTAGCCAGAAACAGATTTATTTATTTATTTATTTTATTTAATTAAAAGGATTTATATACCGCTTTATCCTGAAATCAAAGCGGATTACACATAAGAACATAAGAACATAAGAACATAAGATATGCCATACTGGGTCAGACCAAGGTCCATCAAGCCCAGTATTCTGTTTCCAACAGTGGCCAATCTAGGTCATATGTACCTAGCAGTTTCCCCAAGAGACACAAACAAATCAAGTGTCAGGGTGCTTGGGTGTGGGCATGCAGTGATAAATGGATAAGTGTGTGTGTGAGTGGTGTGAAGTTGATTGCGTGGTGAGCCCTGATTAGCCAGTCATCGAGATAAGGATGCACTAGCACCCCTTCCTTTCGAAGTGCCGCAGCCACAACCACCATGACCTTGGTGAATGTCCGCGGCGCCGTTGCCAAACTGAATGGTAACATCTGAAACTGAAAGTGTCCCATAGGCACCGCAAACCGCAGATATCGTTGATGGTCTGCTTTGATAGGAATGTGTAAATACGCCTCTGTAAGGTCTAGAGATGTTAAAAACTCGCCCTTTCTCACCGCTACTATCACAGACCGCAACGTCTCCATGCGGAAATATTTACATTTTTACATTTGATTTTGTGGTGAGCTATATACAGTGTGAGCTGTGTACAATAAATATTTATATTTTTACATTTTGTTGGGCTGAGAAAGAGTTTGTTTAGACAGTTCATGTTATGTCCTTGTAGTGTTCTGTGAAGAGCGTAGAGATCACTGGAGACTCTGGCAAGAGTCGTTTCTATAAAATGCAGAGGATGAAAGCCAGATTGGAATGGATCCAGAATAGCTTGAGATGAAAGAAAGTCAAGACAAGAAGTGGTGAGCAGCATGTTTGAGTAGTTTGGATGTAAAAGAAGAGGGAGGTGGGACAATAATTGTGAAGAGCAGTATAACCACAGCATGTTTGAAAGCAGCAGGAGCAGTTGCAATGGAAAGCGATAGTTTGAGGATATGAGAGATGAAAGGGATGGCAGCAGGGGAGATAGAGCTAAGTAGCCAGGTGGGAATGAGGTCAGAGGAACAGGTAGTGAGTTTGGAGGAGGAGAGGTGATGAGCAGTTTCCTCCTCTGATTTTAGAAAGGAAGAAAAAGAGTAGCAAGGGATAAAGGGAGGGAGAATGAGATGGGAGAAAGGGAGACAAAGGTCACATTACATTGTGAGCCTTCCATGGCAATGTTCACAAGATTAGCATCTACTGATTGTGCAAATGCTGAGCATGATGATATGATGATACAGAAAATTCTCTTTAGGAACATAAGAGAAGCCTTGCTGAGAAAGAACAAGTTCCACTGATTCCAATGATATGCCTCAAGTATAGGCTATTCCAGGTCATAAATGCTAAGTAGATCATAAGAATTGCCATACCAGATTAGACCAAAAGGTCCATCAATATCCTCTTTTAACAGTGGCCAGTCCTGGTCACATGTACCTGGCAGGATCCCAAAAAGTAGCTAAATTTCATGCTAGTTACCCCCAGCGATAAGCAATGGCTTTCCCCAGATCTACCCTAATAAATCAAATGACTTTTTCTCCAGGATCTTGTCCAAACCTTTTTTAAACCTAGCTATGATAACTGCTTGTACCATATCCTCCCGCAGTGAGTTCCAAAGCTTAATTTGTGTTGAGTGAAAAAATGTTTTTGCCTATTTGTTTTAAAATGTACTACTTTGTAACATCATGACATTTCCCCTAATCTCTGGTACTTTTTGAAAGAGTAAACAATCCCAAAAAGTAAATCAATTTTTAATAAATAAAATAAAATAACTAATTCAATGGATAAGATATGGCTTTCCCAAAATATATCTAATGTTTTTATGAACCTTTCCTACAGTAACTTGTTCAAACATCTTTTGAAACGCGCTACGGAAGTCGCTTTGACTTTGTCCTTCGTCTACAGATACATCAAATAAATCCTCAAGAACTCTCACTCTCTCAACAATCTAAATCAAAAAGTGTCATTAAGTACAATATGTACTAATGAAGGAAAAACTTGAGGTGATAAACTAATGATGTCCAAGCCTCCCATCAGTGTAACAGCTGACCAAGGGAACCACCAATCTATCTAAAAGGCCTCAGACAAGGGGGAGAAATGCCAAGAACGACACAACTGACAGTAAGCCACAAACAAGCTGTAATCACTTCCCCCAAATATCATTCATAGGCCTTAGTGTGTTTTACAGTTTTCTAAATGCATTTAAAAACACAAGAAAACACTTAGCTGTATCAGCGGTATCCCATAGATCAACTGTGATCGCTCTCTATGATCAACTGTGATCGCTCTCTAATCAAGCTGTATATGTATCTTCAAACTGGATGTATATATTCTTCGAGCTGGGTATGTGTCAACTCGAGTTTCGCCCATCACATTTACTCAGGCCTTATCAGGACAAAACTACCAGCGTCATGAAAATTTCTTAGAATCTACAGATGCCACAGCTTATGTTTTGCATGAAATATACTATCTCCAGGAACAAGCAGGAATGTAGTCTTCACATATGGGTGACATCTGTACCGACAGAGCCCGCGCGGGAATGCTCCCCAGCATCCAATAGGAAAGCTTTTGGGAGCATCCCACTGCGCCTGCATAGCTGCCTTCTCGCCTTTCCAGCTCTCCCTCCTCAGTTCTTCATTTTCTGCGGAGCCGACAAGAAGCAATTCCTATCACCACAGAAAATTTGATTTTTTTTTTTTTGCAGCATTGGTTTATCTTTAATTTAATTTTATTTCTGTTCCTAGCCCTTTTTTCCCATTTAACGCTTTTATTAAATTTATTCCATACATAATACAAACTTCTTCTTAGCCCAACATTGTACATTTATATTTAAGCACCAATCTGTCATCAACTTGGCTGTTGTCCCCTGGTATCTATTACAACATTGCTTATTGCCTAGTCTTCAACTCTCCTCCCCCCTCACAATTATCCCCTTCTATTATACATGCTTATTGTCTCACAACAGTTCTCTCATGTTTATCGCTTATGTATATATATGCTTTTGGCAATTGGCTCAATACCAGTGCCTTTGTTCTCTGAAAAGCATTACAATGCCCCCCCCCCCTCCTCCTCTCCTGCTTTCCATTTTCCCAACCATTTCCAGACACACTTCCATTGTTCCATACACTTATCCCCTTTCCCTTGTCGCAACCCTGTCAATCGATGCATCAAACACAGATCCTCCATTCTTCTGATAAAACCTGCACTCTGAGGTTTCCCCAACCCTGTTCAGTGTTGTGCTATCTCGCTTCTTGCTGCCACTATACAGTGATTCAGTACCCCCCTCTCCCTTTCCGAGATATCCTCCCCCAGATGATGTAATAGACAGACCTCTGGCGCTTTTTGCAATCTATATCCTGTCATTTCATAAATTATCAATAGTACCTCATCCCAGAATCCTTGAATCTGCCCACACTTCCACCACATGTGTAACATATCCCCTCTCTTCTGGCAACCTCTCCAGCACCGATCAGTTGACCCCAACCCCGCTTTTTTTTACATATCTGTGTCCAATACCACCGATATAGTACTTTATAAGCATTTTATTTTATTTGAGTAGCGATAGATAGTCCTGCTATTGTCTGTATTACTTTATCCCATCTCTCTTCAGTCCATTGTACTTCTAGTTCTGCCTCCCATTTCTTCATAAACTCTAATTTACCCTCTCCTCCCTCCATTAGCCCTTTATAGATCTTGGACAAGGCTCCTATTGGACCTAAATGTCCTGAGCAGAGGGCCTCGAACCACCCTCTGTTACTCCATAGGTCCCTCCATACACTCTGCTGCCGCACAAAATGACCAACCTGGGTATAACTGAAGTAATCATTATTAGATAACCCATATAGATCCTTAATACCCTCAAAGTCCTGTATTCCCTCCTTAACCACTATCTGGGAGATGTGTGTAAGTCCCCGCTGTCCCCATCTTCTCAAGATATTCACCCCTGGCCCCTGTCCCCTCTCAAAACATGCCTCTAATGTCATCCCTTGTATATATATTTTGTCTTGTACTAATACTTTCCTATTTTGTTTCCAAATATTCAAGGTTTGTACTAGGAAGGGGTTCATAGCGCTACTAGCTGGTGCTGTACTTCCCCTCCATACCATCTTTTCCAATCCAACTCCCCTTACAGAATTTTCTTCCATCTGAACCCAATGCTTCCGTTTTTCTCTGTGCCAGTCATAAAGCGTTTTCAGTTGCGCTGCTATATAATATTTGCTAAAATTGGGAACCCCCAGCCCCCCCTCTCCCCTAGCTCTCTGCATTGTGGACATGGCAACCCTAGGACTCTTATTTTGCCATATAAATCGATTAATGATTCTTTGTAAGTGCTTTAACACTAAAAGCCCCAAAGTGTGTCAATTAACGCAAATGCATCTTAGAAGTTGTATACCAGCGCCAATGCTAAAATCATGTCAGTCATGTTCCATGACTTTGTTAGCAAGGTCAAGATGTTCAAATATATGCATCAAAAATTAATGACAGATGCACCACCTAGCGGGAAATGAATTTATACCTAGAAGCCCCAAAGTACATCAATTGACGCACTCAATTGTCTTGGATGCGTCAATTGACGTACTTTGGGGCTTCTAGGTATACATTTATGTTCCCACTAGGTGGCGCATCTCAATCACTGTTTACAGTTCTACTCCAACATTACAAACAATAAACACACGATGACGTCATGTAATGACGTCACATACTGTGCGTATTTAACAAATAAGTAACTTCACATTAATTCACATCTGCATTTCACGCTAAACATAGTCGTCGTGATAATGCGTCAATTGACGCACTTTGGGGTTGCTAGGTAAAATTCCTTTTGGAGCTTCTAGTGTTAACTTTTGACGTGGTATTAATATCGGTAACGTTTGAAACAGAAACAGAAATTGGGGCAACAGCATCATCTTTACGGTTGCTATGCGTCCGAACCAAGATAGATATCCCCGCCCCCACCCAGCTAATAAACTTTCTACTTGCCCAAATAACATTTTATAGTTTAGATCATACAATACCTTCAACCTATTGCTTATTTGGATCCCTAGATACCTAATCGCCCCCTTGGCCCATCTTAATGGGTACTGTGTTCTTAATCTCGCCTGCTCTTCCTCTTGTAGTGACAAGTTCAAAATTTCAGATTTTGCCCAATTTATAGTGAATCCTGACAGCCTCCCATATTCTTCTAATTCCCACATTAATATTGGAATCGAGCATCTCGGTCTGGTCACACTCATTATGATATCATCCGCAAACAATGGTATTCTATATTCTGTCTTTCCTACCATTATACTCTTCAGATCTTCCCTTTCTCTCACTCTCTCTGCAAATGGCTCCACTGATATCGTGAATAAAAGGGGTGACCGTGGACAACCCTACCTCGTCCCTCTCCCATGCTCAAAGAAGGCCAAGTATGCTCCATTCACCCTAACACAAGCTTTTGGGTTCCAGTACAGTGCTTCTACCCAACCCTTGAACTCTCCTCCCAACCCCATTCTGTCCATTACCTGAAAGAGGAAGGACCAAGACACCTGGTCAAACTCTTTTTCCGCATCTAAAGATATTAACAATGCCTCCTTTTTACTTTGTCCCACCAACCAAATAATGTTCAAAATCTTCCTAATATTATCCGCCACCTGCCTCCACGGGCTAAAGCCCGCTTGGTCTTGGTGGATCAATTTCCTGATTACTCTATTTAATCATGTTGATATTTTAGCCAATAGTTTAGCATCTAAGTTGAGCAATGAACTTGGTCTATACGAAGAACATTATTGCTGGTCCTTACCTTCTTTATGTATTACTGTGATCCCAGTCCATCCCATGGTGGCAGCTAGCACCCCCCCCCCCCCCCCCATGGTAGATTAAACAGCCTCAGAAGTGGAACAGTTAAGAGCTCACTGAATTTTCTGTAAAACCTCGCTGTAAGCCCATCCAACCCTGGGACCTTATCTACCTTTAACTGTTTGATAGCTTGCATGACTTCCTCTGCTTCAATGGCTTTATTTAACTGTTTTTGTTCCTCCTCCACCAATGTCGGGAGCTTTATAGAATCTAAAGTATCTAAATAACTTTGTATTCTTTCCAAATCCGGAGATGCTCGAGCCGCATACAACTCTTGATAATATCTTTTAAAGGCCTCCCGCATATCCCCATCTTTGTGAACTAATTTCTCTTCCCAGTCCCTAATTCTCAATATTTGTGATCTTAATTTCCTTTGTTTCAGCTTCTGCGCCATATATCGCCCTGCTTTATTTCCCCCCTCAAAAAAACCCTGTTTCAGTAGTTGCATACAGTATCTTATAATTTCTGCCTGCATAGCATTTAATTGCGCTCTAGCAGCCAGCACTTGGCCTCTATATGTCCCTCTTCCATCTTGCACATCTAGTGCTTCAAGTTCCATTAATCTTTCTCGCAGTTCCCTTTCTCTCTCCTCCCTCTCCCTCTTTTTACGTGCCCCCCATTTGATGAAAATTCCCCTCACTACTGCCTTATAGCCATCCCAAACTCCCCCCCAGGCCACCTCGCCATTATCGTTCCATCTAAAATATTCCACTGTCTCCCTCTCTGTCTCCTTATTAACCCTCTCATCCTCCATCAGAGATTCATTTAACTTCCAGAACTGGGTTCCTCCTCCCTCCCTCTCTATTGTCAATCTTACCTCCACTAATGCATGGTCTGACCATGTTATAGAATCCATTTCTGCCCCTTTAACCCTGCCCACCAGCATCTTTGTTACCCAAATAGCATCTATTCTGGAATATGATCCATGCACTGGGAAAAATATGAAAATTGCCTTTTCCGGGGATGTTGAAATCACCATGCATCTATCAAGCAGTGCTGTGTAACAAAATTTCGATATTTACTCCTATTCGCTCTTTTGCCCTCTCTTTTCACTGTTGCATCTCTATCCGGTTTCCACGTTAAATTAAAATCTCTCCCACATATGAGTTTTCCATCCCCTAATTACCCCACCTCATCGTTGAGTTTTGTCCAAAATCCCCCTTACCCCCCTGTTGGTGCATATGCATTCATTATAAGAACATAAGATATGCCATACTGGGTCAGACCAAGGTCCATCAAGCCCAGTATTCTGTTTCCAACAGTGGCCAATCTAGGT
This sequence comes from Ichthyophis bannanicus, assembly GCA_033557465.1. Taxonomy (NCBI): domain Eukaryota; kingdom Metazoa; phylum Chordata; class Amphibia; order Gymnophiona; family Ichthyophiidae; genus Ichthyophis; species Ichthyophis bannanicus. The sequence continues at coordinate 42,754,330 of CM066048.1, read as the reverse complement.
CATATGTACCTAGCAGTTTCCCCAAGAGACACAAGTTCCACAATGCTTGTACTGGGTCAAGCATTGATATCTTCGGTCACTTCTTAATAATGGTTTATGGACCTTTCCTTCAGGAACTTGTCCAAACCTTTTTTAAACCCAGCTACACTAACAGCCTTTACTACATCCTCCGGTAACAAATTCACATCCTCCGGTAACAAATTATACAATACCATTTATTCTCTATTTTTATACGTAACATTATATATCCTCCCCTCTTTATCTCTTATTTTCTGTACCTCCACCTTACGTTTGGAGGCTCTGAAGACTGCCACCCCACCTTTCTTTTTTTCCACTGTGTTTGATGAATAGAGACATAGTCCATACCCCTTAAGTTTGACCATGTGTTCTGTTGCCTGTGTTAAATGTGTTTCTTGTATGAGCACTAGCGATGCTTTTTGACGTATTACTTCTTTGTAAAGTTTCTGCCGTTTAAATGGCGAATTAAGCTCTTTGACATTTAATGTTACAACTTTTAACTCACTTTGAAAATGTTACTTCCCCCTCCTTCTCTGTCCCACATCTTCTGCCTTCCTCCTCCCCCTTCCCCCTTCCCCCTTCCCCTCTCCCCTCTCTCCTTCCTTCCCCCCTCCCTCCCCTCCCCATCCCTCTTCTCCTCACGGGAGACATGACTTCCATTAAGGTAACAGACTATCGGACCATTGCCTGCCTCTGCCCCTCTATCCTCCTGCCCCCACCTCCCTCTTTTTCTCCTTCCCATCTCACCCCTCCTCCTCCCCTCCCCTTCCCTACCTTCCCCTACCCTTATCCTCGGCTTCAGCCTGTTTCTTTTTCCTCTTTGGTAAATCTCGCCAACCTCCTGCCACCTTCTGCTGCTCTATGCCATCTCAAGCTAACCACCCTAGAGGTAGTTGTGCTGTTGTCAGTTGTTTTGGTTGGACCTCTGGCCTCTTCCGGGAGATTAGTTGATCCTAAGTCTCGAAGTGCCCTCCAAGCTTCTTCACTTGTCTTCACTCTCCGTGACCACCCTTGCACTGTAATCAATAAGCCAAAAGGATACACCCATTTAGATCTCATATCTGCCCTCCTTAAGTAGACCGTGACCTCCTTCATCGCTCTCCTGCGTTGTAGCGTTCCCTGGGATAAATCCTGGAACTGTTTCAGCTTGTGCTCTTCCCACTGGAAGTGTCTCAGTTTCCTGGCTGCTCTCAAAAGTCGTTCTTTCATTTTAAAGAGCTCAGGCATACCACAATGTCTCGCGGTCGATTGTCTCTTATGGGTCCCAATCCTCTATGAGCCCATTCTATTTGTAGAGACTCCCCTTCACCCTCCTCCTCTATAGCTGCAGCATTTAAAAGCGCTCCAAATACTTATTGAATAACTTTATCACAGCTCTTGTATTTGGGATCCTCTGGGATACCTCGCACTCTGATATTGCATCTTCTGGACCGATCCTCCAAGTCCTCTGCTTTCACCTTCAGCTCCTCTCATCCTTTTTGTATGTTTTCCATTACTGCCCCTTGTTGTTCCAACTGATTCTCTGTGTCTTCCACCCGATCTCCCAGATCTGTGATATCTTGTCTGATTGTTTGTAGGGTCTTTTTAAACTCATTTTTTACTCCACTAATTTCCACCCTTAATTTCTCTTTTAGTTCTGTAAGCCACTGTTTGATCTTGTCAGCCATTCCCAAGCTCTCCTCTCCTCTCCCTCCATCTCCTCCTCCTGCTCAGGCGTTCTCTCAGCCGCCATTTTACCTTCCCTCTCTCCCTCCATCCTGCCTCGTGGTGGCGCGTATGATGATCTGAATTCCGCCAGTTTTTTCTTCGCTGACAACTCTTTTCGATTTATCCATTTATATTTTTTTCTCCTCTTGGCCTTCATTGATTACTGTGAAGAGGCTCTGCTGCTCTCCCCTCCCCCTCTCCCCCCACCCCCCCCAGTTTAGGGCTCTGTCTGGACTGTTTGTTGCTCTCACTTTTAGTGCGCTTTTGTTCCTCTTGGCGTTGCCCTGGAGGGAAACGCACCAGCCAAGCAACCCCGGCGGGAGATCCTTGCTTCCAAAGCCTTAGTGTGGTCCCAGGATGCTCCTGAGGCCTTTACCTCCGGAGAGCTCTTAGTGCCATACTTAGGGATCATGGCTCGCAACTCCGGTACCGATACCCAGGCATCGACAAACTCCATGGATCAGCGTATCCTGGCTATTGAGCGAGCTTAGTGGGCTTGCTAGCGGCTTCCGTACCGGTAAAGCCTCTACAGTCGATTCCTCAGCCATCGGTACTGTCAACGGTACCGAAGGTGCCTGTATCGACATTTTTGCCGCTTACCACGATACCACCCATGCTGGCCCTTGAGTCTGTCTTCAGCACTGAGGTTCCAGCATCAAAACTTTCAGATACTGGCTTCAAGCGGTATAGAGTATGGGCAGAGCGCGAGCACCCTGCCCGTCGATACTTCGAGTCTTCTGACTGATTCGTCGGATGACTAATCGGCCGGTACACGGGAAATGAGAATTCTACCAGAGGATCCATGTCCATTCCCACAACATTGCATATCCCCTCCGGAGGACATGTCTTTCCAAGATTTTATCCGCAATGTTGCTTGGGACCTCTCCATAACGGTGACTTCAGAGAAGGGAACCTAGGGCTGAAGAGCTCGAAATTCTTCAATACCCTGCAGCCCCAAAGGAAGCTGCTACTCTCCCTATTCATCAAATACTTCACAACCTTATGGTTCGAATGTGGGAGACACTCTTAACCATCACATACTCGGAGGCTCGATACAATGTACCGGGTACCGGAGTGCCCCGGCTTCCAGAAGACGCAATTACCACACCATTCCATGGTGGTGAAATCGGCAATGCGTCAAATTAAAAGTGCGAAAACGCATTCCTTGAACCTTCCGGGTAGGGAATCAATAACCTTCGATGCTTTTGGTCGTTGATGTTTTCAGGCCTCCATGTTATTGGCCAGAATCCATTCCTACATACTCTACATGGGTATGTTCCTTAGGGAGTTGGCTAGGGATTTGGAGTTGATGGCTTATCTTCTCCCTGATGACAAGAGAGATGATTATCTCACCCTTGTGAAGCATGCCCAAAATGTTTCCAAATTTGTTAACAGAGCAACTTTTGACTGTTTTGAATGCATCAGCAGAACTTCAGTTCTCCAGGAACAAGCAGGAAGTCAGTCCTCACATATGGGTGACGTTGGCGCCGACAGAGCCCTCGTGTGGAGCAATTCCCTAGCTTTCAAAAAAAGCCTTTGGGATTGCATCACACATGCGCGGTCCTCTTCCCGCCCAAGGGTGCCATCTTGCTCAGTCTTCTTTTTTCCGCGGAGCCCAACGGACGTGGTCCTGTTTTTACCATGGAAAAAGTAGAAAAGTTGATTTATTTCTTTCAGCTTCCCGGTTCGATACTGGTTCCCCTTCCCGCCTTCGGCTCGGTACACTGGTATCGAGTCCGGTCATTTTTTGCGCTCTGTTTAGTTTTCACTGGCAGCCCGGTCATTTGACCTCACAGGGGCCCTTTTTCCCCCCATGGCTGCCAGCGGGTTTAAAAAATGTGATCGGTGTAAGAAGTTGATGTCTCTCACCGACACGCACGACTGCTGCCTCTGATGCCTTGGCCCCGACCATGACCCGATGGTCTGTGGGCCGTGTAGTAAGATGTCGTCAATCTTTGAAGAGCAGGCAGCATCAGCGTGACAGGATTTTTTCTGAGTCCGCATCCGGCCGGGCCCGGACCTCATCAGAAGCCTTGACATCTCGGGAATCGGAACCCGAGCACCGTCGTGGGTCTTCTGAGCAGGGATCTCCCTCCAGGGAACACCAGAAGAAGAAGAAACTCGTGAGGGCGGCGGCGCTGGATGCCTCTGATCGGCTTGGGCCATCGGGTTCCAGGCCGCAGAGCCTGGACCGCCGCCCCAGGTCCTTGGAGTTGGAGCGGCCAGCTAAACAACCTCGCAAGGAGCCGGAGGCATCGGACAAGGTAACTTCTGTTGTCCTTATGGATTCTCCTCCGGGAGAGCCGGCGTCAGGCCTGATGACGTCGGGACCCGAGCCGGGAGCTGCGGAGCCTTCTGAGCTCGGTCTCAGGTTGGCGACCCTGGAAAGCAGCATGGCTGCCTTCATGGAGCAGCAGCGGGCACTGATGGCGGGTCTCGCCGGTCCATCCGCCCCGACCACCGGGACTTCGACGTCAAAGTTGACGCCGGAGGCCGAGCCGATCCTCGGGCAAGGTCCCCCTTGACCTCCCGTTTGGGACCGAGATCGTCGACGCCAATTCCCTCGGCGTCGGGGCTGTGGGGCTCGAAGCCCTCGAGGCCTGAGCCCATTGAGTCTTCCTCGGAGGACTTGGCGTGGGAGACGGAGGAGGAAGACTCCCCAGACACCTACTGAACCCAGTGTATCCCATCGGACTCTCCGGGTTCGGAGAAGGTCCCCTCCAGAGGACACTCGGTTCTTGGACTTCGTCAGGGACATGGCCAAGGCTTTGGCATTCCCTCCGGATGCCGAGGTGGAGCCTTGAGCCGAGGAGCTTGATGCCCTCCAGTATGACTCTCCCCCAAAGGAGACCCTTTACTGTACCAGTGCCTCCGATGTTGGAATGGCTGATGCTCCGCATGTGGGAGTCCCCGGCTTCAATGCCAGTGCTCAGCAAGCGGGTTGATTCCATCTATCGAGTCCGCAAGAGTTCTGGGTTCCAGAAAGCGCAGCTGCCGCACAACTCCATGGTTGTGGAATCGGCCATGCAAAGGCTGAAAAGCCAAAAGACGCACTCCTCGGTGCCTCCCGGCCAGGAGGCTGGGAAGCCCGGAACCTGGACGCCCTCGGCAGAAAGTGCTACCAGGGCTCGATGCTGTCATGCCATGTACAAACTTACCAGCTGTACATGGGCATGTACTTGCGGGACCTGGCAAATGAGATTGCCGGGTTCTCGGCTGGCCTATCCGAGGAACCCTTGCAGCGCTTCAAAGCCTTGTTCACAGGGATCCGAGAGTGCTCAAAATTCATGTCTCGAGCAACTTACGACGGCTTCGAGGCTTCGGCCCAAGTAGCCGCAGCCAACATTCGTGCACGCTGTCAGGCCTGGCTCATGTCGTTGGACCTGGAGCCATGGGTTCAGAACAAGTTGGTCGATGTCCTGTGCCAAGGAGACAACCTCTTCGGCAAACCCATGACTGAGAAAGCTGCAGAAATCGAGTCCGAGTACTTGACCCTGACAAGGTTGTCGAAGAAGACATCTGCACCTTCTCATGGCTCATCAGGGGCCAATCAGCACAGGAGGCACAGCAGGCCACTGCTCGCAGAGTCACCCTGCTCCAGCACCTAGGGTTTGTTATAAATCACGAAAAGTCCACTTTACTCCCCACTCAGAACTTGGAGTTCATAGGGGAAAGACTGGATACCCTTCAGGCAAAGGCTTACCTACCTTGGTCCAGCAGGTCCAACACAGGACTCAAGTCTCCGCAAGGGTCTTCTTACGCCTCCTGGGCCACATGGCCTCCACAGTGCATGTGACTCCATATGCTCGACTCCACATGCGCACTGCTCAGTGGAGCCTCAGGGACCAGTGGACGCAAGCAACTGGCCACCTCAGAGACAGAGTAGCGATTTCCAAGCTACTGGTGACAGCCTTGTAATGGTGGCTTCACCCCCCAACTTACTTCAGGGGGTACCATTCCAACCTCCTTCTCACACCAGAGTGCTGACGACAGATGCCTCCTTGCTGGGCTGGGGTGCCCATTGCCAGGGTTCATGCACTCAGGGTCTGTGGTCCTCGCGAGAGGCTGCACTTCAGATCAATCTTCTAGAGCTTCGAGCCATTCGCCTAGCTCTTCAAGCCTTCTGTCATCTTCTGGCACACCAGTCGGTGCTGATACAGACAATGAGATGGCGATGTTCTACATCAACAAGCAGGGGGCACAGGATCTTGCATCCTATGCCAGGAAACTATGGACCTCTGCTCTTTTGCGGTGGCACATCACATGTCCCTAAAGGCAATTTATCTGCCAGGTCAGGAGAACCTCCTGGCCGACAAGTTGAACAGGATTCTTCAGCCTCACGAATGGCAACTGGACCGGGATGTATGTATTTATTTATTTAGCTGTATTTATATTCCGCTTTTCACCGGGTCAAAGCGGTCAATTGGGGGATACATCTAACACGGATCTTCAACTGTTGGGGTCTCCCATCCATGGATCTCTTTGCCAGCCCGGAAAACCATCAGTTGCCCTGGTTCTGCTCGAGGCAGCCGCATCCGCTGAGCATGGCGGCGGATGCTTTCCTGATCTCGTGGGCACAGGGCCTTCTCTATGCATTCCTATCCATGCCCCTGGTGGCACGCACTCTGTTCAAGATTCTTCGGGACAAGGCCTTGGTCATCCTGCTAGCACCCAGGTGGCCCAGACAGCCTTGGTTCCCTCTTCTCCTTCAACTGGTGGTCGAAACCCCACTCCCATTGGAGGTGCAGCCCGACCTCTTGACCCAGGAACAGGGTTCCTTGCTACACCCCAATCTCAGATACCTTAACTTAATGGCCTGGCTGCTGACAGGATAGTGCTTGCTCCTCTTCTCCTTCCCAAAGAGGTTGAGGAGGTGTTGCTGGCCTCTAGGAGGCAATCCACTAGAAAATCCTACGCGTTCAAGTGGCGTAGGTTTGAAGGGTGGTGTTCCCGGAATAAGGAGGACCCGTTCACTTGTCAAGCACCTCAGGTATTGCAGTACTTGCTCCACCTCTCAGAATTAGGCCTCAAGTCTAACTCTGTCAGGGTCCACCTGAGTGCACTATCAGCTAACCACTCTCCAGTGGATGGGCAGCCTCTTTCAGCTCACCCTTTGGTATCCCGATTCCTCAGATGCCTTCTACTCTTGAAGCCTCCAATTCGCCCACCGGCTACAGAGTGGGACTTAAACGTGGTCTTGCAGCGGCTTACTTGCCCACATTTTGAACCAATGGCCACCTGTCATCTCCGCTTCCTTTCCTGGAAAGCACTCTTTCTGGTGGCACTCACGTCTGCTCGACGTGTGAGCGAGCTGCAAGCTTTAGTATCGGATAGGCCGTATACATGGTTTTATAAAAACAGAGTGGTCCTACGTACTCACCCCAAGTTCCTCCCAAAAGTGGTTTCCTTGTTTCACCTTAACCAAGAGGTGGTTCTTCCAACCTTCTTCCCCAGGCCACATACCAGCAGGGCAGAAGCGGTTCTGCATACCCTAGACTGTAAGAGGATGCTTGCCTTTTACCTGGAGCGTACGCGGGGACATCGGAGGGCTTCCCAGCTCTTTGTCTCTTATTTTTATTTATTTATTTATTTATTTATTTACATTTCTTATATACCGCACTATTTGACATCAGCGCGGTTTACATCAAACAAAACATTTCAGTACACAAAAATGTCTGAGTTACATTAAACAGGGTTAACAACTTGGATAACAGGGTAATTTTACAACTCAGGTAAATAAACTTTGATTGTAGTGTAAACTATTTACATCTATAAGTTAGGGCACCGTTGAGACGTAATGGTCAGTTGAGCGTTGAACTTACTAAGTGGGGAATTCAGGGTCAATGGGTGATTCAGAGTTTCTATAACTAACAGTGATGGGTCGTGATTCTGCACTCACTGGGAAGTATATAAGGAATAGGTAATGTTTGAGGGCCTTTCTGAATTGGAGTATGCTGGTGATTGCTCTAATATCAGGTGGCAGCATATTCCAAAGCTTCGGGGCACGGAGACTGAAAGCTCTGTTTGCTGTTGATGAGGTGCTTTTTGTAAGTTCACGGGGAACCAATAGCGTATTTAATGCCATTGATCTTCTTGATCTATTAGAAGAAATGGGTTTGATGAGTTCAGTTAATGATGTGGATGAGAGACTGTTTACCGCTTTGAAGGTAAGTAGTAATGTCTTGAAAATGATCCTGGCCTGTACAGGAAGCCAGTGTAACTGCTTCAGAAGGGGCGACACATGCTCACTCCTAGATGCTCCATAGAGAATCCTCGCAGCGCTATTCATTGCAAGCTGTAAAGGGTTCAAGGTGGATTGAGGGAGGCCTAGCAAAATGACATTAGCATAGTCAAAGTGGGGCATGATCAGAGCCTGGTAGATGGTACGGAAATCCTCAGGTTCAAGCAGTGGGCGAAGATGTCTTAGTGATCGGATTTTGTAGTATATGGATCTTACCGTGTTAGCTATATGCGCCTTCATGTCCAGGTTCTGATCGAGTGTAACACCCAGATAACGTATTTGCTGTTTTGATTGTAGCTCAGCATCTTTCACCTTAAGGAATTGTGGAGGGCTGAAGTTCGGGTTCTTTGACATGAAAAGCACCTCTGTCTTCTTATGTTGAATCCGGAGGTTTTGTGATAGGAGCCATTCCGATATGGCGTCAAAGCAGTTGCTCAGAGGGGACAGGTCCAAATTGTCAATGTTGAAAGGCATATAAAGCAGGACGTCATCCGCATATATCATGCAACCAACATTGAAAGACCGGATGATCTTGCAAATAGGTTGCATATAAATATTGAACAACAAAGCAGAGAGAGAGGAGCCTTGTGGGACCCCTTGCCATTGGTGGAATGGATCAGACATCACTCCCCCAGCACGAACATGTTGCCATCTTTCGGATAAGTACGATCTGCACCACTCAAGGGCAGTTCCGCCTACTCCTTTCTCCTTCAGCCGTAATAGGAGGAGGTCATGGCTCACAGAGTCAAAAGCAGCGGCTATGTCCAGGAACACAAGTGCGAAACCCTGTCGGATGTTGTTGATACCAGAAATTATGGTATTGAGGAGAGCTGTGAGGAGAGTCTCTACACCATGTGACTCTCTGAAGCCATGTTGGCAAGGATCCAATGGAGCATTGGTATCGATGTGGTCTTGCAATTGACATTGTACCTCCTTTTCTATTAACTTCGCGAGAAAAGGAATACTTGAGATGGGTCTGTAGGAGTCTACCTTTTGAGGATCTAACTTACAGTTTTTCAGGAGAGGTCTGATGGAAGTTTGCTTGAGGGCAGATGGGAATGTACCGGAGTTGAAAGACAGGTTTACTATTTTAGTTATTATTGGGCTGAATTCACAACGCAGATCCCTTATCCAGAAGGCTGGGCAGGGGTCCGTCTGAGCAGTTGTGGAATTGAGAGACATGATCAGATCCTCAATTCGCTTCTTGGTAGGGGTAGAAAACATGGTTAGAGCTGTTTGGCAATCTTGATCTATGGGGGTTAATTTTAATGGAGGTTTATTTGTTTGTGTAAGCTTGGATTGTAGGTAGGCTGCGAAGTCTTGAGGATGGATCTCGCCTTGCTTTTCAGGGGCTGGCTCTTTAGATAAGGTCTTGACTAGGTTAAACAAATCATGAGGTTTGTTTAGTGCCCGCCTCAAGGTGTCCGTGTGGTACCGCTTCATTTTCTCTGAGATGGCCTTGCGGTGGATGGATAGCTGATTGAGGTAGGCTGCCTGGTCTGCTGTTGAGCGAGACCGACGCCAGCGCTTCTCGAGGTTCCGTAGTTGGGATAGTGATCTTCTCAGGTCATCTGTGTACCATGGTGCCGAAGCTCTCTTTCTAGGCAGCCTGTTGAGTGATGGTCGTATTGCAATCGAATTAAGACTGGAGTTCCAACAGGTGATTAGATCTTCTATTTCTAGGGAGGCCTTGTTACGGAGTGAGCACAGGTAGACCCTAGTAAACTGGGTCTACCTGTCTCCAAGCGCACGTTATCCACCTGGGTGGCAGACTGTATCTCCTGGGCGTACAGGGCAGTGGACCTCCAGCTGCAGGGCCGAATCATGGCCCACTCTGTCAGGGCTAAGGCCGCATCGGTGGCTAACCACTGCTCTTTCCCGTTGGCAGACATCTGCCAGGTCGCAACTTGGTCTTCAAGTCAGACTTTTGCAGCCCACTACTGCCTGGAGAGAGAGTCCTGGCGGGACAGTGTTTTCGGTCAGGCGGTACTCCGTAACCTATTTCAGGTTTAGGCAACTCCTACCCTCCGACCCTTTGGTGTCAGGCTACTGTGGGGGTTGTGTTCTCGGAGAAAAATCCTATCACTGCTGCTGCGGCTCTTCTAGAGGGAGCCATTTTCAGCTATGTGTTCTCGGTAGCCTATAGCTAGGGAGTCCCATATGTGAGGACTGACTTCCTGCTTGTTCCTGGAGAAAGCGTAGTTACTCACCTGTAACAGGTGTTCTCCAGGGACAGCAGGAATCAGTCCTTATGACCCTCCCTCCTCCCCTGGAGTTGCAGTCCTTTGATTAATTTTTTTCTCATTTTTGCCGTCTTTTTAGCTATGTCATTTGACTGAGCAAGATGGCACCCTTGGGCGGGAAGGGGACTGAGCATGCGTGATGCAATCCCAAAGGCTTTCTTTGAAAACTGGGGAATTGCTCCACACCAGGGCTCCTTCGGCGCCGACGTCACCCATATGTGAGGACTGATTCCTGCTGTTCCTGGAGAACACCTGTTACAGGTGAGTAACTACGCTTTATATGCATTGGTGCACACAGGATTGCTTGGCTCTAAGCCTCTGATCTTGAACAGTGGGTTCAAGATAATCTGGGTAATATACCTTGCACAGGTGAAAACCTTTTTGGCAAAGACTGGCAGGATAAGGCTTCTCAGTTAGAATCTGAGAACATTACTCTTAATAGACTCTTTAGATCTACTGCCAACCCAGCTAAGAAAAGACATCAAAGAAACCCTTTTTTTAATAAGAAAAAGAAGTACTACTCTTCTTACACCTCTGCGGTGCACTGTCCCATCCATGCTCCCCAAAAAGGACAGCAACAACCAAAACAGCAAAGAAAGGCTCAACTCCCAAGTCTCAGCCAACCCAGCAGATCCAACCTCCGCAGGGTCTTTGACTCCTTTCTGAAGAACATAGCCATCCTGCCTCTGGAGATTCCAGATTCCATTCGCATTGCCGGCAGATTTTGTCACTTTGCCCACAAGTGGCATCTTGTAACATCAGAACACTGGACTCTCTCCATAGTAAGGGAAGGGTACAAACTTCACTTCTGAAGACTACCCCCCCCCCCCATGTCTCCCCCAAGAGAGTTCAGTTCTCAACCCCCACTCACCACTCTGTTATTGCAGGAGGTCACCTCCCTTCACTCCCAGGATGCAATAGAGGAAGTGCCACTCTCCCAGCAAGGTTTGGGCTTTTATTCTCCTTACTTCCTCATTCCAAAGAAGACGGGGATACAGGCTCATCTTGGACCTCAGAAAACTGAACAAGTATCTACTCTGGGAGAAATTCAAGATGATCTCCCTAGGTACTCTTCTCCCCTATCTCCAGAGTCCGGATTGAATCTGTTCTCTAGATCTAAAGGACGCATATACTCACATTCTTATCCACGCAGAACACAGAAGGTTCCTGTGTTTCCTGTTCCAGGGGAAACATTATCAGTGCAGAGTCCTGCCTTTTGGCCTTGCCTCTGCTCCAAGAGTCTTTACAAAGTGCATGGCAGTTGTAGCTGCATTCCTCAGGACTCTAGGGATATTTATCTTCCCCCACTTAGATGACTGGCTCATTCGAGCAAGCACATCTGTAGAGGCCAATCTTTCTATCACGCACACCATGCAAGTGCTGCAACACTTGGGATTTGTAATAAATCTTCCAAAGTCCCAGCTTGTTCCCTCTCAAACTCTGGAGTTTATAGGAGCCCTCCTAGACAATCAACAGTCAAGGGCTTTTCTGCCCCAAGCCCGCTGTGCTCGACTCCTCCAGCTTACATCCCAAGCATGCCTCAAAACCTTTCTCACTGCTCGAGAAATGCTGCAACTCCTGGGCCATATGGCATCTACTGTACATGTGGTTCCATATGCTCATCTACATATGCATGCAGCTCAATGGACCCTGGCTTCCCAGTGGTCTCAAGCATCCAGTCATTTGGGAGACAGGATAATACTCTCTACACATCTCATCTCCTCTCTCCAATGGTGGCAATCTCCAGATCACCTTCTCGTAGGATCACCTTTTCAGAAGCCTCTACATCAGTGTATCCTGAGGACGGATGCATCCAAATTGGGCTGGGGGGCTCATCTGGACAACCTCTCCACTCAGTCTTTGGTCTCATCAGGTGTCACAACTCCACATAAATCTGCTGGAACTCAGAGCCATACACAATGCTCTGAAGTGTTCCACGACCACCTTTGCTTCTGCACAGATCTAGTCCAGATGGACAATCAGGTAGCCATGTTCTGCTTGAACAAGCAGGGCATAACAGGCTCTTGGACACTTTGCAGCAAAGCCCTACACCTGTGGTCCTTCGCCATACAACATCAGATCCACCTACTTGCGGTATATCTCCCAGGCAAACAGAATCTCTTGGCGGACACGCTCAGTTGGATACTATTACCCCACGAGCGGTCCCTCCATGCAGACAAGGTTGCCCACATTTTTCAGATCTGGGGAACCCCAGACATAGACCTGTTTGCAAGTCCTCAAAATGCCAAACTTTCCTGCTCTGCTCCAAAACGCCCGCTCAGAACAACAAAGCAGTAGATACCTTTCACCTTCACTGGGGTCAAGACTTCCTATACGCCTTCCCTCCCATTCCCCTCATTCCCAAAACTCTGTTCAAACTCCAGAGAGACAAGGGCTACATGATTCTTATAGCCCCCCGTTGGCCATGACAACCGTGGTATCCTCTGCTTCTGCGTCTCTCTCAAGTTTAACTAATAGATTTGGGGTCTGTTCCAGATCTCCTCTCACAGGAGGATACTGTTGTATCCCAATCTGCATTCCCTACACCTTACAGCATGGCTGCTGAAGGCATAAAATGCCAGGGCATCAGCCTCTCTCAATAGGTGAAAGCTATCCTTTTGTCTTCTAGGAAACCTTCCACAAGGCGCTCCTACGCCTTCAAGTGGCGTAGATTCTTTCTCTGGTGTTCGAAAAGGGATCTTAACCCCTTTTCAGCTCCAGTGGAAGCATTACTTGAATATCTTCTCCACCTCTCTTCCTCTGGATTCAAAACCAATTTGGTAAGAGTCCACCTAAGTGCCATAGTGGCTTCTCATATGCCCTTGGAAGGTCAGCCCATCTCTTCTCAACTGCTTGTAGCACACTTCATGAGAGGTCTTCTATTAACTAAACCTCCCATTAAGCCACCCCCAGTGGCATGGGACCTTAATATTGTTTTAGGACAGCTTATGAAGCCGCCCTTTGAACCCCTAGCCACTACTACTTTGAAGTTTCTTACCTGGAAGGTCACCTTCCTTACTGCCCTCACTTCAGCAAGGTGCATCAGTGAACTTCAGGCATTGGTGGCTGATCCTCCTTATACACGTTTCCACCAAGTTAAGGTAGTCCTTAGGACTCATCCTCACTTTATGCCAAAGGTGGTCTCGCCTTTTCACTTAAACCAGTCGGTGTACTTCCCTGTTTTTTTCCCTAGACCTCATTCTTCTAGGGCGGAAGTAACCCTTCATACTCTGGATTGCAAACGTGCTTTGGCCTTTTATCTCCAGAGAACTCGGGAGCACAGAAAAGCTTCCCAACTTTTCATCGCTTTTGACTCCAGTCACCTAGGACTACCAGTATCCAAGTGAACTCACAATCTGCAATCCATCAGGAGAATCTCCTTTGCTTACAACAGTGCAGGACTCTCTCTTGAGGGTCACGTCACTGTGCAATAATGTTCAGGCAATGGCTACCTCCATGGCGAATCTGCACTCTATAGTGATTGATGAAATATGTAAAGCAGCAACCTGGTCCTCTGTCCATACTTTAGCTGCTCACTATTGCCAGGACAAGGACTCCCACCGGGATGCCTCATTTGGCCAAGCTGTTCTCCAGCATCTCTTTCAGACTTAGATCAACTCCTAATCACCCCCCCACCCCCGTCCCGGATTTCGATACCAGACATCCACAGCTCGCTCTGAGGTCATCTCTCTGGCATCTCCAAGCTAGGGCATCCCATATGTGAAGACTACATTCCTGCTTGTTCCTGGAGATAGCGTAGTTACTCACCTGTAACAACAGGAATTGAGTCTTCACAACCCACCCTCCTCCCCTAGGAGTTGTACTTTTCCTCTTCTTCTCCTTCTCTCCTTTTATCTCAGTTACAAACTCAACTGAGGAGGGAGAGCTGGAAAGGCGGGAAGGCAGCTACACAGGTGCAGTGGGATGCTCCCAAAAGCTTTCCTATTGGACGCTGCGGAGCATTCCTGCGCAGGCTCCGTTGGTACCGACGTCACCCATATGTGAAAACTCAATTCCTGTTGTTCCCAGAGATCACTTGTTACAGGTGAGTAACTACTCTTTCTCCAGAAACAAGCAGGAATTCAGTCCTTACATATAGGTGACATTGGCGCCAACAGAGCACGTGCGGAAGCATCTCCCTAGCTTTCAGAGAAAGCCTTTCAGAGATGCACAATGCATGCGTGATCCCAAGGGTGCCATCTAGCCTCATCCTTTTTTCCATGGAGCTCACCGGATGTCTGTCCCATTTCCCCGGGAAAAAGTGTCTCTTTTTTGCCTTAAAATGTTCCTTTCTGGTACGCTTACTGGTTTTTCTTCCCACCCCCGGGCCAGCTCGCCTCTGTCACCCCTTGGGTTTGTTTTCTTGTTTTTTCTCGAGGTGTCCCTCGACTGGCGCTTTGTGCCCTTTTGACCAATAGGCCTCAGACCCATTTTTCCCCTTGGCCTCCAGTGGCTTAAAAAAATGTGATTAGTGCAGTTCTCCGGGAACAAGCCGGAAGTCAGTCCTCACATATGGGTGACGATGCCAACGGAGCCCATGTGGAGCAAATCCCCAGCTTTCAAAGAAAGCGTTTGGGAATTGCTACCACACATGTGTGATCCCCTTCCCGCCCAAGGGTGCCATCTTGCTCAGTCTCCTTTTTTCCGCGGAGCCCAACAAACGTAGTCTGTCCCTGTCCCGGAAAAAGTTGAATTTTTTGTGCCTTTTTTGGCTGTCTTCGGTCTCGTACCAGTACCCTTTCCTGCCCTGGCCTCGGTACCTCAGTATTGGGTTGGTTCCTCCTTTTTTTAAGATTTATTTTTCTTTTCTCTTGGGTGTCTTCGCGCCCTTTTTTCCTCCCTGGCAGCCCGAAGGGTCTTCGACCTTGCTGGGGTTCTTTTTCCCCCCATGGCTTCCAGCAGGTTTAAAAAGTGCGATTGGTGCGGGAAGATCATGTCCCTCACCGATACGCATGACTGCTGCCTCCGGTACCTCGGCCCAGACCACGACCCGGCGGTCTGTGGTCTGTGCAAAAAGATGTCCTCGAAGGCCTTCAGGAGCCACCAGCAGCTGCATGATAAAATTTTTCCTGATTCCCCAATGCTTCCGAGAGCCAGGACCTCGTCTGATGCCTTAACGCCTTGGGAGGAGCACTCTGAACCGAGCGTTGTCAGGGGTCCTCAGAGAGGAAGTCTCCCTTGAGGGAACCAAAAAGAAGGAAGAAACCCTCGAAGGCGGCGTCTCTGGATGGCTCCGATCAGTCAGGCTCCTCTCGGGGCCGGCCACGGAGCCCTGAGCGCCTCCTCGAGGCGTCGGAGAAGGAGCATCCAGCCAAGGTTCCTCGAAAGGACGTGGTCGTGGATCAGCCTAGGCAAGTACACACTGTCCTAGTCGAGGACTCACCTCTGGGGGAATTGGCTTTGGGCCCAAGTGCGTCGCGGAGCCTCCGGGACTGGCGTCCAGGATGGCGGCCTTGGAGCGCAGTATCACTGCCTTCTTGGAGCAGCAGTGGGTGCTGATGTCCAGAACGTCCAGTTCCTCCTCCCCGAACACCGGGCATTTAACGTCAAAGACGTACCCGGAGGCCAAACCAATCCTCAAGGCCATGCGGGCCCGAGTCAATCCTTGGCCGAAGTCGCACTCGGCCTCCCTCTTGTCGGGACCAAGGTCGTCACCGCGAGTCCTCCGGCATCAGGGCGGGTGGTTCCAGGGCCCTTGAGGCCCAAAGAGCTCCATGAGTCTTCCTCTGCGGCCTCTGCCTGGGAGACCGAGGACGAGGAGTCTCCGGACACTCATCGTCATCGAGATGTTCCATCCAATTCCCCGGTATCTGAACCTCGGAGAAGGTCCCCACTGGAGGATATGGGGTTTCTGGACTTCGTTCGGGATATGTCCGATGGAGTCCGAGGAGGATCCTCGAGCCAACGAGCTCAAGATCCTCCAGTACGAGGCTCCCCTTTGGGAGACCCTCACGGTGCCCATTCCACCTATCCTGGAACGACTTATGCTCCGCATGTGGGAGTCGCCGGCTTCGACGCCGGTGGTCAGCAAGCGGCTTGACACGATGTACCAAGTCCGCTGGAGCCCTGGGTTTCAAAAACCACAAATGCCGCACAACTCCATGGTTGTGGAGTCGGCCATGCGTTGACTGAAAAGTCAGAAGACGCACTCCTCGGTGCCCCCCAGCAGGGAGGCCCACACCTTGGATGCCCTCGGCAGAAAGTGTTACCAGGATGCGATGCTGAATTGTTGGATCCAGGCCTACCAGCTGTATATGGGCATGTACCTGAGAGACCTGGCGAAGGAGCTCACCGGGTTCTCGGCTTGTCTCTCCAAGGAGCCTTTGCAGCACTTCAAGGGCCTGTCCAAAGCTGTCCGTGAATGCTCCAAGTTCATGTCTCAGGCGGCCTATGATGGGTTTGAGTCAGCAGCCTGGGTAGCCATGGTGGGCATCGGTGCAAGCCGTCAAGCTTGGCTACAGTCGTCGGACATCGAACAATGGGTACAGGACAAGTTGGTCGATGTCCCATGTCTGGGGGAGAACCTCTTCGGAAAACTCATGACCGACAAGGCCGGCGAACTGGAGACCAGCTTCATGACGAGGACTAGGCTCTCTAAGAAGACCTCTGCCCCTTCCCGAAAGAAGGGCTCGGGTAAAAAGCCCTTTTACTCGAGGAAGTCCACTGCTTACCAAAACTAACCCCCTTACCAGGCCTCCCAGGGGCCAGCAGGGGCAACAGGCTAAGGGACAGGGGCATGGCCTGCGTAAGCAGAAGGCTCCCAAGCCCCAGACTCTGGCTCCGGCCCAGCCTGGAGGGAGCTTTTGACTCCTGCAGCATGGCCCCTCTCCCAACCGGAGCTTGGCAGCCTACAGGAGGTCGGCTCACCCTGTATGCCCACAGGTGGGGAGCTATCATCACTGATTCCTGGGCATTACAGGTGACCAGGGAGGGTTACTTCCTCCATCTAGCCCAAGTGCCTCCACCCTACTTCCCGGGAGAGCCTATCAGGTCTCCCCTTCACCGAGACCTTCTTCTGAAGGAGTTGGCAGGTCTTCTCGAGGACCAAGCAGTGGAACCGGTGCCCCACCACGGCAAGGGGTTCTACTCCAGATACTTCCTTGTGCCAAAGAGGACAGGGGGCCTAAGACCCATCCTCGACCTGCGCAACCTCAACAAATTCCTGGTGAGGGAGAAGTTCAAGATGCTCTCCCTTGGAACATTGCTGCCTTACCTTTGCCAGGGAGATTGGTTATGCTCCTTAGACCTAAAGGATGCCTATACTCACATCCTAATCCACCCAAACTACAGGCAATACCTGCGCTTTGTGGTGGGAGGCAATTATTTCCAATGCAGGGTGCTTCCCTTCGGCCTAGCCTCGGCCCCCAGAGTATTTACAAAGTGTCTGGCAATGGTCGCCGCCTTTCTCAGGCTCCAGGGGATATTTGTCTTCCCCTATCTCGATGACTGGCTCATCAGGGGCACTACAGCCCCCAAGGTGCAGCAGGCCATGGCACGCACCACCCAGGTCCTTCAACACTTGGGTTTCGTTATCAACTACCCCAAGTCCAGCCTTTGCTCATCACAAGAGCTGGAATTCATTGGGGCAAGGATCAACACCCTTCAGTCGAAGGGCTTCCTGCCTGCAGACAGGGTAAACAGGCACAGGGTGCTAGCCAAAGATATACAGCACCGTCCCTCAGTGCCAGCAAGGCATCTGCTGCGCCTCCTCAGGCACATGGCCTCCACGGTCCATGTCACTCCAGATGTCTGCCTCCACATGCGAACAGCACAGTGGTGCCTCAGGGACCAGTGGTCCCAGGCCACGGGACATCTCCAGGACAGCATCAGAGTGACCAGGCACCTGGTACAGTCCCTGACCTGGTGACTCTTGCCCCGTCATTTGGAGGCGGGGATACCCTTCCAGGCCCCTCACTACTCGAGGGTCCTCACCACAGATGCCTCCCTACTGGGCTGGGGAGCCCATTGCCAGGGATACTGCACCCAGGGCGTTTGGTCCCCAGACAAGAGTGCTCAGCAGATCAATCTGCTGGAACTGTGCAATCCATCTCGCCCTGAGGGCTTTTCGGCAGTGCCTGGGCCACAGGTCTGTCCTGGTGCAGATGGACAACCAGGTTGCCATGTTCTATGTGAACAAACAGGGGGGCACGGGGTCCCATGCCCTCTGTCAGGAAGCCCTGGATCTGTGCGTATGTAGTCCGGCAGGGCATTCTCCTCAAGGCGGTATACCTGCTGGGCCAGGACAACTTGCTGGCCGACAGACTCAGCAGGATGCTCCAGCTGCACGAGTGGCAGTTGGACCTGGAAGTAGCCAGCGGGCTTTTCCAGATCTGGGGGGAACCGATGATGGACCTGTTTGCAAGCCCAGACAATCACCAGTTGTCCCGCTTCTGCTCAAGGCAGCCGCACCCCGCTAGGGTGGCCACCGATGCCTTCCTAGTCTCATGGTCGGAGGGTCTTCTGTATGCTTTTCCCCTGACACCTCTGATCACCAAGACTCTGTTCAAGATTCTTCATGACAGAGCTTCAGTCATCCTGATAGCTCCACCATGGTTTCCACTTCTTCTGCAGCTAGCAGTGGAGGCCCCCATTCCCTTGGGATCAGCTCCACGGCTCCTTTCCCAGAGAGGGGCTCTCTTCTGCATCCCAACCTCAGTTCCCTTTTGCTGATGGCGTGGCTGCTGAGAGGTTGACTCTAGCCCCGCTCCACCTTCCGAAGGAAGTGGAGGATGTTTTGCTGGCTTCACGCAGAGCATCTACCAGATGGGCTTACACTTTTAAGTGGCACAGGTTTTCACTTTGGTGCGCTGAATGGGGGGTCGACCCCTTTTCTTGCAGGGGCAACAGTCCAAGGGGCAAGGGCATGGTCCCCACAAGCCTAAGACCTCTAAGACCCAGGCTCCAGCAGGGAGTTTTTGACTCCTTGGGTATGGCCTCCTCTCCCCCAGGAGGCCCTCAGCAGTCCACAGAGAGGCGTCTGATCCTGTTTGCCCGCAGGTGGTCCTCCCTACGCCCGATACTCTGCATTTCCCCCACCTTCTCCTTCCCTCCTATGCTAACGCATCTTTTCTGCTTTTCTTAATTGTAATGGCGTTCTCTTCTTTTTCTAATGTTTTTATTATTGTAAACCACCCTGATATGATGTTCGAAGAACAGTATATCAAAATTTTAATAAACCATAAACCACCGATTCCTGGGTGCTACAAATGCTACCAGGGCTGGATGCTGGATGCTACCAGCTGTTTATCGGTATATATCTCCGAGACCTGGCAAAGGAACTCACGGGTTTCTTAGTAGGTCTCGGTTGAGATCACCTTCAGTGATTCCATACCCTCACGAAGTGCATCGGGGAGTGCTCGAAGTTCATGTCATGGCCCGCCTACAATGACTTTGAGTCAAATGCGAGGGTGGCCGCCGCAGGCATCGGCGCTCGACGCCAGGCCTGGCTCCAGGCATCAGACCTCAAGCAGTGGATCCAAGAGAAACTCCTTGACGTCACTTGCCTTGGGAAAACCTCTTCAGCAAACCGATGGAGGAAAAGGTGGAGGAGATCGAGATTGAGTTCCTCACGAGGACTCGGCTCTCCAGGAAGGCCTCCTCCCTTTCTAAGAAGAAACCATCGGGGAAGAGGCCCTCTTTTTGGAGAAAGGGCCAGCCTTATCGAGGCTACCCCCAATACCAGAACCCCAGACCCCACAACAAGATCATCAGGGCAAGGGAGCAGGCCAAAGCCCACGCAAGCCTAAGGTTTCCAAGCCCCAGACCCCAGCCCAGGTTTTGACTCCTGAGCATAGCCTCTCCATCTATGGGGGAGCATCTGCCAACAAGGGGGTGTCTGATTCATTTCGCCCATCGGTGGCCTGGGCACACAAGAAGGAGCAGGAGCTCCTGCAGAAGATCCAAGGAAGCACAGAGGGCAGGAGACGTCGGATGAATATAATCTTCTTTATTGTAAGGAAACCCCAACGCGTTTCGGCAACGCCTTCTTCAGGGGGAAAGGCTACAATTATATCTTAAACAATAAACAAAATAAGATAAATATAAAATTAGAATAATAGAAACAGTAATAAAATAAAATAAAATATAAAATATCACACCTGGCATGTAGTGTATTACAAAAACATATAACATAAAAAATTAAAAAGGTATCATTAAGACATATATATACTGAATGGCAAAACATATGAATAAATAATCGCATAAAAATAATTAAAACGCAACAGAACAAACCAAACAAACGCAGGGCTGAGGAACCTCCAGATGAGGCCTTACAGATATGAAAAGTGTGAAGTGTTTCAATTGACCCATTCCATACTACAAGAACATCGTCGATGTAACGCTTCCAAAGGCAAACATTAGATTGATAAGGATGAAATGTCAGGAATTTGGCTTCAAAATCGGTGACATACAAATTGGCTACATCGGGTACCATGGCAACTCCTTTTATCTGTTTATAAAAAACCCCTCTGAAACAAAAATAGTTTTCGGTCATAACCAAGGAAGCAAGCTGAGTGAGAAAAAAAGTAGGTGTACGTATTGGTTTTGACCTCTTAATCAGAGTGTTAGCGCTAGAGGTGTTAGCTAACACTCTGATTAAGAGGTCAAAACCAATACGTACACCTACTTTTTTTCTCACTCAGCTTGCTTCCTTGGTTATGACCGAAAACTATTTTTGTTTCAGAGGGGTTTTTTATAAACAGATAAAAGGAGTTGCCATGGGGTCACCTATGGCACCCGATGTAGCCAATTTGTATGTCAATTGAAACACTTCACACTTTTCATATCTGGCTTAATTCATTGGATCCACACTTACAGTTTGAGGGTACTTACAGTACAGTAGAAATTCCATATTTAGATATAATGATCAGAAAATCTCACACAGGTTTCTCCACCACTTTATATCGAAAGCCAACCGATCGCAATACATTACTCAAGTATGATAGTCATCACAATCCATCCCTCAAGAGGAATCTTCCCATCAGCCAGTTCCTAAGGATTAAACGTCTATGTACGAACAATGTGGATTTTGAAACACATGCCAGTGATATGAAGAACAGGTTCCAACAACGTGGTTATCCTCAATCCTGCATTCAAAAAGCCTATCATAGAGCAAGTACTACAGACCGTTCCACGCTTATGAGCAAGACCACACACACACACACACAGAAAAAATCGTCTGTGCCTTAACCTTCTCTGGACATTCCAAGGCCATTGTGGATATTCTAAAACAAGAGTGGCACCTCCTCACCACTATACCTTCCTTCGCTACTAAGCGATTAATGGTTGCTTATAAACGTGCTTCCAATTTGACTAATCTTTTGGTTCCATCTGCCCTTACAGTCCTGAAACAGTCACCCATAGTAAAGGGACATTACAGCTGTGGTAGGTGTTCAGTTTGCGTGCATGCCATCACGGTTAAAAATTTCTTCACACATACACTTTCTGGTCACAAACTTTATTTGCAACACTACTCAAACTGTAAAACCATCAATGTTGTTTACCTCATTCAATGTCCCTGCAATAAATTATATATAGGCAAGACTCTTAGACAGATCCGCACACGTATAATAGAACACAGAAGTAACATTCAGAGGCAACAGATTGATAAACCATTAGTTACACACTGGTTAGAACACAAGCACACAATTAGTGATATAAAATTTGCAGTCATTAAAACAGTGATTCCACATTGGAGAGGGGGAAACATTGACCAAACGCTGCTCAAATTTGAGCAACGCTTTATTTATGAGTTTAACACTCTAGAACCACATGGCCTCAATCAGGAAGTAGATCTTAGTTTTTTTGTAGTTAGGCTGTTCATATTCCTCTTTATATTCATTTTTAATTATTTATTTTTTACTTATTTTTTAATATATTTCTTTATTATTTTTTATTATTATTTTAACTTTTATCATCATCATTATTATTATTATTATTTTTACATAATCTTGGAGGCAATCTGTAATCTCTATTGAGTATCTCACAGCACAGATTTTATTTATTAATGTCATGTGTTTTCCCTCTTAAAAATAAAAATAAGAGTTACACTGAGAGGCACACACATATATTGCCTTCACAAGTCGTTTTCTACATTTTTTTAAAACACGATATACCCTGTCATTACAGCCTTTTAATCTTAAGCTCCTCCCACAGTATTGAGTCATCATCCCTTGGCGGGAAAATCGGCGTTTTTAAAAGAACCAGTCTATACTCATCCCCTCTCTCAGTTACATGCAGCATATGCTGTTCACTAGTCCTATCGATGGAACTTCTCTCTCAGGTTTGTCTTTTCTTCAATATACTTATACTTTTTACCCCTGTTTCTTAAGGCAAACTGTAATCTATATTAAGTGTCCCACAGCACAAATTTTATTAAATTAAATTTCATTTAATATGTCATGAGTTTTTCAATTTGTTCCTCTTAAAAATAAGAGTGATTTTGAAAAGCATATCCATATATTGCCTTTACAAGTCGTTCTCTACATTTTTCCAAGTCACGTTAAACCATTTCATCATAGCCTTTTAATCTGAAGCTCCTCCCACAGTATCGAGTCACCGTTCCTTGGCGGGAAAATCGGCGTTTTTTTTGGGTTTTTTTTTTAAAAGAATCTGTCCAGATTTATCCCCTCTTACAGTTGCATGCAGTACATACTGTGCATTAGTCCCATTGATGGAACTTCTCTCTCAGGTTTGTTTTTTCTACAGTATATTTACAGTTTGGTTTTTCTCCAAAATACTTACAGTTTAATGCATAATCTTTTACCCCCGTTTTTTAAGATGAGTGTTAAGGCTTTCTTTTCGTTGCAGTGCTATTAAACTTTCACCGGTTTAGCATCGTTACTGTGTTGCACGTGAAATAATCACTTGGGTAAGTGTACCATTCTTTACGCGTACTTGATGTGTATTTCTAAGCACATTCACATTCCCGCTCTGGTTCACTACTGCCCACATTGTGAGGATTCAATCCATATCATTAGGTTGCTGTTAATGTCATGAACAGTACTTGTTCATATTTCCCGATATAGCCCGCAGATACATGTGGTCGGGTTAGAATGTTTCTTTATGTCCTCTGGAGTTGGCTTAGAAAAATTCTTATGTTAGAATAACATAAACCCCACTGTGATCCTGTTAATGAGTTTTTCATTCACTTTGCCAATAGTTTCTTATGGCACAATTATTCAATGCTCTGACATGGTATCAACACATTATTCATACTCGATAAGTTTATTATAACCCATATTGAGAAGATTTAACACACATCATTAGATTGCTGTCATTACAACATATAGTACTTGCTCCCATCTATCGATATAGCCCGCGCACTACACAGTATGGTTAAAATCCTTTTTATGACCTCTGCTGTTTGTTTTGTAATACCCCTATGTTACAATAGTATATAACTTCCCGTGGTCCTTTTAATGAGTTCTTTACTTTTTTACTTTTTTATTTACATTGTTATTAGATCCTTAACATTCTTTTAAGGCATAACTTCTCACTGTTTTGGCAAGGCACAATGCATCATTCATACCCGATGAGTTCATTATTCATCTTGGATACTCTCCGGTGCCATTTTGGTCGCTTATAACATATCACCCTCTTTCCTTAGATAACTAAGACTCTAATCAAAATTCTTTCAACAACATTATTATTTTTTCATAGCACATGGGACTTAACCTTAGGAGAGGCCATCTTTGATTCATTTTAGAACACAAAATATACGATGTTTCTCTGCTGATATATAAAAAAAAGCTTTTTTGCCATCACCACAACTATGTAATCATTCCCATCATTCATTGGTCAAGTATTTATTGCTAGTTTTCTAATTATGCCTTTTATCTATTTATTTATTTAATCATTTTTTAATTATTTATTTTTTATTATTATTATTATTTTTTAATGTTGGTGTTTATATTTATTTTTATCATTATTATTGTTAACGATGATTGTGTATTGTATATGTCCTTTAATGTTCTTACTCATATTTATATTTTCACACAGTTATATTTTTATTAATTTTATGACTATTATCTTATATAATTATTATACATCATGTTTATAGATATTTATTATAATGATCTATGTTTTTTAATAGTTCTATTTGGACCAAGTATTCACAGCCCCCTTTTTCTCCACCTAGTCTATTCAATACTCTCTGTAAGGCCTCATCTGGAGGTTCCTCAGCCCTGCGTTTGTTTGGTTTGTTCTGTTGCGTTTTAATTATTTTTATGCGATTATTTATTCATATGTTTTGCCATTCAGTATATATATGTCTTAATGATACCTTTTTAATTTTTTATGTTATATGTTTTTGTAATACACTACATGCCAGGTGTGATATTTTATATTTTATTTTATTTTATTACTGTTTCTATTATTCTAATTTTATATTTATCTTATTTTGTTTATTGTTTAAGATATAATTGTAGCCTTTCCCCCTGAAGAAGGCGTTGCCGAAACGCGTTGGGGTTTCCTTACAATAAAGAAGATTATATTCATCCGACGTCTCCTGCCCATCGGTGGCCTGCCATCACCACCGACTCCCGGGGCACTCCCAGTAATCAGAGAAGGCTACCTCCTTCACTTGGACAAGGCGCCTCCCCCTTTCTTTCCAGGAGAGCCCCTTCAGACTCCTCGGCACCAGGCCCTGCTACTACAGGAACTCGCAGGCCTCCTCAAGGACGGAGCCATGGAGCCAGTACCCCACCACCTCAGGGGCAAGGGGTTCTACTCCCAATATTTTCTGGTCCCAAAAAGAACAAGGGGCCTAAGGCCCATTCTGGACTTGCAAAACCTGAACAAGTTCTTGGTGCAGGAGAAATTCAAGATACTCTCCCTTGGAACATTGCTGCCCTGCCTCCAGCAGGGAGATTGGCTATGCTCCTTGGACCTAAAGGATGTTTTCACCCATATCCTAATTCATTCCAGTCACAGGCAGTTCTTAAAGTTCATGGTCGGGAGTGACCATTAACAGTATAGGGTACTACCCTTCGATCTAGCCTCTGTGCCAAGAGTCTTCACCAAATGCCTAGCAGTGATGGCCGCCTACTTCCAAGGAGCCTTCGTCTTCCCGTACTTGGACAATTGGCTCATAAAGGGGGACACGGTCACCGAGCTGCAACAGGCCACGGCCTCCGCTCGTACGTGATCGGTCAGGGAATGCTCCTCAGGGTGGTATACCTCCCAGGCCAGGACAATGCTCTAGCGGACAGAATGAGCAGGGTCCTCCAGCCGCACAAATGGCGACCAGACCCCAGGGTGGCACAGTGGTACTTCTGACTCTGGTACATCCTGAGTCTGGACCTCTTCACCAGCCTGACTAATGCTCAGCTGCCCCACTTGTGCTGTCCACAGCCGCATCCGTCCTGAATAGCAGCAGACGCCTTCCTCATCTTGTGGTCGGAGGGCCTTCTGTACGCCTTCCCTCCCATGCCACTAATCGCCCGAACCCTCTTCAAGGTCCTGCGGGACAAGGCTTCCAAGATCCTGTGGCCCAGGCAGCCTTGTTATCCCTTGTTGCTCTGCCTTTTGACTGAGTTTCCGGTCCCTCTGGGGAATGCCCCGGGGCTACTGACCCAGGAGGAGGACCCACTATTTCACCCCAACCTGGGGTCCCTGATATTAACAGCATGGCTGCTGAACGGGTAGCCTTAGCACCCTTCAACCTCCCAACGGAAGTGGAGGAAATCATCCTGGTCTCTCGTAAGAACTCCACGAGATGAGCCTATACCTTCAAGTGGCGCAGATTCTCAGTGTGGTGTGTAAGAACATAAAATATATCATACTGGGTCAGACCAAGGTCCATCAAGCCCAGTATCCTGTTTCCAACAATGGCCAATCTAGGTCATAAGTACCTAGCAGTCTCCCCAAAAGACACAGGTTCCTCAATGCTTGTATTGGGTCAAGCAGTGTTATCCCGGGTCCCTTTTAATAATACTATATGGACCTTTCCTCCAGGAATTTGTTCAAACCTTTTTTAAACCCAGCTACACTAACAGCTTTTACAACATCCTCCGGTAACAAATTCCAGAGTTTGATTACACGTTGAGTGAAAAAATAGCTTCCACCGGTACCGACACCCAGGCATCGGCAGGAGCGATGGATCACAGAATCCTCGCTATTGAATGCAGTCTAGCGTCCCTCTTAGCTACTTCAGTACCGCTAAGACCGCTACAGACGGTTCCACAGGTATCGGTACCGACACCGGTACTGGTACCGAGTGCCTCTGTGGGTATGCTTCCCCCCATGCCGAGCCTTGAGTCTCTCAGGTATCGACGGATTAGTACCGAGACACCCCGATATCGACTTGGAGCGATACCGGTACCGTGCGTTGCAAGAACACCCGGTGCAGAGATACTTCAAATCATCCGATTCCGATGACTCTGCCGGTACTAGAGCTATCCTTCCGGAGGATCCATCTCCTTTTCCTCAACGAAGAATGTCTCCTTCAGAAGACATGTCCTTCCAGGATTTTATACGTGATTTAGCTTGAGGTCTTGCAATCACGATAACTCCAGAGAAGGAACCTACAGCTGAAGAATTAGAAATTCTTCAGTACCCTAAGGCTCCTAAAGAGGCAGCTACTCTGCCTATTCACAGAATCTTGCATGATCTTATGCTAAGAATGTGGGAAACTCATTTGATGGTGTCTCCACACTCTCGACGACTCGATACCATTTACCGAGTTCCAAGCTGTCCTGGCTTTCAAAAGATTGTTACCACACCATTCAATGGTAGTGGAATCGGCGATGCATAGGATTAAGAGTGCTAAAACACATTATTTCAATCCTTCGGGCTGTGAATTGAGGACTCTCGATGCCTTTGCGCATCAATGTTTCCAATCCTCCATGTTGGCAGCCAGGATTAGCTCCTACATTCTCTATATCGGAATGTTCCTCAAAGAAGTTACAGGTGACTTGGAGCTCATGAGCCCTCTTCTCCCTGAGGAAAAAAGGGGGGAATTCCTTACTCTGGTCAAACATGCCCAGCATGTCTCAAAATTTGTAAACCGTGCAACTTTTGATTACTTTGAATGCATTAGCAGAACATCTACTATTTCCATCGGTGTACGTCGTATTGCCTGGCTTCAGGCATCAGACTTAGAACAATGGGTGGAAGATAAACTGGGAAATATTCCTTGCACAGGATAAAATCTCTTTGGCAATGATTGGCAAGACAAGGCTAATCAGATTGAATCTGAAAATACTACCTTGAACAGACTATCAAAGTTTACAGCCAACCCAGCAAAGAAAATGTCAGTCAAGAAACCCTTTTTCAACAAGAAAAAGAAATTTTACCTATCTTACACCCATCAGGGACACTGTCCAGTTCATATTCCCCAAAGGGAACAACAACAGAACAGACAGCAGAGGAAGCCACAAGTTCCAAGAGCTCAACCAGATCAACAGACTCGGCCTCCTCAGGGGCTTTGACTCCTTCCTAGAGAACTTAGTTTTTCTGCCCCTGAAAGGTCCTGAACCCCTTACCATCCCAGGCAGATTACGCCATTTTGCCAGAAGATGGCAACAAATAACATCAGAAAACAGTACTCTGTCCATTGGCTTCACTTCACAGGCTTCACTTGGTTAAGCCATTATCTCCAGGAACAAGCAGGAATGAGTCTTCACATATGGGTATCATCGGTACCAACGGAGCCTGCGCGGGAACGCTCCCCAGCGTCCAGTAAGAAAGCTTTTGGGAGCATCCCACAGCGCCTGCGCGCTGCCTTCCCCAACCGCCTCTCTCCAGTTCTTCTTTTCCGCGGAGCCAGCAGGTCGTGTTCCTGTCACCGCAGAAGAAGTTCTTTATTTTTTTCTTTATTTTTCTGTGTCGCGTCTGCCTTCGACGTCAGATCGGTACCACCGGTCTTTTCTTTTCTTTCTTCTTTAAAAAAAAACAAAAACCTTTTTTTATTCAGCTGTGCATTTTCAGTTTGGGCCTTAAGCCTAAATATTTTCTCCTCATGGAGAAGCCCGCTTCCGGGTTCAAAAAGTGCACAAAATGTGGCGGTACTATTTCTGTCACCGACACCCATGATTGGTGTCTAAAATGTTTGGGTCCTGACCATTCCATCACGGATTGTGTGTCCTGCACCATGATGTCTAAAAGAGATTGGCAGAACCGAGCAGCCAAGCTCAGTACCCTGTTTCCCTCTGATGCAGCCTTGGTGGCATCGACGTCTTCCAGGGCTTCTTCTTCCTCCCATGGATCTCAGGTAACCAAACATAAATCTAGCCGGTCCTCGAAGGGCAAATCTCCCTCTAAGCATCGAGATGCCTCCAGGCTTGTCCTCGAGGATTCCGCTCTGGCAAAATTACCCCGGCGGGAAGTTCCGGCTTTCAAAGCATTGTCTATGGGGTCACAGGTTGACATCGATGGATCGGCCTCGACCGATCACCTGTTGCCGTGTTCTGGGGTACCGGTGGCCTCCACTGGTACCGACATCCAGACTTTGGTGGCGTCGATGGATCAGAAAATTCTGTCCATGCAGCGCACCCTTACGGCGTTTATGCAGGCTTCGACGCCTCCGGTACCGCAACAATCTTCGTTGCCGGTTCCGTCACCGGCACCGTTCCTGGTGCCGGTACCGATTGCATCGACATCGGCTTCGGTGTCGACTGCAACGGTACCCTGTCCTATGATGCCCATCGGTACCGAATCGGTACCGCTTACTCCCGATGTCGATCCCACTCGGTACGCGTATCGGGCTTTACAGGAGCATCCAGACAGGCGATACTTCGATTCCTCCGTAGACTCTGATGAGTCGGAGGCTTCTGTCGATGCACCGGTACTTCTTCCTCAGGAGTCTGCTTCTCCAAAATGAAGAATGTCTCCTCCAGAGGACTTGTCTTTTCAAGACTTCATTAGGGAAGTGGCTTGAGGCCTCTTCATTACAGTGGCCTCTGAATCAGAGCCTAGAGTCAAGCAATTAGATATTTTGCAATATCCTAAGGCTCCTAAGGAAGCAGCTACCTTACCTATTCATGAGATTCTTTATGATCTCATGTTGGGCATGTGGGAGACTCCTCTCACCACCTCTCCTCATTCTCGTAGGTTAGACACCATGTACCGTGTCCCTCCCTGTCCTGGTTTTCATAAGACTCAGCTTCCTCACCACTCTATTGTGGTTGAGTCTGCTATGAAGAAAATAAAGAGTGCAAAGAGACACTCATCTAACCCTCCAGGACGTGAATGTAGGACTCTAGATGCTTTTCGCCGAAGGATTTTCCAGGCCAATATGCTTGCTGCCAGAATCAACTCCTATAGTCTCTATATGGGGTTGTTTCTAAAAGAAGTCACAGATCATCTGCAGACTTTAGCTCCTTTTATTTCAGAAGATAAAAGGCAGGAATTTCTCACTTGGCTCAAACATGCCCAAGATGTTTCCAAATTCTCCAACCGTGCAGCCTTTGACTCTTTTGAGTGTGTAAGCAGAGCCACGGCTATTGCCATAGGTGCACGCAGAATTGCTTGGTTATAAGCCTCTGATTTGGAACTCTGGGTCCAAGATTTATTTATTTAATTTTCTTATATATCGCGCTATTTGTCATCAGTGCGGTTTACATTGAAACAATACAACAATTGGTCAGATATAACAGACCTATTACAAGTAACAGGAAAATTAACATGGAAGTAAACAGGGAAATCATTTATATTTCTAGAGAATACATGTTGGAGATATATAAGATGAGTTGGGAAACCTTCCTTGTACAGCTGAAAACCTGTTTGGCAGGGATTGGCAAGCAAAGGCCACTCAGATGGATGCTGAGAACTCTGTTTTGGATCGACTTTCAAAGTCTACCTCTGCCCCTGTTAAGAAAAGATTGTTCAAAAAGACATCTTTTTCTAAAAAGGGAAGATATTATCCTGCTCATGGGCAGACATCTTTTGCAGGTTGTTTTCCTGCAAAGCGTCAGCAACCACCTAAACAGGCCAAGTCAAAGGCTGCCAGGCCTATCACAGCCCAGCAGCCTCAACCTCCTCAGGACCTTTGACTTGCAATTAGAGAACTTAGCTTTTCTAGCTCTGGAAAAACCAGAGCCCCTCACCATTCCAGGAAGGTTGACTTACTTTGCTCCCAGATGGGAGCAAATCACTGCAGAGCAATGGACCCTCTCCATCATAAAGGAAGGGTACAAGCTTCATTTCTTAAGCCTTCCTCCTCACACCATGGTGAAACAGTTCAATTCTCCAACATCTCTCCTCAACCTTCTAGGTCAGAAGATTGCTACCCTTCTTGCCCAAGGGGCAATAGAAGAAGTACCTCTTCTTCAACAGGGCTCAGGGTTCTACTCCCCTTATTTTCTTATTCCAAAGAAAACAGGGGGCTACAGACCCATATTAGATCTCAGAAAATTGAACAAGTTTCTATTCAAGGAGAAATTCAAAATGATTTCTCTAGGGGCTCTGCTTCCATACCTTCAGAGTCAGGACTGGCTTTGTTCTCTAGATCTCAAGGATGCGTACACCCATGTCCTCATCCATCCAACACACAGAAGGTTCCTTTGGTTCCTTTTTCAAGGAAAGCACTACCAATATAGGGTGCTTCCTTTCGGTCTGGCCTCTGCACCAAGGGTGTTCACGAAATGCATGGCAGTAGTAGCTGCATTTCTCCGCACTCTAGGAATATTCGTATTCCCATATCTGGACGACTGGCTCATTCGAGCCCCATCCCAGTCAGAGGCCCAGACTTGCCTAACCTGCACAATGCATATCCTTCAGTATTTGGGACTAGTAATAAACATCCCAAAATCCAATCTCACCCCTACTCAGTCTCTGGAGTTCATAGGAGCCTTGCTGGATACCACAACTGCAAGGGCCTATCTTCCTCAGGCCCGTTGCCTACGTCTGGTGCAGTTAGCCTCCCAGATTCAGTTAAAGTGCTAATTAACTGCTCGAGAGATGTTACAACTATTAGGCCACATGGCATCCACCGTGCATGTGGTTCCATATGCTCGCCTTCACATGAGGGCAGCTCAATGGACTTTGTCCACCCAATGGACTCAGGCATCAGGTTGCCTGTCAGACAAAATAGCAAACTCCAGTCGCCTTTTTTGGTCTCTCCAGTGGTGGAAGTCCTCTCAAAACCTGTTGCTGGGGTCCCCTTTTCAGCAACCACTACCCCAAGCAACTCTCACAACAGATGCTTCTCCAAAGGGTTGGGGAGCTCATCTACAAGATCTCTCCACCCAGGGCATCTGGTCTCCACAGGAGACTTCTCTGCATATCAATCTATTGGAACTCAGAGCAATATTCTTAGCTCTCAGAGTGTTCCATACCCTGCTCAGCTACAGGACAGTCCTCATCCATACGGACAACCAAGTAGCCATGTTCTATGTGAACAAGCAGGGCGGGACTGGCTCTCTGTCGCTTTGCAACGAAGCTTTGCGTCTGTGGGCCTTCGCCAGACAGCATCACATCCATCTTCTGGCAGTATATCTTCCAGGCGTTCAAAACTCTTGGGCGGACAGACTCAGTCGAGTTCGCTTCCACACGAATGGTCCCTCCACATGGACCAAGTAGCCAGGATTTTTCGAATTTGGGGAACCCCAGACATAGACCTCTTTGCAAGTCCGTGGAATGCCAAACTTCCCCGGTTCTGTTCCAGAATTCCGTGTCAGGGAGTTCAGGCCAAGGATGCCTTCCTCCTTCACTGGGGTCAAGACTTCCTTTATGCCTTTCCACCAATTCCCCTAATTCCCAAAACACTATTCAAGCTTCAGAGAGATCGAGGGACCATGATCCTCATAGCACCACATTGGCCACGCCAAGTGTGGTACCCTCTACTTCTGCATCTCTCTCAAGCTCCCTCCCTGGACTTGGGCTCTGCACCAGACCTTCTATCCCAGGAAGAGGGAACATTATGGCACCCAAACCCCCAGTCGCTGCATCTCATGGCTTGGTTGCTGAGGGCTTAGACCTTCAAGATTTTCATCTCCCTCAGGAAGTCAGAGATGTTATTCATGCCTCTAGAAAGCCTTCTACTAGACGTTCCTATGCTTTCAAATGGAAAAGATTTACCATTTGATGTTCAGAGAAGGGTCTAAAACCTCTTGCAATACCTCTGAATTCTCTACTAGAGTATCTCCTGCATCTATCCCATGCAGGTCTGAAAACGAATTCAGTAAGAGTCTATTTGAGTGCTATTGCAGCGTCCCTCAAGCCTCTCAATGGACAACCTATTTCCTCTCATCCTCTTATAGCAAGATTCATGAGAGGCCTTCTTTTAACTAAACCTCCTATTAGACCACCTCCAGTGGCATGGGACTTAAACCTGGTTCTTGGCCAGCTCATGAAGCCACCCTTTGAACCTTTAGCCACCACCTCCTTGAAATTTCTTTCTTGGAAGGTTATTTTTCTCATTGCAGTCACCTCAGCACGCCGCATCAGTGAGTTGCAAGCTTTGGTGGCTAATCCACCTTATACAAGTTTCCATCATGATAAGGTAGTCCTCAGGACCAATCCACACTTTATGCCTAAAGTGGTCTCGCCTTTTCATCTGAACCAAGAGGTATATTTACCTGTCATTTTTCCAGGACCTCATGCATCAAGTGCAGAGAGGAATCTTCATACCTTGGATTGTAAGAGAGCTCTTGCTTTTTACTTACAAAGAACACAGCAACATAGAAAGTCTTCTCAACTCTTTGTTGCTTTTGATCCTTCTCATTTAGGACTTCCACTCTCTAAGAGAACACTGTCCAACTGGATTGCTCAGTGTATTTCTTTCGCCTACCAGAGTAGAAACCTTTCTCTGGAGGGCCATGTCACAGCTCACAATGTGAGAGCCATGGCAGTCTCAATGGCTCATCTAAACTCTGTGTCCATCGACCAAATCTGTCGAGCGGCCACCTGGGCCTCGGTTCATACCTTCACAGCCCATTACTGCTTGGACAAGGACTCCCGCCGGGATGCCTTGTTTGGTCAGGCTGTTCTCCAGGACCAAGCAGGAAGTCAGTCCTCACATATGGGTGACGTCAGCGCCGACGGAGCCCTCGTGCGGAGCATTCCCCTAGCTTTCAAAGAAAGCCTTTGGGAATTGCAGCGCACTTGCGCGGTCCTCTTCCCGCCCAAGGGTGCCATCTTGCTCAGTCTTCTTTTTTCCGCGGAGCCCGACGGACGTAGTTCGTTTTTCCCCGAGGAAAAAGTTGATTTTCCCTATTTTTCTCCTTTTTTCTCCGGTTCGACGCAGGGTTCCTTTTCCTGCTCGGACCGATACACCGGTATCGCGTCCTCCTCTCTTTTTTCGGTTTTTGTCCTTTGTGACTGGCATTCGCGCCTTTTTTCTTTTTCCCTGGCAGCCAGGTCTTTTGACCTAGCAGGGGCCCTTTTTCCCCCGATGGCTACCAGCGGGTTTAAGAAGTGTGATTGCTGTAAGAAACTTATGTCTCTTACCGACACACATGACTGCTGCCTCCGTTGCCTCGGACCCGATCATGACCCGATGATCTGTGGTCCGTGTGGCAAAATGTCCTCAAAGGCGTTGAGGAGTCGGCAGCACCAGAAGGATCGTATTTTTTCTGACTCCGCATCCGGCCGGGCCCGGACCTCGTCAGAGGCCTCGACGTCTCGGGACTCCGGCCCCAAGCAGCATCGGGGTTCCTCTGAGCGGGGGTCTCCTTCGCAGGAACATCGCAGGAAGAAGAAACCCGCGAGGGCGTCGTCGGTGGACGCTCCTGGTTCTTTGAGGGCCAGGTCGCATAGCCCCGATAGCCGCCCCGGGTCTTCGGAGTCGGAGAGGCCTGCCAAGCATCCTCGTGTCGAGATGGAGTCTCCTGGACACGTAAGTGCTGTTGTCCTCGTGGACTCTCCTCCAAGGGAGCCGACGTCGGGCCCGACGCCGTCGGGGCCCGAGTCGGGGGCTGCTGGGTCTCCTGAGCTCGGACTCAGGTTGACGGTCTTGGAGAGCAGCTTCGCTGCCTTCATGGAACAGCAGCGGACATTGATCGCCGGTCTCAACGGTGCATCTGCCCCGACCACCGGGACCTCGACGTCTAAGTCGACCCCGGAGGCCGAGCCGATCCTCGAGTCCTTCCGGCTCGAGTCGATTTTCGGCCACGGTCTCCCTTGACCTCCCGTTCGGGGCCGAGGTCATCATCGCCGATTCCCTCGGCGTCGGGGCGGAGGGCATCGGTGCCCGTCCGGCCGGAGCCGCTCGATTCTTCCTCCGAGGAGTCGGGCTGGGAGACGGAGGACGAAGAGTCACCCGACACCCATCGGACTCGGTGTGTCCCATCGGACTCACCCGAGTCCGAACCTCGGAGACGATCCCCACCAGAGGATACCCGGTTCTCGGACTTCGTGCGGGATATGGCCAAGGCTTTGGCCTTCCCCGCGGATCCTGAGGAGGAGCCTCGAGCCGAGGAGCTCAAGGCCCTCCAGTATGACTCTCCTCCGAAGGAGGCCTTTACTGTTCCGGTTCCTCCGATGCTGGAGCGGCTGCTCTTCCGCATGTGGGAGACCCCGGCCTCGACGCCGGTGTTAAGCAAGTGGGTCGATTCCATTTATCGAGTCCGCAAGAGCCCCGGGTTCCAAAAGGCACAATTACCGCACCACTCCATGGTTGTGGAATCGGCCATGCATCGACTGAAAAGTCAGAAGATGCACTCCTCGGTGCCTCCCGGCCGGGAGGCCCAGAACCTGGATGCCCTCGGTAAGAACTGCTTCCAGGGCTCTATGCTGGCTTGCCGTGTCCAGACTTACCAGCTGTACATGGGCATGTACCTCCGAGACCTGGCAAAGGAGATTTCCGGGTTCTCTGCTGGTCTCTCCGAGGAACCTTTGCAGAGGTTCCAGGTCTTGTCCACCGGTATTCGAGAGTGCTCGAAGTTTATCTCTCGAGCGGCCTACGATGGCTTCGAGGCTTCGGCCCGAGTAGCCGGGGCCGGCATCGGTGCCCGCCGACAGGCTTGGCTACAGTCATCCGACCTCGAGCCATGGGTCCAGGACAAGTTGGTCGATGTCCCCTGCCGAGGTGAAAAACTCTTTGGCAAGCCCATGGCTGAAAAGGCTGCAGAACTCGAGACCGAGACTCTGACCAGGACTAGGCTTTCCAGGAAAACCTCTGCCCCTTCTCAGAAGAAGAAGGGCTCGGGAAAAAAGACCTTTTACCCGAGGAAGTCATCTGCCTATAAACAATACCCTCATTATCAGGCCTCTGCAGCTCCCCAACAGGGTCAGCAGGCCAAGGGACAGGGTCAAGGGCCCCGTAGGCAGAAGGCCCCCAAGCCACCAACACCGGCCCCTGCTCAGCAGGGTGGGGGTTTTTGACTCAAACAGCATAGCCTCCTCAGCTGGCTTCTCTCAGCACAGGAGGCCGGCTGGCCCACTTTGCCCACAGGTGGTCAGCCTTCACATCCGATACCTGGGTTCTTCATATAGTCCAAAAGGGCTATATTCTCCATTTTCACCAGGTACCTCCCTCCTATTTTCCAGGGGAGCCTCCAAGACTCCCTCTGCACAGGGACCTACTCCTTCAGGAGTTAGCAGATCTGCTAAAGGATCAGGCTGTGGAACCGGTGCCCCACCACCTGAGAGGTCACGGCTTTTATTCAAGGTACTTTCTGGTACCAAAAAGAACAGGAGGCCTCAGACCCATCCTAAACTTGCGAAACCTCAACAAGTTCCTGGAGAGGGAAAAGTTCAAGATGCTTACCCTTGGAATCCTGCTGCCCTACCTCCAGCAGGGAGACTGGCTATGCTCCTTAGATCTAAAGGATGCGTATACTCACATCCTTATTCATCCAGACCACAGACAATATCTCTGGTTTGTTGTGGGAGGAAACCACTATCAGTACAGAGTACTCCCCTTTGGCCTGTCCTCCGCTCCCAGGGTGTTCACCAAGTGCCTGGCAGTGGTGGCGGCCTACCTGAGGCTTCAGGGTCTTTTTGTGTTTCCGTACCTGGACGACTGGCTCATAAGGGGCCAATCTTCCCAAGAGGCCAACCAGGCCACCCTTCGCACTGTGGCTCTGCTTCAGCACTTGGGTTTTGTCATAAACTTCGCAAAGTCCACTTTGCTCCCGTCCCAGAACTTGGAGTTCATAGGGGCCAGGCTAGACACTCTTCAAGCAAAGGCTTTTCTGCCTCTGGATAGGGCCCACAGGCTAATGGATCTGACCAGCCAGTTTCGCAGCAATTCCCTGGTCTCTGCCAGGCAATTCCTGAGACTACTCGGCCATATGGCTTCCACGGTTCATGTCACCCCCAATGCCCGCCTGCACATGCGTCCTGCTCAGTGGAGCCTTTGCACTCAGTGGCATCAAGCCACAGGGAGCCTAGCGGACTCAGTAAAGATATCCGACCTCTTGGTCTCCTCTCTGCACTGGTGGCTTCATTTTCCGAATTTGGTGCTCGGAGTGGTTTTTCAATCCCCTCCGCATACTCAAGTGCTGACAACGGATGCTTCTCTTCTCGGTTGGGGAGCACATTGCCAAGAGACAGGGTCTCTGGACCCCTTGGGAGGCTACTCAACAGATAAACCTCCTGGAGCTACGGGCGATACGCCTAGCTCTGAGAGCCTTCTCCCACCTCGCCTCTCACCAGTCTGTACTGGTCCGGACGGACAATCAAGTTGCCATGTTCTATGTGAACAAACAAGGACTCACAGGCTCCTTCCTCCTTTGTCAGGAGGCACAACGGCTGTGCTCTTGGGCTGTCAATCACGGAATCCTTCTCAAGGCTGTCTACCTCCCAGGTCAGGAAAATTGCCTGGCAGACAGACTGAGCAGGATCCTGCAACCACACGAATGGAGATTGAACCCATTGGTGGTTCAGCAGGTCTTTCTCAAGTGGGGACTCCCCACCATGGATCTTTTCGCCAGTCCTCTGAACCGGCAACTCCCGAGATTTTGCTCTAGGCAACCGCATCCTCTCAGAGTAGCAGCGGATGCGTTTCTGATCTCGTGGTCCACAGGCCTACTGTATGCGTTTCCTCCCACACCACTAGTGTCCCGTACGCTGTTCAAAGTCCTCAGGGACGGGGCTTCATTGATTCTCATAGCCCCCAGGTGGCCGAGGCAACCGTGGTTCCCGCTTCTGCTACAGCTGGCGGTAGACACGCCTATTCCTCTGGGGTTTCAACACGATCTCCTGTCTCAGGATCAGGGGACTCTCTTGCACCCCAACCTCCAGTCCCTTCATCTGATGGCCTGGCTGCTGAAAGGGTAGTCCTAGCTCCCCTACTACTGCCTCGAGAGGTGGAAGATGTAGTCTTGGCCTCTCGACGTCAATCCACCAGGAAATCC
Source organism: Ichthyophis bannanicus (assembly GCA_033557465.1). Classification (NCBI taxonomy): domain Eukaryota; kingdom Metazoa; phylum Chordata; class Amphibia; order Gymnophiona; family Ichthyophiidae; genus Ichthyophis; species Ichthyophis bannanicus. Next base: position 42,716,882 of record CM066048.1, on the reverse strand, counting down.
TACACTCTTAAGTGGCGTAGATTCTCCACATGGTGTGCTCAGCACAGCGAAAATCCCTTCTCGTGCTTGGTAGCGGTAGTGTTGCAATATTTGCTCTACCTCTCCAATCTGGGCCTTAAGTCTAACTCTGTCAGAGTTCACCTTAGTGCTCTCTCAGCACACCACTCGCCGGTGGACAGCAGGCCTCTTTCCAACCACCCTTTGGTGGCTCGTTTCCTCAGAGGCGTCCTTCTGCTTAAGCCTCCTTTGCGTCCACCCGCCCCTGAGTGGGATCCGAATGTGGTTTTGCAGCGGCTTACTTGTCCGCCTTTTGAACCTATGGCTACCTGCCCTCTCCGTTTTCTCTCCTGGAAAACTTTATTTCTGGTAGCTCTCACCTCTGCTAGGCGAGTGAGTGAACTGCAGGCACTAGTGTCTGATCCTCCTTACACTAGGTTCTACAGGAATAGGGTAGTCTTACGGACTCACCCTAAGTTTCTTCCTAAAGTTGTCTCCCCTTTTCACCTCAATCAGGAGGTGGTTCTTCCGACCTTCTTTCCCAGGCCGCATGCCAACCGGGCTGAGATGGTCTTGCATACCCTGGACTGTAGGAGGGCGTTATCCTTCTACCTTGACCGTATGCGGGAGCATCGGAAGGCTGTTCAGCTTTTCGTTTCTTTTGACCCCAATAAGTTGGGGCTCCCTGTCTCCAAGCGTACTTTGTCCATATGGGTCGCTGACTGTATCGCCTGGGCTTATGGGGCAGCCGGCCTCTCGTTGGAGGGTCGAGTCACGGCTCATCGTGTCAGGGCGAAGGCTGCGTCAGTGGCTCATCTCCGCTCTGTTCTGTTGGCAGACATCTGCCGGGCCGCTACTTGGTCTTCAAGCCAGACTTTTGCAGCCCATTACTGCCTTGAGAGGGAGTCCCGCAGGGACAGTGCTTTCGGACAGGCAGTACTCCATAATCTCTTTGGGTTTAAGGCAACTCCTACCCTCCGGCCCTGGTGTTGGGCTACCGGTCGGGGGCGTTCTCAGAGAAGATTCCTTCCTTCTGTGCTGACGAGCTAGAGGGAGCTCATTTTTTGCTTGGGGTCTCCGGTAGCCTTAAGCTGGGTAGTCCCATATGTGAGGACTGACTTCCTGCTTGGTCTTGGAGAAAGAGTAGTTACTCACCTGTAACAGGTGTTCTCCAGGAGCAGCAGGAATCAGTCCTCACAACCCTCCCTCCTCCCCTTGGAGTTGCAGTCATATGATTTATTTTTGCTAATTTTTTTGCTGTCTTTTAGCTATGTCATCAGACTGAGCAAGATGGCACCCTTGGGCGGGAAGAGGACCGCGCATGCGCGCTGCAATTCCCAAAGGCTTTCTTTGAAAGCTGGGGAAATGCTCCGCACGAGGGCTCTGTCTGCGCCGACGTCACCCATATGTGAGGACTGATTCCTGCTGCTCCTGGAGAACACGTGTTACAGGTGAGTAACTACTCTTTCTCAAACACCTGTTCCATTCCTAATCAACTCCTATCCACCTACCCTGGTTGGATGCCAGAGATCCATGGGGGGAGGTAGAGTCCTTTTCAAGGACACACAACCTGGGGTCTTCCCCTGGCATCTGCAGCTAGGGAGTCCCCATATGTGAAGACTCATTCCTGCTTGTTCCTGGAGATAGCTCAGTTACTTACCTGTAACAGGTGATCTCTGGGAACAGCAGGAATAAGTCTTCACAACCCACCCACCTCCCCTAGGAGTTGTATCTCTCTATCTTTCTTTCCTTTCCTCTCTCTCAATCTTTGTCTCAGCTTTAAAACTCGAACTGGAGAGAGGCGGTTGGGAAAGGCGGGAAGGCAGCGCACAGGCGCTGTGGGATGCTCCCAAAAGCTTTCTTACTGGACGCTGGGGAGCGTTCCCACGCAGGCTCCGTCGGTACCGACGATACCCATATGTGAAGACTTATTCCTGCTGTTCCCAGAGATCACCTGTTACAGGTAAGTAACTGTGCTTTGCCAGAAGATGGCAACAAATAACATCAGAAAACAGTACTCTGTCCATTGGCTTCACTTCACAGTATGCCCCCTCCTACAATCATAAGACAGTTCAATTCTCAGGTCCCTGCCACCAGTCTCTTGGGTCAGGAGGTCGCATCACTTCTTGCTCAAGGAGCAATAGAAGAGATACCCATACCCAAATAGGGTACGGGATTCTACTCCCCCTACTTTCTCATACCAAAGAAAACAGGGGGACACAGACCTATACTAGACCTCAGAGAATTAAACAAGTATCTGTTCCAGGAAAAATTCAAAATGATCTCCCTCGGAACACTCCTGCCATACCTTCAGAGTCAGGACTGGCTATGTTCTCTAGATCTAAAGGATGCATATACGCATATTCTCATCCATACAGATCACAGGAAATTCCTTTGATTCCTTTTCGAGGGAAGACACTTCCAATACAGGGTTCTTCTCTTCGGTCTGGCTTCTGCCCCAAGAGTCTTCACGAAATGCATGGCATCTTCTTGATAAAAACAAGCTGAATTTTTTTGTTTTGGATTTGATAATTTTTGCCATAAAAATTGTGTTTTACACAATAGGGAGGCGGTTGGGTCAGTCACTGATGTTACAGGGGCGTTTAGAGTGAGGTTTATCCTCAATCTCTGGTTGATGCCCGGTGTTCTGAGACCCTCCCTCTGCCCCCCGTGTGATTTGTTGTATCTCAGTAGGGCTCCAGATTTCCCTTAATTTTTCATTTTTGTATTATTGGAGTGATTTTTTTGTTTTTACATTTTTTCAGTCTGGAAGTGACCTTTTGTCTTTTGGTAGTAGTAGCAGCATTCCTGAGAACTCTAGGAATATTCGTCTTCCCTTATTTAGACGACTGACTCATTCGAGCATCAACAGCTCCAGAGGTCAGCTTTGCTCTTTCTCGCACCATGCGAATCCTTCGATACTTGGGACTGGTCATAAACCTCCCAAAATCTCATCTCACCCCTTCTCAGTCTCTAGAATTCATAGGGGCTCGTCTAGACACAAGGCAGTCAAGGGCTTTCCTACCACAGCCACGGTGTCTTCGTATAGTACAGCTGGCCTCCTAAGCAGCTATGAAGGTCTTCCTGACTGCTCGGGAGATGCTTCAGCTTCTGGGGCATATGGCATCCACGGTCCATTTGGTTCCCTATGCTCGCCTTCATATGCGAGCAGCCCAGTGGACCCTGTCCTCTCAGTGGACACAGGCCTCGGGTCGGTTAACGGACAAAATCAGAAACTCCACACATCTCATTTTGTCCCTATAATGGTGGCAGTCACTGGAAAATCTTCTCGTGGGTTCTCCTTTCCAGCAGCCTCTATGCCAAACCACCCTAACAACAGATGCGTCCAAGTTGGGTTGGGGGGCTCACTTGCACGATCTATCAACTCGGGGTCTCTGGACCCCACAGAAGGCTTGTCTTCACATAAACCTCCTAGAGCTCAGAGCCATCTTCTATGCTGTCTGAGTTTTTCAGGCCCATCTCAGCTACAAGACAGTTCTGGTCCAGACCGACAATAAAGTAGCCGTGTTCTATGTGAACAAGCAGGGCGGAACAGGCTCGCCAGAGAGCTTCAAATCCACCTCCTAGTGGTAATCCAAAGCGATGCACAAGTAGTGGGAGTGCGAATGGGTAAGGAGGAGGAGTTGAAGCTAAGTGCATTTGCTGACGACATGCTTTTCTGCTTGAGAAACCCGCAGGCGTCATTGTCGTGGGCATTTCAGCTGATTGCCCACTTTGGTGATTTCTCTGGGCTTAAAATCAATGTTGTCAAATCAATGGCACTGGATGTGGGTGGACGAGTTAGAAAACAGTGGAAGGGTGCTTTCCGTCTGTCCTGGGCAACTAGCTCAGTCCGGTACTTAGGTATTCAACTGCCAGATGTCCCCGAGCGACTGTATAAGTGTAATATACTGGGAATGTTGGAGAGAGCTTGGATAACTTTTCATAGATGGGTCACCTTGCCATTATCCGTGAGGGGTTGAATAGCGTTATTCACAATGATGGAGCTTCCAAGATAGCTCTATGTGCTCCGCATGCTGCCCATTTGGGTCTTAGGTAAAGATTGGAAGTGCTTTGAACGACATCTGGGCTACTTTTTATGGAGGGGAAGACGTGCTCGTACCCCTCTGAGGGCTCTAATGGGACGACGAGAAGAAGGGGGTTTAGATCTTCCTTCAGTACGTAATTACAGCCTTCGATATATGGCACGACACCTCTTGGGGCTCTGGTCGGTGGAGGCGGGTTGTACTCCAACACGACAACTAAATTGGATATATGCCCCATATCATTGTTTGTATATCCTGCATACCCATAGTCGAGATCTACCAGAGTGCCTACGTGGTGGGACTTATATGGGGGCTCTGAGAGCGGCATGGCATGCCCTATGTATGAGATATGAGTGGGATTGGAATCGCTCCCAGTTGCTCCCATTAGTGGGGAACCCAGAGTTCCAACCGGGCTTTGTGTCCAAGACCTTCACAGGGTGGGCTCAGAAAGGCCTATTGTGTATTGGAGATATGTGCAGAGAGGGAGGAGGGGGCATTGACAGCTTTCAAAACCTAAATCTGAAATACTGCCTACATAAACATGAGTTTTATTGTTATTTACAGGCGTGACATTGCATAGGTGAAGTACTGAAAAGGGCTCCCACTCTTGTCAAATCTTGCGGCCTGAAAGATTTATTTGTGGAACTGATGGGGAGGGAGGTTCCTACAGAAGAAGGCAGACACATTGTACGCCCTATAGGCGATCAGCGCTATTTGTCCCTTCTGTTGGAGAAGTGGACGGGGGATGGTGCGGAGGGGATTACCTTGGAACGCCTGCAGAATGCTTTTAACAAGGATTCCCCTCGGTGTGAAATGGGTCTACCTGCAGGAAATGCAATACAAGTTCCTATGGAGAGCATACATAACCGATAGGTGGGCTTTCAAAGCGGGATTAAAGGATGATGATAAATGTAGGTGGTGTAGGTTCGAGGGGGGGTACACTGCTACAAAAATTTTGGAAATGTCCCAATGTGCAGTTCTTGTGGTCACAGGCCTGTTCCAGGATGGCTGGTATGCTGGCGAGGCAGGTCCCCCAACAGTTGGAAATGTGTCTCTTCCATAGTTGGGAAGTGATGGGGCAATGGGTAGACCCAAAGCAAAGGTCCTTTATGGAAAGAGGTTTCTTAGTGGTGAAAAAGGTGCTGTTGGGCCGTTGGCTTGAGGGGGCTCCCCCAGTGGTGGGCCAATGGGAGCTGGCTTTCGTAGAGTTAATGCAGATGGAAAGGCTAACAGCAAAACAACTTGGAGGGAAGCATTGGGAACTTTTCACAGAGCTATGGATGCCAGTTTTGAACACTCTGACCCCACAGGAGCGCAGTGCATTGCTAAATGTGTAAAAAAGTGCAACAGGTTCACATGCACCTAGGGGTGAAGCAAAGTGATGTGTTAAAAAAGTAAGGTGGAAAGGAAACATAACAAAGGAAGGGAGGGGAAGGGTGGGGGGGAGGGGTTGGTGGGGAAGTAGGAGGGGGGAGGAGGAGGGGACAGCTATTGGATTAAGTAGTGGGGTAGATATGGGTATAATGTTAGAGTGAGCCGTATGCTATATTTTTGGTATGCTCCTTGCACAATTGCCCATTGAAGTTGGGGTGTTGCTGTTATAAAATCACTGTTGCTGTTAAAATTTCACTGTAAGGAAAGTTAGAATATATATAATGTGTGTGAAATTAATAAAAAAGATTTGAACATAAAAGCAGTTTAAGTAAATATCACTGTTATGGACAATTCCATGTAAAAATTCTATTAAGGATATGGTTTCATAATCTTTGATCAATATTTCAAAGTGCCTATTGAGCTATATATATTGTGAGCCCCGCCCCTGTGCCAGATAGCTTGACCAGCAGGAGGCACTGCACCTTAACCTTGAGGTTGTATAAGAATTTGTAGTTGAGCCGTTGGTTAAAGATCACAGATTTTTATTTGGGTTCTCAGAGACTCACAACAGGTAATGTCCACAGGAAAACAAAAGTAGGGATAGTCCTTCCAAAGAAAATATATGCAAACTTTGCCAGGTCAAAAATAAAGTCTTTTAAACAAGCTTTTCTTCTTAGCTCTTACAAAAGGTATTTTCCCTCTTAACAGTTATTCACATACAGTGCAACAATCACATTCCATGTCAGTGACTGAAGGATCTGAATCCCCTTTGAAAGAGTCAATTTCCATGCTCTCTGGAGGACTCTCAGGTAGTGGTTCTGGACTCTTAACTGGAATGGTATTAGTCCCATACATTAACAGTTTCTTCAGTCTTGGCCACCTAATAGGTTTCTCCCCTTTAAGTAAAAGCTCATGGGGTTTCAAAAGCCGTGGTTTAAAAGTTCCTTTCCTTTCATGTAAATGTCTACAGGTAATCTCCTCCTCATCTGAAGAACTATCCCTGTGTTCAGTTTTGGGCCTAGGCTTTCTCCTGGTTTGATGCTTAACTTGCACAGTTTTACATACAGGCCTTCTATCAATAGAACCCTCTTCTGAGCTGTAATCAGAGGACAGGTCAGACCTCCTTCGGGCTCTATAAAAAGTTCTTGCTTTGGAAGCTTCCCTAGCAGAGCAATGCCTGCATCTAGGTTCCAGCAAGGGTTTTGCCTGGGTAAAAGTTCTGCCTTCTTGTGGCTTCTTTAAGCTTCTTTCAAATACAGGGTTTAGCTTGCCCACTAACCTGCATTGTGGTTTCACTGCACTAGCAGTGTATCTCTGGGCCTCGCAACAGCAGCTGCCTGGCCTGTGAGTATTTCTTCCTGGAGAGCAGCAGTATTTCCCTTTCTCCTGGGGAGCGAATCTGGTTTCAGGTCTTCCCTTCCTCTCAGCATAGAGCCTGGGAGCCTTGTTCCAGTCAGGTTCAGAATCCTCGTGCTGGTAAGACAGGTGATTCTCTTCCTCTGCTCTCCTCTCTCTCTCCCTTCTCCTCTCCGTTTCTGTCTGCCCTTCTTTACAAGCAGCTACGTGACCAGGAAACTCCCTTGCAGGCTCCTCCCCCGAGTACCTGCTTCTCTGATTCCTATCTGGTGTGTAACGTGGGAATGACTCAACACTAGTTTTGGCCCACTGACTATCAACCCTGGGGTTTTTCTGCTGTGAACTTCTAACCCTGGGTTTTCTCTGACAAGTGTTTTCTAATGTGCCCATCCCCCCAGCCAAGGTAAAACCTTCAATGTTTCCTGCTTTTCTAGGTGGCACTACTCTCTCCTTGCCACAATATTTATTCTTTGATGCTTCTTTTCTACGATAACCAGAACAAAAAAGCTGTATAAGATTTTAATAGTGACCCTGTTCATTTAGAAACTGCTCAAGAAGACGAAAGAATGAAGGATGGTGGCAATCAATAGTTCTTTGAAAAGCATGGTGCCATGCTTCCACCGAGTTGTTGGTGCATGATAAATGTTCCATGACAAAGCCATGTACATTCCATATTGCATTTGGGGAAAGTGGTGTGCCACGACATTGACGCCCGATATAGTTGTCTTCCCAGTAATCAGTAAGAGCTGCCAGATCCTTGGAAAAATAATCCATAAGCTCTTGAAAACATTGGACAAAATCAGCAACAGGCACAAAACTCAGCACCAAGATCATTTTCAAGTGAATGCCTCCTGCCAGCTGGATCACATTGCTGAATTTTGCACCACAAACACTGCCTTTAATCTGTGCTCTTGGAAAGGTAGAAGTCAATGCATTAAAATTTGCCTTTTCAAAGTCGACCATAAGAGTATCCAGATTTAATATGGGCTGCAGTTCAATAAGCTTTGTGAACAATCTGGTGTATGTTTGCTCCATTTTGTCACATAAGGCATAAATGACAAGGCATAATTGTCGATGAGAACATGTATGGTAAAATAGTCCAGGAGAGACTTTAAAAGTTCCGTCAGCAAACCAGTGACCATTTTCCTTTAGCAACTGTAAATTTTCATTTGTACCAAATAGAAACATTCTCTTTGGATCATTATGCCCAGAATCCCACAGAATGAAATTCTCTCCTCCTGCCGTTGTCTTATGAGCGTCTGCAATTTTAATTTCTTCAAGTTGTTGAAGATTTGTATATGGCAGCTGGTGTCATTTCTGTTGTCATTTAATAGTTTGCTGTGAAGATGCATATTCTGGAAGATAAGTTGCTGCCTCTAGCGAAATTCCGTTAGTATGCTGTATTAGTTATGTTTTTGCTCTTTGACGTATTGAATCCACAGCTTGTAAAGCTTCAATCTCCCCAGGATTTGGGGAATGGTCATGCTCTGTTTTAATGGCTATGAGTGGATTCATAACTTTGACTCGTCCCTTGCAACCTGTTTTTGCGCATCTCCATGTGCTGCTTCAATCTTTATTAACTTGATCTTTTCTATAGTAATAGCCTTTGTGAAATATCATTGTTTGTTTTTTCTCTTTGTGAACTGATTGTTTCCATCCATAAACAACCATTGTTTAGTGTTGTAGGTGCACTCCAAGTATTTATTTATTTATTTTATTTATTTTTATTTTTTATATACCGCGCTATTGAAAATCAGCTCGGTTTACATTAAAACTGAACAGAGCAACAATGCGTTAAATATCGCAATGTGCTTACATAGAACATGGCTTACATATAACATGTGTTTTTACAATAACAATGGCATAATCAAACTTGGGAAAAACAGGGAAACTATTTACATGGTATATACAAGTATTTACATAGAGAAATTTATTCCATTACACCGTGGGCATTTTTAGGTCAGGATGGGCGAATGTGTAGATCTATATGGGAGGAGCACCTACCCATTATCATGTTGTGTGACAAGGCAGTTACTGTATGGTGTGAGTGCAATTGACTTATGTTTTTCAGGCATGGGTTCAGGATAGTGAATTAAAAAGAGGTAGTGTTTTATTGCCTTTCTGAAGGAGGTGAGGCTGACTATGGAACGAATACTGGCAGGAAGTTCATTCCAGGCTGTCGGGGCATAAATTGAAAAAGCTCTATTGGTAGTTGCCTTTGTACATCTTGTAGTGAACTTAGGTACAGTTAGCATGTTCAGTAGTGTGGGTCTTCTGACTCTGGTGTTGTGTGTGTTGTTGATCAGTTTGCTGATTGGTGTGGGGGATTGATTCTTCAGTGCCTTGAAGGTCATGACCAGTACCTTGTATTGGATTCGGGCTTGTAGTGGCAGCCAATGTAGGTTTTTCATTACTGGGGTTATATGTTCCATTCTTGAAGTCCCTGTAAGAATCCTAGCAGCTGAGTTCATGGCCAGCCGAAGTGGGTTGAGGGTTGCTTGTGGAAGACCATGGAGGATGGTGTTCGCGAAATCTATATGTGGGATTACCAGAGCTTGAAATATGGAACGATAGTCTGAAAAGTCTAGTATTGGGCGGAGGTGGCGAAGGGTTCGGATTTTGTGGTAAATTGCTTTGGTAACAGTCTTTACATGATTTATCATGTCCAATCGCTGATCTAGGATGATGCCTAGGTAGCGAATTGTATCTCTTGTCTTTAGTTCAGCATTTTTGACTTGCAGACTGGGTGGTGGGGTGAAATTCTGATTCCTTGTGACAAATAGGACATCAGTTTTGCTATGATTGATCCTCAGGTTTTGTGTGAGAAGCCATTCAGCCACTGCATCAAAGCATCTGATGATAGGGGAAAAATCAGGTTGTTCTATGATGAATGGAATGTACAGTAGTATGTCATCAGCATACACGAGACATTCTACATTTAATGAGCGTATCAGAGAGCAGATAGGCTGCATATAGATATTAAATAGTAGAGCAGACAGGGAAGATCCCTGTGGCACGCCCTGCTTCTGCAGGAATGGTTCGGAGGACGTGTTGCCTGCTTTTACTTGCTGCCATCTGTTAGTTAGGTATGATTCGCACCATTGTAATGCGTTTCCCAGTAATCCTTTTTCTTGGAGGCGTTGTAATAGTATCTTATGATTCACAGAATCAAATGCAGCAGCAATGTCAAGAAAGATAAGGACGAAACCTTGGTGTATGTTGTCAATTCCTGTGATAAGCTTATCGAATAGGGTAGTTAGGATGGTATCTACTCCATGTGATTCCCTGAAGCCATGTTGGGCTAGATCGAGGGGTGCCTCGTCGTCAATGTGCTGATGGATCTGACGTTGGACTATTTTCTCGATGATCTTAGCAAGCAGTGGAATGCTTGATATGGGTCTGTATGATTCAACTTTGGATGTATCAAGACGACTATTCTTTAACAGGGGTCTGATCGATGTGTGTTTTAAGCTTTGGGGGAAGATGCCCCTTGATAGTGATTGGTTGGTTATTTTGCATAATGCATGGCTTAGTTCATGTCGCAGTTCCTTTATCCAACTTGCTGGACAGGGATCATTGGGAGCTGTGGTGAGATTGATGGAGGAGATGGTGTCTTCAATTTCTTTAGTAGATACTGCCGAGAATTCAAGTAGTAATGTAGGTTGTTGTGTACTAAGTACATTGGACGGACTGCAGTAGGATGATGTCATGTCGGATTGGATCATTTTGGATTGTAAGTAGTCTGAATAATCCTGTGGTTGAGGCATATGCGAACTTGCTGGAGATGGATCACCTGTTAGTGATTTTACTATATTAAATAGGTCATGTGTTTTGTTCAGTGATTTTTTTAGAATCATTGAGTGGTATTGTTTCCTTTTTTCATTTATTTTCTCTCTGTGTAATGTTAGATAAGAGTTGTAGCTTTGTTGGGCTATATATATACCCAAATGCGAGCATTTCAACTTGAGGCATGATTTCAACATTTAAACTTACCATCCCAAATGTATGGCTGCACAGCGAACCATTCAATGACAATGTATGAACTTCCACTGTTTTAGTCAACTTTTGCTGCTTTGTCTTTGCCGTTTTTCACTGTTTCGTTGGCAGCATTTTGTTTTGCATTGCATTGTCGACTCATTTGTTTACGCTGTTTTGTCTACGCTTTTTTGTTGCGCGCTCTTTTGACAGGTCACCGTTTGGGAGAGTGGGCATGCAAATGGAAATTCCCTATCTCTCCAGTCCAGTCCCGGAATCTCTGGGATATAGGCCCTTCAGCAGCTTGGAGACTGAACAATGACATTCTTTGATGTCACCAGCATAACTACCCGAGGGATCGCCTCCTTGCTCCAGTTTGTTCAGTCTCCAAGCAGCTGGAGGTTGTAGAGCCTAGGGATTCTGGGCTCATTGGAGGGACAATTAAGTATTATTTATTATTTTTTCAATTAATTTTTATCTACTTTTATTTAAAAAAAAAAAAAAAAAAAAGCTCAATTACTGTGGCTTTAAAGCCTCTGAGATGCCCCCCTCTCTCTTTAAAGATTTTTTTCTCTGCCGTTTGAAGCCACATTTATTTAAGCTGGCTCACGTTCTTTCAGTAAGTCTCCCGATCCTACTTATATTAGGAGAGGAGTACTTGGCAGGCTTAATGCACCTCTTACCTGTTGTTTGAAAGGTGCATTCCTTTTTGAAGGGCATTTTGTTTCTGCGGAGAGCAGATTTATTTGATTTGCCGGGGGGGTTTTCTGACTGATTTCCTCTTTAGGCGTTACGTCTGGGTTTCCTCTGACGTGATGAAAACTTAGCGTTGGGGACCCGGTACATTAAAGGAGCATTCAAAGCATCTTTTTTTTTTTTTTTAACGCTGCAGCGAAAGCTGGTTAATTGCTGCGCAGTTGCTCTTTCGGTGGCAGTTGGCTTCTTTGAAGGCCGCGCCGTTTGTGCGCGTGCACGAACTAACGCCAAACAATGAGTGAAGTGAAAACGACTAACAGTGAGTGAATCTCTTTGGTTTTCTTAAGGAAACTTTGCTGAAAGGATATAAAATTTTATTTTATTATGTGTCTTTAATTAGTCTTCCTTTCATTTAAAAAAAAAGAGAGAAAGAAAGAAGAGGGGAGGAAGATAAAGGATAAGAGAAAGGTTAATATATTTTATTTGTACTCTGTTTGAAACTTCATTGCAGTGATGCCTTCTAAACCACAATGTTTGGTGTGTCGCTCTAGAAGGGGGATATTTTCTGACTCAGGGGTCTGTAAGTCCTGTGTTCAGGAAACTTCAGATGTGCAGCACGTTTTGGAATCCACTGCTGAGGGAGCTAAGCATGCTTCTTCATCTTTAGGGGATGCTGATTCTCCTCCGCAGCTCTTACCAGAGCCTGTTGCAGGTCCTTCTTCTATTCCTGATGTGCCGCAGGTGCCTTCAATTTTTTCATCTGGTTTGGCAGCATTATTTTCAAAGGATTTTGTTTCTCTGCTTCAACAAACTTTTGGAAATGGTCAAAAGAGCTCTCTACCCTCTCTTGTAGCTGATCTTGGGAAGAAGCGCTCGGCTATTCCTTTGGAGGTTGGTGAAGGTTCTGTTCCTATCAAGAAGGTTAAGGTAGGAAAGGATCTGCAGGAGCTTTCTATAACGTCTGAAGAGTTTCATTCGGATCTAGATTTAGATGTTGAGGAGGAATTAGAAGAGGGAGAACTTTTGGATCAGGAGGATCATTCCAGAATAGTTTGTGTTTTTCGTCGTGAAGAGTTACCAGCATTGATTATGGAAACTCTTAAAGCATTTAATATGCCAGTGTCAGGACCCGAGGAGGACTCGGTATTGGAGAATCCCTTGTTGCAGGCACTTAGGAAAACGCAAAAGGCTTTTCTCGTCCACAGAGTGGTAAGAGATGATTTCAACAAGAGTGGGATATGCCTGAACCTGGATTAAAGGGCTCCAGAGTCATGGCTCGTTTATATCCTCTGCTGGATCAGGATCGTGAATTGTTTAAACCACCGAAAGTGGATGCAGCGGTATCAGCGGTTACTAAAAAGACTACTATTCCGGTGGAGGGTGGTGCCGCTCTTAAGGATAGCCATGATAGGAAGTTGGATACTTTGTTAAAACAGGTGTTTGATATTAATGCTCTGTCTATCCAGGCTTCGATTTGTGGAGCATGGGTAGCCAGGACATGTCTTCGTTGGTCGCTTAGGGTACATGGTGAGAATGTGGAGAACTCTGCGGAAGAAGCATCTAGATTAGAAACTGGAGCAGCTTATTTGGCTGACATTCATTATGATCTTATTAGAGGATTATCTGAGTATGGGCTTGGTTGTGGCAGCTAGAAGATATTTATGATTGCGTAGCTGGGCTGCAGATGCTTCTTCTAAAGCAAGGCTTTCTAAGCTTCCTTTCAGGGGTAAACTTCTTTTTGGGGAAGACTTAGATAAGTTAGTAAAGGATTTGGGAGATTCTAAAGGAGGCAGGCTGCCAGAGGATAGGCAGAAGTTAGGACAACCAATTCAGGCGTCTAGAGGCCTGTACAGGGATTTTCGTTGTTTTCGTTCCGTTCGTTTTGGTCAGTTTCAGAGAGGCCATCAATATTTCAGGAGTCGGGGGTTTCGAGGTTTTCGAGGAGCAGGCAGAGGTTTTGCAGCCTCCTCTTCCTCTGCAAACTCGAGAAAGTCGCAATGAAATGAAAGACACCCAGGCAGATTTTATTCCTGTAGGGGGTCGGCTGTGGGATTTTTATTCAGCCTGGGTTCAAATCACATCTGATTGGTGGGTGTTGGAAATCATTCAAAAGGGGTATACTCTGGAGCTTCAGTGCCCGGTGGTCGATTTGTTCATTCAATCTCCTTGCAAGGCTCGCATCAAGTGTGCAGCGGTACGCGAGACCTTGCAAAGACTTTTGAATCTCAAAGCTGTTCCAGTGCCGCCAAGCCAACACGGCTCCGGTCGATACTCCATCTATTTTGTGGTTCCAAAGAAAGAAGGGTCTTTTCGACCAATTTTGGATCTTCCAAAGGTAAATCGTTACCTTCGGCTAACTCATTTTCGTATGGAAGCACTGAAGTCTGTAATAATGGCAGTAAGAAAAGGGGAGTTTCTTACGTCTCTGGATTTGACAGAGGCGTATCTACATATTCCCATTTGTCAGGAGCATCAAATGTTTTTAAGGTTTGCAGTTCCAATGGTCATTTCCAGTTTCAAGCGTTGCCCTTCGGTTTAGCAACGGCTCCGCGAACGTTTACCAAGGTAATGGTATTCACAAAGGAATTCCGTAAGACAGATAGATTGTTTGTTCTCTTTGGAGGAGCAAAGAGAGGTCAGGCAGCTTCTAAGGCTTCTATTGCTAGATGGCTCAAAGAGGCTATAGCTTCAGCGTATTTGTTAAAGGGTAGAACAATTCCTGATGGGCTTAAAGCGCATTCAACGAGAGCACAAGCTGCTTCATGGGCCGAGTACAGTTTGGTGCCGCCTGTGGACATTTGTAAAGCGGCTACTTGGTCATCATTAAATTCCTTTGTTAAACATTATAGATTAGATATACAGGCAGAAAGAGATACCTGTTTTGGTTCGGCAGTGCTTCAGGCTGGCCTAGCAGGTCCCACCCGTTAAATGTTTTTACTGCTGTATTATATCCCAGAGATTCCGGGACTGGACTGGAGAGACGATAAGGAAGGTGAAATTAGACTTACCTGCTAATTGTTGTTCCTTAAGGAACTCCAGTCCAGTCCCGCATCCCTCCCTCATATGTATTTAGTTTAACTTCAAGCCTGAAGCATAAAGGTATGGCATGGTATGATAAGCCTTACGGCTCATATAGACAGGGTGATTCATTTGAGTGTTCTTATAAAGCAATATTCCTCTATAGAGACGGAGGGCAGTCTAAAAAAAAACAAAAAAAACATTTTAACATTTTCTTTAAAGGCATATTTTGTGTCTTAATTTTGTAGTTGATGTTTGTTAATGTTTATTAAAGTTTGTTAACTATGATAGCTACTTAATTGTTGCTCTGCTGAGTCTGCTTTGTCAATAGGTAAACTGGAGCAAGGAGGCGGTTCCTCGGGTAGTTATGCTGGTGACATCAAAGAATGTCATTGTTCAGTCTCCAAGCTGCTGGAGGGCCTGTATCCCAGAGATTCCGGGACTGGACTGGAGAGACGATAAGGAACAACAATTAGCATGTAAATCTAATTTCACCTTAAATTTAGCATGGACAAGTGCAATTTGATGCATGTAGGGAAGAATAAACCAAGCTAAAAATCTACAATGCTAGGTTCCACATTAGGAATCTCCACCCAAAAAACAGGCCGGTCCCAAAACTCTCGGGATCCAAAATTGCTGTCTCATTTTTCTATCAAATGGTATATAATACATGACCATAGCAGAAAGAAAATCACTGTTATAAAATATTGAATAAGACTGGTACAATTTTCCTGAAATATGCAAAAATTAACCTGACTGCAGAATGTGGATTAAAATTTTAAAGTAAGACTTCAAAGGGTTAATGTGATTGTAGACCAGTGCATTTTTCCTAGAAAAAAAGGTGCAGAAACTCATATGCGGGGCTCTTTTGTTAATAGATGAGGACCATGGGTCACTCTTAGCAGGCAATGAAAAAGATGCCATTACTTCCATACCACTACATACACCCTCAAAAGTAATTTTGTCATAGACAGTATATTGCAATATTCTGTTCATTGTGCAATGGTGGCTAAAAAAGCTAACAAAATATTAGGAATTGTTAGAAAAGGATATAAAAATACCTCTGTATCGCTCTATGCTTGACCACACCTTGAATATTGTGTAACTCAAAAAAGATATAGCAGCATTAAAAAAGGTATAGAGAAGAGCAATCAAAATAATAAAGGGGATGCAACAACTTTCCTATGAGGAAAAGCTAAAGAAGTTAGGGCTTTCCAGCCTGGAGAAGAGAAGGCTGAAGAAGTCTATAAAATCCTGAGTGGAGTGGAATGGGTAGATAAACATCGATTGTTTACTCTTTCAAAAAAACACAAGGATTAGGGGGACACGCCTTGAAGCTACAAAGTAGTATATTTAAAATAGATGGGAGAAAGTATTGCCGGTGGATGTGGTAAAAGCAGGTTTTAAAAAAGGTTTGGACAAGTTCCTAGATGAAAAATCTATAAACAGTTATTCTCTGGGAACAAGCAGGTAGTCGGTCCTCACATATGGGTTACATCCGCATCGACGGAGCCTGCTCGGAAATATCTCCCTAGCTTTCAAAGAAAGCCTTTGGGAGATGCACCTCGCATGCGTGGTCCTCTTCCCGCCCAAGGGTGCCATCTTGTCTCAGTCTCCTTTTTTCTGTGGAGCCCTCTGGATGTTGTCCAGTTTCCCCCGGAAAAAGTGATTTTTGTTATGTTTTGTCCGGTTTGCATACTGGTTCCTTCCTGCCCCTGAGCTAGCTTGCTTCAGTGTCGCTCCTCGGGTTTGTTCATTTATTTTTCTCTTTTTTCATTGAGGTGTCCCTCAATTGGTGTTCACTCCCTTTTCCAGCCGAAGGCCTTGGACCCCCTTTTTCTGATGGCCTCCAGTGTCTTCAAGAAGTGTGATCGGTGTAGCAAAACGATGTCTCTCACTGATCTGCACGACTGCTGCCTCCGGTGCCTCAGCCCAGAACATAACGACTCCAACTGCTTGTACGTTGTGTTGCCCTGTTCAATGTAAACCCAACTTGTGAACCCAACCACTTTGATTGAAGGAAAAAGTGGTATACAAATCGGGATAAATAAATAAATAAAAACTGCAAACTCTTCAGAACTATGACCTCAAAGGCCCTAAAGGGCTGTCATCAGCAGCAGGAAAAGATTTTCCAGAAGTTTGACTCCACGCCGGAGTCTCCGGTGACACCATGCTCCAGATATCTCGGTGCCCCGCGAAGCCCAAACCTCTTTGAGTTCCTCGGCCATAGTTCCTCTGAGCGGACGTTCCTAGAGGTGGAACACAAGAAGATGAAACCCTTGGAGAGCGCCTCGGAGGATGAGTCTGGGAAGAAGGGGAAATTCCACCTCAGGCCCCGCAGTCCCAGGTGTGAGTCTGAGGAGTCTGAGTGGGAGCGGCTTCAAAAGCTGCCCCGCGAGAAGTCATTGGCACCCGCCAACCGGTCTTGGACCTCCAAGGCCATCCTCATCAAGGACTCCCCCTTGACAGTATTGACGCCGGGTGCGAAGCCCTCAGTGCCCATGTCGAAGGCTGTGGAGCTAAACTACATCCCACTGAGTAACGTCAACCTCATAACTTAATCAGATATTACACCCACTTGTAAATAACCATGATTTAAATCTAACGAGCTTACAAACCTGTATTTGTACATAGTTCTTAACCTTGTTCTTGTTCTGTTATGTATTTAACCATTACACTGTTCTGTTATATACTTAACCAATACACTGTTCTGTTACGTATTTAACCTTTACATTGTTTACTGCCAAAAATTGTTCTATGTAAAACAAGCCCTTGCTTTGTTGACTGTTGTTCAATTGTAAACCGCACCTGAACTCTGGAAGATGCGGGATATAAATGATTGTTAAATAAATAAATAAAATAAATAAATAAACTGGTATGGAGACCAGGATGGCAGCCTTAGGGAGCAGTGTAGCTGCCCTCATGGCCAAGCAGCAGGTGTTTGTGTCCGTCTCATCCAGTTCATCCTCCCCAATGACAGGACCCTCGACATCGAGGGCTTCCCCGGATATCAAGCTGGTCCTCGAGTGCCACCAGCCTTGAGAGAGACCCCAGCACCAAACGATGTCTCAGTCCTGTTACTCAGAACACAGTCCTTCCCGGCAAGCACCCGCGGCTCACTGCAGATCCTCTGACAGTCACGAACCACCTAGAGTGGACCTCGACCGAGGTGATTGCACGGCATCAGACTCCTACTTGGACTTCAAATCCGAATGGAGACCGAGGACAGAACGAGGCGACACTGAAATGTGCCATCAGACCCATCTCCTCTGATGCTCCGATGCCGATCCCCACCGGAGGATGTTGCTTTCCTCGATTTTGTGCGGGACATGGCCAAAGCTCTCACTATCAAGACAGAGACCGAGGAGGACCCGCACACCAAGGAATTGGAGATACTCCAATATGAGGCACCCCCTAAGAAAACCCTTTCGGTACTGGTGCCTCCGATCCTTGACTGCCTCCTCCTCTGGATGTGCGAAACACCAGCATTGGTACCAATTGTCAGAAGGCGCATTGATGACATGTACCAGATATGCCGAAGCCCTGGGTTCCAAAAGACCCAGCTTCCCCACAACTCGATGGTTGTGGAGTCGGCCATGCGCTGGCTCAAAATTCAAAAAACTCATTCATTGCTGCCACCCAGCAGGGAAGCCTGAACCCTCGACACCCTCAGCCGGAAGGGATTTCAGGGCTCGATGCTAACTTGCTAGATCCAGTCCTATCAGCTCTATATCGGCATGTACCTGAAGGAACTGTCAAAGCAGCTAGGAGGATTCTCGACTGGCCTCGATGGGGAACCCCTACAGAGATTTAAGTCCCTGACCTCGGCGGTAAAAGAGTGCTCAAAACTTTTGTCTCAAGCAGCCTACGATGTCTTCGAGTCTTCGGCCAGGGTGACCACCGCAGGCATCGGGGCATGACACCAAGCATGGCTGCAGTCATCTGACCTAGAGCAGTGGATATAAGACAAACTGATTGTCCCCTGCATAGAAGAGATCCTATTTGGGGAAACCCATAGCAGACAAGGCTGCAGAGATAGAAACCGAGTTCCTGATGAGAACCAGGCTCTCAAAGAAGATCTTGGTGCAACTCTGGAAGAAAGCCCCAGGGAAGAAGCCCTTCTTCCCAAGGAAAAAGGGGGACTTTAGCGGTACCCTGCATTTCCAGGCCTTCTCGGCCCCTCAACAGGGCCAGCCAAAGTCCCAGGTGCCGGCTCCAGCCCAGCCTGAAGGGAGCTTTTGACTGCCTGGGTGCGACTTCCCCCATCCCCAGGGGTTCCTCTGCAGCCCACAGTGGTAGACAGCCATCACCACCGACACCTGGGTGCTACAAGTGGTCAAGGAAGGTACCTCCTTTACCTACAGCGGGCGCCACTCTTGTATTTCTCAGGAGAGCCCACCAGACCTCTCCTTCACCAGACCCTGCTTCTCACTGAGCTAGCAGGCCTAATCCAGAACAAGGCACTGGAGCCAGTGCCGAAACATTTTTGGGGGGCAGGATTCTACTCCAGGTATTTCCTCGTCCCCAGGAGGACAGGAGGCCTCAGGCCCATCCTGGACCTGCGGGAGCTCAACAGGTTTCTGGTCAGGGAGAAGTTCAAGATGCTCTCCCTTGGGACACTGCCGCCATTCCTCCAACAGAGAGATTGTCTATGTTCCTTAAATCTAAAGGATGCCTACACGCACATCCTAATTCAGCCCAGCCACAGAAAATACCTCTGGTTCGTGGTGGGGGGACAGCACTACCAATACTGGGTGCTGCATTTTGGTCTGGCCTTGTCATGAAAGGTCTTCAGAAAGTGCTTTGTGGTGGTCACAACCCACCTCTGGCTTCAAGGGGCCTTTGTCTTCCCTTATCTGGACGACTGGCTCATAAAGGGGGGGCACAGCTACAGAGGCACAATTTGCCACTAGGCGCACCATAAACGCCCTGCAGCACCTGGTGTTCGTCATAAACTACCCCGTCTCACCTCACTCCGACCCAGCACCTAGAGTTTATAGGGGCGCAACTAGATACCCTCCAGACGAAAGCCTTCCTCCCTCAGGAGAGGTCAGAATGACTCAGGGAGTTAGCCACAGAGGTGCACCGACACCAGATGCTACCTGTCTGGCTTCTACTCCGCCTGTTGGGACACATGGCCTCCACGGTTCACGTGATCTCATATGCTCGCCTGCACATGAGGGCAGTCCAGTGGTGCCTCCGCTCTCAGTGGACACAAGCCACAGCCAGGCTCAGCTTCAGAGTTAAAGTGACCCATCAGCTGGCGGACTCTCTTGGATGGTGGCAGATTCCACTCCACCTTCAGGCCAGGATGCCCTTTCAGGCACCCACCCCCCAGAAGATCCTCACATGGACGCCTCCATTGCGATGTCCTCCAGACGCAAGGTCCCAGAAGGAATCCCGGATGCAAATCAACCTGCTAGAGCTCCGGGCGATATTCCTGGCTGCTCCAAGCCTTCCGCCACCAGCTGTAGCACCACTTGGTGCTGATCCAGACCGACAACCAAGTCGCAATGTTTACATGAACAAACAAGGGGGAACAATGTCGTACCCCCTCTGCTAGGAGGCGGTAGCCCTCTGCTGCTATGTGGCATGCAGAGGGATGCTCCTAAGGGCAGTTTACCTCCCGGGCCAAGACAATGCTGTGGTGGACAAACTGAGCAGAGTCCTCAAGGTGCATGAGTGGCACCTGGATCCAGTAGTAGCTTCACGGCTGTTTTGTCTCTGGGGCGTGCCCTCGATGGACCTGTTCGCCAGCCCGTACAACACACCCCAGTTCTGCTCCTGTCAGCTGCACCCATCCCGGATGACAGTGGATGCGTTCCTCACCCCATGGTCGGAAGGCCTTCTGTATGCCTTCCCACCGACACCGCTAGTCACCAAGACCCTATTCAAAGTTCAGTGCAACAGAGCATCATTAAAGCTGATAGTTCCTTGGTGGCCCAGGCAGCCCCTGTTCCCACTGTTCCTCTCCTTATCGTCAGCATTGCCGGTTCCCCTGGGCCGAGCCCCAGGGCTACTTTCACTGGAGCAAAGCTCTCTCCTACATCCCAACCCGGAGTCCCTGTCACTCACGGCTTGGCTGCTGAATGGGTAATGTTAGCTCCTTCGACCTCCCACAGGACATGGAAGAGGTTCTTCTGGCCTCTCATAAGGCCTCCACAAGAAGGGCGTTACACCTTCAAGTGGCACTGATTCTCTATGTGGTGTGCAGAGAAATGGGCAAACCAGTTCTCCTGCTTGGGGCAAGTGGTACTCCAGTATCTGCGCCACCTGTTGCAGGTGGGACTAAAGTCCAACTCAAAGAACACATGAGCGCCATCACAGCGCATTACCATCCCATTGAAGGAAGGTCCCTCTCGGCTCAGCCCCTTGTGTCTTCATTCCTGCGGGGCCTCATGTTATCCAAATCTGTGCTCTGTCCCCGTGACAGAAATCTGCCGGGCCGCAACCTGGTCTTCGGTCCATACCTTTGCAGCTCACTACTGCCTGGAGAGGGAGTCCCAATGGGACAGCGCCTTCGGTCAGTCCATACTCCTTAATCTCTTCGGGTTGTAGGCAATTCCTGCCTTTTGACCCTTCTGAGTTCAGGCTATCGGAGTGCTGGTTCTCTGCCAGACCCTTGGGTCTTGTGAGTCTCTCAGTAGGGACTCAGCTGCTGCTGGTCATGACTCACCCTTTGCAGGTCGCTGTGGCATTTTTACAGGTTCTCGGTAGCCTCTAGCTGGGGAGTTGCATATGTGAGGACTGACTTCCTGCTTGTTCCCGGAGAAAGCGTAGTTGCTCACCTGTAACAGTTGTTCTCCGGAGGCAGCAGGAATCAGTCCTCACAACCCTCCCTTCTCTCCTTGGAGATGCAGTCCTCTTATCTTCATTAGTTTTTTTGCCACCTTTTTAGCTATGTCATTTAAGTGAGCAAGATGGCACCCTTGGGCGGGAAGGGGACCATGCATGCGTGCTTGCATCTCCCAAAGGCTTTCTTTGAAAGCTGGAGAGATGCTTCTGCCCGGGCTCCGTCGGCACTGATGTCACCCATGTGTGAGGACTGATTCCTGCTGTCCCCGGAGAACACCTGTTACAGGTGAGTAGTTACGCTTTAAGGTTGTGCAAGAGAAAACCACTGCTTATCCCCGGGGATAAATAGAATAGAACTGGCTACTTTTGGGATATGTCATATACTTGTGACGTGCATTGGCCACTATTGGAAAGAGGCCACTGGGCTTGATAGATCTTTTGGTCTGATCTAGTATAGCATATTTTATGTTCATATGCTCTTAAAATCTTCTCAAAGTTAAAGATTCAAACCATTTACAGAAGATCCTCATAAAGAATACCCTTTGAAATTTAACCAAAGACCTGAAAGAAAAGGAAAACCTTGCATAGTTTCCTGAAAACGCAAATTCCCTTTTCCCATATATTTTTTTCTTGGTGAATTCCACAATTGAGGAGCAATTTTAAAAAATCCTCAGACTTCTACTCTTCTGAAAATGTACCTCAGAAGGAGCAGGAAGCTTCAACAGACATTCCTTTATGGAACAAAGGAGTCTAGCTAGGACATGCGGCCCCACTTTTTTTTTTCCAAAAACACAGACACTTTCAGAAACAGACTGGGAAAGGTTTTTCACAGTACACCATATTACAAACGTTTATCGGTTCCAGGAATATGAGGATCTCGTAGAAAGCTTGAACTTTATTGGAACTGCCAAATGAGGATATGAGTATTCAAGATCCTTTCAGTTAAAACTAGAGATGTGAAATTTGGGGTGGCGCATTCCTCCATTATGGTGGGACAGTAGGGATGGTTCTGGATTTAAACAAATGTACTCCTCCACTGATAGCTGTGGAAGCAGAGGGAGCCAAACTTGATGGGGTCAGGACAGGGCTATCAGGATCATTGCCTCATGATCCTTCCTCAACTTTGCTAAAATTCTGGTGATCAGTGTTAGGGAAGGATATAAGACTCTGGCCTGTTTGACTGTAAATGCATCCAAAGCAAAATTATGTAGCTTCTTGTGGTGCACAAGTCTGTACTTTGCATACTCTATAGCTTGAATAGGCCATTGAATCATCTTTTGGTTCAGTGACCATTCATTTGTGTTAAGCACTCAACTGTGCCTGTTTTCCAGAGACAGAGAATGTCCTAGCAAGTAAATGACCTAAAGGAATGTATAATGGCTATAGCCCACACTCAAATTCTGATTGTGTCTCAGCAGAATAGGTAAGACTCTGTTCCTCCCTCTTGTTGAGGTAGAACATGACAACTGGATTGTTCTTCTGGATGAGAATAATTTTGTTATAAATAAATGCTGGAAAGCCATTACTGCCAGCCTAGCTCTGGCAGGCTGCATCAGTGACCTCTCATTTTGGGACCAGAGACTTTGATTGTGAGGTCACAAGTGATGGATCTGTGGTAAGAACCCATTGGTGTAACACTAGATAGAAGAGTCATTTTCTAGTCTAGTTTTTCCTTATTGACAACCATG
This sequence comes from Ichthyophis bannanicus, assembly GCA_033557465.1. NCBI lineage: Eukaryota > Metazoa > Chordata > Amphibia > Gymnophiona > Ichthyophiidae > Ichthyophis > Ichthyophis bannanicus. The sequence continues at coordinate 42,693,937 of CM066048.1, read as the reverse complement.
TTAGGTGTTCTTAGTTCCCACGTTACCTGCACTAGAAACTGAGTGTGTGGGAGAACTGGATCTATTGTGGGGTCAAGGACCACTAACTTTCCACATGTAGATTTTCACAAATGTGGGATATGAACAGTGGATGCCATGAGGGTATTTTAAAAGATTAAGTCATGATTTGGACATCTGAAGTCATGCATGTGGAGATCAAAATCACAGACATGTCTCCGTAGCCATTCTGCAAATGACATTTGCAGACGTCTCCTGTGGAGGGATGTCCAAGTATGCATGGGGGTATGGCGGAGGCATGTCCGGGAAGTGGCAATGTACTCGCACGTCTCCGTTCAATCTCAGAGACATTTGCAGTCACATCAATGTTTATACCTGCTCAAGGCACGAATAGGCTTTAGGAAAGTGCTTCTTTTCACCTTAAAACGTCCAGAGTGTAGAGAAGATGGAGAATTAAGTGACTAGCTTTAGATCACAAAGGCCTGCACTGGGATTTGAACCCTGACCACTCTGCTCTTAAGCCACTACTCTAACCATTATGCTATTAGATGTCTTGGTTCTGAAAGGCTATCCTGGAGATGTCCATATAAACATTTGATACACATGCATATTGGGCACATCCACGTTTCCGAAATCATGCCTGAACTTGCACATGCCTGCTTTTTTTTTTTTCAGACGTTCGGGCTTTGATGTCCCAGATTGCATTGGATGTCCCATTGTGAAATGTGCCTCTGTGTCCCAGAATTCTAAGAAAATCTAGAGCTGTGAGGGATTTGCTGCCATACACTCTCCTAATGGCCTATATAAAGTTGGAAATATTAGTTCTCTGCCCTAATGGATTTGAGTACTACCCCTTGTGACACGGAAGATCTGCCCTGTGCCTTTAAAACACAGAAATCTGCTGGGTTTAGCTCAGATTCTGACAGGCAGGGAGATCAAAAGCTTCCCAGTTACCATAGGCAACCAAAACAGGCTGAGACACGAAGTCTGAAGGCACACCTAGCTAGCAAACACTCCCCAGTTAATCAGGAGAACAGTTTTCACATGGGCAAGAAAACGCCCCGAAGGCTGTATAAAGAATGTCCAAAGCAAACAGAGTTAGACCAGAGAGATCAGGGAGATCTCGGAGAGCAGGAAGTTCACGAGGAACAGGAAGCTGCAGAAGCTTAGCAAGTAAGAGGAAACTTGCAGGTCTCAGACGGAGGTTCAGAATACTCCTATGCTGACTCTGATTTACCTGAGCCTTGGAGCAGAAAGCCAAGGAGGAATTTGCAAAGGGAAACAAAGCTACCTGCAACAAGAGGGATTAGTTACAGGAAATACTCACCTCTGACGCAGTGTGATTTTCCCAGGCACAGAACTCAGTGGAAGGAACGTGAGGCAGCTGGTAGGAAGCCATATATAATTGAAAAGCAGAGCTGCTTGAAATTCTTATAACCCTGTGAGAGGGAAAGTAATTCGGTTGAAGACATTTGTATGAGTGATGAGGATGAATGTATGTCTCTAAAACCCTGCAGAAGACTTCCAGGAGAAAAGTCTGTCAGGACCAGAACAGGACAATGTTATGAGCTAATGCCAGGCACAAGAGGTAGGAGATTGAAAAGCTACAAAGAGAAAGCAGGTTTAAACAGAGCTGTTTCTCCGTCCTGCTTTTACAAGCTGTCTGATAACTACCTGCCTTATTGTGGAGAGGGCTGTGATGAGAGTTCAGAGACTGAATTGAGGAGGTTTCAAACTTTCTGCCCCAGAGAAAATAATGTGGTTGAAGAACCAATGATTACAGAACCAAATAGCTTAAATCCCTATATTGAGGACATGGATTGCTCTTTGTTAATGGCTGATATAAGTTCTCTGCGCTAGCTAAAGACAAGAGTGCCTTGTAGAGAGCTGAAAGAGCACAGAAGAGACTGTCAGCATTTCATTTGGTTTCTGTTCAATGTAATTACTGTTTTTGTTCAAGCGAGAAGCTGTATTTTGTTTTCACCTTCAGTTTTGCCAGAAGCATGGCTACATTTTGAGTTCTTGTGTTTTGTACTGTTTTTGAAAATCCAAACCCCGGGAGGGGAATAAAATCCTTCTTAAACCTGACCACTCAGTCTCAACTACTCCTTTTCATAAAGAAAGGTCAGGCCCAGCAGTGTGACTGGCTGCCTACGCCTCAGTCCAGCCACTGCTGGTGACACCCTATAAACTCTAATGGATATGTTGGATTTACATGAGATTTCTGGTAATTGATGATGAAATCAAGCTCCTGCAAGAGTTTGGTAACTGTGTCCTAGGCCATCTTGACTGAAGAACTCTAGATGAAGCAATAGGCAGAATAGATATGCAGTGGGAAGTGTCTACATTGCCAGAACTATGCTGCTGCTACTACTGCTAAGAACTTGGAACCCAAATTTCAAAGGCATCTACACGGTTTACAAAGCTGTAAACCGTGTAAATACCCTAAGCGGGATATTCAGCGGCACTAACATGGTTAGTGCCACTGAATATCCCAGAGTAATGCTGTTATGCACCCCGACGCTAACCGCTTAGCAATGGGGCGTGTCGGGGTCGGTACCCTAGGATAATTGTGCAACGGCGATATTCAGCTGCTGCTCGGTTATCCCTCAGTGGCAACAGTTAGGTGCAGCAAAAGCTGTCCTAGCTTTCGCCACTGGAGTTAATCGGGCAGTGACTGAATATTGCCGTTGCATGGTTAGCTTCTGCACTGTGTGCGGTGACCTCAAATATTCGATGCTGGTGGCCAGATATGGCCCTGGATTGAATATCCGGAGTTAAAGTTCAGCAGCGATGGCTATGTACCCTAGAGGCGCATAGCTGTTGCAAATGAATATTGAGCCCTTAGTAAACACCTACGGTGCTGGTGATAATCTGAAGGGCAGGACTACACATTAGAAGTAGTAGAATCCCATTGTAATGCATCAGAGCTGTCTTTGACATGGATATATGGGAATACATATATAAGTATCCTTCAGGTCCAAAGAGCAAAGCCATTCCCTATTATCCAATATTACAAAATAACTATTACTCTATATGAAATTACTCATAAACAGAAATAGAGCAAAAAATCCTAAAATCATGAGCTGAAGTGTGTGTACATGAATGTATTCATGTTGGAAGGTGAGCCGTGAGGAAACAAACTACCTCTTGTAGCTATACTTCCGTTTTACTCAATATTAATGAGCCCCAATCGGAGCTTAAAAGGTACGTAAAAACACCACGAAAATAGTGTGCCCTACACCAAACGTGTTGAAAATGATATTGCTTCCAACTTCACATATACACAATAAATAGGACCAAACAGAGTCAAAAAAATTACTTATCTGTTGTCCAAATGAAACTGAGTCATGGTGATTTTCAAGACTCAGTTAAAACTTCGCAAGTGTCAGCAGCTTTCGACCAAGTACACAGTACTGTGTTTCAGGCAAACCAATCTTAGTGCCCTGTTTCAATGCTTTGCTTAACTGCAGACTGTCATCCAGCTTCCCCAATTCTTCGGGACGCCAGCACATGCTCATTTTCGATCTAGTGCCACAATGTGGAATCCTCAGTTAAATGCTATTTTAAGCAAATCACAGCTTTAAATGTCATGAAATGCCAAGTTGCAGCTGTTACATTCAATTACTAACAAAGTCCTGATACCTCAAAGGAGGCTTGTCCAATCCAGTTCTTTATTGAGACCGAGTGGTTCTACCATAGATAGCCTAAATATCCATGTTTGTTCAAGCATTTGAAGACGTTGCTCACGATTACCCCCTCGTAGATTTTGTGGCACATAATCCAAAACTCTCCAACGAATGTCCGTAAACAAATGATTATGATCCAGACAATGTTGAACTATAGGAGCAGATGTAATTTTATTTTTAATTCTAGATGCATGTTCACATAATCAAATCCGTACAGAACGGATTGTACTCCCGATGTATAAAAGGTTACATGGACATATTAAGACATATACCACATAAGTAGTGGAACAAGTGGTATGCCATCTAGCCGCGTGAAAAAAATTGGAATTAGGTACCTGCCATTCTTACCTACAATAGACTGTGAGCAATAATCACAAGTAGTACACAAGAAATGACCTAAATCAGTATGTTGTTCAAAGGTTTGTCTATCCAAAGGAGAAGAAGTAATGCCAACAATATCACGAAGATTAGGACCTCTTGTATGAGCTATTTGCAATCTCTTCTGGAAACATGAATGTAACTGGAGGATATGCCAATGTTTAAAAATAATCTTCCTAATATTTTCAGTATGTGACATGTATGGTAATACCCCCACTAGTACGTCAGGTTGAGAAATTAACTTTGAATTATTAAATTCAGCCTGATTCACCAAAGGGAATAACCATTCCCGATGAGTATATTTAGCTCACAAAAAAATGCTTGTTTGATCATTTTTTTGGGGTATCCCCTTTGTGCTAAACGATGTGTTAATTCTTGTGCATGACTTAAATAATCTTCAAAATTTGAACAGATCCGTCGTAACCGTAGAAATTGTCCAAATGGGAGACCTTTTTTCAAGGACATGGGATGAAAACTTGAATAAGTTAATAACGTGTTTCGCTGCACGGATTTTCTAAACAAAGTAGTATGAAGCATATTTTCATGTTTCAAAATTAAAACGTCTAGAAATTCCAATTTGGAAAAATGGTAATGCATAGTAAAAGACAAATTAGGTTGTAAAGAATTCAGCCATTGTGTAAATAAATGTAAATTCGCCTCAGATCCCTTCCATAGAAAAAATATGTCGTCTAGGAATCTAACCCACAGAACTACTTCTTTAAACCATAGAGATGGATAAATCAGGGAAGACTCAAAATCAGCCATATATAATGTGGCTATGGATGGAGCCACCGTTGCCCCCATAGCAATCCCCTGAATTTGATGGTAATATTGCTATTCAAATTGAAAATAATTCCTAGTAAGTACCAGACCAAGAAGCTTTAAAATAAATGCTTGAGGAATTCTATTTGGCAACATAAGTTGTAACTGAGAGATTACAGCTAGAGCTTGATGTTGATCAATATTTGTGTACATCGCTGTTACGCCAAGCGAAACAAGCCATAAAGGATGAACTGCATCTGTGACGTGCTGAAGTTTTGTAATGAAATGAGTAAAAAGGATGATACTTTTTGAGCACATGGTCGTAAAAACACGTCACAAAATTAGGTCTGTCTGGAGGCATATTCAAAGATTTATGAATTTTTGGAACTGTGTATATAATTGGAGTCAACGGATGTGATAAAGTTAAAAACTTAAATTCACATTTAGTAATCCAATTCTTAGATAACGCTTTTTGCATAATTATTCGAATTTCTTGTTGCAAACTAATGATTGGATTCTCATATATTTTTGCATAGTATTTAGTATCATTTAACTGATCCAAAAGATGAGACCTATATTGAGATGATGATTGCACTATTGTAGCTCTACCTTTGTCTGCTCTACGGATAACTATTTCTTGATTGTTACGTAATTCACGTAGAGCTTGCCATTGATTTTTGGTCAAATTGTGATACCCAGATTTTAAACCAGTTTGTTCAAGAGTAGCCACATCATTTAAAACTAAGTTTTGATACGTTTCAATGAGAGGATCCGGATTGCCTGAAGGGATCCACTTAGAGGGTGCCCGAACTACTGAAATGGCCGTGCCCATGTCGTGTGTGGCACAAAATTGGGTTACTGCCAGTTTTCTAAAAGATCGATATAAAGCTAATCTCATTTGAAAAGGATTATAATGGGTCACAGGCACAAACGAAAGACCTAAATTCAAAACTGATTATTGCTCTGATGTTAATGATATAGACAAAATGTTCACTACTTTTTGGACCGATTCCTGGTTATCGGGCCTTGGGGGCGATCTTGTTGATAATTGTCTTGAGGCTTCCATATTCGGTCGTGTTGAAAATTGTCTGGAGATTTCCATGCTCGATTGCGACCTCAACCACGAAATCGGCCTTGCTGAAAAACCTGCTCATGTCGTTGATTTAAAGCATTGGTTGCACCATCAGAAAAAAACCCAGGTTCAGAGTCATCTGATGAAATGTCAAATGAATCAAATGTGACCCGTTTTTGTGATGAATTATTTTTCTTCATCCAAGTATAAACTTGATCTAAATCATAATCTTTTTTGTTTTGATTACATTTTTTGATTTTGATAGATTTTTTATAATCACGATATTGATCTAATTGTAATTGCAACTCATCAATTTGTATCTTGTACCTTTCTTTGGTAGTTTTCGTACGAACTAACTCATCAAGTTCTTTCACATCTTGTTTCAATTTAACAGATTCAGTATTTAACCGTTCCCCTAATAAAGCAATCACGTCCATACTACATTTATTTAGAATGCTATTCCATTTCTTGTAGAAGACATCGTCATCAAGAAACATTTTAGGAGGTTTTAAAACCCTCAAACCACGAAGGCTCATCTTAGATTTTAGATATTGTATAATAGTGGCTTCATGAAGCTGAACACATATTAATTTTTTGTTTAAATCCAAAAGATCCAAAAAAGACAGAGTGGAATAAAGATTCAGAATCATCAAATAAAGCTGGTCTTTGAGTAATTTCTTGAATTTGTGCATCAGAAAAAGCAAAAATGGCTTGATTAGCATATAATGAAGATTCCTTACTGTTCTCCTTAGAGAAGAAAGTAATTCAGTGGCCATATTATAAGTTATAAATGGTGAACCAATATTACAAAATAACTATCACTCTATATGAAATTACTCATAAACAAAAATAGAGCAAAAAATCCTAAAATTATGAGCTGAAGTGTGTGTACATGAATGTATTAATGTTGGAAGGTGAGCCGTGAGGAAACAAACTACAGTGGTGTGCAAAAGTCTGGAATTACTTGTAAATTTGACGTTTTTTCAACTTCGTGACCTTATATCTTAATTTCTTTTTCCTCCCAGTGGCTTGTTCTGTGTATCTCATGATAAGTGATAGATTTGGCTATTAGGGTCAACTTTTAGTATTGAATTGGCCCTTATTTTCCGAGTTTGTTCCCCATAGTTGTCCTGTTGATAGATTTTCTGTGAAAATCGCATAATGTACATTGTTGGCCAACAGTATATTATTGTAAATATGCTTTAAAATATTATGGACGCACGCCAGGTTTCCTTCAAATTAATGTATGTGGCCTTGAAAAAGGCTGTTTTTATGTGTCAGTGATGGCTCAGTATTTGATGGGCCACCCTTTGTTCTTGATCACCTAACTGCACCTTGTCGTCATTGAATGAACCAGTCTGACAAGGTGATCGTTGGTGACAACGCGGTTCCAAGCTGCAATGAGTGACTCAATCAGCTCAAGCTTTGATGTCAGATGCCACTTGGATATTTCCAAGGCCACCTTGTGCCACAGGTTCTCAATTGGATTCAGATCTGGAGACTGGGCAGGCCAGTCTATTGACTTGATGTTGTTCCGCTGCTTCCAGCTGATCACCTGTCTGGAGCGATGGCAGGGTGCATTGTCATCTTGGAGCAGGAACTGGCCAGGAAACAACTGGTGTGCTGATGGCACCATGCACCTTTGCTGTATGATGATGTACTTGGCCCCGTTGACCATTCCATCGACGATGTGAAGACTCCAACGCCACTGGCAACCATGCAGCCCTAGACCATGACCTTCAAAGGATGCTTCACAGTGAGGTTGAGACACTCAGGCTTGAATTCCTCTCCAGGAAATCTCCTCACATAGGTGTGGGCCTGGTTACCAAACAGGCAGAAGGTGCTTTCATTGCTGAATAGCACCTTTTCCCACATTTCAGTCGACCAGGTTGAGTGCTTTCTCGCCCACACGATCTGATTGCGCCTTTGTATGTCAGTCATCAATGGCTTAATCTGTGCTTTGCAGCCCCAGAGACCAAACTGCAGGCACCAGTGATGAACTGTTGATGAGCTGACACTGACCTCACTCTTGTCTGACCACTCTTGAAGTAGCTGAGGAGAGGTCAACTTCCGATTAGTCAGTGAAATGCGTTGTAGTGCGCGGACCTGGCATGATGTTGATGCATGTGGATGACCTGAACGAGGCTTGTCCACCACTGAACCCATTTCTTTCTTCTTCTGTACAATCTTAACAACAGCGATCTGACTGCAGCCAACTTTCCTGGCTATCTGACGGCTTGAAAATCCTTCCTCGCTCATAAAGGACACACGAACACGCTCATCCAACGTCAGGGTCCGAGTCATCTTCATGGTCAATCCAGAAAGCGTATGAAATTCAAAAATTCCACGTGTTTTTATAGCTGCACTGTTGGCTAGATATCTGCATTGTGATTGGTTAGTGAAACCAGTCTCCCGATTGGTCAGAAATAACGTGTGCATATTGGAAAATCTCAATCCAGTTTTGACGCAGGATCCACAAAAACCGCAGTAGCTATCTCCCAGTGTTTGTAAAGTATTTAAATTGGAAGCAAGGAATGCAAAAAAGTTAAGTCTAATAGCCAAATGTATCCCTCTTGACGTGGTAGAAAGATGAATATGCTGGGCTAACGCAAAATTTAAAAAAAAAAAAAAAAGTTCGAAAGTACGAAAAACGCAAAACTCACAAGTGATTCCAGATTTTTGCACACCACTGTGAAGAGCTTACTCTAACTCTCTCCTCACCAGTAACCTCACTGGGCTCTTGAAGCTACAAAGAACCACATTCACAAACAATGGGAAGGTTATCAAATAGTCAATAAAATACACACACAGTTCTATAGAAAAATACACCAAAGCTTTGTGGAGAGAAACTGAGAGAAGCACGTTCTCCCTGTTTCTCCAGGACCAAGCAGGAAGTCAGTCCTCACATATGGGTGACGTCGGCGCCGACGGAGCCCTCGCGGAGCAATTTTCCCCAGCTTTCAAAGAAAGCCTTTGGGAATTGCAGCGCGCATGCGCGGTCCTCTTCCCGTCCAAGGGTGCCATCTTGCTCAGTCTTCTTTTTTCCGCGGAGCCCTACAGACGTTGCCTGTGAATCCCCGCCGAAAAGTTGATTTTTCTCTATTTTTTCTCTGTTTTTTTCTTCGGTTCGACGCCGGTTCTTTTCCCGCCCGGACTCGCGACGCCGGTTGCGAGTCCGTCTTTTATTTTTCGTTTTTTTGTCCTTCGTGACAGATTTCGCGCTTTTTTTCCTTTTTCCCTGGCTGCCCGGTCGTTGGACCTCGCAGGGGCCCTTTTTCCCCCGATGGCGGCCAGTGGTTTCAAAAAGTGTGACCTCTGTAAGAAACCTATGTCTCTTACAGACACTCATGACTTCTGCCTCCGCTGCCTCGGCCCAGATCATGACCCCATGATCTGCGGGCCATGCGGCAAAATGTCCTCAAAAGCATTGAGGAGTCGGCAGCACCAGCGGGAACGTATCTTCTCTGACTCCGGCCGGGCTCGGACCTCGTCAGAGGCTTCGACGTCTCGGGACTCTGGTCCTGAGCATCGTCGGAGTTCCTCTGAAAGGGGGTCTCCTACCCGGGATAATCATCGGAAGAAGAAACCCGCGAGGGCGGGATCGGTGGACGCTCCTGGTTCCTCGAGGGCCAGGTCGCATAGCTCCGATTCCCGTCCCGGGTCCTTGGAGTCAGAGAGGCCGTCAAAACATCCTCGACTCGAGGTGGACTTGCCCGCTCACGTAAGTACTGTTGTCCTCGTGGACTCGCCTCCGAAGGACCCGACGTCGGGCCCGACGCCGTCGGGGCCCGAGTCGGGGGCTGCTGGGTCTCCTGAGCTCGGACTCAGGTTGACGGCCTTGGAGTGCAGTTTGTCTGCCTTCTTGGACCAGCAGCGGGCATTGATCGCTGGCCTCGCTGGCGCTTCTGCCCTGACCGCCGGGACGTCGACCTCCAAATCGAACCCGGAGACCGAGCCGATCCTCGAGTCTATGAGGGCTTGAGTCGATCCTCGGTCAAGGTCTCCTTCGGCCTCCCGTTCGGGACCGCGGTTGTCGATGCCGACTCCCTCGGCGTCGGGGTGGATGGCATCAGTGCCCGCCCGACCGGAGCCGGTCGACGACTCCTCCGAGGAGTCGGCCTGGGAATCTGAGGACGAAGAGTCACCTGGTTCCTTTCGGACTCGGTGTGTCCCTTCGGACTCCCCCGAGTCCAAACCTCGGAGACGGTCCCCCCCGGAGGATACCCGGTTCTCGGACTTCGTGAGGGATATGGCCAAAGCCTTGGCCTTCCCTCAGGATCCCGAGGAGGAGCCTCGAGTCGAAGAACTCGATGCCCTCCAATATGACTCTCCCCCGAAGGAGGCCTTTATTGTACCGGTTCCTCCCATGCTGGAACGGCTTCTCCTCCGCATGTGGGAGAGCCCGGCGTCGTCGCCGGTGTTAAGCAAGCGGGTCGATTCCATTTATCGAGTCCGCAAGAGCCCCGGGTTCCAAAAGGCACAACTACCACACCATTCCATGGTGGTGGAATCGGCCATGCATAGACTGAAGAGTCAAAAAATGCACTCCTCGGTGCCCCCTGGTAGGGAAGCCCGAAGCCTGGATGCCCTCGGTAGGAAGTGCTTCCAGGGCTCTATGCTTGCTTGTCGAGTCCAGACATACCAGCTCTACATGGGCATGTATCTCCGAGACCTGGCTAAGGAAATAGCCGGGTTCTCTGCTGGTCTCTCCGACGAACCTTTGCAGAGGTTCCAATCCTTGTCTACTGGTATTCGGGAGTGCTCCAAGTTTATCTCTCGAGCAGCCTATGATGGTTTTGAGGCTTCGGCTCGAGTAGCCGCGGCCGGCATCGGTGGACGCCGCCAGGCTTGACTTCAGACGTCCGACCTCGAGCCCTGGGTACAGGACAAGTTGGTCGATGTCCCCTGCCGAGGTGATAACCTCTTTGGCAAGCCCATGGATGAGAAGGCTGCACAAATCGAGACGGAGACTCTCACCAGGACTCGTCTCTCAAGGAAGACCTCTGCCCCTTCTCAAAAGAAGAAGGCCTCGGGGAAAAAGCCCTTTTACCCGAGGAAAGGTGCTGCCTATAAATACTACCCTCAGTATCAGGCCTCACCAGCTCCCCCACAGGGAAAGCAGGCCAAGGGACGGGGTAATGGGTCCCGTAGGCAGCAAGCCCCCAAGCCTGCACCACCGGCCCCTGCTCAGCAGGGTGGGGGTTTTTGACTTTCTCAGCATAGCCTCTCCCCCTCAGCTGGTTTCTCTCAGCACAGGAGGCCGGCTGGTCCACTTTGCCCACAGGTGGTCCAACATCACCACAGATTCCTGGGTGCTTCAGATAGTTCAAAAGGGCTATCTTCTTCATTTTCACCAGGTACCTCCCTCCTACTTTCCAGGGGAGCCTTCCAGACTCCCTCTGCACAGGGACTTACTCCTTCAGGAGTTAGCAAGTCTTGTTCAGGAACAAGCCGTGGAACCGGTGCCCCACCACCTGAAGGGTCAAGGGTTTTACTCCAGGTACTTCCTGGTTCCAAAAAGAACAGGAGGCCTCAGACCCATCCTGGACTTGCGAAACCTCAACAAGTTCCTTGCAAAGGAAAAGTTCAAAATGCTTACCCTTGGAATCCTGCTGCCCTACCTCCAGCAGGGAGACTGGCTATGCTTCTTAGATCTAAAGGATGCGTATACTCATATCCTTATTCATCCGGACCACAGACAATACCTCAGGTTTGTTGTGGGAGGAAACCATTACCAGTACAGAGTACTGCCTTTCGGCCTATCCTCCGCCCCCAGAGTGTTCACCAATTGCCTAGAAGTGGTGGCGGCCTATCTGAGACTTCAAGGTCTCTTTGTGTTCCCATACCTGGACGACTGGCTCATCAGGGCCCAGTCTGCCCAAGAAGCCACTCAGGCTACTCATCGCACTGTGACTCTGCTCCAGCACTTGGGTTTTGTCATAAACTTCGCAAAGTCCACTTTGCTCCCCTCTCAAGATCTAGAATTCATCGGCGCCAGGTTGGACACTCTACAGGCGCGGGCCTTCCTGCCTCTGGACAGGGCCCAAAGGCTCATGGATCTCGCCAGCCGCTTTCACAGCAATTCCCTGGTCTCTGCCAGGCAATTTCTGAGACTGCTCGGCCATATGGCTTCCACGGTCCATGTAACCCCCAATGCCCGCCTGAACATGCGACCTGCTCAATGGTGCCTTCGCAAATAATGGCATCAGGCCACTGGGAGCCTAGCGGACTCCATACAGATCTCCAACCAGCTGGTCTCATCTCTGCGATGGTGGCTTCATCTACCAAACCTAGTGCTGGGGGTGGCTTTTCAGCCCTCTACACATTCTCGGGTCCTGACGACCGATGCTTCTCTCCAGGGTTGGGGAGCACATTGCCAAGGGACTTGTACTCAGGGTCTCTGGACACCTTGGGAGTCCGCTCAGCAGATCAACTTCCTGGAGCTCAGAGCCATCCGCCTAGCGCTCAAAGCCTTCTCTCACCTGATTTCTCACCAGTCGGTACTTGTCCAGACAGACAATCAGGTTGCCATGTTCTACGTGAACAAACAAGGCGGAACCGGCTCCTTCCTTCTCTGTCAGGAAGCACAGAAGCTCTGCTCTTGGGCCGTCCATCACAACATCGTCCTCAAAGCTGTCTATCTCCCAGGTCAAGAAAACTACCTGGCAGACAAACTGAGCAGGATCCTCCAACCGCACGAGTGGAGATTGGACCCGCTTGTGGTTCAACGGATCTTTCTCCGGTGGGGCCTCCCCACCATGGATCTGTTCGCCAGTCCTCTGAACCGGCAGCTTCCCAGATTCTGCTCTCGACAGCCGCATCCTCTCCGGGTAGCGGCGGATGCTTTTCTGATTCCATGGTCCACAGGCCTCTTGTATGCCTTTCCACCCATGCCTCTGGTGTCTCGGATGCTCTTCAAAGTTCTCAGAGACAAGGCGTCGGTGATCCTAGTGGCTCCCCGGTGACCGAGACAACCTTGGTTCCCGCTTCTGATGCAGCTGGCGGTGGACACCCCTCTTCCTCTGGGGTTTCAGCCCGACCTCCTCTCGCAGGATCAGGGGACGCTCCTGCACCCCAACCTTCGGTCCCTTCATCTGATGGCCTGGCTGCTGAAAGGGTAGTCCTTGCTCCTCTCCAGCTACCTCCAGATGTGGAAGAGGTCGTCTTGGCCTCCAGGACTTCCACCCGGAAGTCCTACGCTCTTAAGTGGCGTCGGTTCTCCGTCTGGTGTACTCAGCGGTCGCAAGACCCCTTCTCCTGTTCTACATCAGTAGTCTTGCAGTACTTCCTTTCCCTTTCCAATCTTGGACTTAAGTCCAACTCGGTCAAGGTCCACCTCAGTGCTATTTCTGCGCATCACCTGCCGGTGGATGGTAGACCTCTTTCCAGCCACCCTCTGGTGGCTCGTTTTCTCAGGGGCCTCCTGCTCCTTAAACCACCTTTGCGCCCGCCAGCCCCGAACTGGGATCTCAACGTGGTTTTACAGCGGATTACCTGTCCGCCTTTTGAGCCTATGGCTACCTGTCCTCTTCGTTTTCTTTCCTGGAAAACCTTGTTCTTGGTGGCCCTCACTTCTGCTAGACGCGTTAGTGAGCTTCAGGCCCTGGTATCTGATCCTCCTTACACTAGGTTCTACAAGAACCGGGTAGTCCTACGGACTCACCCTAAGTTTCTTCCTAAAGTGGTTTCCCCTTTTCACATCAACCAAGAGGTGGTACTTCCGACCTACTTTCCCAGGCCACACTCCAGCCGAGCTGAAATGGTCCTGCATACCCTGGACTGTAGAAGGGCGCTGAACTTCTACCTTGACCGTACGCGGGAGCACCGAAGGGCTGTTCAGCTCTTCGTGTCTTATGACCCCAACAAGTTGGGGCTCCCTGTCTCCAAGCATACTCTGTCCATCTGGATTGCGGACTGCATCGCTTGGGCTTACGAGGCTGCGGGCCTCGTGCTGGAAGGTAGAGTCACCGCTCATCGTGTTCGGGCGAAGGCTACGTCAGTGGCTTACCTCCGCTCTGTTCCGTTGGCAGACATCTGCCGGGCCGCTACTTGGTCTTCAAGTCAGACTTTTGCAGCCCATTACTGCCTGGAGAGGGAGTACCGCAGGGACAGTGCTTTCGGACAGGCAGTCCTCCGTAACCTCTTTGAGGTATAGGCAACTCCTACCCTCCATCCCGGATGTTGGGCTACCGGTTGGAGACATGTTCAGAGAAGATTCCTTCCTTCTGTGCTGCTGAGCTAGAGGGAGCTCATTTTTGTGCTTAGGGTCTCCGGTAGCCTTAAGCTTGGGAGTCCCATATGTGAGGACTGACTTCCTGCTTCGTCCTGGAGAAAGTGTAGTTACTCACCTGTAACAGGTGTTCTCCAGGAGCAGCAGGAATCAGTCCTCACAACCCTCCCTCCTCCCCTTGGAGTTGCAGTTTTATGCTTTTGTTTTTGCTAATTTTTGCTGTCTTTTAGCTATGTCATCTGACTGAGCAAGATGGCACCCTTGGGCAGGAAGAGGACCGCGCATGCGCGCTGCAATTCCCAAAGGCTTTCTTTGAAAGCTGGGGAAAATTGCTCCGCGAGGGCTCCGTCGGCGCCGACGTCACCCATATGTGAGGACTGATTCCTGCTGCTCCTGGAGAACACCTGTTACAGGTGAGTAACTACGCTTTACTCTAACTTCTTAGCCATGGTTCACTTTATTTATAAGGCCTTTGTAGATGATACAGCATAATTTCACTTTATCATTATACGTCATGTATGTATCATATTGTAGGTCAACTTATTCAGTGTGGGTCAATGTGGAGCCATAAATGGAGTCCGAGACATAATTATTTACTGTTACATGGCCATTATAAGGAGACATACAGGAATCCAAGATATAGAATGACCTAATTGACATAATTGTTTACTGCTAATACTCTTGATATCTACTAATTACTAACCCTGAGAGTATTTTAGCTAATAACCCTGAGACTGCTATCTGGTATCCCTGAGACAGAGAGGCTGGGGTACAACGTGCCCTTTCTTTATTTCAGGACATGTAAACCTTCACCTAGTAAGCTAATATATGAAGTTATTTCTAAGCAAGGTTCTGAACAGAATTAACTCTTTCTCAGTTTTAGTAGTCTAATAGTGTATGGTACCCCGTACTAATATACATGCTTTCACACTGTACCTCTTGTAGCTATACTTCCATTTTATTCAATATTAATGAGCCCCTATCGGAGCTTAAAAGGTAGGTAAAAACACCACAAAAATAGTGTGCCCTACACCAAACGTGTTGAAAATGATATTGCTTCAAACTTCACATATACACAATAAATAGGACCAAACAGAGTCAAAAAAATTACTTATCTGTTGTCCAAATGAAACGGAGTCATGGTGATTTTCAAGACTCAGTTAAAACCTCACAAGTGTCAGCAGCTTTCGACCAAGTACACAGTACTGCGTTTCGGGCAAACCAATCTTAGTGCCCTGTTTCAACGCTTTGCTTAACTGCAGACTATAATCCAGCTTCCCCAATTCTTTGGGACGCCAGCGCATGATCATTATTGATCTAGTGCCACAATGTGGAATCCTCAGTTAAATGCCATTTCAAGCCAATCACAGCTTTAAAAGTCATGAAATGCCAAGTTGCAGCTGTTACATTCAATTAATAACAAAGTCCTGATACCTCAAAGGAGGCTTGTCCAATCCAGTTCTTTATTGAGACCCAGTGGTTCTACCGTAGATAGCCTCAATATCCATGTTTGTTCAAGCATTTATTAGGAAGATTCTTTTTAAACATTGGCATATCCACCAGTTACATTCATGTTTCCAGAAGAGATTGCAAATAGCTCATACACGAGGTCCTAATCTTCGTGATATTGTTGGCATTACTACTTCTCCTTTGGATAGACAAACTTTTGAACAACTTACTGATTTAGGTCTTTTCTTGTGTACTACTTGTGATTATTGCTCACAGTCTATTGTAGGTAAAGAATGGCAAGTACCTAATTCCAATTATTTTCACGCGGCTAGATGGCATGCCACTTGTTCCACTACTTATGTGGTATATGTCTTAGTATGTCCATGCAACCTTTTATACATCGGGAGAACAATCCATTCTGTACGGATTCGATTATGTGAACATGCATCTAGAATTAAAAATAAAATTACATCTGCTCCGATAGTTCAACATTGTCTGGATCATAATCATTTGTTTACGGACATTCGTTGGAGAGTTTTGGATTATGTGCCACAAAATCCACGATGGGGCAATCGTGAGCAACGTCTTCAAATGCTTGAACAAACATGGATATTTAGGCTATCTACGGTGGAACCACTGGGTCTCAATAAAGAACTGGATTGGAAAGCCTCCTTTGAGGTATCAGGACTTTGTTATTAATTGAATATAACAGCTGCAACTTGGCATTTCATGACGTTTAAAGCTGTGATTGGCTTGAAATGGCATTTAACTGAGGATTCCACATTGTGGCACTAGATCGAAAATGAGCTCTGTGACGCTGCAACAAGGCCAGAAGCCATGGAAACAAATGGTGACCCGGTGGAAGGTCCGGGTACTGCAGCTAAAAGCAAGATATTCCCTTCTCAGCACAAGGAGGACATAGATAATCAGCCAACACAACTCACCTCGGGGGAGGGGAGAAGCAGAGTTGCTGATTGGGCACGCCCTAGCTGGAGGCGGGCTCCCCAGAGCAGAAGCAGCTTGTTAAACTGGAAGAAGGAAGAGAGTTGGAGAGGAGAAGTGAGAAGGAGATTCAGTTGGAGATTGAGAGAAGGAACCAACCGAGGAGGTGGAAGGAAATACTGGAACCAGATGAAGCAGGTGTGTGCTTTAGAGATGAAGTAGCCTTGGATGCCAGAGCCTTTGAATGTGAAGGAGAAACGTTCCCCAGCTGCAATTCCAGGAGAAGGCGTGTAAAGCCAAGAAGCAGGTACCAGGGAGACTCAGTGCACAGCAGAACCTTCTGGGAGAAGGAGAAGGGCGTGGCACTGAGAGACCCAAGGGTAAAGCCTAGGCTTTTGGAGCAGAGAGCTGATCAATGGAATGAATGGCAGACGGCGGAGAAACCTCCAGATATTCCTCAGCACAAGGTACAGGGTACTGTTAATACTGATAACAGCTTTTATGAGAAGCCAGACTGTGTGAGTGCATATTTTAAAACCCAGGAAAAGCCCAGGTTTTATGAGAGCAGTTGGCTACAGCCAGAAGCTTGTTCAGTTAAACCCTGTTTGTCTCCTCAAACTGCTGACAAGATTAACAAGCAAGCTAGCTATAAGGACATAGCCGAGATATTTGCCAGAGACATTTGCCAGAAAGTTTCAGGAAGCTCTAAGTTTGATTTGTTGCTGGGTAAATCAATTCCTTTACAGGTGAAGCACCTGTAAAGGAATTGATTTACCCAGCACTTGCTGACAGAGACAAGTGGGGGAGGGGTAATTCCAATGCACTGAATGAACAGAGTAACCAAGCTGAAGCACTCCTGAGAGACTTTAAAACGTTTCTAGAGGAACGCAATATTGCTGGACCCAGGATAATTGAACCAATACAGAGTCCAGAAGCACCAGTACCATTGCCTCATCCCTTACAGACGCAGGATTTGAGTCAGCCAATGGACTGCTCGACGTGCCTTGTAGATAAGTAATGATAGTCAAGCAAAGCTTGTGTGGTCATTCATTATAAAGTGATAAAGTGTACATTGTCAAAGTTCCTTACCTGAAGAGCTTATGAGAAAGATAAGAATAAGCGAATACAGAAGTTGGATACAGTGCAGGAACTTTATTGTTTGCCTTTGGTTTAAATGTTTTCTAAGACAGCTCACATGACTGGAATGTGAAGTGCTGTGAAAAGGACTGTTTTGAAACACAGAGTTGGAAAAGCCTATCTTTTCTTTGTTCTTGTTTTGGCTGTAAAAATACTTTGCCTTTACACCTGTTCCAATTCCACCACGGAGCGGGAGAAATAAAATCCTTATAAAATAAATATTCTTTATACCTGCCTTGTCACTCAACCACCGCAACTACAATTTTACCTCAAGGCACACCCCTCCTTAAACCCTCAAGGTCAAGGGGCGGGTGCATGGTTATAGCATGCGCTGGTGTCCCGAAGAATTGGGGAAGCTGGATGATAGTCTGCAGTTAAGCAAAGCAATGAAACAGGGCACTAAGATTGGTTTGCCCGAAACACAGTACTGTGTACTTGGTCGAAAGCTGCTGACACTTGCGAAGTTTTAACTGAGTCTTGAAAATCACCATGACTCAGTTTCATTTGGACAACAGATAAGTCATTTTTTTGACTCTGTTTGGTTTTATTTATTGTGTATATGTGAAGTTGGAAGCAATATCATTTTCAACACGTTTGGTGTAGGGCACACTATTTTTGTGGTGTTTTTAACTACCTTTTAAGCTCCGATTGGGGCTCATTAATATTGAGTAAAACGGAAGTATAGCTACAAGAGGTAGTTTGTTTCCTCACGGCTCACTTTCCAACATTAATACATTCACGTACACACACTTAAGCTCATGATTTTAGGATTCCCTATTATCCAGCAGTGGTAAGAACATGGCCAAGGTAATCATTCTGAATTTTTCTTTGACTAGAGATTTGTTCTGGTCTTTGAGAAGATAGGATGCAAGCTACCTGTTGTTGTTTTTTTTTAATGAGGAAATACTCAAGTTTAAACTTCCATTCCTTCTCTAGGTGAGGTACTCTCTCAGTGGCTCTTGCCTTAAGTAGGGTAGAGAGTTCCTTTGCCAAGATCTCTTGGTTTTTTTTATAGGGACTGCTCTGGGTGATCATTTTGGCAGGATTTTCAGGAAGTATGGTTGGTAGTCCTGCAGAAGCTAAGGTTTGTAACATGGCATAGTTGTTCTTGATGAGGTCTGTCTCTGAATCTATTGCCAAAGAGATGGTTGCCTGTACAAGATGTACCAACCAAGCTTTCATATATGATGAAATACAAATGAACAGCATAGTGGATTGTAAAAATCTCTTTGCAAATAAGTTTAAGGTTGAGAATCCTTTCCTGGAGGGATAGTGGCATTGCCTTTTTCACTTTCAAAAGGGCTAGCTTTATTGCAATAGAATGGTATCTCCAAAGCTTGGTGTAACCTGGACCATGTATTTACTGTTCATTCTTTCTCCCTGGGGGGAGGGGAAAGGGGTGCTGAGTTGGGATGTTTCCCAGTTTTTAAACTGCAGAATCTTTGAAGTACTGCCTTGTATTCCCTAGGATCACTTATGGGTAGCTGACTCTGCACCTCCTTGTATCTCAGTGGAGACCACCTAAGCCAGGTGTTCTATAACAAATGAGTTTTTGGGAGGCATGGGCAAGGGATTTTGTTTTAAGCATTTAATCTTTATTACAAAGCAAAAATACAAGAAAAAAGAGAGTCATTTAATATGAGAAAGCAAATCAACCATCAAATGCAAAGCTGCAAATAAAGTCCACATCATGGAAAACTGATGGAAAATGGGCGAGGGATCTGAGTGTAACCTAGTCATGCCTTCTTCCCCTGAATCCTTCTCTGTAGATTCATAATTCCCCTCTGGTTGGGATTCAGAGTCTACTGATAAGGTGGATTGGCACATTTGGTACAGTACTCTTCTGGGGGCCTCAGCCTGCATTTTGTTGAAGTAGGTTCCAGCTATAGTCATTGCAATTGCTACAGATGTTTTGCCAGTGCCTCCTGGATGATCCTGTCCAGATCTCTCCTATAGCTTGCAGAGGCTTTTGGCAGAACACCTAGGAGAGACTTACTGCCCCCTCCCAGGAGAGAGGATGCAAGCTGGGAAGTGGCAAGGAAGAGGATGATAAGATTCCTTGCTGTCCCCCTGCCTTTTTGTTGGAGCAAGTAGAATTGATATGTTCTAGTACAGATACTGGCAGGAACTTTGCAGATTACTGGAGGCTGATGGGCTGTGCTTAGAAATAGCTGACATCGAGGTGAGGGTGGGTTCCTTGCTGATGATGAGAGGCGTTGTCTTGACACCAAGAAGAGGTACTCCTCTGGTTTTGATAATAATTGTGTTGCCATTAATGTTGAGCTGCACCAAGAAGTAAAGGTAGTAGTCCTCAGTGCTAACAGGATGAGCTCTGACATTGACAAAGGCTTTTCTGAAATTGATGCATGAGACCTGCTATCCTGCTTAGGCTTTTTGGGAGGGCAGTCTCCATGGACCTAAAGCTCTGTGCCTCTCTTGACATCAGGATGATTACGTTTCAGGTGCAAAGTCCTGTGCTCAGACCAAGAAACATTTATGCATGGATGTTTTTCAGGGAGTGAGTGTCCTCAGAAGTAGTGGCATACAGGAGAGAGGAGGATTCCAGAATAGTTGAAAAATGCCTGTGTTTGCTGCCTGATAAACCTTAGGGACGTAGCCAAGCAAATTTTACTTTTAGCGATATCTGGAATTTTTGAGTCTTTGTTGGGAAAATAGCTGCTTTCAGATCAAAGAAATTTTTTTTAGCAGACTGAAAATCAAGAGTATTTTTCAAGGAAGGAAGCTAAAAGAAGAAAGGAGAGGTAAAGATGAAATTATGAAAAAAAATGCTGAAACTGAGGGAGTCCCATGGAGACTGAACAGCTGTGAGCTGGACACACATCCAGTTTGGTCTGCATAAAAAAAGACCAAAGGGAACTTTTCAGGCAGTGCTAGGAGGAACATGCTAGAGTGCAGTTCTGTCACTTCTTTTCAGACTCTAGAGCAGCAAGGGTGTTCTGCTCCAGTCCCTCCTTTCCAGACAGCCTGCAGAGAAGGGAGGGAGAGGATATATTAAAAGCTGTTAGTGTAACTGGATTTAAAAGAAGTTTGGACATCGTAACCACCTTACGCTATCTCGGTGTGACCCTTGATTCCTCTCTATCTTTCAAAGCTCATATCTCCTCCATTGTCCAACGCTGCTTCTTCATCCTACGTCAACTTCGTTCTGTTCGTCCTTCCTCTATGACCACCCTTCTCCTCTCCCTCGTTATCTCACGCTTAGACTACTGCAATGTCTCCTTGGCCGGTCTCCCTCAATCTCAGCTTCTACGCCTGCAACGAGTCCAGAACACAGCCGCCTGCATTCTCACTTGCACTTCCCGCTTTGATCACATCACCCCTCTTCTCATCCGCTTGCACTGGCTTCCAATCACTTTCAGGATCCAAATTCAAATTCCTTATCTTTGTCCATAGGTCTGTCCACACTGGCATCCCACTCTACCTTGCCGATCTGGTCCATCTCCACACTCCTCACCGCTCCCTCCGTTCCATACACGCAAACCGCATGTCCCTTCCCCTTCCCAAGCTCACCTAGAATCCATCCGCTCCTCTGCTTTTTATTTCCTCGGCCCCCGACTCTGGAACTCACTCCCCCCAGCCCTCCGCCTTGAACCTTCTTTTAAAACTTTCAAGGCTAACCTAAAAATCCACCTTTTTTGCTCAGCTTTTGACCTTCCCCTCCCCCCTCCTCTCCACCCCACCGCTGATACTCAATAAGCCTGTTTTCTCCTCTGCTCTCTGCCCTCCGTCTGTCCTCTACTAGCTTTACTCTATCCTTTCCTATCCAAAACATATTGGCGTTCCTTTTCTTTTCTAGCAGCCTTTGCCTTTTTTTGTAAGCTGCTCAGACGCTGTAGTGATGGGCAATATATTAAGTAAATAAACAATGCACATACAATCTTCATTCTGTGAAAGCCTTTAAAAAAGTCTGCATCAGCTATCTTTAGTATAGACAGGTGCAAGATAAACACAACTATAGAGAATTAATTGATAAATTTTAGCTAATGGAATATATGGTCAGTCTAATCTAGCCACTATAACTCTTTGGATAGTACATCAGTTGGTTCAATCAATTGAACTGCTACTGTTTTAGCTGAACCAATTGATATATTTTCCCAAGGAGCTACTGTTGGTTGGACTATTACCAGATTTATGAGGAGTTAGACAAAGAGGAGGGGCCAGGATCTCTTATAATGCCTTCTCTACTACCATTAATAGGTGTGGGCCATTTATGTAACTGACATTTTTGAATATGCTTTTTAGCAATAAGATTATGTGCCATTTTGTACTATTTTTCTTTTATTTATAGATTGGGCGCTAAAGAAAGAAGAATATGAAAAGTGAGGATAAAAAATAATTCAATATGTCTGTCATTCTTAAACATGAACACTTCAGAGTTAATTCTTTGTCATATCTCAAACTCAAATCATTAACATAAATTAACAGTATATTATGATAAAGACAGAGCATGTTGGATGCTGTAATCTTGTGATGTTTCTTTTTGGACAATGATAGTCTTTTAAATTGTATAATCTCCTATGTAATGAAGCCTTTTAAGATAATAAGACCACCTTTGTTCTGTTTTATTCTTTCTCCTTAAATAGAGAGGATAATGCATCCACACTCTCTAGTGATGTCTTCTGATGGAGCCAGAGAGTGTGGAACCCCCCTCCAGTTGAGAGGAAGTCTTAAAAACATTCTCTGCGCCTGTGTGTGGTGATCCCACTGATTCCACCACCAGCCAATCTTCTGTCAATTTCTTCTTTTCCATAGACCAGTGCGGTCAGGATCCTCCTCCGCACATGATTCTGCTCAAAGTAAAGCAAAAGTAAATTATTTAATAATTGTGTGACTGACATGATCTCATTTATTTATTTATTTATTTTATTTAAAGTTTCTTATATACCGTGCTCTTTAGCATCAGCGCGGTTTACATGGAACAAAACATTCTCAGTACATTTGAAAACACGTATGAGTTACATATAACAGGGCAATAAACTTGGGAAAACAAGGGTAACTATCTACAATAACGATTGAACTATTTACATAAATTCAACTCAGTCTTCATAGAAATCAGTCTCTTGCAGCAGTTTTTGGCAATTCCTCACTTGTGGTGTCACCATTTCCTGCAGTGTCCCCATCCGGTTACCAAGTGAATTAAAAAAAATGCTGCCATTAACCGTAAATACCCCATTGGCCCTAGTATAGGCTCCAGCAGAGGATATGAGAACAAATATGGCAGTTGCCATGTTACGGGTGTAGCGGCAGAGCGCAAACAATCAAATAATACCAGGAGTCTGTTCAAAAGGTCCAAATCATTTATTGTGCACAAGACTCAAGCAGAATCACATTCAAAATGGCTGAGCAATGGTTTCTAGCATAACAACAACTTTTATACCTTCCTTCTCCATTCTGAACATAGGCAAACTTTTCATTGGTCCTGGTAACCCCTCCCACCCCATCTATTGGTCCCGGTACCGTTACGTAGTGTCACTCACCTACTTACCCCTGAGGCGGAAGGCCTGGGGCTTCAGTGAGGCTCCTCTTATATAGCAAGGACTTAGTAGTGCCCTCTGGGATTTGGAGTCCCAATAGCTAATCAAATAAGAAGATAGTTGTGGTCGAGTAGCTATGCTTAAAGAGGTATTTATTTTCCCTTCCCGGGAGAACTTTTGCAACAAAGGTCAAAGGAAATTAAACCATAATACTGGCATAACACAAATGGGGACTACAAATTACAACGAAAATGCTTCTTGTCAGCTTTAACTAAACAAAAAGGGAAAAACAGGCTTTTTCTATCACAAAAGCTGAACTGTGAAATCTGTGTTCCTCCACAGATTTCTCTTAGGCAGGCTTTACTTAGGCTTTAACAAAAAGAGGTCACACTATCGGAAAACACCAATGTACAGTCCATTTTGCAAATATCTGAGCTCTCTTCACAGTAGTCACATTCCATGTCCTCGTGTACTTCTTGGCTATTATATTTTGCAGGGCTGTAATGTGTATCAGTGTTTAGTAGTTTCCTCTCTTCTTGGCCAGAGCTTCTCTCCCCTCTATCACTGCAGAAAGGCTGGTTACCGTGCACTATGGATTCTCCCCTTAGAGGGCCATACACTTCAGGACCATTGGGAGTAAAATTCAGTGCCCCTCTATTCCAGGTACTATGCCTTTCTTCAGGCTGAGCTCTGCCTGTCTGTTTTGCAACCGGGAAGTTGAAACTTTTCTCCCTTTCACTTCCCCTCACAGGACGTCTTTCTCTTAGGTGGGAAATCTCTCTTGGATAAGAGTTCTTGCTCCCCAGGTACCTGCTCCCATGGTTATTCCCTCTCCCAGCTCCTCGTGGTTTGCAGCTTGGAATCTCTCTCTGTCCCCAACTGGACTTTGGCTTAGTGCAGCCCAACTTTCCAGCACTAACCTCTGAGAATTCCTCCTGGGCAAACTCCTCTGAGGTGCAGATGGAATCCACGTCAGAAGCTTTCAGGTATGACTCCTGGCTCTCATGAGCTCTGCTCTTTCCTTTCCCGTGAGTCCTCTCAGTGTCTCTTTCTCTCTCTGTATCTGAGACTGAGTCTGACTCGCTGCTTGCGTCTCTGCCTGTATCCTTGCGTGTGTCTCTGCTCCTGTCTCTGCGTGCTTCTGCTTTGCTCAAGACTGACCTTATTTTAAATGCGTCATTCTTTGAGTCTCTTGTTAGCTCAACTCCCTGCAGCTGTTTCTACTTCTCTGATGAGCTATGATGTAATGCTATTCCTGGGCATTTACCTACAGCCGGTGCTCTTGTTTTGCTTGGTTGCTCATGGCAACCCCTAGCCATGTGCTTTGCACTGCCGGTTTTAAAACTGCCCTGCATATTTTCCTCTACTTCCATAGGCACTATCTGCCTTGCGCCATGACAGTAGCTATCTAATGAGGACCTTTGTCTGGGCTCAGCACCTGTTTCCCCCCCTTACAGTCCCCATTACAGTGGTCAGTTCTTAGACTCTTGATACATTTCTCCTCCAAGGTCACTAGCTAACTGGAACATGTGGGAAAGCAGGGCACTGTAACCTTTCTCTCAACAGAGTTAATTAATTCCATAGAAGCTTCTCACATTCTTATCAGTACCAATTAAAGCAGTTTTTTCTATTTCTCCTAAGTTTCGATTCTGCTTAGCTATGCTTGGTTATGCTTAGTTAAGTTTCAAGTTCATGGAAGCAGCATTCAGGGGGGTTTTCATTCCTCTGGCCTATCCACAGGCTTCATTTACAGGTCAAGCTGCTTAAGCCTGTCTGTTTAGTTCAAACAGCATGGTTCATAGGCCTTCGCCTACCACATTCCCCCCTTTGATTAATCTCACCCTATAGCTAATAAGGTGTGAGATTTAAATCACTCAATTACACTGGGGTCTGATTACGACCAAGCGTTCCAGGATTAGGGTGCCATAAGGCCAAAATCTTAGTGGCAGTCTTCCGTTCTACTGTATTTTCAATAACACTATTAATAGAGCGCATGCAACATGGGATTATACATGGTAATAACAAAAACAAAGCTACAAATACTAATATTATCATAGCAAAAGTAGTAAGTCCTCCCAATCCAGAGAAGATAGATTCGAACCAATTAGGCATCTTAAGACCATGCCAAGTCTGTACTGGTACATAAGCTTGCTTTCGCATGTTTTCAGCAATATTTTCAACTACTTGACCTTTGTCATCTATCTTCAAACAACAATTGGTTAAATTCAACTTACCACATACTCCTCCTTCAGCTGCTAATAGGTAATCTAGTGCCAAGCGATTCTGATATATTGCAGTACGCATTTGTGTGCTCTGTCTAGCTAGAAGTGTGAGTGCTTGGCTAGTTTCATTAGTTATTAATTCAACAACTGCTTGCAAGCGTATAATACGATTTATCATATACACAGGGGTCCGGTATCCCCAGGTGCCATCTTGCCCCCAAGTGGCAGGTCCATAGTAGGCAATAATTCTTTCAGGTGGCCAATCATCACCATCCCATCTCTCCCATTTGCCTATCTGTAAAGCTGCTCTTTTCTGTCTCTTTGTATAGACTGGGTAACCTAATTGTTCTCCGTGTTCTGTGGGTAACAGAAAGAAAGAAGGTTGAATGGTTCCTAAGACACATGCCCCTCCCCAGTGAATAGGGAGTCGAGCATATGCTCGGGTTCCACAGATCCAATACAAACCAGGTGGGGCTTGCCAGGCATGAGGCTGGGCAAGGTCGGTCCATAGATCGGCAAGCTCAGGGAATTTTACTAATGGGTTGGTAGGTTCAGGTTCATTAACTCCTGACCACCAGGACATCTGTTTTGTGGTGTCATTATAAAACTTCTGGCTAAGACAGACAAACTGTCCCACTTTCAAATTGAACTGGGGTCCAGTCCGAGCATAACACAGACGTCCATTGGGTGTGCTAATACCCATTCACTTGTGGTCTTATGCAGCTCAGTATGATTATAGACTAATGAGTAATTCAATTATTGGGCCTCCCAGGGCCACTGATCACCCATTCTAGTTCCTCCGCAAAAATAACAATCTGAAATGTGGAGACTGGATACTACTGCTCCAGCTAATTCTAAGAACAGATTTTGAGAAGGGTGAGGGATATCAAACTTATTTACATGCATAGTTTCGTAGAAGGTATTATGTATATGGTACCGTGATGAACGATGGGCCTGGGTGTTCAGCTTAATATATACAATGGTTCCTGGATCTGACCCAGAGCCTGCAATGCGTAGTCCAAATTTATACCCTTGTGTCCATGCACTAGGATTTATTATATGTAATTCTAATGGATTACAAGCACCCTTCTTACATTTTTCTGGATTCTTAACATATGGCTGATATAAGGCAGCCATTCAATTATCTCTGGTGTTTTCTATCATACCCGTCTTCCATGTGGCATAGAACACACATTCCCACTTTGGGCAATAGTAATCTTCAACTGGTGCTGTGCTATATTCATTTGATAAAACTCGTTTACCTGTACAGGCTCCCCACCCGGTGGTTCCTTCTGGACACATATACTTGTGATCATGATAATATGCTTTTTCCCAGTTAGCACAATTAGACCGACTATCTCTATTTATAGCATCACAAGCATCAAAATACAAAACAGCACTCTTTGTAGAATCAGTGAGTGGGGGTGTGGCATTAAGTAAAGCTCCATCTGCATCATTCCATCGTATTTCTAGAGTATAATAGGATGGGTTCTGATGCGGGTTAAAACAAACTTTAGTATTACCCTTGGTGCAAATGTTCAGTTCAGTGGTATTATATATACACCGGCTTACTGTACCAGTACAGGTATAGTAAGAATGATAAAGCAAAGTCTGAGTTACTTTCATTCCAGTCCGAGTAGAAGTAATGCAGGCAGTACATGGGGGTAAAGCAAAAGTGAGTTCAAATCTCCCCAGGCAGGCAACCAGAACAAAATAGAAGCAAAGATGCATGTTGATTGTAGTCCTTCTGAATCTCCGCTGGAAGATCTTGACCTTGACGTTCACTGCTTCTTGACACAATGCTGACCCGTCTGCTAATGAAGCAATTCAACGGGTGTCAATGTTGATTGAAGATCCTCAAGTTTCCGCTGTATGCCAACTTACCAACCGTAGTTGACCTGAAGAAAGTCTGTGAGTGCAAAGTTTTTCAGTGAAGAAAACAAGTTTTGCTGTATTGGAAACAGCAATCCTCTTCGAAAGACTTGTCTACTGTAGAGTAGTTCTTGAGTGGCCTGAATGAAATTCTAGGCCGCAGGTTGCCGCCTCAGGGTGAGCCGCAAAGGAATATCAGGATGCTACACTGCTGTCCACTGATCTGGGTCTGGAACTGCTGCTGGCTTGACTCTGCTATGATGGATCCAGGATTCGATTTCTGCGACCTTGACAGCTGTTGGTGTAGACAGGATGACGGTGTATGGTCCCTTCCAATGAGGTTCCAGCGGTGTCTTCTTCCTATCTTTGATCCACACCGAGGTACCAGGCTTGTAGGGATGCAGGGATTCCGTCAAGTTGATGGGTAACTGGTCCTGTATCCACGCATGAAGAGTCTGCAGAACAGAACTAAGAGCTAGGAGTTCTTGTCTGGTTATCTCTGAACCAATTTGTGTCAAACTCCCTTTGACTCCCTGCACTATTGGTGGGGGTCTACCATACATGACTTCAAAGGGAGAAAATCCTGATGATTTCACAGGGGCTGAGCGTATTCTAAGTAAAGCTATTGGGAGAACTTGGGGCCACTTCAGGTGAGTCTCCTGACACAGCTTAGACAACTGAGATTTTAGAGTACGATTCATTCGCTCAACCTTCCCTGAACTTTGGGATCTGTATGCAGTGTGTAACTTCCATTGTATCTGTAGGGCACTTGCTAACTGTTGGGTAATTTGAGATACAAATGAGGGCCCATTGTCCGACCCTATTACTGCAGGGATTCCAAATCGGGGGATAATTTCCCTCAGCAAAACCTTGGTGACTTCTCTGGCCTTTTCAGTCCTGGTGGGGAAAGCTTTCACCCACCCAGAGAAGGTGCAAACTAAGACTAACAAGTAACGATATCCACTGGCTTTTGGCATTTCAGTAAAGTCTACTTGTAGGTTGTGCATAGGGGTTACACCACCTGACTGAACTCGGGGTGGTGGTGTAGGACCCTGCTTGGCATTGTTCTTCGCACAAGTTACGCACTGGTGAGCTACTGAGGCTGACAAGGCTCCCAACAGTGCAATGCAAAAATGTGGTCTGAGTGCTTTTTCCATTGCGTTTTTCCCATAATGTGTGGCTTGATGAAAGGCCTTTAGAAAGGCCGGTCCCAATGATTCAGGGATCACTATTCGTCCTGGAGGTTGGCTGCCCTCTGCTGGTGGCAGCTCAATCCATCCGTCTTTCAGTACCCCCTTCTCTATAGTGCGATAATAGTCCAATTCCCTCGTGGTATATCATGGCGTCCACAAGTTAAGGGGTACAGGAAACAATACTGCTTGTACTGGTGTTGCTTGTGATGAAATTTGGCCTGTCATGGCTGCTTTGCGTGCTGAGGCATCAGCAAATCTGTTTCCTTGGGCAACTTCTCCTTTTCCTGTTTGGTGTCCTCGGCAGTGCATCACAGCAACTTGTACCGGGGCCCATACTGCATCTAGTAACATTAATATTTCTGGGCCGTACTTAATTGATTTGCCTCCGGAGGTAATGAGTCCTCGTTCTTTATACAGAGCTCCATGAGCATGTAAAGTCATGAAAGCGTATTTTGAGTCTGTATATACGTTCAACTGGAGTCCGGCACCTAATACTAGTGCCCTTGTTAGTGCTATCAATTCCACTTTCTGTGCTGATGTTCCTGAGGCAAGAGCTGATGATTCAATGACTTTCTCCCAGGTGACTACTGCATACCCGGCACAGCGTCGTCCATTGATGATGAGGCTGCTTCCATCCACGAAGTAAGTCTGGTCAGGGTTTTCTATAGGTACATCAGTTAGATCAGGTCGACTTGAAAACACAGTGTCCATGACTTCTATACAGTCATGTTCTGGTGGGTCCTCGCTGATTGGTATCAAGGTGGCTGGGTTGAAAGCATGGCTCACTTCCAGTTGTATTCAAGGATTTTCACATAGCATACTCTGGTATTTCAGCATTCGAGAGTTGGTAAACCAATGATTTCCTTTTTGTTCCACAAGGGCAAGTACTGCGTGTGGTACTGTAACACGTAGGTTCTGTCCTAAGGCGAGTTTGTCTGCTTCACTCACTAACAATGCTGTGGCTGCAACAGCTCTCAAACATGGCGGCCATCCTTTGGCTACAGTGTCCAATTGTTTTGATAAGTATGCTACGGGTCGCTCCCAATGTCCCAATGTCTGAGTTAACATTCCTAGAGCGTTCCCTTGCATTTCATGTACAAACAAATGAAAAGGCTTCTGGACATCTGGTAGTCCAAGTGCTGGTGATGACATGAAGCTTTCAAAACCTTGAAGAAAGCATTAATCTTGATCAGGTCCCCACTCTAGTGGTGACTTCTCTTCTCCTTTGGTGGCTTCATATAGTGGCTTAGCAATCTGAGCAAAGTTGGGTATCCATATTCGGCAGTATCCTGCTGCTCCCAGAAAGGCTCTGACTTGCCTCCTGGTGGTTGGGGTTTGGATACTACACACAGCTTCTTTTCTTTCTGGTCCTAATTGTCGGCTTCCTTTGGTCAGCCGGAAACCCAAATACTTTACTTCCGTTTGGCATAGCTGTGCTTTTGCTCTGGAAACTTTGTATCCAGCTTCATCTAGTAGTTGTAAAAGGTCATTTGTGGCTTGTACACATTCACTCTCCGATGTGGTAGCTACCAATAGGTCATCCACATACTGGAGAAGCACTCTTTTCCCAGGAGTTACAGGATAGCTTGAAAGATCTTGGTTCAGTGCTGCACTAAAAATGGTGGGTGAGTTCTTGAATCCTTGAGGCAATCGTGTCCAGGTGAGTTGGCCCAGTCTTCCTGAGACAGGGTCCTGCCATTCAAAGGCAAATAACAATTGGCTAATTGGGGCTAATCGTATGCAGAAAAATGCATCTTTCAAATCCAGAACAGTAAAGTGGGTAGCTTCAGCAGGTATCAGTCCTAAGAGTGTATAGGGATTTGGCACGACTGGATGTATGGTTTCGACTGCTTCATTCACTCTCCTCAAATCTTGCACTGGGCGGTAATCACCTGTCCCAGGCTCCTTGACTGGTAGGAGAGGTGTATTCCAAGGTGATTGACATACTTTGAGAAGGCCATACTCCAGTAATCTTAACAAATGGCGATGAATGCCCTCAATGGCTGGTCTTGGGAGTGGGTATTGTTTAACATGTACTGGTTCTGCTCCAGGCTTAAGGGTCACAATTACTGGGGCTATGTGCTTAGCTAGACCTGGTGGGTTACCTAATGCCCATACTCCAGGAGGAGCCATAATGTTCGTTGGCATGCTGAAATTGGTATCAGGAACTGGCTTAGTACTATAATATCTCCACTCTTCTTCTCGGGGAACAGTAAGCACCATTAATCCTGCAGGCTTTGAATTTACAGTCATTTGCATTTCTCCTTTCTCAGTAAAGGATATT
This sequence comes from Ichthyophis bannanicus, assembly GCA_033557465.1. Taxonomy (NCBI): domain Eukaryota; kingdom Metazoa; phylum Chordata; class Amphibia; order Gymnophiona; family Ichthyophiidae; genus Ichthyophis; species Ichthyophis bannanicus. The sequence goes on along the minus strand of CM066048.1, from coordinate 42,663,215 downwards.
TGGGCCTGCAGTTTGGCTAGCATATCTCGTCCCAGTAGTGGCACTGGACACTCAGGCATATAAAGGAATTGGTGCGCTATTTGCTGTCCTAATTCACATACGCGGTTTTTCAGAAAAGACTTGGTGGCTCTGGCACCAGTTGCTCCCATAATAGTGACTGCTCTTGTGGACAAAGGAGCTATTTGCTTATCTACTACAGAATGTTCTGCTCCAGTATCAACCATAAAGTCCATGAATCGGTCCCCTATCTTTAAGCAGACCATAGGCTCCTGGGGACCTAGAGCGAATTCGGAGCCCGGTCTGTCCTAATCTGTTTCATCTAAATCATAGTCCGTTGCGGTTGCAACTCCTTCTATGGCCTCCTCTCTTTCCCGTTGGAAATGTACTCGATTAGTTCCTCTGTGATCGGCCTCTCTCCCTCTCTCTCCGAGGGGCGTTTTCTTCTTCTTCGTGTGAGGCGTCTTCGAGTTGCGGGCATGCATTCCTCCAATGTCCTTCTTCCTTGCAATAAGCGCATTGATTCACGCCTAATGTGGGCTGGCTATCTCCTCGGCCCCTTCCTCTACCTCTGCTCCTTCGGTTAGGGAAACCTCCCCGTTTCTGTTCAACTAAAGCGGCAGCCAAAAAATCGGCTTTCTTCTTCATTTTACGCTCACTTTCTCTCTGTCTTTCATTATCACGATTCACAAACACTTTCTGGGCGACTTCCATTAGCTGTGACGTATTCATGCCCGCGAACCCTTCTAATTTCTGTAGTTTACGTCTAATGTCTGGTTGGGACTGGCTGACAAAAGCGGCATTCACCATGCACAGGCTCCCTGGTGCCGCTGGGTCATAGGGCGTGTACATTCTATATGCTTCAGCTAATCTCTCATAGAATACTGCTGGGCTTTCATCTGCGCCCTGGATGACTTCAGCTGTCTTGGAGAGGTTCATGGCTTTCTGACCCCCCTTTCGCAGAACTTGTAAAAGGCCTTGGCGAAACCGAGCTAGGGCTCTGGATCCTTCATCGGTGTTTGGATCCCACCGAGGATCTTCATTAGGAAATTCTTTCTTTGCTGCTTCGCGGTTATCTATTCCTCCTCCTCCCTCTACTAGGGGATTTTCTGCTAACCAATTGACAGCTGCTTGCATAATTCTCGTCCGCTCCTCAGTAGTAAATAAAGTAGACAGGAGTTGACGGCAATCTGCCCAAGTAGGCTGGTGGGTTTGTATAATTGTATTCATTACCTCTGTTAATTCTTGGGGCTTGTCAGTGTAAGAGGCATAATGCATTTTCCAATTCAACAAATCAGTAGTGGAGAATGGCACATAAACTAGACTCGTGGGTCCCGCTACTATCTGGTTCTCCTCGTTCCTCACGGGCATTCCCGGGACCTGCCGCAGTGGCAATAATTTCTTGGTAGGGCCTCTCTTTCTCAACTTAAGCTTAGTCTGGGAACTTTCGCTTGCAACAGATGAACTTGCACTGACAACTGATTTTACACTGTCAGTCTCGTACTGGGAAGACGTTTCTTCTTCTTCCTGTTCTGACTCCAGATTTTCCTCAGTCTCAAGCTCATCAGCCTCTTCAGGGGGCGGATCATCTAGCTGAGCTACTGGTGGGTCAAGGGGTGGAATTCGCCGGTCCCGGGGGCCTGCCGCGGGACGCGGTGGTACTCTTACTGGGCGCTGAGCTTGGGGCTGTCTAGTTACAACTTCCAGGGACTCGGGATCAACATAAACAGGCTTCTTTTCTATCCCTGTCTTCTGTGTCTGTTCTGTCAGCGCTACCATTATTCTGCACTGTTCTTCATAACAGCGCTGGGCCCAAGGGGGCGGGCTTTCACAAATACTTAACCAGGAATCTATATAGGGATACTGGTCAGGGTGCGCTACTCGCACCTTCTGATGAACTGACTTAATGATTCCTATGGCAAATGTTCCATCTCGGGGCCACATGGGGTCTAATGCGGGCCACTCCCTAGTACACAAAACTTGTAATTGTGACGCAGTCATTTTTACCCCATAGTCTCCTGAATATCCTTTATTAAAGTACTTAATCATACATTCTAATGGAGTGTGCACAGTAGACCCCGCCCCTCTCATATCGATGTGTGCGCGCAACAACAAACAGAAGGGAAAAGGAGGGCGGACCGTGGGTGAGGGGTCCTCACGGCCCTAGAAACACTCAAGGAAAACAAAAAACAAGACAAGACGACAGTCGCTTCCTCCTTTTTATGACCTGGACGCCCGGCCAGGAACTGCGTTACTCAGGAGTCCGCCTTCGCTTGGTCTGTGTCACCAGACCCCATTCACACAATCATGCTAGCAACGTAATCCCAAAAAGCCCAATCCTGTCTTTTCTGACTAGGCTATACCAAAGTTATACAAGTTATACCGGCTATACCAAAGTTATTCCAAGAAGACGGTGGGTTCACCCCGCGAATACACTATGCAAGGTTAATTGGACCGCCTTGAGAGGTGATCAAGCTCTCTTACCAAAATTCACAAGTTTCAAGCTGCAGTTCTGACTCATCTGTCTAGACATACCAAAAACTATACTCACCGGATCCGGTCCCCGTTCCCGAGCAAGCGCATGAGTTGGACCTCGGACTCCCCTCACGGGTTCGAGGTGTTGGCTCCGACCGGGTCCAGCACCTGCCGAGGCCTGGCCCAGCTCCCTCCGATGCAACTGGACCGGTGGCGCCTAGGAGCCGAGCCCACGTCGGAAGGGCATGAGCCCGGCAGGACCAAACCTATAGAGGCGGAAAGTCGTGGTATATCAGCTCGTATACCCTCTACTAACCACACGTTCCCGGCCAATGCACCAAGAATATGTAGCGGCAGAGCGCAAACAATCCAATAATACCAGGAGTCTGTTCAAAAGGTCCAAACCATTTATTGTGCACAAGACTCAAGCAGAATCACATTCAAAATGGCTGAGCAATGGTTTCTAGCATAACAACAACTTTTATACCTTCCTTCTCCATTCTGAACATAGGCAAACTTTTCATTGGTCCCGGTAACCCCTCTCACCCCATCTATTGGTCCCGGTACCATTACGTAGCTATCCAATGAGGACCTTTGTCTGGGCTCAGCACCTGTTTCCCCCCCTTACAGTCCCCATTACAATGGTCCGTTCTTAGACTCTTGATACATTTCTCCTCCAAGGTCACTAGCTAACTGGAACATGTGGGAAAGCAGGGCACTGTAACCTTTCTCTCAACAGAGTTAATTAATTCCATAGAAGCTTCTCACATTCTTATCAGTACCAATTAAAGCAGTTTTTTCTATTTCTCCTAAGTTTTGATTCTGCTTAGCAATGCTTGGTTATGCTTAGTTAAGTTTCAAGTTCATGGAAGCAGCATTCAGGGGGGTTTTCATTCCTCTGGCCTATCCACAGGCTTCATTTACAGGTCAAGCTGCTTAAGCCTGTCTGTTTAGTTCAAACAGCATGGTTCATAGGCCTTCGCCTACCACACGGGGACATCTTCCCTCCTGACATCTGCACTATTTCCTCTCACCACAATGAGGCTTCTGTTCCATTACAACACCATCAGCAGTGCAGGCAGATAGTTTTTTTTCTGCCAAAAACACTGGACACAGGAGCAAGATATCCACTAAAGCACTTGGCCCCACAGCAGCAAGTAAAACTAAGCCAAAACACAGGGCAGCCTCCTCATAGTCTGCCCAGCCAAATTTAGACACTATAGCTGTTCTCTCAGAACACAAGCAGAAGAGAAGACATACAGATCCCTCTCATCAGAAATCTAGCAAAAAAAAAAAATCTAGCAAAAAAAAGAGCAAAAAGCGTTTTCTTGCTGACTTATTATCTGACTGCTTTCCAAAGTCTTTCAGTTACTCAATGCTTTCTAAATCTTGACACTGGAGGCAAGTGTCTCTGTTGCTTATGCATAAATCAGGTCTGGTTCAATCCACCTCATGGACACTGGAATTGATATATAAAGTCCTGCCTATGCCGGAGTATCATCTCACCCACTTACCCCATCAATCCATGGTTTCAGAAGCTGTTATCAAACATAATAAATTTACTGGACCACTTACTCAAGTTCCTCCCAGGAAGGGACATAAAGTTTTGGACAACATGGGGGCAAAAGGTGTACTAGAGCACCATGCTGGCCATAAAAATTGTAGCTCACCAGCTTCAGATCTTGCAGTGTCATCACAAGCTTTTGAATCAACTCCAATATTCAACAAGACTCCCTATGGATCAGTCTCCAGGAGTCCATTTATCTCATTTGGTTCATCTAGGACACCTAATTATTGCATTTCCAGAACAGCAGCTCCAGCCATGGCAGCCAGATGAACCAGGTGGCTTAAAGCATCATGCCTGAAAGAAGACCTCCATGACAAAATAGCATATATTCTATGTTTGGGAGACAGCCTGTTTGGCTCAGAAGTCAGAGACTGTATCCCAAATGATAGACTGCAGCTTTGCAGTGAAAGAACTCTCTGCAATGCCTGACACCACCTCCAGTCATCGTACAAACCAACCACATTCTTACCGAAGGCCTTACCATTACCGATAATTTCAACAGTTTTGCCCAATATGCAGGTATTGGCCCTATTTCAGACTCGCACCACCATGTGCAACTTCTCAAACATACATCCAATGTCAGTATCCAAGAAAGCATAAACAACAACCCACCCCCTTGGCTGTCACAGGGAAGCCGAACTCCCAGTTTTGACTATTCTCCCATAGAAGGCAGAATCTTTTAGTTCAGGAGTTTTGGTAAAAGATTACAAAAGATCATTGGGACCTCTCCATTATTACTTGGGGCTACACAATAAATTCTTTGATGTACCCCAACATCCACCTGTTTCAATTATGATCCCTCTGGAACACAAAAACATCCTACAACAGGAAATTCAAGCTCTTCTGTACAAGAAGTCTATTGAATTGGTTCTGACTCAGCAAAAAGGTTAGGGAATCTATTTAAGATTCTTTCTCATCCCCAAGAAAACAGGTGGCCTAAGGCCACTTCTTGACCTCTGAAAGCTGAATCTTCATGTAAAGAAAGAAGTTCAAAATGAACTCCCTAGCAACAATATTGTCTCTGGATTGCAATGATTGGTTGGCCTCCCTGTGTCTGAAAGATGCTTATTCACACATATCAGTCCATATCAATCACAAACAGTATCTTTGTTTTGCATACCATGGCCAGCACTTTCACTACAGTTCTTTCTTCAGTACAGTTCTTTTTTCAGCAGCCAGAGTTTTCATGAAATGTCTTGCTGTAATAGCAGCTCATTCTCCAGGACCAAGCAGGAAGTCAGTCCTCACTTATGAGTGTCATCGACGCCGATGAAACCCCAGTGGAGCATTTCCCCAGCTTTCCATGAAAGCCTTTGGGAATGCTGGCACGCATGCGCGGTTCCCTTCCCGCCTAAAGGTGCCATCTTACCTCAGTCTCTTTTTTTCCGTGAAGCCCATCGGACGTGTGTCCTTTTTTTCCCAGATAAGAGAAGTTTTTTCTTGGTGTTATTTCACTTTTTTCCTTCGGATTCGACGTCGGTTCCCCTCCCGCCGGGTTCGGTACACCGGTATCGAATCCCTTTCTTACTTTTTTCAGTTTTTGCCCTTAGTGGCTAGGCGCTCGCGCCAAAATTTTTTCTTTTTCCCTGGAAGGCCGGTCCTTTGACCTCACGGGGACCCTTTTCTCTCCGATGGCTTCCAGCGGTTTCAAAAAGTGTGATCGGTGTAAGAAGATTATGTCTCTCACCGACACACACGACTGCTGCCTTCGGTGCCTTGGCCCGGAGCACGATTCTAAAACGTGCGGGCCATGTGGAAAAATGTCTTCCAAGGCCCTCCGAAGTCGTCAGCAACAAAGTGAAAGGCTTTTCTCGGACTCGGCCTCTGCCCGGGCCCGGACCTCGTCTGAGGCCTCGACACCTCGGGATTCCGATCCCGAGAGGCGTCGGAGCTCCTCGGACAGGGGGTCCCCTGACCAGGAACGTAAGAGGAAGAAGCAGCTCGCGAGGGCGTCGTCGGAGGAGGTCCCTGAGCCCTCGCAGGCCAGGTCTCAGACCCCCGACCGTCGTCCCGGGCCCGTGGACCAGGAGAAGCCCACTAAAGTTCCTCGCATGGAGCCAGAGTCTGCAGGACACGTAAGTCCTGTTGTCCTCGTGGACTCACCTCCCCGAGTACCGCCGCCGGGGGCTGCTGCATCACCCGAGCTGAGTCTCAGGTTGACAGCCTTGGAGAGCAGAATGTCTGCCTTCATGGATCAGCAGCGGATGCTGATGGCCAGCCTGTCTGGCGCATCTGCCCCGACCACCGGGACATCGACTTCGAAATCGACCCCGGAGACCGAGCCGATACTCGAGTCCTTTGCGGCTCGAGGTCTCCCTCGACCTCCCGTTCGGGACCGAGGGTCTCGACGCGGGTGCCCAGAGGCCCCGCGGGGTCGGACCTCGACTCGACATCGGACGAGTCTGCTTGGGAGACCGAGGACGAGGAGTCTCCTGACACCTTCAAGACTCGGTGTGTCCCTTCGGACTCACCTGAGTCTGAGCCCCGGAGTAGATCCCCTCCGGAGGATACTAGGTTCTCAGAGTTTATCCGGGATATGGCCGCTGCCCTGGCTATCCCGGCTGACCCCGAGGAAGAGCCTCGAGCTGAGGAGCTTGATGCTCTGCAGTATGACTCTCCTCCGAAGGAGGCCTTTACTGTCCCGGTTCCTCCGATGCTGGAACGGCTCCTCTTCTGGATGTGGGAGGCGCCGGCCTTGAGCAAGCGAGTCGATTCCATCTATCGGCACCGGAAGAGTCCTGGCATCCAGAAAGCACAGCTACCACACCATTCCATGGTTGTGGAATCGGCCATGCATCGTCTGAAGAGTCAGAAGATGCACTCCGTGGTGCCTCTTGGTAAGGAATCCCGAAGCCTTGATGGTGTCGGTAGAAAGTGCTTTCAGGGCTCGATGCTTGCTTGCCGTGTCCAGACTTACCAGCTGTACATGGGCATGTATTTACGAGACCTGGCCAAGGAGTTGGCCGGATTCTCTGCTGGTCTCTCCGGGGAACCCTTGCAGTTTTAAGTCCTTGTCTTTGAGGATCCGGGAATGCTCTAAGTTCATGTCCCGCACCGTCTACGATGGCTTCGAGGCTTCGGCCCGAGTAGCAGCAGCCGGCATCGTGGCCCGACGCCAGGCATGGCTGCAGTCATCGGACCTCGAGCCATGGGTTCAGGACAAGTTGGTCGATGTCCCTTGCCGAGGTGAAAACCTTTTTGGCAAGCCTGTGGCCGAGAAGGCTGCTCAGCTCGAGACAGAGCACCTCACGAGGACAAGGCTGTCGAGGAAGACCTCTGCCCCTTCTCATAAGAAGAAGGGCTCGGGTAAAAAGTCCTTTTACCCGAGGAAGGGCACTGCCTACAAACAGTACCCACAATATCCGGCTGCCCAAGCTGCCCCCCAGGGTCAGCAAGCCAAGGGCCAGGGTAATGGGCCCCGTAGGCAGAGGACCCCCAAGCCTGCAGCCCCTGCTTCCACTCCGCAGGGTGGGGTTTTTTGACTCCTTACCTCCCTTGCAGACCCAGCCCTGCACAGGAGGCCGCCTAGCCTTGTTCACCCACAAGTGGCCCTTGATAACCCAGGACAGTTGGGTGCTGGACATAGTCCATCGAGGCTATGCCCTGCACTTTCACCAACTGCCTCCGCCACACTTCCCAGGGGAGCCTTTCCGGCCTCCCCTGCATACAGCCCTTCTCCTCCAGGAGCTAAAGGGTCTGTTGCTGGACAAGGCGGTGGAGCCTGTGCCTCCCCACTTCCAAGGTCACGGGTTTTACTCCAGGTATTTCCTGGTGCCAAAAAGAACCGGTGGTCTTCGACCCATTTTGGATCTCAGAAACCTAAACAAGTTTCTAGTGAAAGAGAAGTTCAAGATGCTTACTCTTGGAACACTTCTGCCCTACCTCCAGCAGGGAAATTGGCTTTGCTCTTTAGATCTAAAGGATGCTTACACTCACATCCTTATTCATCCAGACCACAGAAAGTACCTCAGGTTCACTGTGGGAGGAAACCATTATCAGTACAGAGTACTGCCTTTTGGACTGACCTCCACTTCCAGGGTGTTTACCAAGTGCCTGGCAGTGGTGGCAGCCTACCTGAGAAATCAGGGCATCTTTGTGTTTCCTTACCTAGACGACTGGCTCATCAGAGGCCAGACTTCCCTGGAAGTTCAACAGGCCACCAACAGGACCATAGACCTGCTCCAAAAGGTGGGCTTTGTCATCAACTTCGCAAAGTCCACTTTGCTCCCCTCCCAGAACTTGGAGTTCATAGGAGCAAGGTTGGATTCTCAGCTGGCAAGAGCATTCTTACCAGTGGACCGAGCACAAAGGCTCATGGACCTCGCCAGCAAGTTTCTGCACAGGTCCCTGGTCTCCGCCAGACTCTGTCTCAGGCTTCTGGGCCACATGGCGTCGACAGTACAGGTGACCCCCAATGCCAGGCTCAATATGAGACCTGCCCAGTGGTGCCTTCGGACTCAGTGGTCACAAGCCTCAGGCAGTCTCAGAGACAGGATCAGGGTGTCCCACCGTTTCCTGGCCTCCCTCAACTGGTGGTTACACCCCCCCAATCTGTTGGTAGGGGTGCCCTTTCAGATCCCACCTCATACAGTGGTCCTAACCACCGATGCCTCTCTAAAGGGTTGGGGAGCACATTGCCTAGACAAGTGCACCCAGGGCCTGTGGTCTCCTTGGGAGGCGTCCCAGCAGATAAATCTACTGGAACTCAGAGCTATCCGCTTGGCCCTCAAGGCCTTTACTGCTTCCCTGGCACAACAGTCTGTCTTGATCCAGACAGACAACCAGGTAGCCATGTTCTATGTCAACAAACAGGGCGGAACTGGTTCCCAGCCCCTTTGCCAGGAGGCCCAGGACCTCTGTTCCTTTGCCCTGAAACACAACATGCTCCTCAAAGCAGTTTATCTTCCAGGCCAGGAGAATTCCCTGGCGGACAGATTGAGCAGGATTCTGCAACCACACGCATGGCAGCTACATCCTTTAGTGGTTCAAAAGATTTTCTTGAGATGGGGGCTTCCCTCCATAGACCTTTTTGCCAGTCCACTGAACAACCAGCTGCCAAGGTTCTGCTCCAGGCAACCACATCCTCTGAGAGTAGCAGCAGATGCTTTTCTGATTCCCTGGACTCAGGGCCTACTCTATGCATTTCCTCCCACCCCTCTGGTGGCCCGAACACTGTTCAAGATTCTACGAGACAGGGCCACAGTCCTCCTGGTAGCTCCCAGGTGGCCAAGGCAGCCTTGGTTCCCCCTCCTGCTTCAGCTGGCAGTGGATCTGCCTCTGCCTCTGGGATTGCAACCCGACCATCTCTCTCAGAATCAGGGCTCCTTGCTGCATCCCAATCTCAAAGCTCTCAATCTGATGGCATGGAGGCTGCAAGGGTAGTGTTGACTCCCTGGGGCCTGCCTACCGAGGTTGAGGAAGTTCTAGCCTCCAGGAAACAATCCACTAGGAAGACCTATGCTCTCAAGTGGAAAAGGTTCTCTGTGTGGTGTCAGCTGCGTGCTGAGGATCCTTTCTCCTGTACTGTGTCAGTAGTGCTTCAGTACCTGCTGCACTTGTCCAATCAGGGTCTCAAGTCCAACTCTGTTCGGGTCCACCTCTCTGCTTTGGCAGCTCACCACTCCCTAGTTGAGGGCCATTCCTTGTCTGTGCATCCTTTGGTGTCTAGGTTTCTCAGGGGCTTGCTTCTGCTCAAACCTCCCATACGTCCTCCTGCTCCTGAGTGGGAGCTTAATGTGGTCTTGCAGCAACTGACTTGCCCACCTTTTGAGCCTATGGCTACTTGCCCTCTACGCTTCCTTTCCTGGAAGACTCTCTTTCTGATAGCCCTTACTTCGGCTAGGAGAGTGAATGAGCTTCAGGCCTTGGTCTGTGATAGACCTTACACCAGGTTCTATAAGAACAGGGTGGTCCTCAGGACTCACCCTAAGTTCCTTCCTAAGGTTGTCTCCTCTTTCCACCTCAACCAGGAGGTGGTTCTTCCTACTTTCTTCCCTAGGCCTCATGCGAGTCAGGCTGAAACAGTTCTCCATACTTTGGACTGTAGGAGGGCCTTATCCTTCTACCTTGAACGTACGCAAGGTCACAGGAAGGCTTCTCAGCTCTTTCTTTCTTTTGACCCCAATAACTTGGAGAGGCCTGTGTCCAAGTGTACCTTGTCCATCTGGGTGGCTGACTGTATCACCTGGGCTTACAAGGCGGCTGACCTTCCTTTGCAGGGTAGGGTCACGGCCCACCGTGTGAGGGCAATGGCTGCATCAGTGGCTCACCTCCGCTCTGTTCCATTGCAAGACATCTGCAGGGCTGCTACTTGGTCTTCAAGCCAGACTTTTGCAGCCCACCACTGTCTGGAGAGGGAGTCCCGTAGGGACAGTGCTTTTGGCCAAGCAGTACTCCGGAATCTCTTTGAGGTCTAGGCAACTCCTGCCCTCCGGTTGGGCTACCTGTGGAGGGTGTGTTCTTGCAATGCCTTTACTGTGTTGTTGAGACTAGAGGGAGTTCTCTTGTTCAGCCTGGGTTCCTGGTAGCCCAGAGCTGGGGAGTCACCCATAAGTGAGGACTGACTTTCTGTTTGGTCCTGGAGAAAGAGTAGTTACGCACCTGTAACAGGTGTTCTCCAGGAGCAGCAGGAATCAGTCCTCACTACCCTCCCTCCTCCCCTTGGAGTTGCAGTTGTACATAGTTTAATTTTTACATTTTTGTGTGCTGTTCTTAGCTATGTCATTTGACTGAGGTAAGATGGCACCTTTAGGTGGGAAGGGAACCGCGCATGCGTGCCAGTATTCCCAAAGGCTTTCAAGGAAAGCTGGGGAAATGCTCCGCTGGGGCTTCATCGGCGTCGATGACACCCATAAGTGAGGACTGATTCCTGCTGCTCCTGGAGAACACCTGTTACAGGTGAGTAACTACTCTATACTGCAGAATGAACCATTCTGTCTTCCCTTACCTAGATGATTGGCTCATATCAGCATCAACCAAACCAGTATTACATCTCACCATTCAAAATACCATTTGCCTTCTCAAAAAAAAACATGACTTTCTCATCAGCAAAGAAAAATCAGCGTTTGTCCCAGCACAAATCATTGTATTCTTAGGATTTCACATTGGATAAGATCATAAGAAATGCCATAGTGGGTCAGGCCAAGGTCCATCAAGTCTAGTATCCTATTTTCAACAGTGGCCATCTAAGTTACAAGTACCTGGCAGGTATCCAACGTCCACAGCTTCCACAATGCTCGTCCGGGGGTAAGCAGTGGATTTCCTGGGTCCTCTTTTTAATAATGGTTTATGGACCTTTCCTCTGGGAACTTGTCCAAACCTTATTTAAACCCAGCTACACTAACAGCTTTTACTACATCCTCTGGTAACAAATTCCAGAGTTTGATTGCGCGTTGAGTGAAAAAATATTTTCTCTTATTAGTCTTAAATGGGTTGCATTGTAGTTTCATTGCATGTCACCTAGTCTTTCTACTTTTTGATGGCATAGAACAACCAATCTATGTTAACCCGTTCCACTCCATTTGTTAATTTATAGACTTCTATCATATCTCCCTTCAGTCTTCTCTTTTCCAAGTTGACTACATTTCTGTGGAAGGCCAAATGGCCACGTCTAAGCTCAAACAGTAGTGAGGAATGGGTGGTGTAGGATTTCCTGATTTCTGCATGTACCATCTTGAATACCTACTTCAGTATGAAGTAATCTGGATGACATGTGATTAAACACCTATCTCCATACCTTTGTGGGTAAAAGTTGAAGGGGAGATGGTCAGCCAATTTTGTTTTTTATTTTTACCTATCATAGAACTTCCTAAACTCTGGTCTGATGCTCTCCCGATTCTAGGCTCAATTAAAGCTTTAAAGAAGTTAGATAAGGGGAGTGACAATTCCTGTTGGAAGTCCTCTGGGGCATCTTTTTGGTATAACCCCAAAATTTGAAAAAAAGAGCAAAAGATCTTTTGGAAGGTTTAGTTTAGTTTATTCAACACTTGATATTCCACCTTTTAGTGAAATACAAAGTGATTTACAATAAAAAAATATAAACATAATATTTATAAAAGTCAATGTGCCATCCAAATATATAAAAAATGAACAAAAACATACAACCCCCTCCCCCCCCCAAAAAAACTATGTAGTGCAGTCCAACTATGAACCCCCTCACATTTCAGAATCCCCAAAGGTTAGTTCAAAAAAGTACACTTTGAGACTTTTTTGAAAAAAGACTTAAATGCACTATCTTGACTTCTCCAGGAACAAGCAGGAAGTCAGTCCTCACATATGGGTGATGGAGCCAACGGAGCCCACGTGGAAGCATTTCCCCAGCTTTAAAGAAAGCCTTTGGGATATACTACCAAGCATGCATGGTCCCCTTCCCAACCAAGAGTACCATCTTGCTCAGTCTCCTTTTTTCCACGGAACCCAATGGACCTGTGTCCTGTTTCCCCGGAAAAATTCTTGTTAATTATCCTAAAAGTTAAGTTTTTCCTGGTTAGCAATCGGTTCCTCTAACGCCTCGAGCTGGCGCCGTTCTCGGCTCCCTTTTTTTATCAAGGTCTCCTCGACTGGCGTTCGTGTTTTTTTTCCACCTGAGTGTCGTCAATCACATCTGGATATGCCACACCATGCCTCCCAGTGGGTTCAAAAAATGTGACTGCTGTAGTCTAACCATGTCAGTAACCAACACTCATGACTGCTGCTTGCGCTGCCTGTGCCCGGACCATGGCAGCACCTCCTGCGACCTGTGCCAGGCCATGATGTCCAAAACCAACAGAAAAAGGTTGGAGTTGCAGGAGAAATTGTTCCCCAGGTCTGACTCGGCCCCAGCCTCCCCCAACGCCGAGCTCCAAGCCCAGTACTTCCTGTGAGGCCTGAGCGTCCTCAGTCCCGGTGCAGCAGCTCCTCCAAAAAGACCTTGGACCCAGAGAAAAAGAAGAAGAATTCTTTGAAGTCTGCCGAGGTTGCACCGGAGAAACACAGTAAAACCGCCCAGAGAGACTCGAGGGGCTCCGAGAAGCGTCCCACCAAGGTCCTCAAGAAGGATTCCTTGGCCAGCGGAGACCGTGCGAGGTTCCTCAAGGCCATTGTCCTCATTGAGGACACACTCGCAAGAGTGCCGGCGCCGGACCCGAGATCCTCGGTGCCCATACCGAAAGCTGCAGAGCCTTCTGGCCTGGAAACCAGAATGGCGGCTCTGAAGCAGAGCATCACTGCTATTCTGGCCCTGCAGCAGGCAATGATGGCCGGTCCATCCGCATCATCCGCCCCAATGACTGGACACTCGACTGCGAGGGATTCCCCAGTTGTTGAGCTGAGCTCCGAGCGCCACTGGCTTCGGATAAGCCTTTGGCGCCGGTCAAGATCCCAGTCCCGTTCTTCGGGCATCCGGTCCTCGCCAGCTAGTGTCCGTGATTTTGACCCCAAGTCCTCCGCAGGCCACCGACCCTTCGACGCCAGCCTCGAGGCAAGGAATCACAGGGCCTCAGATTTGTCATCCATGCTTGACTCCAAGTGGGAGACAGACGACAAAGTCTCTCCGATACCAAGCGGCACCAAGATATCCCCTCGGACCCATCACCCCTGGCGCCACTCTCCTCCGAAGGACATGGCCTTCCATGACTTCATCAGGGACATGGCCAGGGCCCTCTCGGTGCAAACCAAGGCGGAGGAAGACCTGCGCATCAAGGAATTGGAGATTCTCCAACCCAAGGAAACCCTCACAGTGCCTGTACAGCTTATCCTCAAGAGGCTACTACAGATGTGGGAAACACCAGTGTCTGTGCCGGTAATCAGCTGGTGCCTTGATGCCATGTACAGCATCCCAAAGGGCCCATGGTTCTACAAACCCCAGCTCCCACATAACTCTATGGTCATCGAGTTGACCATGCAGAAACTCAAGAGCCAGAAGACCCACTCCTCGGTTCCCCCCGGGAGGGAGGCCAGAGCCCTTGACGCCCTCAGGCACAAGTGCTACCAAGGCTCGATGTTGGAGTGCCAGATCCAGGCCTATGCACTCTACATAGGCATGTAACTAAAGGCGCTGGCCCAAGAACTGTCGGGGTTTGTGGCAGGCCTCTGCAGGGAACACCTCCAGTGGTTCCAGACTCTGGCCTTGGGGATCAAGTCTGTTCCAAGTTCCTCTCCTGGGCAGCCTATGATGGCTTCAAGTCAGCAGCTCGGGTCACTGCAGCCAGCATAGGGGCCCAGTGCCAAGCCTGGTTGCAATCCTCCAACCTCGAGCAATAAGCAAGACAAGCTGCTTGACGTCCCCTGAACCGGGGAGAACCTGTTCAGCAAACCCCCATGGCTGACATTGAGGCCAGTGTTGTGACCCATCAGAGGCTCTCCAAGAAGAGTTCATCCCATCCCTGCAAGAAACCATCAGGGAAAAGACCCCTTTTCTGGAGGAAAATGGGGTCCTTTGTGCAGGGTCACCAATTTCAGCCCTTCTCATGCCAACAGCAGGGTTCTCATCCCAAGAGGCAAGGGCACGGGGCTCAGAAGGCAAAAGCACCTAAGCCCAGGACCCCAGCTCTCATCCAGCCTGGGGGGAGCTTTTGACTCCTAGGACAGGGCCTCCCCCAGGAGACCTTCACCAGCCCACAGGGTGCGCCTGGTGCTGTTTGCTCATAGATGGGTTCTAATCACCTCGGACCAATGGGTACTGCAGGTGGTCAGGGAGGGATACCTCCTCCACCTAAAGCAGATTCCACCCAGGTTCTTTCCTGGAGAGCCAGTACAACCCCTCCTTAACCAGACTTTGCTGCTCACGGAGCTCGCAGGTCTTCTCAGGGACAATGCAGTAGAGCCTGTACCCAAACACCTATGGGGCAAAGGCTTATACACCCGGTATTTCTTTGTCCCAAAGAGGACTGAGGGCTTCAGGCCCATCCTAGACCTTCAAAACTTAAACACGTTTCTGGTGAGGGAGAAGTTCAAGATGCTTTCCCTTGGAACACTGCTGCCTTACCTTCACCAGGAGACTGGTTGTGCTCCTTGGACCTAAAGGATGCATACACACACATCCTCATCCACCCCTCCCACAGGCAGTACCTAAGGTTCGTGGTAGGAGGAGAACACTACTAGTACAGGGTGCTACCCTTCAGCCTCGCTGCCTCACCAAGGGTCTTCACAAAGTGCCTGGCAGTGGTAGCTGCCCACCTGCATTTGCAAGGGGCCTTTGTCTTCCTCTACCTAAACGACTGGCTCATCAGTAGCAGCACAGCCACAGAGGCCAGTCAGGCCATGGAATGCGTGACCCTGCTGCAGCAGCACCTGGGATTCATCATCAACTACCCAAAATCCCACCTCTCTCCATCCCAGAGCCTGGAGGTCATAGGTGCTCAGCTTGACACTACAGGCCAAGGCCATTCTCCCCAGGGAGAGGACAGAACGCTTCAGACAGCTAGCGGTAGAGGTACAATGCCACCGGTAAGTGCCAGCTTGTCTTCTCCGCCTGCTGGGCCATATGGCCTCCACATGACCCCACTAGCCCGCTTATACATGCGGGAAGCCCAGTGGTGCTTCTGTTTGCAGTGGACACAAGCCACAGCCAGACTGCGGGACAGGGTCAGGGTAATCCACCAGCTGGCAGAGTCCCTTGCCTGGTGGCAACTTCTCCGCCTTCTCTGAGCAGGGATATCCACCCATGCCCCAGAGGATCCTGACCACAGACGCTTACCTCCTAGGTTGGGGGATGCACTGCAGGGACAGCCGCACACAAGGCAGCTGGTCCCAGGCGGAATCTCTACTACAGATCAATCTCCTGGAGCTCAAGGCAATTTTCCTGGTCCTATGAGTGTATCACCACCACCTGCGACACCAGTCTGTACTGATTCAGACAGACAACCAATTTGCCATGTTTTACATCAACAAGAAGGGGGGCATGGGATTGTACTCCCTCTGTCAGGAGGCAGTGACCCTCCTTTCCTTTGCAGTTCGCAACACCATGCTCTTGCGGACGGTTCACCTCCCGGGCCAGGACGGACAGGCTGAGCAGGGTCCTCTGACCACACAAGTGGTGCCTGGACCCCAGTGGCCACTCAGCTCTTCCGCCTCTGGGGCAGCAGGCCCATGATGGAGCTATTTGCCACCCCAGACAATACCCAGCTGCTCCACTTCTGCTCACAGCTGCCACACCCAGAGAGGGTAGTGGCGGATGCCTTCCTGATCTTGTGGACAGAAGGCCTTCTCTATGCTTTTTTGCTGATCCCTCTGGTCACCAAGACCCTCTTTAAGGTTCAGTGCGAGGGAGCATCACTAATACTAATTGCCCCCAGGTGGCCCAGACAGCCCTAGTTCCCACTGCTGCTCTCCTTGTCAGTGACATTCCCGATCCTGCTGTGATGTGCCCCAGACCTCCTGTCCCAGGAAGTGGGCTCCCTCCTGCACTCTAATCTGGGATCTCTAACACTAACAGCGTGACTGTTGAAAGAATAGCACTGGCCCTTTTCAGCCTCCCAAAGGAGGTCGAAGAGGTCCTGCTGGCCTCTCGAAAGTCCTCCACCAGGCAGGCTTACACCTTTAAATGGTGAAGATTCTCAATATGTTGTGCGGAGAGACGGGAGAACCTGTTCTCCTGCCAGGTGCAACTAGTGCTCCAGTACCTACTGCATCAGTCACACACCGGGCTAAAGTCCAACTCAGTGAGAGTGCACCTGAGTGTGATAGTCGCACACCACCACCCTATTGAGAGAAAACCCTTCTCAGGGCAGCCCCTGGTCTCTCGGTTCCTTTGGGGCTTCCTGTTCTCTAAGCCCCCTGTCAGCAGAGTGGGACCTCAACGTGATGTTCTCACAGCTCACCAGACTGCCATTTGAGCCTCTAGCCACTTGCCATCTGTGCTATCTTTCATGAAAGGTGGCCTTCCTGATGGCCCTCACATCCACCCAAAGAATCGGTGAACTTCAGGCCTTGGTGGCGGAACAACCATATTCAAGATTCTACAAGAACAGGGTGGTGCTCTACACTCATCCCAAATTCCTCCCAAAGGTGGTATCTCCTTTCTACCTCAACCAGGAGGTGGTTCTTCCTATCTTCTGAAATTATACTCCTACACTGGATTGCAAACAGGCTCTGTCCTTCTACCTACAGTGGACCCAGGGTCATCGCAGAGCTCCTCAGCTTTTTGTTTCTTATGACCCCAGCAGACTGGGGCTTCCTGTGACTAAGTGAACTCTGTCCGCTTGGGTGATGGACTGTATTGCCCTCGCCTATGAGTGAGCTGGGCTCTCCATGGAACACCGGATCACAGCTCATCGTGTGAGAGCGATGGTCACATCAGTGGCTAACCTGCGCTCAGTGCCAGTGACGGAGATCTGCAAGGCTGCCACATGGTCTTCAATTCACATGTTTGCAGCTCACTACTGCCTGGAGAGTGAGTCCTGTCAGGACAGTGCCTTCAGCCAGGCGGTACTCCATAATCTTTTCAAAGTGTAGGCAACTCCTGCCCTCCAACTCTTCTGTGTTCAGGCTACTGGAGTGATGGTACTGTTGGACACTAGGGTCTTGCAGAGTCTCTCAGTTAGGGACTCATCTTCTGCAACTCATGGCTGCCCGATTTGGCCGCTGTTGGTGCTGTCGTGGTTCGGTCCTCAGCAGCCTGGAGCTAGGGAGTCCCATATGTGAGGACTGACTTCCTGCTTGTTCCTGGAGAAAGCGTAGTTACTCACCTGTAACAGGTGTGCTCCAGGGACAGCAGGAATCAGTCCTCACAACCCTCCCTCCTCCCCTAGGAGTACCTCACTACCTTGTTTTCATTTTTTTACTACCGTCCTAGCTATGTCATCTGACGGAGCAAGATGGCACTCTTGGGCGGGAAGGGGACCACGCATGCGTGGTAGTATATCCCAAAGGCTTTTTCTGCCCAAGAGTTCCATCTAGCCTCAGTCTCATTTTTTCCCTTTGGACGTTATCCAATTTTCCCTGGAAAAAGCGTTATTTTTGTTAAGTTTTGTCTGGTTTGCATACCAGTTCTTTCCCGCCCCCGAGCCAGCTTGCCTTGCCATTGCTCCTCGAGTTCATTCACTCATTTTCTCATTTTTCATAGAGGTTTCCCTCGAATCAGCATTCGCGCACTCTCTTAGCCGAAGGCCTCGGACCCCTGCTGGACAGCGGGTCCCCATTTTTCCACTGGTCACCAGTGGCTTCAAGAAGTGCAACTGGTGTGGCAAAATGATGTGTCTCACCGACCAGCACGACTGCTGCCTCCAGTGCCTCGACCAGGAGCATAACGACTCCAACTGTGAACTCTGCAGAACCTTGACCTCAAAGGCCCTAAAGAGCTGTCATCAGCAGTAGGAAAACTTTTTCCAGAAGCCTGACTCCGCACTGGAGTCTCCGGTGACACTGTGCTCCAAGGCCCCCTCCAAACGGAAATCCCCGGAGGTGGAGTGCAAGAAGAAAAAACCCTCGAAGACTGCCTCAGAGGATGGGTCCAGGAAGAAAGGGAAATCCCACCCCAGATCCTGCAGTCCTAAGCGTGAGTCCAAGGAGTCTGAGTGGGAGCGGCCTTCCCAGCTGCCCCATAAGGATTCGTCGGCACCTGCTGACCGGCCTCAGGCCCCAGAGGCCATCCTCAGAGGACTCTCCCTCGACAGTACCGATGCTGGGCCCGAAGCCCTCGGTGTCCGCGTCGAATGATGCAGAGCCAACTGATATGGAGACCAGGATGCTGACCTTGGAGAGCAGTATATCTGCCCTCGTGGCCATGCAGCAGACATTTATTTCCGGCTCATCTGCCCCAACAATGGGACCCTCGACATCAAGGGCTTCATGGATGTTGAGTCGGTCCTCGAGTGCCACTGGCCTCAAGAGAACCTCTGGCACACGGTGAGGTCTTGGGCCTGTTCCTCGGGGCACCAGTCCTCCCCGGCAAGTGCCTGCGGCTCAGATTGCAGATCCTCCAGAGGTCACGGACCTTAACAGAGGTGATCACACAGCATCGGACTCATACTCTGACTTTGAGTCCGAATGGGAGACCAAGGACAAAGACTCCCCGGACATGAGGCGACACCGAGATATGTCCCTCGGATCCATCTCCCCCCAATGCCCTGACGCCATTCCCCGCCCGAGGATGTCGCCTTCCTCGATTTTGTGCGGGACATGGCCAAGGCTCCCAATATCGAGACCGAGGCTGAGGAGGACTCGCGCACCGAGGAATTGGAGATACTAAAATACGAGGCATCCCCCTAAGGAATGGTACCAGTGCCCTCGATCCTGGACCACCTACTCCTCTGGATGTGGGAAAGACCAGCGTCGGTATCAATTGTCACTAGGCACCTCGACGCCGTGTACCGGGTATGCTGAAGCCCTGGGTTCCAAAAGACCCAGCTTCCCCACAACTTGATTATCTTGGAGTCGGCCAAGCGCCAGCTCAAAAGCCAAAAAACTTATTTGTTGGTGCTACCCAGCAAGAAGCCCCAAACCCTTGACACCCTTGGCCGTACAGCCTTTCAGGGCTCAATGCTAACTTGCTGGATCCAGTCCTACCAGCTCTATATCGGCATGTACCTGAAGGAACTGTCAAAGAAGCTTGGGGAATTTATGGCAGGCCTCGAAGGGAAACACCCACAGAGGTTGAAGACCCTGACCTTGGCAGTAAAAGAGTGCTCAAAGGTTTTGTCTCAAGCAGCCTATGATGGCTTTGAGTCTTCAGCCAGGGTGTCCACCTCAGGCATTAGGGACATGATGCCAAGCATGGCTACAGTCATCTGACCTGGAACAATGGGTGCAGGTCCAACTAATTGATGTCCTCGCATAGGTGAGAACCCATTCGGGAAACCCATGGCAGACAAAGCTGCGGAGATAGAAATCGAGTTTCTCATGAGAACCAGGCTCTCGAAGAACACCTTGGTGCATGCCCAGAAGAAAGCCCCGGGAAAGAAACCCTTCTTCGTGAGGAAGAAGGGGGGATTTGGTGGTACACAGCATTTCCAGGCCTTTTTGGCCCCTCAACAGGACTAGCAACATAAGGATCCAGGGACATGGTCCCCGAAACAAAAGGCCCCCAAGTCCCAGGCACCAGCCCCGGCCCAGCCTGGGGGGAGCTTTTGACTGCCTGGGTGTGACCTCCACCCCCTAGGCGGGTCCTCTGCAGCCCACAGTGGGGCACCTAGCCTTGTTCGCCCACTGGTGGACAGCCTTCACAACTGATACCTGGATGCTGCAGGTGGTCGGGATGGGCTACTTCCTCCACCTACAGCAGGTGCCACCCTCGTACTTCCCAGGAGAGCCCACCAGACCTCTACTCCAGGTATTTCCTCGTCCCAAAGAGGACAGGGAGCCTCAGGCCCATCCTGGACCTGCGAGAGCTCAACAGGTTTCTGGTTAGGGAGAAGTTCAAGATGCTCTCCCTTGGGACATTGCTGCCATTCCTCCAGCAGGGAGATTAGACCTAAGGATGCCTACACGCACATCCTAATTCACCCCAGCCACAGAAAATACCTCCGGTTTGTAATGGGGGGACAGCACTACTAATGCAGGGTGCTCTGGCCTTCTCACCAAGGGTCTTCACAAAGTGCCTCGCGGTGGTCGCAGCCCACCTCCGGATTCAAGGGGCCTACGTCTTCCCTTATCTGGACAACTGACTCATAAAGGGGGGCACAGCTACTAAGGCACAGTGCACCACCAAGCACACCATAAACTCTCTGCAGCACCTGGGGTTCGTTAAACTACCCCACCTCACTCCAGCCCAGCACCTAGAATTCATAGGGTGCAACAAGATACCCTCCAGTCAAAAGCCTTTCTCCCTCAGGAAAGGTCAGAATGCCTCAGAGAGTTAGCCACAGAGGTGCACCGATACCGGACGCTACCTGCCCGGCTTCTACTCCGCCTGTTGGGACACATGGCCTCCACGGTTCAAGTGACCCCATATGCCCGCCTGCACATGAGGGCAGCCCAGTGGTGCCTCTGGTCTCAGTGGAGGCAGGCTCAGGGACAGAGTGAGAGTGACCCGTCAGCTGGCAGACTCCTTCAGATGGTGGCAGAGTCCACGTCACCTTCAGGCTTTGATGCCCTTCCAGGCATCCACCCTCCAGAGGATCCTCACCACGGATGCCTCCCTACTGGGCTGGGGAGCGCATTGCGAGGGCCTCCAGATGCAAGACTGCTGGTCCCAGGAGGAGTCCTGGTTGAAAATCAACCTGCTAGAGCTCCTGACGATATTCCTGGCTCTTCAAGCTTTCTGCCACCAGCTGTAGCACCACCTGGTGCTGATCCAGATCGTCAACCAGGTCGCAATGTTCTACATGAAAAAACAAGGGGGCACAGGGTCGTGCCCCCTCTGGCAGGAGGCGGTAGCCCTCTTCGCCTATGCGGCACATAGGGGATGCTCCTGAGGGCGGTTTACTTCTCAGGCCAGGACAATATCCTGGCAGACAAACTGAGCAGAGTCCTCCATCCGCACGAGTGGCACCTGGATCCAGTAGTAGCCTCCCAATTGTTTCGTCTCTGGGGCATCCCCTCAATGAACCTGTTTGCCAGTCCGAACAACATGCAGTTGTCCTGATTCTGCTCCTGCCAGCAGCACACTTCCCGGGTGGCAGCGGATGCATTCTTTATCCCGTGGACAGAAGGTCTCCTGCACACCTTCTCACTGACGCAGCTGGTCGCCAAGACCCTATTCAAGGTCCAGCATGACAGAGCATTGCTAATGCTGATAGCTCCTCAGTGGCCCAGGCAGCCCTGGTTCCCACTGCTCCTCTCCTATTGGCATCTATTACATAGCCATCATTAAACTAAACCCATTATTCATACTCTATTTCTTATGTCGGAGCCTGCCGAGGGAGGGCTAGAACAGCATATCCAACCCCCTCCAGACGGCAAACTTCTTTTATTTTATTTCTCACCCCAATGCCAGTGCATTAAACAGTCACTTATCTTTAAAAAGTGTCGAAAAACTCTTCTTATTTTCTTCCGAGTTGCTAACCTTAAAGTTGCACGACGTGCACGTTTCGGGTGAAAACCCTGTTTCAAGTGCTCTAGTCATTTCATACATGCAACGAAAAAACGCCGTCTCTGCGGTCATGGGTAAAACCCGCTTCGGGTTTTAAAAAGTGTTCCGAGTGTGGCAGTACCATTTCCTTCATTGACACCCATGAGTGGTGCCTCAAATGCTTAGGTCCTGACCACTCTATCTCAGAGTGTGTTGCCTGTGGGATGATGTTGAAAAGGGGCCGTCAAAACAGAGCTGCTAAACTTAGCACCCTTTTTCCCTCCGATGCAGCCTCCATGGCATCGACATCTTCCAGGGCTTCATCTTCCTCCCATGGATCTCAGGTAACTAAACATAAATCTAGCCGGTCTTCAAAGGGTAGATCTCCTTCTAAACGACGAAACCTGGAAACAGCACAAGCACTGGCAAGTCAAATGCAAGGCATTGATAAGGCAGGCAAAGGGAGAATTTGAGAAGAAGCTTGCTGCAGAAGAAATAATGTGAAATAAAGACTTTTTCAAGTGCATTCATAGCAAAAAAACCTGTGAGAGAGTCAGTTGGTCCATTAGATGATAGAGGGGTTAAAGGGGCACTAAGAGGCTACAAGGTGATAGCGGAGAGACTGAATGAATACTTTGCTTCGGTCTTTACTGAGGAAGATGTAGGGATGTTACCCATGACTGAAATGGTATTTAAAGGTGCGGAAGAATTGAAGGAAATATCAATACATCGGGAAGATGTATTACAACTATTAGATAAACTGAAGAGTAGCAAATCACCTGGGCCGGATGGTATACATCCAAGGGTGTTGAAAGAACTGAAATATGAAATTGCAGACCTGCTATTAGTAATCTGTGAACTATCATTAAAATCATCTCTAATACCTGAAGATTGGAGGATCGCCAATGTAACACCAATTTTGAAAAAGGGTTCCAGGGGTGATCCGGGAAACTACAGACCGGTGAGCTTGACGTCAGTACCGGGAAAAATGGTAGAAACCATCATAAAGAATAAAATTACTCAGCATGTAGATAGTCAAGGCCTAATGGGAGACAGCCAACATGGCTTTAGACATGGAAGATCTTGTCTTACTAATCTGTTATGTTTTTTGAAGGTGTGAATAAACAGGTGGACAAAGGTGAGTCAGTTGATATAGTGTATCTGGACTTTCAGAAAGCCTTTGACAAGGTCCCTCATCAGAGATGTTTGGCAAAACTAAAGAGTCATGGGATAGGAGGCAGTGTACTATTGTGGATCAGGAACTGGTTAAAAGATAGAAAGCAGAGGGTAGGGATAAATGGCAATTTTCTCAGTGGAGAATGGTGAATAGTGGTGTATCCCAGGGATCTGTGCTGGGTCCGCTGCTTTTTGAAATATTCATAAATGACCTGGAAAGTGGAATAACGAGTGAGGTTATCAAATCTGCAGATGAGACAAAACTATTTAAAGTTGTTAAAACCCAAGAGGATTGTGGAAAATTGCAAGAGGATCTTGATAAATTGGAAGACTGGGCATCAAAATGGCAGATGAAATTTAATGTGGACAAGTGCAAAGTTATGCACCTAGGGAAGAACAACCCAAACTATGGTTACACGATGCAAGGTTCCGCATTAGGAACCACCACCCAGGAAAAAGATTTAGGCGTCATTGTGGATAACATGTTAAAACCCTCGGCCCAGTGTGCAGCGGCAGCCAAGAGAGCAAATAGAATGCTAGGTATCATAAGGAAAGGAATGGAAAATAAAACAAAAGATATTATAATGCCTCTATATCGTTCCATGGTGAGACCGCACCTTGAATATTGTGTGCCATTTTTGTCGCATATCTTAAAAAGGATATAGCGTTATTAGAAAAGGTTCAGAGAAGAGCCATCAAAATGATAAAGGTGATGGAAGGATACTCCTATGAAGAAAGGCTAAAAAGGTTAGGGATCTTTAACCTGGAAAAGAGACAGCTGAGGGGGAGATATGATAGAAGTCTATAAATTAATGAACGGAGTGGAATGGGTAAACGTAGATCAATTGTTTACGTTTTCAGAATATAGAAAGATGTGCAATGAAGCTACAGGGTAAACATGCAATGAAGCTACAGGGTAAACTATTTAAGACTAATAAAAGAAAATATTTTTTCACTCAATGTGTAATCAAACTCTGGAATTTGTTACCAGAGGATGTAGTAAAGGCTGTTAGTGTAGCTGGGTTTAAAATAGGTTTGGACAAGTTCCTGGAGGAAAGGTCCATAAACCATTATTAAGAAGGGACCCAGGATATCAATGCTTGACCCAGTACAAGCATTGTGGAGCCTGTGTCTTTTGGGGAAACTGCTAGATTGACCTAGATTGGCCACTGTTGGAAACAGGATACTAGGCTTGATAGACCTTGGTCTGACCCAGTATGACATATCTTATGTTCTTAAACATCGAGATGCCTCTGGCATTGCCCTTGAGGGACTTTCACCGGCAAAATTGCCCCGGCGGGAGGCTTTGGCTTCCAAAGCACTAACGGGGCTCCAGGATGTTAGAGACTTCAACCTCGGCAGAACTACTGGTGCCATGCTCTGGGGTTTTGGCTGCTTCATCCGCCACCGATATCCAAGCATTGGCAGCGTTGATAGACCTGAGGATCTTGGCTATTGGACGCAGTCTGGCGGCTCTTCTCACAGCCTCTATGCCCCTGAAACCGCTTCAGACAATTCAACCGGTACCGGCACCAACTACATCGACATTGGCAGGTATTTTACCGGGACCGAGTCATGCGTCTCTATCAGGCATCGATAAGTCGGTACCGGACCACTTCGATGCCGACTTCGATCGGTAACGGTACCATGCCTTGCATGATCACCCGGATCAGAGATACTTTGAATCCTCGGATGAGTCTGAAGACTCTGAAAGCTCTGCCGATACCAGAGTACTTCTTCCTGAGGGATTCCTCTTCTCCTCAGCGTAGGATGTCTCCACCAGAGGATATGTCCTTTCAGGATTTTATCCGAGATGTGGTCCGAGGTCTTTCCATCACAGTGGCTCCTGAAAAAGAGCCTAGGGCAAAGTAATTAGAAATCTTACAATACCCTAAAGCTCCCAAGGAGGCAGCTACCTTACCTATTCATGAGATCTTGCATGATCTTATGTTAAGGATGTGGGAAACACCTCTGACCACATCTCCTCACTCTCGAAGACTCGACACCATGTATCGAGTTCCTCCTTGTCCTGGGTTTCAGAAGACTCAACTACCACACCATTCCATGGTGGTGGAATCAGCCATGAGACGGATAAAGAGTGCAAAAAGGCATACATCTAATCCTCCAGGACGTGAGTGTAGGGCTCTTGACGCCTTTGGACGTTGATCCTTCCAGGCTTCCAGGCTTTCTGCTAGGATCAGTTCCTATATCTTGTATATGGGAATGTTCCTTAAAGAGGTCACAGGAGATTTAGAGCTTATGAGCCCTCTCCTTCCTGATGACAAAAGGCAAGATTATCTTGCTCTTGTCAAACATGCTCAGGATGTTTCCAAGTTTGTGACTTGTGCAGCCTTTGACTGCTTTGAATGCATAAGCAGAACCTCTGCCATTGCCATAGGTGCACGTAGGATTGCCTAGCTTCAGGCATGTGAAGACTAAATTCCTGCTGTTCCCGGAGATCACCTGATCTCCAGGAACAAGCAGGAATGCGTCTTCACATGTGGGTACGTCGGTACCGACGGAGCCTGCGCGGGAACGCTCCCCAGCGTCCAAAAAGAAAGCCTTTGGGAGCATCCTACACGCATGCGTGCTGCCTTCCCGCCCATTCACTTCCCGCTCATCCATTTTCCGCGGAGCCGGTAGGACGTATTCCTGTCACCGCAGAAAATTCTTCTTTTTTATTCTTGTTTTTTGTGGTTGCGTCTGCCTTCCCTCAACGCCACCGGTACCTTTCTTTTTTACTAAAAATGTCTTCTTTTTTCTAAGGAATTTTTTCTTGTTTAGTGCCTGACGGTTCTAGGCCACTAGGCCTCTACCCTTTCCATTATGGAAAAGCCAGCCATATCCTTAAGAAATGCCCAAAGTGTGGCGGTACAAATATATTTTTAGACACTCATTCTTGATGTCTAAAATGTTTAGGTCCTGACCATTGCCCACTGGAATATCTTTCCTGCTGGAGCTCAAACAGAAGAAGTCTTCAGGATCGAGCACAACTCAATACCCGGTTCACATCGGACTCTATGTCACCAGCCAGAATATCTTTTTTTTCACAGGATCAGGTAACCAAACAAAAGTCTGTTAAGACTAGCCAGTCCTCGAGTGGTAGATCTCCTTCTAAGTATCGAGATGCCTCTGGCCTTGCCCTCGAGGACATTTTGGCAATAAAGCCCCGGCGGGAGTCTTTGGGCTCCAAAGCATTAACGGGGCTTCAGGTTGTTCCCAAGGTTCTTACCTCCATGGACATACCTGGGCCATGCTCGGTGGTTGTGGCCGCTTTGAGCGGTACTGACACTCCGGCATCGGCTATGGTGATGGATGAAACACTCCTCACCGATGAACGTAGTCTAGCGCTCTCAGCTACTTCGGTACCGCTAGAGTCGCTGCAGACTGTTCCCCGAGTATCGGTATCGGCTTCAGCTCCGGTGTCGGTACCGTCAATGTTTTCTTCGACAGACTCGCTCCCTTTGATGCCGAGCCTGGAATCGCTCTCTAGCATAGAGAATTCGGTACCGACTCATCTCGGTACCGACCTCGGGCGGTACCGAAAACATCTCTTTAAAGAAAATCTGATGCTTCATCCTTTCAAGTCTTCCGATCCTGATGACTGGGAGGAATCCTTTGGTGCCAAGGCTGAAATTTCAATAATTTCAGTTTTTACCCCTCATTTCAGAGGGTCCTCCTCAGGAGACATTTCTTTTCAAGCTTTTTTGCTTGATATGGCAAAGTTACTTGCCATTTATATACCTGGTAAAGAATCTATACCAGGGGATTGAGAAACTGCAATTCCCCTGGATTCCAAAGGAGGTGATCATGCTTCCTGTGCATCAGATCTTACAGAATCTACTATTAAAAATATGGGAAACTCCTTTAACGTTATCCCCAATTTCTAAAACACTTGACACTGTGTACAAGGTGCCACCTTCTCTAGGTTTTCAAAAGACTCAACTTCCTCATCATTCTATTGTTGTAGAATCAGCAGTGAGGCGTATTAAGAGTGCAAAGAAGCACTCCTCTTATCCGCCAGGTCGTGAGTCTAGGATTTTAGATGCCCTTGGACATCGATGCTTCCAGGCGTCTATGTTTTCAGCAAGAATTATCTCATATATTTTCTATATTTATTTAACAACTTTTATATACCGCGCTATTTGTTATCAGTGCGGTTCACATATAACAAGGGTGCACAGTCAGAATACTGTTCTGTGCTTATATTGTAACAGGAATTTAAACTATATGGGATTATCTCTTGAAGAGGTCACAGAGTTTAAAACTTTTGAACCCTTTCCTTCAAGAACATAAAAGAGCAGACTATTACTTATTAGTCAGTCATGCTCAAAATGTCTCTAAGTTCCTTAATCGTGCTTCCCTGGACTGTTTTAAGTCTATTAGCAGAACTTCTGCTATAGCCTATCATGATGTGGGTATTGATAAAGTTGAAAACTTGAAGAAATCCTGTTTCTTTTAAGAATCTAGATGTGCAATTACCTCCAGGCACAGCTAGAGGGAGCAGGAAGGAACATGCAGGAGCTAATGAGCTTGAGAAGCCTAATGACTTGCACTTGGAAATGACCCCGGAAGTCAGGCAGGAAAGATCTCCTTATAAGCCAGAGCTGAATGCTTGCAAAGGGTGCCCGGATGCAGTAAGGAAGAGAAGCACAGCTACACAGGGGTGTCCAACTGCCTTAAGGAAGAGGTACACGGCTGCATCAGAGAAGAGAAGCACGGCTACACAGGGGAGCACGGCTTCACCAAAGAAAGAGAAAGTGGACAAAGGAAAGGACCTGAGAAGGAACAGAGACAGAGGGACGTCTTCCCAAGGGGGAACAGCTCTATCAAGAGGTTCATCTCCAAGAGAAGGAGTAACTGAAGAAATCCTAGAGGAGCAAGCCCACAGGTACAGGGTTCACAAGGGTGAAATCCAGAAGGGCCAGGCTGACTGTGCAGCTGTCCCAAGAAAGTTTGTTAGAGCCAGCTCTGAAGTTAGAGGCTGTGCCACGCCCGGTTCTCGCAGCGTTCCTGACTCAAGAACAGAGAGACCTGAGCAAGGAGCCAAAGGGAATGGTTTGGAGAGAAGCTTAGAGTCTCTGAGAAATAATTATCCAGTTTTACCAAGAAAGAAAGGAAAGGCATTTTATAATAAACCTGAGTTCTTACTAAGGGAGAGAAGAGAATTCATACCAGGTTTCACCAAACTGCCAAGAAGCACAGCCCTGCCTAAAGCTGTCAGGCCGAGAAATTGCTACAGCAGGAAAATTGCTAAAAGGGAAAACACTGTGGATTCAAGCCAGCAAAGCTCCAGGTATGGAACCTTTATTGATGATATTGAATGTTTGAATCCTAAAGTCCCTGTTAAAATAAGTCCTCACTCTACAAAGAAGGAGAAACCATACTGGTTTAATAAAATCCCTAAAGCCCTGAGAACAGACTGTTATTGGAGACAAGGCCCTAGAGGCATAGCACACCGACCCGAGTCAGACAGGGACAGTGTTTATTCCCCTGTTGATTCTAGTGAAGAAGAATGCATGGAAACAGAATGCATAAATACAGTTTCCCTATCTCCACCAGAACAGATGGAGTGTGACCTGTGCACAGCCTCATGTTAAGAGTCGGGAGTCTCTGAGTAACATAGAAGAGTTTATAGAATGTTTATGCTTTTGGAATGAACTGAATTCCTGTTACCCAAGCTCTGCATTAATTGTGAAGTGTAACAATTAAGCACATGTTTATGAATACTGGTACCTTTTGCAACAAAGGACTTTGTTTCATTATCCATCTCTTAATTTTGAACCCTTGCATTGACGGGGAATAAAAAGCCTTAATTCCCTCCACTTGGTCTTGTTACTGAGTTCTTTTAGGCAGTCGGAATTGGTAAGGCCATTTTACTACGTCGATGAACCTTACGTTCCCGGTGGCTCTCTAAAAATAATCTTTGCCGTGGATTGCCCATAGGCGTAGGGGGCGCTCCCCACGACAAGCCATAGGGGCACGACGTATGGCCTGGCTCCAAGCTTCAGACTTGGATAAATGGGTACAAGAAAGGCTGGCAAATACTCCTTGTACTGGTGAAAATCTCTTTAACAAGGATGCTTTATTCCAAGCTAATCAGTTAAACACTGATGTTGTTGCTTTCAGAGGATTGTCAAAAAACTTTCCTCTATTCCAGCTAGTAAAAAATCTCCTAAAAAACTTCATCCCCCTAGGGGAAAAAAGTTTCATCCATCTTCTACCCATCATGCAGATGTTTCCAAAGAAGGGCAACATCAAACCAGGCTAAGAAAATTAAAACCTCAACAGGCTCAGCAAACCCAGCAGTCGCAGGGTTTCTGATATTTTGTTCATTAAATCTCTTTTTCCTGTTTGAGGTTTAGAACCGCTAACCTACTTCTTATCAACAGAAGCATCTACAGTTCATCCTTACTGAGAGATCAGTGATACACTGACTCAATCCTCGACTCTAGGCATGAATCTCTTGCCAAAGAGAAATCCATTCTTTTAGCTCTTAGAGCTATTGAGGATAATCATGCCCTACAGCAGGGGTCTCAAACTCAAATTGCTTTGAGGGCCAAATGAGGACTTGTAAAGTAACCCGGGGGCCGCATAAGACGCGGGGCCTCATTTGCATAAGGGGCCTCATTTGCATAAATATTTGCATAATGTTACCATACACTAACTTTTAGTAAACATGCCTCTTTAATGAGTATGGATAAAGAAAGACTAAAAGATTTAGAAACAAGAAGACAATAATTAAACTGGGAACCCCAAAAGCCAAACTTGGAATGTACAACAACACTGTAGAAATAAAACTATAAATTAATTTCCTCTTGTACTAAACAAAGCGCAAACATTAATGATGCACATTTCCCAGAGCTGACATATTCCAGTTAATAAATTCAAAATAAAGAGATATTTTTCTACCTTTTGTGCATTTTTTTCAGTTGCAATTGTTCCAGCCACTTTCTTCTGGTTTCTTCATGTCTTCTGCTAACTCTCCATCGTCTGCTGTCCATTTGCCCTTTCTTCTCTCCTAGTTTTTTTTCCATTCTCTCTCTACATCTGCTTTAACATACTAATCTTTCTCCTTTTTCTCTTTCCTCATTCCTATTTCATCCACTCAAATTTTACCCCTCCATCCTCAATCCCCACTTACTCTCCCAATACCTGGCCAATTGTAGATTTGTCTTCTCTCCCAGACAAAATATTTTTCCCCTCTCCATCCCATTCTAATCCTCCCCCAACATCAGCTCCCTTCTAGTTCCAGCCCCACCCAGCATCCGCTCCCTTCTAGTCCCCCCATTAGTCCATTTCCAGTCCTATCCTAGCCTCACCATCAGCCCATTTCCAATCCTAGCCCCCCATCAGCCCATTTCCAATCCTAGCTCCCTCCCCTCACAGCCCATTTCCATTCCAAGCCCCCCTCCCCATCAGCCATTTGCAGTTCAAGCCCCCCTTCCACTCAGCCCATTTCCAGTCCTAGCAACCCCCCCCCCCAGCCCATTACCAGTCCTAGACCCCCCATAGCCCATTACCAGTCCTAACCTCCCCATAGCACACTTCCAGTTTTACCCCCCATCACCCCATTTTCAGTCTTACCCCCCCCATAGCCCATTACCAGTCTTAACCCCCCCACTTCCAGCCCTAACCCCCATTACCCCATTTCAGTCAGCCCTTCCATAGCTCATTACCAGTCCTAACTCCCCCATCAGCCCACCTCCAGTCCTTCCTAACCCCCACCTGCCCATTTCCAGTCCTAGCCCCCACCATAGCCCATTACCAGTCATAACCCCCCTGCCAATAGCCCATCTCCAGTCATAACCCCCCCCCTGCCAATAGCCCATCTCCAGTCATAACCCCCCCTGCCAATAGCCCATCTCCAGTCATAACCCCCCCCCCTGCCAATAGCCCATCTCCAGTCATACCCCCCCTGCCAATAGCCCATCTCCAGTCATACCCCCCCCTGCCAATAGCCCATTTCCAGTCATACCCCACCCCCCCTGCCCATAGCCCCTTTCCACTCCCAACCCCCCCCCTGCCAATAGCCCATTTCCAGTCCTACACCCCCCCCCCAGGTAAATTAAAAAAAAACCTGGCTTCTGCTGCTCAAGCAGCAAAATCAGCTGTCCTGCGGCCCCTTCCCCTGTGCCCGGAGATCAGAGTCTGCTCTATCAGCGGCGTGCTTTTCAAGCCGCAAGGAGAGTATTCCCCTCTCGCGCGGCTTGAAACTGCGCGAGAGGGGAATACTCTCTTCGCGGCTTGAAAAGCACGCCGCTGATAGAGCAGACTCGGATCTCCGGGCACAGGGGAAGGGGCCGCAGGACAGCTGATTTTGCTGCTTGAGCAGCAGAAGTCAGTTTTTTTAAAAATTTGACAATTGATTCTGCCGCTGCCACGGCGGCAACGGCAGAAGCCAGGGTTTTGGGGTGTTTTGTTTTCCTCCGTCGCGGGCCGCACAAAGTTGTCTCGCGGGCCGCGTGTTTGAGACCCCTGCCCTACAGGTAACAGGTTTATCCTCTCCTTTTTGAAGGAAAAAGAGGTGTAACAACTAACAACAAGGTAGGCTATGCCCTTCACTTTGACAGTTTTCCTGTACGAGGACATGTCATAATTTAGACTGCAAGGGGGCTTTACCTTTTTCAGGGACTTACCAAATTGTAAGTCTTCTCAACTCTGTATTACTTTCTATCCCTCTTAGTCGAGACATTCAGTCTAAGAGTGATTCTATTCAACTGGAGGGCTTACTTTTTAAGCCCATAGGATTTTCTTCAATACCTATTGCAGTAAGTGGTTTCCATACAGAGCTTTCTTCCCCTTTGCAATCTTCTCAAATATTTCTTTTAAAACAGCTTATCAGACAATAATTGAGTTTTACCACTCCTAATTATGTTTGTCGGTCCTTTTTTCCAATCTGTAGGATCTAACGTTTTTGGTTGCCTTGATAACAGATAATTCTAAGAGAGGTTCCAAAACCCACTTGGACAATTTATCATTTCAGGCAACCGGTCTGTCTACTATTCTTAGCCATCTTCAATTCTTTTGGCTCCAACAGAATAGATTAGGTTGCACACTGGCAATTAAACAGCCAGATCTCACCTAAGCAACCTCCGACATGCTCTCTGCAATTATACAAAAAGCTCTGCAACTATGGGCTTTTGCCAGAGAGCGTCAGAGCCATTCCTAATAGGTAACTTCCAGATGGTTAAAAAGGCTTTGCCCAGTCATGCTCCTACATGACTGGTTTTTCCTGCTCTTACCATCTTCCTTAAAATTTCCTTTTGAGAAAAGGAACCAGGGCTTAGACCACGTGAAAGCATAAGAATTGCTCAATTCCCTGGGTTTTTCCACATCTCCAGTGGAACTCTTGCAACAGGGATGCATTCCTTTTCACTGCAGTCGGTCCTTGTCTAGTACATTCCTTCTAATTCCCATTGAAGCTTATGCTGAACAAAGAACGCATGATACTCATAGAGGGGCAAACATGGTATCCCCTTATATTGCGTCTTCTTCTCCACACTTAAGTTATAGAAGGATCCAGACTTGTTGTCTTAAGGCTAAGGATCTCCTATGTACCCCTTCACGTAGGTCTCCATTTCTGGTTATTCAGGGGCTAGAATTTGTAAAGAAATCTAGACCTCTCCTTCTAAGTAAAGAACATTTCACTGGTTTCCATGTAACCTTCTCCATGGTTCTTCCACTTGTAACCAGAAAGAGATTCTCTTCTATATTCTCAAGCAGGTCTTACCCCGTCTTGTTATTAAGTGAATCTCTCTCTCTCTCTCTCTCTCTCTCTATATATATATATATATATATATATAGATATAGATATATATTGTGGTGGCCAAAGTGTCCCCAAGCCCTTAGAAAAGGGAAAAGAGCCTACTTTTACCTTTAGGGAAAGATGCAGCAGGCGGGGAGGTGAAACAAAATGTTTTGAAACCTGAAAAAACTCACCTAGTGAATAGCTGCAGGCCACACCCTAGCTTAGGAACAAGCTCAGGGGTAATGAAAACCAGCTGGAGAACCAGCACGTGAGCACTGCTCTGATACGTGCAGAGGGAGTTCCCAGGGGATTACAAAAAGGAAGTAACAGAGAGAGGAAGCAGTTGCAGGTTGTCTCCAAGGTTCAGCAAACAGAGGAAGTCACTCAAGAAGTTGCTGGAGATAGTGTCAGAGACCACGTTCCAGATGCCGTGGTAAATCCAGAGAAAGAGAGAGTTGGAGCGGAAGCAACTCAAGAAGCTGGGAAGGAGACAGCATTGGGCACACAGATACCGAGTGCAGAGGGCTGAGTCAGACAGCACAGATAGTGATGAAGTAAGTCTGAAAAGCAGCCTGTTTCCTGAAGCATATTCTGATGCTGGTGCAAATGCTGAGCTAGAGAAACAGCATTGCAGGAGAAAGGAAATTCCCAGGGGAGGAGCTACCGGAGACTCTGAACGGCGCAGAGAGCCCAAGGCACTGGGGAGAGGAAAAAGCTCTCGTGTTTCAGAGGAGAGAGGTATTTCCCAAGACAGCCCAGCCTTAAGGGAAACTGCTAGGACATTCAAACAAACAGGCCACGAGGCAAGGAGCTTTGCTGGGGAGAGAAGTTTGAATGAGGACAGTTTTATCACAAGCCAAAGGTTTGATAAAAGCTCAACTGAGAAATGGAGAACCGTGAGTAATCCTCTGTCTAATAAGCAGTTAAATAAACTGAAGGCTTTAAACCATTTGGAGGGAAGGGAAGAATTGTCTACATGTGCTGAGCAGCCTAGGGACAGGAAAGCCTCTAAGTGGAAAGATATCCTTAAGCTTTTAGAAACTGCAGAACCAGGTTTTATCAAGAGGAATGTATGCCATGAGATCCCAGAGTCACTCGTGGAGGATATGGAAATAGGGAGTTACCCTTCTGAGAGTGAGAGTGACAGTCTTATGGAATGTGCTATCTGTTATAAAACAAACGTTTGAGCCCTGGAAGGAAAGAAGCTCAAACAACAGCCTTTATAATTGAAGAGGTATAAACAGGCTGGACTACGTTTTAAAAGCCTTGTTTTCTTTTTATTGTTCCTGGAGTAAAACCTGAAAGTAATTGCTTCTAAAGAAGTTTAGCAAAGTAACCTAGCACTGATGTTAATAACGCTAGAAGAAGTAATGAAGCTGTGGTTTGTGGAATCTGGAAACATTTGAAGCTGATTCTGTCAGGAGAAGAAAATCCTTTATTTTTCTTTCTTATTTTTGCGTTAAGCTTTATACAAGCCCTGTTTGGAGAAGCAGTACAAATCAAATAAAATTCCTGTGCTTGCCTTAACCTCTCGGACTTTTCATTTTAATATGGAAACCCACAACTACGAAATATAGAGGTGGCACCCCACTATAGGCGACTGCCTAGAGTGGCCCTATAGTAGCTTGGCTATAAAGGGGTGGATCGGCCACAGGTGGCGTAGTTTTAAGGATACCGCGACTCCTACGCATGCGCAAGAATCTTCATACACGCCAGAACTTCTAGAAACAGCCAAAGAAGACATGCTGACCCATGGATGACTAAGCGGTGGCGGAGGACAAGTGCTGAGAGTCACGAAGGACAGACGGCGATCCTCACTGCTGATAAGCTTGAGTCGACATCTGTATCAGGTAACCTGGTATTTAGGAGGGTTACTAGCGGATACTGATACAGAGGGGAGGTGCAGCAGTGTTGGGGAGAACAGCAGACAAGGGATCACCTGTTGTGTGTGTGTGTATCGCACTTGGTGTGGTTTCTCTTTTGTTTTTTTTCAGCATCATCACCATGGAGAAGGAGTTACTGCAATGGATGACTGCACAGTTCGAGATGCAGCGGAAACAAGCAGTGACAACCCAAGAGAAGATGGCAGCCATGTTGCAAGAGCAGCAAAAACCATTGCTGGACATGATGGGGAAGTGGCTGGGGGCCCACGAGAAGATGGCGGAGCCAGCACAGACACTGTCAGGTCCTATAGGCGCTGGACAGGGGCTAGCAACTTCTTACAAGGGGGTGTTTTCTATGGGACAGTTAACCAATGATGATGAAGTGGACGACTTTTTAGAAGCGTTCGAAAGTTGCCCTCATAACCGGATGGCCTAAAGACCAGTGGGCGGTACGGTTGGCCACTTCTCTTACAGGGGAGGCCTTGGCCACGTACCGGGCTATGCCTACAACTTTAGCCTCTGATTATGATGCATGTAAGAAAGCTGTCAGAGACCGGTTTGGTCTAACTCCCATAGTTTATCAGCGACAATTTAGGAGCAGCAGATTAAGACCTGGTGAAACACCGAGCGCTCTTTGCCAGCGTTTTAAGAATCTGGCATCGAGGTGGTTAACACCAGAGTCCAAGACAGTAGCGGAGGTACTAGACTGCATTGTTCTTGAACAATTTATGAACGCTGTAACACCAGACCTGAAAGCCTTTCTGATCTTACAGAACTGTAAGAACACCCAAGAGGCTACTCTATTGGCGGAGCAGTTTTTAGAAGCCGAATTGGTAAGCCAGCAGAATCAGGGTGTCTGTAAAAGAACGGAACACGTGACTTCAGAAAGGAGGCGAAGGTCAGAGTTTGAAAATGTGAATATGTCTGTACTTGGTAAAAGGGATTGTTATGCACAAAGGAAATGTTTTGCATGCGGTAAAGAGGGACATCTAAAGAGAAATTGCAAAACTAGAACAGCCTTGGTTATAACTCACACTAGAGAGAATAGAGAAGGATTTCTCCTAGGTATAGAGGTAGAAGATGTTCCCATAGAGGCCTTGCTAGATTCAGGGGCTGATCAGTCCATGGTCTCTCAAAAACTTTGGAGACGGATTGAAGCACAGCATACGAAAAACCCTATAAAACCTGAAGGGAGAGTAAGGATCCGGTGTGTTCATGGGGCAGCCTTATTCTACCCTATCTACAAGGTAGCAGTAAGTGGGTTAGGTGTAAAAAGGAAAATCCCGGTAGCCGTTATACCAAGACTTCCACATGCCCTGGTGCTAGGCCGCGACTGGCCACAGTTTAGGAGAGGGCTAGAGGAGGAATTACACCAGAGGGAGGGCATGGTGTCCACTAGGGGCCAGGCAAGAGTCCAAGGGGAGGTGGAGCCATCAGAGAATCCCTTAGCAGACCTTCCATTCTTTAATGACCATACATTTCCCACAGTGAGTCAAGAGAGGAAAGGAAAGGGACAGAATACTTCCTATTCCAAGGTCAAACCTAGGACAAGCATAGTTCCAGGACCCCTCTTTGCTAAGACTCAGGGACAGGCTCGGAAAGGGGTATCCAAGAGAGTGGAACCAGAAAACAAGCCTAAATTTGTTCTAAGATACTGTCTAACAACTCCCAATGCAACAGCACCTAGGCGAGCTTCTGAGCAAGCAGCAGGATACGACCTGTGTAGTGCTGTGGATATGATTATTCCAGCACACAGCAGAGCATTGGTAGACACGGGTCTCCAGATGGAGATGCCATTGGGATGCTACGGTCGTATAGCCCCACGGTCAGGCCTAGCTTTCAAGGATTCAATAGACATAGGTGCAGGGGTTATTGACCCAGACTACAGGGGGGCGGTGAAAGTGCTATTACTGAATGGTGCAAAGAAAGATTTTCGGATTAACACAGGGGATAGGATAGCCCAAATAATATTTGAAAGGGTAGCTTTTCCACCTCTGGAAGAGATCCCAATTATGACCTCTACCAACCGGGGATCATCAGGGTTTGGATCCACGGGCAGAGGGGAGTTAAGGGGATTTACAGCAAGTTGTGAAATAACAAGGGATAAGTCAGAGAGTAGACAAAGAGGCCAAGGGAGATATTACGGCCGTCGCCTTAAGCCACACCATTTAGAAATAGGTCAAAGGGTGATGGTGAGGGCAACCGGAACCACTGCCAAGTTGGAGGGTAAGTGGAGGGGCCCATATCAGGTAATAGACCGGGTTGGCCCAGTGTCTTATTTACTGCAGGACAAAAGACGTCGCCACCGCCAGATATGCCATGTTAGGTTCTTCAAACCCTGGCGGGACTATTTAGAAGTACCTCAGTGGACCATAGGAGAGTATAGGGAAAACGGAAGCCACATAGGACGTATCAGCACAGAAAAGATTACAGGCTGTGCAAGGGTAAACAAGCCAGTCTGTAATATCTTAAGGTGGGGGATATGTGGTGGCGAAAGTGTCCCCAAGCCCTTAGAAAAGGGAAAAGAGCCTACTTTTACCTTTAGGGAAAGATGCAGCAGGCGGGGAGGTGAAACACAAAATGTTTTGAAACCTGAAAAAACTCACCTAGTGAATAGCTGCAGGCCACACCCTAGCTTAGGAACAAGCTACAGGGGTAATGAAAACCAGCTGGAGAACCAGCACTTGAGCACTGCTCTGATACGTGCAGAGGGAGTTCCCAGGGGATTACAAAAAGGAAGTAACAGAGAGAGGAAGCAGTTGCAGGTTGTCTCCAAGGTTCAGCAAACAGAGGAAGTCACTCAAGAAGTTGCTGGAGATAGTGTCAGAGACCACGTTCCAGATGCCGTGGTAAATCCAGAGAAAGAAAGAGAAAGACAGAGAGAGTTGGAGCGGAAGCAACTCAAGAAGCTGGGAAGGAGACAGCATTGGGCACACAGATACCGAGTGCAGAGGGCTCAGTCAGACAGCACAGATAGTGATGAAGTAAGTCTGAAAAGCAGCCTGTTTCCTGAAGCATATTCTGATGCTGGTGCAAATGCTGAGCTAAAGAAACAGCATTGCAGGAGAAAGGAAATTCCCAGGGGAGGAGCTACCGGAGACTCTGAACGGAGCAGAGAGCCCAAGGCACTGGGGAGAGGAAAAAGCTCTCGTGTTTCAGAGGAGAGAGGTATTTCCCAAGACAGCCCAGCCTTAAGGGAAACTGCTAGGACATTCAAACAAACAGGCCACGAGACAAGGAGCTTTGCTGGGGAGAGAAGTTTGAATGAGGACAGTTTTATCACAAGCCAAAGGTTTGATAAAAGCCCAACTGAGAAATGGAGAACCGTGAGTAATCCTCTGTCTAATAAGCAGTTAAATAAACTGAAGGCTTTAAACCATTTGGAGGGAAGGGAAGAATTGTCTACATGTGCTGAGCAGCCTAGGGACAGGAAAGCCTCTAAGTGGAAAGATATCCTTAAGCTTTTAGAAACTGCAGAACCAGGTTTTATCAAGATGAATGTATGCCATGAGATCCCAGAGTCACTCGTGGAGGATATGGAAATAGGGAGTTACCCTTCTGAGAGTGAGAGTGACAGTCTTATGGAATGTGCTATCTGTTATAAAACAAACATTTGAGCCTTGGAAGGAAAGAAGCTCAAACAACAGCCTTTATAATTGAAGAGGTATAAACAGGCTGGACTATGTTTTAAAAGCCTTGTTTTCTTTTTATTGTTCCTGGAGTAAAACCTGAAAGTAATTGCTTCTGAAGAAGTTTAGCAAAGTAACCTAGCACTGATGTTAACGCTAGAAGAAGTAATGAAGCTGTGGTTTGTGGAATCTGGAAACATTTGAAGCTGATTCTGTCAGGAGAAGAAAATCCTTTATTTTTCTTTCTTATTTTTGCGTTAAGCTTTATACAAGCCCTGTTTGGAGAAGCAGTACAAATCAAATAAAATTCTTGTGCTTGCCTTAACCTCTCGGACTTTTCATTTCAATATGGAAACCCACAACTACGAAATATAGAGGTGGCACCCCACTATAGGCGACCGCCTAGAGTGGCCCTATAGTAGCTTGGCTATAAAGGGGTGGATCGGCCACAATATATATTATATATATATATATATATATATATATATATATATATATATATATCTGACTCTGAACGATTTGCTACTATCCATATTAATGCTGTTCCAGCATACCATAGGGTTTTAAATGGACAGCCAATTTCTATGGTAATTAGAGACTACCTTCCGGTTACGTTACATCTGAAGCTCTCCATGTAAAGTCATTATCCTAAGTCATATCGCTTAGGGAAGACATTACTGATCTTCAAGAAATTGGAGGCTACACCGCCTACTACAAATGTTTCTTTCTTTCATTTGGATAGAGGGGTCTTAAAGACCCATCCTTGTTCTGCAAACCAGTCAGATTTATCTCCTCTCTTTCCTAGAGCCTTATTCTGCTCCAAGGAGAAAGAGCTTCAACTTTGGCCTACAGAAGCTTTAGCTTCTCCTCCAAAGTCCAACCTCATTAAACTCCCCCAGTTTTTTCTTCTGGGATTAGTTCTAGCCATTAAAGCTCCTGGCCTCTGCTTGTATTGCTACATTTATTTTCCTCTGCTTCACAGGGAAGTAATTTCTTTGAGGTTAATGTACTGGCTCTTAGCACCAGACCTATATTAGCCTCAATATATACTTTCGCAATACTTTTGAGTAAGGTTCACATTAGAAAATTTGAATTCAATATTTACTAACATTTATGGTCTACACAAGGACTCCCCTCTAGACACATTGTTTAGTCAAGCTGTTCCACAGCACACCCTTTTAATTTAACTCCTACCCTCCATCCCTTGGATGCCTGAGGTTCTGGAAAATAGCATGGCCCATCTATCAGATTTGCAACATGCAGGGACCTCCTCTAGGCCATCTCTAGCTTGGGAGACCCCATATGTGAAGACTCATTCCTGCTTGTTCCTGGAGATAGCACAGTTACTTACCTCTAACAGGTGATCTCTGGGAACAGCAGGAATAAGTCTTCACAACCCACCCACCTCCCCTAGGAGTTGTTCTCTCTCTCTCTCATTTGTCTACTTCCCTCCTTTGGTCTCAGCTACAAACCCAACTGATGAGAGGGAAGTGAATGGGTGGGAAGGCAGCGCGCATGCATGTGGGATGCTCCCAAAGGCTTTCTTTTTGGACGCTGGGGAGCGTTCCACGCAGGCTCCATCGGTACCGACGTACCCATATGTGTAGACTTATTCCTGCTGTTCTCCAGGACCAAGCAGGAAGTCAGTCCTCACATATGGGTGACGTCGGCGCCGACGGAGCCCTCGTGCGGAGCATTTCCCCAGCTATCAAAGAAAGCCTTTGGGAATTGCAGCGCGCATGCGCGGTCCCCTTCCCGCCCAAGGGTGCCATCTTGCTCAGTCTTCTTTATTCCGCGGAGCCCGACGGACGTAGTTCGTTTTTCCCCGAGGAAAAAGTTGATTTTCTTTATTTTTTTCTATTTTCCTCCGGTTCGACGCTGGATCCTTTTCCCGCTCGGACCGATACGCCGGTATCGAGTCCTCCCCTCTTTTTTTCGGTTTTTGTCCTTTGTGACGCGTTCGCGCCTTTTTTCTTTTTCCCTGGCAGACCAGTCTTGACCTAGCAGGGGCCCTTTTTCCCCCGATGGCTGCCAGCGGGTTTAAGAAATGTGATCGGTATAAGAAACTTATGTCTCTTACCGACATACATGACTGCTGCCTCCGTTGCCTCGGACCCGATCATGACCCGATGATCTGTGGTCCATGTGGCAAAATGTCCTCAAAGGCCTTGAGGAGTCGGCAGCACCAGAGGGATAGAATTTTTTCTGACTCCGCGTCCGGCCGGGCCCGGACCTCGTCAGAGGCCTCGACGTCTCGGGACTCTGGCCCCGAGCAGCGTCGGGGCTCCTCTGAGCGGGGGTCTCCTTCGTGGGAACATCGCAGGAAGAAGAAACCCATGAGGGCGGTGTCGGTGGACGCTCCTGGTTCCTCGAGGGCCAGGTCGCATAGCCCCGATAGCCGTCCCGGGTCTTCGGAGTCGGAGAGGCCTGCGAAGCATCCTCGTGTCGAGATGGAGTCGCCTGGACACGTAAGTGCTGTTGTCCTCGTTGACTCTCCTCTGAGGGAGCCGACGTCGGGCCCGACGCGTTGGGGGCCCGAATCGGGGGCTGCTGGGTCTCCTGAGCTCGGACTCAGGTTGACAGCCTTGGAGAGCAGCTTCGCTGCCTTCATGGAACAGCAGCGGGCATTGATCGCCGGTCTCACCGGTGCATCTGCCCCGACCACCGGGACCTCGACGTCCAAGTCGACCCCGGAGGCCGAGCCGATCCTCGAGTCCATGCAGGCTCGAGTCGATCCTTGGCCGCGGTCACCCTCGACCTCCCGTTCGGGGCAGAGGTCGTCAACGCCGGCGTCGGGGCAGAGGGTATCGGTGCCCACCCGACCGGAGCCGCTCGATTCCTCCTCCGAGGAGTTGGGCTTGGAGACGGAGGACGAAGAGTCACCCGACACCCATCGGACTCGGTGTGTCCCCTCGGACTCACCCGAGTCCGAACCTTTGAGACAATCCCCACCGGAGGATACCCGGTTCTCGGACTTCGTGCGGGATATGGCCAAGGCCTTGGCCTTCCCCGCGGATCCCGAGGAGGAGCCTTGAGCCGAGGAGCTCGAGGCCCTCCAGTATGACTCTCCCCCGAAGGAGGCCTTTACTGTTCCGGTTCCTCCGATGCTGGAGCGACTACTCTTCCGCATGTGGGAGACCCCGGCTTCGACACCGGTGTTAAGCAAGTGGGTCGATTCCATTTATCGAGTCCGCAAGAGCCCCGGGTTCCAGAAGGCACAATTACCGCACCACTCCATGGTTGTGGAATCGGACATGCATCGACTGAAAAGTCAGAAGATGCACTCCTCGGTGCCTCCCGGCCGGGAGGCCCGGAACCTGGATGCCCTCAGTAGGAGGTGCTTCCAGGGCTCTATTCTTGCTTGCCGTGTCCAGACTTACCAGCTCTACATGGGCATGTACCTCCGAGACCTGGCAAAGGAGATTGCCGGGTTCTCTGCTGGTCTCTCCGAGGAACCTTTGCAGAGGTTCCTGGCCTTGTCCACCGGTATTCGAGAGTGCTCGAAGTTTATCTCTCGAGCAGCCTACGATGGCTTCGAGGCTTCGGCCCGAGTAGCTGGGGCCAGCATCGGTGCCCGCCGACATGCTTGGCTACAGTCATCCGACCTTGGTCGATGTCCCCTGCCGGGGTGAAAACCTATTTGGCAAGCACATGGCTGAAAAGGCTGCAGAACTCGAGACCGAGACTCTGACCCAGACTAGGCTTTCCAGGAAAACCTCTGCCCCTTCTCAGAAAAAGAAGGGCTCGGGAAAAAAGACCTTTTACCCGAGGAAGTCATCGGCCTACAAACAGTACCCTCATTATCAAGCCTCTGCAGCTCCCCAACAGGGTCAGCAGGCCAAGGGGCAGGGTCAAGGGGCCCCGTAGGCCGAAGACCCTCAAGCCACCAACACCGGCCCCTGCTCAGCAGGGTGGGTTTTTTTTGACTCAAACAGCATAGCCTCTTCTCCTCAGCTGGCTTCTCTCAGCACAGGAGGCCGGCTGGCCCACTTTGCCCACAGGTGGTCAGCCGTCACATCAGATACCTGGGTTCTTCATATAGTGCAAAGG
Source organism: Ichthyophis bannanicus (assembly GCA_033557465.1). NCBI lineage: Eukaryota > Metazoa > Chordata > Amphibia > Gymnophiona > Ichthyophiidae > Ichthyophis > Ichthyophis bannanicus. Next base: position 42,620,761 of record CM066048.1, on the reverse strand, counting down.
GGCTATCTTCTCCATTTTCACCAGGTACCTCCCTCCTACTTTCTAGGGGAGCCTCCAAGACCCCCTCTGCACAGGGACCTCCTCCTTCAGGAGTTGACATGTCTACTAAAGGATCAGGCTGTGGAACCGGTGCCCCACCACCTGAGAGGTCAAGGCTTTTATTCCAGGTACTTTCTGGTACCAAAAAGAACAGGAGGCCTCAGACCCATCCTAGACTTGTGAAACCTCAACAAGTTCCTGCAGAGGGAAAAGTTCAAGATGCTTACCCTTGGAATCCTGCTGCCCTACCTCCAGCAGGGAGACTGGCTATGCTCCTTAGATCTAAAGGATGCGTATACTCACATCCTTATCGATCCAGACCACAGACAATATCTCAGGTTTGTTGTGGGAGGAAACCACTATCAATACAGAGTGCTTCCCTTTGGCCTCTCATCTGCTCCCTGGGTGTTCACCAAGTGCCTGGCTGTGGTGGCGGCCTACCTGAGGCTTCAGGGTCTCTTTGTGTTTCCGTACCTGGACGACTGGCTCATAAGGGGCCAATCTTCCCTGGAGGCCAACCAGGCCACCCTTCGCACTGTGGCTCTGCTTCAGCACTTGGGGTTTGTCATAAACTTCGCAAAGTCCACTTTGCTCCCGTCCCAGAACTTGGAGTTCATAGGGGCCAGACTAGACACTCTTCAAGCAAAGGCTTTTCTGCCTCTGGACAGGGCCCACAGGCTCATGGATCTGGCCAGCCAGTTTCGCAGCAATTCCCTGGTCTCTGCCAGGCAATTCCTGAGACTACTCGGCCATATGGCTTCCGCAGTTCATGTCACCCCCAATGCCCGCCTGCACATGCGACCTGCTCAGTGGAGCCTTCGCACTCAGTGGCATCAAGCCTCAGGGGGCCTAGCGGACTCAGTGAGGATCTCCGACCTCCTGGTCTCCTCTCTGAAATGGTGGCTTCATCTGCCCAATTTGGTGCTCGGAGTGGTTTTCCAATCCCCTCCGCATACTCAGGTGCTGACAACCGATGCCTCTCTTCTCGGTTGGGGAGCACATTGCCAAGGGACATGTACTCAGGGTCTCTGGACCCCTTGGGAGGCTGCTCAACAGATAAACTTCCTGGAGCTACGGGCGATACACCTAGAGCCTTCTCCCACCTCACCTCTCAACAGTCTATACTGGTCCAGACGGACAATCAAGTTGCCATGTTCTATGTGAACAAACAAGGAGGCACAGGCTCCTTCCTTCTCTGTCAGGAGGCCCAACGGCTGTGCTCTTGGGCTGTCAATCATGGAATCCTTCTCAAAGCTGTCTACCTCCCAGGTCAGGAAAATTATCTGGCGGACAAATTGAGCAGGATCCTGCAACCACACGAATGGAGATTGAACCCCTCGGTGGTTCAGCAGGTCTTTCTCAAGTGGGGACTCCCCACCATGGATCTTTTCACCAGTCCTCTGAACCGGCAACTCCCGAGATTTTGCTCCAGACAACCGCATCCTCTCAGAATAGCAGCGGATGCGTTTCTGATCTCGTGGTCCACAGGCCTACTGTATGTTTCCTCCCACACCACTAGTGTCCAGAACGCTGTTCAAAGTCCTCAGGGACGGGGCTTCATTGATTCTGAAGGCCCCAGGTGGCCGAGGCAACCATGGTTCCCGCTTCTGCTACAGCTGGCGGTGGACACACCTATTCCTCTGGGGTTTCAACACGATCTCCTGTCTCAGGATCAGGGGACTCTCTTGCACCCCAACCTCCAGTCCCTTCATCTGATGGCCTGGCTGCTGAAAGGGTAGTCCTAGCTCCCATACTACTACCTCGAGAGGTGGAAGATGTAATCTTGGCCTCTCGGCGTCAATCCACCAGGAAATCCTACGCTCTTAAGTGGCGTAGATTCTCCGCATGGTGTGCTCAGCACAGCGAGAATCCCTTCTCGTGCTTGGTGGCGGTAGTGTTGCAATATTTGCTCTACCTCTCCAATCTGGGCCTTAAGTCTAACTCTATCCAAGTTCACCTTAGTGCTCTCTCAGCACACCACTCGCCGGTGGACGGCAGGCCTCTTTCCAACCACCCTTTGGTGGCTCGTTTCCTCAGAGGCCTTCTTCTTCTTAAGCCTCCTTTGCGTCCACCGGCCCCTGAGTGGGATCTGAATGTGGTCTTACAGCGGCTTACTTGTCCGCCTTTTGAACCTATGGCTACCTGCCCTCTCAGTTTTCTCTCCTTGAAAACTTTTTCTGGTAGCTCTCACCTCTGCTAGGTGAGTGAGTGAACTGCAGGCACTAGTGTCTGATCCTCCTTACACTAGGTTCTACCGGAATAGGGTAGTCCTACGGACTCACCCTAAGTTTCTTCCTAAAGTTGTCTCACCTTTTCACCTCAATCAGGAGGTGGTTCTTCCGACCTTCTTTCCCAGGCTGCCTGCCAGCCGGGCTGAGATGGTCTTGCATACCCTGGACTGTAGGAGGGTGTTGTCCTTCTACCTTGCTGTACGCGGGAGCATCGGAAGGCTGTTCAGCTTTTCGTTTCTTTTGACCCCAATAAGTTGGGGCTCCTTGTCTCCAAGCATACGTTGTCCATATGGGTTGCTGACTGTATCGCCTGGGCTTATGGGGCAGCCGGCCTCTCGTTGGAGGGTCGAGTCACTGCTCATCGTTTCAGGGCGAAGGCTGCGTCAGTGGCTCATCTCTGCTCTGTTCTGTTGGCAGGCATCTGCCGGGCCGCTACTTGGTCTTCAAGCCAGACTTTTGCAGCCCATTACTGCCTTGAGAGGGAGTCCCGCAGGGACAGTGCTTTCGGACAGGCAGTACTCCATAATCTCTTTGGGGTTTAGGCAACTCCTACCCTCCGGCACTGGTGTTGGGCTACCGGTCGGGGGCGTTCTCAGATAAGATTCCTTCCTTCTGTGCTGACGAGCTCGAGGGAGCTCTTTTTTCCTCTTGGGGTCTCCGGTAGCCTTAAGCTGGGGAGTCCCATATGTGAGGACTGACTTCCTGCTTGGTCCTGGAGAAAGAGTAGTTACTCACCTGTAACAGGTGTTCTCCAGGAGCAGCAGGAATCAGTCCTCACAACCCTCCCTCCTCCCCTTGGAGTTGCAGTCATATGATTTTGTTTTTGCTAATTTTTTGCTGTCTTTTAGCTATGTCAGACTGAGCAAGATGGCACCCTTGGGCGGGAAGGGGACCGCGCATGCGTGCTGCAATTCCCAAAGGCTTTCTTTGAAAGCTGGGGAAATGCTCTGCACGAGGGCTCCGTCGGCGCCGACGTCACCCATATGTGAGGGCTGATTCCTGCTGCTCCTGGAGAACACCTGTTACAGGTGAGTAACTACTCTTTCCCAGAGATCACATGTTACAGGTAAGTAACTGTGCTTTACAGGTGAGTAACTATGCTTTCCCCTGTAGCTTCATTGCATGTCCCCTAGTCTTCTATATTCTGATAACGTAAACAATCGATCTACATTTACCCATTCCACACCGTTCATTAATTTATAGACTTCTATCATATCTCCTCTCATCCGTCTCTTTTCCAGGTTAAAGAGCCCTAACCTTTTTAGCCTTTCTTCATAGGGGTATCCTTCCATCCCTTTTACCATTTTGGTGGCTCTTCTCTGAACCTTTTCTAATAACACTATATCCTTTTTAAGATACGACGACCAGAATTGCACACAATATTCAAGGTGCCGTCTCACCATGGAACGATATAGAGGCATTATAATATCCTTTGTTTTATTTTCCATTCCTTTCCTTATGATACCTAGCATTCTATTTGCTCTCTTGGCCGCTGGGCTGAGGGTTTATTAAAAGAGGGCTGCTACACAGTACCCTGTCCTGTGCTGCTGAGGTAAGCTGTGACCAATTTCCTGGGTGATTAACAGTCCTTGCTTGGATAGAAGGAGTCTTTCAAAATGGCCTTTTGACCTGCCACCTGGCGTTAACACCTATTGAAAAAGTTTCACAGGTCTCTTGCCCCCTAGGTAGAAGGCATCTTTGTAAAGGTCTCTGGAAGACTTTATTTGTTGCTCAAAGAATACTGACCCTGTTTTGCCTTTTATGCTAATTTATATTCTGATTTGATTTAAATTGAAGCTCTTTGCTGCTGCTAGGCTCTGACTTATGAAATTTAAACTAGAATCTCTCTGCTGGGTTCTAAATTTAACCAGAAAGCTCTCTTCTCTGTTTTAAATTTAAACTAAAAGTACTTTGCTGATACTAGGCCCTGAGTGAGTATTAAATTTAAACTACAAGCTCTCTGCTGGGTATGAAATCTAACCAGAAAGCTCTCTTCTTTGTTTTAAATTTAAAATTAAACTGCTGCTACTAGGCCCTGACTGATTTAACAAATACACTGGGTTCACAGATTAATCAGCTTTAATCCAAAGAAGTCCCTTCAGAAACATTCCCAGAAGTATATACTCACAATTGCAGATCTCCCTCCAGAAGTAGCAGTCCCCTTTTCTAGTCCATCTAAACTGCACTAATTAACCCAATCCTTATGTCAGAGTGATAGGCTGACTGAGAACCTTTCTTCAAATTCTGATTTAACCCTACATTGTCAAAAAGTGCTTTCCAATGGTCACTACTTCGGGCTTCTACTTGCTTTTAAGAGTTTTGAGGCAACATTCATTAGCGAGCCTGCATCACATCTGGGAAAGCAACACAAGGCTATCAGAGGACAAAATTAACTGGTCTGTTTTTTTAATTCTACCATATGCTCTACACTTTCTAGTGGTCTTTTTCAATCCCTTTACTACTTAGCCCATTGTGTTGTTTGGACTTCTCAGATGATGCAGAGAGCTAGTCTAGTGAGTTCCAGTTTGTTTGTACTGCTCTAGATCTGTGGGGTCATTAGCTCATATGCTTTATAAATGTATCAGCTTAACAAGCTTCTGGTCAGGTGTTTGGTTGTACATCAAGGCCATCTTCAAGCTGGACTTCAACCTATTTTTAAAACTGATTCTATTTTGATCCCTTGTATCAAATTGCCTGGGCAAATGTGGAAAACAAACCCTATTAGATATTCTGTTGTCACTGGCAGTGCACTGTGTTAAGTAACTGGAAGGATTTTGCTTTTTAAATGTATCATTGTGGTAGAATACTATCTGTCTTGTCTGCAAACTGAAAGGGGCTCCTCCCTTCATACGAATTCCTTGCTCAAAATTAGCAAAATCTGAAAGCCGGTGAAAGGATTATTTAGTCTGATTTATGAATGTCAATATCCATCACTAATGTTACTTGCATTAGTTAACTTATAAGTTTCTTTTACTTCCAGCAGTCTTAATTTATTTTTACTTTGCTCTTTTCTTACTTTTAATTGTGTATCTCTTTTTTCTCTTTCTTTGTTGTTCTATTGCATATTGTGATTTACAATGATTAATGCAGTGTATTACTTTTGTAATTTATTTATTTATATTTCTTATATACCGCACTATTTGCAATCAGCGCGGTTCACATGGAACAGAAACATCCGACAACTTAAATATGTCTGGTCATTACATGAGTTCTGAGACTGGCTCTGGATGGAGGTTGGTTAGTGTGTTTGCTGTCTTTGGCTGGTGTCTTCAGCTTTCATTTGAGTTGAATGCCCTTGACACAGCTGTAGCGAAATGCTAATGTAAGATGTCTTGAGAAGGCGTCGGGGTATTCAATTCCATCTTGATTCACGGACTTGGTGAAAAATTTGAAGTTTAAAGTTTAAAGGGAAGAATGTTTAAGCATTTGTCTTGTGAATCTTGATTGGTGTGATAGCGAGTGAGAGCCATTGATGTTGTTTTTACTCTTGATTTTGTTTTATCAGTGAGTTTTTGCTGAGGCTCTCATTCGCATGCTATGTTTAAATGTTGCTATGTGTTTAATCTGATGAAGCCTCATTTAATTTTATGAAGTGGTCATTACATTAAACAGGAAATGCAACTTGGAAAAAGGGTACACTATATACATATGAGGTGTACTGAGAAAGGATAATGTTTGGTGTTTGTTAATATTTTATTGTAAAGGAATCTAATTCAAATAAAGTTAAAAAAACCTCACATAATCACAAATCACAAGAAGGCATACCTGCCCCAGGAAAGGGCACAGGTGATCATGCAACTGTACTCACATCTCATCCAAAATCACAGAGTTACTGCTCAATTTATGCTCAAACTCTTGGGGCACATGTCAGCAGCAGTAGAAACATGACGACAGAAAACAACCACATGGCCTATTGAGTCTGCCTTTCCATATCAACTACAACAGTCCCATGTTTGCCTCATGCTTTTTTGAATTCAGATACTGTCCTCATCTCTACTACCTCCACTGGGAGAGTATTCCACGAATCTACCACTCTTTCCATAAAGAAACATTTCTGCATATTACTCCCGGGTTTATCCCCTTTCACCCTCATCCTATGTCCTCTCATAGCAGATTTTGCTTTCAGTCAAAAGAGGCTCTCCTCTTGGGCATTTATGCCATATGGAAGTGTTTAAACATCTCTATCATATCTCCTTTATCTAGCCTTCCCTCTAACGTAAATATATTAAGATCTTTAAGTCTGTTCTCATATGCTTTATAATGAAGACTACTAACCATTTAAGTAGCCACCCTCTGCACAGACTTCATCCTGTTTACATCCTTTTCAAGGTGTGGTCTCCAGAATTGCACACAGTACTCCAAATGAGGTCGAACCAGAGACATGCAGAGGAACTTTCACCTCCTTTTTCCTGCTGGCCATTCCCCTCCCTATGCACCCAAGCATCCTTCTGACTTTCACCATCGCCTTTTCTACTTGTATAGCCACTTTAAGATCATCAGAAACAACCACGTCCAGGTCCCGCTCTTCTTTTGTGGACAGAAGTACTTGGCCCCCTATACTGTACTGCTCCCTTGGATTTTTGCAGCCCAAGTGCATGCCCCTGATTTTCCAGCATTAAATCTCAGCTGCCAAATTCTTCAGCATTCTTCAAGCTTAGCTAAAATCCCTCCTTATATTATTTACTCCTTCCTGAGTGTCTATTGCAGATTTTGGTATCATCCGCAAACAGGCAAACCTTACCCAACATTCTTCCACAATATCACAAACAAAGATGTTAGAAAGAATCAGGCCAGGGACACATCTCCGCGGCACACCTCTGGTAACCTCCTTCTCCTCAGAATAAGCTCCATTTACATGTACACTTTGTCGCCTCTCACTCAACCAGTTTCTAACCCAGTCAGTCACTTTAGGGTCCATCCCTAGAGCGCTCAGTTTATTTATAAGTCGCCTGTGCGAAAGAGTGTCAAAGGCTTTACTAAAATCTAAGTACACCACATCTAGGGCTCTCCCTGTCCAACTCCCTGCTTCTCTGCTCACCCAGTCAAAGAAATCAATCAGATTTGTCTGACAAGACCTGCCTCTAGTAAACTCATGCTGCCTTGGATTTGCAATCCATTGGACTCCAGAAAACTCACTATTCTCTCTTTTAGCAGCGTTTCCAATAATTTACTCACCACAGAGGTTAGACTAACTGGCCTGTATTTGTCAACCTCATCCTTACTTCCACTTTTTAGTCCATTGAGACCACTCCCGACTCCAAAGAAGCATTGAAAAGGTCAGTCAGTGGAGCTGCTAGAACATCCCCAAGTTCCTTCAGTATTCTCATATGTATCTCAACCGGTCCCATCGCTTTATCTACTTTTAGTTTAGCTATTTCCTCATGAACACAGTCTTCTGAAAATTGTTCAAGATCCCTGCCACTTCTGTTCCTATTTGTGTGTCTTTCTGAGGTCCCACTTTTGGCCCTTCATCTGTGAACACAGAATAAAAATATTTGTTAAGCAATTCCCCATTTTATTAAATTAGCTATTTTTTCTTCTTTTTGTATCTTTGCTTTCCTGACTACTTTGCTAGCTTCTCTATGTTTTTTCCAAATATAGGTGCCTGTCTTCCTCTCTCTGTGATCTCTTGTATTTCATGAAGGTCTCCCTCTTTTTCTTCACCTTTTCAGCTACTTCTTTTGAGAACCATAGTGGTCTCCTTTTCCTTTTACATTTATTTACCTTTCTAACTAAAAGGTTGGTTGCTCGTAAAATATCTCCTTTCAGTTTTGCCCATTGCTTTTCTTCATCCTCCAGCTGTTCCCATCCTGCTAATGACTCCTTGAAGTATTGTCCCATCTTGGCAAAGTTAGTTTTCCTAAAGTCTAAGACTCTCGGTTTTAAATGGATTTTATCAGCCCTAGTCCTAATACTGAATTACCCCATTTGGTGATCACTGGATGCGAGATGATCTCCCACTTTGACATCAGAAACATTTTCTCCATTGGTAAGCACCAAGTCCAGTATGGCTTCTTCACATGTGAGCTATGTTATCAGTTGCCGTAATAGTTTTCCCTGTAGAGAATCTAGAATCTCCTTACTTCTAGATGACACCTGTCACCCCTTTGCTGTGCAGCGCCTCCTGATGGTCACAGTTGGTACTGCACCCGGGTGTAAAATACTGGCCTTTTCAATACTTATAGTCCTTGCCAGTATGTAAATAAGTTGTGACACCGAAATCGGTTTAACTGGGTTTTATTCCCCGTCCCGTAGGATTCTTTTCCAAAAGTATAACAGTCAAATAAACATAACCCTTCTCGGGTAAACAAAAGAACTATAACAAAAATAGCTTTACCTTTCAGCAAACAAAAATAGGAATGAAACAGAAATACAGCTTGTCAGCTTTCCAGATGAAGGCTTCTCAGGAATAGTTCAGCCTTCTATCTGAGAGACTCTATTTGGTCAGCTATTATAAAACTACAGTCCATTTGTTCAACAGGCAATTCAGTGTTGTCCTCAATTTCATAAGGCTCACATTGCATGGGAACACTGTCAGGTACAGAGGCTTCGTTACTTCTCTTCTGAGGTAACTTGCTTAACAAACTTTCCAGCTTGTGACGTACTTGTCTTTCTACAGCAGGTATCTGTTTGGCTTTACCATATTCTCTTGAGTTGCTTAGCCAGGAGCCTTTCCTCTGCCTCTGGTAATTAGGCAGAGTAAAGCAGTCAGCTGCCCAGCTATCAGAGAGTGGAACCTTTGCACGGGGTTTTGTCTTAACAGGAGCTTTGCAAACAGCTGTTGTCTCCAACGGCAGTTTCTGTGAAGGCTTGTGCCAACTATATCCCTCGGAAGGATTCTCTCCCAAAGGTAACAAGCTTTGTTCTCTATTCTGTTTGTAACACAGATTCTGGAGCTTTCCTGCTTTTCTTAAATTAGCATTATAAGGCTTTTGTCTTTCATACAAATGCCTCTCATAGCTCAGCTTAGCATTTCTCCTATCTGGTTCAGAATAGCTTTTCCTAGCTTGTTGCTTGTGTTTTAAGGCATAGCTTCTATCAAGGCTGCTGCATACACTGTCCCTGTCTGAATTCAGCTGCTCACTTATTTCACTTAAATGTTCATCAGACTCACTCAGACTTTCATTCAGCCAGTGCCTTCTGCCTTGCTGTGGAGACCTGGGATATCTGTATCCTTCCCAGTCTGGATATCTCCTTCGTCTCTGAGGTTCCTCAGCTCTCACTGCTTCTGCCCTCTTGGCTTCCTTCTTGGCTTCTCTCGTAGCTCCTTTCCTAGCTCCTCCCCTAGCTCCTCTCACCTGTGAGCTGCCCTGATCATTTACGTAATCCCCAGCTGCACCACACCCTAGCCTATTGGGGTCAGGTGGGACCTTCCTTGCTTCCCTACTGGCTGGGTGATAATTCCAGGCTTGTGACCTCATTCCCTTATACTCATTCTGATACCCTTGTGTCATGTGCTCTCTCCACACGTCACTGTTTACTTGAGGAGTAGTATTTTTTAGCTCCTCAGGGGGCTCTAGAGAGTCTGCTCTGTGACACACCGCAGCAGGGATGTGCCAATCAACATCTGGCATATTGAAATCACCTATCAGTAGCACTTCTCCTTTTATGGCAATACTGCTTATATCTTCTATTAAATCTCCATCCACTTCTTCTCCCTGTGAGGAGGATCTGTATATCACTCCATGCAATTGAGTTTCCCTTTCCCTCTTTCTAATTTAACCCACAGTGCTTCCTCTCTCCCTTTTAAGCCCTGTAATTCTATAGCTTTAATATTATTTTTTACATATAGTGCCACTCCTCCTCCTCCTTCCTACCTTGTCCTTCCTGAATAAAGTATAGCCCAGTATAATTACATCCCAGTCATAGTTGTTCGTGAACCATGTCTCCGTAACTGCTGCTAAATCCAAGTCAGCCTCTTCCATTAAAGCCTCAACATCTGGGATCTTATTTCCCATGCTGTGGGCATTTATACACACCGCTTTTCAGATGTTGCCCCTTTTACCCATTTCTACAGAGATATTTAATCTTTCATTTACCTAGGGTCTTTCACTTACCTAAGGACTTTTTCACTCATCCCCAACGAATCTAGTTTAAAGCCCTCTTCAGTAGGTTAGCCAGTCTGCTATGGAAGACACTTTGACCCTTCTTGGACAGATTGATGCCATCTCTGCTCTGCAGTCCAGGAAACCAAAATGCTCTCTGACACCATCCATTCAACCATGTATTCATCTCCAGGATGCAAGCTTCTCTGCCTCAGCCAGGGAGAATTGAAGAGAACACCACCTGTGCACCTATCTGCTTCACTGTCTGTCCCAGAGCCATGAAGTCACATTTGATACACTTAGAGCAGGACCGGCCCTAGAGTTGGTACAAAGTGTTGGAGTCCTAGGCAAACCTCAAGCTTTATACACCCTCTGGCTTTCAAAATCTATTATTTAGCTTTGAATGGCCTGCTTTTGCTGCCCTAGGTGACCACCTAGTTTGCCTAGGCTCAGAGGGATACATAGCAGCATCATTTGTGCCGAGATGGATGAGCAACATTGGATAATAATAGGCTTGATGAGTCTCAGCAAACTCTATTACATCTCAAATTTTGGCACCTGGCAGACAGTACACCTCTCTGGATGTCAAGTCTGGTTGGACGATGGATGCCTCAGTACCACTCAGAAGAGAGTCACCAACCACCGCTACCCTTCGCTTCCTTGTGGTCACTGATTCACAACTTTGGGGTTCTTGACCTCTGGTTCTTCCCTTTCCTGGGATGCTTTCACTTCCTCCGCTTCCAAGGCTGCATACTGGTTCTTAAATTCAAGGGTTGGAGGAGTTGGATTGTTGATTCTGCAGGCTCTGGTGACTTGTCTAACTCTCTTCATTTTGTAGCCTCCCATTTTCACCTCTGTCTGAGAGCTTGGATGTTTCATCTACTTCTCACTGTCTTGAATGCTTCTAAGCCTATCCACCTCTTCTCTGAGTTTCTCCACTTATTTCATGAGAGTTTCAGCTTGCAAGCATTCTGCACATGGAACATGTCCCTCAGTTGGCATTGGGTTGGCTGTCTGTACAGAGGCAGAAGCTGCAATGGGGACAATAGCTTTGGCAATATGATTTTTCCCAACCATCATTAAGTTAGTGGAGCTTTGGTACCTGTTGAAGTAAAAGAGAGAGACCTACCAAAGTCCCTACCTTTTCTTCAACTGTCCTTTAAGAGAAAAAGCAGTTAACCTCTTTTAACAGTGCTGTTCTATGTCCCTATGTGTAGCTAACTGGTGAGTTGCCCTATAGAATTATCTGTAGGAAGAAATGTTCACATGAGGTGAGTGGGAGCTGGGGTGGATAGGGAGGGATCTAACACCTGATGAGGTCAGTGGCTTCAAAGAACTTGCTCTGAATGGGAAGCTGGAACAAGAAACAGTGAACTCTAAAAGACAGAGCTTTGCCCAACACCACAAAAAAATTCCCCTTTTGCAAATACAGAAAAAGAATTAACTTTTAAAAATAAAAACCACAACCCCTTTAAGAGCTCTCGGCAGAGAGATTGTATTTAAAATCCACACAGTATTACCTTGCTTGCAATGGGAGTCCCTGTTAGGATTGCTACCTCTGTGCTACCTCTAACAAGACCCCCACATGAGATCGCTGCAGTGGTACTTAAAGCTTTACTGGGATTAGCGAAGACAGTCCCTCAAGAAAAAGATCCCTGTTATCCAGTTAGTAAAAGCTTCTTTGCAGTGGTGGATGCATACCAACAATCTCCTTGTTGGACACCCATTCGCAACACCACATCCAGAAATCATCCTCACCACAGATGCTTCCACCATTGGTTGGAGATCATGTCTTCCATGTTTAAGCATACAAGGTTGATGGACCAAGTCCGAACATATGCATCACATCAGTCTTTTAAAGCTGTGAGCTGTCTACAATGCCATCAATGACTTCAAATCTTAGCTGCAGAAGAAGATAGCCAAGATCAGGACAGACAACCAGGTTGCCATGTTTTGCATAAATGAGCAAGAGGGATCAAGATCGTTTCCCTTATGTCTAGAATCAACAAAGATTTTGCATATAGCCTGCTTCCTACAGATAATTCTTGAAGTAGTCTATCTTCTTGGATGAGACAATCAACTAGCCGACTCTCTAAATAGGCAACTCGACCCACACGAGTGGTCCCTCAAACAGGAAATCACAGACTGTCTCGTTCAGTTATGGGGAACTCCACACATAGATCTTTTTTGTGACACAGGACAATGCTAAATGCGAAACATTCTGTTCCATTTGTCCAAGCCTACGACATGTTTTTGATTCCATGGCACAGGACCTCTATATGCTTTTCCTCTATTCCCCTTCATTCAGAGGCTGTTACACAAAATTTGAAAGGACAGATCCCAAATCATTCTTATGGGCCAACTGTATACATCAAAATTCGAGATGTATCCAGTTGGCCCAGCCAACTCTGGTTTCTCAGACTTCTCACCCTCACCATGGAACCACTAGGCAGGGTTGGCCCAACCACTAGGCAAACTAGGCGGTCACCTAGGGCAACAACTTCCAGAGGGCAGAAAAAACAGGGCATTCAAAGCTATATAATAGATTGTGACAGTGAGAGGGAGTATAAAGCTTGAAGTTCACCTAGGGTGCCAACACTTTGAACCAACTCTAGGGCCAGCCCTGCCTCTAGGCCACAAGCCTACTCTACTCTTGCAAAAAGAGGGTCTGATACATTCGAATCTCTTCAGTTTATCTCTGATGACATGGAGATTGATTAGCAATTGCTAAACTGTTTGCCACTATCTCAGGAGGTAAGGAACATAATGATAGCCTCTAGATGACCATCAACAAGAAAATGGAAATGTTTTACCAAATGGGCTGTAACCCATAATCAAGATCCTTAATCTTGCCTGATAGGTCAAGTCCTCTCCTACCTCCTCTAGACACCGCTCAGAATCTGGTCTCAAAACATTCTCTGTAAAAATTCACCTAGCAGCAAATGCAGCTTACTGATCAAGCGGACGTAAAACCCCTGCCCTTGAATTGAAGAACCATCTTTATCTTTATTTAAAATTTTATATACCGCTTGAACCAATTGGCATACAGCGGTTTACAATAAAAAACAAAACGGAGCTACTGGGAAAGAAACAGAAAGGAACGCCATTCATGTAAAGAACAGTGCAGAGATAAATCAATAGAGTATAGAAAAAATAAAAGAGAGATAAAAAAACAGACAGTCATGCAGTCGTAGGGGGGGGGGGGGAAAGGAAGGTCAAAAGCTGTGCAAAAAAGATAGGTCTTAAGACAAGCTTTGAAAGCAGAGAAGGAGGATTCCAATCGCAACGAGAGCGGCAGTGAGTTCCAAAGACGGGGACCGAGAAAAAAGAAAGCAGAAGAACGTGTGGATTCTAGATGAGCCTGGGAGGGGAGGTGGGAGAAAAAGACGATTCAGATGGAGAGATCGAAGCACTCTGGAAGGGCAAGAAAAGTGGACCAGATCGGAGAGATAGAGTGGAATACCAGTGTGCAAAGACCGGTGCACGAAAATCAGAATTTAGTACTGTATGCGAAAAGGGACAGGCAACCAGTGCAAACGAAGAAGCAAAGGGGTGACGTGCGCTGATCGGGGGAGTGAGTCAGAAGACGAGCAGCCGTGTGGTGAACTAGTTGAAGGCGACGAAGCTGAGTAAGTGGAAGACCGGCTAGAGATGCATTACAATAGTCCAAACGGGAAACCACCAAAGCAAGAAGAAGTGTAGTCATAGAAGTGGAGGAAAGAAATGGCCGAATTGCTCGAAGTTGACGTAAAGTGTGAAAAGAACGCTGTACAACGGAAGAGATATGGTCTCTGAAAGTTAAGGCAGAATCCAACGTAACCCCGAGATAACGCAGAGAGGTGACCAGGGGAATAGGCCCAGCAGGAAGAGAAGGGGACAAAGCGGGAATGGGGACACCTGCAGTGAACCAAATCGCCGAAGTCTTAGCCAAATTAATGTGCAAAAAGTTGTCCGCAAACCAGGTAGAAACTGCAGAAAGACAAGCATCAAGAGGACCAATATCTGGAGAGAGTGAACAGGTGTGAAAAAGGAGAAGAATATCATCGGCTTTATGCCGAGATACCGTGCTGCTGTATAATCAAAGCAAGAGGAGCCAAGAAAATATTGAACAACAGAGGAGACAAAACAGAACCTTGGGGAACACCGCAGTGAAGAGGCATGGGGGGAGAAGAGTCGGAACCAATAAGAACAGAAAAAGAGCGGTCACAGAGAAAAGAATGAAACCAATGGAGAACTGATGCAGAGAGACCAATAGAGCTGAGACGAAGAAGAAGAGTGCGATGGTCAACAACATCGAAAGCCGCAGAAAGATCAAGTGCAACAGCAATAGAAATAGAGCCCCTGTCGTGGGCGACGTGCAACTCATTAAGAAAAGAAATAAGAATAGATTCAGTGCTATGCCCAGGACGAAAACCAGATTGACGAGGGTGAAGAACCAAAGAATCCTCTAAGTGTGCAGAAAGTTGAGAAAAGACCAATCGTTCAAGAAGTTTAGAAAGAAAAGGAAGATTAGAGACAGGACGCCAATTAGACAAAGTGGAAGGATCTAAAGAGGGTTTTTTCAAGAGAGGGCGGATCAAAGCGTGTTTCCAAGGTGAGGGGAAAGAACCAGAAGACAAACAGGTATTGAAGAGAGAGAGAACTAAAGGAAGCAAAGCCAGAGAAGGTTCAGAAAGCCATTGTGAAGGGATAGGATCAGAGAGACAGGTGGTTTTTCGAGCTGTAGAAAGAGCATGGGACAGCTCAGAGAGGGTAATGGGACGAAAAACAGACCAACAGTGTGAAAGAGGGGGGGTAGGCGAAAGAGACAAAGAAACAGACGGAACTGGGGAAAGGGGGGGAGGGGGAGAAAGAGGGGAAGGACACGAGGGAAAAAGCTGATGAATATTGAGAACCTTGTCAGAAAAGTAGGTAGCTAAGGCAGTCGGAGTGGGGCTAGAAGAAGATAGTGGAAGAGAAGGTGCCGGGCTGGGGAATGAAGATGTGGCAGAGAGAGAATGGAGAACTCGGTAGAGTTGACGGGTAGAATTAGCCGAAGAAGAAACAAGCTCAGAGAAATAATCACGTTTGGCTGCATGCAACAGAGAACGATAATGGATATGACAATAGCGAAAATGTGACAGAGCGGACGCAGAAGGGTGCTTACGCCAACAGCAAATAGAACGCCGAAAGTAGGAACGATGAAGACCATTATGCAGCCCTGGAAGTGGAGGAGGTGAAAGCATCCCTGGAAAGGGAAGAACCAGAGTTCAAGTACCCCATAGTTGCGGAATCAGTGACCAGAAGGAAACGAAGGGTAGTGGTGGTTGGAGACTCTCTTCTGAGGGGTACTGAGGCGTCCATCTGCCGACCAGACTTGATGTCCAGAGAGGTATGCTGTCTGCCTGGTGCCAAGATCCAAGATGTTACGGAGAGTTTGCCGAGACTCATCAAGCCCACTGACTATTACCCAATGTTGCTAATCCATGTTGGAACAAATGATACTGCCAGGTATACCTCGGAACGTATCAAAAGTGACTTCATGGCTCTGGGACAGAGGGTGAAGCAGGTTGGTGCACAGGTGGTGTTCTCTTCAATCCTCCCTGTTGAGGGTAAAGGCCAAGGCAGAGAGGCTCGCATCCTGGAGATGAATGCATGGCTGCGTGGATGGTGTCTTCGAGAGCGTTTTGGTTTCCTAGACCATGGGATGCTGTTCCAAGGGTTGCAGAGCAGAGATGGCATCCATCTGTCCAAGAAAGGTCAACGCATCTTTGGTAGTAGACTGGCTAATCTACTGAAGAGGGCTTTAAACTAGATTCGTTGGGGATGGGTGAAGAAAGCCCCCAGGTAGGTGATACATTAAATACCTTTATGGAAATGGGTAACAGGGGTAACATATGGAAAGCAGTGTGTATTAATGCCCGTAGCATGGGAAATAAGATCCCTGAAGTTGAAGCTTTGGTGGAAGTGGCTGACTTGGATTTGGTGGCAGTTACAGAAACATGGTTCACAGAAAACCATGACTGGGATGTAACTATACCTGGCTATACTTTATTCAGAAAGGACAGGGTAGGAAGAAGGGGAGGAGGAGTGGCACTATATGTAAAAACTACTATTAAAGCTTTGGAATTACAGAGCTTAAAAGGGAGAGAGGAGGCATTGTGGGTTAAACTTGAAAGAGGGAAAGAGAAATCTATTTGCATTGGTGTGATATAGAGACCTCCCTCGCAAGAGGAAGAGGTGGACAGAGTTAATTGAAGACATACGCAGCATTGCTAGGAAAGGGGAAGTGCTACTGCTAGGAGACTTCAATATGCCAGATGTTGATTGGCACATTCCTGCTGCAGTATCATCTAGAAGTAAGGAGATCCTGGATTCTCTACAGGGAGAACTATTCAGGCAATTGGTAACAGACCCCACACGTGAAGGGGCCATACTGGACTTGGTGCTTACCAATGGTGAAAGTGTTTCTGATGTTGTAGTGGGAGATCATTTTGCATCCAGTGATCACCAGATGGTGTGGTTCAGTATTAGGACTAGGGCTGTTAGAATCCATTCCAAGGTGAAGATCTTAGACTTTAGGAAGACTAACTTTGCGAAGATGGGCCAATACCTCAGGGAGTCGTTAGTGGGATGGGAACAGCTGGGGGATGTAGAAAAACAGTGGGCAAAACTGAAAGGGGGTATTTTAAAGGCAACCAACCTTTTTGTTAAAATGGTAAATAAAGGCAAAAGGAACAGGAGACCGCTATGGTTTTCGAAGGAAGTAGCTGAAAAATGAAGAAAAAGAGGGAGGCCTTCATGAAATACAAGAGATCACAGAGAGAGGAAGACAGGCATCTGTATTTGGAAAAAAACTTAGAGAAGCTAGCAAAGTAGTCAAGAAGGCAAAGATTCAAAAGGAGGAGGAAATAGCCAATGCAATAAAGTGGGGGGATAAGACATTTTTCAGATATATTAGTGAGAAGAGGAAGGGCAAAAGTGGTATTGTCAGACTCAAGGGTGCAGGGGGGGAATATGTGGAAGCTGATAAGGATAAAGTGGAATTGCTTAACAAATATTTTTGTTCTGTGTTCACAGATGAAGAACCAGGAGCAGGACCTCAGAAAACACCCACAAATAAGAACAGAAGCGAGGGACATTTTGAACAATTTTCAGAAGACTGTGTTCGTGAGAAACTAGCTCAACTTAAAGTAGACAAAGCGATGGGACCGGATGGGATACACCCTAGAATACTGAGGGAACTTGGGGACGTTCTAGCAACTCCACTGACTGACCTTTTCAATGCCTCGTTGGAGTCGGGAGTGGTGCCAAAGGACTGGAGAGAGGCTCATGTGGTGCCTTTACACAAAAGCGGAAGTAAGGATGTGGTTGAAAACTACAGGCCAGTTAGTTTAACTTCGGTGGTGAGTAAATTATTGGAAACGCTGCTGAAAGAGAAAATAGTGAGGTTTCTGGAGTCCGGCGGATTACAGGATCCGAGGCAGCATGGATTCACCAGAGGCAGGTCTTGTCAGACAAATCTGATTGATTTATTTGACTGGGTGACCAGAGAGTTGGACCGAGGGAGAGCTCTAGATGTGGTGTATTTAGATTTCAGTAAAGCCTTTGACACTGTTCCTCACAGGCGACTTATAAACAAACTGAGCACCCTAGGGATGGACCCTAAAGTTACTGCTTGGGTTAGAAATTGGTTGGGTGGGAGGCGACAAAGAGTACAAGTAAATGGAGCTCACTCTGAGGAGAAGGATGTTACCAGTGGTGTGCCCCAGGGATCTGTCCTTGGTCCGATTCTTTTTAACATCTTTGTTAGTGATATAGTGGAAGGGCTGTCGGGTAAGGTTTGCCTCTTTGCGGATGATACCAAAATCTGCAATAGAGTAGACACCCAGGAAGGTGTAGATAACATGAGGAGGGATCTAGCTAAGCTTGAAGAATGGTCTAGAATTTGGCAGCTGGGATTTAATGTTAAAAAATGTAAGGTCATGCATTTGGGCTGCAGCAATCCAAGGGAGCAATACAGTATAGGAGGTGAAGTACTTTTGTCCACTAAAGAAGAGCGGGACCTAGGCGTGGTTGTGTCTGATGATCTTAAAGTAGCTAAACAGGTAGAAAAGGTGACGGCAAAAACTAGAAGGATGCTTGGGTGCATACGGAGAGGAATGGCTAGCAGAGAAAAGGAGGTGATAATGCCTCTGTATAAGTCTTTGGTGCGACCTCATTTGGAGTATGGTGTGCAATTCTGGAGACCGCACCTTCAAAAGGATGTGAACAGGATGGAGTCGGTGCAGAGGGTTGCTACTAAAATGATTAATGGGCTTCATTATAAAGCATATGAGGACAGACTTAAGGATCTTAATATGTACACCTTAGAGGAAAGGCGGGATAGAGGTGATATGATTGAGATGTTTAAATACCTCCGTGGCATAAATGTTCAGGGAGAGAGCCTCTTTCAATTGAAAGCAAGTTCTGCTACGAGGGGACATGGGATGAGGGTGAAGGGAGATAGATTCAGGAGTGATATGCGGAAATATTTCTTTACGGAAAGAGTAGTGGATCCGTGGAATAGTCTCCCAGTGGAGGTGGTAGAGATGAGGACAGTAACTGAATTCAAAAAAGCATGGGACCAACACAGAGGATCTCTAAAGGTAAAAAGTGGACTGTTGTAGTTATGGAAGGACAGACTAGATGGGCCTTGTGGTCTTTCTCTGTCATCATGTTTCTATGTTTCTATCCATTAGTGTCCAGGTTCATGAGAGTCCTCGAACATGAAGCTCCACACAAGGCCTTCATCTTCTTTCGTGGGACCACAAAGTAGTACTTGCCAAACTCATGGCAGTCTAAAACCCTAAGATTTGCCTTGTTGAAGCGCCTCACTTGGAAAACAATTTTCCTGGGAGCCATCACATCTGCAAGAAGAATCAGTGTTACCTTCCCTGTACTCAGTTTCTACACAATTGTGCGGTCCTCTGAACACACCCCAAATTCCTTCCAAAAGTAGCATCTGATTTTCAAGCTAACCAGTCCATTATATTGTCCACCTTCTTTCCCGATGCGCTCTCAGGAATTTCAGAATCCTCCCTGCACATCTTAGACTGCAGAAATGTCCTTCTTTACTACCTTCAAGAAATGAAGGAATTACTGTAAGAAAAACATCCTAACTTTTTGTCACCTATAATACAATGGACCCTGACAAACCAACTTCCAAGAGAACCTTATCTATATGTCTGTCTAACTGTATTAACTGCACAGTAGGCGCGCATCGATTAGAAGCTAGGACAAGAACAACAAACTTAAGAGCTGTTGCTTTGCAGGAAATTTGCAGTGCTGCCACTTGCAAGTCCATCATATTCAGTTTAAACTTCTTTCCTTGATTCACAATACACTACACTTAGGCACCCCTGCTTACCTCTCCTCACACATTATCTTGCACGCTCCCCCTTGTCTACTTTGTTCTATTCATGTGAACCGGCTTTACCTTCTTCCACCCTCTTGGGCTTGGTATGAATCCACTAGACACTCGGCATTCTATTTTCTTGGCCCCAGCCCGTGGAACTCCCTGCCGCCTGACATTAATCTTGAGCTTTCCTACTCTAAATTGAAAACTCTTCTGAAGACTCATCTCTTTCAACAGGCTTTTGACTCTTCCTCCTAGGTATAGAATTCTGCAACTCTCCTCTCCTGCCTCTCTTTCTCTG
This sequence comes from Ichthyophis bannanicus, assembly GCA_033557465.1. NCBI lineage: Eukaryota > Metazoa > Chordata > Amphibia > Gymnophiona > Ichthyophiidae > Ichthyophis > Ichthyophis bannanicus. Next base: position 42,600,769 of record CM066048.1, on the reverse strand, counting down.
CTCTTCCTACCCCCCTCCCCTATGGTTAAGTCTTGTTTTGTGTCTATTTCTCTTCTCTGTCCTTTCCTGTCATTTTAATGGCCTTTTTTTCCCCCGGTATGATTTTATTGCTATTGTACACTGCTCTACTTTTGAAGGGCAGTATAGAAAGTTTTTTTAATAAACCATAAACTATCCTCTCTTTTGCAAGACACTAAATCTGGGCCAGACTTCCAGTCAAGATTTTCTTATGGCAAAGCTGTCCTTGAAAATCTTTACCAATTAATGTCCAACTCAAATTTTACACTCCATCGCCCTCAGTTCAACAGGACCGTTAGAAACAGAAGTCAGAAATGCAGCCTGAAACTTTTGGAATCGCCAGGGAATGTGGATGCTTTATCCATCCTATCGAAGAAGGTGAAGTTGCTTACTTGTAACAGGGGATCTCCAGGAACAAGCAGGGATGAGTCTTCACATATGGGTAAACGTCGGTACCAACGGAGCCCGCGCAGGATCGCTCCCCAGCGTCCAAAAAAGAAAGCTTTTGGGAGCATGCCCACACGCATGCATGCTGCCTTCCCGCCTAACCACTTCCCTCCCATCAGTTCTTCGTTTTCCGCGGAGCCAACAGGACGTGTCCTTGTCACCGCAGAAAATTCTTCTTTTTTATTTTTTGTGGTTGCGCCTGCCTTCGTTCGACGTCCACCGGTACCGCCGGTGCTTTTCTGTCTTTTTACTGAAAATGTTTCTTTTTTACTAAAGAAATTTTTCCTATTTAGTGTCTGACGTATTTTGGCCACTAGGCCTCTATCCTTTCCTTTATGGAAAAGCCAGCCACTATCCTTAAGAAATTCTCAAAGTGTGGCGGTACAACTAAATTAATAGACACTCATAAGTGGTGTCTAAAATGTTTAAGTCCTGACCATTACTCAATGGAGTGTCTCGCCTGCAGGAGTTTAACTAGAAGAAGTCTTCAAAATCGAGTACAACTCGATACCCGGTTCACATCAGGCCTGATGTCACCAGCCAGAATTTCTTCTTCCTCCCAGGGTCAGGTAACCAAAAAAAAGTCTGTTAAGATTAGCCAGTCCTCGAGAGGTAGATCTCCTTCTAAGCATCGAGATACCTCTGGCGTTGCCCTCGAGGACATCATGGCAATACAGTCCCGGCGGGAGTCTTCGGGCTTCAAAGCATTATCGGGGCTTCAGGTTGTTCCCGAGGTTTTTACCTCCATGGACACACCTTGCTCGGTGCCATGCTCGGCGGTTCTGGCCACTTCGAGCGGTACCAATACCCCGGCATTGGCTATGGTGATGGATGAAAGATTCCTTGCCATCGAACGTGGTCTAGCGAATCTCTCAGCTACTTCGGTACCGCTAGAGTCGCTGCAGACCGTTCCCCGAATGCCGGTGCCGGTGCTGGCGTTGGTGTCGGTATTGGTGTCTGTGTCGGTATCGGCATCGGCACCGGTGCTGGCATTGCCATCGGTACATGTACCGGTATCGACTTTGGCACCGGTACCGTCGATGTTTCCTTCGACGGGCTGGCTTCCTCCGATGCCAAGCCTGGAATCGCTCTCAAGCATAGAGGATTCGGTACCGACCTCGAGCGGTACCGAAGACATCTCTTTAAAGAAAATCCGATGCTTCATCCTTTCAAGTCTTCCGATTCCGATGACTGGGATGAATCCATCGGTACCACAGCTGAACTTTCATCAGTTCCAGCTTTTACCCCTCAATTCAGAGGGTCCCCCTCAGAAGAGATTTCCTTTCAAGCTTTTGTGCTTGATATGGCAAAGCTACTTGCCATTTCTATACTTGAAAAAGAGTTTATACTAAGGGATTCAGGAACTCTGCAATACCCCTGGGCTTCAAAGGAGATGCTTATGCTTCCTTTACTTCAGATCTTACAGGATCTGTTATTAAGAATGTGGGAAACCCCCTTAACGGTATCCCCACATTCTGAAAGACTTGACACTATGTATAAAGTGCCACCTTCTCCAGGTTTTCAAAAAAGACTCAACTTCCTCATCATTCTATAGTAGTAGAATCAGCAATGAGGCGCATTAAGAGTGCAAAAAAGCACTCTTCTTACCCGCCAGGTCGTGAGTCTAGAACCTTAGATGCCTTTGGGCGTCAATGCTTCCAAGCATCCATGCTTTCAGCAAGAATCATCTCATATATTTTCTATATGGGATTCTCTCTTGAAGAGGTTACAAAGAACTTAAAGCTTTTGAACCCTTTTCTTCAAGAACATAAAAGAGCAGACTATTATTAGTCAAACATGCTCAAAATATCTCTAGGTTCCTTAATCGTGCTTCCTTGGACTGTTTTGAGTCTATTAGCAGAACTTCTGCTATAGTCATAGGAGCACGACGTATTGCCTGGCTCCAAGCTTCAGACTTGGATAAATGGGTACAAGAAAAGCTGGGAAATAGTCCTTGTACTGGAGAGAATCTCTTCAATAAGGATTGTTTATTTCAGGCTAAATCAGTTAGACACTGATAAGGCTACTTTCAGAGGATTGTCAAAAAACTTTCCTCTCTCAGCTAATAAGAGATCTTCTAAAAGACTTTATTCCCCTAGAGCAGGGGTCACCAACCTGCAGCCCGCGGGCCGCATGCGGCCCACGAGGTCCCTTCGTGCGGCCCGCGAGGCTCTACCCCGGTTAACATTACGTGCGGCCCGCCAAGGATTCCTGCCATTGTATCTGCGGCCCGCGGCATGCTCGGCGGGTTCAACGGCACGTGACCGGTTTCCCAAGAGCAGCGTGCAAATTAGAGGACCAATCAGCAATAAGACTTCACCAAGCACTCACAAGACTTTGCCCTCTTCAGTGCCCCCTTCGAGATGAACCCCACCGACGTGCCCTCTGACCTTCAAATGGACTTGATCGAACTGCAGTGTGACGACGCACAGAAGTCACGCTTCATGGCTATCAGGTGATCAGCCATTGTTTTCATAATTTTGCGTTTGTTGTTTTTTTCGCGGGGGGCGGGGAGAAGGGGGGTGCGGCCCGCGAGGCTCCCGGTAGTCGGCTGTGCGGCCCGCGGCCCTCTGGAGGTTGGTGACCCCAGCCCTAGAGGAAAGAAGTTTTATCCATCTTCTACCCATCACACAGATATTTCCCAAAAAGGGCAACATCAAACCAGGCTAAGAAAACCAAAACCTCAACAGGCTCAGCAAACCCAGTAACTGCAGGGTTTCTGATATTTTATTTGCTTAATCTTTTTTTCTCCAGGACCAAGCAGGAAGTCAGTCCTCACATATGGGTGACATCGACGTCGATGGAGCCCCCGTGCGGAGCATTTCCCCAGCTTTCTAAGAAAGCCTTTGGGAATACTGCACGCATGCGTGGTCCCCTTCCCGCCTAAAGGTGCCATCTTACTCAGTCTTTCTTTTTCCGTGGCCCGGAAAAGTTGACTTTTTCCTTGCGATTTCTTCGTCGTTGTTCTTCGGTTCGACGCCGGTTCCCCTTCACGCCGGGTTCGGTACACCGGTATCGAGCCAGTCTTCTATTTTTCGGTTTTTGCCCTTCGTGGCTGGCGTTCGCGCCCTTTTTGTTTTTTCCCTGGAAGGCCGGTCCTTTGATCTCGCGGGGGTTCTTTTTTCCCCAATGGCTTCCAGTGGTTTCAAAACGTGTGATCGGTGTAAGAAACTGATGTCTCACCGACACACACGACTGCTGCCTTCGATGCCTCGGACCGGATCATGATCCTAAGGTCTGTGTCCCATGTGGCAAAATGTCCACCAAGGCACTCCGAAGCCGCCAGCATCAGCAAGAACGGATTTTTTCTGACTCTGCCTCCGGCCGGGCCCGGACCTCGTCTGAGGCCTTGACGTCTCGGGAGTCTGACCCCGAGCATTGCCGAGGTTCTTCGGACAGGGGGGGTCCCCCGATTGGGAACGTAAGAGGAAGAAGCAGCTCGTGAGGTTGGCATCGGAGGAGGTCCCTGGTTCCTCGGGGGCCAGGTCTCGGACCCCCGACCGCCACCCCGGGCCCTTGGAGCAGGAGAAACCATCCAAGATACCTCGCATGGAGCCGGAGTCCGCCGGGCACGTAAGTCCTGTTGTCCTCGAGGACTCTCCTCCTAGGGAGCCGACGTCGGGCCCGGCGCCGCCGGGGCCCGAGTCGGTAGCTGCTGAGTCTTCTGAGCTTGGGCTCAGGCTGACAGCCTTGGAGTGCAGATTGTCTGCCTTCATGGATCAGCAGCGGGTGCTGATGGCCAGCCTCGCTGGTGCATCTGCTCCGACCACCGAGACAGATGTCTAAGTCGACCCCGGAGACAGAGCTGATACTCGAGACCATGAAGGCTCGAAGTCCGTCCTCGGTCACGGTCATCCTCGACTTCCCGCTCGGGACCGAGGGCATCGACATCGGTGCCTTCGGTGTCGGGGCGGGTGCCATCGAGGCCCGCACGGTCGGAGCCCCCCCGACTCCTCTTCAGATGAGTCCGTGTGGGAGACGGAGGACGAGGAGTCCGACACCTTTCGGACTCGGTGCATCCCTTCGGACTCACCGCAGTCCAAGCCCCGGAGTAGGTCCCCCCCCCCCCCCCCGGAGGACACCCGGTTCTCGGAATTCGTTCGGGATATGGCCAAGGCTTTGGCGATTCCCGCGGACCCCAAGGAGGAGCCTCGAGCCAAAGAGCTCGAGGCCCTCCAGTATGACTCTCCTCCGAAGGAGACCTCTACTGTGCCGGTTCCTCCGATGCTGGAATGGCTCCTCTTCTGGATGTGGGAGGCACCGGCCTTGGCGCCGGTTTTGAGCAAGCGGGTCGATTCCATCTATCGACTCTGTAAGAGCCCTGGATTCCAGAAGGTGCAGCTGCCGCACCATTTCATGGTGGTGGAATCGGCCATGCATCGTCTGAAGAGCCAGAAGATGCACTCCGCGGTGCCTCCCAGCAGGGAGGCCTGGAACCTGGATGCGCTCAGCAGAAAGTGCTTCCAGTGCTCGATGCTTGCTTGCCGTGTCCAGTCCTACCAGCTGTACATGGGCATGTACTTATGAGACCTGGCGAAGGAAATTGCCGGGTTCTCTGCTGGCCTCTCTGGGGAACCTTTGCAGAGGTTCAAGACCTTGTCCTCGGGAATCTGGGAATGCTCGAAGTTCATGTCCTGAGCGGCCTACGATGGCTTCGAGGCTTCGGCCCGTGTAGCGGCAGCCGGCATCGGGGCCCGACGCCAGGCATGGCTGCAGTCATCGGACCTCGAGCCCTGGGTGCAGGACAAGTTGGTCGATGTCCCTTGCCGAGGTAAACCTTTTTGGCAAGCCCATGGCCGAGAAGGCTGCTGAGCTCGAAAACAAGCACCTGACTAGGACAAGGCTGTCCAGAAAAAACTTCTGCCCCTTCTCATAAGAAGGGCTCAGGTAAGAAGCCCTTTTACCCGAGGAAGGCAGCTGCCTACAAACCTTTCCCTCATTACCAGGCTTCCCCAGCTCCCCAGCAGGCCAAGGGGCAGGGACATGGGCCCCGTAGGCAGAAGACCCCCAAGCCTTCGGCTCCTGCTCCCACTCAGCAGGGAGGGGGTTTTTGACTCCCACAGCATAGCCTTTCCACCTCTGCTGCCCCATCCCTGCACAGGAAGTCGTCTAGCCCTGTTTGCCCACAGGTGGCCACCCATTACAGGAGATGCTTGGGTATTGAGCATAGTCCACAAGGGCTATATGCTCCATTTCCAGCAGCTGCCTCCTCCCTACTTCCCAGGAGAGCCTCCAAGGCCTCCTCTGCACACAGACCTCCTCCTTCAAGAACTTCAAGGTCTGCTTCTAGACAAGGCGGTGGAGCCTGTACCTCCCTGCCTGCAAGGTCACGGTTTCTACTCCAGGTATTTCCCCGTACCAAAGAGAACCGGTGGCCTCAGGCCTATTCTCGACCTCAGGAATCTCAACAAGTTCTTGGAGAAAGAGAAGTTCAAGATGCTTACTCTTGGAACACTTCTGCCCTACCTCCAGCAGGGAGATTGGCTATGCTCCTTAGATCTAAAAGATGCGTACACTCACATCCTCATTCATCCAGACCACAGAAAGTACCTCAGGTTCATTGTGGGAGGAAACCATTACCAATGCAGAGTACTTCCCTTTGGCCTAACCTCTTCCCCAAGGGTCTTTACAAAGTGCCTAGCAGTGGTGGCGGCCTACTTGAGGAATCAGGGTGTTTTTGTCTTCCCCTACCTGGATGACTGGCTCATCAGGGGTCAGACTTACCAGGAGGCCAGGCAAGCCACCGTCCAAACTGTCTCCCTCCTTCAACACCTAGGCTTTGCCAGAAGACAGGGCACAAAGGCTCATAGACTTGGCAAACCAGTTTCTAAGCATGTCACGGGTTTCTGCCAGACTCTGTCTGAGGCTCCTAGGCCACATGGCATTGACAGTGCATGTGACCCCCAATGCCTGCCTCCACATGAGACCTGCAAAGTGGTGCCTCAGCACTCAGTGGAAGCAAGCCACCGGCAGCCTCACAGACAAAGTATGGGTGTCCAAACCATTCCTGAACTCCCTACAGTGGTGGCTACACCCCCCCCCCCAACTTACTACAGGGGGTGCCTTTTCAGGTGCCTGTTTCCACAGTGGTGTTGATGACAGATGCCTCCTTGCAGGGCTGGGGTGCACATTGTTTGGACAGGTGCACCCAGGGCCTGTGGTCTCCATGGAAGGCCACGCAACAGATCAACCTTCTGGAACTCTGTGCTATTCGCTTAGCCCTCAAAACCTTCTCACACACCTTGGCTCATCAGTCTGTTCTGGTACAGATGGACAATCAAGTGGACATGTTCTGTGTGAACAAACAGGGAGGCACTGGGTCCAGGCTCCTGTGTCAGGAGGCACAGGCCCTTTGTTCTTTTGCGCTCAGGCACATGTTTCTCAAGGCTGTTTATCTCCCTGGCCAGGAGAACTTCCTGGCAGACAGGTTGAGCAGGGTTCTGCAGCCCCACGAGTGGCAACTGCACCCATTAGTGGTTCAAGAAATTTTCCTGAAATAGGGACTTCCATCTGTAGATCTCTTTGCCAGTCCCCTGAACCGGCAGCTACCCAAGTTCTGTTCCAGGCAACAGCATCCCCTGAGGTTAGCAGCGGATGCCTTCCTGATTTCTTGGTCCCAGGGCTTCCTGTATGCGTTTCCTCCCACGCCTCTGGTGGCCCGAACCTTGTTCAAGATTCTAAGGGACAAGGCCTCGGTACTTCTGGTAGCCCCCAGGTGGCCAAGGCAGCCCTGGTTCCCACTTCTGCTTCAACTGGCAGTGGAAACCCCACTATCTCTGGAGTTGCAACCCGATCTTCTCTCTCAGGATCAGGGTTCCCTTCTGCACCCCAATCTCAAATCTCTCAATTTGATGGCCTGGAGGCTGCAAGGGTAGTGTTGGCTCCCTGGGGCCTGCCTCAGGAAGTGGAAGAGGTCGTCTTGGCCTCTAGAAAGCAATCCACCAGGAATACCTATGCCCTGAAGTGGAAAAGGTTCTCCTTGTGGTGTCAGCAATGCAAGGAAGATTCTTTCTCTTGCACTGTGCCAGTAGTGCTTCAGTACCTGCTGCACTTGTCCAATCAGGGCCTTAAGTCCAATTCTGTTCGGGTCTACCTCTCTGCTCTGGCAGCTCACCACTCACTGGTGGAGGGACACTCTTTGTCGGTTCACCCCTTGGTGTCCAGGTTTCTCAGAGGCTTGCTCTTGCTCAAGCCTCCTCTTCATCCACCGGCCCCTGAGTGGGAGTTGAATGTGGTCTTGCAGCAACTGACTCAGCCACCTTTTGAGCCGATGGCTACTTGTCCTCTCTGCTTCCTTTCTTGGAAGACTCTATTCCTAGTGGCCCTGACCTCGGCCAGGCGAGTGAGTGAGCTTCAAGCCCTGGTCTGTGACAGGCCATACACTCGCTTCTATAGGAACAGGGTAGTCCTTAGGACTCATCCTAAGTTCCTTCCAAAGGTTGTTTCCTCTTTCCATCTCAACCAGGAGGTGGTTCTTCCAACGTTCTTCCCTAGGCCCCATGCCAGCCGGGCTGAGACAGTCCTGCATACCCTGGACTGTAGAAGGGCCTTATCCTTCTACATTGAACGTACGCAGGGGCATAGGAGGGCTACTCAGCTCTTCGTATCTTTTGACCCTAATAACATGGGGTTACCTGTCTCCAAGCGTACCTTGTCCATCTGGGTGGCTGACTGTATCACCTGGGCTTACAGGGCAGCTGACCTTCCCTTGCAGGGTTGGGTCATGGCCCACCGTGTCAGGGCAATGGCTGCCTCAGTAGCTCATCTCCGCTCTGTACCATTGGCAGACATCTGTAGGGCTGCAACTTGGTCCTCAAGCCAGACTTTTGCGACCCATTACTGCCTGGAAAGGGAGTCCCGTAGGGACAGTGCTTTCGGTCAGGCAGTGCTCCGAAATCTCTTCGAGGTTTAGGCAACTCCTACCCTCCAGCCCTCTGGTTGGGCTACCGGTGGGGGTATGTTTCAGTGAAATCCTCTCTCTGATGCTGCGGCTAGAAGGGAGCTCGTTTTTCAGCTCTGGGTCCCCAGTAGCCTGAAGCTGGGGAGTCCCATATGTGAGGACTGACTTCCTGCTTGGTCCTGGAGAAAGAGTAGTTACTCACCTGTAACAGGTGTTCTCCAGGAGCAGCAGGAATCAGTCCTCACAACCCTCCCTCCTCCCCTGGGAATTGCAGTTGTACATAGTTTATTGTTACATTTTTTTGTGCTGTCTTTTAGCTATGTCATCTGACTGAGCAAGATGCCACCTTTAGGCGGGAAGGGGACCGCGCATGCGTGCAGTATTCCCAAAGACTTTCTTAGAAAGCTGGGGAAATGATCCACACGGGGGCTTCATCGACATCGATGTCACCCATATGTGAGGACTGATTCCTGCTGCTCCTGGAGAACACCTGTTAAAGGTGAGTAACTACTCTTTTTTTCCTGTATGAGGTTCAGAACCTGTAAACCTGCCTTTTTATCAAAACAGGCATTTGAACTTGATCTCATCCAGGCTGAGGCAGCAGTGACATGCTGAGTCAACTCTCAACCTCTAGGCATGAATCTCTTGCTACAAGAGAAAGCCACTCCTCTAGCTCAAAGAGCTATTGAGGACAATCATGCTCTAAAGGTAACAAGTTTCTGCTCCCCCTATTTAAAAAAAAAAAAAAGGGGAGAGGGCTACAAGGACTTACCAAATTGTAGGTCCTCTCAACTCTGTATTGCTTTCTATCCCTTTCAGTTGGGATATTTAGTCTCCAAGGGGAACATTATTCAACTGGAGAGCTTTTTCACTAAAGCTATAGGAATTTCTTCCATTCCTACTCCAGTAAGTCTTTCCAATACAGAGTTTTCCCCCTTTGGGGTTCTTTTTGCACTAGGGGTATTACAAAATGCACAATAGCATTCTGAAAATCCCTACCAAATTTATTCTGTTCATTAGAGCACAGTCAGCTCAAAAGGCTTACGAAACCCTATATTAAGAAAAACGAAAAACCCACCATGTGGGTTATACGAGCTCGCTTCAACATATAGCTCACATGGGTTTCTGCTTAATCTACACTGCCTGCATATCTTTGAGCTGACCTATTAAATAGTTCTTTTTAAGACAGCTTATTAGACAAAATGTTAGTATTACCACTCCTAATTTTGTCTGTCGGCTATAAGACCTGATTTTTTTCTGCTGTCTTAATAACAGATGGCTCCAAGAGAGGGTCCAGAACCCACTTGGACAGTTTATCATTGCAGGTCAAGAAGCCTGTTTTCTATTCTTAGCCATCTTCAATTCTATTTCAGCTCGAGCAGAATAGATTCGGTTGCACACTGGCAATCAAACAGCCAGGTCTCACCTAAGCAACCTACAACATGCTCTCTGCAACTATACAATAAAGCTCTGCAACTATGGGCCTTTGCCAGAGAGCGTCAGAGTTCACCCCTGGTAGATAGCTTTCAGGTGGTTTATGTTTATGTTTTATGTTTTATTGTATTTGATAAAAACCGCCTTTCCGGGAACCAAGGCGGTGTACAAGTAAAAACAAAGCAATAAAAGGAGGCCAAGGCCCATGGAAAAGGAAAGGAAATGTACAATCTTTTAAAAGGACAGTGAGAGAGAAGGAGGAAGACAAGACAGAACATAAACAGGGGGACATCACAAAAGGAAGGGCAGAGAGAGGGGGAAATCACACAAAGGGAGAGGGAACATTAAATGCTTGGGAGAATAGGTGGGTCTTTAGATTGCGTTTGAATACTGCGTTTGAATACTGCGTTTGAAAAGCTTCAGCTGGTACGCTCTACCCAGTCATGTTTCTACATGACTGGTTCTCCTATCCTTTCCATCTTCCTTAAATTTTCATTTAAGGGAAGGGGAACCAGGGCCTAGACGACGTGAAAGCTTAAGGAATTGCACAACTCCCTAGGTTGTTCCACTTCTTCAGTGGAACTCTTACAACAGGGATGCATTCCTGATCACTGCAGTCGGTCCTTATCTGGTGCATTTTTTCTAATTTCCTATACTTCATTGAAGCTGATAATGAACAAAGCACGCATGATACTCATACTGCCCTCATAGAGAGGCAAATATGGTATCCGTCTTTCTTTCCAGCTACTACATTGAAGTTATAGAAGGATCCAGATCCTCTGTCTTAAGATTAAGGATCTCCTCTGCACTCCTTCACGTACGTCTCAAGACCTGGTTATTCAAGGACTCTACTCTTAAGACCTAGACCTCTCGTTACAAGTAAGAATATCCTACTGGTTTCCATGAAACCTTACAGATGATTCTTACACTTTTCACTAATAAGTGATTCTTAATGAGTATTCTCAAGAAGATCTAACCTTTCTTGTTATCACACGAATCTCTTTATAAAATCTGACTCTGAAATATTTGTTTACTGTCCGGGTTAATGCTGTTAAAGCATACCATCAGTTATTAAGTGGATAACCAACTTCTCTGGAAAAATAGGTAAACACCTTATTTTACTGTAACCTTCTACATTTACTGTCATAATTTGGTTACGTTACATCTGAAGCTGTCAATGTAAAGGCCTTATCCTAAGTGCCATTACTTATGAAAGACACATTACTGATCTTCAGAAATTGGGGTTAAACCGCCTAATACAATATTTTCTCATCTGGATAAAGGGATTCTAAAAACCCATCCTCTTTCTGTAAAGGGCAGTTCTGCCTTTTCCTCCACACCAGTCAGATTTATCTTTAATTTTTTTTTCCTAGGGCACTATCCTGCTCCAAGGAAGGAAAGTTTGTTTTTTTTTAGACTTTGGACTTTACAGAAGCTTAGCTTTTCTCCAAAGTCCCAACCTCATATAAAACTCACCCAGTTTTTTCTGGGGTTGATTCTAGCCATTAAGGTTTCTTATATCTACCTGTATTGCACATTTTATTTCCTGTACTTCTCACAGTAAACAAATTCCTTGTGAGGATAATATGATGGCTCTTTACAACAGACCCATATCAGCCTCAACAAATACTTTCGCAATACCTTGGGTAAAGATCCACATTCAAGAATTGGGACTTAGTATTCACTTACTAACAGTTATTGTCTACACAAGGAGGCCCCCCCACCCCAGGATACCTTGTTTAGTCAAGCTGTTCCACAGCACCCTTTTAGTTCAACTCCTACCCTCCATCCCTTTGGATGCTTGAGGTTCTGGGGAAGAAGCATGGCCCATCCATTAGATTTGCAACATGCTGGGGCCTCCTCTAGGCATCTTTTAGCTTGGAAGTCCCCATATGTGAAGACTCATTCCTGCTTGTTCCTGGAGATAGCATAGTTACTCACCTGTAACAGGTGATCTCCGGGAACAGCAGGAATAAGTCTTCACAACCCACCCACCTCCCCTAGGAGTTGTTCTCTCTTTCTTTCTCTCTCTTTCTAATTTGTCTACTTCCCTCCTTCGGTCTCAGCTACAAACCCAACTGATGTGAGGAACGTGGTTAGGTGGGAAGGCAGCGCGCATGCGTGTGGGCATGCTCCCAAAAGCTTTCTTTTTTGGACACTGGGGAGTGTTCCCGCGCGGGCTCCGTCGGTACCGACGTTTACCCATATGTGAAGACTTATTCCTGCTGTTCCCGGAGATCACCTGTTACAGGTGAGTAACTATGCTTTCTCTGTAGACAGCAAAATAATGCATCAACAGTCACACTTTCACTTTTCCCTCAAAAAAAGAAACAAGGACAAGTTCTTTATAGAATATGCTCCTATGCTATGAATAGACTGACTGATGACTGGATGGCGGGGAATGAGCAGGATCACCACAGACAGACACAGAGGAAATCCTTAAGGTGGAGGCATTGTGGGTTAAACTACAAAGAGGGAAAGAGAAATCTGTTTGCATTGGCGTGATATACAGACCTCCCTCACAAGAGGAAGAGGTGGACAAAGAGTTAATTGAAGACATACGCAGCATTGCTAGGAAAGGGGAAGTGCTACTGATAGGGGATTTCAATATGCCAGATGTTGATTGGCACAGTCCTGCTGCAGTATCATCTAGAAGTAAAGAGATCCTAGATTCTCTACAGGGAGAACTATTCAGGCAATTGGTAACAGACCCCACACGTGAAGGGGCCATACTGGACTTGGTACTTACTAATTGTGAAAGTGTTTCTGATGTTAGATGGGCCAATACCTCAGGAAGTCGTTAGTGGGATGGGAACAGCTGGGGGATGTAGAAAAACAGTGGGTAAAACTGAAAGGGGATATTTTAAGGGCAACCAACCTTTTTGTTAAAATGGTAAATAAAGGTAAAAGGAAACGGAGACCATTATGGCTTTCGAAAGTAGCTGAAAAGATGAAGAAAAAGAGGGAGGCCTTTATGAAATACAAGAGATCACAGAGAGAGGAAGACGGGCATCTATATTTGGAAAAACTTAGAGAAGCTAGCAAAGTAGTCAGGAAAGCAAAGATTCAGAAAGAGGAGGAAATAGTTAATGCAATAAAATGGGGGGGATAAAACATTTTTCAGATATGTTAGTGAGAAGAGGAAGGGCAAAATTGGTATTGTCAGATTTAAGGGTGAAGGGGAGGAATATGTAGAAGCTGATGAGGATAAAGCGGAATTGCTTAACAAATATTTCTGTTCTGTGTTCACAGATGAAGAACCAGGAGCAGGACCTCAGAAAACATCCACAAACAGGAACAGAAGTGAGGGACATCTTGAACTATTTTCAGAAGACTGTGTTCCTGAGAAACTAGCTGAACCTAAAGTAGGCCAAGCAATGGGACCGGATGGGATACACCCTAGAATACTGAGGGAACTTGGAGACGTTCTAGCAGCTCCACTGACTGACCTTTTCAAAGCCTCGTTGGAGTCGGGAGTGGTGCCAAAGGACTGGAGAGAGGCTCATGTGGTGCCTTTACACAAAAGCGGAAGTAAGGATGTAGTTGAAAACTACAGGCTGGTTAGTTTAACTTCGGTGGTGAGTAAATTATTGGAAACGCTGCTGAAAGAGAAAACAGTGAGGTTTCTGGAGTCCAGCAGATTACAGGATCCGAGGCAGCATGGCTTCACCAGAGGCAGGTCTTGTCAGACAAATCTGATTGATTTCTTTGACTGGGTGACCAGGGAGTTGGACCAAGGGAGAGCCTTAGATGTGGTGTATTTAGATTTCAGTAAAGCCTTTGACACTGTTCCTCACAGGTGACTTATAAACAAACTGAGCACCCTAGGGATGGACCCTAAAGTTACTGCTTGGGTTAGAAATTGGTTGGGTGGGAGGCGACAAAGAGTACAGGTAAATGGGGCTCACTCTGAGGAGAATGATGTTACCAGTGGTGTGCCCCAGGGATCTGTCCTTGGTCCGATTCTTTTTAACATCTTTGTTAGTGATATAGCGGAAGGGCTGTCGGGTAAGGTTTGCCTCTTTGCAGATGATACCAAAATCTGCAATAGAGTAGACACTCAGGAAGGTATAGATAACATGAGGAGGGATCTAGCTAAGCTTGAAGAATGGGGTAGAATTTGGCAGCTGGAATTTAATGTTAAAAAATGTAAGGTCATGCATTTGGGCTGCAGCAATCCAAGGGAGCAATATAGTATAGGGGGTGAAATACCTTTGTCCACTAAAGAAGAGCGGAAACTAGGCGTGGTTGTGTCTGATGATCTTAAAGTAGCTAAACAGGTAGAAAAGGCGACAGCAAAAGCTAGAAGGATGCTTGGGTGCATACGGAGAGGAATGGCTAGCAGAAAAAAGGAGGTGATAGTGCCTCTGTATAAGTCTTTGGTGCGACCTCATTTGGAGTATAGTGTGCAATTCTGGAGACCGCACCTTCAAAAGGATATAAACAGGATGGTGTCAGTACAGAGGGTGGCTCCTAAAATGGTTAATGGTCTTCATTATAAAGCATATGAGGACAGACCTAAGGATCTTAATATGTACACCTCAGAGGAAAGACGGGATAGAGGTGATATGATTGAGATGTTTAAATACCTCCATGGCATAAATGTACAGGGGGAGAGCTTCTTTCAATTGAAAGCAAGTTCTGCTACGAGGGGACATGGGATGATGGTGAAGGGGGATAGATTCAGGAGTGATATGCAGAAATATATTTTTACGGAAAGAGTGGTGGATCCGTGGAATAGTCTCCCAGTGGAGGTGGTAGAGATGAGGACATATCTGATTTCAAAAAAGCATGGGACAAGCGCAGAGGATCTCTAAAGGAAAAAAGGGGACTGTTCTAGTTGCTGATATGGAGGGACAGACTAGATAGGCCATGTGGTCTTTTTCTGTCATCATATTTCTATGTTTCTAAGACTTCCTTTCAACAGGAGGAGGACTCTGCTCTCTGGCTCTATCAGAGAATATCACCAGAGAGTATGGATGCATTATTCTGCAGTCTATGGATAGCCCCTGTTCTTCGTGAATAAGCGCGAAATAAGTCTTCATGTATGGGTGACATCACCGACTGAGCCCTGCACGGATCGTTCCCCAGCTTCCAAAGGAAGCCTTTGGGAGGTACACCACACATGCACATCTGCCTTCCTATCTGCCATGGGGCCATCTTCTCCAGTCTTCTTTTTTCTGCAGGACCCCTAGGTTGTGTTCCTGCATTTCGGAAGAAAGTTTGCTTTTCTGGCCCTCCTGGGCCTTTTTTTTTGGTGTGTTTTCCTTGCCACCCATTGACGGCTTAGTTGATCTTTCCGACTCAAGTTTTCCTCTTTTGTTCTTTTTCTCGCTTTTAGTGTCTTTTACTCCTTCGGGGTTATTTTCCCACCCACAGGAGCTCTCCAGTATAACTTGGCCGAGGCGGTATTTTTCTGCATGTCTGAGCCAGCTAGTTTTTAAAAAATGCACCAAATTTGACAAGAGCATTTCCGCCACCGACTGCCAAAGCTGGTACTTACAATGCCTTGGACCTGATCATCAGCTGGCTTCTGGTGAGCTTTGCTTGCAGATGATGCGTCGAGGACTGAAGGGTCGGGAAAAACAGAAGGAGTCCCTCTTCAATTCATCAGGCTTTGCATCCTCAGCTGCGACCTCATCGTCCACACCTGACAAGGTTCTGGAAGCATTCAAGGGGAAAGAACTTTGTCTAGTCTGAGCCAAGGGACTTGAGCAACAAGAGGAGACTCTGACCAGATTCTGTCAATGTCGAAGGGCGAGCACCGTGAAAAAATCTGGGTACATCGTCATCGCAGCCCTCCTCAACATGATGTGGAGAGCGATGGCCTGAGCTACTGGCCAAGCTTGTCTGGTGGGAAGAATCGACCTGGACAGCGGAGACAACCCCTGTTGCCCAGGAGGCAAGGCCAAGGCCATCCCCTTTTCTCTTTTGAAAACTACAGGCCGGTTAGTTTAACTTCGGTGGTGAGTAAATTATTGGAAACGCTGCTGAAAGAGAAAATAGTGAGGTTTCTGGAGTCCAGCGGATTACAGGATCCGAGGCAGCATGGATTCACCAGAGGCAGGTCTTGTCAGACAAATCTGATTGATTTCTTTGACTGGGTGACCAGGGAGTTGGACCGAGGGAGAGCTCTAGATGTGGTGTATTTAGATTTCAGTAAAGCCTTTGACACTGTTCCTCACAGGCGACTTATAGACAAACTGAGCACCCTAGGGATGGACCCTAAAGTTACTGCTTGGGTTAGAAATTGGTTGGGTGGGAGACAACAAAGAGTACAAGTAAATGGAGCTCACTCTGAGGAGAAGGAGGTTACCAGTGGTGTGCCCCAGGGATCTGTCCTTGGTCCGATTCTTTTTAACATCTTTGTTAGTGATATAGCGGAAGGGCTGTCGGGTAAGGTTTGCCTCTTTGCAGATGATATCAAAATCTGCAATAGAGAGTAGACACCCAGGAAGGTGTAGATAACATGAGGAGGGATCTAGCTAAGCTTGAAGAATGGTTTAGAATTTGGCAGCTGGGATTTAATGTTAAAAAATGTAAGGTCATGCATTTGGGCTGCAGCAATCCAAGGGAGCAATACATTATAGGAGGTGAAGTACTTTTGTCCACTAAAGAAGAGCAGGACCTAGGTGTGGTTGTGTCTGATGATCTTAAAGTAGCTAAACAGGTAGAAAAGGCGACGGCAAAAGCTAGAAGGATGCTTGGGTGCATACGGAGAGGAATGGCTAGCAGAAAAAAGGAGGTGATAATGCCTCTGTATAAGTATTTGGTGCGACCTCATTTGGAGTATAGTGTGCAATTCTGGAGACCGCACCTTCAAAAGGATGTGAACAGGATGGAGTCGGTGCAGAGGGTGGCTACTAAAATGATTAGTGGGCTTCATTATAAAGCATATGAGGACAGACTTAAGGATCTTAATATGTACACCTTAGAGGAAAGGTGGGATAGAGGTGATATGATTGAGATGTTTAAATACCTCCGTGGCATATATGTTCAGGGAGTGAGCCTCTTTCAATTGAAAGCAAATTCTGCTATGAGGGGACATGGGATGAGGGTGAAGGGAGATAGATTCAGGCGTGATATACGGAAATATTTCTTTACGGAAAGAGTAGTAGATCCATGGAATAGTCTCCCAGTGGAGGTGGTAGAGATGAGGACAGTAACTGAATTCAAAAAAGCATGGGACCAACACAGAGGATCTCTAAAGGTAAAAAGTGGACTGTTGTAGTTGTTGATATGGAAGGACAGACTAGATAGGCCATGTGGTCTTTTTCTGTCATCATGTTTCTATGTTTCTATGAATTAGAGGAGGAACTGAGGGCGGAGGAACTGGAGCTGCTCTAATACCCCTCGATCCCCAGGGAGGTGGTGACAGTTCCCATGCACCATGTCCTGCAGAGACTGCAGCTGCGGGTGTGGGAAACACCTCTTAGGCTTCCTGTCATGAGTAGCAGACTCAACTCCATGTACTG
This sequence comes from Ichthyophis bannanicus, assembly GCA_033557465.1. NCBI lineage: Eukaryota > Metazoa > Chordata > Amphibia > Gymnophiona > Ichthyophiidae > Ichthyophis > Ichthyophis bannanicus. The sequence goes on along the minus strand of CM066048.1, from coordinate 42,583,495 downwards.
GGTCCAGAAGAACCCGAGCTTCGAAAAGCCTCAGTGCCACACCATCGTGGTTGAGTTGGCCTTGAAGCGGACTAAAAGCACCAAGACCCACTCTTCAGTGCCCTTGGGCCATGAGGCTCAAACCCTGGACTCTTTTGGGAGAAAATGCTATCAGGACTCCATGCTGGTTGCCAGGGTCCTGGCCTTCCAGACCTATATGAGCATGTTTCTCAAGAATATCATACTGGACCTGGAGGGCTTTGCTGCCCTCATTCCCTAGGACTGTAGTGAGATGTTTTAGGGCCTGGTGGCCCACGGCAAAGACTGCTTCAAATTCATGGTGCATGGCACCTATAACTCCTTCAAGTCCTCGGGCAGGTTAGTGGCGGTGGGCATCGATGCCCCTCAGCTGGCATGGCTGCAGTCTTTTGACATGGGACAGTGGGTCCAGGACAAGATGGTCAATGACCCCTGACAAAGGGAGAACCTCTTCAGGAAGCCGGTAGAGGAGCTTGAGATTCCCTCAGTCGATATCTAGACACCCACAAGTGGTCAATCATTCACAAAGTCCTCCAGAGCGTTTTTGACAAATGAGGAACTCCTCACATGGATCTCTTTGCCTCTGTGGACAATGCAAAGTGTCCACTCTTCTACTGTATTCACCCCAGCCCCCTCCGTGTTGCACACGATGCCTTCACCAAACACTGGAGCGAACCATTCCTTAATGCTTTTCCTCCCTTCCTGCTCCTCACCTGTGTCCTGGTCAAGATACAAGAAGACAAAGCCACTGGGCGAAGAAAGTCTGGTTCCCACATCTTCTTGCCCTGACAGATGAACCCTGCTCCTGCTGGGGACCAATCCATTTCTCCTCATGCAGCACAATGGGAGACTCATTCTTCCCAATCTCCACAGTTTAGTGGCTTGGAGAGTGACCACAGCTTGATGACCCTTTCCGATGAGGTCCTCGCCATCCTTCTAGCCTCCAAGAAACCTTCAACATGAAGATCCTACCAGCATAAATGAAACCGCTTCCAACACTGGGTTGCAGCACGCCACCTAAACCCAGCCACCTGCCCAGTCAGCGAGGTCTTGGAATATCTCTGGAACCTGTCACAGTCAGGATTAAAATCCAACAGTCTTTGACCTTGTCGGGGGTGGAGTCAAGATGGCGATTGTCTGAGCTGGAGAGCAGTGCAATTTTTCTTGCATGGGGAAGAAGCAGAAGGCTAAAGAGGGAGTGGTGCCTTCTCACTCCTCTTCTGCCTCTATGCCATTAACTTTGGCCACTGGCCCTTTGGATCCTTTTCTCACCCTGCTCCAGCCGCTGACATGTGATCTGGAAGAGGTAAGCCTGCTTGTGGTTACGCCGGAGTTGGAGGACTTGGTGTCTGCGTTGGGCATGCCACCTCACTCCCCCAACCCACATCTATCACGTAAGACTACCTGCTTCCAGCGTAGCCCTGAGTTTGGATTGGAGAGAAGCCCTGGCCTGATTGGTGACGAGGCCTTGTCTCAGGAGCCATTTTCCAGGGCAGAGGCAGCCAGTGGTTCCCCGGCTGAAGTCCAGTAGGCAGCTCTATTGGCAGCACGAGGAGGCTTCGTGCCCAAGAGTTTGGGCACCACCGGAGGAGACATGGCATCAGTAGCATCTGAAGGAGAAATGAAGCTTGTGAGCAATTGGGCTGACTTTGTTTCAGTGCGTCCTGAAACTTTCACTCTAGAAACGATTTTGGCGACTATTGTTTCTTTGGGTGAGGCATTGATTCCAAAAATGTCCGCCCTGGCTAAACAAGTGCTTGATACTTCTAGTGCATTGGAAATCATTCAGAATCAACTTGAAAGTGCACAAGCTGCGTTGCTGGAAACTCAATCTAAAGTTTCTAATTTGGAAAGTAAAGTTGATAATATGGTTACAAATTCCGCTGTGATTACAGTCAGATTGGAACATTTGGAAAATGTGGCTTGAATAGCTAACCTTCAGGTTTTAAATTTTCCCCAGGCTTCTACTGTCAAGGGAAGAGATATGTTTAAAAGATACCTTACCGAGGTTCTTTCAGTTCCAGCTGACTCGTGCTCTCTGATAGTTCAGGTATACTATTTACCTGCTGGTAGCAAAGGCTTTACCTCTGCAGTTGTGGGGACACAGCAAATGGACATTCTAAACATTTCTGAGTTCTTGGAGTCATCGCATGAAGAACCTGTTACATCTTCAAATTTACTTGTGACTTTTGCTTTGATATTGGATAATGAATGGTTGTTGAAGTTATTTTTTAGGAAAGGCAATTTATTGTTCTGTAAGTTGTTAGTTCGGATATATCCGGACTTGGCCAGGGACACTCAGAAGCGTCGATGGGAGTTCTTGCTCCTTCAACTGGGAATTCAGCAATTGGGAGGTCTCTTTTTCGCGAAGCATCCATGCAAGTGTCTGATCAAGCATCAGTTAAATTCATATATTTTTTGAGCCTTTCCAACTGTTGACCTTCTTGAATGCTCGTCACCTTGAAGCCTCCATAGATTCTCCAGTGGATTCGTGAGTTATAAAAATTTTATTGATTGCTGAGCTCAGCTGATTATTTCTCTTTGTGTTGGGAAAAATGTTTTTCTCTGGGAACAAGCAGGAAGTCAGTCCTCACATATGAGTGACGTCGGCACCAATGGAGCCCTCGTGGAAGCATCCCCCCAGCTTTCAAAGAAAGCCTTTGGGAGATGCCACCACGCATGCCTGGTCCCACTCAAGGGTGCCATCTTGCTCAGTCTCCTTTTTTCCATGGAGCCCTTCAGATGTCATCTGACTTGTCCCCGGAAAAAGTTGATTTTTTTGTTTCTCGAATTTCCAACTTGCCTCCGGTATTGCACCGGTCCTCTTCCCGCTACTGACCTTGGTGCCTCGGCATTGGGTTCAGTTTCAAATTTTTGTAGTTTTCATTCTTTTTTCTTTTCTGGCGCCTTTGCGCCTTTTTCTCCCGCTGGCCAGCCCGGAGGGTCTTCGACCTCACAGGGGTACTTTTTTCCCCCATGGCTACCAGTGGGTTTAAAAAGTGTGATTGGTGCTCTAAAATTATGTCCTTGACCGACACACATGACTGCTGCCTTCATTGCCTCGGGCCAGACCATGACCCGGCAGCCTGCGGCCTCTGCAAGAGGATGTCCAGCAAGTCCCTCAAGAGCTGCCAGCAGCAGCATGACAAGTTCTTCCCCGAATCCCCGGCACCTCCCAAAGCGGAGTTTTCTGAGCCCGAACCTTGTCGTGGGTCCTCAGAAAGGGGGTCTCCCTCGAGGGAACACAGAAAGGAAAAGAAACCCTCAAAAGCGGCATCCTTGGATGGTTCCGACCGGCCCCGGGCCCAGTCTCGTAGTCCGAGGCGTTCATCTGAGGCATCAGAGAAGGAGCGACCTGCAAAGGTCCCTGGAAGGATCCGGTCGCAGACCGGCCTCAGTCCCCAGACACCATCCTTATCAAGGATTTCCCTTCGGGGGAGCCAGCATCAGGCCCGAGTCCCTCGGTGCCTGCACCGAATGCTGCAGAGCCTTCTGGGCTGGAGTCCAGAATGGTGGCCCTGGAACGCAGTTTGTCTGCCTTCATGGACCAGCAGTTGGCGCTGTTGTCTGGTTTCAGCAGTTCATCCACTCCAACCATTGGGCCATTGACTTCCAAGATGTCCCCGGAGGCTGAGCCTATCCTTGAGGTCCTTCGGCCTCGAGTCGATTATCCGCCGAGGTCACGCTCTGAGTCCCGCTCATCAGGACCGTGGTCATCCCCGATAAGTCTACTGGGTGCGGGCCGCAGAGCAGCAGGGTCCTCGAGGCCCACGGAGCAGCCCTCAGGTGAGTCCTCCACGGAATACTCCGAGTGGAAGATGGAGGACGAGGAATCCCCCAATACCCATCACCATTGTGACATCCCTTCTGATTCCTCCGTGTCAGAACCTCGGCAGCGGTGGTCTCCGCTGTAGGACATGGGTTTCTTGGACTTTGTCAAGGATATGTCCAAGGCCCTAGCATTTCCGACCGAGTCAGAGGAGGATCCTCGGGCAGATGAGTTAGAGATCCTCCAGTTTGAGGCCCCTCCGCAGGAATTGCTAATGGTACCCATTCCTCCCATCCTGGAATGGCTCATGCTCCGCATGTGGGAGTCATCTGCCTCGGTGCTGGTGGTGAGCAGATGGCTTCCAGAAGTCACAACTGCTGCATAACTCCATCAATGCTTGGCAAATGTCCTGCACAAGCCATTGATCAGAGAAACAACCAGTAGACCTAGACGAGCTAACGGCAGTAAGACTCCGCACACCCACGGGATACCAGAAGACAAAACAGGCTACCTCCAGCAGAGCTATCTCTTTCTCAGTGCCAGCTCTTTGGAACTCCCTCCCGGATGAACTAAGAGCCCTAAACGACATCAAGGACTTCCACAAATACCTCAAAACCCTCCTGTTCACAGAACACTTTGCGCATGTAACAAAGAAAACCTACGCCCCACCGACATGCATAAAGGAGAACTAGGAACCAATTGACTAAAGTCTGTATATTGTCACAGCCCCTCCCGGTGGCAGCGTGCTGAAGGGTCAGGGCAGACATTTATTGTTTGTTGAAGCCGGAAACGCTAACTTAGACCAGATGCATTATGGTCCTTGTAGTTCCCTTCTTTATAAAGAATAGTTGTGTGCGCCTTGTGCTGGGTTAAATATAAGGTTTTATTCCCTTGATGCGCTAAGGTTCTCCAAGAAGACAACAGAATTCACCTTGATTCAGGGTTTCTACCAAAGTATTTACAAAGTCCAAAACTGTTATAAGAGCTTCACAGTCTTTTCCATTCAAGCAGGATTTTTCACTATAAACAGGTTGAATAAACACAAAAACTTCTTCTTTTCAGCTCAACAAAGCAATGACATTTTAGAGTATGTCTTATGCTATGACTCTGTGAGAGATTCTATACTCTCAGCTACATAGAGAGTACAGTCCATAGGATATTCAGGTAGCAATGATTCTGATTCTACAAGGTCTGTTTGCATATCCTCTTGCTCAGATATGGTATCTGCTAAGCTTGAGCTTTCCCTAGGAAAAACTGGATGTACTTCAGTAGTTCTCTCCAAGACTTTCCAGCCTGGCTGGACCTGGTCTGGCAAACAATTAATATGGCTTTTATCTAGGACCTTCTGCACAGGTTTCCAAAGCTTTCCCCAGCATTGTTTCTCATATCTAGGGCTCACTGGTTTACAAGTCTTTCTAGGACCTGGCACACATTCAGGAAAGGAGGTGTGAATGTACCTTTGTTCTCTGAGACGTGCGTTGCTGGTATTCCCTCTACCAGGCACTCTCCTGCTTACACTGTCTTCTCTGGAGACTTATTTCTGGAGCTTTCCAGCATGGGCTTGTCCTTCCTGGAAGTTGTCCCTTCCTTGTAAGGACTGCAAGCTTAACTGCCTTTCCTTCTGTAGTTGGAGCTTTCCCCTTTCTCTCTCCTTAGTAGCAGGGGTTTCTGTTCCTCTCTGTATTGGTGGTCCTCTCTCTCTTCTCCTGACCGAGCACTGCTTATAAAGCTGTTTCTCTAGTGAGCTTTCTGGCCCTCTGCTCAGGTGTGTTTGATTAGCAATTGCATCATTACAATCTGGGTGTGTCAGCCTACCTTCTGCAGCCTCCTGCCTACTCCCTCTAGCTGCACTTCTTGGTAACTGCATTCTCTGTAAATCAGTTTCTTTAAAAGAAACGGAGTTTTCTCCTAACTCCATAGCTTCAGTAGTGTCAGCTTCATCACAATATACGCCTTGTTGCCCCTCCCCTCTCGTCCATTGTAGACCTACTGTGTTGTCAACCACTTTGCTTGAAGGATAAAGTGGTATACAAAACTGGTTATTAAATAAATAAAATAAATAAATGGTGGTGGAGTCGACCATGTGTTGGCTGAAAAGCCAGAAGACGCACTCTTTGGTGCCCTCCGGCAGGGAGGCCTGCACCTTGGATGCCCTTGGCAGAAAGTGCTCCTCTGCTGCATCCAGGCCTACTAGCTATACATGGGCATGTACTTGAGAGACCTGGCGAAGGAACTTACAGCGCTTCAAGAACCTGGCCTATGACGGGTTTGAATCAGCATGAGTAGCCACAGTGGGCATCAGTGCATGCTGCCAAGTTTGGCTTCAGTCATCTGATCTCGAGCAGTGGGTTCTTGGCAAACTGGTCGATGTCCCATGCGAAGGGGAGAATATCTTTGGCAAACCTATGACAAGGCTGCCAAGCTGGAGACCGAGTTCATGACGAGGACCAGGCTCTTCAAGAAGACCACTGCCCCTCCCTGACAGAAGGGCTCGGGTAAAAAGCACTTTTACCCGAGGAAGGGAGCTGCCTCCCCAGCTCCCCAACAAGGTCAGCAGGCCAAGGGACATGGGCATGGCCCACGTAAGCAGAAAGCTCCAAAACCCCAGGTACCGGCCCCATCCCAGCTAGGGGGGAGCTTTTGACTCCTTGAGAATAGCCTTTCTACCCCAAGGAAATCAGCAGCCCACAGGGGGACGTCTGGCCCTCTATACCCAGAGGTGGGTGTCCATCACCACCAATTCCTGGACATTAAGGGTAGTCAGGGAGGGTTACCTCCTCCACCTGACTCGGACAACTCCCCCTTACTTCCCGGGAGAGCCCCTCAGGTCTCCCCTCCACTGGGACCTTCTTCTGGCAGGCTTTCTCGAGGACAAAGCGGTGGAACCAGTGCCCCATTACCTCAAGGGCAAGGGGTTCTACTCCAGATACTTCCTCGTGCCAAAGACCTATGCAACCTCAACAAATTCCTGGTGAGAGAGAAATTCAAGATGCTCTCCCTTGGAACACTGCTGCTATACCTCCAGCAGGGAGACTGGCTATGCTCCTTAGACCTCAAGGATGCTTATATCCACATCCTTATCCACCCCAACCACAGCCAATACCTGCAGTTCGTAGTGGGGGACAGGCACTTTCAATACAGGGTGCTCCCCTTCAGCCTAGCCTCTGCCCCAAGAGTCTTCACAAAATGCCTTGCAGTCATGGCTGCCTTCCTCCGGCTCCATGGGATCTTCATCTTTCCCTACCTGGACGACTGGCTCCTAAGGGGAGGCACCGTCTCGGAGGTGCAGCAGACCACCGCTTGCACCATCCAGGTTCTGCAACACTTGGGCTTTGTCATAAACTACCTCAAGTCTCACCTTCTCCCCACACAGTGCCTGGAGTTCATCGGAGCAAAGCTCGACACCCTCTAGTTGCGGGCTTTTCCAGCCCAAGGACCAAGCAGATCGGCTCCGGTCCCTTGCTTGGGACATACAGTACCGTCCCTCGGTGCCCGCCTGACTTCTTCTGCGCCTCCTTGGGCACATGGCCTCAACAGTCCACGTCACTCCGGATGCTCACCACCACATGAGGACAGCGCAGTGGTGTCTCCAGGACCAGTGGTCTCAGGCCATGGGTCGTCTCCGGGACCGAATCTCGATGACCCGCCAGCTGACAGAATCCTTGGACTGGTGGCAGTCGCCCTGGCATTGTCAGGAGGCACTGGTCCTCTACTCATACGCAGTCCATCCTCCTGCAGGCAGTGTACCTGCCACGCCAGGACAACCTGCTGGTTGACAGGCTCAGCAGGGTTCTCCAGCTGCACGAGTGGCGGCTGGACCCTAGGGTAGCCAGTCGGCTTTGGAACCCTTTAAGGACCTATTCACCAGTCCAGACAACTTTCAGTTGTCCCGCTTTTGCTCCTGGCAGACCCACCCCTCCAGGGTGTCAGCGGACGCGTTCCTGGTCTCATGGTTGGAGGGCCTCGTGTACACCTTCCCTCTGATACCACAGATCACCAAGACCCTATTCAGGGTGCTCTACGTCAGGATCTCGCTCATCCTGATAGCTCCTCAGTGGCCGAGGCAGCCGTGGTTTCCGCTGCTCCTGAGGCTGGCGGTGGAGCCCCCTTCTATTCCAGGATGGGGGCTCTCTCCTGCAACCCAACCTCGGGTCCCTCTCACTGACAGCAAGGCTGCTGAGAAGGTAGCTCTGGCCCCTCTCAACCTCCCGGTGGATGTGGAGAACATTCTGCTGGCCTCTCACAAGGCCTCCACTAGGAAGACTTATGCCCTCAAGTGGCGCAGGTTCTCTGCTTGGTGTGTCCAAAAGGGGGCTGACCCTTTCTTTTGCCCAGTGCCTCTGGTATTACAGTACCTTTTCCACCTGTCTCAGTCCGGGCTCAAGTCTAACTCCGTTTGGGTGCAACCTGGTGATGCACCACCATCCAGTGGACGGTAAGCCCCTCTCGGCCCAAACATTGGTGACCCATTTTCTTAGGGGCCTTCTCCTATCAAAGCCCCCGGTTCACCCTCCGGCAACCGAATGGGACCTCAACGTGGTGTTGGGGCAGCTCACTCGACCGCCCTTGGAGCCTTTGGCTACCTGCCACCTTCGCTATGCCTCGTGGAAGGTGGTTTTCCTGGTTGCGTTCACTTCCCCTCGCAGAGTCAGCGAGCTCCAAGCCCTTGTGGTGGAGGCGCCTTATACCAGGTTCTACAAGAACAGAGTGGGCTTTGCACGCACCCCACATTTCTGCCAAAGGTAGTGTTGCCCTTCCATCTCAACCAGGAAGTGGTGCTCCCTACCTTCTTTCCAAGACCTCATTCCAGTCGGGCGGAGATGGTCCTCCACACCTTGGACTGCAAGAGGGCCTTGTCCTTCTATATCCAATGCACTCAGAGCCACCGCAAGGCTTTTCAGCTGTTTATTTCTTATGACCCCAGTAGGCTGGGGGAGGTGGTGACTAAGCATCTGCTGTCCACCTAGGTGGCAGACTGTATCACCCTGGCTTACCAGCAGTCGGGGTTCCCGCTGGAGGGCCGCGTCACAGCGCACCATTTCAGGACCATGGCAGCTTCGGTGGCAAACTTGTGCTCCGTCCCGATGGTGGACATCTGCCAGTCTGCCACCTGGACTTCAGTACATACCTTCACAGCCCATTACTGCCTGGAAAGAGAGTCACGAAGGGATAGTGCCTTCAACCAGGCTGTGCTTCGTAACCTTTTCGGGGTCTAGGCAGCTCCTACCCTCTGACCCTTTTGTGTTCAGGTTACCGGAGTGCTGGTGCATCAGACAGAGAGGGGTCCTACTGTGGTCTGTGGACATGGACCAAATTGCTGCTGCTTGCGGCTCCCCTTAGGGGAGTCCTATTTTTCTGCCATGGGTTTTCGGTAGCCTGTTGCTGGGGAGTCCCATATGTGAGGACTGACTTTGTGCTTGTTCCCGGAGAAAGCGTAGTTACTCACCTGTAACAGGTGTTCTCCGGGGACAGCAGGAATTAGTCCTCACAACCCTCCCTCCTCCCCTTGGAGTTGCTTCTTTATCATCCTCTGTTTTTTGTCGTCTTTTAGCTGTGTCATCTGACTGAGCAAGATGGCACTCTTGAGCAGGAAGGGGACCATGCATGCATGATGGCATCTCCCAAAGGCTTTCTTTGAAAGCTGGGGGGATGCTTCCGTGAGAGCTCCATCGGTGCCGACGTCAGCCATATGTGAGGACTGATTCCTGCTGTCCCCTGAGAACACCTGTTACAGGTGAGTACGCTAGGGTGAGCGACTGCTTTATTTGTGTTTTCTTGGTTGTATGATTTTTTGGAAATGTTTTTCTAGTTTGTTGCTCTATTTTCTGGAAAAGGATGTATCCTTTGGAATTATTGTAAAATTGCATAAATATAAAAATTTTAAAAAAATTGAACTTAGATATCATCTTTCCACCATAGCGGCCTCCCATTACCCTGTAGTGGATAAGTCCCTATCCGTACATCTCCTGTTGTCCAGATTCAGATGGGGACTCATAAACATCAAGCCTCCAACCAAACCACCCTTTCATGCTTGGGACCTCTATGTTGTCCTCTCTGAACTCATGAAGCCACTCTTCAAATCCCCAAGCTCAGCTTCCCTCAGATACCTCACATGGAAATCTATCTTTCTAGTGGTGATAACTTCTATACAACATGTCAGCGAACTGCAAGTCTTGGTACACTACTCTCTGTATGCAATTTTTCCACGACAGAGTGGTCCTCTGCACTCACCCAAAATTTCTTCCGAAGGTGGCCTCCTGTTTTTACCTCAATCAAAGCATTGTGTTGCCAACATCCTTTCTGGGACCTCACAAAGATTCACCAGAAAAAAACCTCTCTACACCCTTAACTGTAAACTCTTAAACTCTTGTTCCCAACTTTTCTTCACCTTCAGTCTTTACAACCCTGGTCAACCAGTGTCTAAGCAAGCAGTCTCTTCCTGCATAGTGGACTGTATCGCTTTCTATTACAGCCAGGGTCAATAGCAGTCTCTGGGACGTATTGAACCCCATCGCCTCAGGGCTTTGGCCACCTCCATTGCCATCTGGCTTCCATTATGGCACAAGACATCTGCCATGCAGCAACTTGGTCATCTAGTCATATTTGTACCTTCACCAAGCACTACAGCATTGATGCATCCTCAGCATAGGATGATGCCTTCAATCCACTGCTGTTTGCTTCCTGATTTCTCCTCCGCTCGATGGCTTATATGGTCTGCCATAGTGGACTTGACTTAACAGGCAGACCTTTGCATTCACTGTCGGTGTGCCTGCATCCCCCTGCTTATATCTGGAGAAAGTTGCTTACCTGTTATGGGGGTTCTTTGTATACAGCAGGGTTTGCAGCCATGCTGACCCTCCCGTCATCCCCACAACTACACAGATAAATCCATCAATGCACAATATGCTCCTCCTGGAGACCAGCTACATCTGCTGTTTTGACTAGCAGCTGCTTACTGTCACTACCACATACTTCCAGCGTAGGTCTTTCCAAAGTCAACTTTGTTAACAACTGAGAAGCTCAGTGTGGGAACACACAGGTGGGAGATGACACACATGCTCAGAGAAGTCTTGGGCTAAAGGAGAGCCTGGCACAATGGCAATGTTCAGGACCTCACCATCATAGTGTGGCTGCATACCCTGCTACATACAGAGAACCCCTGTTACAGGTAAGCAACTACACTTTCTGGAATGTGACTATTGGTCTTCTTACAGCAGTGGATTCAAGGAGGAGGGGTTTTACACTTCCTTATTTATTTAACAGGTTTTATATACCACTTTAGCATTTCAGTCAAAGCAGTTTACATTGTAACTTAAATTTGCTAATGTACATTAAACAAGGACATTGATAACTTGGATTTTTTTTCCTGAGGCAATGGAGTGTTAAGTGACTTGCCCAGGGCAAGTGGGAAATGAACCCTAGTCTCTGGGTTCCCAAGTCAGTGCTCTTAATCATTAGGCTACTCCTCCACTCAGGGGCAGTTCAAGGAAATCTGCTGCCTGAGGTGAAGAATGAGATGATGCCCCCCCACCTTAGAGGGGAGCGGGGCTTTTTCAGAAATCCAATCAGAGACTGAACCAAACCAAAAAGCCGATTAAATTATATGGAAGAAATGCAAGATGTTTGCACACAGGGCCATATTGTGCTGCAGTCGCGCCCTGGGCGACTTGCAGCTGGGGCACATGCCCCCCCTCCCCCCCCATGCATCCATCCAGTGCTGCCTGCTCTTTCCCTACTGCTGCCGCCCTCTGTTTTTTTCATGGCGGCGCCGGCAGCAGGGAAAGAGCAGGCAGCGCTGGACGGAGGTATGGGGAGGAGGAGTGGGCATGCGCCCGATCTGAAAGGCGCCTGCACTTTAAGCAGATCTGTCCCTCCCTGCTCTGATATCGCGTTGGAGGAGGGAGGGACCAGACCTGCTTAAAGTGCTGCGGAGAGGCTTAGGGGTGCATTTCGGCTGCCTGCTATTGTCCTCACAACAGCGGCAGGGCAACAGCAGACCGCCTAAATGCGCCCCCAAGCCTTTGCGCCCTGTGCAGCTACACTGCTTGCACAGGACTAGGTACAGTCCTGTTTGCACACCAAGGAACTAAAAGACAGCAAGAACCAACAGCACAGTTTATAAAACTAAATTATAACTCATTTTTATTTTGTTGTTATAAACTGCGTTATGGTTCTTGCTTTTTCTTTTTCAATATATATTTTGCTTCCACAGTAGGTGCAGATCAGAACCAGGACATTCACCCACAGAACTCAATATTTTAAAAAAATCTAATTCTGATAATCTCACTAACAGCAACCACTATTCTCCAGTACCAGGCATATTGTGAACTAATACAAAACCCTACAACAAAGAGCAAACATAACATACCATACCATACCATATCAGCACAAACTTCCAAAACTCACATAAGAAGCCATCCAAAAAAAGCGTCACTGTAAATACTACAGTGGGCCCTGGAACATCCATACACCTATTTGAAAAGCTGAACAAGTCAAATTACTACAGTATGGTATAGATCTTTATATACAAACTCCATGTTAACAGAATACCTGACCTCAGTCACACACTCACAACATCGACCCTCACCAAGTACAGAATAAGTAATCACAATCTAAAGTTAAAATAAAAATATGTAGACACAATTTAAACTGAAACCCCAAGAAGCCAGAGTCCACATGCAGTGCAACATCAGATAAATAAGAGATGCAGTTCCCCAGTACTGTGTAAAATATAAAGATAGCACAAGGTCCAATCACTAAAATTCAATAAAATTATTTTTTCTACCTTTGTTGTCTGACCATTTTATTCTCTGATCATGCTGGTCCTGATCTGAGGCTTCTGCTTTCCTGTCTTCTCTTAGCTCTCTTTCTGTGGTCTATGGCCATGGTCCATCTGCCATTTCTTATCTCTTCTTTTGTTTTATTTATTTATTTGATCGGTTTTCTATACCACCTTATCCTTCAATCAAAGTTTTCTTCACTTCCTTCCATCAGCCCATTTCCAGTTCCAGTAACCTTCCCCAGTATCAGCCCCCTTTCCAGTCCTCCCGTCCCAGTACCTTCCAATGGCAACCGCCTTGCATTCCCACGACTGCCACTGGTGTCCATTCCCTTCCAGTCCCCCTCCTTTCCCACTGTCCAGCCCCTTCTAGTCCAAATACCATCCCAGGTATCAGCTCAGGTCCACTCTCAGTGCCACCCCCCTCCCAGTCAGCTCCCTTCCAGTCACCCTACCCTCTGTCCATCTCCCTTCCAGTGCCATTCACATGTCAGCTCCCTTCCAGCCTCCTCCCCATTACCCAGCCACCTACCACTCCCATCCTCAAGTGTCAGCTCTCTTCCAGTCCCCCTTCAGTACATCCCAGGTGTCAGCTCCTTTCCAGCCCCTCCTTCCACTGGCAGACCCTCTCAGTATCCGCTTCCTTTGAGTCCTATTCTACCATCCCACTGCATCAGCCCATTTGTAGCCCTAGCCCCTAGTTTTCTTCCAGGGCCAGCAGAACTCTCCTCCCCTCCCCCATTAGCCCATTTCCAGTCCAAGCCCATTTCCAGTCCTATCCCCCTAAATCAGCCCACTCGTCCTAGCCCCCCAATCAGCCCATTACCAGTCCTAACCCCCCCATAAGTCCATTTCCAGTCCTAGTTCCCCTGATAGCCTATTACCAGTCCTAGCCCCCCTGATCAGCCCAATTCCAGTCCTAGCCCCCTCCATCATCCAATTTACAGTCCTAGCCCCCTGATAGCCAATTACCAGTCCTAGCCCCCCTCCTGCTCAGCCCATTTCCAATTCTAACCTCCCCCATCAGCCCATTTCCAGTCCTAGCCCTCCCGATAGCCCATTACCAGTCCTAGCCCCCCTCATGATCAGCCCATTTCCAGTTCTAACCCCTCATCAGCCCATTTCCAGTCCTAGCCCCCCCATAGCCCATTACCAGTCCTAACCCCCCAATCAGCCCACTTCCAGTCCTAACCCCCCATCAGCCCATTTCCAATCTTAGCCCCCCCCCCCCCTGCCCAGCCCAGGGAAATTGAAAAGAAAACTCAGTCTGCAGAAGCTGGACAGCGACAGCAGCAGAATGAACTTCCTCACGGTCACGGCACCCCCAACTCCCCGGAAGAGCCCAGCGTTTCCCCTCCTCACCGGCTCAGCTTTGCAATGCTGGGCTCTTCCAGGGAGGCAGGGGGGCCACAGCCCCAGGGCAGTTCATTCTGCCGCTGCAGCAACAGCAGCAGCTTCTGCAGACGGAAGTTTTTTTTAATTTTTTTTTTATTTTGAAGGCCGAGTGAAGCGGTCTTTTTGGGGGCAATTTTTGCCAGCCCCAAAAAGTTGCCGCCGGAGACTACCACCTCACTCGGCCTCATTATAGAGCCGCCCCTGCCTCCACTCCACTTATTAGTGCCCTGATCAAATCTGATTTAGCCATGAATGTTATTTCTTTTAGTAGGTAATGTCAACTCAGAGATCTAGTTTTTCTGATGATTTATTTATTTAAATTATTTATATACCACAAATCTTAGAGATACTAAGTGGTTTACAAAGCAGCCCAGGAAATAATAAATAATACACATACAAACAATACATAAACACACTTTACTCAAATTACTTTTAAACCTCTAATTTTAAACATATGCCTAATGGCTTTTTACCTCTGACAATTCAGAAAATCTAACTAGAGTCTAAGGTTCTCTGGAAGCTTGTTCCATATCGTAGGATCAGAGTGGGGAAAAAACCTATCCAAAATTTTCATACTTTGAATCTGGGATACTCTTGGAAACTTCAAAAACATAGGCAATCAGTGGCTCAGATTCCGTTGGTTCTGGTTCTGTCCATGTACTTGGTCACTATTTATAATCAGCATGCTACGGCATTTAAACTGAATTATGAGATCAGTCACTTAAGAAAATAATGTTCAGAATGTTTTCATGTCCAGCTATCAAAGAATAACTTTGTGCAAATTGTATCGTTCAATGTAAATGTATTGTTTACATGAAATGGTCTTTTTCACAGTGAGATTGAGAGGTTGTCTAATGAGGTGTCCAGCTGCATCAACGTCACCAATTTCTGGGTAAGTGAGCTGAGCCTTGCTTTGAAATATTAGTGGGCTTAAATGCTTCAGTAAAGAACAAAGATTAAAAATTCAGAGACAGAAAAAATATGATGGCACTGCTACTACTTAATTTTATTTAACAGGTTTTATATACCACTTTATCATTTCAATCAAAGCGGTTTACATTGAAACTTAAACTTGGATTACATTAAACAGGGACATTGATAACTTGAAGAAAGGCTAAAAAGGTTAGGGCTCTTTAACCTGGAAAAGAGGCGACTGAGGGTAGATATGATAGAAGTCTATAAATTAATGAACGGAGTGGAACGGGTAAACGTAGATCGATTGTTTATGTTATCAGAATATAGAAAGACTAGGGGACATGCAATGAAGCTACAGGGTAAACTATTTAAGACTAATAAAAGAAAATATTTTTTCACTCAACGTGTAATCAAACTCTGGAATTTGTTACTAGAGGATGTAGTAAAGGCTGTTAGTGTAGCTGGGTTTAAAAAAGATTTGGACAAATTTCTGGAGGAAAGGTCCATAAACCATTATTAAGAAGGGACCCAGGATATCAATGTTTGACCCAGTACAAGCATTGTGGAACCTGTGTCTTTTGGGGAAACTGTTAGGTATGTATGACCTAGATTGGCTACTGTTTGAAACAGGATACTGGGCTTGATGGACCTTGGTCTGACCCAGTATGGCATATCTTATGTTCTTATGGATTTTTCTGAAGCAATGGAGGGTGAAGTGACTTGCCCAAGGCCACAAAGAGTGCTAGTGGGAATCGAATGCTGGTCTTTGGATTCCCAAACCAGTGTTCTTAACCATTAGGCTACTCCTCCACTCCACTTTCCATTTATTTCTGCAGTACAACTAGATATATGCAGTGCTGTACAAATAGACATAAGATGACATTCTTTTCTGATGACAGGATAATGCAAACATACTCTGGTAACAGTTCCTAAAATGGATTTACCCTCCTCTCCTGAACCTACTGAGAGTTTTTTTCTAGGCTTGTGTTTAGGTTTCCTGCATTGGTGCAGTGTGGCAGCTTATGTTCCACTTAGCCATATCAGACGTGCTCAACCGTCCCTCAATTAAAGTGGCTTAGACATTCATAGACAATAGGAAACAAGAACTGAAGGAGAAGAAAATGGAAAACACCAATGATGTTATCTATATTCAGATGGACAGCCATGCAAAAAATACTAACCCAAAGAGCCTCACTGAGGTACTAGCACTTACATGCTCCACTGGTACCAAATGCTTAAATCTCTTGACACAATCATAATAAGTACCCGGCCCGCAGGTCCAGGCACAGTCACCTGCACCAGCAGTGATCTCTGTGGACCATTCCAAGGAATTCAGAGAAGCAATGTGAATGGACACTTCACCCAAAAAAGAAAGGTCACTGCACTGCTGAGGTGTTAGTGTTAGTATTCTTAATCAGTGGTATTCCTACCTCCCATTACCCAAGGTAGGCGGCTCCCCTCCCGTGCAGTCGATGCTTCCCCCCCAGCCATGCTGCATGCCGCAATGCACACCTCCCCAACCGACTCTAAGGAGACAGCGCAGCAAACTTATGATTATGCTGGTTTGCTGCTTTGCCTTGTGCTTGAGGGGCCAGTCGCTGGCCAAAGTCTCATGAATTGCGAGGCACTGTGGCAAACCAGCATAGTTGTAAGTTAGCCACGCCGCCTCTATGCGGCCGGTGGCAGGTGCAGCCTCTACTGGCTGGCACCCGAGGCAGGCTGCATCAAGCGCCCTGCCCTTCGTACGCCACTGTTCTTAATTAGCTTGCTTAGGAGTCAGGTTGTTGAGTGTTGTATAAGAGTCTGCATTACCTTACAAGCACTGCCATTCCTAGAGAGTCTCTACTTCAAGCAAGGCAATTCTGTGGCTCTTAATACAAATCCTCTGCCTGAGTGTTCTTAAGAAAGGGAGCTATTTTTATTATTATTTTATTTGAACTTGTATTTTATTAACTTTTCAGCAGATATAACAACAAAACTCAGTGGTGCAAAAAACCCCAACTGTACATCAGCTGTGCCTACATACTGCCTCTTACTGAAGTTTATTCATGACAACCCCCTTGAAATACCCAGTCACTAAATAATAATAATTCTAATTACAAGTACAAATAATATATAACCACAAATAATAAAAAGAAGAAAAAATGTCACAAATCATAAATAAGTCATCCCAAATACAAACTAATAACCAATAGTCCCATCACAACTCTTCCTCTCCTATCTCCCACTCTACCAGAACACCCTCCCTCCCTTCGTTTACTGTACCCCCTTATTACTGCACTCTTCATATGTCTTCCCATCGATGATTCTTATAAACTGCTAATTTACACATTCTATACATATATGCCACTCTCTAAGCATGTTTTTTGCATCTAGAGCAGAATAGTTTCTCCATTTCTTAGCAAGTTCCATTCAAATTGCTATTGCCAAGTACCTTGCCAGGTTTACCAAACCAAACTCTCCATCTCCTTCCCAGGGGCGGCCCAAGAGGGGTGCAGGGCGATGTGCGGAGACTCGGTGTGGGGCCTCTTTTGCATAAGGGACCTCATTTGCATAAATATTTGCATAATGTTACCATACACTAACTTTTAGTAAACATGCCTCTTAATGAGTGTATGGATAAAGAAAGACTAAAAGATTTCTACATTACTATAATCCAGTGCCAACCGCCAGGCACATTAGAAACTACTACAAACACTGCCCATTTAAACCCATAGCAAACCCACCGTATCATAACAGCACTACCAGGGCTCACAAAACGCCATACTCTACCTATCAAAAGGCAACACTGCAAATATTAAACCAATACATTTCAGAGAATAACAATACATGACCTACTGAGGAAAGAGAACAAGTGGCAATGTCAAATAGGAATTACATAAACAGAATACCTCAGCTCAGTTACACATGCAGAACATAGAACATCACCAAACAAGGAATCACAATTTAGAAACAGGAAGACAATAATTAAACTGGGAACCCCAAAAGCCAAACTTGGAATGTACAACAACACCGTAGAAATTAAACTATAAATTAATTTCCTCTTGTACTAAACAAAGCGCAGACGTTAATGATGCACATTTCCCAGAGCTGACATATTCCAGTTAATAAATTCAAAATAGAGATCTTTTTCTACCTTTTGTGTATTTTTTTCAGTTGCAATTGCTCCAGCCACTTTCTTCTCGTTTCTTCATGTCTTCTGCTAACTCTCCATCGTCTGCTGTCCATTTGTCCTTTCTTCTCTCTTCTAGTTGTTTTCCATTCTCTCTCTCTACATCTGCTTTAACATACTTATCTTTCTCCTTTTGCTCTTTCCTCATTACTATTTCATCCACTCAAATTTTACCCCTCCATCCTCAATCCCCATTTACTCTCCCAATACCCGGCCAATTGTAGATTTTTCTTCCCTCCCACACAAAATATTTTTCCCCTCTCCGTTTCACTCTCCCAGCTCCATCCCATTCTAATCCTCCCCCAACATCAGCTCCCTTCTAGTTCCAGCCCCACCCAGCATCCACTCCCTTCTAGTCCCCGCATCAGCCCATTTCCAAGCCTATCCTAGCCCCACCATCAGTCCATTTCCAGTCCTAGCTCCCCCATCCATTTCCAGTCCTATCCGAGTTCCTTCATCAGCTCATTTCCAATTCCAGTCCCCCATCAGCCCATTTCTAGTCCTTTCCTAGCCCCACCATCAGCCCATGTCAAATCCTAGCTCCCCTCCACTCAGCCCATTTCCAATCCAAGCCCCCCATAAGCCTACTTCTAGTTCTAGCCCCTCCATGAGCCCATTTCAATCCAAGCCCCCACCACAGCCCATTTTCAATCTTAGCACCCCCCAACAGCCCATTTCCAGTCCTATCCTAGCCCCTCCATCAGCCCATTTCCTGTCCTAGTTCCCCCACCACTCAGTCCATTTCCAGTGCTAGCTCCCTCCCCTCACAGCCCATTTCCATTCCAAGCCCCCGTCCCCATCAGCTATTTGCAGTTCAAGTCCCCCTTCCACTCAGCCCTCCAGTACTAGCAACCCCCCCAGCCCATTACCAGTCCTAACCTCCCATCACCCCATTTTCAGTCTTAGCCCCCCCATAGCCCATTACCAGTCCTAACCCCCCCATCAGCCCATTACCAGTCCTAGCCCCCCCATAGCCCATTACCAGTCCTAACCCCCCATAGCCCATTACCAGTCCTAACCACCCCATCACCCCATTTCCAGTCCTAGCCCCCCCATAGCCCATTTCCATTCCAAGCCCCCGTCCCCATCAGCTATTTGCAGTTCAAGTCCCCCCTTCCACTCAGCCCATTTCCAGTACTAGCAACCCCCCCAGCCCATTACCAGTCCTAGCCCCCCATAGCCCATTACCAGTCCTAAGCCCCCCATCAGCCCACCTCCAGTCCTAACCCCCCATCAGCCCATTACCAGTCTTAGCCCCCCATCACCCTATTTCCAGTCCTAGCCCCCCCCTATAGCCCATTACCAGTCCAGTCCTAACCCCCTCATCACCCTATTTTTAGTCCTAGCCCCCCCATAGCCCATGACCAGTCCTAACCCCCCCCCCCCCATAGCCCATTACCACTCCTAACCCCCCTCCCCCCCATCAGCCCAGGGAAACCTTAAAAGAAAAAAGAAACTTCCTCTTCGTCTCTCCGGGCCAGTCCAGGAACAGAAGTGAGGGTACTTGGGGGGCCTGATGGATGCGGTTGCACCGTCCGCCGTCGCGGGGGAAGCCTCCAAAAGCAAGCCGATTCTGGCGGGAACGGCGGCCATTTTGTCTTCAGGCACGGCTGCTTCTATGCCTTCGGGGAAGCCTGAGAAGAAGAAGGCAAAGTCCAAAAAGCCCTCCTCTGCTGAGGAGGGGATTAAAGGACCTTCTGAGAGGGTACCTCATAAGGTGGAGTCCTTGTTTTCCCCGGATTTTATTTTAGCTCTTCATAGAGCATACCTACTGAAGACAGAGCAGGCTGGCAGCGCTGCTTTCTCTCCTCCCCCCTTCCCCCCCCCCCCCTCTTGGCTGACCCGCAGATGGCGACTACGGGTTTGGATCCAGGTGAGGGTACCTCTAAAATGGATAAGCTCCCAGGCAATGGGGCTGATTTTTTGGGGCCCTCGCTCTCTGCTGCTCCTTTGGGGGAGGAAGGAGAGATCATATCTGAGGCGGATGTGGACTCCTGGTCTGGGGAGTTAGAAGAGGGGGAAATTGCTCCGGGGGATGACCCTAATATTTTTTGAGTATTTCGCAAGGAGGAGCTGGGTGCTCTTATTGTGCAGTCGTTGGCAGCGCTTAATATTGTTCCCCCAACGGTCCCGCAGGAGCCCTTGGAGGATCCTCTGTTACAGGGGTTTAAAGTTGATCAGCGGTGTTTTCCGATCCATAGAGTGATCAAGCAAATGATTGAGTCTGAGTGGGAATGCCCGGAGGCGTCCTTGCGGGGTAGTCGGGCTATGGGTCGACTCTACCCAGTGCCGCAGGAGGAAAAGGACTTGTTGCGCATGCCCAAGGTGGACGCCTTGGTTTCCGCGGTGACAAAGAAGACCACCATTCTGGTGGAGGGGGCTGCGGCCCTTAAGGATCTTCAGGATAGGAAATTGGAGACCATTCTGAAGCAAGTTTTTGATTCCTGTGCGCTAGCACTGCAAGCGTCCGTTTGCGGGGTGTATGTGTCCTGGGCTTCCATCCGTTGGCTCCAGGGAGAGTCAGCGGCTGACAAGGGGGGCCCCTTCGGGACAGAGGGGGCAAAGCTGGAGTCCGCTGCCGCTTACTTAGCCGACGCCTTCTACGACTTGGTTCGGATTTCCGTGAAGTCCATGGCATCTGTGGTAGCCGCCCGTCGGTTTCTCTGGCTGAGAAATTGGGCAGCGGATTCATCGTCTAAGACTAGGCTCAGTAAACTGCCCTATAAAGGTAAGCTACTTTTTGGGGAGGCTCTGGAGAAAATTGTCAAAGATCTAGGTGATTCCAAGGGCGGGCGGTCGCCTGCCAGAGGATCGTCCTAAGCAGTTGCGGCCCGGCACTCAGCTCAGGGGTCCAGTCCGAGATACTCGCAGATTTCGGGGGCCTCGCTTTGCTCTGTATCAGAGAGGTCGGTTTGGAGCGCGAGGTCAGTCCTTTCGTGGAGCTCGGGGGTTTGGCAGAGGATTTTTGTCCTCTCAGCAAACTGCCTCCAAAAAGCCGCAATGAAGGGCGGCAGGTCCAGGCGGAGGTGCCGGTGGGTGGTCGTTTGCAGGATTTCCTCTCCGTCTGGACCTCCATTACCACGGACTGTTGGGTTCTAGAGATTATCCGCGACGGTTACGTGTTGGACTTTGCTCAGCCTCTACCACCCGCCTTCGTGGGGTCCCCGTGCGGGTCTCCGATGAAAAGATTGGCGGTGCAGGAGACCCTTCTCCGGTTGCTGCGGCTCAAGGCGGTTGTACCGGTTCCGCCAGACCAGTGCGGATTAGGTCGATACTCGATTTATTTCGTGGTTCCCAAAAAGGAAGGGTCCGTTCGTCCCATCCTCGATCTCAAACATGTCAATCGCTGTTTGCGGGTGCCTCATTTTCGCATGGAGTCTCTGCGCTCTGTGATTCGGGCGGTACAACCGGGCGAGGTGCTCTCGGCCATAGACCTCACGGAGGCCTACCTTCACATTCCCATCCGGGCAGAGCATCACAAGTATCTGCGTTTTGCCGTGCCCTTTGGACATTTTCAATTTCGGGCTTTGCCCTTCGGTTTGGCCACGGGTCCGCGGACCTTCACGAAAGTCATGGTGGTAGTGGCAGCCGCCTTGAGGGAAGAGGGGATTCACGTTCATCCCTATCTCGACGATTGGTTGATCCACGCTCGCGCTCAGGCGGAGTCGGTTTCTTCGACGGCTCGGGTAGTGCAGGTCCTGGAGAGTCTCGGTTGGGTGATCAATCTGGCAAAGAGTCGGTTATCGCCGACTTGTCGCCTCACTTATTTGGGGGCGTTGTTCGACACTCAGCTGGGTTCCGTGTTCCTTCCCGAAGAGCGTGTCCACAAACCTCTACGGCTCCTGAGGGCCTTTCTACGTTCGCAGGCTCCCACCGCCTGGAAATATTTACAGCTCCTAGGGTCCATGGCGGCGGCCTTGGATCTGGTTCCGTGGTCCAGGGCTCATATGCTTCCTCTTCAGAGCTTCTTCCTGAGCCAATGGTCTCAGCTCCATCCCCTGCACTGCCGGCTGCCGTATCCGCAGTCTGTGGCGTCCACTCTTCAGTGGTGGTTAGATCCCACGCACCTGCGGGCAGGGGTTCCCCTAAAAGAACCCGATTGGCTGTTGGTCACTACGGACGCCAGTCTTGTCGGGTGGGGAGCTCATTGTCAGGCTCAGGTGGCGCAGGGCTCCTGGACTCTGGCGGAGAGCAAGTCGCCCATCAATTTGTTGGAGCTCCGAGCAGTGCGGTTGGCCCTGTTGGAGTTCCGGAACCTCGTTGTGGGTCGAGTGGTTCGCGTCTTCTCGGACAATCTTGTGACTGTGTCGTATATCAACCGGCAAGGGGGCACGGGCAGTGCCGCCTTGTTGGAGGAGAGCCAGTTGCTGCTGCTCTGGGCGGAGGAAAACCTGCTAGCGCTATCGGCGGCGCACGTAGCGGGAAAGGACAATGTGCAAGCCGATTATCTCAGTCGCCATACCTTAGATCCCGGAGAGTGGGAACTGAATGCAGCGGTCTTCCACGACATCACCGTTCGCTGGGGTCAACCGGTTATGGACCTGATGGTGACCTTCAACAATGCCAAGGCGGGTCGGTTTTTCAGCCGACATTGGGAACATATGTCAGAGGGCCTGGACGGGTTGGTTCAACCCTGGCCGGAGAATGTGTTGCTGTATGTGTTTCCGCCGTGGCCGATGATCGGCAGAGTGGTTCAGCGGATTGCGCGTCAGGGAGGTACCGTGATTCTCATAGCTCCAGATTGGCCAAGGAGACCATGGTATGCGGATCTGGTGCGGTTGCTGGTGGAGCGCCCTTGGCGATTACCCGACCGGGTCAATCTTTTGTACCAGGGTCCGGTCTTGATGCCGCGGGTGGATCGGTTCTTGCTTACGGCTTGGCTATTGAGAGGGAGCGCCTTCGGCGGAGGGGCTACTCCGCGGCAGTGATCGCGACTTTGTCAAAGTCCCGGCGTAGATCCACTTCTCTAGCTTATATTCGCGTATGGCGGATCTTTGAGGCTTGGTGTGCAGAGCGGGAGTTGCGCCCGTTCTCCGCTCCCCTTTCGGATATTCTCACCTTCCTTCAACGGGGGCTTGAAAAGGATTTAGCGCTTAATACCCTCCGAGTTCAGCTGGCGGCACTGGCGTGCTATAGGGGCAAAGTGCAAGGCGTGGCGCTGTCGGCGCATCCGGATGTGCATCGGTTCCTCAGGGCGGCACGAATTCTTAAGCCACCCATTTGTTCCGTGATGCCGGCTTGGGATTTGAATTTGGTGTTGGAGGCCTTAACGCATCCGCCTTTCGAAACGGGTAGTTCCGTTAGTTTGCAGCATCTTTCTTGGAAAACGGTTTTTCTGGTGGCCTTGTGTTCGGCACGTCGGATTTCGGATTTACAGGCGCTTTCTTGTAGGAGCCCGTTTCTTCACTTCTCGGATGAGAAGGTGGTTCTACGACCAGTTCCGTCTTTTCTCCCTAAGGTGGTATCGGAGTTTCATGTAAACCAGCCAGTTTCCCTTCCGACATTTTCCAGCAAGGGCGGAGAGGAGCTCTGTTCCTGGACTGGCCCGGAGAGAACTCAAGGAAAGACAATTAGCAGGTAAGGTCTAATTTCTTCTTGCTGCTGCTGCCGCCGTAGAAGTGGCAGAATGAAGTGTCTCCCGCGATCAAGTGCCTCCCGTGGGGCCACCCCCCAGCTGCCCGGCAGAGCCTGCCTCAATCACTCTCCTCGGTGCAGTTTTCAAAGCCGCGAAGGGAGAGTGTCCCTCTCGCGGTTCTGTTAAGCCTGCTGGGAAAATTCCCATCAGCCCCAAAGAGCTTAACAGAGCCGCGAGGAGAGGGAAACTCTCCCTTCACGGCTCTGAAAGCTGCGCCGAGAAGAGTGATTGAAGCGGGCTCAGCCGGGGGGAAGGGGCCCCGTGGGAGACACTTGATCGCTGGAGACACTTCATTCTGCTGCTGCCACGGCGGCAGCGGCAGCAGCAAGCTTCTTTTTTCTCTTAAAGTGACTGATGGGCAGAATGTTGTTTGCGCGGGGCCCCCTGAAACATGGGGCCCTGTGCAAACAACATTCTTGCTCAATGGACGGGCCGGCCCTGCTTCTTCCCAGTAATTCAACAACATACACACCGGGTCTAGCTCCAGGGCCTACCCCCGTCATTTCCTTAAAAATTTGGGTCATCCATTCCCAACACACCTGTACCTTCGGACAGTGTCACCACATGTGTAAATAGTCCCCAGCTGCCCTTCCAGCACAAAGGGCTGTACTCCTTCCCTCTTTTATTCAGCCTTTATGGGGTGAGGTACAATCATAGAAAAATGACAACAGAAAAAGACCACAACTACAACAGTCTCCTTTTTTCCTTTAGAGATCCTCTGTGTTTGTCCCATGCTTTTTTGAATTCAGATACTGTCCTCATCTCTGCCACCTCCACTGGGAGACTATACCACGGATCCACCACTCTTTCCGTAAAGAAATATTTCCGCATATCACTCCTGAATCTATCCCCTTTCACCCTCATCCCATGTACCCTCGTAGCAGAACTTGCTTTCAATCGAAAGAGGCTCTCCCCACTGTGCATTTATGCCACAGAGGTATTTAAACATCTCAATCATATCAACCTATCCCGCCTTCAGGGGCGGCCCAAGGGGGATGCGGGGCAATGTGCGGAGACTCGGTGCGGGGCCTCATTTGCATAAGGGGTCTCATTTGCATAAATATTTACATAATGCTACCATACACTAACTTTTATTAATCATGCCTCTTAATGAGCGTATGGATACTATAATCCAGTGTCAACCGCCAGGCACATTAGGAACTACTACAAACACTGCCCATTTAGAACCCATAGCAAACCTGCCGTATCGTAACAGCACTACCAGGACTCACAAAGCACCAGACTCTACCTATCAAAAGGCAACACTGCAAATATTAAACCAATACATTTCAGAGAATAACAATACATGACCTACTGGGGAAAGAGAACAAGTGGCAATGTCAAATAGGAATTACATAAACAGAATACCTCAGCTCAGTTACACATGCAGAACATAGAACATCACCAAACAAGGAATCACAATTTAGAAACAGGAAAACAATAATTAAACTGGGAACCCCAAAAGCCAAACTTGGAATGTACAATAACACTGTAGAAATAAAACTATAAATTAATTTCCTCTTGTACTAAACAAAGCACAGACGTTAATGATGCACATTTCCCAGAGCTGACATATTCCAGTTAATAAATTCAAAATAAAGAGATATTTTTCTACCTTTTGTGCATTTTTTTTCAGTTGCAATTGCTCCAGCCACTTTCTTCTGTTTTTTTTTGTCTTCTGCTAACTCTCCATCATCTGCTGTGCATTTGTCCTTTCTTCTCTCTTCTAGTTTTTTTCCATTCTCCCTCTACATCTGCTTTAACATACTAATCTTTCTTCTTTTGCTCTTTCCTCATTCCTTTTTCATCAACTCAAATTTTACCCCTCCATCCTCAATCCCCACTTACTTTCCCAATACCCGGCCAATTGTAGATTTTTCTTCCCTCCCACACAAAATATTTTTCCCCTCACCATTTCACTCTCCCAGCCCCATCCCATTCTAATCCTCCCCCAACATCAGCTCCCTTCTAGTTCCAGTCCCACCCAGCATCCGCTCCCTTCTAGTCCCCGCATCAGCCCATTTCCAGCCCTAGCCCCCCATCAGCCCATTTCCAATCCTATCCTAGCCCCACCATCAGCTATTTCCAGTCCCAGCTCCCCCATCCATTTCCAGTCCTATCCGAGTCCCTCCATCAGCTCATTTCCAGTCCCAGCCCTCAGCCCATTTCTAGTCCTTTCCTAGCCACACCATCAACCCATGTCAAATCATAGCTCCCCTCCACTCAGCCCATTTCCAATCCAAGCCCCCATGAGCCTACTTCTAGTTCTCGCCCCTCCATGAGTCTATTTCAATCCAAGCTCCCACTACAGCCCATTTCCAAGCCTAGCACCCCCCCAACAGCCCATTTCCAGTCCTATCCTAGCCCCTCAATCAGCCCATTGCCTGTCCTAGCTCCCCCGCTCCACTCAGCCCATTCCAAGCCCCGTCCCCATCAGCTATTTGCAGTTCAAGCCCCCTTCCACTCAGCCCATTTCCAGTCCTAGGCCCCCCCCATAGCTCATTACCAGTCCTAACCCCCCATCACCCCATTTTCAGTCTTAGCCCCCCCATAGCCCATTACCAGTCCTAACCCCCCCATCAGCCCACTTCCAGTCCTAACCTCCCCATCACCCCATTTTCAATCTTAGCCCCCCCATAGCCCATTTTCAGTCTTAGCCCCCCATAGCCCATTACCAGTCCTAACCCCCTCCCCCCATCAGCCCAGGAAATTAAAAAAAAAACAAAACAACCTGGCTGCTGCTGCTGCGAGGAACGGTGTCAAAAGCTATCTCCAGGAACAAGCAGGAATGAGTCTTCACATATGGGGGGGTTCGTCGGCGCCGACGGAGCCCACACGGTAATGCTCCCCAGCATCCAATCAGAAGGCTTTTGGGAGCATCCCTTGCGCCTGCGCGGTAGCTTCCTGCCCTTCCCACTGCCTCTCCCCAGTTTTAGTTTTCCGCGGAGCCGACAGGACGTAACTCCTGTCACCGCAGAAACTTTTTCTTATTTTCTTCTTTTTTGTTCCTGTGGTCGCGGTTTTTTCCCCGCTGACTCTGGCACCGCTGGTGCCCCCTTTTTTTCCCTTATTTTTGTTTTCCTTCGAGGAGCATCCTCCTCGTGTTATTCTGAGGCCTACCGGGCTTTCCAGCATGGAGCCTTCTTCCCTTAAGAAGTGCCCCCACTGTGGAGACGTTGTCTTCTGCTCCGACTCCAACGCCTGGTGTCTCTCCTGTTGGGGCCCTGACCCCCTTCTCCCCCGGTTCCCCAGGCTTCAGCGTCGGGAGAAGACCCTCCCTGTTTCGCGTGTCCCTCGATGACATCTTTCCCTCTGAGGAGCGGTCGTCGGCGTTCTCTCCTCGCCAGGATCAGGTAACCCAACAACAGTCTGTTAAGACTAACCGAGCCTTGAGGGGTGAGTCTCATGCGCCACATGACGGCTCCGGCCTTCCCCTCCAGTCCCTTAAACCCTGGAGGGAGTCTTCGGGCTCCAGAGCCTCCACGGGGTTTCGGGTTGTTCCTGAGGTTCGCTCCTCACAGAACATTCCCGAGCCATGCCCGAGGGTGGCACCCGTTTCGAGCAGTGAAGATCCCTCGGCATTGGCACCGGCGTCGAGTGTTCCACTCTTCGCCAGGGACTGTCGACTGGTATCCTCGGTGCTTTCAGGGCCGATCGACTCGACCCAGTCTGGCTCTACGGCATCCCGGCCCTGCGCGGGGGCGGTACCCGCTTTCGGCGGTGCCGATTCCCCGGCATCGGCGTCGGTGTCGAGTGTTCCACTCATCACCGGGGATCGTCGGACCAACCTGACCCGGTATGGCGTGCCCACACCCCTGCCATGCGCGGAGGTGGTGACCGCTTCGAGCGGGACCAAGTCCTCGGCATCGGAGTCGGTGGCCCCACTCCCCGCCGGGGATTGGCACCGGGTGCCCTCGGCTCCGCCAAGGCTGATCGACTCGCCCCCGGCTTCCGTTGGGGCGGTACTGGCCTTGAGCAGCTCCGCCCCTCCTGCGGCGGTCTCGGGAACAAGGGCCCCATTCTTCGCCAGGGATCGCCTCCGGGCTCCGCCTGCAGAGCCGATCAATCTATCCCGGTCGGGCGGGTCGGCATCCCCACCTTGCGTGGGGCCGGGGCCTCCCCCGGACACCACCGACCTCCCGGCATCTACGCGGGCGTCGAGTGCTCCGCTCGTCACTGGAGATTGCCCGCGGGACCCGGGTCCTTCGGTCGAGTCGACCCAAAGAAGCGCCGCGGAGCCGGGGCTGGCCGTCTCGCTCCCACCGGGGCTCGTTGGCGGGTTACCTGGGTACCCTCGAGGCCACGTAGTACGCCCCATAAGGGTTTCCCGCTCAATAAAACGGGCGCGGGCAGAACCCCGGCGCCTAGGAGGGCCTCTCTCCCGGCGTTGGAGCCGACTTCGGGTGTTTCCCTCTTCGCCGAGTTTCGGCCTGGGAAGCCCTCGTTGCCCTCGGCACCGATCGTCGTGACCCCGACTCCATTCGCGGGAGTGGCAGCACCGGCGCGGCCGCCGACACCGGGGCCCCCTAAGGAGGCGTCGCTCGGTTCGATGCCCAGCCTCAAATCGATCTCCAGTCTGGAAAGCGTGGCTCCGGCGCATTTCGGATCCGACCCCGGTCTCTTCCGACGGCGCAGTGCCGCGCTCGCCTGCTCTTCAGCGGCCTCGGCACAACTTCAGCCGCCCTTGCGGATTGTCCCGGGGGCGGCCCCACCCCCGGATTCGGGGCCATGGCCGAGTCCCGCGGGCCTGTCGGGGACGTCGCTCCCTTCGATGCCCCGCTTGGAGTCAATCCCGGGCTCTGACAATGCAGTACCATCTGCCTCGAATTGGGACTGTCAGTACCCTCCTCTGTTTAGAGCGATTCCTCCCGTGCACCAGCACGGTGGGTCCCCTGGTGTTCAAGCGGGCCCCTCCATCTCGGCGTCCCCTGGGATAGCCCCTCTGGGAGAGCCGTCTTTTCAGGATTTCCTCCTTGACATGGCGGACTTGCTCGCCATTCCTATTCCGGGCCCTTCGCTAAGTCCAGGTACTGCCGAACAGGCGGCCGTAATGCTTCCTTTACCTCCCTCCCTGCGGGATCTCCTGCTCGGGATTTGGCGCTCGCCCTTACAGGTACCGGAGCCGCCTGCGGCCATGCATGCCTGGTATCGGGTGCCCCCTTTCCGGGTTTCCAGACGCACCAGCTTCCCCATCATTCCATTGTGGTGGAATCGGCCCTAAGGAAGGTCGGAAGCAAGAAAAAGCACTATTCCTGCCCCCCGAATCGTGCGTCTAAAACTCTGGACAACTTTGGGCGGCGATCCTTCCAAGCGTCCATGTTGGCTTCCAGGATTCTCTCATATATTTTCTATATGAGCCTGGCGCTGCGGGAGGTCACCGAGAGGTTATCTCTTTTGTCTCCCTTTGTGTCGGCCCCTCGGGCCCCTGACTATTCCTTGCTTCTTTACCATTGCAGGAATATCTCTTGGTTTCTTTCTTGGGCTGCCGTGGACTCTTTCGAGAGTTAGCAGGTCCTCTGCGGTAGCCATAGGGGCACGTCGTACAGCCTGGTTGCAGGCTTCCGACTTGTGCAGCTGGGCACAACATAACCTGGGTACTTCCCCATGCACCGGGGAGAACCTCTTCAATGGCGAGGCTTTGCGTCTGGTCGCTCTGTGCTCCGCCGACCTGTTTGGCACAGGTCGCCCACGGCTCTCCCCCTCTCCCGGGGGTAGGAAATGTCCTTCCCGACCCTCCTGTCCGAAGAGGAGGAGGTTTCATCCCTCTGCCCGCCTGCCGGGTGCGCCCATGCCAGGGACGTCTCACACCGGTCGGCAGTGCCAGGGCTCGCTCCAGGCTGCCCATGCCAGGCAGCGTTAGGCTACGGTATGCGGCAGTTTGCACTTAACTCCTCTTACATGAAGTTACGGTCCAGTTCTACACTGAGGTTCTTTCAGTGTAACAAGCGGTTCGGCTGCTTGATGGGAGGTATGGAGCCCCCCTCCCCCAGGGGGGGAACCTTCCCACGCTAGGTTAGCCTGGCTCCTCACCTCTCTGCCTGGCCCCGGATTGAGGGGATCGCAATCCGAATCTCCTTCTCCCAGTGTAGGCCTTGGCCGCTACTCTCCAAGCGTGGCCGATCCATTCCTCGACAGGGCCGGACCACCCCCCCCCCCCCCGATCTGTGTCTCTGCTCTCGCAGAGAAATCCCTGGGTCCGTCCGGCTACGGTGGACAGGGGCCTTACTAACCCCTGCCGATCCCCCGCTCCGCTCCCTACACTCTTCGGAGCGGCGGAGGGCATTGGCCCTAACCCCGAGGGTTTTTTTTATATAGGCCGGAGATGGCCCCACGGTCACCCCGTGGCTATAGGGTTTTCTATCCTCCTGCCTTCCCTGTGGCACGGAGGACACGTTTTAGGTGACTGCCAGGTGGACGCCTCAGGGGTCTACGTACTCCTGATGTGCTCCTACCCAACTGGTCTGGCGGTCACCCAACCATACTGCTACTCTAGCCGATCTGCCCTGCCCCACGCACATAGGCCCATCACTTGGATGGCCCTTCCTCCCGCCGCCTTCCAGGAAGGCGCCCTCCTGTGGATCAAGGGCCGGTCCGAGTTGGCAGTATCGTTCTCACGTGTCCATACCGGTTGAGTAACCTGGGTGGGCGCTCCCGGGCCCACCTGTAGCCCGATATACATCTATACCTGTTATTGGATGTATATCGGTACAGGTGGGCGCTTTTTGGGAAATGTTGTTATAGCGCCCTGTGTCTTACCAACTATCCCCCAATTGTCGGTACTGACGTTTTGTTATTTCCTACGGGGTCCGGCCGGCCCGCTTGCCTGCGTTCTGCGGCTCGGGTGCTCGGACCGGTTATGCTCAAACTTGCTGTGATGTCAACAGCCCCTTGGTTCACGCCTCCTTGTCTGGAGGTTTTCGAACCCATTGTCTTCCTATCCCTTGCCGGCTACGGTAGACAGTGTACCCCTCGGTATCCCGGGTTACATTTCTGTTCTTCTCCGGGCTGGGTTCTCCCAGATTGGTCAGTCTTCTGTTTAGTCCTCCGGATTGGGGACTCTGCTCCTACTGGAGTTCTCAGCTTCTTAGAGCTCCTCGTGAAGACCTGCCGTCTTTCCGGTGCCGGTTGACACCTGCGTCTCCAGCCCGCCCGGACTGGGAACTTTGTCCTCTCTGCGGTGAAGTTCCCTTGAAGACTTCGCTACTGCATCTACAGTACCCGTCGCAGCTCTGCCTTCTACAATCCAGTAGGTAAGCTCTAGATTGTGCTAGATCATTAACGGTTTAATGATACTTGACGTGGTTTGAAGACTCCCCTGTAGTCTTCGGTTGCTGTGCCTTGGCAACTCTTCTCAACTCCTACCCTCCATCCCTCCGGGGAGCCCGGGGATCCAGGTTGGGCGATGCCGCCCTGTCCAGGGGCGCGCATTCTGGGATCTCCCCTGGCACCCTCAGCTAGGGAGTCCCCATATGTGAAGACTCATTCCTGCTTGTTCCTGGAGATAGCACAGTTACTTACCTGTAACAGGTGATCTCCGGAACAGCAGGAATTAGTCTTCACAACCCACCCACCTCCCCTAGGAGTTGTAACTCTCTCTCTCTCTTCCTTCCTCTCCTCTCCTTCTGTCTCAGCTATTAAACGCAACTGGGGAGAGGCAGTGGGAAGGGCGGGAAGCTACCGTGCAGGTGCGAGGGATGCTCCCAAAAGCCTTCTGATTGGATGCTGGGGAGCATTCCCGTGCGGGCTCCGTCGGCGCCGACGAACCCCCCCATATGTGAAGACTAATTCCTGCTGTTCCGGAGATCACCTGTTACAGGTAAGTAACTGTGCTTTACTGAAATCTAAATACACCACATCTAGGGCTCTCCCTCAGTCCAACTCCCTGGTCACCCAGTCTGATAACACCTGCCTCTGGTGAATCCATGTTGCCTCAGATCCTGTAATCCGCTGGACTCCAGAAACCTCACTATTTTCACTTTCAGCAGCGTTTCCAATAATTTACTCACCACCGAAGTTAAACTAACCGGCCTGTAGTTTCAACCACATCCTTCCGCTTTTGTGTAAATGCACCACTTGAGCCTCTCGCCAGTCCTTTGGCACCACTCCAGACTCCAACGAAGCATTGAAAAGGTCAGTCAGTGTTGCTGCTAGAACGTCCCCAAGTTCCCTCAGTATTCTATGGTGTATCCCATCCGTTCCCATCGCTTTGTCTACTTTAGGTTTAGCTAATTTCTCACGAACACAGTCTTCTGAAAATTGTTCAAGATGCCCCTTGCTTCTGTTCCTGTTTGTGGGTGTTTTCTGAGGTCCTGTTCCTGGTTCTTCATCTGGGAACTCAGAACAGAAATATTTGTTAAGCAATTCCGCTTTATCCTCATCAGCTTCTAACATATTTCTCCCCTTCACCCTTGAGTATGACAATACCATTTTTGCCCTTCCTCTTCTCACTAACATATCTGAAAAATGTCTCATCCCCCCATTTTATTGCAATGGCTATTTCCTCCTCTTTTTGAATCTTTGCTTTCCTGACTACTTTGCTAGCTTCTCTAAGTTTTTCCAAATATAGATTTATTTATTTTATTTATTTATTAACATTTCTTATATACCGCACTATTTGCCATCAGCGCGGTTTACATGGAACAGAAACATCCGACAACTTTCTTATGTCTGGTCATTACATTTAACAGGAAGTGGAACTTTGAGAAACAGGGTAAACTATATACATAGGTGGTTCAATGAGAAAGGAAACTGCTTGGTGTTTTACATTGTGGGGGACACCTGTTGCGAGGGCTTGCCTGTTTGACTACCACTATTGTTGTGGTGCTCACTATTCGAGTGGGGATTATGTTCAGAGCTGTTAGTGAGATATTTGATGAAGAGGAAGTGTTTTAGAGCCTTTCTGAACTGGCTCAAGTTGGGGATTGCTCTGATATGTGCTGGTAAGGTGTTCCATAGACTTGGGGCGCAGAGTCGGAAGGCTCTGTTAGCTGTTGTTTTGGTGCATCTTGTGGTTTCTTTTGGGATAACTAGCATGTTCTGTTAGCTGTGAGAGGTCACGTCGCAGGTCTTTTATCCAGAATACAGGACAAGGATCTGTGTGCGCAGTGGTAGTGTTTAGGGCTGAGATGGTATCTTCGATAATTTTCTTTGAAGGAGTAGAGAAGGATGTGAGCGATGCTGGGTACTCTTGCTCGTCAGGAGGGTCCGGTATTACTATTTTGTCGGTCTTGCACATTTTGGATTGCATGTAGACCGCATAGTGCTGTGGGTGAATACTGCCATGGTGCTCAGGGGTCGGTTCTTTAGCAAGCGTTTTGACTAAGTTAAACAGGTCATGCGGCTTATTCAGTGACCGTCTCAGGGTGTCTGTATGGTATTGCCTCATCTTGTCTGTGATGGCTTTACGATTTGCAGTCAGGTGTTGGATGTAGGCTGATTGGTCACTGCTGGTGTGCGACTTCCTCCAGCGCTTTTCCAGCCTTCTTAGGAAGGTTAGTGATGCCCTTAAGTCGGCTGTGAACCATGGGGCTGATGATCTTTTCTTCGGGGCCTTGTTTGTTGGAGGACGGATCGCGATCGTGCTGAGTTTGCTGTTCCAAGCGGTGATCAACTCATCTAGGCTTAAGGAAGTCTCATCAATGAGTGTGCATGTTTCGGCGAGGATGCGTTCTCTGTTAAATGGGTGGAAACCTCTGGCAGCTGGATTAGCAGTCTTGCTTGTATCCATTTTGGGCTTTGGTGGCATATTGAGTGTAGGTATCTGAAAAGTGATGAGTTTATGATGGGACTGCAGTTACTGATAGCATGATGTTTTGTGGTTGATCAAGAATTAGCTGTGGGGCGAATATGAGGTCAAGAATGTTACCTTTCTCGTGAGTAGGTTCCTGCACCGTTTGCGTGTATCCGAGGATCTCTAGGGCTTCTATGAATGCAGTTGCTTGAAAGTCCTGTAATGATGGCAGGTTGATATCCCCTAATATCCAATTAGGTTTATTTGGACCCTGGATGTTGGATGCCAGGTTTATTATGGTTGACAGGTCGTCTGGATCCGCTGAAGGTGACCTATAAATCAGGTTTATGGAGCATATGTTGTTGGAGATAGATACAGTTTCTAGGTGGTTGTTACTGTTGGAGTCATCCATTTTGAACTGGAGATCCGTTCTGGTGATGATGAGCACTCCTCCACCTCTTTTGTTCTGTCTATGGCCGGTGAAGGCAACAAAATTAGATGGGAGTAGCTGGTTGAGGATGGTATTATCTTCCAATGAGAGCCACGTTTCAGTGACCATAATGATATCCAGGTTGTAGGATGTTGTTATGTCTGTGATTACTGGCCACTTATTTCGAAGTGAGCGAGCATTTATAAGTGCACACTTCAGGCTACTAGGGTAGAGGCTGTTAGTTTGTCTGGCTTTCGTGTTGTGTTGTAACGGGACGTGTAATAAGTGGTGGTGGTGCTGCGGATAGTTAATCCCGCGTGAATTGTCTTCCTCTCTCTATGATCTCTTGTATTTCATGAAGGCCTCCCTCTTTTTCTTCACCTTTTCGGCTACTTATTTCTAAAGCCATAGCGGTCTCCTTTTCCTTTTACCTTTATTTACCATTTTAACAAAAAGGTTGATTGCCCTTAAAATATCCCCTTTCAGTTTTGCCCACTGTTTTTCTACATCCCCCCAGCTGTTCCCATCCCGCTAACGACTCCCTGAGGTATTGGCTCATCTTGGCAAAGTTAGTTTTCCTAAAGTCTAAGACCCTCACTTTTGAATGGATTCTAACAGCCCTAGTCCTAATACTGAATCACACCATCTGGTGATCACTGGATGCAAAATGATCTCCCACTATAACATCAGAAACACTTTCACTATTGGTAATCACCAAGTCCAGTATGGCTCCTTCACGTGTGGGGTCTGTTACCAATTGCCTGAATAGTTCTCCCTGTAGAGAATCCAGGATCTCCTTACTTCTAGATGATACTGCAGCAGGAATGTGACAGTCAACATCTGGCATATTGAAATCCCCTATCAGTAGCACTTCCCCTTTCCTAGCAATGCTGCGTATGTCTTCAATTAACTCTCAGTCCACCTCTTCCTCCTGTGAGGGAAGTCTGTATATCACACCAATGCAAGTAGATTTCTCTTTCTCCAGGACCAAGCAGGAAGTCAGTCCTCACATATGGGTGACGTCGGCGCCGACGGAGCACTCGCGGAGCAATTTTCCCCAGCTTTCAAAGAAAGCCTTTGGGAATTGCAGCGCGCATGCGCGGTCCTCTTCCCGCCCAAGGGTGCCATCTTGCTCAGTCGTCTTTTTTCCGCGGAGCCCTACAGACGTTGTTTGTGAATCCCCGCAGAAAAGTTGATTTTATTTCTCTTTTTTCTCTCGGTTTCGACGCAGGTACTTTTCCCGCCCGGACCCGCGACGCCGGTTGCGAGTCCGTTCTTTATTTTTCGGTTTTTTGTCCTTCGTGACAGATTTTGCGCCTTTTTACTTTTTCACTGGCAGCCCGGTCTTTTGACCTCGCAGGGGCCCTTTTTCCCCCGATGGCTGCCAGCGGGTTTAAAAAGTGTGACCTCTGTAAGAAACTCATGTCTCTTACCGACACACACGACTTCTGCCTCCGCTGCCTCGGACCCGATCATGACCCGATGATCTGTGGTCCGTGTGGCAAAATGTCCTCAAAAGCGTTGAGTCGGCAGCATCAGCGGGAACGTATCTTCTCTGACTCCGGCCAGGCTCGGACCTCGTCAGAGGCTTTGACGTCTCGGGACTCTGGTCCTGAGCATCGTCGAAGTTCCTCTGAAAGGGGGTCTCCTACCCGGGAACATCATCGGAAGAAGAAACCCGCAAGGGCGGGATCGGTGGATGCTCCTGGTTCCTCGAGGGCCAGGTCGCATAGCCCCGATTCCCATCCCGGGTCCTCGGAGGTGGAGAGGCCTTCCAAACATCCTCGTCTCGAGATGGACTTGCCCGCTCACGTGAGTACTGTTGTCCTCGTAGACTCGCCTCCGAAGGAGCCGACGTCGGGCCCGACGCCGTCGGGGCCCGAGTCGGGGGCTGCTGGGTTTCCTGAGCTCGGACTCAGGTTGACGGTCTTGGAGAGCAGTCTGACTGCCTTCATGGACCAGCAGCGGGCATTGATCGCTGGCCTCGCCGGTGCTTCTGCCCTGACCGCCGGGAGGTCGACCTCCAAGTCGACCCCGGAGACCGAGCCGATCCTTGAGTCCATGAGGGCTCGAGTCGATCCTCGGTCGCGGTCTCCTTCGGCCTCCCGTTCGGGACCGAGGTCGTCGACGCCGACTCCCTCGGCATCGGGGCGGATGGCATCGATGCCCG
Organism: Ichthyophis bannanicus; assembly: GCA_033557465.1. NCBI lineage: Eukaryota > Metazoa > Chordata > Amphibia > Gymnophiona > Ichthyophiidae > Ichthyophis > Ichthyophis bannanicus. The sequence continues at coordinate 42,547,482 of CM066048.1, read as the reverse complement.
CCCGACCGGAGCTGCTCAACTCCTCCTCCGAGGAGTCGGTCTGGGAATCCGAGGACGAAGAGTCACCTGGTTCCTTTCGGACTCGGTGTGTCCCCTCGGACTCCCCCGAGTCTGAACCTCGGAGACGGTCCCCCCCGGAGGATACCCGGTTCTTGGACTTCGTGCGGGATATGGCCAAGGCCTTGGCCTTCCCCGCGGATCCCGAGGAGGAGCCTCGAGTCGAAGAACTCGATGCCCTCCAATATGACTCTCCCCCGAAGGAGGCCTTTATTGTACCGGTTCCTCCGATGCTGGAACGACTTCTCTTCCGCATGTGGGAGAGCCCGGCGGCGTCGCCGGTGTTAAGCAAGCGGGTCGATTCCATTTATCGAGTCCGCAAGAGCCCCGGCTTCCAAAAGGCACAACTACCGCACCATTCCATGGTGGTGGAATCGGCCATGCATAGACTTAAGAGTCAAAAAAATGCACTCCTCGGTGCCCCCCGGTAGGGAGGCCCGAAGCCTGGATGCCCTCGGTAGGAAGTGTTTCCAGGGCTCTATGCTTGCTTGTCGAGTCCAGACCTACCAGCTCTACATGGGCATGTATCTCCGGGACCTGGCTAAAGAAATAGTCGGGTTCTCTGCTGGTCTCTCCGACGAACCTTTGCAGAGGTTCCAAACCTTGTCAACTGGTATTCGAGAGTGCTCAAAGTTTATCTCTCGAGCAGCCTATGATGGTTTTGAGGCATCGGCTCGAGTAGCCGCAGCCGGCATCGGTGGACGCCGCCAGGCTTGGCTTCAGACGTCCGACCTCGAGCCATGGGTGCAGGACAAGTTGGTCGATGTCCCCTGCAGAGGTGAAAACCTCTTTGGCAAGCCCATGGATGAGAAGGCTGCACAGATCGAGACCGAGACTCTCACCAGGACTCGTCTCTCAAGGAAGACCTCTGCCCCTTCTCAAAAGAAGAAGGGCTCGGGGAAAAAGCCCTTTTACCCGAGGAAGGCGGCTGCCTATAAATACTACCCTCAGTATCAGGCCTCAGCAACTCCCCCACAGGGTAAGCAGGCCAAGGGACGGGGTAATGGATCCCGTAGGCAGCAAGCCCCCAAGCCTGCACCACCGGCCCCTGCTCAGCAGGGTGGGGGTTTTTGACTTCATCAGCATAGCCTCTCCCCCTCAGCTGGTTTCTCTCAGCACAGGAGGCCGGCTGGTCCACTTTGCCCAAAGGTGGTCCAACATCACCACAGATACCTGGGTACTTCACATAGTTCGGAAGGGCTATCTTCTTCACTTTCACCAGGTACCTCCCTCCTACTTTCCAGGGGAGCCTCCGAGACTCCCTCTGCACAAAGACTTACTTCTTCAGGAGTTAGCAAGTCTCCTTCAGGAACAGGCTGTGGAACCGGTGCCCCACCACCTGAAGGGTCAAGGGTTTTACTCCAGGTACTTTCTGATACCAAAAAGAACAGGAGGCCTCAGACCCATCCTGGACTTGCGAAACCTCAACAAGTTCCTTGCAAAGGAAAAGTTCAAGATGCTTACCCTTGGAATCCTGCTGCCCTACCTCCAGCAGGGCGACTGGCTATGCTCCTTGGATCTAAAGGATGCGTATACTCATATCCTTATTCATCCAGACCACAGACAATATCTCAGATTTGTTGTGGGAGGAAATCATTACCAGTACAGAGTACTGCCCTTTGGCCTATCCTCCGCCCCCAGGGTGTTCACCAAATGCCTGGCAGTGGTAGCGGCCTATCTAAGACTTCAAGGCCTTTTTGTGTTCCCATACCTGGACGACTGGCTCATCAGAGCCCAGTCTTCCCAAGAGGTTGGAGACGTATTCAAAGAAGATTCCTTCCTTCTGGGCTACTGAGCTTGAGGGAGCTCCTTTTTGTGCTTAGGGTCTCCGGTAGCCTTAAGCTTGGGAGTCCCATATGTGAGGACTGACTTCCTGCTTGGTCCTGGAGAAAGCGTAGTTACTCACCTGTAATAGGTGTTCTCCAGGAGCAGCAGGAATCAGTCCTCACAACCCTCCCTCCTCCCCTTGGAGTTGCAGTTCTGTGCTTTCTTTTTTGCTTATTTTTTGCTGTCTTTTAGCTATGTCATCTGACTGAGCAAGATGGCACCCTTGGGCGGGAAGAGGACCGCGCATGCGCGCTGCAATTCCCAAAGGCTTTCTTTGAAAGCTGGGGAAAATTGCTCCGCGAGGGCTCCGTCGGCGCCAACGTCACCCATATGTGAGGACTGATTCCTGCTGCTCCTGGAGAACACCTGTTACAGGTGAGTAACTACGCTTTCTCTCTTGTCTAGTTTAACCCACAGTGCCTCCTCTCTCCCTTTTAAGCTCTGTAATTCCAAAGCTTTAATAGTATTTTTTTCCATATAGTGTCACTCCTCCTTCCCTTCTTCCTACCCTGTCCTTTCTGAATAAAGTATAGCCTGGTATAGTTACATCCCAGTCATGGTTTTCTGTGAACCATGTTTCTGTAACTGCCACTAAATCCAAGTCAGCTACTGCCATTACAGCTTCAACATCTGGGATCTTATTTCCCATGCTACAGGCATTTATACATACCGCTTTCCATATGTTGCCCCTTTTACCCATTTTCATAAAGGTATTTAATGTTTCACTTATCTGGGGGCTTTCACTTACCTGGGGGCTTTCTTCACCCATCCCCAATGAATCTAGTTTAAAGTCCTCTTCAGTAGATTAGCCAGTTTGCTACTGAAGGCACGTCAACCTTTCTTGGACAGATGGAAGCCATCTCTGCTCTGCAACCCTTGGAACAGCATCCCATGGTCCAGGAAACCAAAACGCTCTCAATGACACCATCCATGCAGCCATGCATTCATCTCAAGGATGCGAGCTTCTCTGCCTTGGCCTTTACCCTCAACAGGGAGGATTGAAGAGAACACCACCTGTGCACCTATCTACTTCACCCTCTGTCCCAGAGCCATGAAGTCATTTTTGATATGCTCAGAGGGATACCTGGCAGTATCATTTGTGCTGACATGGATTAGCAACATTGGGTAATAGTCCTTTACAACTTTTGGTAACAGTGTTCTTGTATTTCAGCCAAAACTACATTCACTCTGGTATTCTCAACAAACCTTTTCCATTTCCGATCTTCCCATACTCTGCATAAATCCTTCTCCCATGACAGCGTAGCATTCTCCTTGCCCCATTCTCCTCCTGACATCTAGTCCAGACTAGACAACAACCTCTTAGAACTACAGCAGGATCGATATAACATTTCAAAAGCCGCTTTCTCCATTCTAAACAACCCAAATAATACTGCACTCTCCTCTGCTCTGGATGCTCTTGCTCCGCCCATGTCACATCCTGCGAGACATACTATGCTCCAGCCCTGGCTGTCTTCTACTACCCGCTATCTACATTCCTGTGCCCATTCAACTGAGTACGCTTGGCTCAAATCCCACACCCTTGCAGACTTTCTACACTTCAAATTCATGCTTGTCCCTTTCCACTCAGCCACAGCACTTGTCAAATAAGACTATTATATTCATCTGACTAACTCTCTTGCCTCTGACCCTCGCCGTTGCTTTATAACTCTCAACTCTCTCCTCAAGGTACTTCCACCTCCGACCCCCACCTTCCCTTTCTGTCCAAATCCTGGCTGACTACTTCCCTAACAAAAGCCACAAGATCACACTCCATTTCCCCATGAGGTAAGTTACTTCCCCTCCTCCCCCTCGTCACTCCCAACTTTCCCCCCCTAAATCTGCTACCCTTTCTTCCTTTTCTATGATATCTGAGGAGGAAATCACACACTTTTTCTTCTTTCAAACTCTCTACCCGCTCCTATGATCCCATTCCCACCCGTCTCCGAACCCCATCTCCTCCACTCTTGTCCCTTCTATCTCATATTATCAACCTATCGTTCTCCACTGCAACTGTCCCTGCAGCCTTCAACAGAAAAAAGGAAAAAGGGTGCTTTAAACAAAATTGCTAACATCTAGGCTCCTTAGCAGCAAAAAAAGATCATTTTGCTGCAACACAGATCCTGTGACCATGACCCCTTCATCTGTGAAATTTTCTTGAGTGGAGAGGGGGCCTCGGTACTAGGGCAATAGGTTGACCGGCAGCATAATGAAGACAAATGTTTGACCCAGAAAGCACAATGTACAACTTCTATTTGGATCATTCATCAGCCTCCTCCTACAGTGTGTTTGTTTTTTACAATTTTCAAATGCATTTAAAGAATAAGAAAAAACACTTAGCTCTAACTCAATGGTTGCCAGAACCGGGGGACAAAATTGCTGTATGACAATAAGTCGACTCGAGTTTCACCCGAATGTTTCCCGGGCAACATCAGGACTTGTCATAAACAGCTGGTGAGTATCCGAGCCATAAAGACTAATATTAAATCCACACTAGTGGCTATAGAAATAGTGGAGGCGGCAAACACGTAAGCAAACTCAGGCCAATAAAATTGTGCTACTGCAAACCATTCCATTGCTTCGTTCAATCCCATTGGCTGAATTGTGTTAAGGGAAAAGATCCACTTTTGTTCTAAACGAGCTAACTTGGTGCACTCATCTCTTCCCATGGCTTTCAGTACCATCTTTACGCTGATGACTCCCAGATCTTCCTCTCTACACCTGAAATCTCTCCGTCAATTCAGGCCCGGATTTCTGCCTGCCTTTCTGACATTGCTTCTTGGATGTCTCACGGCCGCTTGAGATTAAACATGATCAAAACTGAGCTTCTTATTTAGCTAAAACCCGCCGTTTCTTTCTCTATAACATAACATGCTTGTCATGTTCATATTACCCCTCTTCTCAAGTCACTTCATTGACTCCCTATCTGTTTCCACGTCCAGTTCAAACTTCTCCTGCTGACCTATAAGTGCATTCACTCTGTATCTCCTCACTACCTTTCCTCTCTTATCTCTCCCTACACCCCTCCACGGGAACTCTGCTCTTCTGGCAAATTGCTTCTATCTGTAGCCTTCTCTTCTATTGCTAACTCCAGACTTTGCTCCTTTCACCTTGCTGTTCCTTATGCCAGGAACAAACTACCTGAGTCTGTACGTCAGGCGCCTTCTCTGACCCTTTTCAAATCCAGACTGAAAACTTACCTCTTCACTGCTGCTTTTGGATCTTAACTCACCTGGTCTCCTTTGTGTTTCCTTCCATTTCCCCTAGATATATCCCGTGACTATAGCTGCTGTGTTGTCTGTCTTGACTATATTGTAAGCTCTGATGATCAGGGACCGTCTTTTATATGTGTCTGTGCAGCGCCGCACATCTGTTGTAGCGTTATACAGATGCTCAGTAGTAGTAGTAGTAGTAAATCTCCTCCGATATCTCAGAAAATGAACTGCTTGCAAGTAATAATATCTGTCCACCTCCTCCAACTCATACTGCTCTCCTACAGTAAGTCATCAAATCCTTTCACCTCCCCACCCCTTTTATAATAACTGTCCCCAAGAATACAAATCCTTCCTTTCCCACTTTTCAGAGACCCTAGAATGCCTTTCCAGAGTACTCACTACACCATCTTATCCCCTGCATCTGCAGCACCTTTCTCTAGGACCAAGCAGGAAGTCGGTCCTCGCATATGGGTGAAGTCGGCACTGATGGAGCCCTCGTGCGGAGCATTTCCCCAGCTTTCAAAGAAAGCCTTTCGGAATGCAGCGCACATTCGCGATCCCCTTCCCGCCCAAGGGTGCCATCTTGCTCAGTCTTTCTTTTTCCGTGGAGCCCAACGGATGTAGTTCCTGTCACCTGAAAAAAGTAGATTTTTTTTCAGCGATTTTTCGCGTTTCTTTATCCAGTTCGACGCCGGTTCCCCTCCCGCCTCGGCTCGGTAGATCGTTATCGAGTCCGGAACTCCTTTTTCGTTTTTTGTCCTTTGTGACTAGCGTTTGCGCTTTTTCTGTTATTTTCACTAGCAGCCCTGTCTTTTGACCTTGCAGGGACCCTTTTTCCCCCCGATGGCTGCCAGTGGGTTCAAAAAATGTGATCGGTGCAAGAAACTTATGTCTCTCACCGACACACACGACTGCTGCCTCCGATGCCTCGGGCCCGACCATGACCCGCTGGTCTGTGGTCCGTGCGGCAAGATGTCGTCGAAGACACTTCGGAGCCGTCAGCATCAACATGAAAGAATTTTTTCGGAGTCCGCATCTGGCCGGGCCTGGACTTCGTCAGAGGCCTCGACATCTTGGTAGTCTGACCCCGAGTACCGTCGTGGGCCCTCTGAGAGGGGGCCTCCCGCCCGGGAGCACAAAAGGAAGAAGAAGCTCGTGAGGGCGGCATCAGTGGAGGTATCTGGATCCTTGAAGACCAGGTCGTGAAGCCCTGATCGCCGTCCCGGGCTCTCGGAGTCAGAGCGGCCGACCAAACTACCTCGCCTGGAGCCGGAGTCGTCGAGTCAGGTAACTTCGGTTGTCCTCGTTGACTCTCCTCCGGGAGAACCGACATCGGGCCCGAGTCGGGGGCTGCAGAGTCTCCTGAGCTCGGTCTCAAGTTGACGGCCCTGGAGAGCAGCCTGACTGTCTTCATGGAGCAGCAGCGGGTGCTGATCGCCGGTTTGACCGATACAGCTGCCTCGACCACCGGGACCTCAACGTCTAAGTCGACCCCGGAGGCTGAGCCGATCCTCGAGTCAATCAAGTCTCGAGTCGATCCTCAGTCAAGGTCTCCCTCGACCTCCCGCATGCGGCCAAGGTCATCGACGCCGGTGCCCTCAGCGTCGGGGCAGGTGGCATCAAGGCCCACATGGCCAGAACCGCTCGACTCCTCCTCCTCGGAGTCGGCATGGGAGATGGAGGACGAGGAGTCTCCCGACACCTTCCAGACCCGGTGCATCCCGTTGGACTCCCCGGAGTCCGAGCCTCGGAGAAGGTTTCCCCCCTCCCCCCTGGAGGATACCCGGTTCTCGGATTTCGTCAGGGACATGGCCAAGGCTTTGGCATTCCCGGTGGAAATCCTGAAGAGCTCGATGCCGTCCAGTATGATTTTCCTCCGAAAGAAGCCTTTACTCTACCGGTTCCTCCGATGCTGGAACGGCTGCTTTTCCGTATGTGGGAAGCACCGGCCTCAGCGCCGTTTCTCAGCAAGCGGGTCTATTCTATCGAGTCTGTAAGAGCTCTGGGTTCCAAAAGGCACAGCTGCCGCACAACTCTATGGTTGTGGAATCGGCCGTGCACAGGCTGAAAAGCCAAAAGATGCACTCTTCGGTGCCTCCCGGTAGGGAGGCCCGGAACCTGGATGCCCTTGGTAGAAAGTGCTTCCAGGGCTCGATGCTGTCTTGCTGTGTCCAGACTTACCAGCTGTACATGGGCATGTACTTGCAAGACCTGGCAAAGGAGATTGCTGGGTTCTCGGCTGGCCTCTCCGAGGAACCCTTGCAGAGATTCAAAGCCTTGTCTACAGGGATCCGAGAATGCTCGAAGTTTATATCTCGAGCAGCCTATGACAGCTTCGAGGCTTCGGCCCGGGTAGCCGCGGCCAGCATCGGTGCACGTCCTCAGGCCTGGTTACAGTTGTTGGACCTAGAGTCATGGGTGCAGGATAAGTTGGTCGATGTCCCGTGCCAAGGTGACAACCTGTTTGGCAAACCCATGACTCAGAAGGCTGCAGAAATCGAGACCGAGACTCTCACCAGGACAAGGCTGTCCAGAAAGACTTCTGCCCCTTCTCACAAAAAGAAGGGCTCGGGGAAGAAGCCCTTTTTCCCGAGGAAGGGTACTGCCTACAAAACCTACCCTCAATATCAGGCCTCTCCAGCTCCCCAACAGGGCCAGCAGGCCAAAGGGCAGGGGCATGGGTCTTGTAGGCAGAAAATCCCCAAGCCTCCAGCTCCGGCTTCTGCAGAGCAGGAAGGGGGTTTTTGACTCCCAGGGCATAACCTCTCCTCTGCCAGTGGCCCCACTCAGCACAGGAGGTCGGCTGACCCCGTACGCTTACAGGTGGCCAGCCATCACAGGGAATACCTGGGTGCTGAGCATAGTCCAGAAGGGCTATATGGCCCCCACCAACATGGACATACACATGCCCATAGTATAATCACGGGAACACACACAGAACACCCGTGCTCAAAAGACAAACCAGGTGCAAGACCGACACCCACGCAAACCCAAAGGAAGCACACGGAACAACAAACACCCCAGTGTCAATATCAATAGAGCTCATAAATGCCAGATCCATTCGTAACAAGATCTACACAATAGCAGACCACATAGATGATCAACAACCTGACATACTTTGCATCACAGAAACATGGCTCACCCCCACCGACAATGTACTACTCAATCAATTAGTACCTAACACATACACAGCATACAACTGCCCACGCACTCACCGGCGAGGAGGAGGAGTCTTGATAATTGCAAAGAACAGCCTAAAGTTCAAACCACGAAGTGCCACAGACACCCAACAATGCAACCATCACTGTCGAGAACGAACACATGGCCCTATGCCTCACCTACAGAGCACCCCGTGCACCACCTGATGAACTAGTCTCCACCCTCGAAGCAGTCTGCACAATCAGCTCAAACCACAAACCCACACTACTGCTAGGAGACTTCAACCTCAAATCTCCCAACGCCAAAGATGCAGAAGCTTTCCTTCAAGCGATGAGTTCACTTCAATTCACCCAAATAATTAACACCCTGACCCACAGACACGGATCATTGCCAGACCTCATCTTCGCACCCAACTGTCTAATCGAGAGAGGACTAATTTCAACACCCACTGTCACGCCAATACCATGGTCAAACCACCACATAACTGAAATAAACATTGTGCCACAAGGAGGAAAACAAAACGAAGACCCAGACAACACACCCACACAAAGAAGATTCAAGAGCTTCGACAGGGACCAATTCCTACAGGACACTATACCACACCTGACCTCAGAAACAGATGATCTAGAAGCTCAAATCAGAAAATGGAACAACACCATCTATGACGCCGCCAAAGTCACGGATTATAGACCCAAGAAAACTGGCCGCACCAAATTACATCACAAGCCATGGCACTCAAAAGCCATACAGAGCAAAAAGAGGGAACTCAGAAAATTAGAACGGAGATGGAGACACACCAAGTCGTCCAATACCCAGGAATTATACCTAACAAAGTAAAAACACTACAACGAATTCATCAACCAAACAAAGAGAGAATACCACACAAACCTCATACTCAAATCCAACAACAAACCTAAAGAGCTATTCGAAATTGTGAAAACCCTCACCAAGGAACAGAAAGCAGAAAATGAAGTACAAATAGACCCACAAAAATTTGCTGACCACATCCAAGAAAAATTCCATTCTGCAGTACAACCAAGATCAAACATAACCACAAAGCCAAACTCGCCCCTGAAAACATGGGGCACATTCAGCACCCCATCCACAGAGTAGCTCTCTCACATCATCACTGCACTCAATACAAGCACGGCTCCAACAGACCCATGCCCAGTGACATGGATCAAAGCCACCAAATCAAGCTTCATCCACACCATACACAACATGGTGCACAGTTCTCTGACTCAAGGAACATGCCAAATCAACTAAAGCTCGCCACGATAAGACCTATCCCGAAGAAATCCACACTCGATAAGAACAATCCAGCAGCATACAGACCGATCTCAAGCATACCCCTACTAGCAAAAATAATTGAGAAGGCAGTACAGCACCAATTACAAGAACACATTGACAACCACGCACCATTAGACATCAACCAACATGGTTTTCCGCCCCAACCACGGGGTTGAAACACTCCTGCTATACCTCTTCAATAACATTCTCCGCCTCATAGACAACTCCAAGAAAGGAATACTACTGATCTTCATCGACATTTCATCAGCATTTGACACAGTGGACCACAGAACCCTACTGGAAAGACTACAGAACATTGGGTTACATGGATCCACCCTGAAATGGTTCCACTCATACCTAACCGACAGACAGATACAGGTCAAGGTAGGCCCCCAACACTTCCCGACCCATAAAAGTCCTACAAGGAGTACCACAAGGATCAGCCTTATCAACACTCTTATTCAACCTCTACATCCAGCCAATATGCGACATCATGAAAGAACACAATATACAATACACTATCTACGCCGATGACATCATGATATACACACCTATCACAGTAGACAACCCAGACTACTCCAAAATAACAAACTGTCTCATACACATGACCAGCTGGTTTCAAAACAACAACCTCACCATAAACTATAGCAAGGCTGAGGCACTAATCATCACCCGAAACACTGACTTCATCCCTCCACCCAACATCAAGATAAAAGACACAACCATACCCATAAAACCGGAAGTAAAGTACCTCGGAGTAACCCTAGACAAGGAACTGAATCTACAATCACACATAAGCAGAACCACCAAAAGCGCATACCACAGGATGAGAATTATCCGACGCCTCAAGCCCCTCCTCGCCCCAGGGCACTTCCGTACAGTCTGCCAGGCACTAATAATCCCACTACTAGACTTCTGCAACCCAGTCTACCTTGGTCTACCAAAACAAACACTCAGACCACTGCAATTGGCACAAAACACAGCGGCTCGCATAATATCTGGTACAAGAAGACAAGAACACATCACACCCATACTGAAAGATCTACACTGGCTCCCAATCAGCTCACGCATCAAATATAAGACAGTCATAAACATCTTCAAGATCAAACAACAATCATCTGCCCTCAGCCTACAAACACTCATACAACCTGACAGAAGCACATGACCAAGGAGAAGAGGCACTTCCAATCGTGTCAACACTCCAAAAGACCTCACCAAGGTCCACAAGGAAACCGCGGAATGAGCCCTTTCCCTGGCTGCACCAGCAATTTGGAACACCCTCCCAGACGAACTAAGACTCACAACCCACCTCAAAGACTTTCGAAAACAGCTTAAGACAACACTATTCATCAAACACTATGGCCACGTCACATGATCTACTCACCAAGCAAGAACAAAAGACCTACCCCCCTCCCCTGACCCTTGTACATAAGATTGTATAATAGCGCACGATGTAAATAGCTCAACAAGAATCTAATATACACCAACACAAACACACAATCAGTATCATTGCATGAACACACCTGAACCATTCTTATGATTGTTTGCTGTGGAGACGGCCTTGATTGTAGGAGAAGGCGGGATAGAAATACCTTTAAATAAATAAATAAATATGTTCCATTTCAACCAGCTACCCCCCTCCTACTATCCAGGGGAGCCTCCAAGACTCCCTCTACACAGGAACCTCCTCCTTCAGGTCTACTAAAGGAACAGGCGGTGGAACCGGTGCCACACCACCTGAAAAGGCTTCTATTCCAGGTACTTCCTGGTTCCAAAGAGAACAGGAGGCCTAAGACCTATTCTAGACTTGAGAAATCTGAACAAGTTTCTGGAGAGGGAAAAGTTCAAGATGCTTACCCTTGGGATACTGCTGCCCTTCCTCCAGCAGGGAGACTGGCTATGCTCCTTAGATCTAAAGGATGCTTATACTCACATCCTCATCCATCCAGACCACAGACAGTATCTCAGATTTGTGGTGGGAGGAAACCACTTTCAGTACAGGGTGCTTTCTTTTGGCCTGACCTCTGCCCCCAGGGTTTTCACCGAATGCCTGGCGGTGGTGGCGGCTTTTCTCAGAAATCAGGGGATTTTTGTCTTCCCGTACCTGGACGACTGGCTAATCAGGGGCTAGTCACTCCAGGAGGCCCGACAGGCTACTCTTCGCACTGTCTCTCTCCTTCAGCATCTGGGCTTTGTCATAAACTACGCAAAGTCCACTTTGCTCCCCCCTCAGAACCTAGAGTTTATAGGGGCCATGTTGGACTCCCTTCAGGCAAGAGCTTATTTGCCCAAGAACAGGGCCCACAGACTTATGGATTTGGTCAACCAGGTCCAACTCAATACTCATGTTTCTGCCAGGCATTTCCTGGGCCACATGGCATCCACTGTACATGTGACCCCGAATGCCCGTCTGCACATGCGGTCTGCTCAATGGTGCCTCAGAGATCAGTGGACACAAGCCACCGGCGACCTCAGAGTAAAGGTGTCCAGACGACTTCTGAACTCCTTGCAATGTTGGCTACATCCACCAAACCTTCTCAGGGGTGTACCTTTTCAGGCTCCAGCACACACAAGGGTGCTGACGACGGATGCTTCCTTGAGAGGCTGGGGTGCACATTGCCAAGGCTCATGCACTCAAGGCCTGCAGTCCCCTCAGGAGGCCACACAGCAAATCAACCTTTTAGAGCTGCGAGCAATCCGCTTAGCTCTGCAAACTTTCTGTCATGCCCTCTGTCAGCAGTCTGTCCTGGTTCAGACGGACAATCAGGTGGCATGTTCTACGTGAACAAACAAGGGGGCACAGGGTCCAGACTCCTATGTCAGGAGGCAATGGCCCTTTGCTCCTTTGTGGTCAGGCAGGGTATGTTTCTCAAAGCAGTCTACCTACCTGGTCAAGAGAACTTCCTAGCAGACAAGCTAAGCAGGATTCTCCAGCCTCACGAATGGCAGTTGAATCCATTGGTGGTCCAGCAGATCTTCCTCCGCTGGGAACTTCCATCCATCTATCTCTTTGCAAGTCCGCTAAACCGTCAGCTGCCCAGGTTTTGCACCAGACAACCGCATCCCCTGAGGGTGGCAGCAGATGCTTTTCTGATCGCTTGGTCTATGGGCCTTCTGTATGCATTTCCTCCCACGCCCCTGGTGGCCCAAACTCTGTTCAAGATCCTTCGGGACAAGGCCTCGGTGATTCTGGTAGCCCCCAGATGGCCGAGACAGCCTTCGTTTCCACTTCTTCTGCAGTTGGCGGTGGAAGCTCCGTTCTCTCTAGGGCTGCAACACGATCTCCTGTCTCAAGAGCAGGGTTCCCTTCTGCACCCCAACCTCAGGTCCCTCAATCTGATGGCCTGGCTGCTGAAAGGGTAGTGCTAGCTCCCTTACTTCTACCTAAGGAGGTTGAGGAGGTGGTATTGGCCTCTAGCAGGCAGTCCACCAGAAAGTCCTATGCCCTCAAGTGGCGTAGGTTTACGGTGTGGTGTGCTCAGCGCAATGAAGATCCTTTCTCTTGCCTTGTGCCAGTAGTACTGCAGTATCTACTTCACCTTTCAGACCTATGCCTTAAGTCTAACTCTGTTCGGGTCCACCTCAGTGCTTTGTCAGCGCACCACTCACCGGTGGAAGGACAGTCTCTGTCGGTTCACCCCTTGGTGTCCAGATTTCTCAGAGGTCTGCTTCTACTCAAGCCTTCGGTTCGTCCACCGGCGACTGAGTGGGATTTGAACGTGGTCTTGCAGCAACTTAGTCGCCCACCATTTGAGCCGATGGCTACTTGCCATATGCGCTTCCTCTCTTGGAAAGCGCTCTTCCTGGTGGCTCTTACATCGGCCAGACATGTGAGTGGGCTGCAAGCTCTGGTTTCTGATAGACTATACACGTGGTTCTATAGGAACAGGGTGGTTCTACGGACCCATTCCACATTCCTCCCAAAAGTGGTGGTCTCTTTCCACCTCAATCAGGAGGTGGTTCTTCCGACCTTCTTTCCCAGGCCGCATACCAGCCGGGCTGAAACAGTCTTGCATACCCTGGACTGTAAGAGGGCGTTGTCCTTTTACATAGAACGTACGCGGGAGCATCAAAGGGCTGCTCATCTCTTCGTCTCGTTTGACCCTAATAGGATGGGGTTACCTGTCTCCAAGCGCACGTTGTCCACTTGGGTAGCAGATTGCATCGCCTGGGCGTACAAGGCAGCTGACCTCCCCTTGCAGGGTTGGGTCACGGCCCACCGTGTCAGGGTGAAAGCCGCGTCAGTAGCTCATCTCCGCTCTGTTCCGTTGGCAGACATCTGCCGGGCTGCAACTTGGTCTTCAAGCCAGACATTTGCAGCCCATTACTGCCTGGAGAGAGAGTCCCGGCAGGGGCAGTGTTTTCGGCCAGGTGATACTCCGTAATCTCTTTGAGGTTTAGGCCACTCCTACCCTCCAGCCCTTCGTGTTGGGCTACTGTACGGGGTGCGTTCTCAGAGAAAATTCTTGTCACGGATGCTGTGGCTCTCCAGAGGGAGCCATTTTTTCAGCTTTGGGTTCACGATAGCTTAGAGCTGGGGAGTCCCATATGTGAGGACTGACTTCCTGCTTGGTCCTGGAGAAAGCGTAGTTACTCACCTGTAACAGGTGTTCTCCAGGAGCAGCAGGAATCAGTCCTCATGATCCTCCCTCCTCCCCTGGAGTTGCAGTCATATCCTTCATTTTGATTTTTTGCTGTCTTTTAGCTATGTCATCAGACTGAGCAAGATGGTACCCTTGGGCGGGAAGGGGACCGCACATGCGCGCTGCATTCCCAAAGGCTTTCTTTGAAAGCTGGGGAAATGCTCCGCACGAGGGTTCTGTCGGTGCCGATGTCACCCATATGTGAGGACTGATTCCTGCTGCTCCTGGAGAACACCTGTTACAGGTGAGTAACTGCACTTACTCTTCCCTACCACCTGTCCTTTGTCTATCCCACGTCCTGTAGATGTGGCTTATAAACGGGTGTCTCAAGCCACCCTCCCTTCTTTGCCCCTTCTCTACCAACAATGACTCTACTAAGGGCTCCTCCCCACTATAGACTGTTCAATTTCCACCCATTGCTTCTCTTCCTCTTTTTTCCTCCATTCCATTACCACCCCCAGTTGGGTGGCCAGATAATATCTAATTAGATCTGGAACTCCCATTCCCCTATCCTCCCTTTTATACATCATCTGTCTGCTCACTCTTGGAGGGCGGCATCTCCAGATGAAGGAGAATATCCGCCGTTGCATTCTCTGTAGTGTTCCTTCCAGCACCTCATTCAGAAGAGACATGAATAGAAACAGGAACCTAAGTAGTATATTCATTTTAATAATTGATATCTGCCCTATCCGGGAAAAAGAAAGCTTATCCCATTGGTCTAAATTCTCCCCCACCCCCTCAGTAATGGCTCATAATTTAACTAATGGAGTGGAGGAGTGGCCTAGTGGTTGGGGCAAGGTACTTCAGGCCGGAAGGTCGGGGGTTCAAATCCCACTAGAGGACAGCAACCTTGGGCTGGAAGGACTGGGGTTTCTAGTCCCACAGCTGCTCCTTGTGGTCTTGGGCAAGCCACTTAACCCTCCATAGCCCATGTTCCCTGTAAAATAGTTATCTCAAAGTTATAATGCCCTGTTCAATGTAATTTCAGTTTGTTCAATATAAACCGCACTGATGCAGAATAGCGCGGTATATAAGAGAATGTAAATAAATAAATAAAACTTATAAAGTTCCTTGAGATCTCGCCCACCTGAAACCCCAGATATTTAATAGATTTTTTGCCTACTGCAAGGGAAAGGCTTCCTTAAGTCTTTCCTCCAGGCTTGACTCTATTTCTAGTTTCCACACCTCCATATTCATCTTGTAGCCTGATACCCTGCTATATTGTTCTATTGCCTTCAACAAGGTTGGCAAGGAGACCAGTGGATGGCTAATCATGTAAATCACATCATCTGCATAGAAAGTGATTTTATGTTCCTTATCCCCCACCAGAATACCCTTAATGTCCCTCATTTTCCTAACTGATTCTGCTAGCAGTTCTATCACTATTGCAAATACAGTAAGAGAGACAATAATGGGCATCCCTGCCTGGTACTTCTTCCTGACCCATACTCCTCAAAATACTTTCCATTTATTCTGATTCTAACCTTTGGAGTTTTATAAATGACCATAACCCAGCCTATAAATTTGTCACCCACTCCCATTCTCGTTAGAACCTGGAACATAAAGTTCCATTCCACATGGTTGAAAGCTTTTTTAGTGCCGACCACCATGATTAGAGAAAAGTCTTTATCCTTATGAGGTATCCAAATTAAACTATGGTTACACGATGCAAGGTTCCACATTAGGAACCACCACCCAGGAAAAAGATTTAGGCGTCATTGTGGATAACATGTTAAAACCCTCCGCCCAGTGTGCAGTGGTGGCCAAGAGAGCAAATAGAATGCTAGGTATCATAAGGGAAGGAATGGTAAATAAAACAAAGGATATTATAATGCCTCTGTATCGTTCCATGGTGCGACCGCACCTTGAATATTGTGTGCAATTCTGGTCACCGTATCTTAAAAGGGATATAGCGTTATTAGAAAAGGTACAGAGAAGAGCCACCAAAATGGTAAAGGGGATGGAAGGATACCCCTTTGAAGAAAGGCTAAAAAGGTTAGGGCTCTTTAACTTGGAAAAGAGACGGCTGAGGAGAGATGAGATAGAAGTCTATAAATTAATGAACAGAGTGGAACGGGTAAACGTAGATCAATTGTTTACATCATCAAAATATAGAAAGACTAGGGGACATATGCTACAGGGTAAACTATTCAAGACAAATAAGAGAAAATATTTTTTCACTCAACGTGTAATCAAACTCTGGAATTTGTTACCGGAGGATGTAGTAAAAGCTGTTAGTGTAGCTGGGTTTAAAAAAAGGTTTGGACCAGAAAGGTCCATAAACCATTATTAAAAAGGGACCCAGGATATCACTGCTTGACCCAATACAAGCATTGTGGAACCTGTATCTTTTGGGGAAACTGCTAGGTGCGTATGACCTAGATTGGCCACTGTTGGAAACAGGATACTGGGCTTGATTTACCTTGGCCTGACCCAATATGGCATATCTTATGATTTTATGCTCCTTAGATCTGAAAGATGCCTACACCCACATCCTGATCCACTCCCAGCACCGGCAGTACCTCCAGCTTGTCCTCGGAGGTTATCACTACCAATACAGAGTGCTTCCCTTTGGCCTGGAATCTGCCCCCTGGGTTTTCACAAAATGCCTGGTGGTCATCACCACCTTCCTGAGACTACAGAGGGTCTTCGTTTTCCCCTACCTGGACGACTGGCTGATCAGAGGCACATCGTCCAGTGAGGTTCGTCAGACTGTGCAGCGCACCATCTAGGTGCTACAGCAGCTGGGCTTCATTATTAACTTTTCGAAGTCCCATCTTCAGCCCTCTCAGTGGCCCGAGTTCATCGGGGCCTTCCTTCCTTGGCCCAGGAACAGTGACTAGTGGCCTTGGCACAGGATTCCAGGATTGCTCCATGGTGTTAGTACACCAGATGCTGCACCTCCTGGGACACATGGCCTTAACGGTGCATGTCACCCCTTTTGCCTGTCTCCACATGCACCAAGCCCAGTGAACTCTCTGTACTCAGTGGAAGCAGGCGACAGGGCACCTGACGGACAAGGTCCAGGTGACCTTATCTTTGGCGGCATCTCTTGTCTGGTGGCAGTCCAGAGAATCTCTTCCTTTTCAGGCCCCCACGCATCAGCCAGTCTTTACTACAGATGCCTTGAAGCTCAGCTGGGGCACCCACCTTGACAGCCTCTGGACCCAGGGTCCGTGGTCGAGAGAGGAAGAGCCTCCATCAGATCAACTTCCTCAAGCTCAGTGCGGTGGCACATGACTTCGAGTATTTCAGCATCACTTGTCCAACCGGGTCATCCTCATTCAGACCGACAACCAGGTTGTGATGTTCTATATCAACAAGCAGGGTGGCACGGGCTCATATCTCCTCTGCTGAGAAGCAGTCTGGCTCTGGAAGTTTGCCATTGAGCGATGCATCCTTCTCCGTGTCATATATCTCCTAGGTAAGGACAGCATCCTGGCAGACAAACTTAGCAAAGTGCTGTAGCCTCATGAGTGGACCCTGAACCCACAGGTGGCTCAAGGCATCTTCAAGACATGGGGGACGCTGAAGGTGGACCTTTTTGCCAGCCCCTCCAATGCCCCACTGCCGCTGTTCTGTTCCAGAATTACGTGCCGGGCTTGGCTAGCAGACGATGTGTTCCTCCTGGACTGATTCAGGGACTTGCTTTACGCTTATCCTCCTACTCCCTTGGTGGCCAAGACCCTCTTTAAAGTCCAAGCGGACAGTGCATTGCTGATCCTCATTACCCCACGCTGGCCCAGGCAACCCTGGTTTCCTCTGCTGCTCCATCTCTTGAGGGCACCCCCAATTCTGCTCAGCTGCTGACAGGATCTGGTCTCGCAGGACGAGGGATCCCTCCTACATCTCATTTTCTGGTCTTTAGCCCTCACTGGATGGATGCTGAGAGGGTAGTTCTTGCTCAATTCCACCTTCCCAGAGAAGTCAAGGACGTTCTACTTGCCTCCCAAAAGGATTCGACCAGCATGCATACATAGTAAAGTGGCGCAGATTCTTCGTCTTATGTGCCAATGGAGGGTTTAACCCATTCTGCTCAGTGCAAACGGTCCTGCCTACCTCCTCAGCCACATGGCCTCCATGGTCCGTATCACCCCTTCTGTACAGCTCCAGATGCGGCAGGCACAGTGGACATTCTGCACAAAGTGGTGTCCAGTCACCAGCCATCTCAAGGGCAAAGTCATGGTCACTCCTCCACTCAAGGAGTTCCTCCCCTGGTGGCTACAACCTTCGAACATTCTGGCGGGGCTACCCTTTCAGGCCCCTTTGCCTCAGTCTATCGTAATGACAGATGCTTCCAAGATGGGCTGGGGAGCTCATCTTGATCGCCAATGTACACAGGGGCTCTGGACTGCTCTGGAGAGCCTCCACCAGATCAACTTCCTGGAGCTCCGAGCTATTGCCAATGTGCTCCAAGCATTTCAGCAATAGTTGGCCAATCAGGTGGTCCTCATCCAAATGGACAATCAAGGGTCATGTTCTACATCAACAAGCAGGGCAGCACTGGCTTGTACCTCCTCTGCTGGGAGACAGTCCGCCTCTGGAAGTTTTCCATCTCACTCGGCATGCTCCTCAGAGTGGTGTATCAGCCCGGGGAACTCAGTGTCCTGGAAGATCGTTTCAGCTACACGAGTGGACCCTCAGCAAACAAGTGGTGAACCGCATTTTCCATATGTGGGGTACACCGTCGATAGATCTCTTTGTGACTCAGCACAACACCCAACTTCTGCAGTTTTGCTCCAGGGTACTGTGCAACAATCAGATGGCATCCAATGCTTTTCTCCTGAATTGAAGTGAAGGCCTCCTGTATGCCTACCCACCAATTCCTCTGGTGGCCAAAATCCTGTTCAAGCTTCAAGCAGATGGTACCACTATGATCCTCATAGCGCCGCACTGGTCCAGACAGCCCTGATTTCCTCTTCTGCTTCAGCTGTCCCGGAGGCAGCCTCTCCAACTTGGCTGTGCCCCGGATCTGGTTTCTCAGGACAGGGGATCCCTTTTCACCCCAACATCCAATCCCTGGCTCTCACGGCATGGATGCTGAGCTGGTAGCTCTCACAAACCTCCATCTGCCGATAGTAGTGGAGAATGTGCTCCTTGTGTCACACAAGGACTCTACACTAGGGTGGTCCACTGCCATAGGGGAAAAAATAAAAGTATGAATTTCTTTGCTCCCTGGCCTGATTCTGGTTCCATTTATGTAGAAAACGATGTGTGCAAAGTTTGAAGCCAATCAAATAATATTTAGGGGTGGCTCAAGGTCCCTATCTATCAGGCCCCTGGATCCCCCCCAGGGTTCGTCAGACCACTGGGTATTATCCGCTCATAGACGGGGGTATCATGCTTGCCAAGCACTCAATGTGGTCCAGATGCTAGTAAGGACTTTGACGATGTGGGGAACATCTTACGGTGTTGCGAGACAACACCCAGAAGGAACTGGAGTTGCTCTTCTTTTGTGGTGTGTCGGCCATTGAACTCCTCAATGAGTTTGACCCCTCGCTCAGCCACATCGTTGATCACTGGAAGATTTTTTACTTTCTTCAGACCGTCTTTGAATGATGCATTCTCTTCCCAGTCTTCTGGGTCTGCATTAAGAAAATCACCATTGATGTCGAGGTGTTTCAGGAAACGGATTGACTTGCGAGTTGCAAAAGATTCAAGTGGTGGAATCATGGAAGTTTTCAATTCGACCCGCTTTGGAGGATCTTCGTCTTTGTCATCATCCTCATCGCTTTCATCTGATTCTGCCGGGATCATGGCCGACACTATGGCCCGTTTTGTCGGTGCTGAAACAGCTTCATCGAACAGTGACAGTGCCACAAGCTCCTCTGACACATACCACAGATGCTGTTGCAGTTTGTCTCTGGCCGCTCTTCCAACACGGTCATTGTGGTAAGAGTGTAGTTTCTTCAGCATCTCCAAATCTGTTCGAGGAGCAACTGCAGCATCAGGGGCAGAAAACCAGGCTTCCACATGAATCAGGATGGAGAAAATGCTCACATCACGAACACAGGACTCCTCCCGTTGGGTAAGATCTTTGAGTTGTCCTCGGAACATCCAAATCTTGAGAGAGTACAAGACTTTTGCCATCCATCTGGCATGATGGAAAGCTCCGGGTTTCTTGAAATTGAAACTAGGAAGATTCCCTCCAAGGCAGACAATCGTTAACTCCAAGAATTCCAGGTAATCATCTCGGTGATTGCCCTGTGCCAACTTGGATTCCGCAAACTTCATGATGCGATCCCTGTTAGGTTGCAGCACCTCCAAGTCTTTTCCAGTTTGATAGTTGGACTTGTCAAGGGAGCCCCAATTCTTTTGGAACCGGCGAAAGAGTTGGACATCGGGACCCAAAGAAACTCCAGAGTATGTAGAGAATACTGCACCAAGAATTATTTCGTAAATGTGATGGCGGCATGCCAAATGAAGGACTGTGCGACGGAGTCTCTGTTCTAGAAGAATGCACGCTCCTGATCGACGTCCCGTGTTCGATGCAGTTGTATCAAAGCAGAAGCCTGCAACCTTTTCATCCAAACACCATTCCTGTAACAGTTCATAAACTGCTGCAGCTTGATTCTCGCCCGTTCCTGATCTCAGTTTTGGTACACCAAGAAGTTGTGTTTCTCCAGTGGAGACAGCCGTTATCAAAACTGGAAGGCGGTCAACGGATGTGGTTGAACAGAGGAGAGATGGCAATAACTTGCTATCCCAATGCACAATGCATGTTTTGCCTTCGGCTTTGAATGCATTGTGCAGGTCCGTCCATTGTTGCTGACGGTGCTTTTCTCTATGGCGCTTGACGCTGGAGCGGCTGTTCTCCAGGACCAAGCAGGAATCAGTCCTCACATATGGGTGACGTCGGCGCCGACGGAGCCCTCGCGGAGCAATTTTCCCCAGCTTTCAAAGAAAGCCTTTGGGAATTGCAGCGCGCATGCGCGGTCGCCTTCCCGCCCAAGGGTGCCATCTTAGCCAGTCTTCTTTTTTCCGCGGAGCCCTACAGACGTACCCGTCGTGTCCCCGCGAAAAAGTTGATTTTACTCATAATTTTCTCTTTTTTCCTTCGGTTCGACGCCGGTCTTTTTCCCGCCCGGACTCGCGACGCCGGTCACGAGTCCTCTTCTTCTTTTTCGGTTTTTCTGACTTAGTCAGTTTCGTTTTCGGTTTTTCCCTGGCAGCCCGGTCCTTTGACCTCGCCGGGGCCCTTTTTCCCCCGATGGCTGCCAGTGGTTTCAAGCGGTGTGGTCAGTGTGACCGAAATATGTCACTAACTGACACACACGACAATTGCCTCCGCTGCCTGGGCCCGGATCATGAAGAAATGATCTGTGGGCCCTGCGGCAAAATGTCCTCCAAAGCGTTGAGAAGTCGGCGGCATCAGCGGGATAGGATCTTCGCTGACCCCAGCCGTACCCGGACCTCGTCGGAGGCCTCCGCGTCCAGAGGTTCCAGCTCGGACCGTCGCCAGAGTTCCTCCGACAGGGGTTCTCCCTCCGGGGACCATCGACGGAAGGTGAAACCCGCGAGGGCGGCGTCGGTGGACGCTCCTGGCTCTGCGAGGGCCAGGTCGCATAGCCCCGATAGCCGTCCCGGGTCCTTGGAGAAGGAGCACCTCTCGAAGCGACCTCGCCTGGAGTCGGAGCTGCCTGCTCGGGTAAGTCCTGTGGTCCTCCTGGACTCGCCTCCGAGACCGCCGACGTCGGGCCCGACGCCGTCGGGGCCCGAGTCGGGGGCTGCTGGGTCACCTGAGCTCGGACTCAGGTTGACGGCCTTGGAGAGCAGACTGTCTGCCTTCATGGACCAGCAGCGGGCACTGCTCGCTGGCCTCGCTGGCGCCGCTGCCCCGACCGCCGGGACGTCGACGTCTAAGTCGACCCCGGAGACCGAGCCGATCCTCGAGTCCATGCGAACTCGAGTCGATCCTCGGTCGAGGTCACCCTCGGCCTCCCGTTCGGGACCGAGGTTGCCGACGCCGACTCCCTCGGCGTCGGGGCGGCAGGCGCCGCGCCCTGCCCGGGCCGACCCCACCGACTCCTCGTCGGAGTCGGTCTGGGAGTCTGAAGAGGAAGAGTCACCTGATTCTTTTCGGACTCGGTGTGTCCCCTCGGACTCACCTGAGTCCGAACCTCGGAAGCAGTCCCCCCCGGAGGATGCCCGGTTCTCGGACTTCGTCAGGGATATGGCCAAGGCTTTGGCCTTCCCAGCGGATCCCGAGGAGGAGCCTCGAGCCGAAGAGCTCGACGCCCTCCAGTATGACTCTCCCGCCAGGGAACACTTTACTGTACCGGTTCCTCCCATGCTGGAACGACTACTCTTCCGCATGTGGGAGAGTCCGGCCTCCTCGCCGGTCCTGAGCAAGCGGGTCGATTCTATCTATCGAGTCCGCAAGAGCCCTGGCTTCCAAAAGCACAGCTACCACACCATTCCATGGTAGTGGAATCGGCCATGCATCGTCTTAAGAGCCAGAAGATGCACTCCTCGGTGCCTCCTGGCAGGGAGGCCTGTAACCTGGATGGTCTTGGTAAGAAGTGTTTCCAGGGCTCTATGCTTGCGTGTCGTGTCCAGACCTACCAGCTATACATGGGCATGTATCTCCGGGACCTGGCTAAAGAGCTAGCCGGATTCTCCGCTGGTTTGTCCAAGGAACCCTTGCGGAGGTTCCTGGCCTTGTCCTCTGGCATTCGGGAATGCTCAAAATTCATATCCCGAGCAGCCTATGATGGCTTTGAAGCATCGGCTCGAGTGGCCGCAGCCGGCATCGGTGCCCGCCGACAGGCTTGGCTTCAGTCGTCTGACCTTGAGCCCTGGGTGCAGGACAAGTTGGTCGATGTCCCCTGCCGAGGCGAAAACCTCTTTGGCAAGCCCATGGCTGAAAAGGCTGCACAAATCGAGACGGAGACTCTCACCAGGACTAGGCTTTCTAGGAAGACCTCCGCCCCTTCCCAGAAAAAGAAGGGCTCGGGAAAGAAGTCCTTTTACCCGAGAAAGGCGGCTGCCTACAAACAATACCCCCAATATCAGGCCCCTGCAGCTCCCCAACAGGGCCAGCAGGCCAAGGGACGGGGTAACGGATCCCGTAGGCAGCAAGCCCCCAAGCCTGCACCACCAGCCCCTGCTCAGCAGGGTGGGGGCTTTTGACTCCTTAAGCATAGCCTCTCCCCCTCCGCTGGTTCCTCCCAGCACCGGAGGCCGGCTGGTTCACTTCGCCCACAGGTGGTCCAGCATCACTTCAGATGCCTGGGTGCTTCAAGTCGTGAGAGAAGGCTATCTTCTCCACTTCCACCAGGTCCCTCCCTCCTATTTTCCGGGAGAACCTCCACGACTCCCTCTGCACAGGGAATTACTCCTTCAGGAGTTAGCAGGTCTTCTACAGGAACAGGCGGTGGAACCGGTGCCCCACCACCTGAGAGGTCAAGGCTTTTATTCCAGGTATTTTCTAGTACCAAAGAGGACGGGAGGCCTCCGACCCATCCTGGACTTGCGCAACCTCAACAGGTTCCTCGTGCGGGAAAAGTTCAAAATGCTTACCCTTGGAATCCTTCTGCCCTACCTCCAGCAGGGAGATTGGCTATGCTCCTTGGATCTAAAGGATGCCTACACGCACATCCTCATCCACCCAAGCCACCGCCAATACCTAAGGTTTGTGGTGGCAGGAAATCATTACCAGTACAGAGTACTGCCCTTTGGCCTGTCCTCCGCACCGCGAGTCTTCACAAAATGTCTCGCGGTGGTGGCGGCCCATCTCCGGCTTCACGGCCTCTATGTCTTTCCGTACCTCGACGACTGGCTCATCAGAGCAGCGTCCGCTCCGGAGGTCACCAACGCCACACGCCGCACGGTGACTCTTCTGCAGTACTTGGGCTTTGTCATAAACTTCGCAAAATCCACTTTGCTCCCCTCACAGGATCTCGAGTTCATCGGCGCAAGGCTGCACACTCCTCAGGCACGAGCGTTCCTACCGCTCGACAGGGCTCAACGGCTCATGGACCTAGCCGACCGTTTTCGCAGCCAGCCCCTGGTCTCCGCCAGGCGCTTCCTGAGACTACTCGGCCATATGGCTTCCACCGTCCATGTGACCCCCAATGCCCGCCTGAATATGCGGCCTGCTCAATGGTGTCTCCGCAAGCAGTGGCAACAAGCCACAGGCGGCCTAGCAGACCTAGTGCGCGTCTCCGAGCCGCTGATCTCGTCTCTCCAGTGGTGGCTTCATCGGCCGAACCTGGTACTCGGCATGCCTTTTCAGTCACCTCAGCCGGCCCGGGTGCTGACGACAGATGCATCCCTCCTGGGCTGGGGAGCACATTGCCAAGGGGCACGTACTCAGGGCCTCTGGACCACGTGGGAGTCTGCTCAGCAGATCAACTTCCTGGAGCTCAGAGCGATCCACCTGGCTCTCAAGGCCTTCTCCCACCTGACCTCTCACCAGTCCGTCCTTGTCCAGACGGACAATCAAGTTGCCATGTTCTACGTGAACAAGCAGGGGGGCACGGGCTCCTTCCTTCTCTGTCGGGAAGCACAGAAGCTCTGCTCTTGGGCCGTCAGTCACGGCGTTCTTCTCAAGGCAGTTTATCTCCCAGGCCAAGAAAATTGCCTGGCGGACAAACTCAGCAGGATCCTCCAGCCGCACGAGTGGCGCCTGGATCCCTTGGTAGTTCAGAAGCTCTTTCTAAAGTGGGGCCTCCCCACGATGGATCTCTTTGCCAGCCCTCTCAACCGGCAACTTCCTCGCTTCTGCTCTCGTCAGCCACATCCCCTTCGAGTTGCGGCAGACGCTTTTCTACTCTCATGGTCGGAGGGCCTTCTGTATGCTTTTCCTCCCATCCCGCTAGTCTCTCGAACTCTTTTCAAGGTTCTCCGGGACAAAGCATCCATGATCCTGGTGGCCCCTCGCTGGCCCAGACAGCCGTGGTTTCCACTCCTGCTGCAATTAGCGGTAGAGGACCCATTCCCTCTGGGGTTACAACCGGATCTCCTCACTCAGGATCAGGGGTCTCTGCTACACCCCAACCTCAGATCTCTCAATCTAATGGCCTGGCTGCTGAGAGGGTAGTCCTTGCTCCCCTACTCCTGCCGGCAGAGGTGGAGGAGGTCGTCCTAGCTTCTCGGCGACCTTCTACCCGCAAATGCTACGCCCTTAAATGGCGTCGCTTCTCCGTTTGGTGTACCCAACAGTCTCAGGATCCCTTCTCCTGCCCGGTGTCGGTGATCTTGCAGTACTTGCTATACCTCTCCAATCTGGGACTTAAGTCCAACTCCGTCAAAGTTCACCTCAGTGCTCTTTCAGCACATCATGTGCCGGTGGATGGCAGACCTCTTTCCAGCGACCCTCTCGTAGCGAGGTTTCTCCGAGGTCTCCTTCTACTTAAACCACCTCTGCGCCCGCCAGCGCCTGACTGGGATCTGAATGTGGTTTTGCAGCGGATCACCTGTCCGCCTTTTGAACCTATGGCTACCTGTTCTCTCCGTTTTCTTTCTTGGAAAACATTGTTCTTGATAGCCCTCACTTCCGCTAGACGCGTAAGTGAATTGCAGGCCCTCGTGTCTGATCCCCCTTACACTCGGTTCTACAAAAATAGGGTAGTCCTACGGAGTCACCCAAAATTTCTTCCAAAAGTGGTCTCCCCTTTTCACATCAATCAGGAGGTGGTACTTCCGACCTTCTTTCCCAGACCCCACTCCAGCCGAGCTGAAATGGTCCTCCATACCCTGGACTGTAGAAGGGCATTGAACTTCTACCTTGACCGTACGCGGGAGCACCGTAAAGCTGCGCAGCTTTTTGTGTCTTTTGATCCCAATAAATTGGGACTCCCGGTCTCCAAGCGTACTCTGTCCATCTGGGTTGCGGACTGTATCACTTGGGCTTATGGGGCAGCCGGACTCTCCTTGGATGGTCGAGTCACGGCTCATTGCGTTCGGGCAAAGGCTACATCAGTGGCTTACCTCCGCTCTGTTCCGCTGGCAGACATCTGCCGGGCCGCTACTTGGTCTTCGAGCCAGACTTTTGCGGTCCATTACTCTCTCGAGAGGGAGTCCCGCAGGGACAGTGCTTTCGGACAGGCAGTCCTCCGTAATCTCTTTGAGGTTTGAGCAACTCCTACCCTCCATCCCGGATGTGGGCTACCGGTGGGTAATAATTCAGCGAAGATTCCTTCCTTCTGTGCTGCTGAGCTAGAGGGAGCTCATTTTTGTGCTTAGGGTCTCCGGTAGCCTTAAGCTTGGGAGTCCCATATGTGAGGACTGACTTCCTGCTTGGTCCTGGAGAAAGCGTAGTTACTCACCTGTAACAGGTGTTCTCCAGGAGCAGCAGGAATCAGTCCTCACAACCCTCCCTCCTCCCCTTGGAGTTGCAATCATCTGCTTTAGTTTTTTTGCAAATTTTTATGCTGTCTTTTTTAGCTATGTCATCTGACTGGCTAAGATGGCACCCTTGGGCGGGAAGGCGACCGCGCATGCGCGCTGCAATTCCCAAAGGCTTTCTTTGAAAGCTGGGGAAAATTGCTCCGCGAGGGCTCCGTCGGCGCCGACGTCACCCATATGTGAGGACTGATTCCTGCTGCTCCTGGAGAACACCTGTTACAGGTGAGTAACTACGCTATATTGAGCTCCCCAGGATAATGTCCCAGACTTCTGGCGGTTTCAGCTACCACAAACAGAGCATTGCAATCCATTGTCCCTGTCTGATTCAGGGCTGCTGTAAGCTCTGGGGTCCAGACATTGTTAGGTCAAAACTGCTTCGTTTGTGGCGTTGCTTTCTTCTGTCCGTTATCTGAATCCGCAGATGTCGACGAGTCTTCACCTGACTCTGCTGAGGAAGAAGATCCTTCCAGCTGAACTTGGCTTGTAGTTGCCTCGGCTTCGGCAACATGTTTTTGTCTGCGCCTTTTCAGTTCTTCAAAATTTTATGAAAGAAATTACTCAAAAAGCATAAAACCACAAATAAAATGTGTAATATGATCAAGCCAAGCTTAGACCATTGCTTATTGCACTCAAAACGTCACATTAACAGTAATAAGAGACACTGTTATTCTAAAGTTATTCTAATTGAAAAAAAGGCATTGCCATAAAATGTATCTAAAATTGATTATTTACAGAGACACCAGACACTGCCATGAGAGGTCTCTCTTTTAAATGACAAAAAGCTCTTACAGATTTTTTAAAAAACATTATTTATTTGGAAGGGACACTCGTATTGCAATGTATAGCATATATGAGATATAGCTGTGCACCACACTAATCTCTACGGGTTCGTTGGTTTTTAAAGATATCAAAAACTTTCTAATGCTTTTTGGCTTTAATCATTTTGATATCATAATAGGGATGTAATATAGATTTCGTCATGAATATAAGGTTTGATTTTGAGAAATTGCTCCAATGATTAATTTTCATTATAAATTTTCAGTTTCATAACGATATATTGGATACAACACAGTTTTGATTTTGAGAAACTGCCCCCATGAGTAGTTTTCATTATAGGTTTTCAGTTTCATAACGATATATTTGATATGACACAATTTCGAGTTAGTCAGTAATATCATTTAGTTTTATAAGTAGCAATAATACCATTAGACTTCATCAGCAGACAAAGATGGCTGGTCTCCTCCCCCCTTTTTAGGTATGCGGTTCCTTTATGCACGAATATATAAAAATAAGAATAAAAAGAGAGTCCTCTCATGGCAGTGTCTGGTGTCTCTGTAAATAATAATTTTTAGATACATTTTATGGCAATGCCTTTTTTTAAATTAGAATAACTTTGAGCCCTGACACAATAACTACAGGTAGCAATAATTAATGGTTGATTTTACTTTAATTTATGCCTTTATGATTTTATCTTTTTAATAATATTGGGTTTTTATTATTTACTATTTATTGTTCAAATTTTCTTATTATTTCTTAATGTTTTGTTTTTTTTAGTGGTCTGTATGTACCATAAGACATTAAAGGTATTGTCAAGAACCCCCTTTTTTGCTGTATTCTCCTCATCCCTGCTTCTCTATTTCATTTCTTTTATCTGTATTTTGTAATATGGGATGCAGTGTCCTATTGAATTTATCGATGTGTGCATTCTATCTGTATATTATTGTTGTTCATTCTCTTATTATTGTTACTGTGATGTTTTGAGTGCAATAAGCAATGGTCTAACTTTGGCTTGATCATATTGCACATTTTATTTGTGGTTTTATGCTTTTTGAATAATTTCTTTCATAAAATTTTTCCTTATGTCATGATTCTTTTAGCATACCATATATGGCATTTTTATATATTATTATACACGTATAGGAGTATTCTTATTTTTAGGTCTTATTATTATGATTAAATTCATTATAGTTTGTATGTTTTTATCATTTTAGAACACACTGTTTTTTAAATGTTTTATGGTTATTTTTTAATTATATTTATTTATTGTTATTTCTTTTGAGATTTGCTTCCTCTGAAGAAGGCTTTCGAGCCGAAACGTGTAGGGGCCAATAAAGGGGTTTACCTGAATTGAATATTCGCCAGTCTTCCTTTGTGCCTGCTTTTTGGTTTTCTTTGGTAGCGTGCAGGTACCTACCGCTCTCCTTGGTTACTACTTCCAGGACTTCATCCAGGACATGGCAGTGGATCTTTCCATCACTGTGACATCGGAGAAGGAACCAAAGGCAGATGAATTGGAAATTCTCCAAAACCCTAAGACGCCCAAAGAAGCAGCAACCCTACTGGTGCATCGCATCCTTCAAGATCTGATGCTCCGCATGTGGGAGGTCCCACTCATGATATCATCAACCAGTAAAAGGCTCGACACCATATATCGGGTACCGGAGTCTTCAGGTTTCCAGAAGCCTCAACTCCCACACCATTCCACTGGGTGGAGAGTTGAGAACACTTGATGCTTTTTCTAGATTCTGCTTCCAGGAATGCATATTAGCATCCAGGATTAATTCCTACATGCTCTATATGGGCATGTTCCTTAAAGACATCAACAGGGATCTGGATGCTTTTACTCCAAATGACAAGCACTCATCCAACATAGCCAGAATACATCTAAGTTTCTAACAAGAGCAGCTTTTGAAGCCTTTGACTCGACCAGTAGGGCATCCTCTGTCTGCACTGGAGCTCGTAGGATGGCTTGGTTACCAGCTTCAGACCTAGAACAATGGATACAGGATAAATTAGCCAATATTCCCTATACGAGGGAGAATCTATTCGGTAAGGGCTGGAGAGAAAAAGCAGGCGAGATTGAGACTGATGTTCTCACCATGAAACGTCTCTCCAGAAAAACTGCTGATGCCTCCAAGAGGAAATCATTTCCCAAAAAAGCCTTTCTACCCCAAGAAGAAGAAGTACTATCCTTCTTAGAAGAAGTACTAACCTTCTACTTCATACCATCCTCAGCAGCCTCAGGAAAGGCAACAGGCTCCTCATCAGCAGAAGAAGCCTAAGGTCGCAAAGCCTCAGCCTCCAGTGCTACTTCAAACTGCACCTGGCTTTTGACTCTTTCATGCAGAGGATTGCAAATCTACCTCTGGTGGAACCCCAGCCCACCCATATAGCAGGCAGAGAATTACAGAGAATGAGGATATTATGATTAACTAGGATATTCCCATTCCAACCGATAAAAAGCTGGATGCGAGGAAGGCGGATATAGTGGTTAAGGAGAAAAACACCAGAACGGCATTGATAATAGAGGTGTCAGTTCCAAGAGACTATTCTGTGAATCACATGGAGAAGTAGAAGATCCTGAAATTTCAGGAAATGCAGTCAGAGACCAAGAAAATGTGGCAGAAAAATATAGAAATATTTCACATTGTGCACATCTTGACATACTACCTATATATGTTACATCTTATGAACTCCAGCAGAAGGCTGTCTTTGGCACAATGCAAGTACTATGCCGAGCCTTAGCAATACATTTCAGAGACAGAGATCATACTCCCATGCCCTGGCTTAGAAGTGAGGTTCACAACTCTCAAAGTATGTGCAAAACTAACCCATTTGGAGAAACTGTCCCCAGGCAGACTTTGCCATTTTGCCCACAGGTGGCACCTCATCACAACAGAACAATGGACACTACAAATTGTCCAAAGGGAATACCAAATTCATTTTGAAACCCTACCCCCCACCAGATTCAGAGAGGAATGCCATCCTCAACCCATCCAAAGAGCTCTACTAAGCACAAAGGGTGACCACCTAGTTGGCACAGGGTGTTATAAAAAGAGTTCCACCTTCAGAACAATGGATGGGCTTCTACTCCCCTTACTTTCTCATCAAAAAGAAAACAAGGGGGTTTTGGCTCATTCTAGATCTCAGGGACCTAAACAAATTCATGGTCCAAGAAAAATGTGAAATTATTTCTCTGGAAACTCTTCTTCCATACCTCCAGCGACATGATTGGCTCTGCTCTTTGGACTTGAAAGAGGCATACACACACATACTGATCTACCCATCTCACAGACAGTATCTGTGCTTTGTATATCAGAGAGACCACTATCAATATCATGTAATACCCTTCGGCCTCACCTCTGTCCCAAGGATCTTTACAAAATGTATGGCAGTGGTTGCTGCCTACTTACGCACCTTGGGGATATTCGTCTTCCTTTACTTAGAAGATTGGCT
Organism: Ichthyophis bannanicus; assembly: GCA_033557465.1. Taxonomy (NCBI): domain Eukaryota; kingdom Metazoa; phylum Chordata; class Amphibia; order Gymnophiona; family Ichthyophiidae; genus Ichthyophis; species Ichthyophis bannanicus. The sequence continues at coordinate 42,516,707 of CM066048.1, read as the reverse complement.
GATAACGGGAGAAACACCCTTCACTGTACCATAACAGTGCTCCAACATCTTGGCTTTGTCATGAACTTTCAAAAGTCTCACCTCGCTCCAACTCAAAATCTAGAATTCATTGGAGCATTTCTAGACACCATACAGGCCAAGGCCTTCCTTCCTCAGGATCATTGTTCCCGCCTCATCGAGCTAGCAAGAGGCATGCAACAACAAAGCCAAGTAATAGCTCAAGAAATGCTACGCCTCTTGGATCACCTGTCCTCCATCATACATGTTGTCCTCTATGCTTGCTTGCACATGCGTCCAGCACAGTGGACGCCCTCTTCTCAATGGACACAGGCAGCAGGGCATCTCAGAGACAAGATCTCCATCATCCCTCACCTGATCAACTCACTGCAGTGGTGGTGTCTCCCCCAAAACCTGCTTGTCGGATCACCTTTTCGAATGCTTTCGCCTCAATACACACTGACAAGAGATGCATCCAAACTGGGTTGCAGTGCCCATTTGTATGACCTGACCACGCAACGGTTATGAATACCACAGGAATCTGCTCAGCAGATCAATCTATAGCTAAATGTTCTCACCAATGCACTGCAGGTTTTTCAACACCATCTTGCCAGCCAATCTGTCCTAATCAGAACGGACAACCAGGTTGCAATGTTCTATGTGAACAAGCAGGGGGGGGACAGAATCTCGTCCCCTCTGCGATGAAGTGACTCGTCTCTGGACATTGGCCCTTTCACACCACATCCATCTTAGAGCTGTATATCTCCCAGACGAGCTCAATGTGCTTGCGGACAAGTTAAGCCGTATCCTCCGTCCGCACGAATGGATGCCTCATTGAAAAACAGCTCCCCAGATCTTCTAGACGTGGGGAACTCCACTCATTGATCTCTTTGCCACTCTGCAAAACATGCAGCTTCTGCTATTCTGTTCCAGGACGCTGTCAATACACCGACAGGCCCCCGGACACCTTCCTTCTCCATTGGGGACAAGGATTGCTCTACACATTGCCAACTATACCACTGATACTCAAAACACTTTTCAAGCTCCAGGCCAAGGGCGTGATGATCCTCATAGCCCCCTTTTGGCTTCACCAACCATGGTTTCCCCTGCTTCTATGTCTTGCACAGGCTAAACCAGTCTACCTGGGATGTGCACCCGACCTCCTCTTACAGGACAGTGGGACACTTCTCCATCCCAATCCACACTCCATATGCCTATTGGCTTGGCTCCTGAAAGGGTAGTACTTGCTGACCTCAACCTTCCAGAGGAGGTCAAGGATATCCTTCTCGCTTCCCACAAGAATTCAACTAGAACATAAGAACATTGTATGCCATACTGGGTCAGACCAAGGTCCATCAAGCCCAGTATCCTGTTTCCAACAGTGGCCAATCTAGGTCACAAGTACCTAGCAGTTTCCCCAAAAGACATAGGTTCCACAATGCTTGTATTGGGGCAAGCAGTGGATATTCTGGGTCCACTTTAATAATGGTTTATGGACCCTTCTTCAGGAACTTGTCCAAACCTTTTTTAAACCTAGCTACGCTAACAGCTTTTACTTGTGTGATTATTGACCTTGGTGTGATAATTTCTGAGGATCTCAAGGTGGCAAAACAGTGCGACAAGGCAGTGGCAAAAGCCAGGAGGATGTTGGGTTGCATACCAAGAGGAATTATCAGCAGAAAGGAAGAGGTACTAATGCCACTGTATAAGTCACTGGTGAGGCCTCACTTGGAATACTGTGTTCAGTTTTGGAGACCATATCTCGCAAAGGATGTAAAAAGACTGGAAACGGTTCAGAGGAAGGCGACCAAAATGATTTGGATCTTGCGTCAGAAGCCTTATGAGAAGAGACTTGAAGACTTAAATATGTACACTCTGGAGGAGAGGAGGGACAGGGGAGATATGATTCAGACCTTTAAATACTTAAAGAGAAATAATGAACAAACAAACCTCTTCCAAAGACGGGGAAGCTGTAAATCTAAAGGGCATAGCATGAAGCTGCAAGGGGGTAAACAGAAAGGCAATGTCAGGAAATACTTTTTCACTGAAAGGGTGGTAGATGCTTGGAATGCCCTCCCGATGGAAGTTGTGGGGGCAAATACAATGACACAATTCAAAATGGCATGGGACAGACACAGTGGATCCCTTTACAGCAACAGGATAAAATCAAAATAAACTTAAGTATTTAATTTCTCAACAAACAGTGGTGCCCTACACGGAGCGGTGGGTTCACTCCTAAACAAAGACAAGGGGAGGGGAGACCTGCACAGAGCGACAGGAGCACCTACTCTTGCCATCTTGCTGGGCAGACTAGATGGACCATATTGGTCTTTATCTGCTGTCATTTACTATGTTGCTATGTTACTACATCCTCTGGTAGCAAATTCCAGAGTTTGATTGCACGTTGAGTGAAAAAAATATATTTTCTTATTAGTCTTAAATAGTTTACCCTGTAGCTTCATTGTATGCCCCCTAGTCTTTCTATATTTTGATGGCGTAAACAATTGAACTACGTTTACCCATTCCACTCCATTCATTAATTTATAGCCCTCTATCATATATCCCCTCAGATGTCTCTTTTCCAGGTTGAAGAGCCCTAACCTTTTTAGCTTCTCTTCATAGGGGTATCCTTCCATCCCCTTTACCATTTTGTGGCTCATCTCTGTACCTTTCCTAATAACGCTATATCCTTTTTAAGATACGGTGACCAGACTTGCACACAATATTCAAGGTCGCACCATGGAACAATACAGAGGCATTATAATATCCTTTGTTTTATTTTCCATTCCTTTCCCTATGAAACCTAGCATTCTATTTGCTCTCTTGGCCACCTCTGCACACTGGGCGGAGGGTTTTAACATGTTATCCACGATGACGCCTAAATCTTTTTCCTGGGTGGTGGTTCCTAATGTGGAACCTTGCATCGTGTCACCATAATTTGGGTTGTTCTTTCCTAGGTGCATAACTTTGTACTTGTCCACATTAAATTTCATCTGCCATTTTGATGCCCAGTCTTCCAATTTATCAAGATCCTCTTGCAATTTTCCACAATCCTCTTGGGTTTTAACAACTTTAAATAGTTTTGTGTCATCTGCAAATTTGATAACCTCACTCGATATTCCACTTTCCATGTCATTTATGAATATGTCAAAAAGCAGCGGACCCAGCACAGATCCCTGGGGTGTACACCACTATTCACCTTTCTCCATTGGGAAAATTGGCCATTTAGCCCTACCCTCTGCTTTCTATCTTTTAAGCAGTTTCTGATCCACAAGAGTACACTGCCTCCTATCCCATGACTTTTTAGTTTTGCCAAAGGTCTCTGATGAGGGACCTTATCAAAGGCTTACATCAGTCCTTTTGTTTGCCCAATGGAGCCACTGCTTCAGTATCTCCTCCAATTATCCCTCTCATGATTAAAAAAACAAATTAGGTCAGAATGCATCTTAGTGCCATAGCGGCATCTCACAAGCCTCTGGATGGGTGATCTATTTCCTTACTTCCTTTAGTGACTGCTTTCAAAACCCCCCATTAAGCCGCCCCCGGTGGCCTGGGATCACAATTTTGTTTTGGCTCAACTTCTCAAGCCACCCTTTGAGCCTTTAGCCACCACTTCACTGAAGTTCCTCTCTTGGATGGTCATCTTCCTCATTGCTCTCACTTAGGCTCGCCGAGTCAGTGAGCCGCAAGCCCTTGTAGCGGATCCTCCCTATACTCATTTCCACCATGATAGGTGGTTCTCTGTATGCATCCACACTTCCTTCCAAAGGTAGTTTCTCTGTCTCATCTGAACCAGTCGATTATCCTACCGATTTTCTTCCCCAGACCACACGCGTCTCAGGCTGAAGCAGCGCTGCACACTCTGGATTGCAAGTGAGCGCTGGCTTATTTGAACAGAATCAAAGCTCACAGGCGGTCTTCTCAACTGTTCATTCCTTCATTCCTAGTCACCACTGTCTTCCAGTGACCAAACGTACTCTATCCACATGGATAACAGATTGCATCTCTTTTGCTTATGCTCAGGCAGGACTCTCCTTAGAAAGTCACGTAACTGCTCATAATACACAGGTGATGGCAACTTCAATAGCCAATTTCTGTTCAGTAAGCATTGAGGAGATCTGTCGGGCAGCCACCTGATTCTCAATACATACCTTCACGGCCCATTATTGTCTCGACAGAGACTCCCACCGGGATGCTGTCTTTGGCCAGGCTGTTCTCCAGCACCTTTTTGGAACTTAAACTCAACTCCGATCCTCCGTCCCGGACTTCTCAGGATATCAGACTATCTTTGTAGAACCATCCCTCATGAAACTGAGTCCAATGGCTCTCAAACGTTTCATTCTGGCTCCTGCATTTCTAGTAGGAGATCACTCCACTCTCCCCCATACCAGCCTTGTTTCTGGGAGTTAGTGAGTCCCATATGTGAAGACTACATTCCTGCTTGTTCCTGGAGATAGTGTAGTTGCTCACTTGTAACAGGTGATCTCCCGGAACAGCAGGAAACAGTCTTCACAACCCACCCTTCTCCCCTAGGAGTTGTGGGTATTTTCTATTTTTTTCCTCTATTTCTCAACCACAAACTCAACTGAGGAGAGGAGTTGGGAAGACGGGATGGCAGAGGTTTCAGTGCAGTGGACTGCTCCCAAAAGCTTTCCTATTGAACGCTGGGGAGAGTTGCTGCGCAGGCTCCGTCAGTGACATTCACTTGATATGTGAAGACTGATTCCTGCTGTTCCCGGAGATCGCCTGTTATAGGTGAGTAACTATGCTTTCCGCGGAGCCCTGCAGACATCTTTTTTCTAACCTTTTTCTCTTAGCGTTACGCTTTTCTTTTTACCAGTCAGTTCCTGATAACCCTCTTGAGTGCACTCATGCCTCTACATTGCGTTTTTTCTCACGTCCTTTTTCTTTTTTGCTGTGCGGGTCTTTTTTCATGCCCTCCCTGACCGAGATGTTTGAGTTTGATCTTGCAGGTGCCATCTTCCCTGCTTTGTCTTCGGTCCTTGGTTTTAAGCAATGTGACAAAGGCCCCCATACCATGTACATAACGGACCGCCACAATTGCTATATCAAGGGCCTCTGTGCATATCATGAAGACTCTCCTTGCCTGCTCTGCCTGCTGATGTCGAGCAAGAGCTGGAGGAATCGTGAAAAGAAGTGGTGGGAGCTGTTTGACTCGAAGGCCTCTGCCACGAGGCTGGCATAGAGTATGGAATCGCTGTCTTCAGAGACTGCATCTGACAACTCGGTATTGCGCGCACATGCTTGATCCGAGCCCTGAGGTTGCAGAGCCTCGAATCAGGGGTCATTGAAGACATTGTCCAAGTCGGATCTCGGAGCTGGAGGTAAGACCTCTGGTACCTGGCCTCGGCGTCCTCAACCCTAGGATGATGGCCTGGAGCAGTTCTCAAAGCTGCCTCAGAGGGGAGGAGACTCCCACTGCATCTGGGGATCAGGCTCTGCCCTCCAATGTGGTCACCATAGGTGATTCCTCTTTGAGGGATCCGGTTCCGGGCTCAATGCCTTTGAGACCCGAACCAGTCGCTGTGGAGCCTACTTGCATTGAAGCCAGGATAGCGGCCTTCCAACGCAGCCTGGTTGCCTTCCTCAAGGTGCAGCAGGGCCTGATGCCCGGAGTGTCTGGGTCATCAGTGCTGACAATGGGACCCTGCATTGCAAGGACCTCCCTGGAGGACATCCTGCCTGTGCTGGAATGATTTGCCCCCTTAGAACCATGTCAGTTGGCCTCCCACTCGATGCGCAATTTCCCCCAGAGCATCTCGGGGTCAGCGCATCAGGCACTTCTCTCCTGTGGTGCTGGCGGCTCATCAACTTGATGACCATCTGGGACTCAAGGTCTTGTCTGGCTCCAAGTCGGGTTGGGATATAGACGATGAGTCGCCCAACACCATGTTGCACAGAGATGTCCCTTCTGAACCATCCCCCCTCAGAAGCGCCAGAGGTCCCCGCCCAAGGACCTCATGTTCCTCGACTTTGTCTGGGGAATGTCAAAGACCCTGCCCTTCATGACTGAGCTGTCGGACGAGCCTCGTGCCAAGGACTTAGAGATCCTCCAGTACAAAGCCCCTCTGAAGGAGACACTGATTGTGCAGATACCCCCCATCCTGGAGCGCTTGCTATTCAGGATGTGGGAGAGCCTGTTATGGTGCCAATAGTGAACCAGTGACTCAATTCCCAGTATCGAGTTAGCAAGAGCCTCGACTTTCAGAAGGCATAGCTGCCTCACCTCTGGCTGAGCATCACTACCAATGCCTGGGTGCTGCAGGTGATGCAGAAAGATTACTTCTGCACTTCGACCAGACGCCTCCTCCTTTCTTTCCAGGGGAACTTCCCAAGACTTCCCTGCACAGAAAACTCCTGTAGAAAGCTCCTACTCAAGGATTGAACAATGGAGCCAGTACCTCAGCCCCTCTGGGCACAGGGTACAACTCCCGGTACTTCCTCATCCAAAAAAGTGGCTTTTGGCCCATTCTGAATCTGTGGGACCTATACCGCTTTCTGGTCAAGGAGATGTTCAAGATGCTATCCTTTGGAACATTGCTGCCCTGCCTCCAGCGGGGAGATTGGCTATGCTCCTTGGATCTCAGATTCTTATATCCACAACCTGATCCATCCCCGGCACCGCCAGTACTTCATCATCAGAGGCTGTCACTACCAGTACAGGGTGTTCCCCTTCGGCCTCTCCTCATTCCCCAGGGTGTTCACAAAGTGCCTGATGGTAATCGCCACTCACCTGTGCTTACTGAGAGTTCATCTTCCCCTATCTGGATGACTGGCTTCTGAAAGCCAGCTCATTAGAGGAGGGAGGTATGTCACGCAGCCCACCACACCATAAGGGTGCTGCAACATCCAGGGTTCATGATCAACTGCCCAAAGTCGCATCTGCTCCCGACCCAGCACCTGGAGTTCATAGGAGCCCTTCTGGACTTGACTCGGACCAGAGCTTTCCTCCCTCTAGTTTGGGTGCAGCATCTGGTGACCCTAGCAAGAGAGGTACAGGGTCGTTTATCGGCATCCACCCATCTCCTGCTGTGCCTATTGGGGCACATGGCCTCGACAGTTCACGTAACCCCACAGGCCCTTCTCTGGATGCGACAGGCCCAGTGGACCATTAGCCCTCAATGGACTCAGGCCATGGACTGACTGGAGGATCGAGTCCAGATCACCCAGCCTCTGGCGGCCTCTCTTGCCTGGTGGCAGAGCAGATGGAATCTCATGGTTGGCCTACCCTTCCAGGCTCCACTAGCCCAATGCGCTTTGACCACAGACACCTCTAAGCTTGACTGGGAAGCCCACTGCGACAGTCCACAGTCGTAGAGTGCCAGGACTCCAGAGGAAAGTGCTCTCCCAATCAACCTCCTGGAACTCAGAGCTGTGAAACTCCCTTTGGGTGTCCCAGGCCCACCTGGCAGGCCAGGTTGTGCTTGTTCAGATGGACCACCAAGTAGCAATGTTTTACATCAACAAGCAGGGGGGAATGGGCTCGTACCTCCTCTCTTGGGAGGTGGTTCACCTGTGGATCTTTACTGTGGGCATCATCCTCTGGCAAGTCTACCTGCCGGGCCAGGACAATCTGCTTGCAGATTGACTCAGCAGAGTCCTTCATTCCTACGAGTGGCGCCTCAACCCAGTGGTTGCCAACTCCATCTTTTGACATTGGGGGACCCCAACGTTGGATCTCTTTGCCAATATCGAGAATGCGCAGCTGCGGTGCTTCTGCTCCCAGAGAACGGCCCCAGAATGGGGTACGGTGGATGCCTTTCTCCTGTCTTGGTCCAGGAGCCTACTGTATGCATACCTGCCTAATCCTCTGGTCCCCAAGACTTTGTTCAAGGTTTAGTCAGACCGGGCCTCCGTAATTCTCATTGCCTCTTGGTGGCCCCTGCAGCCATGGTTCCCTCTGCTCCTATAGCTGGCCCAAGCGGCCCTGATACCCCTGGGTCAGACCCCGGACTTGCTCTCAAAGGAGGATGGCCCTCCTGACGGCGTGGATACTGAACGACTAGCCATAGCACACCACCACCTCTCCCGGGAGGTGGAAAACATCTGACTGGCATCATAGGAGTATTTATTTTAGCAAAAAGTCAACTAAGGTTCCACAAAATAACAGCCCACTCCACAGCTGATCTAGATATGCTTATGATCTCCAACAAGACCTGCCTCTCAGCTTAAAACTTAGATCACCAAAAGCAAGAGCTGTCATGCTCCCCACACTACTAGAAGCAACAGGGGACATAACGCCCAGCACAAATGGCTTATACTTCTGGGTGACCTAAATCTTTCATCCACTTTCCCCAAACAAGCAAAGCCCTTCTTGGTTGCTATGGAAGCACTAGAATACATGCAGATAATCAATGAACCAAGTTTTAAAAAGGGTTCCAGGGGTGATCCGGGAAACTACAGACCAGTGAGCCTGACGTCAGTACCAGGAAAAATGGTAGAAGCCATCATAAAGAATAAAAATTACTCAGCATGTAGATAGTCACAACCTAATGGGAGACAGCCAACATGGCTTTAGACAAGGAAGATCTTGTCTTACTAATCTGTTATGTTTTTTTGAAGGAGTGAATAAACAGGTGGACAAAGGTGAGTCGGTTGATATTGTGTATCTGGACTTTCAGAAAGCCTTTGACAAGGTCCCTCATCAGAGACTTTTGGCAAAACTAAAGAGTCATGGGATAGGAGGCAGTGTACTATTGTGGATCAGGAACTGGTTAAAAGATAGAAAGCAGAGGGTAGGGCTAAATGGCCAATTTTCCCAATGGAGAAAGGTGAATAGTGGTGTACCCCAGGGATCTGTGCTGGGTCTGCTGCTTTTTTACATATTCATAAATGACCTGGAAAGTGGAATAACGAGTGAGGTTATCAAATTTGCAGATGACACAAAACTATTTAAAGTTGTTAAAACCCAAGAGGATTGTGGAAAATTGCAAGAGGATCTTGATAAATTGGAAGACTGGGCATCAAAATGGCAGATGAAATTTAATGTGGACAAGTGCAAGGTTATGCACCTAGGGAAGAACAACCCAAACTATGGTTACACGATGCAAGGTTCCACATTAGGAACCACCACCCAGGAAAAAGATTTAGGCGTCATTGTGGATACCATGTTAAAACCCTCGGCCCAGTGTGCAGCGGCGGCCAAGAGAGCAAATAGAATGCTAGGTATGATAAGGAAAGGAATGGAAAATAAAACAAAAGATATTATAATGCCTCTATATCGTTCCATGGTGAGACTGCACCTTGAATATTGTGTGCAATTCTGGTCGCCGTATCTTAAAAAGGATATAGCGATTTTAGAAAAGGTTCAGAGAAGAGCCACCAAAATGGTAAAGGGGATGGAAGGATACTCCTATGAAGAAAGGCTAAAAAGGTTAGGGCTCTTTAACCTGGAAAAGAGACGGCTGAGGGGAGATATGATAGAAGTCTATAAATTAATGAACGGAGTGGAACGGGTAAACGTAGATCGATTGTTTACGTTATCAGAAATATAGAAAGACTAGGGGACATGCAATGAAGCTACAGGGTAAACTATTTAAGACTAATAAAAGAAAATATTTTTTCACTCAACGTGTAATCAAACTCTGGAATTTGTTACCGGAGGATGTAGTAAAGGCTGTTCGTGTAGCTGGGTTTAAAAAAGGTTTGGACAAGTTCCTGGAGGAAAGGTCCATAAACCATTATTAAGAAGTGACCGAAGATATCAATGCTTGACCCAGTACAAGCATTGTGGAGCTTGTGTCTCTTGGGGAAACTGCTAGATACGTGTGACCTAGATTGGCCACTGTTGGAGACGTAGTGCTGGGCTTGATGGACCTTGGTCTGACCCAGTATGGCATATCTTATGTAATGAACCTACACATGACAAGAGAAGAATACTAGACGTCATCTTTGCTCCAAAGGAAATGCTAAGAAGAAACCAACAGCTCTCCTCACAAGTATCTCCAGTACCATGGTCTGATCATAGCATGACAACATTCCACCTATCACACCACACAAGTATAGTGTGGTGTGATAGTGCCGCAGCCGGGACCAACACCCCCCACGGTGCTCCTGCCCAATCGGGGCAGTGGGAGAACAGCAGCACAGCAGCCCGCCTCCTTAAAAGCGGCGTCCCTCGCCTCCGGAGGGAGCCGCTGCTGCCGCCGCCGGGACCAACACCCCCCACGGTGCTCCTGCCCAATCGGGGCAGTGGGAGAACAGCAGCACGCCTCCTTAAAAGCGGCGTCCCTCGCCTCCGGAGGGAGCCGCTGCTGCCGCCGCCAGGACCAACACCCCCCACGGTGCTCCTGCCCAGTCGGGGCAGTGGGAGAACAGCAGCACAGCAGCCCGCCTCCTTAAAAGCGGCGTCCCTCGCCTCCGGAGGGAGCCGCTGCTGCCGCCGCCGGGACCAACACCCCCCACGGTGCTCCTGCCCAATCGGGGCAGTGGGAGAACAGCAGCACAGCAGCCCGCCTCCTTAAAAGCGGCGTCCCTCGCCTCCGGAGGGAGCCGCTGCTGCCGCCGCCGGGACCAACACCCCCCACGGTGCTCCTGCCCAATCGGGGCAGTGGGAGAACAGCAGCACAGCAGCCCGCCTCCTTAAAAGCGGCGTCCCGCGCCTGAGGGCCTCGCCAGAGGGCCCTTGGCATGGCCCTTAGGCGCGGCACAGAGGTGCACAAAAAAGAAGCAAGCAACCAACATATCCTACTCCTCAAAAAGCCACACTACATCCAACAGAGGCACCTCCACCACCGAACCGAAGAACGACAACAACAACTTTGCACAGAAAAGACCTCACCACTCCAGAAGCCCAGGTACTCCTACACAGCATGCCACCCCTCCTAACACCCATCTATCTCCTAATCCCCCTCCTAACCCTCTACTCCCACTCAGCCAAACCCTGCAACCCTCTCTGCCCAGACACCACGACAGCTCAACCCACATGCATCCACAACCATACACACACTCACCCACTCTCACATTGCACACCAACCTACACCACCAACCCCACAAACCACCACCACCTCTCCATCTCTCTCATAAACGCTCGCTCAGTCAGGAACAAATACCACATGCTCCGGGACCTGATCACAACTGAGAAGATTGACATCCTCTGTGTGACAGAAATCTGGCTAACAGACCACGACACAGTAGTAATGAACCAACTAACACCAAAGGGATACCACCTCCAACACTGCTCCCGGACACATGCCAAAGGCGGAGGTGTAGCCATCATTGCCAGAGACAACCTCCACCTCCGGACCCACGCCGCAGAAACCTCCAACGAAGCAGACATCCTCACCCTCACCAACAAATACCTCTCGATATGCCTGATCTACCGTGCACCCACCACAACCTCTGACCTACCACAGATTCTACACCTCATCTCCGAAAGCACTAGCCCTTCAAAGGAACAAATTATCCTAGGAGACATCAACCTCCCATCACTCCAGGAGAAGCAAGCAGAAACCTTCCTCGACGCCATGACAGCAATGGACCTGACACAAATCATACAAGAACCAACACATGAAAAAGGAAACATACTTGACCTCATATTTCTAAACTCCCAAACCGTCTCCTCATACAGAAAACCAACAATCTCGCCAGTACCGTGGTCAGACCACTACATTATCAACATATCCCACACCTATCAACCCAAAAATAACAGAGAAAACAAACACCACGCAAGGAGATTCAAAGCATTTAACAAGGAAGACTTCCTAACAAAAACCCTGCCTAACTTACACACAGACTCCAACAACCTTGATGTCCTGATCCACAACTGGAATACCACAATCTCCTCAGCAGCCAGCACAAATAGAAACAGCACCAACACCAGACCCATCTCCTCAAAAGCCCGATGGTTCACCCCCTGCCTCCGCAAACTGAAAACCAGACTTAGAAGAACCGAAAGGAAATGGAGAAAAACCAAAAGCGACAGAGACAAAGCAAAATACCTCCACGAACTCAATGCATACCACTCAGAAACTGACAATGCCAAAAGAGCCTACCACACCAAAATCATCGCAACAGCCATAAACAAACCTTGAGAGCTCTTCCAAATCGTCAAAAATCTAACGAAAGCACCCAGTAACTCCGACCAGCTGCCAGACATCCCCCCTGATCTTCTGGCCCGACAATACAAACAGCTGCAGCAACCACAAAACCCACATCACTACGCTGAAACAACCAAGACAACTTCATACACTACCCTGATCAGTGACTGGAATACATTCGACACAACCTCAAAAGAAGAAATATCCTCCACCGTCTCCTGCTTGAACACCACCACCTCCCCGCTGGATCCTTGCCCTGCCGACTGGATAAAGAAAACCAAAGAAGACCTCAGTGCACCACTAATCCACATCGTAAATGAATCCTTTAAACAAGGACACATGCCAGACGCCCTCAAGACCACAATCATCCGACCAACTCTAAAAAAGCACAACCTAGATCCCCTAGACCCTGCCTCCTACAGGCCAGTAGCAAGCCTCCCGCTCACCGCGAAAATAATTGAGAAGATAGTCCAAAGTCAGCTTCAAGAACATCTAGACATTAACAACATACTGGACCCGCAGCAACACGGATTCCGACCATTACACGGGGTCGAGACCCTAATGACCATGCTGATGAACACCCTTATCATAGGAACCCTCCGGATACATTCTAATTTTTCTGGATATATCAGCGGCATTCGACACCATCTCCCATAACATCCTTATCCACAGACTCCAAACAATTGGGATCAAAGACACTGTACTCCAATGGTTCAGATCCTATCTAACCGACCGACAGCAACTGATCCGCACCAAAACCTCCACCTCATCCCCCTTTCAGCAACATCAAGGAGTACCACAAGGATCCACACTATCAGCCATGCTTTTCAACATCTACCTCCGTCCACTCTGCTCAGTCATACGCACTCATAATGTCAACTTCCACATATACGCCGATGACATAATGCTCTACGCCCCAATTACAACCACGGACCCAAAAAACGACCAGCTATCAACCTGTTTCACCGACGTATCCAACTGGCTACAAGAGAACAACTTATCCATTAACATAAAGAAGACCGAAGCCCTTATAGTAACAAAAGACCCAGACTTCAAACCACCCACTCACCTCACCATGGGAACCACACAGATTCAAGTACAACCACACATAAGATATCTTGGCATTATCATTGACCAAGCCCTAACTCTTAAGCAACAAATCAACAAGACCACGAGAACTGTATTCCACAAGGCGAAAACGGTACAACGCCTCCGACCCCTCCTCGAACCACAAGACTTCAGGACAGTAATGCAAGCTCTAACACTCCCTCATCTGGACTACTGCAACATAATCTACCATGGCCTACCTGCAACACAGACCAATCCCCTCTGAACTGCCCTAAACACCACGGCGAGAATAATTCACAATGCAAGGAAACGAGACCACATCACCCCAATTCTGAGGGACCTTCATATCCTCCCCATCGAAGCAAGAATTAAGTACAAAACCCTTCTACTCACTCACAAAACCGTCCACCAAACACAGGGCACCCCACTCCGCGCCCTACTGCCTCGCCCAACCCACAACAGAACAACCAGACAATCCTCCAACAGCTCCGTTGCCATCCCCCACAAAAGAACCAAAGCAACTCAACGGACCTGCAACAGAGCCTTTGAACTCTATGCCCCATCCCTCTGGAACTCTCTACCAAACCACATCAAGAACAACGGTGATCTCCCATCATTCAAAAAGCAGCTAAAAACCATCCTATTCCAGGAACATCTCTGAATAGGAACCAGTAACTATGCTATCTTGTCAGTCTCTATGTCCACCCCAAAAAATCATCAATGTTGAACCCCCGATGATGGGCCCCCCCCCACATTTGATTTCCCCCCCCCCCTGGTTATATGTCCCACCACTTTGACCCGGTGAAAAGCAGGATATAAATACAGTTAAATAAATAAATAAATAAAATAGTCACAAATACAGTCATATAACAAAAAGATGCAGAATTTGGACATTTCAACAGGCAAACCTTCCTAGAGGAAATCCTGCCAAAATTAGATCATGATACTACCGATGTCAAATCTCTAATCAATAACTGGATATAGTACTGAAGTCCCACCTCCAGTCTGGCAGCATCCCTGTTGCCATGGAGGAGAGAGGTCATGTGACAGGAGAGCATCACCCTGGTGTGGCAGGAAGTGATCCTGTAGCTAGGACCTGTCCTCCAGATGATGTAAAACCCTCTTGCATCGAGGAGGTTTCTCCAGGGCCATGTGCTCTCGAGGGAAGGGTTAGGACAGCCTAGTTGGTGATTCGATCATTAGGTATGTAGATAGCTGGGTGGCTGGTGGACGTGAGGATCGCTTGGTAACATGCCTGCCTGGTGTGAAGGCAGAGGACCTCACGCGCCACCTAGTCAAGATCTTAGACAGTGCTGGGGAGGAGTCTGCTGTCTTGGTACATGTTGGTAGCAATGACATAGGAAAGTGTGATAGGGAGGTTCTGGATACTAAATTTAGGCTTTTAGGTAGGAAGTTGAAATCCAGAACTTCCAGGGTAGCATTCTCCGAAATGCTTCCCGTTCCACATGCAGGACCCAAAAGGCAGGCAGAGCTCCAGAGTCTCAATGCATGGATGAGACAATGGTGCAAGGATGATGGTTTTGGATTTGTTAGCAAATGGGGAACATTCTGGGGAAAGGAGGGGCTCTTCCAAAGGGATGGGATCCACCTTAACTGGAACGGAACCAGGCTGCTGGCATTAACCTTCAAAAAGGAGATAGAGCAGCTTTTAAACTAGATAATAGGGGAAAGCTGACAGTCGCCCAAGAGTGCATGGTTCGGAACAATGTATCCTTGAAGGATACTAGCAAAAGATTGAAGTTAGGGCATATCAATAGAGAGGTTCCAATAAAGACAAAGGTAGCCCAAATGCCTTTGAGTACAGAGCTTAAAGATTCCAAATTACCCCTGCCTACTGATAGCCAGATTAATATGAATAAAATACAGCCTCTAAAATGCTTGTATGCAAATGCTAGAAGTCTAAAAGATAAGATGGGAGAGTTAAAATATATAGCGCTAAATGAGAGGTTAGATATGATTGGCATCTCTGAGACCTAGTGGAAGGAGGACAACCAATGGGGCACTCTGATACCTGGGTACAAACTATATCACAATGATAGGGTAGATCAAATTGTTGGAGGGGTTACATTCTATGTTAGAGAGGGTATTGGGTCACATAGGATTAAAGTTTTCCAGGAAACAAAATACACTGTAGAATCTCTTTGTATAGAAATCCCATGTGAAAATGGGAAGGCGATGGCAGTGAGGTTGTACTACCGACTGCCTAGCCAGAATGAACAGAAAAATGTTGAAATGCTAAAAGAAATTAGGGAAGCTAACAAAAGTTACAACACAGTAATAATGGGTGATTTCAATTACCCCAGTATTGACTGTGTCAGTGTCACAGCAGGACATGCTTGGGAGATAAAGTTTCTAGATGAAAGAAATGACTGCTTCTTGGAGCAGCTGCTTCATGAACCAAAAAGAGGGGAAGCTATTTTAGACCTAGTCCTTAGTGGAACACAGGATCTGGTGCTAGAAATAAGGTTGTTGGCAATAGTGATCATAGCATGATCACATTTGATTTAATAAATGGAAGAAGGATAGCAAGGAAATCCACAGTACCATCCCTTTTAACTTTCAAAAGGGAGGCTATGGTAAAATGTGGAAAATTATTTAAGAAAATACTAAAAGGAGAAGCTGCAAAGGTTAAAGATTTACATCAAGCAAGGGTATTGTTTAAAAGTACTATCTTGGAAGCCGAGACCAGATGTATTCCATGATTTTAAAAAAGTGGAAGGAAGGCCAAGAAACTGCCAGCATGGTTTAAAGGTGAGGTCAGAGAAGCTGTTGTAGTCAAGAAAGCATCTTTTAGGAAATGGAAAAAGAAGCCAAATGATGAAAACAGGAAACATTAGTTAGATGCAAGGCATTGATAATGCAGGCAAAGAGAGAATTCAAAAAAAAGCTTGCCATGGAAGTAAAACTGTATAATAAAATTATTTTTAAATATATTTGTAGTAAAGAATCTGTGAGAGAATCAGTTGGAGCATTGGAAGATAGAAGGGTAAAAGAGGCACTAAGGGAGGACAAGGCCTTAGCAGAGAGACTAAATGAATTTTTTGCTTTGATCTTTACCAAAGATGTTGATGCTTTGGTCTTTACCAAAGAAGATGTAGGGAAGTTACCAATGTCTGAAATAGTATTTAAAGGTAATGTATTGGAAGAATTGAAAGAAATATCTATAAATTGGGAAGATGTATTACAACTATTTGATAAACTGAAGAGCAGCAAATCACCTGGATCAGATGGTATACATATGTCGCATATATGGTATACTTTTTAACAGCAAATCGTGAAACCAGATCCATTTTCTTCAGATATCTTCTAACTGTATTGGCTCCAGTTTCCAAGCCATTGTTATGAAGTTCGTGCTGTAACTTTACAGTGGACTTTGTAGGTGACCGGTGAACAGCAATTTCAATGGCTCGATGCTGGCATTGTGTTGCTTTGGTACATTGTCCACAGTTCAATCTACCTGAAGATACAGATCTAGTTTCACAATATTTCTAAAACACTAAGAGGCCTATTCTCTATGGGACGTCCAGACCGTGTATGTTCCCTCAGAATCGGGTAATACAGCGTGCAGGCTGGGCCTCGATTCTGATGGGCCACACATCCACCCACATCCATGTCCATCCCCCGGCTGCCACCGAAACTATCCTTTCTCCAGCAGCAAGCAAGAAGTCAGTCCTCACATATGAGTGACGTCGGCAACGACGGAGCCCTCGTGGAAGCATCCCCCCAGCTTTCAAAGAAAACCTTTGGGAGATGCCACCATGCATGCTTGGTCCCCTTCCTGCCCAAGGGTGCCATCTAGCTCAGTCTCCTTTTTTCCACAGAGCCCTTCAGACGTTCATCTGACTTGTCCCTGGAAAAAGTTGATTTCTTTTTCTCTCCGAGATTCATACTTGTTTTCGGTATCGCACCAGTATTCTTCCCGCCACCTGACCTCACTGCCTCAGTGTCGAGTTCGGGTCTATTTTTGTAGTTTTTTGTTTCTTTAATTTTCTGGCGTCTTCGCGCCTTTCTTCCCAACTAGCAGCCTGGCAAGTCATCGACTTCGCAGGGGTACTTTTTTGCCCCAATGGCTACCAGTGGCTTTAAGAAGTGTGATCGGTGCTCAAAAATTATGTCTTTGATAGACACACACGACTGCTGTCTCGGGCCAGACCATGACCCAGGAGCATACGGTCTTTGCAAGAGGATGTCCAGCAAGGCCCTCAAGAACCACCAGCATAAGCATGATAAGTTCTTCCCCGAGTCCCCGATGCCTCCGGAGGCAAGGGCCTTATCTGAAGCCTCGACACCTTGGGCGGACCCTTCAAAGCCTGAGCACCGCCATGGGCCTTCAGAAAGGGGGTCTCCCTCAAGGGAACCCAGGATGAAGAAGAAACCCTCGAAGGCGGCATCCTTGGACGGATCCGACTAGCCGAGTGCCCTTCGGGCTAGGTCCCACAGTCCAAGACGCTCGTCCAAGGCATCAGAGAAGGAGCAGCCTGCAAAGGTCCCCAGAAGGATTCGACCAGCCTTGGTCCCCAGACACCATCCTCGTCGAGGATTCCCCTTCGGGGGAGTCAGCATCAGGCCCAAGTCCCATAGTGCCCGCGCCGAAGGCTGAAGAGCCTTCTGGCCTGGAGTCCAGAATGGTGGCCCTGGAGTACAGTTTGTCTGCCTTCATGGACCAGCAGTGGGCGCTGTTGTCCGGTACAACTGGTTCATCTACCCCGACCACCCGACCATCGATGTCAAAGACGTCCCCAGAGGCTGAGCCGATCCTCGAGGTCCTTCGGGCGCAAGTCGATCCTCGGCCGAGTTCTCGATTCGATTCCCACTTGACGGGACCGCAAGTGTGCTGGGCACTAGCTGCGGAGCATCGGGAGCCCCGATGTCAGCAGAGCAGCCCTCATACGAGTCCTCCACGGACTACTCCGAGTGGGAGATAGAGGATGAGGAGTCCCCCGATACCCGTCGCCACCATGACATCCCATCAGACTCTCCCATCTCAAAGCTTTGATTTCAGTCCCCGCCTGAGGATATGGGCATCCTTGATTTTGTCAAGGATATGTTTAAGGCCCTAGTGTTCCCTACGGAGTTGGAGGAGGACCCTCAGGTGGACGAGTTGGAAATCCTCCAGTACAAGACTCCTCCGAGGGAAACGCTCATGGTGCCCATTCCTTTTATCCTTGAATGGCTCATGCTGCAGATGTGAGAGACACCGGCATTGGTCTGGTGATGAGCAAACGGCTCGACTCAATGTATCGAGTCTGCCAGAGCCTGCGCTTCCAAAAATCACATCTGCCACATAACTCTATGGTGGTTGAGTCGGTCATGCGTCGAATGAAAAGCCAGAAGACGCACTCTTTGGTGCCCCCCGTCAGGGAGGCCCACACCTTGGATGCCCTCAGCAGAAAGTGTTACCAGAGCTCAATGCTCATCGACCGCATCCAGGCCTATCAGCTGTACATGGGCATATACCTGAGAGACCTGGCAAAGGAACTCATCGGGTTCTCAGCTGGTCTCTCCAAGGAACCCCTGCAGCGTTTCAAGATCTTGGCCAAGGCAGTCCATGAGTGCTCCAAGTTCATGTCTTGGGCAGCCTATGACGGGTTTGAGTCAGCGGCTCGAATAGCGGTGGAGGGTATCAGTGCACGGCACAAAGCTTGGCGCTACAGTCGTCCATCCTCAAGCAGTGGGTTCAGGACAAATTGGTTGATGTCCCATGCCAAGGAGAGAACCTCTTTGGCAAACCCATGACTGACAAGGCTGCCGAGCTGGAGACCGAGTTCATGACGAGGACCAGGCTCTCAAAAAAGACCACTGCCCCTCCCTTCTACCCGAGAAAAGGGGCTGCTTACAGAAACTACCCACCTTTTCAGGCCTCCCCAGCTCCCCAACAAGGTCAGCAGGCCAAGGGACATGGGCATGGCCCTCATAAGCATTCAAAACCCCAGGCACTGGCTCCGGCCCAGCCAGGGGGGAGATTTTGCCTCCTTGAGCATATCCTCTCTATCCCAAGGAGATCAGCAGCCCACAGGGGGTTGTCTGGCCCATTATGCCCAGAGGTGGTTGACCATCACCACCGACTCCTGGACACTTCGGGTGGTCAGGGAGGGTTACCTCCTCCACCTGACTCAGACACCTTGCCCTTATTTTCCTGGAGAGCCCCTCAGGTCTCCCTTCCACCAGGACCTTCTATTGAAGGAGTTGGCAGGTCTTCGAGGACAAAGCAGTGAAACCGGAGCCCCACCATCTCAAGGGCAAGGGGTTCTACTCCAGGTACTTCCTCGTGCCAAAAAGAACAGGGGGCCTAAGACCCATCCTCAACCTGTGCAACCTCAAATTCCTGGTGAAGAAGTCCAAGATATGCTCTCCCTTGAAACATTGCTGCCCTACCTCCAGCAGGGAGATTGGCTATGCTCCTTAGACCTCAAGGATGTTTATACCCACATCCTCATTCACCACAACCACTGGCAGTACCTGAAGTTCATAGTGGGGGACAGGCACTATCAGTACAGGGTGATCCCTTTCAGCTTGGCTTCTGCCCCAAGAGCCTTTACAAAATGCCTGGCAGCCATGGCCACCTTTCTCCATCTCCAGGGGGGTCTTTGTCTTCCCCTACTTGGACGACTGGCTCATAAAGGGAGGCATGGCCTCAGAGGTACAGCAGGCCACCGCATGCACCATCCAGGTTCTGCAGCACTTCGGTTTTGTCATAAGCTACCCCAAGTCTCATCTCCTCCCGACACAATGTCTGGAGTTCATTGGAGCAAAGCTGGACACTCTCCAGTCAAAGGCCTTCTTACCCAGGGACCGAGCTGACCATCTCAAGACTCTAGCACGGGACATACAGTACCATCCCTCTCTGCCCTCTCGGCTTCTTCTGGGTCTTCTTGGGCACATGGCCTCCACAGTCCACGTCACCCCAGACGCTCGCCTCCATATGAGAGCGGCGCAGTGGTGTCTCCAAGACCAGTGGACTCAAGCCATGGGGCGCCTCCAAGGCAGAGTCTCTGTAACCCTCCAACTGGCGGACTCTCTGGTCTGGTGGCATTCTCTCCAGTATCTTGAGGCGGGCATGCCTTTTCAGGCCTCGAGCCCCTTAAGGATCCTCACCACGGACGCCTCCCTGCTAGGCTGAGGAGTCCACTGCAGAGATCTCCACACCCAGGGCGGTTGATCACCAGGCGTTATACGTTGGATCTACTTATTGGGAACGGTCATTCCCGAGGTGTTGAACTTCGGAATTGATTGGAAAGCGTGTATATGACGTATTGGGTTTGCATTTGCATCTGTTTATTAACAGGAAGTGGGTAAGAGTTTTCTCCTATTTAAGTCAGCATACTACTCCTTGGCTATGAGTTGTGAAATTGAATTAGAGGATGTGCTGATGAGTGAGCGACCGTTTAAAGAACTCCATATGTTGGTGTAGAGTACATTTTGTTGAGAGTATCGGTTGAGTAAGATAATTTGGTTTTTAATATGGGAGATAGGAGGGACTTGCTAGTATCACAGTATGTATATTATAGCGAAGGTTTTTATTTTATTTCCATTTTTTAGTTCCATTCCCCCTGAAGCAGCGAAGGCGAAACGCTTAAGGGACATCCAGGTGGGCGTCGGGGTTGATCTTTGATCTCTGATTCATAGTTTGAGCAGTGGGAGCCCTGAAGTACAGTGTTCTTTGTACCCCACACCTATATATGAGTTGATTTCATGTTTATAACAGTTTTTGTTGTATAAAAAATACTTTTGTATATAAGGGTGTTAAGAGGGGTATGAAATGGTATATAAAATTGTATGGCATCCACGCTCTATAGTATAGGTAAGGTGGAGAGAAATCTAAGCAGACAGTTGATGTGCTAAGTCTGGCAGATGCTTGACTCCGTTGTTTGTAACAAGCTCTGTTCATGATTTTCTGAGGTTTGCTTTCTCTCCTCTTGGGTTTGCTGATTGAATGATACTGTGATAAGGTGAGAAGTTGGAGCTGTTTTTGTTGAATGAAGGAACTCCTACCCTCAGACCCTTCTGTGTTCAGGCTTTCGGAGTGCTAGTTCCATTTTATACAGACTTCATTGCTGTTGCTTGTGGCTCTCCATGAGGGAGCCCTTTTTTGGTTATAGGTTTGGTAGCCTGTAGCTGGGGAGTCCCATATGTGACTTCCTGCTTGTTCCCGGAGAAAGCATAGTTACTCACCTGTAACAGGTGTTCTCCGGGGACAGCAAGAATCAGTTCTCACAACCCTCTCTCCTCCCCTTGGAGTTGCTCCTTTACCATCTTTATTTTTGCTGTCTTTTAGCTATGTCATCTACTGAGCAAGATGGAACCCTTGGGCGGGAAGAGGACCACGCATGCATAGTGGCATCTCCCAAAGGCTTTCTTTGAAAGCTGGGGGGATGCTTTCGTGAGGGCTCCATTGGTGCCGAAGTCACCCATATGTGAGGACTGATTCCTGCTGTCACCAGAGAACACCTGTTACAGGTGAGTAACTACGCTTTCCCCACAGCCAGATTCCCAATCCGGCCTCCCATTGCCAGGGTCCAGCTGCGGGGCTTCCCCTGAACACCTCCATGTTTTGTCCCCACTGGCTGCCACTGCTATCCCGTGTCCAGGTGAACATATTCCACCTCTGAAGTGGAATAAGTCCCCTGTCTAACTTACCTACCCCAGACGTACAGGGCCGACCTCAGAATCAGCCTTGCACATCCAGGGAGATGACCTGCTCATGCATTGTCCTCGCTCCACCTCCCACCTGCCCCCTCCTGTCCCCATCTAAGGCTCCCTGTACAACTCCACTGTTTGTACAGGGTGCCTTGCACGGGGATGGCAAGGAGGACGTATGGCTGGGATATACATCCAGGCAGGGCGTACATCTATACCTCCAACCAAAATGTCCATTTGTTGTGACACTTGATGAAAAGATGATCCAGCTTGGACTGTACCTACAATGATATGTTTCAAATTCTCCAAAATTTCTTTTCTGGGACAGGCAGGCATACGTTTTAGCAAAAATCTGATATTTATTTTAATTTTTGTATTAAAATAATGAAAAATATTTTAAAGAGCAAATTTCACATCTATATTTCTTGAATCCAATGAAAAAGAGTTTATGAAACTAAAATATAAACACTAAAGACAAATGATAAACCCAAGAGGGTTCAAAATCTATATATAAGAAGAGATGTTTGAATCAACTGTCCGAGAAACAATAAAAATCTCTGGTTGGGGAATGAAGGATCAATTTATGGCAAACAAAACTAGGTAATTGGCGCTATAATTGGCACTATATTGGCAATAGTGAACATAGCATGATCGCCTTTGATTTAATTAGTGGAGGAGGGATAGTAAGGAAATCCACAGTACTACCTTTTAACTTTTGAAAGGGAGACTATGATAAAATGCGGAAAATAGTTAAGAAAAAACTAAAAGGAGCAGTTGTAAAGGTTAAAGACTTACATCAAGCTTGGGGGGTGTTGAAAAATACTCTCTTGGAAGCCCAGACCAGCTGTATTCCACGCTTTAAGAAAAGTGGAAGGAAGTCCAAAAAACTGCCAGCATGGTTTAAAGGTGAGGTCAGAGAGGCGGCTGTTGCCAAGAAAGCATCTTTCAGGAAATGGAAAAAAGAGCCAAACGATGAAACCTGGAAACAGCACAAGCACTGTCAGGTCAAATGCAAGGCATTGATAAAGAAGGCAAAGAGAGAATTTGAGAAGAAGCTTGCTGCTGAAGCAAAAACTCGAAATAAAGATTTTTTTAAGTACATTCATAGCAAAAAACCTGTGAGAGAGTCAGTTGGACCATTAGATGATAGAGGAGTTAAAGGGGCACTAAGAGGTGACAAGGCGATAGCGGAGAGACTGAATGCATTCTTTGCTTTGGTCTTTACTGAGGAAGATGTAGGGATGTTACCCATGACTGAAGTGGTATTTAAAGGTGCGGAAGAATTGCAGGAAATATTGATACATCGGGAAGATGTATTACAACTATTAGATAAACTGAAGAGTAGCAAATCACCTGGGCCGGATGGTATACATCCAAGGGTGTTGAAAGAACTGAAATATGAGATTGCAGACCTGCTATTAGTAATCTGTGAACTATCATTAAAATCATCTCTAATGCCTGAAGATTGGAGGATCGCCAATGTAACACCAATTTTTAAAAAGGGTTCGAGGGGTGATCCGGGAAACTACAGACCGGTGAGCCTCACGTCAGTACCGGGAAAAATGGTAGAAACCATCATAAAGAATAAAATTACTCAGCATGTAGATAGTGTGGCCTCCTCCCACTGCCTAGGCAGGTGCCTATAGGGGGGAGTATGCCTTTCAATGTCCCTTTATATGGGTTCCCAGAGCCGGGGCTTCTGGGAGTTGTAGTTGCTGAACAAATAAATGATTGAGCCGAGGGTTTTTTTGAAAGCAACACAGGAATTTATTTTCTTCCTTTGTTCAAAGGAACCTCCGTAGAAGCTCAGCACAACCTATAAGGTGGATACTTCTCCCTTCAAAATAAAGATAACTTCTATACAAAACTCTTCACAGTGTCACTAATTACACTTGCTTTATTCAGCAATGCAATTCTTTCATCATCAGACAAAAATATCACTTCACAGTCTTTTGCTGACTTTAGGAACAAACAGAGGCTTTTAACTGCACCACATGTACATTAAAGTTTCCTCTTTACTTTGGTTATCATAGGTTTTAGATAGTTGCTCCCGACACATTCAAAACCAGCCTTTGAATGTTTCATGCACTTTTAAAACAGCAGCAACTTCATTTTCAAACATTCTTAGCCTTCTTAACTGCAGACATTCAGGTACAATAACTCCTGGGTTTTCTTCAGGCTTAAAACCTATATCCTTTCATTCTACCCTCATAGATAGAGAACAGTCCATCTCACATTCTGAGAAATCATTTTCAGTATCATAATTATCTACTTGCATGCATTCAGAGTCAGGCTTTGCAGTCTCCTGACTGGCAACAGCTTGGGACAGCGTGGGCTTGATTTCTTCCAATAACTTAACAACCCTTTCCCAACGAGACCTCCCTCTTGACTCAGGGGTGTTAGCAGGGCACTGGAGATCCTTATCTTGCAGCAAACTGTTTAAAACTTCTAAAGGGTTCACCTACCTTCTATTAACAGCTCTTCTTACCGGCCTTCCCCGAGGTAAAGCTCTTTGACCCAGCTCTTCCTGGAAAGTCCCCGTACCTGGGTTATAGACAGCAGTCTCCTTAGGATAAAACCTCCTGTTTCCTGGGCCAGCTGTAGTCTCTCTACAGCACTGGCTATATTCAGGACTGTGGTGCTGGCTATGAGGGGAATCCTTCCTTAGGCTGTCCCTGGAGCACCTCTCTCTCCCGGTCTCTCTGAAAGAATCCCTTCTTTCTGTATCTCTCGGGATCTCCTCAGCTTCTGTTTCTCTGCTGGTCTCCCTGCAGTGCTCTCTGAAAGAAACCTTGCTGTTCTCCCGGCTGTGCCTGCTTCTGGTCTCTCTACCGTTCCCGTTCCTGTTCCCGTTCCTCTTACTTCCTGTTCTCTGGGGCTTAAATGAGTGGGGCTGCCCTACAACTTTCCACTCCTCCCCCAGCTGTCTCTCGTTACCTCCCTTAGTTGCTATGGAGCTTGGGCGTGGCCTGCAGACATCAGCTTTGGGCATGTTTTTTTTCTCTCTAGCTGAAGTTTTAAAGTCACGGCTCCCTGCACTTCCCTTCTGCCTGGAGGTAAATGTTTGTGTTTTTCCTATTTTCAAGGGCTCTGGAGCAGTTTCGTCACCACAATAGTCATGGCCTAATAGGAGACAGCCAACATGGCTTTAGACAAGGAAGATCTTGTCTTACTAATCTGTTATGTTTTTTTGAAAGTGTGAATAAACAGGTGGACAAAGGTGAGTCGGTTGATATAGTGTATCTGGACTTTCAGAAAGCCTTTGACAAGGTCCCTCATCAGAGACTTTTGGGAAAACTAAAGAGTCATGGGATAGGAGGCAGTGTACTACTGTGGATCAGGAACTGGTTAAAAGATAGAGAGCAGAGGGTTGGGCTAAATGGCCAATTTTCCCAATGGAGAAAGGTGAATAGTGGTGTACCCCAGGGATCTGTGCTTGGTCCGCTGCTTTTTGACATATTCATAAATGACCTGGAAAGTGGAATATCGAGTGAGGTTATCAAATTTGCAGATGACACAAAACTATTTAAAGTTGTTAAAACCCAAGAGGATTGTGGAAAATTGCAAGAGGATGTTGATAAATTGGAAGACTGGGCATCAAAATGGCAGATGAAATTTAATGTGGACAAGTGCAAAGTTATGCACCTAGGGAAGAACAACCCAAACTATGGTTACATGATGCAAGGTTCCACATTAGGAACCACCACCCACCCAGGAAAAAGATTTAGGCGTCATTGTGGATAACGTTAAAACCCTTGGCCCAGTGTGCAGCAGCAGCCAAGAGAGCAAATAGAATGCTAGGTATCATAAGGAAAGGAATGGAGAATAAAACAAAAGATATTATAATGCCTCTATACCGTTCCATGGTGAGACCGCACCTTGAATATTGTGTGCAATTCTGGTCGCCGTATCTTAAAAAGGATATAGCGTTATTAGAAAAGGTTCAGAGAAGAGCCACCAAAATGGTAAAGGGGATGGAAGGATACTCCTATGAAGAAAGGCTAAAAAGGTTAGGGCTCTTTAACCTGGAAAAGAGACGGCTGAGGGGAGATATGATAGAAGTCTATAAATTAATGAACGGAGTGGAACAGGTAAACGTAGATCGACTGTTTACGTTATCAGAATATAGGAAGACTAGGGGACATGCAATGAAGCTACAGGGTAAACTATTTAAGACTAATAAAAGAAAATATTTTTTCACTCAATGTGTAATCAAACTCTGGAATTTGTTACCGGAGGATGTAGTAAAGGCTGTTAGTGTAGCTGGGTTTAAAAAAGGTTTGGACAAGTTCCTGGAGGAAAGGTCCATAAACCATTATTAAGAAGGGACCCAGGATATCAATGCTTGACCTAGTACAAGCATTGCAGAACCTGTGTCTTTTGGGGAAACTGCTAGGTACATGTGACCTAGATTGGCCACTATTGGAAACAGGATACTGGGCTTGATGGACCTTGGTCTGACCCAGTATGGCATATCTTATGTTCTTATATTATTGGTACAGAATGATCAATTTTCACTTTAAACTAATTTGTGGTGGTTTCAAACATGATATCACGGAAATAACTGTAAATAATGCCAGGTTTTCTTTTAGTGATCAGTGTTCACAATTTTTTGAGCAGTAGTATATATAGTCATCATTTAATGGGAGAAAACCAACACTGATTTAGCCAAGAAAAGTCTTATCTTACTAATCTGTTATATTTTTTTGAAGGTATTTATAAACAGGTAGACAAAGGTGAGCCAGTTGATATGGTGTATCTCGATTTTCAGAAAGCCTTTGACAAGGTCCCTCAAGAGAGATTCTTGGCCAAATTAAAAAGTCATGGGATTGGAGGCAGTGTACTATTGTGGACCAGGAGCTGGTTAAAAGATAGAAAGCAGAGAGTAGGGCTAAATGGCCAATTTTCTCAGTGGTGAAAGGTGAATAGAGGAGTACCCGAAGGATCTGTCCTGGTTTTGCTGCTTTTTAACATATTCATAAATGACCTGGATATAGGGGAGTGAGGTGATCAAATTTGCAGAAAATTATTCAAAGCTGTTAAAAACAAGAGAGTTGTGAAAAATTACAAGATGACCTTGATAAATTGGAAGACTGGATGTTCAAATGGCAGATGAAATTTAATGTGAACAAGTGCAAAGTTATGCACCTAGAAAGGAACAACCCAACCTGTTGTTACACAATTCAAGGCTCCACATTAGGAAAATGATTTATGCATCACTGTGGATAATATGTTGAAACCCTCTGCCCAGTGTGCAGCGGCGGCCAAGAAAGCAAATAGAATGCTAGGAAACATATGAAAAGGAATGGAGAATAAAATCAAGGATATTTTATTTATTTAACAGGTCTTTTATACTGCTTTATCATTTCAATCAAAGCAGTTTATGTTGTAACTTAAATAGGGACATTGAGAACTTGGAATTTTCTGAGGCAATGGAGGGTTAAGTGACTTACCCAAGGCCACAAGGCGTGCTAGTGGGAATTGAACCCTGGTCTCCTGGTTCCCAAGCCAGTGCTACTGCTCTGTGTTGTTACTATAAGAACATAAGATATGCCATACTGGGTCAGGCCAAGGTCCATCAAGCCCAGTATCCTATTCCAACAGTGGCCAATCCAAGTCACAAGTACCTCGCAGGTTCCCAAAAAGACACACGGGTTCCACGCTGTGGATTTCCCGGGTCCTCTTTAATAATGGTTTATGGACTTTTCCTCCAGGAACTTATCCAAACTTTTTTTAAACCCAGCTACACTAACAGCTTTTACTACATCCTCCAGGAACAAATTCCAGAGTTTGATTACGCATTGAGTGAAAAAATATTTTCTCATTAATCTTAAATGGTTACATTGTTGCTTCATTGCGTGTCCCATAGTCTTTCTACCTTTTTTTTCATTTCTAGTTTTTATTGTGGTTTATCAAAAACAAATAAACAGTACAGCACTGTGTACACCTTGTAGCGCTATACAAATGATTAGTAGTAATGGTAGTAGTGCAAAACATTACACAACATATAACATAAGCAAGAAAAAATGAAAAACCCCTCTCCCCATGCCCCCCATTGCTGATCTCTCCTACCCAGTTAGTGAGCTGTAACCCAAGCTCCTCCCCACATCCATTCCATCTCACCAAGCCCATCACGCCTGCCCCCATACCTCTAGCGCCTCAGTGTCTTCAGCCACTGCCACTTCTCTGCCCACTGCTGGTGCACCTTCCCCCCCTACCATACTTAAATGCTGTTAGTTTTACTTAAATGCTGTTAGTTTATGCATTGAGTACAAGTCTACAAGGCACCTGACAGCCTAAGATGCCTGGGAGCAGTGGTTTGTTCCAATGTGCTGCAATTTCACATTTAGCTGCCACTATACAATGGTTTATCACCCTTTGCAGCCTCCACGGCACAATGTCCACCCATTGATGTAGCAGAAATACCACCGGGAGGCGCAGCAGCACGTACCCTGTCATCTTGGCTATTATATCTGTAATGAATCTCCAATACTATTGGACTAGGCGACATTCCCACCACATGTGTAACAGAGTGCCCCTCTCTCCACATCTCCACCAGCAGTCTCCCAACTGCGCTATGCCTGCTTTAAATAATCGCTCTGGGGTCCAATACCACTGAAGTAGGAGTTTATAACCAATCTCTAATAGGGTAGTTGCCACCGATAACTTTGCAACCCCAGAGACCAACTTATCCCACTCTTCCTCTAACCACGTCATTTTCAGGTCTCTTTCCCATTTCAGCATATAGCCGCTTCTCTGGTCCTCCTGAGTTCAACACTTGGGTTGAGACCTCCACCGACCTCTGCCCAACAGATCTCCTCAATGCTTACTGAACAGAAATTGGCTATTGAAGTTGCCATCGCCCAAGTATTTTGAACAGTTACGTCACCTTCTAAGGAGAGTCCTGCCTGAGCATAGGCAAAAGAGATGCAATCTGTTATCCATGTGTATAGGGTATGTTTGGTCACTGGAAGACAGAGGTGACTAGGAATGAAGGAAATGAACAGTTGAGAAGGCCGCCTGTGAGCTTTGATTCTGTTCAAATAAGCCAGCGCTCACTTGCAATCCAGAGTGTGCAGCGTTGCTTCAGCCTGAGATGCATGTGGTTTGGGGAAGAAATTCAGTAGGATAATCGACTGGTTCAGATGAAACAGAGAAACCACCTTTGGAAGGAAGTGTGGATGCGTACCTGTCATGGTGGAAACAGGTATAGCGAGGATCCGCTATAAGGGCTTGCAGCTCCCTGACTCAGCAAGCCGAAGTGAGAGCAATGAGGATTATGACCTTCCAAGAGAGGAACTTCAGTGAAGTGGTGGCTAAAGGCTCAAAGGGTGGCTTGAGAAGTTGAGCCAAAACAAAATTGTGATCCCAGGCCACCAGGGTTAGCTTAATGGGGGGTTTTGAAAGCAGTCACTAAAGGATGTAAGGAAATAGATCACCCATCCAGAGGCTTGTGAGATGCCGCTATGGCACTAAGATGCATTCTGACCAAGTTAGTTTTTAATCCTGAGAGTGATAACTGGAGGAGATACTGAAGCAGTGGCTCCACTGGGCAAACAAAAGGATTGATGTGCTCTATGGAGCACCAGGATGCAAACCTTCACCATTTGAAGGTATAAATGAGGAATGGCCTAGTGGTTAGGACATGGTACCTCAGGCTGGAGGGCCAGGGGTTCAAGTCCCACCTGGGGGCAGGGCCGGATTTACCTATACGCCATGGCGTAGGGCCCACAGCTGGCAAGGGCCCACCCGGGGCTGGCCCACACACCGCAGGGCTTCAGAGGGAGCCGGGTAAGCTCGCGCGAGGCCCCGGCTCCCTCTGTACAGCCGCCAGCGTGAAGAGCCTTTTCCTTCATGCTGGCGGCTGTATCTGTAAAGCCGCGATTGCTGGGAAAGGTTAAAGGCAATGCCCTTTAACCTTTCCCAGCATTCGCGGCTTCACAGATACAGCCGCCAGCGTGAAGGAAAAGGCTCTTCACGCTGGCGGCTGTACAGAGGGAGCCGGGGCCTCGCGTGAGCTTACCCAGCTCCCTCTGAAGCCTCTCAGACAGCCGCGGTGCTGGTCGGGGGGGCCAAGGACCGCATGGGCTGTGATTGGGGGGGGGGACCTGGACCGGAAAAGGGCTAGGGGGGGGGGGACTTGGACTGGAAAGAAATGGGCTGTGATGGGGGGGGGGACCTGAACTGTAAAAGGGCTATGGGGGGGGGGGGCCATGGAGGGGAAATGGGTTGTGATGGGGAGGGACCTGGACCGGAAAAGGGCTATGGGGGGGGGGGGGACATGGACTGCAAATGGGTTGTGTTGGGGTGGGGGCCATGGACAGTAAAAGGCATTTGGGGGGGGGGAATGGGAGTGGAAATGGGTTTTGATGGGGGGGGGGACCTGGACCGGAAAAGGGCTATGGGGGGGGGGGTAACTTGGACTGCAAATGGGCTGTGATGGTGGGGGGGGGGAACTAGGACTGCAAATGGGCTGTGATGGTGCAGGGGGACTTGGACTGCAAATGGGATGTGATGGTGGGGGCTAGGACTGGAAATAGGCTGTGATGGGGGGGGGGGCTAGGACTGGAAATGGCCTGTGATGTGAAGGCTAGCACTGGAAATGGGCTGATGAAGAGCTAGAATAGGACTGGAAATGGGCTGATGTGGGGCATGGGAGAATGGGACTAGAAGGGAGTGGATGCTGGGTGGGTCTAGAACGATAAGGGAACTGATTTTGGGGGAGGACTAGAATGGATGGGGAATGAGAATGGAGAGGAAAAATATTTTGTGTGGAAGAAAAGTCTATGATGGGCTGGGTATTGGGAGAGTAAGAGGGGCTTGAAAATGGAAGGGTGAAATTTAAATGGATGATAAAGGAATAAAGAAAGAATTGGGGGAAAGAGCAAAAGGGAAACAATCAGTATGTTAAAGCAGAAATAGAGAGAGAATGGAAAACATCTAAAAGAGAAGAAAGGACAAATGGATAGCTAGCAGAAGACACCAAGAAACCAGAAGAAAGTGACTGGAGCAATTGCAACTGAAAACATGCCCAAACAGAAGGTAGAAAAATACTTTTTATTTTGAATTTATTAACTGGAATATGTCTTTTTTAATGTATTTCTTGAATTCCGATGCTGATTTTGTCCCTATTGCCTCTTTATGTCAGGCAATTCTATACATCTATTGCCATTTCTGTTTTGGTAAGTTGATCTCGTTTTTATTTTTTCTGGGGGCCCACAATTTTTGTTGGCGTAGGGCCTCACTCAAGGTAAATCCGGCCCTGCCTGGGGGACAGCAATCTCAGGCTGGAGGGACTGGGTTCTCTAGTTCTATAGGCACTCCTTATGGCCTTGGGCAAGCCACTTAACCCTCTGTTGCCTCAGGTACACATAGATTGTGAGCCCTTTGGGGACAAGGGAATGTATCCAGTACCTGCATGTAGTGATTAGATAATGTAAACCGCTTTGATTGAAGGATAAGGTGGTATAGAAAACTACTTAAATAAAGAAGTGTGCCTAGTTGAATTCTTGATGGAAGCAAAAGATATCCTTGACCTCCTCTGGAAGGTCAAGGTCAGCAAGTACTACCCTTTCAGGAGCCAAGCCATTAGGCATAGGGAGTGCGGATTGGGATGGAGAAGTGCCCCATTGTCCTGTAAGAGGAGGTTGGGTGCACATCTCAGGTTGAAAGGTTGAGCCTGTGCAAGACATAGAAGCAAAGGAAATCATGGTTAGCGAAGCCAAAAGGGGGCTATGAGGATCACAGCTTGAAAAGCATTTTGGGTATCAGTGGTATCACTCTTACCATCCCAGCCATAGCTAGAAAAAGCTCCCAATTTGCCAGGAACAGAGCCTTCTCCGTCTTCGCCCCTCTACTATGGAACTCTCTACCTTCTCCTCATATCAGAATTGGCCACCTTTCGCAAAGCAATCAAAACATACCTATTCCACTTTGCTTTCGACCACGTAACTTAAAGCCTTATCCATCAATGTCATACTCAAGATTCTGTCAGATTGTAATTATTTCCCCATTCCTATATGCTACTGTGTATGATCTATTAATGATCTTTCAATGTAAATAAGTTAATTGTTTTATATTTTGTTCACATGTGCATTGTCAAATGTTCCATGTAAGATGTTGTTATTTTGAATGCTGTGCGGTATAAAACCAAATAAATAAATAAATAAATAAATAAATAGTTAGCAATGCATAGAGCAATCCTTGTGCCCAATGGAGAAGGAAAGCGTCCGGGGCCTGTCGGTGTATTGATGGTGCCCTGGAACAGAATAGTGGAAGCTGCATGTTTTTCAGAGTGGCAAAGAGATCCATGAGTGGAGTTCCCCACGTCTAGAAGATATGGGCAGCAGTTTTTCAATGCAGCATCCATTCGTGCGGACGGAGGATACGGCTTAACGTCCGCAAGCACATTGAGTTCGCCTGGGAGATATACAGCTCTGAGATGGATGTGGTGTAAAAGGGCCAATGTCCAGAGACGAGTCACTTCATCGCAGAGGGGATGAGATCCTGTCCCCCCTGCTTGTTCACATAGAACATTGCAACCTGGTTGTCCGTTCTGACTATGACAGATTGGCCGGGAAGATGGTATTGAAAAACCCACAGGGCATTGGTGAGAGCACTTAGCTCTAAGAGATTGATCTGCTGAGCATATTCCTGTGGTATTCATAACCCTTGAGTGGTCAGGTCGTTCAAATGGGCACCGCAACCCAGTTTGGATGCATCTGTTGTCAGTGTGTATTGAGGCGAAAGCATTCGAAAAGGTGATCCGACAAGCAGGTTTTGGGGGAGACACCACCACTGCAGTGAGTTCATCAGGTGAGGGGTGATGGAGATCTTGTCTCTGATACGCCCTGTTGCCTGTGTCCATTGAGAAGGACACAGGCAACAGAAGAGAGAAGAGAGTGTCCACTGTGCTGGACGCATGTGCAAGCAAGCATAGAGGGCAACATGTATGGTGGAGGCCAGGTGATCCAAGAAGCATAGCATTTCTCTAGCTGTTACTTGGCTTTGTTGTTGCATGCCTCTTGCTAGCTCGATGAGATGGTAACAATGATCCTGAGGAAGGAAGGTCTTAGCCTGTATGGTGTCTCGAAGTGCTCCGATGAATTTTAGATTTTGAGTTGGAGCGAGGTGAGACTTCTGAAGGTTTATGACAAAGCCCAGATGTTGGAGCACTGTTATGGTACAGTGAAGGGTGTTTGTTACTTCATGAGGGGATTCTCCCCTTACCAGCCAATCGTCTAAGTAAGGGAAGACGAATATCCCCAAGGTACCTAAGTAGGCAGCAACCACTGCCATACATTTTGTAAGGATCCTTGGGACAAAGTTGAGGCTGAAGGGTATTACATGATATTGATAGTGGTTTCTCTGATATACAAAGTGCAAATACTGTCTGTGAGATGGATAGATCAGTATGTGTGTGCATGCCTCTTTCTAGTCCAAAGAGCAGAGCCAATCATGTCGCTGGAGGTACGGTAGAAGAGTTCCCAGAGAAATCATTTTGAATTTTTCTTGGACCATGAATTTGTTTAGGTCCCTGAGATATAGAATGGGCTGAAACCCCCCTGTTTTCTTTGGGATGAGAAAGTAAGGGGAGTAGAAGCCCATCCATTGTTCTGAAGGTGGAACTTTTTTTATAGCACCCTGTGCCAACAAAGTGGTCACCCCCTGTGCTTAGTAGAGCTCTTTGAATGAGTTGAGGGTGGTATTCCTCTCTGAATCTGGTGGGGGGTAAGGTTTTGAAATGACGTTGGTACTCCCGTTGGACAATTTGTAGTGTCCATTGTTCTGTTGTGATGAGGTGCCAACTGTGGGCAAAATGGCAAAGTCTGCCTGAAAACACTTTCTCCAAATGGGTTAGTTTTGCACATACCTTGAGAGTTGTGAACCTCACTTCTAAGCCAGGGCATGGGGAGTATGATCTCGGTCTCTGAAATTTATTGCTAAGGCTCGGCATAGTACTTGCATTGTGCCAAAGACAGCCCTCTGCTGGAGTTGATAAGATGTAACATATATAGGTAGTTTGTCAAGATGTGCATGATGTGAAATATTTCTGTATCTTTCTGCCACATTTTCTTGGTCTCTGACTGCATTTCCTGATATTTCAGGATCTTCTACTTCTCCATGTGATTTACATAGTAGTCTCTTGGAACCGACACCTTAATGCCGTTCTGATGTATTTCTCCTTAACCATTATATCCGGCTTCTTCGCATCCAGCTTTTTATTGGTTGGAATGGGAATATCCTAGTTAATCGTAATCTTCTCATTCTCTGTAATTCTCTGCCTGCTATATGGGTGCTCTGCATGAAAGAGTCAAAAGCTAGGTGCAGTTTGAGGCTAAGGCTTTGCAAACTTAGGCTTCTTCTGCTGGTGAGGAGCCTGTTGCCTTTCCTGAGGCTACTGAGGATGGTAGGGAGTAGAAGGTGCATAATAAGGATAGTAATTCTTCTTCTTGGGGTAGAAAGGCTTTTTTGGGAAATGATTTAGTCTTGAAGGGATCAGCAGTTTTTCTGGAGAGACGTTTCATGGTGAGAACATCAGTCTCAATCTCGCCTGCTTTTTCTCTCCAGCCCTTACCGAATAGATTCTCCCCCACATAAGGAATATTGGCTAATTTATCCTGTACCCATTGTTCTAGGTCTGAAGCTGGTAGCCAGCCATCCTGCGAGCTCCAGTGCAGACAGAGGATGCCCTACTGGTCGATTCAAAGGCTTCAAAAGTTGCTCTTGTTAGAAACTTAGATGTATTCTGGCTATGTTGGATGAGTGCCTGATTAGCACTCCTCTTATCATTTGGAGTAAAAGCATCCAGATCCCTGTTGATGTCTTTAAGGAACATGCCCATATAGAGCATGTAGGAGTTACTCCTGGATGCTAACATGCTTTCCTGGAAGTAGCATCTAGCAAAAGCATCAAGTGTTCTCAACTCTCGACCCAGTGGAATCAAAGAGTGGTTTGTGGAACTCTTTATTCTCCAGGAACAAGCAGGAAGTCAGTCCTCACTTATGGGTGACATCGGCACCGACAGAGCCGAAATGGAGCAATTCCCCAGCTTTCAAAGAAAGCCTTTGGGATTACTGCCACACATGCGTGGTCCTCTTCCCACCCAAGGGTGCCATCTTGTTCAGTCTTCCTTTTTCCGCGGAGCCCATCAGACGCATGTCCTCGTCCCACGGAAAAAGTTTCATTTTTTCGCCTTAACAGACTTTTCTATTTTCCGGTTGTACCGGTCCTCTACCTGTCCTTCCCCTGCTCTACCTTAGAGCTATTGGGGATACTCCGTTTCTTTTCATTTTTTTGTTTGGGCTTCGCACCCTTTTTTCTTCCTTAACCGCTAGCCGCATGGGTCTTCGACTTCGCAGGGGCCATTTTTGCCCCCATGGCCACCGGATTCAAAAAATGTGATAGATGCTCTAGGAACATGTCACTTACAGACACTCATGACTGTTGACTGTGGTGCCTAGGAGCTGACCATGATCCGGAGCTCTGTTCGCTCTGCAAGAAAATGTCCTCTAAGGCCCTGCTCAGCCGTAAGCTGAAGTCTGAAGAAATTTTCCGAAAGGCTGCCTCAGAGTCCCCGGTGGCGACCTCGGTCATCTCCCCTCTAGTGGGTTACCCCCCCACGGCCCCACGTTCTTGGCAGCATTCCGACCAGGGGTCTCCTGAGGTGGAGCGGTTCAAAAAGAAGAAGGCCTCGAAGTGGCTGTCTGGGGCTCCCGACAAGTGTGAGCACTCTCACGCCCGGTCACTTAGCCCCCTTCGGCGTTCCCAAGAGTCAGACAAGGAGAAGCCCCGCAATGTACCCCGCACGGAAGCGAAGGCCTCTGGCGAAGGCGCCCGGTTTCCTGAGGGTCGTCCCGGTGAGGACCTCCTCGACGCCCGATCCGGTGACCCTGGGATCGGCATCGCAGGGCCCCACACCCGTGTGGGAGTCCCGCATGCTGGCACTGGAACGCAGCGTTTCTGCGTTCAGTGCTTCTCAGCAGGCGCTCACGGCCAGCTTTGCTGACTTGCGCCCAGAGACTGCGGGTCCCTTGCGTGGGACAACCAAATCCATCCAGGAAACCCCTGAGAGTCGTGTGCCTTGTGAGGGTCCTTGATGTTGGTGTCGCTCGCCCTCCCATTCCTTGGAGACAAGATCGTCCAGGGCCTCCGGCACCAGGCCACTGGCCATCGGACAGGGTGAATTGCCTGGCTCGGACTCCTCGACCGATTTCTCGAAGTGGGAGTCCGATGGGGAAACCTGTACCCATCCCCGGAAACCTGTACCCATCGGGATCTTCTGTCGGACCCCTCACC
Organism: Ichthyophis bannanicus; assembly: GCA_033557465.1. Taxonomy (NCBI): domain Eukaryota; kingdom Metazoa; phylum Chordata; class Amphibia; order Gymnophiona; family Ichthyophiidae; genus Ichthyophis; species Ichthyophis bannanicus. The sequence continues at coordinate 42,480,627 of CM066048.1, read as the reverse complement.
ACTCGCATTCCAGCAGCGCTCACCACCCGAAGACACCTCCTTCCTGGTGTTTATTCGGAACATGGCACGGGCCCTTATCCTGGTCTCCCAGGCTGAGGAGGACCCTTCCCCGCCCAGGGAATCTCCCACTGTGCCTGTACCGCCTATTCTATCTCGACTGCTGCTCCGCATGTGGAAGGCCCCAGCCTCAGTCCCCATCGTGAGCAAGCACCTTGACATGATGTACAAGCTACATCGTGGGCCAGACTCCCGAAAGACCCAACTCCCACACACCTCGATGGAGGTGGAATCTGCCATTAGGAAGCAAAAGAGCCAGAAATCGCACTCGTCAGTACCACCCGGCCAAGAGTCTAGAGCCCTTAATGCCCTGGGCCGCAAGGCCTACCAAGGTTCCATGCTCTCTTGTCGCAACCAGGCATATCAACTGTACATTGGTGTGTTCCTGCACGATTTGGCTAAGGAACTCGGGGGGATTCTCTGCAGGCCTCAAGGGAGAGCCCCTTGACAGATTCCACACCCTGCTAAAGTCCGTCGCCGACTGCTCCAAGTACCTCTCTCGAGCCTCCTATGATAGCTTCGAGACATCGGCTCGGGTGGCGGCCGCGGGCATTGGGGCCCGCTGCCAGGCATGGTTCCAATCCTCGGATTTGGAGCAATGGGTGCAGGAGAAGCTCCTGGATGTGCTCTGTCTCAGCAAGCAGCTCTTTGGCAAGCCGATGGAGGAGAAGGCTGCGGAAAGTGAGACGGAGTTCGTCACCAGGACTCATCTCTCCCGCAAAATTTCTACCCTGCCTCGGAAGAAGCAGCCAACCAAGAAGCCCTTCTTCCCTAGAAAGGGTCTCCAGTATCAGGGCTATCCGCCATATCCAGCTACCCCCACGTTGACCACTCTGGCGCAGGAAAAATCTGGCCAGGGGCATTGTAAGCCAAAGGGACCGAAGGCCCAAATGCCGGCTCCCCCACAACCCACTCAGGGGTTTTGATGCCATCGGCATAGCCCCTCACCCTCCAGAAACACAGCAGCCAGTGGGGGGACACCTGTCCCGCTTTGCCCCATCGTGGGCTTCCATCACCTCGGACACTTGGGTCCTCCAAGTCATCCAGGACGGCTATCGCCTTCACTTCAACAGGCTTCCACCTCCTTTCTCCCCGGCGGAGCCTCTTCGACTTCCCGCACACCAGTTTCTGCTGCAGCGGAAATTACACTCTCTCCTCACCTAACGGGCAGTTGAGAAGGTCCCTCCCCATCTTCGAGGTCAGGGTTTCTATTCCCGGTACTTCCTTGTCCCGAAAAAGATGGGGGGGTCTGCGGCCCATCCTCGACCTCCGCAGGCTAAACAAGTTCCTGGTGCGGGAGAAATTCAAGATGTTATCTCTTGGTGTTCCGCTGCCCTTCCTCTGGCAGGGCAACTGGCTATGCTCCTTGGATCTAAAGGATGCTTACTCCCACATCTTAATCCACCCCCAACACAGGCAGTATCTGCGTTTCAGAGTGAAAGGAGAGCACTTCCAGTACAGGGTGCTCCCCTTTGGCCTTGTGTCCACCCCACGGGTCTTCACAAAGTGCCTCATCATGGTCGCCACTTACCTTCATTGCCAGGGCATGCCAGTCTTTCCCTACCTCAACGACTGGCTCGTTATGGGCTCCTCGGTTGAGGAGGCTCGGCGAGTGATGTCGCGCACTGTCCTCCTCTTGGAGAGCTTGGGGTTCTTGGTTAACTATCCGAAGTCTCACCTTGAGCCGGTGCAGGCTCTCGAGTTCATCGGGGCGCGCCTCGATACTCAGCAGGCGATCACCTTCTTGCCGGTAGATTGCTCCACCCACCTCCAAGCTCTGGCGGCTTGCGTCCAAAGCGCTCACCAGGTCACCGCGCGAACAATGCTAAGTTTCCTGGGCCACATGGCCTCGACCGTACATGTGGTTCCTCACGCCCACCTGCACATGCAGACGGCTCAGTGGAGTCTCAGGGCCCAATGGATCCAGTCCCTTGGACACCTCAGGGACCCAGTCAGGGTTCTTCCCGACCTCAGCTTGTCCCTGAGCTGGTGGCAAAACCCCCGCAACGTCCTGCGGGGATAGCCCTTTCATGCTCCGTGGCACTTTGTGGTACTGACGACAGACGCTTCCCTGTTAGGGTGGGGAGCCTATTGCGGACCACTCTGCACACAGGGGTAATGGTCACCCGAGGAGTCTTAGCAGCAGATAAACCTTCTCGAACTCCGGGCCATTCGGTGGGCCCTGAGGGCCTTCGAGGAACATCTCAGCAGGAAGTTGGTTCTAGTGCAGATCAACAACTGTGTAGCAACATTCCAAATCAACAAGGAGAGAGGCATGGGATCACGCTCCCTCTGCCGGGAAGCGGTCCTCATCTGCTCTTTCGCTGTCTGACGGAGAATGTCCCTCAGGGCGATGTACCTCCTGGGCCAGGAGAATGGCCTGGCAGACAGACTCAGCAGAATCCTTCACCCCCACGAATGGCGGCTGGATCCCAGAGTAGCAGGCTGCCTGTTTCTCTGCTGGGGAACGCCGGCAATAGACCTCTTCGCCAGGCCCCAGAACACGTAGCTCCCCCGCTTTTGCGGGCCGGTACCGCACCCGAGCAGGGAGGGCCCCGATGCATTTCTCCTGGACTGGTCCTCCAGCCTTCTCTATGCATTCCCTCCTTTCCCCCTCATTGCAAGGACTCTGTTCAAGGCTCAGCAGAATAGGGCATTGTTGATTCTTGTGGTCCCCTTGTGGCCTCGGCAGCCTTGGTTCCTGCTCCTGCTCCGGCTGTCGACGGAGCCTCCGGTTCCCCTGGGCTCTGCCAGTGGTCTGCTAATGCAGGAGGAGGGTCGGGTGCTGCATCCAAACCTAACCTCCCTATCCCTCATGGCCTGGCGCTGAACGGGTCTCCCTAGCCTCTCTGGCCCTTCCGGAGGAGGTTGAGGAAGTCCTCCTTGCCTCAAGGAAGGACTCCACTAGGCGAGCTTACGCCTTTAAGTGGAAACGCTTCTCTGTCTAGTGCTCGGAGCACCAGATCGGCCCCTTCTCGTGTCCTGTTCGGTGGGTTCTCCAGTACCCCCTCCACCTCTCAAGGGAAGGGCTGAAGTTGAACTCTGTCAGGGCTCGTTTGAGCGCCATCTCAGCTAATCATCTCCCTATCGAGGGAAAGCCCCTCTGGGGGCAGCTGTTAATCTCCCGCTTCATGCGGGGTCTTCTCTGTCCAAGCCACCCATCCATCCTCCTCCAGCGGAATGGGACTTAAATGTGGTACTCACGCAGCTCACCCGTCCACCCTTCGAGCCAATGGCAACGTGTTCGCTCCGGCACGTGTCCTGGAAGGTGACCTTTCTGGTGGCGCTGACCTCGGCCCGCTGAGTCAGTGAGCTCCAGGCTGTCATGGCTGGTGCTCCTTACATCAGGTTTTATCGGAACAGGATGGTCCTCTGTACCCACCCTAAATTCCTGCATAAGGTCGTTTTGGACTTCCATCTCAACCAAGAGATAATGCTGCTGACTTTCTTCCCAAGGTCCCACGCCGACCAGGCGTCGATGGCTGTCCACACCCTTGACTGCAAACGGGCCCTCGCCTTTTATTTGCAGCATACCCAGACTCATCACAAGTCTGACAGGCTTTACGATCCCAGTAGACTGGGGAAAGCAGTCACCAAGGGCACCCTCTCGGTTTGGGTGGCAGACTGCATCACTTTCGCCCATGTGAAGGCGGGCGTCCCACTGGATCGTTGAGTCACTGCACACAGGGTCCGAGCCAAAGCAGCCTCGGTGGCCTCGCTGCGCTCCATGCCCCTGATGGACATCTGCCAGGCGGCAATCTGGTCTTCCACGAACACCTTCGATGCCCACTACTGCCTGGAGAGGGAGTCCCGCCAGGATAGTGCCTTCGGCCAGGCTGTACTCCGTAACCTGTTCAGGGTATAAGCAACTCCTGCCCTCTGACCCTTCTTTATGACTACTGAGGGCTTCACCCCGAGGACCTGGGGCTCCTTCTGGCTTCGGCTTTTGCTCATGGCCTCGCGGCGGCATTTTTTGGTTACAGGTTTGGTAGCCTGTAGCTAGGGAGTCCCAGAAATGAGGACTGACTTCCTGCTTGTTCCTGGAGTCTTCAGGTTTCCAGAAGCTTCAACTCCCACACCATTCAATGGTAGTGGAATTGGCAATGCGTCGAAAGTGTAGTTACTCACCTGTAACGGGTGTTCTCCAGGGACAGCAGGAATCAGTCCTCACTACCCTCCCGCCTCCCCTAAAAAATTGCTGAATTTTTGTCCTTCCCTTGCCATCTGCTTGGTAGGACTCGAGCTAAGGGACCTGACTGAGCAAGATGGCACTCTTGGGTGGGAAGAGGACCATGCATGCATGGCAGCAATCCCAAAGGCTTTCTTTGAAAGCTGGGGAATTGCTCCGCACGGGCTCCGTTGGTGCCGACGTCATCCATAAGTGAGGACTGATTCCTGGTGTCCCTGGAAAACACCTGTTACAGGTGAGTAACTACACTTTCGGCACATTAACATATGTTAATTCTGATACAGTGTCAGCACCCCACCTGCAGATGTATGTACATATTTCACTCATGTTATCTTAGCTTTTACACTTGTTCTTTGTAAATATTTTATGTATATAGTTCACCCATGTTATCCAAGTTTGTACCCCTGTTCTCTGTAAAACCGAACAACTTGTTGTTCTGGTCATTTTGTTATATTGTAAACCGCGCTGATATCGAATAGTGCGGTATATAAAAAATTGTAATAAATAAATAAATAATAAATAAATAAATTGCCGATTCCACTACCATTGAATGGTATGGGAGTTGAATCTTCTGGAAACCTGAAGACTCCGGTACCCGATATATGGTGTCGAGCCTTTTACTGGTTGATGATACCATGAGTGGGTCCTCCCACATGCGGAGCATCAGATCTTGAAGGATGCGATGCACCAGTAGGGTTGCTACTTCTTTGGGCGTTGTAGAGTTTTGGATAATTTCCAATTCCTCTGCCCTTGGTTCCTTCTCCGATGTCACAGTGATGGAAAGATCTTCTGCCATGTCCCGGATAAAGTCCTGGAAGGACATATCCTGTGGAGGAGATTGGCGTCACTTGTGAGGCGGTGATGGGTCTGACAGGATATCGGGAAGGTTCCAGGAATTGAGCGATTCTTGCTCAGATTCAGATGAAGTGGAGTCTGAGTCCGGGAGGAAGTTGAAGTATTGATGGTCCTTGGATTTGTCTCGATGTCGACATTGGTACTCCAATATGTCGGCATCCAGCAGTTTGTCAGCTTGAGGTTGCTGAGCGATATCGATTGGTGCCAGAGAAGGCATCGATGTCGATGCTGAGGGTTCTGGTGGCATCGATTCCAGTACATGCACCAGTGGTTGAGTCTCCAGCTGAAGGCTGGGTGCCGACAGCTGCACTCCCAGTGCTCTCGTTGATATTGTTATTGAAGCTGCCAGGAGTGCTGCCAAACCTCTTTTGAAAGTCAGCATGCGCTGATCTAAGGAAATTGCTGATACCTGGGTAGATTCAGCAACAGGGCTTTGGGCCACTGTCCCAGAGCATGGCACTGGTAGCTCTACGGAGATCAATGCCTCAGGAGCATCCCAGAGCCCCACCAGTGCTTTGGAGGAAGAATCCTCCTGCCAGAGCTGTTTGGCTGACTGGTCAGCATCTGAGGCACCCCATGAGGAATCTCGATGCTTATGGGACTTTCCTGCATTATCAGTATTGGACTTAGATGACGATATTGATGATTTGGACTTAACCTTGTGCTTGGACTTCAGGAATACCTGCGACGCACACGAGGAAGTGGAAGCCTTCAATGACGTGGAAGCCCCTGAAACAGAATCCGAGGCAAAAAAAGGTCCTCCCGAGTTCAACACTTGGATTGGGACCTCCACCGACAGGACTTGGAAGAGATGCAGGAAGCGCGAGATTAGCAACATCTTTACCTCCACAATCTGACCCATCAATGAAACGTGCCTCCTACCCCCAGCCACTAATCATCCCTTCAACTTGTTACACAAGTTTCTTATAGTTCAGATTGTAAGGTTACTGATGATTATGCCCTATCTGGACCCCCAGATACTGTATGGAAATCCCCACCTATTGGAATGGCAGCATTTGCTGCAGGCCAATGCATAAATCATCTGGGACTATAAGATTCAAAATTTTTGATTTATTCCATTTCAAGCAGAACCCAATAGACTCCTAAATTTGCTAAGTTCCCACATGAGTATTGGCAAAGAAATATGTGGCCTGGAGATGGCCAAGATCACATCATCTGCAAACAGAGATGCACGGTAATCTCAAATCCCCACCATGATGCCGCTAAGATCTGTGTTCATCCGAATATGTGCCGCAAGTGGCTCTACAGAGAGGGCAAACAAAAGGAGTGACAGGGGAAAACCCTGCCTGGTCCCCCTCCCCAATGGGAAGAAGGAGGAATAGCCTCCATTTACATTGACACACCCACAGATTTCAATACAAAGCCCTCACCCAGACTATGAAGCCTTCTCCAAACCCCATTCGTTCAAGTACTCTGAACATAAAGTCCCAGGAGGAACAAAGAAAAAAGCGGCAGATTCACACCCAATAAACTTAAAAACTTTATTAAACCAAAAGGGTGGCCAAAGCCCAACACAGGCCGTGTTTCGTAATCACTTCATCAGGGGCTATCCAGGCACACTAAAAAACAAATTATATAAATTAATAAAATCAAACTTAAAAACAATAATCATATGAAAATGGTGGGTTAAGAAAATTGAGATAAAAATAAAAATGATAATGAAAATGAAATTATAAACATTAATATACAATAAAAATATAAAGGCCAAAATGGACTATATCAATGAACAAATATCTTAAGGACCTTAATAAAAATCATAAAGACCATATACAATCTGAATATATCTAATATATTCGATTGACCAACCGCTCCATGAATAAAATAACACATAAATTCATTTATATACACATATATAATTGTATATAAAAATATATATAATATAAATAAATAAATAATTAAAAATATGAACAGTAGTTGGAATACAAAGAATAATAAAATAACTAAAACATTTATAATTATAGAATACGTTATACAAAAATACACAATAAAAATATAAAACACAACTATATGCTATTGCGAAACAAGAAGGGATGAGGAGACTAAAAGAGTAGGACCGATCCAGAACTAATTGTGTGAATGCTGAATAAATCACATACCATAAAGATGGATATTACCTGTGGGTGTGAAGTACAAAGACTTCGCCAGGCTCAATAGAAACAATGGAAGACACTAATATCAGAATAGCTTCTAGAAAAAATAAAAATAAAAATAAAACCATGACCCATACGCCACATTGGACAATAGTTGAAGGTATATAGATTATTTGAAACAATATCTTACATTGCAAAGGTAATAACAGATAAAATTATAAGTATATTTATGTTATTTATAAATTGTCAAAAAACTATGGATATTGCCCCCATAAAAATATAAATTATATATCTTTATTTTAAAATATAAACGTGCTATCCCTCTTCGAAATTCATAACCATAAATATAACCAGTACTAAAACCGTACGCTAATTGAATAAATTAAAATCATCTTTGTGAGAGGCTTGATGAACATTAATTTAAATATATTTCTGAAAAACTGTAGATATTACTCTCATAAAAATATAAATATATTAATTTATATTAAAATATAAAAAATTTAATACTATACCTATTAAACAACTCATGAGCAAAAACATGATCAAAAATAGGGCTGGAAGGGCTCAATGAACATAATATAATTATATTATTATATTTCTGTTATTATAAAACATTAGGGGCTATAAATCTTGCCCTTATAAAAATAAATATATTCTTTAATTTTAAAATATAGATGTTGTACCCATAAAAATATAAGTATATTACTTTATTTTAAAATATAAAAAAAATAATTTTTTTTTAAAATACTATACTCATTAGAAACCCATGAGCATAAACATGATCTATGAAAGAACATAGAAGGCTCAATAAACATAATATAACTATATTGTTGTATTATTTTAAAATATCAAAGGCTATAGATATTGCCCTTATAAAAATAAATAGATTCTTCTATTTTAAAATATAGAAGGTTTTGGATGCTATCCCCAATAAGAGCTCATGAACATAACCATAAACAATCATAAATTGTGCAATAATCAAATAAATGAGAATCATCATTGTAAGAGGCATGGTATATTGAATATATGAACAGAAGAGGGGGGGGGGGTTATCTAAAAAACAATGTGGAAATCTTATATAAAATAAACAGATCAACAAGGGGAAGAAAAACCCCCATCGGTTGTTGAAACTAATGAGAAAGCATTGAACGCCGTAAAACATTATAAAAACTAATGAGAATCAAAAAAGGGAGGATCGGAAAATGTTCAAAAGAAATCCAAATGAACCCATAGACTCATTAGAATCTTTCTTGCCTTTATAACGTCCGGTGGACTCCTTGCACCACGTTATCCACTCAGAGATTCAGACGCATTATCCGGAAAACCTTAAAAGTGACACAAATATATTAATACAACATCGAAAATACCGGGTGCAAGGGGAGTCCAATTTAAGCGCTGAACCAAGAGGCACGTTCTTGAGTGTTCAAAATCAAAAAATATAATCGATTCCTGATGGAATGAATACTAACCTAGCTGCTAATGGCTATATTAAAATTAACCGAAATGCCATAGGAAATTGATTTATGCTTGAAAATAAGACATTGAATAAACAATTACCGCCCACCAGGGAGGGGGGGGGGGGGAGAAAAACACCAATTTTGACCATAACCTTAAAAGGGGTTTGTTGTGGATAAGAGACTCCCTTTAAACATCGAGGTTTTAAAAAAACTTTATTAAAATACTACAAACCATAGTGGTGAATTGCATACATGAATGCAGAGATATACAAATACAAAACCTGCTACTTGTTAACACTAAAAGGGTAACAAACCAAAGGACCATCTGTAGAAAGCCGTTTGAAGTTTCTCAAAGAGTTGGAGAACGCCGACACATGCGCATTAAAAAAGAACCTGAACCGGAAGTATAACGATAAAAAGCTTCAAAAAAAATAGATGAAAAACATCAACTACTACAAAGTGAAAACACAAACACTGATCCATCACTAAATTAAATCTGCATAAAATTATAACCCACAGATAAAATCCTAGTAACATGCGCAAGCTGAGAGATTTTATATAACAATGTATGATGCAAACAAATAAGTTAACCTTTAAATGTCTGAGGCAGGGAAGGAAAGGGAAGGAAGGGGAGGGGAGAGAAAGGGGGGGAGGGGAAAGGAAGAAACAAGGAAAGTGGGGGGGGAAGAAAGAGGAAAGGGGAGGGGGGGACAGGGGGGGAGGGGAAGGGAAAGGAAAACGGAAGATAGCAAGTGAAAAGAAAGAAAACGGAAATAAATGGGGGGAGGGAAAGGGGGGGAGAAGGAGAGGATAGGGGAGGAAGAAGGGAGGGGGGAAGGGAAGAGGAAGAAAGGGAAGGGGGAGGGGGGAGGGGAGAAGAGGGGGGGAGGGAAGGGGAAAGGAAAAAGGGGGGGAGGAGGGGAAGGGAGAGGGACAGGGAAGATAGGGGGGGAAGGGGAAGAAGGGGGGGGGGGAAGAGGGGGTAAAGAGGAAAATGTGCAAAGGTTGCAGCTAAACCTATGAATCTCAAGACAACAATGAAGACTCCTAAAGGAACACGGATAAATCTTTTTCTAAATTTAAACCCCGAGGGGTGAACGTATCCAACAAAAAAACTAGCTCGGTTGAGTGGCTAGTGCTGTTTTTTTGTGGACCCCATAAAGTCCCAGGAGACATGGTCGATCACTTTTTCAGAATCCAGGGAGAGCAATAATGCCCATTCCTGCTGTTGCTGCACTATCCATATCAGGTTTAGAATCTTCCTAACAATCTCCAGGAACAAGCAGGAATGTAGGTTCACATGTGGGTGACATTGGTACAAATGGAGCCCGCGCGGGAACGCTCCCCAGCATCCACTTGGAAAGCTTTTGGGAGCACTCCACTGCACCTGTGTCACTGCCTTCACACCTTCCCAACTCCTCCTCTTCAGTTCTTTGTTTTCCATGGAGCCAGAAGGAAGCTAATCCTGTCACTGCAGAAAAATGTATTTTTATGGATAGCGCCTCTGCCTTCCCACCAACATCAGCACCGTCTAGGACATCGCTGGTTCCCTTATTTCTTTTCTTTAACTTCTTTCTTTATTTTCTTTAAAAAAAAAACAAAAAAAAAAAACCTACTTGGGGTTCGACGCCCTTTTTAGGCCTTAAACCTACCATACTTTTCACACTGGAGAGTAGGGAGAAACCAACTAGTGGTTTTAAAAAATGTTCTAGGGAGGAAGTGACGTCACCCGTCAGTATGGACGTGTGAGGAGATAGCTCCAGACCCTACCAAGCGATAAAGTGTATAAGAGAGCCCTTACCGGGAGTGGATGGCGGTGAAAGTAGTGCCAGGGGTTGCCGCAAGTGGAGGTGCGCATGGCGACCCGAAAAAACCCCCGCTGATCTGAGAGATTATGCCTTTGGCGCGGCGAGTGTGAGCGGGCTGGGGGCCGAAGCTAAAATGGCAGGAGAGGAGAGAGTGCGTGGTGAGCAGGCCGCGCAGCATGGAGTGGAGTTGGAAAAAGGCCCAGGAGGGAGCGGAGAGTCGGCGGCACAAATGGCAACGCGAGCTGAGCTCAAGGAGTGGTTCGAGGAGCTAAAGGAGGAGGTGAAATTAGCTAAGACAGCACTGGGAGAGTTAATGAGCGGCCTGAGAGAGGAGGTGGAGGAAGTCACCCACAGGATGGGGGATCATGAGAACCGGCTGCAAACGTTGGAACAACAGCAGGAGGAGTGGGAGGCGCACCAAAAAGGTGAGGAGGAGTGGAAGGAGCAAATAAAGATGAAGCTAGAGGATTTGGAAAATCGCTCCAGGAGGAATAACCTGCGAATTAAAGGAGTGCCGGAGGAGCCTGAGTTCCGGGACTGTGCCAAAGTAGCTGAGGCCGTGTGTCGCGAGGCCTTGAAGCAAGGAGGGGAGGAGGTGGAGGTGGGAGAAATACAGCTGGACCGAGCCCATCGGGCCCTGGGACCTATGCGTAACAACCGGCCCAGGGACATAGTAGTCTGCCTGAGGGCTTACAAGGTAAACGAGAGGATTGCAGCTCGAATGAGGGGACTGTGCAACTTCTTGTGGCAGGGGTATTCCGTAGCAATATATGCGGACCTGTCCTCTGGGACGCTGCTGCGGAGGAGGGCTATGGCACCCATCACCAGTCAGCTGCGCAAGTTGGATCTGAGGTACCGCTGGCTATACCCCTTTGGACTGGCGTTCACGAAAGGGGAAAGGACTTGGAGAGTACATTCTCTGGAGGAGGCATTGGTGGCATTGAAAGCAGCGGGGATGCAGAGACCTGGGGGGGAGGTGCAGGCGGAGAGCTCCCGACAGGATCAGGAGAACGGGCAGCGGCAGCAGCGGGACTTGGACTCCGAGGAGCGACTGACGGAGATGGAGCGAGATTTGAGGAGACCATCACGGAGAGGAACTAAGCGCTGACCAGTAATACTGGGATAGCGAGAAAGGCATGTTCTGCTGCAAGAAGAGGGCGAATGGACTAAAGACAATAAGCGGGGATAATATCTGAGTGTGTGTAGGGTGGGGAGGAGGGCGGTGAGGTGAGGGCTGTGGTTTTAATGTTATGAGGGGAAATGTGAGGTGACTGGGGAGGTGGGGAGAGGCGGTGAGTGAAGGATTAGGGGAATAGGGAGTGAGAGGGAAGGTGGTAGGGGGGTTGAAGGTGGAGGGCGGGTTGGGGTGTTTTGTGAGGGTAGGGTCTGGGGGTGGCGGGTGGGGCACGACTCCGAGATAGCCTCGTGTAAGTGTGAGGGGGGGAGGGGGAGGGGGGGGGAAGAGGATCAGAGGGATGGTAGGGGGCGGAAGGAGGATAAGGATATACTAGTGGTGAGTACCCTGAATGTTAAGGGCTTGCAAACATGGAGGAAGAGGTGTCTGGTGGAAAGGGAGAGGAGGAGGATGAAGGCGGATTTCTTGTGCCTCCAGGAGACGCATTTGAGGGTGGGTCAAGAGGGATTGATGTATTCGGAGAAGTACCCCAGGGTGGTGTTAGCAGGACAACGGGCACAACCTAGGAGAGGGGGGTGGGGCTCTTGATAGGGGTGGACTACAAAGATGCTGTGTTGGAGGAGCGGAGGGATAAGCAGGGAAGGTGGGTGGCAGCAAGGCTTAGGATAAAGGAGGAGGAAGTGTGGATAATGAGCCTGTATGCGCCCAATGTTCAATGGGGGGAGTTCTTTGACAAATTGTTGAGGGAGGTGGAGGGCTGGGGAGCAGTGCCTTTGATTATAGGGGGGGATTTTAACATCACGGTTAACCCCAGGGTAGATAATATGGGGGGAGGGGGGGTGGGTGGCGGGAAAGATAGGTGGAGTTTAATGAAATTCCGAGACAGGTTAGGGATGGTAGATATGTGGAGGGGTAGGCACCATGGGGAAAAGGGGTACACATTCTTTTCTGCAGTGCACGGGACGTACAGTAGGTTGGATATGGTGTGGGTAAGTGGTGACTGGCAAGCCAGGGCACAGGAAGTGGAAATAGGCCACATTACGTGGTCAGATCATGCTCCAGTGCATATTAAGTTTGAACTGGGGGACAGGGACACGGGTATCAAGTTTTGGAGGCTGAATGAGAGGTTATTGGAAGAGCCAAAATATGTGGGAAGCTTGTGGAGAGTCATACAGGAGTATGTGGAGTTCAATTTGGATGGGGGAGTGCCAATGGGGATGGTGTGGGATGGTATGAAGGCGGTGGTGCGGGGGCATCTTATCAGTATAGCAGCGCAGGAGAAGAGAAAGCGGAAAAAGGCAGAGGATGAGTTAGTAAAACAAATAGGGGACCTGGAGCGCCAACATCAGGCGCGGGCGGATCCCACTACCTGGGCAAAGTTGCAAAAGGTGAGGGGGGAACTGTGCCAGTTAGAAGCGGCTGAAGTGACATACAATTTGGCTAGGCTAAAACAAGCGTGGTTTGAAGGGGGGAATACAATAGGGAAGCGGTTAGCACGGCGGTTAAAGGTGAGGCAGGAGAGGGCTAACATAGGGGGAATTCGGAACGGGAAGGGGAACATGGTATATAAACCCCAGGAAATAAGGAAGGTCTTTGTGGAGTACTATGAGCGGTTGTACAGCAGCGAGGTAAGGGGTGGGGGGGGGGGAGAAGGGAGCAGAATTCCTAACAGAATGTCAGCTACCCAGCATATCGGTAGAGGGGGCGGAAGAACTGGGAAGGCCGGTGGGGCTGGCAGAGGTTGGGAAGGCTATTAAAACTCTTAAAGAAGGGAAGTCACCCGGCTTAGATGGGTTAACCGGGGAATTTTACAAAGTACTGAAGGAGAGTGTTCAGGGGTTGTTAGTAAGGGTGTTTAATGGGGTGTTAGAGGGTGAGGAGCTACCCCGTTCTATGGCGGAGGCTGGCATAACTGTCATTCCTAAGCCCGGGAAAGATCCTACTACCTGTGGGGCTTACAGACCGATATCCCTTATTAACGTGGACGCGAAGCTACTGGCTAAAATACTGGCAGCTAGGCTTCAAAAGCTAATGCAGAAGCTAGTGCATAAGGATCAGTCGGGTTTCATTAAGGGGAGGCAAGGGGGAGACAACATTCGAAAGTTGCTAAATGTGATCTGGGAGTTGGATGGGACGGGGAAGGAAGGGGTCTTTCTTACGGTAGATGCCGAAAAGGCATTTGATAGGGTGGAGTGGGGTTTTATGTGGCAGGTACTGGAGAAAATGAGTTTGGGGGGGTAGCTTTATGGGATGGGTAAGGGCATTGTATAGGAGTCCGAGTGCCCGGATTAGGATTAACGGGGGATATTCAGAGAGTTTTGGGTTGGGTAGGGGGACACGGCAGGGGTGTCCATTGTCGCCCCTGCTGTTTGCGCTCGTCATTGAGCCACTGGCAGCGTTTATTCGCCAACAGGAGGATATAGAGGGGATAAGGGTGGGGGGTCAACTTAGTAAAGTGGCACTGTTTGCAGACGATGTCATCTTTACGCTTGGTAAACCTTTCTGGAGTCTCCCCAACTTAAAGAAAGCTATTGAGAGATATGGTGAGGTAGCGGGGTACAAGATGAATGTAAGTAAAACAGAAATATTGGGGTTTAATTTAGAGGGTGGGTTAGAGCAGCGGTTAAGGGAGGCATTTCCATTTAAGTGGGTACAGGGGAGTTTTAGGTACCTGGGGATCCAGTTGGGGAGTTCTTTGAACAATGTTAATGAATGGAACTATGGGCCTGTCTTACTTCAACAAAGGCTAACACCTTGTAATGAAGACGTGCAGTTTATTTACAAACAAAGTAAGAAGACATTCAGAAAGACAAGTAATTCTCTTAGTTACACATGAGTAGTTAGAAAAGATAACTAGAATGCACACTTAATTACAGTACTGAAAGAGTTATGAGAGAATGCAGCTATGTACAAAGAATATACTTCACCAAACTTGTCATAACCCCTTTACACATCAGCTGGGAGCGCTCAGCGAGAGGAACTAATGACAGTCTAGGATCCTTCATGCCTGGCCAAGCAGATCTACGCTCTGTCTGTTATGGATTTTCTCTGTACTTATATAGGCACAAATGTGTTGCAGCCAGCTCTCACCCATGAGCTTCTCCCCACCCCATCCACCTTTTTTGCTTTGGTTTCTGGGTGGGCTTCTGACCACCTGTTAGAAGCTCAAACTTACACAATCAGACATGGTCAGATATCTGAGAATGCTCAAAGGACACATCCTCCATGGCCTACATTCCAAGGCTAGATGAAGTGTTCTTTTGTTATCATTAATGGGTCTCTGTCAAGGGAGACACCCCCCATGGTTTTAGAAGCATCTCAAAGCTTTTACATTATAATTGATGAATTCTTATCCTGTCTACATTGGCTAGGCAAATGTTTCTATATTGGCCAAGAGAATTGTTCAAAGGCCAAGGGAAGAATTCTGTCTCCCTCTCTGGCCTCTTAACACTCCCCAGGCTAGATGTGTAAAGATCTCTCATCTCTGGAGCAAGTTGGCTCAGATAAAGTACAATATCCTTTGCTGATCCAAAAATCCATATAAATCTTTAATTAGTAATACATTCCACCCTTGGATCAACAAGGATATTGTACGTAAGCAATGGCTGAATCGCATTTGTAATTCATTTAGAAATACAATAATAACAACATGGGCTTAAACATAGTGGATAGCATTAAGGCAAACGCTTGAGGGGACAAGCCTCAGTGTAATTTAGGTGATATTTTCCATCCCCCCCCCCCCAGCATTACAATTGTCAAAGCCAAATGGCTTGTAGGTCTCAGCTATCTTTATCAGTTCCCCATGCAGTGGGGTACTCATTTCACCTGCACATTCAGAACTTTTTCCCACTGTACATCTGCCCCATAGACTCTAATAACTAAAATCTGGGGAACAGGTGACATAAGCAATTGGGCACATGATGTTCAGCAGAAAAAATCTGAGATACTAAAATTACAGTTACTTTCCAAGGAAACAATAACAATACATAAGGAAAAAAAAAATCATTCACAAAAGTCCACAAAAGTCCAATAGTCCTTTTCCTATTTTCAGATAATTTGGCCTGCTTCTCAGCAGTTTTTCAGGACTCCGTAGCGTCATTTTCACCTTTCTCTGAAGTTTAAACTTGGCCTCTCTCAACAGTTGAACCTCTCATTCTCGTAGGTGGACATCTTGGCCTTTCTTTCATTGCGACACATTGAAGTAGATAGGGACTTCCTCACACGTTTCTGCGGTGTGTAGTCCAGATCTCTCGGGATGGTCTGCTCCATCTGGACTCTGGTCAATTCCCTCCGCTAGACTCTCCGGCTTGCAGTTGGTGACATGGCTCCAGGCCTCATTCAGAAGAGCAGCGCCAATATTAAATGAAAAGACTAAAAATTCTAGATTAGACTTCACAATAAGACAAACTTAATTTCATCTATATTTACTAAGATCATATCCTACAGATAATAAATATTGCTTTTATAAACTTTCAGTGATCTACTAGTAACTATCTCGTATGGTGTCAATCTTATCTCGCAGTTTGATTAACTCCTTGTCTCTCTACCACTGGAAATTCATTTTGCTTGTAGGAAATATTCCATTTTGCCCTTGAATGACCTTTACATGTTTCAGATCAGACAAGCTGCACATACGTGTTCTGCAATTTTGATAAGTTTTAGAATTATACCCAATTGTGTGAGAATTTGTCATCAAATCATCCCCCTTTGCCTCTGCATGTCTGGCCAGGACATACAGAGGAAAAGTGAGGCACAAAGCATCCAGAAGTACCACATGGCCAGTGTGGGTTTTCCAGAGCTCATCAAGGTGCAAGGTGCACCTAGCCTGTCTCCAAATATCTATTTCTTCCAATTGTTGAGTATGACTTCCTGAATTGAAGCTTCTGGAGACGGCACAGTCAAATAAAGTGCTCATAATTTTTTGTTTACATATTCATTAGGAAAATACATCACTTCAAATTACCTTCATCAGTTTATTGTCTATCACAGTTTCTTCTTTAATATTCCACTTCATCCCTCCATAACACAACACTTTTTCATCACCTGCATCATTCCACCAACTACTTACATAGGTCCTTTTCCTGTTTCTTTTATACCACACTAATGTATCCTTATTTGGTAAGGCTGCTAAGAATATCAAACAATTGTTAATAACTTAAATTTAGATTCTTCTCAATAAGATAACAGTATGAGTAAACAGTGTCCCTTTCCCATCAACTTAATTGGTCCAGTGCTAAGTAGACATATACTCATTCTAAAATAGGAACAATCTGGGTAAAATCCTTACAATATAAAACTCTTATTTTGCAGCATTCTATAACATCAACCCCAATAGAAAGAAATATGGCTCATCTCTCACGTATAACTAGAATCTATCGTATACCCTGTCCTCAGTGAGAGTGCTGTTAGACTGATTTTAAAATTGCAGTGTTCACAAGGATTTGTATAAGCTACTCATTAATTATGGTGTCAAAAAGAGATCCTTTTGAGGTGAGAGATCCGAGAGGGTACAAGGCATTGGTGGCTAGGCCTCATCTTCAGGTCCTTCTTGGATTGCAAGGCATTCATGACTATCCTTGGGTTCTTCTCGGCCTATGCTCCCCCTGCCTATTTATGTCTCTTCAGAGGCATAAATATGCAAGGTTCCTGTTCTTCAGGCCTTGTGGGTCCTCAAGGAGTCTTAGAGCTTGGTAGCCCAGATCATCACACTGGAAGCAGCACATTTAGCCTAGGCTGTGGCCTCACCTTTCTGCCTCTCTCTCTCTCTCTCTTATTCTTTTTCTCAAACCTCTCCTGGATCATTGCTGACAAGCAAGATTTGGTTTTATCCAATCAACTCAAGTTCTCATTATTTTCTGGGAACTCAGTTCCATCTTTAATCTATATTTGTTCTATATAGCTTGAGAACAGAGCAATTTCATATCAGCCTCTGTCTAATTGCTGTGTGTGTACTGGACCTCTGCGTAATGTACTATTACCACAAGTGTCATAAGTGCAAGTGTATAAACTACCAACTTAATATCTCACAATGCTGCAACATATATCTGTTTTATATCTATTTTCTCAGGAACTGTACTGAAAATGAACTATAAACTTTTAGAACAAAGTACACTTTTTCTCTAGATAAATACAGGAAAACAGGTGTCCCTCAGTCGTTAGCACAAAGCTTAAAGTAATTATCTTGAACCTCACAGTTCAGGCTCAAGTGAGGTGAAACTTCTAAAAGGTGTTACTTTTCTTGGTTACATTTAAATTAACATGTTATCTTCAACACAGCCAGTAGAACGAACCATTGTCTTGTGTCCTTCATGCAAATGTGGCTAAACAATTAACCTATAGTTATAGCTGTTTATGTTTAACTATGCCCCCTGGGGTGCTTGCCACAGTTTAAAAAAAAAAAATATCCTCCTTTAACTTTTAAGTTTGTTTGGTAGCATATACAGTCAAAGACAAAGAATAGATGCATAACATATTAATGATAAAGATTACCCTCTCACTTACTCAGGATTCAATGCCCCACCATCCTGTCAGGATTCTCAACCTCCACTTTGGAGGCAAAAAAAAAGTTTCAAAACAGTTTCATGCCTCGTTTGTTTGATCTAGTCACTTCAGCATTCAGGGACTATAAAATCTATTGGAGTAGCCAGTAATGAAAGAAAAACAGTTTTTTACTTCAAACATTTGAATACAGAACAAATCAAAGCTTACAAGTGCATTATACCTATCTGATCAGAGTTTCTTTTAACCAGGGACCTTAAAAAAAAGTCTTCACTTCTTCATAATCTTATAAGGATTTTCCATAACAATTAATACTAACTGTACAGGATAGGCATTTTGTTCAAAGCACTGAATTAAACATCTTTGCAGCACAAGGTTACATATTTTCCTAAACAAAACTGATCTTGTATCAGTGGGTCAGAACTAATCATACAGAACAAATCAAAGCTTACAAGTGCATAAACAATTAATACTAACTGTACAGGATAGGCATTTTGTTCAAAGCACTGAATTAAACATCTTTGCAGCACAAGGTTACATATTTTCCTAAACAAAACTGATCTTGTATCAGTGGGTCAGAACTAATCATACAGAACAAATCAAAGCTTACAAGTGCATAAACAATTAATACTAACTGTACAGGATAGGCATTTTGTTCAAAGCACTGAATTAAACATCTTTGCAGCACAAGGTTACATATTTTCCTAAACAAAACTGATCTTGTATCAGTGGGTCAGAACTAATCAAACAGAATTTCTTATCACCATGATCTATCATTAATCTCTTGTTGATTAAAATCCTCCACAGTATCTTCTAGATTAACTCCTCCAGGATTTTGGGGAGTACTCAGCACTTTCCTCCTATAAATTGGTTAGCAATAGACGTGCATTTTCTTTTTCTTTCTTTTTCCCCGTCTCCTACGGTATTTATACTGAGCCACCCTCTCAGCAACTTGCTGATAAATGTCTATTTTATCTGTCCATGCAATCAAATCTAATTTGCTAGAATTTGTCTGATGCATCTTACAATATGCAGACAACAAAAGCAATCTTCTTCTCCCTAAGGTACTCAATTCTGTTCCTTTTTCAGCAGGTATTTTTTTTTTTGCAAGCATGTAAGGGCATTTACAGGTTCCGCATCTTTTAAAACAGATTCCCAATTCTCACTTAGTCCTGAACCGCAAGACCATTCTCTAGCTAACATTTCATAAGGCGCCTGTTACCCGCTATGAATATTTACAATATTCACAGTATTTACACTATTTTCTTTTCTTTTCAACATTGTCCAAGCCTTTTTTCCGTACCCCACCCCTGGTACCAATTGTCTTACTTCAACAAAGGCTAACACCTTGTAATGAAGACGTGCAGTTTATTTACAAACAAAGTAAGAAGACATTCAGAAAGACAAGTAATTCTCTTAGTTACACATGAGTAGTTAGAAAAGATAACTAGAATGCACACTTAATTACAGTACTGAAAGAGTTATGAGAGAATGCAGCTATGTACAAAGAATATACTTCACCAAACTTGTCATAACCCCTTTACACATCAGCTGGGAGTGCTCAGCGAGAGGAACTAATGACAGTCTAGGATCCTTCATACCTGGCCAAGCAGATCTACGCTCTGTCTGTTATGGATTTTCTCTGTACTTATATAGGCACAAATGTGTTGCAGCCAGCTCTCACCCATGAGCTTCTCCCCACCCCATCCACCTTTTTTGCTTTGGTTTCTGGGTGGGCTTCTGACCACCTGTTAGAAGCTCAAACTTACACAATCAGACATGGTCAGATATCTGAGAATGCTCAAAGGACACATCCTCCATGGCCTACATTCCAAGGCTAGATGAAGTGTTCTTTTGTTATCATTAATGGGTCTCTGTCAAGGGAGACACCCCCCATGGTTTTAGAAGCATCTCAAAGCTTTTACATTATAATTGATGAATTCTTATCCTGTCTACATTGGCTAGGCAAATGTTTCTATATTGGCCAAGAGAATTGTTCAAAGGCCAAGGGAAGAATTCTGTCTCCCTCTCTGGCCTCTTAACACTCCCCAGGCTAGATGTGTAAAGATCTCTCATCTCTGGAGCAAGTTGGCTCAGATAAAGTACAATATCCTTTGCTGATCCAAAAATCCATATAAATCTTTAATTAGTAATACAGGGCCTCTCATTAGGACTCTCCGGCAGGACTTGGCTCGTTGGCAGGGGATACATCTGTCCTGGTTAGGCAGGATAGCTATGATCAAGATGAATGTCCTGCCGCGGATCCTGTTCATCTTTATGGCCCTGCCGAGCAGAGTAACGAGAAGGGTTCTCAAGAACCTACAGGATATGATAATGAGATTTATTTGGGCAGGAAGAGCCCCGAGGGTGAGCCGGGCAATAATGTTTAGATCACGGGAGGATGGGGGGCTGGGAGTTCCGAATGTGGGGTTCTATTATGCGGCGGCACAGCTGAGGGCGGTGTTTGCTTGGAGAGGTTGGGGGGAGACACCACAGTGGGTAGACATGGAAAGGGAGAGGGGGGAGAACTTGGAGGTTTGGTGTAGTTTGGGAGCCTCAGGGGGACACGAGGGGGGAATCCACAAAAGGGGTTAATGTGGGAATTATGGGGGGAGTGGAAGAGATTTTTGACACAGGATAAAAGATGGTCCCACGAAATGCACCTGCAGTATTTGCCTGGGTTTGGGCCGGGGAAGGGAGGGGGGTTCGTTAGGGTGGGTCAGGTGGTGGATACTAGAGGGAGGATGGTGTCCTTTCAGGAACTGAAAGACAAGTATGAATGCCAAGTTATAATGCCAAGTATAATTCCAAGTTATAATGCCCTGTTCAATGTAATTTCAGTTTGTTCAATGTAAACCGCACTGATGCAGAATAGCGCGGTATATAAGAGAATGTAAATAAATAAATAAATAAAAGTATGGGGTGCTAGCTAAGGAGTATTTTGCTTACATGCAGCTGTGGTACTATTTGCACCGGGGGGAGGTGAGAGAGGACCTAGTTCAGGGAGAAACGGCATTTGAAGGGCTCATGGCAAAAGAGGAGGGACTTAAAGGTTTGATTTCTAGGTTGTATAAGATCCTCAATGATAAAGGGGGGGGTAAGGCGGGATGGCAAGAGAAGTGGGAATCGGAAATTGAAGGACCATGGGATGAGGGAAGATGGGGGGGCTATCTATGATAGTGAAAGAAGAATGGGGTGGGGGACCAACCTGGTAGAGAACTGCTTGAAGCTCCGCTTGAGAATGGTGTCGACGCCAGCGCGACTCATGGCTATGAGTAAAGAGAGTGAGGGAAAGTGCTGGAGTAGGTGTGGGCACTGGGGGGATTTGGGGCATATGATTTGGGGCTGCCCAAAAATACAGAAGGTGTGGGTGGAAGTGGGTAGGTTTTACCAGGAGGTGACGGGGGTGAGGATACAGCCAGATTGAGGCGGTATTGGGTTGTTGGATAGGGCAGACCGGGGGGGACACAGGGCATCTTAGGTTTTGGCACTATTGTGTGGTGGCGTGCAGACTGGCAACGCTGCAGAGGTGGAAGATGCTGGAGGGACCTACGGTGGGGGAGGTGTTGGGCAAAATAGAATATTTATGGCACCTGAGTGCGGTTGGTGCACATAGACGGAACCAGAGGGGGAAACATAGTGATATATGGCAAGCATATGAGGAGTGGCGGGAAGAAGGGTGGAGGAGATGGGAGAGGGTGTAGGGGAGTCCAGCAAGGGGGGTTGGAGGAGGGGGTGGGGGGTACGGGGGGGTTGGAGGAGGGTTAGAGGGGGTTTGGGTCACAGGGGGGAGAGAGGGGTGGAGAGCTGACGGTGGGAGGCTCATAAGGAATCTTAAGGGGTCTGCTTGCGAATTGGGGGGGGGAGGGGGAGGGGGGTGACTGGTGGAAGGTGGGAAATGGATACAGATGTCTGAGGGTTGATACAACATGTAATGTGTAGTGTGTGGGGGTCGCAATAAGGGGGGTTTGCTATATGTGTTGTGAATTGGTTGCATGTTCAATAAAAATTTAAGTTACAAAAAAAAGAAAAATGTTCTAATTGTGCCAGCACCATTTCGGCGACTGTCACACATCACTGGTGTTTAAATGCCTCAGCCCAGACCACCAGCCAAAAGACTGTTCCCTCTGTCAGAAAATGACATGGAGAGGTCTGCAAAACCCCACTTTTAAATTTGGGGCACTCTTTTCAGACGCAGTATCGATGGCATCCACTTCTTCGAGAGCTTCATCATCCTCTCATGGATCTCAGGCATCTTTGAAGTCCAAGCATAAGGCCGCATCGAAATCTGATGGCACCACCAGGGAAAGAGCTCGCTCAAAGCACAGAGACCCCTCGGGGGTTGCTTTGGAGGTGGAACAGCCTGCCAAACAGCCCCGGCAGGAGTCCCTGTCCTCTAAAGCCACTGAGGTGCCCCAGGATGCTCCTGAGGCCTCGACCTCTGAAGAGCTACTGGTGCCATGCTCCGGGATGGTAGCGCAAATATCCATTACCGATACCCAGGCATCAGCAGTCTCGATAGACCAGTGCATACTGGCCATCGAGCGCAGCTTGGCAGCCCTCCTCACAGCCTCGGTACCAATAAAACCCTTGGCTATGGGCACTACCGTGTCGATACCGCTTACTGTACTGACATCGACACCGGTTCAGGCCACGGCATCGGGGTAGCTTCAGATGACATCGACATCACTCCCACCCATGCCCTCCCTTGAAATTCTTTACGATACCGGTGCCAAGCCCAAGCGGCTTACAGAGACTGATACCTCCAAGCATCGGTACCAGCATCTAGCTTTAGGACACCGAGACCATCGGTACTTCGAGCCATCCGATTCCGACTCCCCAATTTTGGATGCGGAATCACTTGATTCCTGGGGACCCCGGGACTTACCTTCGGACCCTTCCCCACCTCAGCAGCGATGCATGTCACCTCCGGAAGACATGTCCTTCCAGGAATTTATTCGAGATCTAGCCCCAAGGGTCTGTCTATCACGGTGACATCGGAGAAGGAGCCAAGAGCGGAGGAACTAGAGATCCTCCAATACTCAACAGCACCCAAAGAGGCAGCCACTTTACTGGTGCACCACATCCTTCATGACCTTTTGCTTCGAATGTGGGAGATGTCTCTCACGGTCTCATCTCAGAGTTGACATCTCGATACTATGTATCGTGTACCGGAGTGTCCTGTCTTTCAAAAGCCACAGCTTCCCCACCACTCCATGGTGGTGGAATCAACTATGCATTGAATCAAAAGCTCAAAGACTCACTCCTCCAATCCTCCAGGTAGAGAATCAAGAACTCTCAATGCCTTTGGGCATCGATGCTTTCA
Source organism: Ichthyophis bannanicus (assembly GCA_033557465.1). NCBI lineage: Eukaryota > Metazoa > Chordata > Amphibia > Gymnophiona > Ichthyophiidae > Ichthyophis > Ichthyophis bannanicus. The sequence continues at coordinate 42,457,191 of CM066048.1, read as the reverse complement.
AGCATCAATTTTCTCGGCTAGGATTAACTCCTATAGTCTCTGTATGGAAATGTTCCTGAAGGAGGTCTCCAGGGATCTTGAGGCCTTTGCCCCTCTCCTCCCAGATGACAAGAGGGAAGATTATTTTGACTTAGTTAAGCATAGCCAAAATGTATCGAAGTTTGTCAGTAGAGCTACCTTCGATGCTTTTGAATGCACAAGCAGGGCCTCAGCAATATGTATCGGTGCACATCAAATTGCATGGCTTCAGGTCTCAGATCTTGAACAGTGGGTCCAAGATAAGCTGGGCAACATACCTTGCACAGGGGAAAACCTCTTTGACAGAGACTGGCAAGATAAGGCCTCTCAATTAGAGTCAGAAAATACTCCTCTAAAGAGACTGTCGAGAGTAACAGCTGACTTCTGCACAGAAGTCTTTCTAGAATAAGAATAATAAGAAAAAATTCTTCTCTTCCTATCTTTCTGCTTCTCGGTATCAGGGTCAGGCCCCACAGAAGAGGCAGCAGCCTCCTAAACAAAAGAAGCCACAGGTGGCTAAATCTCAACCAACCCCACAGCCACAGTCTGCGCCTGGTTTTTGACTCTTTCCTAGAAAGCATTGCCACCCTGCCTCTGGAGGACCCCCACCCCCTCCACATAGCAGATAGACTGTGTCATTATGCCCACAGATGGCACCTCATCACTTTGGAGTAGTGGACCCTCACCACAGTTCAGGAGGGTACAGACTTCACCTGCAAACTCTGCCCCCTCCACATTCAAGGGGGAATATCAAACGCAACCTCCATTCACTGCTCTCCTACAAGACAAGGTGTCCTCTCTTCTGTCTCAGGGCACCATAGAAGATGTCCCAACAGGGGAGTGGACTTCTACGCTACCTACTTTCTCATTCCAAAGAAAATTGGAGGGTACAGGCCCATTTTGGACCTCAGAAACCTCTACAAGTTTCTAATACACGAAAAATTCAAGATGGTCTCTCTCGGGACTCTTCTTCCCTGCCTCCAGAGTCAGGACTGGCTCTTTTCTCTAGACCTAAAAGAGGCATACACACAAATCCTCATCCATCCAGGATACAGGAAATATCTATGTTTCACCTTTCAGGGAAAACATTATCAATACAGAGTCCTTCCCTTCGGACTCGCCTCTGCCCCAAGAGTCTTCACAAAGTGCATGGCGGTTGTGGCCGCATATCTGAGAACTCTGGAGATATTCATCTTCCCCTACTTAGACGACTGGCTAATAAAGGCAGACACCTCCCAAGAGGTACTGCTTTCCTTGCATCGTACCATCACAGTACTACAACACTTGGGATTTGTCATAAACTTCCCAAAATCCCAGCTCACTCCAACTTAAAGACTAGAGTTTATCAGAGCCCTACTAGACATCCAACAGTCCAACACGTTTCTGCCCCAGCTCCGCTGTGCCTGGCTAGTTGAACTAGCATCTCAGACTCTCCTTGGGCACATGGCCTCTACAGTACATGTTGCTCCCAATGCCCGACTACATATGCGGACAGCCCAGTAGACTCTGGCCTCCCAGTGGAAGCAGGCCTCAGGCCGTCTCTGGGACAGGATCCAAGTCACTGCCCACCTAACCATATCCCTTCAGTGGTGGTGTTCTCCAGAAAACCTGCTCGTAGGGTCACCTTTTGAGATGCCTCCATATCAATGCACCCTGACAACAGATGCCTCCAAACTGGGTTGGGGAGCCCATCTGGGCAACCTGACTACAAAGCAGCTCTGGAGAGCTCAAGAGTCACAACTCCAGATCAGTCTCCTGGAACTTTGGGCTATCTCCAATGCCCTTTAGGTGTTCCAACATCACCTCACAGCACAACAGGTCATAGTCAGAACGAACAATCAGGTTGTCATGTTTTATATGAACAAGCAGGAAGGAACAGGCTCTTGGGCCCAATGCGTGGAGGCAATACACCTCTGGTCCTGGGCTATTGCTCATCAGATCCACCTGCAAGCAGTGTACCTCCCGGGGGAGTCCAATGTCTTGGCAGACAGACTGAGTTGCATCCTTCTTCCCCACAAATGGTCTCTGCATCTGGACACAACGTCCTACATCTTCCAGACCTGGGGAACTCCAGACATAGATCTGTTTGTGACTCCGCAAAATGCCAAGCTTCCTCGCTTCTGCACAAGAACTCCAACATCACCCATCCAACAAGTGGATGCCTTCCATCTACACTGGGGTCAGGATCTGCTTTATGCGTTCCCTCCCATACCTTTTATTCCCAAGACACTTTTCAAGCTTCAGTCCAACAGGGGCGCCATGATTCTCATTGCCCCTCATTGGCCACAGCAACCGTGGTTCCCACTGCTACTACATCTGACTCAGACTCATCCTCTGCGATTGGGATATGCACCGGATCTCCTCTCCCAGGACAACGGCTCACTACTCCATCCCAATCCACAGTCTCTCCACCCCACAGCTTGGCTGCTGAGAGCATAGCTTTACAGGGCTTTGACCTTACTCAAAAGATTAAGGAAATCCTTTTGGCTTCTAGAAAGCCCTCCACCAAATGTTCATACATTTTTAAGTGGCGTAGATTCTCTGTCTGGTGATCCCAGAAGGATCTCAATTCCTTTTCTGCTCCAGTGGAGTCACTCCTCCAGTATCTCCTCCACCTATCCTTGACAGGTCTAAAGACAAATTCGGTGAGAGTCCACTTTAATGCCATTGCAGCCTCTTATCATCTCCTTGATGGACAGCCCATCTCCATACAACAGCTAGTAGCGCATTTCATGAGAGGTCTCCTGCTGTCCAAACCTCCCATTAAGCCACCTCCAGTAGCTTGAGATCTCAATGTCGTTCTAGCGCAGCTTCTCAAGCCGCCCTTTGAACCATTAGTCACAGCCTTATTAAATTCCTCTCTTGGAAGGTGATCTTCCTAATTGCCCTCATTTCAGCTAGATGCATTAGTGAGCTTCAGGCTTTGGTGGCAGATCCTTCCTATAACCACTTCCACCATGACAAAGTAGTCCTTCGGACTCACCCACACTTTAAGCCAAAGGTGGTAACTCCCTTCCATCTAAACCAGTCAATTTACCTTCCAGTTTTCTTTTCTAAACCGCATGCGTCTAGAAGCAACTCTGCACACTCTTGACAGCAAGCATGCATTGGCTTTTTATCTCCAAAAGACTCAAGGTCATCATAAAGCCTCGCAGTTGTTCATCTCATTTGACCCCAGTCACGTGGGATTGCCTGATTCTCCAGGACCAAGCAGGAAGTCAGTCCTCACATATGGGTGACGTTGGCGCTGACGGAGCCCCCATGCAGAGCATTTCCCCAGCTTTCAAAGAAAGCCTTTGGGAATGCAGCACGCATGCGCGGTCCCCTTCCCGCCCAAGGGTGCCATCTTGCTCAGTCTTCTTTATTCCACGGAGCCCGACAGACATGTTTCGTTTTCACCCGAGGAAAAGGTTGATTTTTTGGTTTGAACCCGTGTTTCCTTCGGTTCGACGCTGGTTTCCCTTTCCCGCCTGGGCCCGGTATGCTGGTATCGAGCCCGGACTTCATTTTTTGGTTTTTGTCCTTAGTGACTAGCGTACGCGCCTTTTTTCTATTTCCACTGGCAGCCCTGTCGTTTGACCTCGCAGAGGCCCTTTTTCCCCTAATGGCTGCTAGCGGGTTTAAAAAGTGTGATCGGTGTAAGAAACTTATGTCTCTCACCGACACACATGACTGCTGCCTCGGGCCCGATCATGACCCGATGATCTGTGGCCTGTATGGGAAAATGTCCTTGAAGGCGTTGAGGAGCCGGCAGCACCAAAAAGAAAGAATCTTCTCTGACTCCGCGTCTGGACAGGCCCGGACTTCGTCAGAGGCCTCGACATCTCAGGACTCTGATCCCGAGCATCGTCGGGGTTCCTCTGAGAGGGGGTCTCCCTCGCGGGAGCATTGCAGGAAAAAGAAACCTGCGAGGGCGGCGTCAGTGGACACACTTGGTTCCTCCAGGGCAAGGTCGCATAGCCCCGAGCGCCGTCCCGGGTCTTCAGAGTCAGAGCGGCCTGCTAAACAACCTCGTGTAGAGACGGAGTCCCTGGGTCACGTGAGTACTGTAGTCCTCGTGGACTCTCCTCCGGGGGAGCCGACGTCGGGCCCGACGCCGTTGGGGCCCTAGTCAGGGGCTGCTGAGTCTCCTGAGCTCGGACTCAGGTTGACGGCCTTGGAGAGCAGCTTGGCTGCCTTCATGGAGCAGCAGCGGGCACTGATCGCCGGTCTCACCGGTGCATCTGCCCCGACCACCGGGACATCGACGTCCAAGTTAACCCCGGAGGCCGAGCCGATCCTCGAGTCCATGCACTCTCGAGTCGATCCTCTGCCAAGGTCTCCCTCGGCCTCCCGTTCGGGACCGAGGTAGTCGATGCCGGTACCCTCGGCGTCGGGGCAGATGGCATTGGTGCTTGCCTGACCGGAGCTGCTCGATTCCTCCTCCAAGGGGCTGGGCTGGGAAATGGAGGATGAGGAGTCCCCGGACACATTTCGGACCCGGTGTGTCCCTTCGGACTCACCAGAGTCCGAGCCTCGGAGACGGTCTCCCCCGGAGGACACCCGGTTCTCGGACTTCGTGCGGGACATGACCAAGGCCTTGGCCTTCCCCGCGGATCCCGAGGAGGAGCCGAGGAGCTCGAGGCCCTGCAGTATGATTCTGCCCCCAAGGAGGCCTTTACTGTACCGGTTCCTCTGATGCTGGAATGGTTGCTCTTCCGCATGTGGGAGGCGCTGGCCTCGACACCGGTTCTGAGCAAGCGGGTCGATTCCATCTATCGAGTCCGCAAGAGCCCCGGGTTCCAAAAGGCACAGCTACCGCACCACTCCATGGTTGTGGAATCGGCCATGCATCGTCTGAAGAGTCAGAAGATGCACTCCTTGGTGCCTCCCGGCCGGGAGGCCCGGAACCTGGATGCCCTCAGTAGAAAGTGCTTCCAGGGCTCAATGCTTGCTTGCCGTGTCCAGATCTACCAGCTGTACATGGGTATGTACCTTCGAGACTTGGCAAAGGAGATTGCCGGGTTCTCTGCTGGTCTCTCCGAGGAACCTTTGCCGAGGTTCAAGGCCCTGTCATCGGGGATCCGGGAGTGCTCGAAGTTTATCTCTCGAGCAGCCTATGATGGCTTTGAGGCTTCGGCCCGAGTAGCCGCGGCCGGGATCGGTGCACGCCGTCAGGCCTGGCTACAGTCATCGGACCTCGAGCCATGGGTACAGGACAAGTTGGTCGATGTCCCCTGCCAAGGTGAAAACCTCTTTGGCAAGCCCATGGCTGAAAAGGCTGCAGAGTCCGAGACTCTCACCCAGACTAGGCTGTCCAGGAAAACCTCTGCTCCTTCTCAGAAGAAGAAGGGCTCAGGAAAAAAGACCTTTTATCCGAGGAAGTCATCTGCCTACAAATCATACCCACGCTTTCAGGCCTCTGTAGCTCCCCACCAGGGTCAGCAGGCCAAGGGGCAGGGACATGGGCCCCGTAGGCAGAAAACCCGCAAGCCACCAGCTCCAGCTCCTGCTCAGCAGGGAGCAGGGTTTTGACTCCAGTGGCATAGCCTCTCCTCCTCAGCTGGCCCCTCTCAGCACAGGAGGCCGGCTGACCCTGTATGCCCACAGGTGGTCAGCCATAACAAGCGATACCTGGGTGCTAAGCATAGTCCAGAGAGGCTATCTCCTCCACTTCCGCCAGGTACCTCCCTCCTACTTTCCAGGGGAGCCTCCAAGACTCCCTCTGCACAGGGACTTACTCCTGCAGGAGTTGGCAGGTCTTCTAAAGGAGCAGATGGTGGAACCGGTGCCCCACCACCTGAGAGGTCAAGGCTTCTATTCCAGGTACTTTCTGGTACCAAAAAGGACAGGAGGCCTCAGGCCCATCCTAGACTTGCGCAATCTCAACAAGTTCCTAGAGAGGGAAAAGTTCAAGAAGCTTACTCTTGGAATCCTGCTGCCCTAACTCCAGCAGGGAGATTGGCTATGCTCCTTAGACCTAAAGGATGCATATACTCACATCCTTATTCATCCAGACCACAGACAATATCTCCGATTTGTAGTGGGAGGAAACCAGTACCAGTACACGGTACTCCCTTTTGGCCTAACCTCCGCCCCCAGGGTTTTCACCAAGTGCCTGGCGGTGGTGGCGGTCTGTCTCAGAGTTCAAGGACTCTTTGTCTTCCATACCTGGACGACTGGCTCATCAGGGGTCAGTCTCCACAGGAGACCAATCAAGCCACCCTCCATACTGTGTCTCTTCTCCAGCATCTGGAATTTGTCATAAACTTCGCAAAGTCCGCTTTGCGTCCCTCACAAAACATGGAGTTCATAGGAGCAAGACTAGACACCCTTCAAGCGAAGGCCTTTTTACCCGTGGACAGGGCCAACAGACTGATGGATCTGGCCAGGCAGTTCCAAAGCAATTCTCTAGTCTCCGCTAGACAATTCCTAAGGCTCTTAGGCCACATGGCATCCATGGTCTATGTAACTCCAAATGCCCGTCTGCACATGAGGCCCGCTTAGTGGAGCCTAAGGACTCAGTGGCTGCAGGCCACAGGCAGCCTGACTGACAAAGTGAGGGTGTCCAATCTACTGGCAGATTCTCTGCAGTGGTGGCTTCATCTTCCGAATCTACTGCAAGGGGTGCCTTTTCAAGCCCCTCCACACTTTCAAGTGCTGACAACCGATGCTTCTCTTCAAGGTTGGGGTGCGCATTGCCAAGGAGCATGCACTCAAGGCCTGTGGTCTCCTTGGGAGGCCACACAGCAAATCAATTTCCTAGAGCTCAGAGCAATCCGCTTAGCCCTACGGACTTTCTCTCATGTCTTCTCTCAGCAGTCTGTCTTAGTTCAGACGGACAATCAAGTTGCTATGTTCTATGTGAACAAGCAAGGAGGCACAGGGTCCCAACCTCTTTGTCAGGAAGCACAGGACCTCTGCTCCTGGGCAGTCAAACATTGCATACTTCTCAAGGCGGTCTATCTCCCTGGACAGGAAAATTACCTAGCAGACAAGTTGAGCAGGATCCTACAGCCACACGAATGGCAGTTGAATCCTCTGGTAGTTCAACAAATCTTCCTAAGATGGGGTCTTCCCACCATGGATCTGTTTGCCAGTCCACTGAACCGTCAACTGCCCAGGTTCTGCTCCAGACAACCACATCCTCTCAGGGTAGCAGCGGATGCATTTCTCATACCATGGTCTACAGGCCTCCTATATGCTTTTCCTCCCACGCCTTAGTGCCCAAAACACTGTTCAAAGTGATCCGGGACGAGGCCTCGGTGATCCTGGTGGTCCCCAGATGGCCAAGGCAACAGTGGTTCCCACTTCTTTTACAGCTAGCGGTGGATGCTCCTCTTCCTCTGGGGATGCAACCCGATCTCCTGTCTCAGGAGCAGGGATCTCTCTTACACCCCAATCTCCAGTCCCTCAATCTGATGGCCTGGCTGCTGAAAGGGTAGTTCTAGCACCCTTACTGCTGCCTAGGGAAGTGGAGGATGTGGTCTTGGCCTCTAGGAGGCAGTCCACTCGGAAGTTATATGCTCTTAAGTGGCGTAGGTTCTCCACCTCGTGTGCCCAGTACAAGGAGGATCCTTTCTCATGCCTGGTACCTGTGGTGCTGCAGTATTTGCTGCACCTGTCCAATCTAGGCCTTAAATCCAACTCTATTAGGGTCCACCTCGGTGCTCTCTCACCGCACCACTCCCCGGTGGAGGGTCAGCCTCTCTCAAGCCACCCTTTGGTAGCTCACTTCCTCAGAGGCCTTCTTTTGCTTAAGCCTCCAGTTCGTTCACCTGCCCCTGAGTGGGATTTGAATGTGGTCTTGCAACAACTTACTTGCCCACCATTTGAGCCTATGGCTACTTGTCCTTTGCGCTTTCTTTCCTGGAAAGCGTTGTTTTTGGTAGCTCTTACCTCAGCGAGGTGAGTAAGTGAGCTTCAAGCCCTGGTGTCAGAGGCACCATACACTAGGTTCTATCGGAACAGAGTAGTCTTACGGACTCACCCTAAGTTCCTTCCAAAGGTTGTCTCCTCCTTCCACCTCAATCAGGAGGTGGTTCTTCCAACTTTCTTTCCCAGGCCGCAAGCCGGCCGGGCTGAGATTGTCTTGCATACCCTGGACTGTAGGAGGGCGTTGTCCTTCTACCTTGACCATACACAGGGACACCGAAGGGCTGTTCAGCTCTTCGTCTCTTTTGACCCTAATAAGTTGGGGTTACCTGTCTCCAAGCATACCCTGTCCATTTGGGTAGCAGACTGTATCGCCTGGGCGTACAGGGCAGCCGGCCTCTCCTTGCAGGGTCGAGTCACGGCTCACCGTGTCAGGACGAAGGCTGCGTCAGTGGCTCATTTCCGCTCTGTTCCGTTGGCAGACATCTGCCAGGCCGCTACTTGGTCTTCAAGCCAGACTTTTGCGGCCCACTACTGCCTCGAGGGAGTCCCGCAGGGACAGTGCTTTCGGACAGGCGCTACTCCGTAATCTCTTTGAGGTATAGGCAACTCCTGCCCTCTGGCCCTGGTGTTGGGCTACTGTTCGGGGGTGTTCTCAGAGGAGATTCTTTTCACACATGCTGAGGCTCTAGAGGGAGCTCATTTTTTCAGCTTTGGGTCCCTGGTAGCCTTAAGCTGGGGAGTCCCATATGTGAGGACTGACTTCCTGCTTGGTCCTGGAGAAAGCGTAGTTACTCACCTGTAACAGGTGTTCTCTAGGAGCAGCAGGAATCAGTCCTCCCAACCCTCCCTCCTCCCCTTGGAGTTGCAGTCATATAATTTATTTTGTTTTTTGCTGTCTTTTAGCTATGTCATCAGACTGAGAAAGATGGCACCCTTGGGCGGGAAGGGGACCGCGCATGCGCGCTTTATTCCCAAAGGCTTTCTTTGAAAGCTGGGGAAATGCTCCGCATGGGGGCTCTGTCGGCGCCGACGTCACCCATATGTGAGGACTGATTCCTGCTGCTCCTGGAGAACACCTGTTACAGGTGAGTAACTACGCTTTCTAAGCGTACCCTCTCCAGATGGATAGCGGACTGCATGACAAAGCAGGACTTACCCTGGAAGGGCATATCACTGCTCATAACGTTTGCGCCATGGCCACCTCGATGGCAAACCTACGTTCAGTAGCCATCGATGAAATTTGCAAAGCAGCAACTTGGTCTTCTGTCCATACCTTTGCTGCCCACTACTGTCTGGACAATGACTCCCGTCGGGATGACATGTTTGGTTAGGCTGTACTCCAGCACCTCTTTCAGACTTAGTTGCAACTCCTACCCTCCATCCTGGCCTTGGAAGATACCATAAATCCAAGTGGCATCTATGGCCTCATCATGCCTACTCCGAGGCGAACCTCCACCGGTTCTGAGGTCACTTCATCTGGCATCTGGGAGCTAGGAGTCCCATATGTGAAGACTACATTCCTGCTTGTTCCTGGAGATAGCATAGTTTCTCCAGGACCAAGCAGGAAGTCAGTCCTTACATATGTGTGTCATCGGCGCTGATGAAGCCCCAGCGGAGCATTTCCCCAGCTTTCTATGAAAGCCTTTGGGAATGCAGGCATGCATGCGCGGTTCCCTTCCCGCCTAAAGGTGCCATCTTACCCCAGTCTCTTTTTTTCCGTGAAGCCCACCGGACGTGTGTCCAGTTTTCCCGGTTAAAATTAGATTTTTCAGTGATTTATTTGCTCTTTTTCTTCCGGTTCGACGCCGGTTCCCCTCCCGCTGGGTTCGGTACACCGGTATCGAGCCCGATTCCTCTTTTTCGGTTTTTGCCCTTCGTGGCTGGTGTACGCGCCCTTTTTTCTCTTTTTCCCTGGAAGGCCGGTCTTTTGACCTCGCGGGGACTCTTTTTTTCCCCGATGACTTCCAGTGGTTTTAAGAAGTGTGATCGGTGTAAGAAACTAATGTCTCTCACCGACACACACGACTGCTGCCTTCGGTGCCTCGGCCCCGACCACGATCCTAAGTCATGCGGGGCCTGTGGAAAAATGTCTTCCAAGGCACTACGAAGTCGCCAGCAGCAAAAGGAAAGGCTTTTCTCGGACTCGGCCTCCAGCCGGGCCCGGACCTCGCCTGAGGCCTCGACATCTCGGGATTCCGATCCCGAGTGCTGTCGAAGCTCCTCGGACAGGGGGTCCCCCGACCGGGAGCGCAAGAGGAAGAAACGGCTCGTGATGGCGTCGTCGGAAGAGGTCCCTGGCTCCTCGAGGGCTAGGTCTAAGACCCCCGACTGTCGCAACGGGCCTGTGGAACCGGAGAAGCCTGCCAAAGTTCCTCGTGTGGAGCCAGAGTCTACTGGACACATAAGCCCCGTAGTCCTCGTGGACTCTCCTCCCAGGGAGCCGACGTCGGGCCCGGCGCCACTGGGGCCCGAGTCGGTGGCTGCTGCGTCTCCCGAGCTGAGTCTCAGGATGACAGCCTTGGAGAGCAGAATGTCTGCCTTCATGGAGCAGCAGCGGGCACTGATGGCCAGCCTGTCTGGCGCATCTGCCCCGACCACCGGGACATCGACGTCAAAGTCGACTCCGGAGACCGAGCCGATACTCGAGTCCATCGTGGCTCGGAGTCGACCTTGGTCGCGGTCCCCCTCGACCTCCCGTTCAGGACCGAGGGCGTCGATGCCAGTGCTTCCGGCGTCGGGGCGGGTGCTTCAGGGCCCCGCGGGGTCGGACCCCGACTCTTCCTCAGATGAGTCGGCTTGGGAGACGGAGGACGAGGAGTCTCCTGACACCTTTAAGACTCGGTGCGTCCCTTCGGACTCACCGCAGTCTGAGCCCCGGAGTAGGTCCCCCCCGGAGGACACCCGGTTCTCAGTGTTCGTCAGGGATATGGCCACTGCCTTGGCTATTCCGGTGGATCCTGAGGAAGAGCCTCGAGCTGAAGAGCTCGAGGCGCTGCAGTATGACTCTCCTCCGAAGGAGGCCTTTACTGTCCCGGTTCCTCCGATGCTGGAACGGCTCCTCTTCCTTATGTGGGAGGCACCGGCTTCGGCGCCGGTTCTTAGCAAGCGGGTCGATTCGATCTGTCGGCTCCGTAAGAGCCCTGGTTTTCAGAAAGCACAGCTACCACACCATTCCATGGTTGTGGAATCGGCCATGCATCGTCTGAAGAGTCAGAAGATGCACTCCGTGTTGCCTCCTGGCAGGGAGGCCCGAAACCTGGATGGCGTCGGTAGAAAGTGTTTTCAGGGCTTGATGCTTGCTTGCCGTGTCCAGTCTTACCAGCTGTACATGGGCATGTACTTGCGGGATCTGGCCAAGGAGTTGGCCAGATTCTCTGCTGGTCTCTCCGGGGAACCCTTGCAGAGATTTAAGTCCTTGTCCTCAGGGATTCGGGACTGCTCAAAGTTCATGTCCCGCACCGCCTACGATGGCTTTGAGGCTTCAGCCCGAGTTGCGGCAGCCGGCATCGCAGCTCGACGCCAGGCATGGCTGCAGTCATCGGACCTCAAGCCATGGGTTCAGGACAAGTTGGTCGATGTCCCTTGCCGAGGCGAAAACCTGTTTGGCAAGCCCATGACCGAGAAGGCCGTTCAGCTCGAGACCGAGCACCTCACCCGGACAAGGCTGTCGAGGAAGACCTCTGCCCCTTCTCATAAAAAGAAGGGCTCGGGTAAAAAGCCCTTTTACCCGAGGAAGGGCACTGCCTACAAACAGTACCCTCAATATCAGGCTGCCCAAGCTGCCCCCCAGGGTCAGCAAGCCAAGGGCCAGGGTAATGGGCCCCGTAGGCAGAGGACCCCCAAGCCTCAGGCCCCTGCTACCTCTCAGCAGGGTGGGGGCTTTTGACTCCTTGAGCATAGCCTCTCCTCCACTGCTCTCCCAACCCTGCACAGGAGGTCGTCTCGCCCTCTTTGCCCACCAGTGGCCCCTTATCACCGGGGACAGTTGGGTGCTGGACATCATCCACAGGGGATATGCCCTCCATTTCCACCAACTGGCACCCCCATATTTTCCAGGGGAGCCTCCAAGGCCTCCTCTGCACACAGACCTTCTCCGTCAGGAGCTTCAGGGTCTGTTGGTGGACAGGGCGGTGGAGCCTGTGCCTCCCCACTTGCAAGGTCACCGATTCTACTCCAGGTATTTCCTGGTGCCCAAAAGAACCGGTGGCCTTCGTCCCATTTTGGACCTCAGGAAGCTCAACAAGTTCCTATTGAAGGAAAAGTTCAAGATGCTTACTCTTGGAACCCTTCTGCCCTACCTCCAGCAGGGAGATTGGCTATGCTCCTTAGATCTAAAGGATGTGTACACTCACATCCTCATTAATCCAGACCACAGAAAGTACCTCAGGTTCATCGTGGGAGGAAACCATTATCAGTACAGAGTGCTGCCTTTCGGCCTCACCTCTGCCCCCAGAGTCTTTACAAAGTGCTTAGCAGTGGTGGCAGCCTACCTGAGAAATCAGGGCATCTCTGTCTTCCCCTATCTGGACGATTGGCTCATCAGGGGTCAGACAGGTCAGGAGGCCAATCAAGCCACCCTCAGGACCATTGCTCTTCTACAACGCCTGGGTTTTGTCATAAACTTCGCAAAGTCCACTTTGCTCCCTTCCCAGAACTTGGAGTTCATTGGAGCCCGGTTGGACTCTCTCCTGGCAAAGGCATTCTTGCCAGAAAACAGAGCCTGAAAGTTAATGGCCTTGGCAAGTCAGTTTCTCAGCAGATCCCTGGTCTCCGCCAGACTCTGCCTGCGGCTTCTAGGCCACATGGCTTCCACAGTACATGTGACCCCCAATGCCAGGCTCCATATGCGGCCTGCACAGTGGTGCCTTCGGACTCAGTGGTCACAGGCCACTGGCAGCCTCAGAGGCAGGATAAGGGTGTCCAGACCTTTTCTGCACTCCCTCAACTGGTGGCTACACCCACCCAATCTGCTGAAAGGGGTGCCCTTTCAGATTCCAGGTTACACAGTGATTCTAACAACAGATGCCTCCCTGCAAGGTTGGGGAGCGCATTGTCTGGGCAAGTGCACCCAGGGTCTGTGGTCTCCCTGGGAGGCTGCACAACAGATCAATCTCCTAGAACTTGTGATAAGGAAGCTTATCATAGCTCAGGAAGGAGCTATAGAAAAGGTGAAGTGACTCTGAACAAGCAACCTGTCAGTTCTGGTAGAAATAAGAAAACAGAATTTTCCCATAAAAGACTACCAGTCCCAGAATGCACCAGGTTTCCAACAGCCATTAGAGGAGCTGAAGTGGGGAAACGTGTGTTCAATCAGGAGGGCTATGAGGTAATCCCTAAGCACTCATCTCAAAGGGCAGGGCCTGATTCAGCACAGCTGCGCTGTATTAGGGGGGAGCACTCATCTAGGCAGAATAAAGGTAGAGTTTATTCCACAGAGAATCAGCTTGAGCTTGATCATCTTCATCATCAGGAGGATCATCAGAAGCAGAAGCCAAACCGGACGGACAGAGAGGGAAAGAAACCCTTTGGAAGAAAGAGGAGAAAAGCCTTTGAGAGGTATAGAAGAGTCCAGAGCAGTACGTATACTGGGAGCCATTCCAAGGGCCAGCATACACCATTGGACTGGGGAAAGCCAGAGGAATGGTGCTGCAGAGCTAGGAATCTCCAGACGGTACCTGTGAGGGAGACGGCTGCACGTGGAAGGGACCCTAAGACCCGTGCCAGAAGGTATGTGAAGAGAGATCCAGTGTCCAGGGATCTGGATCGGAAGGCTGGACATAAGAACTGGACTACATACTGGCCAGGCTATATAGAGAGGAACTCTAACAGCAATGGAAGCTCAGGTATGAACACTGATCTATGCCCTAGCTATAACCTTGAAAGACAGCAGGGAAACAAGTATTCTCCTGAAAGTGCTCCATTGGGAGATTCATCTGTGCCAATCCATGATATTGAACCCATGCTTGTTGAAGAAGAGGGGGTGATAGCAGATGAAGAATCTGTTTACATGGACTGCTCTCTGTCTAAACTCCTTTGGTGATTTTCTGTTATAAAGTACAGCAACCATCACAAAGAAATACAAACTTGTTCTTTAATTCTACTCAGAAAAGCTCCTGTGTAGGATTTCTAGCCACGCAGTAGAAAGCAAGCCAGCTAAGGGGTTTCAGCTGGATAACTGCTAGCAATTGAGCCTTACCTAATTGCTTGTGGGCTCTGAGAGAATCACTTCTGAATCTATGTGGGAAGATACAAGAAGTTAACCTGAGAAGAATAGTTTTTCCTTTCTTTGTGGCTTTTGTTTGTTGTTTGATATATTGCTAAGAGAATATTAGCTAAAGCCTACAGAAAAGACCAGTTTGTTGCCAACCAGGTCTTATTTCTTTTGCTTTGATTGCCTGACAAGTTCAAATGTTGTTTTCTTGATTTTGTTTTTTCAAGTTTAACACTGAAAGCAAGTAACCTGATTTATGTGCTACCAAGCATATCTGTGTTGGGAGAAATAACCCCATAAATAAATATCTTATTGGCTTTACCCAAAAGCACAACTAATTATTGTGAGCACTGTGTCTGGTGTGAATGAACTGCATTGCCCACAATCCCTTGCAAATCATATAGATATATGCACTTGCCAAGACTGTGAAGATTCTCACCCAGGCAGCCGTCTGACAAACTCAGAGCTATTCGATTAGCACTCAAAGCTTTCACTCCTACCCTGGCTCAACAGTCTGTCCTGATTCAGACAGACAACCAAGTTGCCATGTTTTATGTGAACAAACAGGGCGGAACTGGGTCCAGGATCCTTTGTCGGGAAGCTCAGGACCTTTGTTCTTTTGCCCTCAAGCACAACAAGCTCCTCAGGGCTGTGTACCTTCCGGGCCAGGATAATTGCCTGGCAGACAGATTGAGCAGGATACTGCAGCCCCACGAGTGGCAGCCGCATCCTTCAGTAGTTCAGAAGATCTTCCTGAAATGGGGTCTTCCTTTGATGGATCTCTTTGCCAGCCCCAACAACAAGCAACTGCCAAAGTTCTGCTCCAGGCAACCACATCCTCTGTGGATAGCAGCGGATGCTTTTCTGATATCTTGGTCTCAGGGCCTGCTCTATGCGTTTCCTCCCATGCCCATGGTGGCCCGAACCCTGTTCAAGATTCTCCAGGACAAGGCCTTGGTCCTGCTGGTAGCTCCCAGGTGGCCGAGACAGCCTTGGTTTCCTCTTCTGCTTCAACTGGCGGTGGATCCTCCGCTGCCTCTGGGGTTGCAACCCGACCTTCTCACACAGGACCAGGGTTCCCTTCTGCACCCCAATCTCAAGTCTCTCAATTTGATGGCCTGGAGGCAGCAAGGGTAGTTTTGGCTCCCTGGGGCCTGCCTCAGGAAGTTGAGGAGGTTGTCCTAGCCTCTAGGAAACAGTCCACAAGGAAAACCTATGCTCTCAATTGGAAGAGGTTTTCTGTGTGGTGTCACCTATGTACAGAAGATCCTTTCTCCTGTACTGTGCCAGTAGTTCTTCAGTACTTACTGCACTTATCCAATCAGGGACTTAAGTCCAATTCTGTTCTGGTCCACCTCTCAGCTTTAGCAGCTCACCACTCATTGGTAGAGGGACAATCTCTATCTGGTCACCCCTTGGTGTCCCGCTTTCTCAGGGGCTTGCTTTTGCTCAAGCCTCCCATCCGTCCTCCTTCCCCTGAGTGGGAGCTGAATGTGGTCTTGTAGCAGCTGACTCGCCCTCCTTTTGAGCCGATGGCTACTTGTCCACTACGCTTCCTCTCCTGGAAGACACTCTTCCTGATAGCCCTTACCTCGGCTAGGCGAGTAAGTGAGCTTCAGGCCATGGTCTGTGACAGGCCTTACACCAGGATTTATAGGAACAGGGTAGTCCTCAGGACTCACCCAAAGTTCCTCCCCAAAGTTGTCTCCTCTTTCCACCTCAATCAGGAGGTGGTTCTTCCAACATTCTTCCCTAGGCCTCATGCAAGCCAGGCTGAAGCAGTTCTGCATACCCTGGACTGTAGGATGGCCTTATCCTTCTACCTTGACCGTACGCAGGGGCATAGAAGGGCTACTTCGTATCCTTTGACCCCAATAAGTTGGGGTTGGCTGTGTTCAAGCGTACCTTGTCCATCTGGGTGGCTGACTGTATCACCTGGGCTTACAAGGCGGCTGACCTTCCTTTGCAGGGTAGGGTCACGGCCCATCGTGTCAGGGCAATGGCTGCCTCAGTGGCTCATCTCCGCTCTGTGCCCTTGGTAGACATCTGCAGGGCTGCAACTTGGTCTTCAAGCCAGACTTTTGCAGCCCATTACTGCCTGGAGAGGGAGTCCCGTACGGACAGTGCTTTTGGCCAGGCAGTACTCTGGAATCTCTTTGAGGTTTAGGCAACTCCTGCCCTCTGTTGGGCTACCGGTGGAGGTTGTGTCCTTGAAAAGCCTTTCTTTGCTGCTGAGACTAGAGGGAGTACTCTTGTTCAGCCTGGGTTCCTCGGTAGCCCAGAGCTAGGGAGTCACCCATATGTGAGGACTGACTTTCTGCTTGGTCCTGGAGAAAGAGTAGTTACTCACCTGTAACAGGTGTTCTCCAGGAGCAGCAGAAATCAGTCCTCACAACCCTCCCTCCTCCCCTTGGAGTTGCAGTTGTACATAGTTTATTTTTTCATTTTTGTGTGCTGTTCTTAGCTATGTCATTTGACTGAGGTAAGATGGCACCTTTAGGCGGGAAGGGAACCGCACATGCGTGCCTGCATTCCCAAAGGCTTTCATAGAAAGCTGGGGAAATGCTCCGCTGGGGCTTCATCGGCGCCGATGACACCCATATGTGAGGACTGATTCCTGCTGCTCCTGGAGAACACCTGTTACAGGTGAGTAACTACTCTTACTCACCTGTAACAGATGATCTCTGGGAACAGCAGGAATTTAGTCTTCACAACCCGCCATCTTTCCCTAGAAGTTATTGGGCTTCATTTACTCTCTTTTCTCAGCTACAAATTCAACTGAAGAGAAGGAGTTGTGAAGATGGAAAGGCAGTCCTGCAGGCGCAGTGGAGTGCTCCAAAAGCTTTCCAATTGGATGCTGGGGATCGTTCCCACGCAGACTCCGTCGGTACCGACGTCACCCATATGCAAAGATTAAATTCCTGCTGTTCCTGGAGATCACCTTACAGGTGAGTAACTACGCTTTATCTGACCAGGTATAAACCAAGCCTGGTTGTCATGGATCAAGCCTGCTATCATCCTATTAAGACGCATAGAGGCTAATTCTATTCTGTGCACGTCCTGTCCCTGTATGGCCTCACAGAATCTGGGCGTGAAGCGGTAGCACCCGATTCTGATCCTGTTGGGGGCTAGACATGCCCGCAGGATCAGAATCTGGTCTACCAGCATGAATGTGCAGGCCAGGCCCCGATTCTGTCAGGCCAGATGTACTTTTTTATTTAGTTTAACGCTTCTGATGCTGGTTCTTCAAACATTACATTTATGTTCACTGTGTGCTGCTTTGTAGTATGGCAGATGTGCTGTTTTTAATTTATGTAGCTTGAACATAAATCTTTTTTTCCTTATCACTTCTCCGGGCCAGTCCAGGGAAAGGTAGGGGTTGTCAATCCCCTATAGCAACTGAGGACTGAAGACTTCAAGCTTTCTTGAGAGGTTATCCAGCAGTCTTTCAGTCCTCAGCAGCTAAAGAGGATCGAATTTTTATTTCTCCCTCGTAGATAAGCTTTTTTATTTTCACTGAGTGATATTGGCTCTAGCAGAGCTGATTTTCTATAGTTCTTGTGAGAATTGTGAAATTTTAAATTGGGTGCGCTATTACTTTAAGTGCATTAGAGACGTTGAGAAGTTGCTTACTTGCAGTGCGGGGTAGAGCCTGCCTCATTCACTGTCTCCGTCTCCGGCAACAGAGTGATCCTGGGGGCCCCAGTTGTTCCTCTGTCAAAGCGCTACCGATATTGCGGTACTTCCCGCTAGCAGCGGGACTGCGGTACCGGCTCAGTTTTCTCTGGTGAGTTTGTTGTGGCTTTCCCCTTTCCTGTCAGTAGCGTCGGGTCGGCTCCAGCTCCGGTTTATTTTTCTTCGCCGTGGAGTGTTGACCGTCAGCGTTCTTGTTATTTTCTTTCAATTCCCCGCTTTTTCGGGGTTTTCTTTTTTATGGCGGATAAACCGCTGCCGAAGTTGGACGAGCCATCTTTGCCGGCCGAAAAGGCGGGAAAGGCGGCCATTTTGGCGGCGCCGGTGAGTTCTCTGTCAGAGCCGCCCCGACCACACAAAAGGAAGGCAAAATCATCTAAAGATGCCGGGCACCAGGGAAAGCCTTCAGATTCCTCTTCTACTCCCCAGGAAAGCATTGCATCATTTTTTTCACCGGAGTTTATCCTGGCGATGCACAAAGCTTTTTTATTAAAAGCTTCTCAGCCTGATTCGCTTAATACCATTTCAAGTCCTGTGCCTCTGCCCATGCAGGCTCACAGGTCGGAGGATCCTGGAGAGGGATCTTCTCAGGCTAAAGACTATATTCAGGATCCTGTTGATCTTTTTTCTTCTCAGCCTTCCCTTCCCCTAGGTCAAGGGGATACGGAGGTTCGGGCAGAGCCAGCTTTGGATCTTGATGCAGAAGATTTGGAGGAAGGGGAGATTGCTCCCGGGGAGGATCCCAATATTTTTAGGGTATTCCGTAAAGAGGAGCTTTCGGCGCTCATTTCTCAATATTTGGCAGCGCTACACCTGCTGCTTCCCTCTTCTTCTCAGGAACCCTTGGAAGATCCCTTGTTGCAGGGGTTTAAGGCTGAGCAACGCTGTTTCCCTATGCACCGAGTTATCAGGCAGATGATTGACTCGGAATGGGAATGTCCGGAGGCTTCCCTGCGTGGTAGTCGCGCTTTAGCGCGTTTATACCCCCTTCCCCAGGAGGAGAAGGATTTATTACGCATGCCGAAGGTGGATGCCATTATTTCCGCTGTGACAAAAAAGACTACCATCCCCGTAGAGGGGGCGGCAGCTCTCAAGGACCTTCAGGATAGGAAATTGGAAATTCTTCTCAAGCAGGCCTTTGATTCCAGTGCGCTAGCGCTCCAGTCTGCTATTTGTGGAGCTTATGTTTCTCGGGCGTCCATTCGGTGGCTACAGGGGGACGTGTCCGGGGAGCATTCTTCTGAAGTTACCGACACGGCGAAGTTGGAATCGGCCGCTGCTTATATGGCGGATGCCTTCTATGATTTGCTGCGGATTGCGGCTAAATCTATGGCCTCCCTCGTAGCGGCCAGGCGTTTTCTCTGGTTGCGCAACTGGTCTGCAGATGTTTCTTCGAAATTGCGGCTCAGTAAATTGCCCTATAAAGGGAAATTGCTTTTCGGAGAAGCCTTAGAAAAGATTGTTGAAGATTTGGGCGACTCCAAAGGCGGCTGTTTGCCTGAAGATAAACCTAAGCCGGCGCGAACGGTTGCTGCATTCCGTGGCTCCGGTCGGGACTCCCGTAGATTTCGTGGAGCGTGTTTTGCTCCCTATTCCAGAGGCCGTTCCAGCTTTCGTGGCCAGTCCTTTCGTGGAGCCAGAGGTTTTGGCAGGTCCTACTTTAGTGCGTCCCAGCCCTCCGTTAAAAAGCCGCAATGAAGTTCTGCTGGTCCAGCCGTTAGTTCCGGTAGGCGGGCGACTCCAGAAATTTCTGACGGCCTGGACCAACATCACGTCCAACAAATGGGTGTTGGAGATCATTCAGAAGGGCTATGCTCTCGATTTCGCCTGCCCTTTATCCCCCGCATTTGTAATGTCTCCCTGTGTTCCCGGTCGGAAGAGAGAGGCCATTGCGGACACGCTCTCTCGTCTCTTGCAGCTGCAAGCGATAGTTCCCGTGCCTTTAGACCAATACGGTTGCGGTCGATACTCGATTTATTTTGTGGTTCCCAAAAAGGAGGGTTCTTTTCGTCCCATGCTAGATCTCAAAGGCGTAAACCGTACTTTGCGGGTGCCGCACTTTTGCATGGAAACGCTTCGTACCGTGATTCGGGCGGTACAGCCGGGAGAGTTTCTCTCCTCAATAGATCTCACGGAGGTCTATCTTCATATTCCCATCAGACCCTCGCATCAACGCTTTTTGCGATTTGCCCTTCCAATGGGTCATTTCCAGTTTCGAGCTTTACCGTTCGGTCCAGCTACGGCTCCGCGGACCTTCACGAAGCTAATGGTGGTGGTTGCAGCGGCGCTTCGAAAAGAAGGTATCCGAGTTCATCCTTATCTCGACGATTGGTTGATCAGAGCCGATTCGCGTTTGGATTCCATAGCGGCGACAGCTCGAGTGGTTCAGCTTCTCGAGCAACTCGGTTGGGTGATCAATCAAGCCAAGAGTCACTTGGAGCCGTCGCAACAAATGGTTTATCTCGGAGCTCTCTTCGACACCGAACGGGGGAGAGTCTTTTTGCCCGAAGTGCGCATAGAAAAACTTGTGCAGCAGGTACAAGCGTTTCTGCGGCTCACAACTCCGTCGGCGTGGACATATTTACAGCTCTTGGGGTCCATGGCGGCGGCGCTGGATCTGGTTCCGTGGTCCAAAGCTCACATGCGGCCTTTGCAACAGGCATTGCTTTCCCGCTGGTCGCCACAGCTTCACCCTCTATCGCAGCGTCTGCCCTGTCCAATTCTCGTGCGACGCAGTCTCGAGTGGTGGTTAGTTCGAGATCATCTAACCGTGGGCATTCCCTTACAGGAGCCCTCCTGGGTGTTAGTCACCACGGATGCCAGTCTCGTGGGCTGGGGAGCTCATTGTCAGGCACACATTGCTCAGGGTTCTTGGTCCCCAGAGGAGAGCACCTGGTCGATCAACTGCCTGGAACTTTGCGCAGCTCGTCTCGCCCTCCTGCACTTCGCGTCTTTTCTCAAAGGGACGGCGGTCAAGATTTTTTCCGACAATGCTGTGACAGTCACGTATATCAATCGTCAAGGGGGAACCAAAATTCTTTCTCTTCTCTCCGAATGTCAAGAAATGATGATTTGGGCGGAAGCCAATCTTCTGGCGATCTCAGCGGCACATGTTGCTGGCAAGGAAAATGTGCAGGCCGATTATCTCAGCCGCAATCTTCTCGATCCCGGGGAATGGGAGTTGAACGCGGCGGTATTTCACGAACTGACGTTACTTTGGGGACAACCAATAATGGATCTGATGGCGACGTGCAGCAATGCCAAAGCCAACCGTTTCTTCAGCAGGCGCAGAGAACACATGTCCGAGGGGCTCGATGCTCTCGTTCAGCCCTGGCCACAGGGCTCTCTCTTATACGTTTTTCCTCCTTGGCCGATGCTGAGTCGAGTTATCCAACGCATAGCGCGACACCGGGGGATGGTGCTTCTCATAGCCCCGGATTGGCCTCGTCGGCCTTGGTATGCCGATCTCGTTCGCCTCTTAGTAGATCAGCCGTGGCCTCTTCCAGTCCGCATCAATCTGTTACATCAGGGTCCGATTCTCATGCCACGAGTGGAACGCTTCTTACTTACGGCTTGGCTCTTGAAAGGGCTCGCTTAAAACGCAAAGGGTATGCGAGCTCTGTTGTGGCTACCTTACTTCAGTCAAAGAGGCCGGTGACTTCTCTGGCATATGTGCGGGTTTGGCGTCTTTTCGAGACTTAGTGTGGTCAACAAAATGTGCTTCCTATGTCTTCTACCTTACCTCAGCTACTACTCTTTCTGCAGCATGGATTAGACAAAGGGTTGGCTCTTAGTACTCTTAAGGTTCAGATAGCCGCGCTTGCCTGTTTTCGAGGTACAGTGCAACGTCGCCGTCTTTCCGCGCATCCGGATGTACATCGTTTTTTGCGTGCAGCAAAGATTATCCGTCCTCCCGTGTGTTCTATCGTGCCTCCTTGGGACTTGAATGTAGTGTTAGAGGCTTTTTCCCGGTCACCTTTAACTTCCCTCTGCTCTCGGCAGCTCCGAGAGTGTTCATGGAAGACAGCCTTCCTGGTTGCTTTATGTTCGGCACGCCGAATTTCAGATTTGCAGGCCTTGTCTTGCCAGGAACCTTATTTGCAATTTCTTCCCGAACGGGTTTTGCTAAGAACGGTTCCTTCCTTTTTACCGAAAGTGCTCTCAACTTTTCATATTAACCAATCTGTCGCGTTGCCCGTTTTTTCTGATGCCCCCACTTCTCCTATGGACCGTGCCCTCAAGCATTTGGATCTTGCTCGGGTCCTAAAGACGTACCTTAGGGTTTCGCAACCTTTTCGGAAAACGGACAGGCTCTTTGTTCAATATACGGGTCCTCGAAAGGGTCTCGCAGCGTCTAAGTCCACCATTGCTCGGTGGGTTCGCAGAGCCATTACGGAAGCATACGCTACCCAAGGCGTTTTGCTGCCGGTTGGCTTGAGGGCTCATTCCACTCGGGCTCTAGCGACTTCCTGGGCGGAGTTTGCTTTTGTTCTGCCGGTGGATATTTGCAGGGCAGCGACGTGGTCTTCGTTGCATACTTTTACGAAACATTACCGCTTGGATGTTCAGGCCAGAGACGATGCGAAAGTGGGGGCTTCGGCTCTTATCGCAGGTTTGGCGGGTCCCTCCCATGTTTAGGTACTGCTTTGGTACTGCCCTACCTTTCCCTGGACTGGCCCGGAGAAGTGATAAGGAAAACGAAATTAGGTCTTACCTGCTAATTGTCTTTCCTTGAGCTTTCTCCGGGCCAGTCCAGGGTCCCACCCCTGTTATAGGTTTTTACGAGCGGTATATTTTTGGCATATCCATAAGCATTTCATCATATCTGCGTGTTAGTCTACAGGGGCACAGCTTTGGGGCTTCGCGCTTACACTCAATGCCAAGCTATGATTTCTATATTGTAAATAGTAAAAAAAAAAAAAAACCAGGTGAAGTGCGTTTCTTAGCTTCCTCGTTTTTTCAAGAACTATAGATTGTTATCAGTTTTTTTCAAGGGTTAATCTACTCTTTGTCAGTTCTTTCTATTTAGTTGCTTTGTCAGAAGGAGACTGCTGGATAACCCTAAGGGGGAGTGGCTTCACCTCTCAAGAAAGCTTGAAGTCTTCAGTCCTCATTTGCTATAGGGGATTGACAACCCCTACCTTTCCCTGGACTGGCCCGGAGAAAGCTCAAGGAAAGACAATTAGCAGGTAAGACCTAATTTCGTTATATCAGTCTTTTAATATTTATTCTTTTATATTTAATGAACTAATTACAGTAGTACAATATACATTAGATATGCTGATTTTGATTATTTATACACCATTATGTTGTCCCGGTCTGGTCTCTTTGTGTGGTCTTGGGTTCCCCACTGTTTTTATGTTTCTGTATTTTATAATTTATTGACGTCTGAAGTACTCAATTCTGTGCAGTTTTTTTTTAACAACTAATGATTACATTATTATTATTATTTTTTAGCCTTTACAATTATAGGATTGATACAATACTACGAATTTCTACTGTGCCCTCCATAGTGTTTAGTGGTATTCATAATTATATTTTTTAAGTGATGTTTGTTCAGTAAGTCCAAGGTTCTTCTCCATTTTGTTTTATTATATTACTGTTTTGTCATTTACTATTACTTTTATACATATATTTTGTATCTCTTATTAAATTTTGAATGTTTTTAATGAGTTTTTTATGTTTGTTTGTATATGTTTTATGCTATTTGTAATGGTTTACATCTATATGTTATTTTTATAGGTGCGTTATTGTTATTTAATTATTTATTATTATTTGTTTGCAGTCCTCAGCCCCCTGATGAAGGCATTGCCGAAATGCGTTGGAGCATTTCTCTATTAATAAAGCGTATGTGACCACTACTACCACTCGCTTCTTGTGTTTCTCGATTCTGTCAGGCCAGATGACCATCAGATCCCTAGCTAGCCCAGCCAGGCTCCTGAACGGAGCTGCAGTGGCATGGCGTCCTCTTGCCATGCCACTACAGCTCCGTTCAGGAGCCACAATTATCGGCTGACGGAAAAACATTTGTTTCCCCCCAGCCTGACCCCCGATCAAGCCTTCTGAGGCCAGGGTCAGGCTGCAGCGAACCCCCTGTGCCCCTCACCTTGTCCTCGGAGTCCTGTACCACAATCCCCCATCATCCAGGAGGACTTATTCCACCTTCGAGGTGGAATAAGTCTCCTGTCTACATTGCAGAACCCGGATCCACAGGGACGACCTCTGAATTGGCCCTGTACGTCCGGTTGTGGGGGCCCGACGGTGCCATCCTCTGATGCTGGGGAGACTTATTCCTCCTCCAAGGTGGAATAAGTCCCCCATCTATCCTGGTGAACCCGGATGTACAGGGCCGTGACCGGAATTGGCGCTGTACATCTGGCTTGCGTGCCCCACCCCCGACCCACCCACTTTCCTCCCCATCACCGCCCCTGCTCGCCCCCATCCAGAGCTCCCTACACATCTCCTGTGCACGTGCAAGGAGCTTTGGGCAGGGAATAGGGGTCCGTTGCGAATAGCAGGAGATATAAGTTCAAATCGGACGTACATCCCCGCTATTCGTCATTCGGAATGACCCCCTTAGCCAAGATCTTTGCCAACAATTTTGCATCCAGATTTAACAGCAAGATGGGCCAGTAGGAGGGGCAGGCCTGGGTGTCCTTCTCCTCCTTTCGGTATCAACGAGATGCCAGCCCAGCCCATAGTGTCAGCCAGGTGTTCACCCTGCTTAGGCAAGTTAAACAGCCTCACTAAATGGGCTATTAAATGGCCCCAAAATGTTTTTAAAAACATGCCGTAAGACCGTCCAGGCCTGGTGCCTTATCCACCTTGAGCACCTTGATTGCTTGCACCATTTCTTCTGCCCCCAATCTCTCTATCAAGTTCCATTCTCTCATCCTGTTTCAGCTTCTGCAAAGAAACTCGCTCCAGGAAACTCATCAGGCATTCCACCGGCGGAGATTCAGAAGCTACATAAAGATTCTGGAAAAATTTAACAAATTTCTTATGCATCTTATTTGTGCGAAGGACCTTGCTTCCTGTGCCCTTAATCAGTAGAATATGTAACCTCAGCTTCCTTTGTTTAAGCCTCTGCACCAAGTATTTCTCCACCTTATTGCCCCCTTCGAAAAACTCCTGTCGCAGTAATTGCAGCCTGTGTTGAATTGCCTGTTTCCAAGATGTTTAACTGAGCACGTACTGCCAATACTTGCCACCGATGGTGACTTCCCTGGATTCCTAGCATTCTCCTCTTCCAGCTTCAACAGCTGAGGCAGAGTTGCTGCTCCTGCTCTCCCCGCTTCTGCTAAATCCAAGCCCCCCATTTAACAAACACCCCCTACAAAACTGCTTTAAACCCATCCCACACCACTCCCCAACCCACTTCTCCATTATCATTCACTCCAAAATATTCCGTAATCATTTTATTTTTATTTTATTTATTTAGTATACATTTGTATACCGTTACTTCCAGCGATCAGCAGCGGTTTGATTACAGATTGGAAATTGTCAAATCATGACAGGAAATTTTTGAGGTATAAACACATTGATTAGACAGGAAAGCACAGTACACAGAGAACTATTTTACAGGGAACATGGGCTATGGAGGGTTAAGTGGCTTGCCCAAGACCACAAGGAGCACCTGTGGGACTAGAAACCCCAGTCCTTCCGGCCCAAGGTTGCTGTCCTCCAGTGGGATTTGAACCCCCGACCTTCCGGCCCGAAGTACCTTGCCCCAACCACTAGGCCACTCCTCCCACCTCCCATTGCTGTATCTCACGAACTACCCCTTCATCTTCCAACAATGATTCATTCAACTTCCAAAACTTGGATCCCCGCCCTTCCCCCGGAGTGCCAAGCTCACCTCCACTGGGGCGTGGTCTGACCAGGTAATAGTATCAATGTGGTGCCCCCTTTAATCTCACAGCCCCCTCTTTTCCCACCCAAATCGCATCCAGCCTGGAATAGGACTCATGGACATGGCAATAAAAGGAGAACTATCATGTGTCTGTGCAGCATTGCATATATCTTGTAGCGCTATACAAATGCTCAGTAGTAGTAGTAGTGAAAATAGCTCCAGGTGTCCATCAGACATTGTCTCTTGATAAATTGATAAACATGCTCTATCAGCTTTCCGTCCCTCCCTCCTCCCTGTAGCATCCTTCCTGGGTCCCATGTCAAGTTAAAATCCCACACACAAATTAGCAAGCCCTCCTCCCAGCTTGTTCAGGTGGCTCTCCAGATCCACCCAAAATGTTCCTTGCATCCTAGTAGGTGCATAAACATTAGCTATTCAAAACCACTCATCATCATTCTGCACATATGCCAGCAAAATCTTCCCTTCCGATCCCTTATCACCTCTCCTACCTCTACATGCAGTCTGGAGTCCACAAGTATAGCCACCCCGCAATTTTTTTTCTCTACTGTATTTGATGCATAAAGACGGACAGCATAGTCTGGGGGCTCACCAGAGTTTCATGCACCCTCTGGAGGTGCGTTTCCTGTAATAAATATAGAGACACCCTCTGGTGTGACAATTCCTTATAAAGTTTCTGTCTCTTGAAGGGAGAATTAAGACTTTTAACATTTAGAGTAATAATTTTCTGCTCACCCATCCTGAGTCTCCTCCCTCCCCAAGTGCCCAGCTCTATCTACCCTTCCCATCCCACCCTCTCTCCCCCCACCCCCTTGGCCATCCGGTAACACTTAAAAGGATAAGCCAGGCTGCAGTCCTCATCACAAAAAGGCCTGGCTGGCCTACAGACCCTTGACTCCCTCTCCTCCCGCCCGCTCATTAACGCAGATATCCCAGACCCTCACCCAACCTGGTACCTTTCCCAATCTCCCTCTCCCTGCCCACTGCATACAATAACAGAGCCCCAATATCATCACAACACACCTAAAAATGCGCAACCAAATCAGCCTTTCAATGGTCCACCCATCCCACATCTCTGCCCTATGTTAGGGCTGGTCAAAGAGACCTTCTGCTACGAAAAGAGTCAAGAGTGGCTCAGTGGTTGGGACAGGTTACCTCAGGCCGTAAGGCCGGGGGTTCAATTCCCGCATGGGGACAAGCAACATCAGGCCGGAGGGACTGGGGTCTCTAGTCCCATGGCTACTCCTCGTGGCCTTGGGCAAGCCACTTAACCCTCCATTGCTTCAGGTACACTTAGATTGTGAGCCCTTCAGGGACAAGGGAATAAAAAGTACCTGTTAGTATTGTCACCAGCAGTGGCTAAACTAGTATTGGTTAGCTAGGCACACTGCTGGCCCTGACCCTTCTATGAAGAAAGTGTAGTTGAGACGGAGTGGTCAGGTTTAAACAAGGATTTATTCCCCTCCCGGGGTTTGCTGGATTTTCAAAGTAATACAAAACTCCAAACTAAAAGGCAGCCATGCTTCTGGCATAAACAAATGGTGAAATGAAAAATACAGCTTCTTGCTTGAACAAAACCAAATAACAAAACAGAACAGAAAATCAGGTAATAACCTGGGCAGTTCCCTCTGTGCACGCTTATCCTCTCTAAGGCAGACTTATCTGCTATTAGCGTAGGGAAGTCTCATCAGTGGTTAATAAGGAGCAGTCCATGTCTTCCCCATAAGACAAACACTCACTTTGATCCGTGCACATAGGCTCCTCAAATACCTCGTCTTCTTTATGGCAGAGAGTCTGGAACTTTCTCCAGCCAGTTACTGGCTTCTCCTCACCACTCTCTCCACCGTAAGGTAAGTAAATATCAGGTACTTGGTACAACTGCTTTGTTCTACTTTTACTGGGTTTTTCTCTTGGCAGCTTTCTGCCAGGTTTTAAATGCAAACAATCATTTTCTTCATTCATGCATACATCCTCAATTACTTCACTGTCCTTTTCCCAAAGGTGTGAATACTTTAAACCATTCTGGCTTTCATTAACAAAGAGTCTCTTACCAGCTGCTCTACATTCTCCCCACTGACTTCTGTCTCTGGGATATTCCTCCTGCGTCACAGGAGAGGGTTTTCTGCAATTAACCTTTCGGCTGATAAATGGCTTTCTGTCTTGCTTCCAAGCCCTGCCTGGCTTTCTATTCCAGACCTCACAGGAAACAGTGTTAGGCTGAGAGTATTGTGACCTTCTTTTGGAGAGCTTCAGGTTTTCTCTGACCTGCCAAGTTTCCAAATCACTTTCCCCTTCTGAGTCTTCAAAACCACCGTCAGAATTCATACAGGAGTCAAACTCAGCCTCTCTTCCTGGATCCTCCCGATCCCTGCCTGTTTCTGTGTCTGTGTCTCTCTCTCGGTCTTGATCTAACTCTGCTTGCCTACCATGCTTCTTATACAGAGTTAGGGGCGTTTTCCTGCACATGTGCAAACTATTCCCTTCATTGTTTGGGGAGTGTTTGTTGGCTGGGCGTGCCTTCAGGCCTCGTGTCTCAGCCTGCTCTGGTTGCCTATAGCAACTGTGAAGCTTTTTATCTCCCTTCCTGTCAGAATCTGTGCCGAACCCTCAGCTTTTTGTGTCTTAAAGGTATAGGGCATATCTTCGGTGTTACAGTATACATGTAAACCGCACTGATTCTAAAGAGTGCGGTATAAAAAATAAATAAATAAATAATCCCCCAACATGAAGATAGGGACCATGGAGTACATTCCAGACTATAGTCAGTGTCTCCAAATCATGTCCAAGTTGTCAGGTCTGTGCTCCCGAGTCACTCAGAGATTCCCCTTCACCTGACTGGTGCCCAAGTCGCTGACGTTCATGCAGTACCCACTGCCATCGGGGAAGCTCTCTCTGGACTGCTACCTCAGTCACAGGGCCCGGGTCCAAGCCAGTCACACTGGCTTCCAGAAGCGCATGCACCATTTCTTCCCGAGAACGAACTTGGATTCTCTTCCCCTTAAGGCTAAAGGGAAGAGTCCAGCTGTATCTCACCCTTTCCGCTCTCAGTTTCACCAACAGATCCCACAAGTTGCATCTCTTCTGCAAGGTTACTTGGGTGAGGTCAGCAAAAAGTTCAATAGTGCAAGTCTCCCAGGTAACTAGGCCAAGAGTCCCTTGTATGAGCGAGCACCCATTCTTTCATCCCAAAATCATAGAAACTTAGAAAAATGACGACAGAAAAATACCACATGGCCTATCTAGTCTGTCCTTCCATATCAACAACTACAACATTCCCCTTTTTTCCTTTAGAGATCCTCTGTGTTTGTCCCATGCTTTTTTGAATTCAGATACTGTCCTCATCTCTACCACCTCCACGAATCCATCACTCTTTCCGTAAAGAAATATTCTCCAGGACCAAGCAGGAAGTCAGTCCTCACATATGGGTGTCATCGGCGCCGATGAAGCCCCAGCGGAGCATTTCCTCAGCTTTCTATGAAAGCCTTTGGGAATGCAGGCACGCATGCGTGGTTCCCTTCCCGCCTAAAGGTGCCATCTTACCTCAGTCTCTTTTTTTCCGAGAAGCCCACCGGATGTGTGTCCTGTTCTCCCGGTTAAAAGTAGATTTTTTTCGGCGATTATTGCTATTTTATCTCCCGGTTCGACGCCGGTTCCCCTCCCGCCGGGTTCGGTACACCGGTATCGAGCCCGATTCTTCTTTTTCGGTTTTTGCCTTTCGTGGCTGGCATTCGCGCCCTTTTTTCCATTTTTCCCTGGAAGGCCGGTCCTTTGACCTCGCGGGGACTCTTTTTTCCCTGATGGCTTCCAGTGGTTTTAAAAAGTGTGATCGGTGTAAGAAATTAATGTCTCTTACCGACACACACGACTGCTGCCTTCGGTGCCTCGGCCCTGATCACGACCCTAAGTCGTGCGGGCCATGTGGGAAGATGTATTCCAAGGCACTCCGAAATCGCCAGCAGCATGAAAGAAAGGCTTTTCTCGGACTCAGCCTCCGGCCGGGCCCGGACCTCGTCATCTCAGGATTCAGATCCCGAGCGCCGTTGAAGCTCCTCGGACAGGGGGTCCCCCGACTGGGAACGGAAGAGGAAGAAGCGGCTCGCGAGGACGTCGGAGGAGGAGGTTCCTGGCTTCTCGAGGGCCAGGTCTAAGACCCCTGACCGCCGCCCCAGGCCCGTGGAACAAGAGAAGCCTGCCAAGGTTCCTCACGTGGAGCCAGAGTCTGCTGGACACGTAGGCCCCATAGTCCTCGAGGACTCTCCTCCCAGAGAGCTTACGTCGGGCCCGGCACCGCCGGGGCCCGAGTCGGTGGCTGCTGCGTCTCCCAAGCTGAGTCTCAGGATGACAGCCTTGAAGAGCAGACTGTCTGCCTTCATGGAGCAGCAGCAGGCACTGATGGCCAGCCTGTCTGGCGCATCTGCCCCGACCACCGGGACATCAACTTCGAAGTCGACCCCGGAGACCGAGCCGATACTCGAGTCCATCATGGCTCGAAGTCGACCTCGGTCGCGGTCTCCCTCGACTTCCCATTTGGGACCAAGGGCGTCGACGCCGGTGCCTCCGGCGTTGGGGCGGATGCTCCAGGGCCCCGCGGGGTCGGACCCTGACTCCTCCTCGGACGAGTCTGCCTGGGAGGACGAGGAGTCTCCCGATACGTTCAAGACTCGGTGCGCCCCGTCGGACTCACCGCAGTCTGAGCCCCGGAGTAGATCCCCTTCGGAGGATACTCGGTTCTCGGAGTTCATCCGGGATATGGCCACTGCCTTGGCTATTCCGGCGGACCCCGAGGAAGAGCCTCGAGCTAAAGAGCTTGAGGCGCTGCAGTATGACTCTCCTCCGAAGGAGGCCTTTACTGTCCCGGTTCCTCCGATGCTGGAACGGCTCCTCTTCCGTATGTGGGAGGCACCGGCCTCGGCGCCGGTTCTGAGCAAGCGAGTCGACGCGATCTATCGACTCAGAAAGAACCCTGGTTTTCAGAAGGCACAGCTACCACACTATTCTATGGTTGTGGAATCGGCCATGCATCTTCTGAAGAGCCAGAAGATGCACTCCGCGGTGCCCCCTGGCAGGGAGGCCCGAAACCTTGATGGCGTCGGTAGAAAGTGCTTCCAGGGCTCAATGCTTGCTTGCCGTGTCCAGTTGTACCAGCTGTACATGGGCATGTATTTGCGGGACCTGGCCAAGGAGTTGGCCGGGTTCTCTACTGGTCTCTCTGGGGAACCCTTGCAGAGATTTAAGTCCTTGTCCTCGAGGATTCGGGACTGCTCGAACATGTCCCGCGCCGCCTACGATGGCTTCGAGGCTTCGGCCCGAGTTGCGGCAGCCGGCATCGTGGCTCGACGCCAGGCATGGCTGCAGTCATCGGACCTCGAGCCATGGGTTCAGGACAAGTTGGT